>OZ022228.1:0-1273846 GCA_963978835.1 Tenthredo scrophulariae
AACCTAACCTAACCTAACCTAACCTAACCTACCACCTAACCTAACCTAACCTAACCTAACCTAACCTAACCTAACCTAACCTAACCTAACCTAACCTAACCTAACCTAACCTAACCTAACCTAACCT
Organism: Tenthredo scrophulariae; assembly: GCA_963978835.1. Lineage (NCBI taxonomy): Eukaryota > Metazoa > Arthropoda > Insecta > Hymenoptera > Tenthredinidae > Tenthredo > Tenthredo scrophulariae. The sequence goes on from OZ022228.1 coordinate 128, forward strand.
AACCTAACCTAACCTAACCTAACCTAACCTAACCTAACCTAACCTAACCTAACCTAACCTAACCTAACCTAACCTAACCTAACCTAACCTAACCTAACCTAACCTAACCTAACCTAACCTAACCTAACCTAACCTAACCTAACCTAACCTAACCTAACCTAACCTAACCTAACCTAACCTAACCTAACCTAACCTAACCTAACCTAACCTAACCTAACCTAACCTAACCTAACCTAACCTAACCTAACCTAACCTAACCTAACCTACCTAACCTAACCTAACCTAACCTAACCTAACCTAACCTAACCTAACCTAACCTAACCTAACCTAACCTAACCTAACCTAACCTAACCTAACCTAACCTAACCTAACCTAACCTAACTAACCTAACCTAACCTAACCTAACCTAACCTAACCTAACCTAACCTAACCTAACCTAACCTAACCTAACCTAACCTAACCTAACCTAACCTAACCTAACCTAACCTAACCTAACCTAACCTAACCTAACCTAACCTAACCTAACCTAACCTAACCTAACCTAACCTAACCTAACCTAACCTAACCTAACCTAACCTAACCTAACCTAACCTAACCTAACCTAACCTAACCTAACCTAACCTAACCTAACCTAACCTAACCTAACCTAACCTAACCTAACCTAACCTAACCTAACCTAACCTAACCTAACCTAACCTAACCTAACCTAACCTAACCTAACCTAACCTAACCTAACCTAACCTAACCTAACCTAACCTAACCTAACCTAACCTAACCTAACCTAACCTAACCTAACCTAACCTAACCTAACCTAACCTAACCTAACCTAACCTAACCTAACCTAACCTAACCTAACCTAACCTAACCTAACCTAACCTAACCTAACCTAACCTAACCTAACCTAACCTAACCTAACCTAACCTAACCTAACCTAACCTAACCTAACCTAACCTAACCTAACCTAACCTAACCTAACCTAACCTAACCTAACCTAACCTAACCTAACCTAACCTAACCTAACCTAACCTAACCTAACCTAACCTAACCTAACCTAACCTAACCTAACCTAACCTAACCTAACCTAACCTAACCTAACCTAACCTAACCTAACCTAACCTAACCTAACCTAACCTAACCTAACCTAACCTAACCTAACCTAACCTAACCTAACCTAACCTAACCTAACCTAACCTAACCTAACCTAACCTAACCTAACCTAACCTAACCTAACCTAACCTAACCTAACCTAACCTAACCTAACCTAACCTAACCTAACCTAACCTAACCTAACCTAACCTAACCTAACCTAACCTAACCTAACCTAACCTAACCTAACCTAACCTAACCTAACCTAACCTAACCTAACCTAACCTAACCTAACCTAACCTAACCTAACCTAACCTAACCTAACCTAACCTAACCTAACCTAACCTAACCTAACCTAACCTAACCTAACCTAACCTAACCTAACCTAACCTAACCTAACCTAACCTAACCTAACCTAACCTAACCTAACCTAACCTAACCTAACCTAACCTAACCTAACCTAACCTAACCTAACCTAACCTAACCTAACCTAACCTAACCTAACCTAACCTAACCTAACCTAACCTAACCTAACCTAACCTAACCTAACCTAACCTAACCTAACCTAACCTAACCTAACCTAACCTAACCTAACCTAACCTAACCTAACCTAACCTAACCTAACCTAACCTAACCTAACCTAACCTAACCTAACCTAACCTAACCTAACCTAACCTAACCTAACCTAACCTAACCTAACCTAACCTAACCTAACCTAACCTAACCTAACCTAACCTAACCTAACCTAACCTAACCTAACCTAACCTAACCTAACCTAACCTAACCTAACCTAACCTAACCTAACCTAACCTAACCTAACCTAACCTAACCTAACCTAACCTAACCTAACCTAACCTAACCTAACCTAACCTAACCTAACCTAACCTAACCTAACCTAACCTAACCTAACCTAACCTAACCTAACCTAACCTAACCTAACCTAACCTAACCTAACCTAACCTAACCTAACCTAACCTAACCTAACCTAACCTAACCTAACCTAACCTAACCTAACCTAACCTAACCTAACCTAACCTAACCTAACCTAACCTAACCTAACCTAACCTAACCTAACCTAACCTAACCTAGGTTACAGTACACTTGGGTTACTCTGACCCAAGGTTAGGTTAGGTTAGGTTAGGTTAGGTTAGGTCAGGATTTTGCCGCCATTTTGTTTTTGGCCGCCATTTTGTTTTTTTGGCCGCCATTTTGGATTTTCGGCCGCCATTTTGTTTTTTTGGCCAAAAACGGCCGCCATTTTGTTTTTTGGCCGCCATTTTGTTTTTTGGCCGCCATTTTGTTTTTTTGGCCGCCATTTTGGATTTTCGGCCAAAAACGGCCGCCATTTTGTTTTTTGGCCGCCATTTTGGATTTTTGGCCAAAAACGGCCGCCATTTTGGATTTTCGGCGTTTTGGCCGCCATTTTGGCCAAAAACGCCGCCATTTTGAATTTTGGGCCGTTTTGGCCGCCATTTTGTTTTTTGGCCGAAATGGCGGCCATTTTGAATTTTGGCCAAAATGGCCGCCATTTTGGATTTTTGGCCAAAATGGCCGCCATTTTGTTTTTTGGCCAAAAACGCCGCCATTTTGTTTTTTGGCCAAAATGGCGGCCATTTTGGATTTTCGCGATTTTGGCCGCCATTTTGTTTTTTGGCCGAAATAGCGGCCATTTTGAATTTTGGCCGAAATGGCGGCCATTTTGGATTTTGGGCCGTTTTGGCCGCCATTTTGTTTTTTGGCCGAAATGGCGGCCATTTTGAATTTTGGGCCGTTTTGGCCGCCATTTTGTTTTTTGGCCAAAATGGCCGCCATTTTGGATTTTGGCCAAAAACGCCGCCATTTTGAATTTCGGCCAAAATGGCGGCCATTTTGGATTTTGGCCAAAAACGCCGCCATTTTGTTTTTTGGCCAAAATGGCGGCCATTTTGGATTTTTGGCCAAAATGGCCGCCATTTTGTTTTTTGGCCAAAATGGCCGCCATTTTGGATTTTCGGTAAAATGGCGGCCATTTTGAATTTTAGCCAAAATGGCGGCCATTTTGGATTTTGGCCAAAATGGCCGCCATTTTGGATTTTTCGCGATTTTGGCGGCCATTTTGGATTTTGGCCAAAATGGCCGCCATTTTGGATTTTTCGCGATTTTGGCGGCCATTTTGAATTTTGGCCAAAATGGCCGCCATTTTGGATTTTGGTAAAAATCGCCGCCATTTTGAATTTTGGCCAAAATGGCCGCCATTTTGGATTTTGGTGAAAATGGCCGCCATTTTGGATTTCGGCCAAAATGGCGGCCATTTTGTTTTTTGGCCAAAATCGCCGCCATTTTGTTTTTGAACCGGAAGTGCCGCCATTTTGGATTTTCGAAAAAATGGCCGCCATTTTGTTTTTTGGAAATATGGCCGCCATTTTGTTTTCGAACCGGAAGTGCCGCCATTTTGGATTTTCGGTAAAATGGCCGCCATTTTGTTTTTGAACCGGAAGTGCCGCCATTTTGGATTTTCGAAAAAATGGCCGCCATTTTGTTTTTGAACCGGAAGTGCCGCCATTTTGGATTTTCAATAAAATGGCGGCCATTTTGGATTTTCGGTAAAATAGCCGCCATTTTGTTTTTAAACCGGAAACGCCGCCATTTTGTTTTTGAACCGGAAACGCCGCCATTTTGTTTTTGAACCGGAAACGCCGCCATTTTGTTTTCGAACCGGAAATGCCGCCATTTTGGATTTTCGGTAAAATAGCCGCCATTTTGTTTTTAAACCGGAAACGCCGCCATTTTGTTTTTGAACCGGAAACGCCGCCATTTTGTTTTTGAACCGGAAGTGCCGCCATTTTGTTTTTGAATATCGATCGCCGCCATTTTGTTTTTGAATATCGATCGCCGCCATTTTGTTGTTCTACCGGAAGTGCCGCCATTTTGTTGTGCCACCGGAAACGCCGCCATTTTGTTGTTCTGCCGGAAATGCCGCCATTTTGTTTTTCAAAAATGGCCGCCATTTTGTTGTTCCACCGGAAGTGCCGCCATTTTGTTGTTCTGCCGGACATGCCGCCATTTTGTTGTGCCACCGGAAACGCCGCCATTTTGTTGTTCTACCGGAAGTGCCGCCATTTTGTTTTCCAGAAAATGGCCGCCATTTTGTTGTTCCACCGGAAGTGCCGCCATTTTGTTTTCCAGAAAATGGCCGCCATTTTGTTGTTTCACCGGAAATGGCCGCCATTTTGTTATTTTACCGGAAGCGCCGCCATTTTGTTTTGGAAACCGATCGCCGCCATTTTGTTATTGAATATCGATCGCCGCCATTTTGTTTTTGAACCGGAAGTGCCGCCATTTTGTTTTTGAATATCGATCGCCGCCATTTTGTTGTTCCACCGGAAATGGCCGCCATTTTGTTATTTTACCGGAAGCGCCGCCATTTTGTTTTTCGAAACCGATTGCCGCCATTTTAATTTCAACCGGAAACGCCGCCATTTTGTTTTTCGAAACCGATTGCCGCCATTTTAATTTCAACCGGAAACGCCGCCATTTTGTTTTCATTTTATGATCGCCGCCATTTTGTTTACATTTCCCGATCGCCGCCATTTTGTTTTCAACCGGAAACGCCGCCATTTTGTTTTTCAGGGAAATTGCCGCCATTTTGTTTTCCAAAAATGGCCTCCATTTTGTTGTTCCACCGGAAATGCCGCCATTTTGTTTTCCAAAAAAATATCCGCCATTTTGTTTCTGGATATCGATCGCCGCCATTTTGTTTCCAACTGGAAGTGCCGCCATTTTGTTTTCCAAAAAATGGCCGCCATTTTGTTTTTTGGAAATGTGGCCGCCATTTTGTTTTCGAAACGGAAATGCCGCCATTTTGTTATTTAACCGGAAACGACGCCATTTTGTTGTTCTACCGGAAGTGCCGCCATTTTGTTGTTCTACCGGAAGTGCCGCCATTTTGTTGTTCCACTGAAAGTATTGAACCGGAAGTGACGCCATTTTGTTTTTGGACCGGAAGTGTTGAACCGGAAGTGACGCCATTTTGTTTTTGAACCGAAAGTGTTGAACCGGAAGTGCCGCCATTTTGTTTTTGAACCGGAAGTGCCGCCATTTTGTTGTTCCAGCGGAAGTGCCGTCATTTTGTTTTCTAAAAATGGCCGCCATTTTGTTTTCAACCGGAAACGCCGCCATTTTGTTTTTCAGGGAAATTGCCGCCATTTTGTTTTCATTTTATGATCGCCGCCATTTTGTTGACGAACCGGAAATGCCGCCATTTTGTTTTCCAAAAAAATATCCGCCATTTTGTTTCTGGATATCGATCGCCGCCATTTTGTTTCCAACTGGAAACGCCGCCATTTTGTTTTTCAGAAAATGGCCGCAATTTTGTTGTTCCACCGGAAAATCCGCCATTTTGTTATTCCACCGAAAGTATTGAACCGGAAGTGCCGCCATTTTGTTGTTCCACCGAAAGTATTGAACCGGAAGTGCCGCCATTTTGTTATTCCACCGGAAGTGCCGCCATTTTGTTGTTCGTCCGGAAATGCCGCCATTTTATTTTTCACGGAAATGCCGCCATTTTGTTTTTTGGAAATATGGCCGTCATTTTGTTTTTGGACCGGAAGTGCCGCCATTTTGTTATTTAACCGGATACGCCGCCATTTTGTTTTTGAATATTGATCGCCGCCATTTTGTTGTTCCACCGAAAGCGCCGCCATTTTGTTGTTCCGCCGGAAGTGCCGCCATTTTGTTTTTTGAAACCGATTGCTGCCATTTTGTTTTCGAACGGAAACGCCGCCATTTTGTTTTTCACAGAAATGCCGCCATTTTGTTTTCATTTTATGATCGCCGCCATTTTGTTGTGAAAACCGGCAATGCCGCCATTTTGTTTTTCGAGAAAATATCCGCCATTTTGTTTCTGGATATCGATCGCCGCCATTTTGTTTCCAACCGGAAACGCCGCCATTTTGTTTTCATTTACCGATTGCCGCCATTTTGTTTTTGAATTCAGGTCGCCGCCATTTTGTTTTCTGGTCAAAATGCCGGCCATTTAATTGTGAATGGGTCGAGTTAGGTCAGGATTCTAACCTAGCTTCCAGCGACTTGGGTTGGGTCAGGATTCTAACCTGGGTTTCGGCAGCTTGGTTCAGGTCAGGATTCTAACCTGGGTTTCGGCAGCTTGGGTCGGGTCAGAATTCTGACCTGGGTTTCGGCAGCTTGGGTTTGCTCAGGATTCTCGAGAAAGAAACTTCGATCTCGAAATCGACGTCCAAAGGACGCCGGATCCTTCGGATGTCCGTAACTTTCGCTCGGATGGACGGAAAGTATCGATGTGCGGTCTTTTCTCGAAGGTCGTGAGACGCTCTGTCGTTTGATGACCGATTTATACCCCTTCGGGCCGTCTGGACGCGAGATACGAGCCCAGAAAGGGTCTTAGGTCCCAAAATCGACGTCCAACGGACGCCGAATCCTTCGGAGGTCCGTAACTTCCGCTCGGATGGACGAAAAGTATCGATGTGCGGTCTTTTCTCGAAGGTCGTGAGACGCTCTGTCGATTGATGACCGATTTATACCCCTTCGGGCCGTCTGGACGCGAGATACGAGCCCAGAAAGGGTCTTAGGTCCCAAAATCGACGTCCAACGGACGCCGAATCCTTCGGAGGTCCGTAACTTTCGCTCGGATGGACGGAAAGTATCGATGTGCGGTCTTTTCTCGAAGGTCGTGAGACGCTCTGTCGATTGATGACCGATTCATACCCCTTCGGGCCGTCTGGACGCGAGATACGAGCCCAGAAAGGGTCTTAGGTCCCAAAATCGACGTCCAACGGACGCCGAATCCTTCGGAGGTCCGTAACTTTCGCTCGGATGGACGGAAAGTATCGATGTGCGGTCTTTTCTCGAAGGTCGTGAGACGCTCTGTCGTTTGATGGCCGATTCATACCCCTTCGGACCGTCTGGACGCGAGATACGAGCCCAGAAAGGGTCTTAGGACCCAAAATCGACGTCCAACGGACGCCGAATCCTTCGGAGGTCCGTAACTTTCGCTCGGATGGACGGAAAGTATCGATGTGCGGTCTTTTCTCGAAGGTCGTGAGACGCTTTGTCGTTTGATGACCGATTTATACCCCTTCGGACCGTCTGGACGCGAGATACGAGCCCGGAAAGGGTCTTAGGTCCCAAAATCGACGTCCGACGGACGCCGAATCCTTCGGAGGTCCGTAACTTTGGCTCGGATGGACGGAAAGTATCGATGTGCGGTCTTTTCTCGAAGGTCGTGAGACGCTCTGTCGTTTGATGGCCGATTCATACCCCTTCGGACCGTCTGGACGCGAGATACGAGCCCAGAAAGGGTCTTAGGACCCAAAATCGACGTCCAACGGACGCCGAATCCTTCGGAGGTCCGTAACTTCCGCTCGGATGGACGAAAAGTATCGATGTGCGGTCTTCTCTCGAAGGTCGTGAGACGCTCTGTCGATTGATGACCGATTTATACCCCTTCGGACCGTCTGGACGCGAGATACGAGCCCGGAAAGGGTCTTAGGTCCCAAAATCGACGTCCAACGGACGCCGAATCCTTCGGAGGTCCGTAACTTTCGCTCGGATGGACGGAAAGTATCGATGTGCGGTCTTTTCTCGAAGGTCGTGAGACGCTCTGTCGTTTGATGACCGATTTATACCCCTTCGGGCCGTCTGGACGCGAGATACGAGCCCAGAAAGGGTCTTAGGTCCCAAAATCGACGTCCAACGGACGCCGAATCCTTCGGAGGTCCGTAACTTTCGCTCGGATGGACGGAAAGTATCGATGTGCGGTCTTTTCTCGAAGGTCGTGAGACGCTCTGTCGTTTGATGACCGATTCATACCCCTTCGGACCGTCTGGACGCGAGATACGAGCCTAGAAAGGGACTTGGGTCCCAAAATCGACGTCCAACGGACGCCGGATCCTTCGAATGTCCGTAACTTTGGCTCCGATTACGAGCCGGTATTCTTCTGATTGATGAAAAGAATCGGCCTACGTCCGTAGTTTCTCCTGGTGACGAAGAGAAGAAGATTTAGAGGATTTGCGAACGTAAAAATCGAGGAAACGTTCGATGGTTGGTCTGTGACGACTCGTTCTTTCTGAAACAGACGACGAAAACCATTGAACGTTTGTTTTTAAGCTGCAAAATGTACACGCTCGTATTTCTATGCTTTTCTAATGCCGATAATTCGTAAAACTGCTGGCAAATCCAGGGTTTTGCGATTGCTTCCTTTCAAATTCATCTTAAAATCTATTAAGCGGCGATAATCCGTCGACGATAGGTATATTCGCTGAATGACGATAGCTATCTGACTGAATTTGGACGCCTGCTGACCGTCGAGGTTGATGAAACTATCGTAAAAGATCCGATGACGAGTCAGTCTCCTTGAAATTTATAAGGAGAACCGTCGCACGTCTGTCGTTCGTTCTCGAGATGTACGGCGGAAGATTGGGGCTCTTGCCGACGTGAAGATCGAGAAGACCTCCGGTAGCTGGGTCGACGACGACTTGTTCCTCCTGAAACAGACGACAAAAACCATTCAACGTTCGTTTCTCGTCTACGGGACGACCACGTCCCTTTTTTCCATGCGTTCGAATGAGAAAAGAATTGATGAAACTGTTGAAAAACTTTTGGTGAAAAAGAAAGCTAGATAAACGTGCGATGACGTACGGAACAAGAGCTGCTTTCGTTCCTTCTTTGCGAAAATCGTTTTCCGAACGAGAGAAGGTTCTATGATAATAAAACTTGGCGTTCTGATGAATAACTACATATTGCCGGTATCTTCTTTTGAAATGGTTTGCAAATTGATTCTCTCGCGTCGGAACTTGGAGTTCAATTCTACGACGTAGCTCACGTTACACAGAGTTGTTATTGGTTTCTCATTTGTTAATTGTTGAGACTCTGTCGAGTGGTCCGGCGCAGGAATATTATCGAAAATTCGTGCTCGAAGCTGTTGAGACTGCGTGCGGACCAAAAAGAATTTTCAGATATTTTCAAAAGAGCTCTTGTGCTTGACGGTCGACTCTGAATGGCTGGCGAGAAGCTCGAAACTGTTCCGACTCCGAAAAACATTGATAAGAACTTTTGTATATTGTGACAAAGACGCGAGGAACTGTGATAAAATTCACTAATATCGTCAGAGCTTGACTTCTGGCTGAATTAGGATACCGATTATTGCAGCTAACCAGGAGTCGTTGGACTTCTATGAATCAATTCGTCGTCCCAGACCCCTGCTCCGGATGTGCGGATGTAACGACGGCTTGGGGATTCTTTACCTGGGACTCGGCCGTTGAATCGCTGTTCCCTTTCGCCACGTCGCTGTTTCCACCGCCGTCGATGCGGAGTAGAAATCCAGAGCCTGCGACCAACGCGATTGCACGTAATCTGAAATAATTAATTACACCTGTAATTGCTGGTTTATTTCTGTAATCACTTTCTTCCTGAATGTACTTTCTCTTCCTCTGAACGAGCTTCGTTATGAATTCGGAACTATTTCCAACAAAATCGACAATGTCGATAAGCTAGTATCGATGCCGCGTGCGTGAACGGATTTTTCGATCCGTTGATTGTTATAGCCGGTATCTATGAAGACCCGAAAGTAATTCATCATCGATATTGAGTTGGGTTCGATGTTTGGAAAATTAATATGTTTCCCGATCAATTCTGTAGCGATCTACTGTTGTATTCGTTTCCAAGCCTCTCGATGCCTTTTTTCACGTCCAAATATATCCCAAACGCAAGGTAAGTCTACCTATACGTTTAATAGAAAGTGAATAAGGTAAATACTCCTTTTATTAGGATTTATAAATCTCTTAACTTTTGTCGATTCGACGCAAATATCCAAGTTTCACCCTGATACGTGTTTCTATTGGTATTGGACTTTGTTATTGAAGAAATTCGAGTTATTGGACTTAGAACTAATATTTAGTATTTGTATTTGCCTTCGGACTACCGAGTAGAACCAAGTAGCCTTGAAAGTATGAGGAAAAATGCGGATATCCTGCTTATCCGTGACAAGGGTTACTCCAACGGGAAGAGGTTTGTCGGTGGGTGGCCGTGATGCTCCGTAACTGCTCCCATGTTATGTCCTAACAGCCCGGTAGCCGTATGGTACGGATGACTTGATGAGTAAACTATCCGGGTCTTATTTTCCCTCTTCAATTCTGAAACGTGAGATTTTAATTGCGATTAGGAGAACGAACTTTGCTGCCGCTAGAGTTACGTACCCTCTAGGAATCTGATATTAATGTAATGCGCTTTGAGGTCTGTTATAATCATATACAATTTTCGGCTGGTGTACTACAAGGCTCGCCGTTGTGTTGGTGGATTATTCCATGATGAAAAGCTGCGTGATGTTGGATGCCAGTCTCCTATGCGTTTGGTGCAACACTGACCGGATCGGAGGCAAGATCCGTGCATCCGAGGTATTGGAAATGTCCGTTGAGCTGTCGGTCGAACGATAATGCTGTTTCGATATTATCGAATTGATGAAACCCGCAATCCCGTACAACTTCGGGGACTTGAAGAACTTGTGAAGCCTGCGAAACCTGTAGGGGCTATAAAATGTAACGAGTATTATTCAAATTTCAAGCGATGAATAGTTGTGACGAGAGACGATCAATTAATTAGGTAATTAGAAAGAAGCAGAGACGATCATTTTTCACAGCGTTACGGAAGAAAGATATAGTAAAATAATTTTCAGTGCGCTACGTTAATATTCGACATAATGGTTATGATGAATCAGAAAAACGCAACAGTTGGTAATAATATTAATGAACGAGAGAAAAAGTGATAGAAAAGCATGGAAACAATAAAATTCGTTCATCTCGTGGAACTTGTACGACATGTAGGACCTGTTCGAATCATGTGTGGGTAATTTCGACAAACATTAATCAACGAAGTACGTAGATATTAAAACATGGAATATTTAGGACATGGATGACGTCAAGTATGGATGAAATATGTAAATCTTGTAGAATCTGTCGAACCTAGAGAAGCTGAAAGACCTATAAAACGGAAATGGTACTATTGAATTATTTGTGTGTAATTATAACATACGGTAATGAATAAAATGGTAGATATTATACGTTAAAAATTCAACTGAAAGAGCTGTAAATATACGAGGGAATAGATCACTTAGATTAAGGGATTCGATCCTAATCATCGGTCGTCGCTGTGTCGAATCTTTGCCGGCGAAACTGCTCTGGTGTGATGATTGAGGGTCCGGTTAATTATTTACTTTCACCACTGATTAACTCGGATGTAAGTCTCTCCCGGCCATACCGCGACGAATGGATGATGGTGCCATTCCTCGTTCAGTACTGATGGTCGATCGGTCTTGATGCAGTGGCCGGAACAGGGCTACTGGATATGGAATTCGCAGTTCAATTGAAAGTCATCGGTTTTGGAGTGGAGAGGCTTGACTGAAAAATGGAAATAAGAATATTGCAATGCCTATTGATTTCAATTCGAATGCAGAAATAGGATAATGAAGTCCAAAAATCCTCTGCAGGTAGGCGACTTTCAATTCTTCGATGTAGTAGAAAATCAAAATTAGTTAGCATGATGTATTACAAAACGTAGGGTTTACATATTCGGTGAGAAGATTATTGGTCGAAATTATATCACGATCTTGGCTGGTCGCTACTTCTTAGCATCGTCCCCTCATGATCAGTCCTCTGCCCATGTCTGGTTCACGACAATCTAATAGAGACATATTAGAGAAGCAGAAGATTTATATTCCAGACGCACTGATGTAATTTTCGCAACAATATTTGGAATGAGCATTTTTTTGGAGCTCGAAACTGTTGTAAGTCTGGAGAACACGGAAAGGAACTTCTGTATTGCAATTGAGACGCGAAGATTCCTGACGGAATTCTGTCATATCGTCAGAGATAGACTGCTCACCTAATTGAAATAACAGTAGCTTGTTGGATATATTCCTGTCGAGAAACAGACATAGTCTTAAATGAACGGCCTCATTTTCTTAGGCCATGGACGAAAAGTAGACTTTTATACGAGTGAAAGTTGCCCCAACTCATATTCCGTCCGTCCGTAGTGGAAAAGTCTCTTACGTTTGAATCCAGGATGTTTTGATCCTCTTCTTTCCGTCGTACAACCGGAGTATCCTCTGCGCCAACAGTTTCCTGGCATGCTTTCTTCGTACCGTATCTTGTTGGGTGATTCCTTCGAGTCCAGATCTCAATCTGCTTTTCCTTCAGGTTGTCTGAAAGAAATCAATTTCTCATTGCAGAAAATAAAGATAATAGCGATGTAACTAGAGCTGTTCTCATCCCTATCTTTCAAAATTTCATTTCCAAGCGTGGAAAAGTACTACAGTGATAAAACATTGCCTAATCTCCGATAATTATCGTCGCTACATTCTTTCCAGGTATATTGCGAATTGATTTTCTCACGTTGAAACTTGGCATTCCAATCTACGACATAGCTCAAGTTACACAGAGTTGGTATTTCTCTCTCTTTCGTGAACAATGAGACTTTTTAGAGTGGATAGGTAAAGGAATAGCGTCGAATATTCGTATTCCAGGCTGTTACAACACTTTGCGGACGAATGAACAATTTTATACATTTTCAAAAGAGCGTTGGCACGTCGACAGTTAGCTCAGAATGGATGGTAAGGAGCTCAAAACTGTTTGAACTCTCAGGAACTTTGGAAACAACTTCTGTATTGCAATACAGACGCGAGTAGTAATGATAAAAGTGACCGATATCAGAGATGGACTTCTGGCTCGAACAGAATACCAATGACTGTTCGATATAACAGTATATTCTTTTGGAATAGTTTGCAAATTGATTTTCTCGAGTCGAAACTCTAAATTTAAATCTACGACGTAGCTTACGTTACACAGAGCTGGTGCTCATTTCTTTATCTTGAACTGTTAGACTCTACCGAGAGGTTAGGCAAAGGAATAATAGCAAAAATTTGTGTTCGAGGCTGTTGCAACTCCTTGCGGATCGATAACAATTCTTAAACAGTTTGAAAAGAGCGTTGGTACTTCGACAATCAACTCTGAATGGCTGGTAAGTAGCTCGAAAGTGATGGAACTCCGAAGAACTTAGAAAAGAACTTCTGTATTGCAATAAAGCCGCGAGGATTCCTGACAGAGTTCTGCAATATCGTCAGAGATCGACTGCTGACCGACTAAAAATAACAGTAGCTTATCGGATATATTCCAGTCGAGGAACAGACATAGTCTTGAATGAACAGCGTTATTTTCATAGTCCATGGACGAAAAGTAGACTTTTGTGCAAGTAAAAGTTGCCCCAACTCTTGCTGCACCGTCTATCCGTAGTGGAAAAGTCTCTCACGTTTGGATCCAGAATGTTTTGATCCTCTTCTTTCCGTCGTACCACCGGAGTATCCTCTGCGCCAACAGTTTCCTGGCATGCTTTCTTCGTACCGTATCTTGTTGGGTGATTCCTTCCAGTCCAGATCTCGATCTGCTTCACCTTCGGCTCGTCTGAAAGAAATCAATTTCTCATTGTAGAAAATAAACATCATAGAGATGTAACTAGAGCTGTTCTCATTCCTATCTTTCAAAATTTCATTTCGAAGCGTGGAAAAGTACTATAGTGATAAAACATTGCCTACTCTCGAATAATTATCGTCGGTATATTCTTCACAAGTATTTTGCGACTTGATTCTGACGCGTTGAAACTTGGAATTCGAATCTACGACACAGCTCAAGTTGCACAGAGGTGCTATTTCTCTCTCATTCGTCAACAGTAAGACTTTTTCGAGTAGATAGACAAAGGGATAACGTCGAAAATTCGTATTCCAGGCTGTTACAACACTTTGCGGACGAATGAAAAATTTTATACATTTTCAAAAGAGCGTTGGCACGTGGACAGTTAGCTCAGAATGGATGGTAAGGAGCTCAAAACTGTTTGAACTCTCAGGAACTTTGGAAACAACTTCTGTATTGCAATACAGACGCGAGTAGTAATGATAAAAGTGACCGATATCAGAGATGGACTTCTGGCTCGAACAGAATACCAATGACTGTTCGATATAACAGTATATTCTTTTGGAATAGTTTGCAAATTGATTTTCTCGAGTCGAAACTCTAAATTTAAATCTACGACGTAGCTTACGTTACACAGAGCTGGTGCTCATTTCTTTATCTTGAACTGTTAGACTCTACCGAGAGGTTAGGCAAAGGAATAATAGCAAAAATTTGTGTTCGAGGCTGTTGCAACTCCTTGCGGATCGATAACAATTCTTAAACAGTTTGAAAAGAGCGTTGGTACTTCGACAATCAACTCTGAATGGCTGGTAAGTAGCTCGAAAGTGATGGAACTCCGAAGAACTTAGAAAAGAACTTCTGTATTGCAATAAAGCCGCGAGGATTCCTGACAGAGTTCTGCAATATCGTCAGAGATCGACTGCTGACCGACTAAAAATAACAGTAGCTTATCGGATATATTCCAGTCGAGGAACAGACATAGTCTTGAATGAACAGCGTTATTTTCATAGTCCATGGACGAAAAGTAGACTTTTGTGCAAGTAAAAGTTGCCCCAACTCTTGCTGCACCGTCTATCCGTAGTGGAAAAGTCTCTCACGTTTGGATCCAGAATGTTTTGATCCTCTTCTTTCCGTCGTACCACCGGAGTATCCTCTGCGCCAACAGTTTCCTGGCATGCTTTCTTCGTACCGTATCTTGTTGGGTGATTCCTTCCAGTCCAGATCTCGATCTGCTTCACCTTCGGCTCGTCTGAAAGAAATCAATTTCTCATTGTAGAAAATAAACATCATAGAGATGTAACTAGAGCTGTTCTCATTCCTATCTTTCAAAATTTCATTTCGAAGCGTGGAAAAGTACTATAGTGATAAAACATTGCCTACTCTCGAATAATTATCGTCGGTATATTCTTCACAAGTATTTTGCGACTTGATTCTGACGCGTTGAAACTTGGAATTCGAATCTACGACACAGCTCAAGTTGCACAGAGGTGCTATTTCTCTCTCATTCGTCAACAGTAAGACTTTTTCGAGTAGATAGACAAAGGGATAACGTCGAAAATTCGTATTCCAGGCTGTTACAACACTTTGCGGACGAATGAAAAATTTTATACATTTTCAAAAGAGCGTTGGCACGTGGACAGTTAGCTCAGAATGGATGGTAAGGAGCTCGAAACTGTTTGAACTCTCAGGAACTTTGGAAACAACTTCTGTATTGCAATACAGACGCGAGTAGTAATGATAAAAGTGACCGATATCAGAGATGGACTTCTGGCTCGAACAGAATACCAATGACTGTTCGATATAACAGTATATTCTTTTGGAATAGTTTGCAAATTGATTTTCTCGAGTCGAAACTCTAAATTTAAATCTACGACGTAGCTTACGTTACACAGAGCTGGTGCTCATTTCTTTATCTTGAACTGTTAGACTCTTTCGAGAGGTTAGGCTAAGGAATAATAGCAAAAATTTGTGTTCGAGGCTGTTGCAACTCCTTGCGGATCGATAACAATTCTTAAACAGTTTGAAAAGAGCGTTGGTACTTCGACAATCAACTCTGAATGGCTGGTAAGTAGCTCGAAACTGATGGAACTCCGAAGAACTTAGAAAAGAACTTCTGTATTGCAATAAAGACGCGAGGATTCCTGACAGAGTTCTGCAATATCGTCAGAGATCGACTGCTGACCGACTTAAAATAACAGTAGCTTATCGGATATATTCCAGTCGAGGAACAGACATAGTCTTGAATGAACAGCGTCATTTTCGTAGTCCATGGACGAAAAGTAGACTTTTGTGCAAGTAAAAGTTGCCCCAACTCTTGCTGCACCGTCTATCCGTAGTGGAAAAGTCTCTCACGTTTGGATCCAGAATGTTTTGATCCTCTTCTTTCCGTCGTACCACCGGAGTATCCTCTGCGCCAACAGTTTCCTGGCATGCTTTCTTCGTACCGTATCTTGTTGGGTGATTCCTTCCAGTCCAGATCTCGATCTGCTTCACCTTCGGCTCGTCTGAAAGAAATCAATTTCTCATTGTAGAAAATAAACATCATAGAGATGTAACTAGAGCTGTTCTCATTCCTATCTTTCAAAATTTCATTTCGAAGCGTGGAAAAGTACTATAGTGATAAAACATTGCCTACTCTCGAATAATTATCGTCGGTATATTCTTCACAAGTATTTTGCGACTTGATTCTGACGCGTTGAAACTTGGAATTCGAATCTACGACACAGCTCAAGTTGCACAGAGGTGCTATTTCTCTCTCATTCGTCAACAGTAAGACTTTTTCGAGTAGATAGACAAAGGGATAACGTCGAAAATTCGTATTCCAGGCTGTTACAACACTTTGCGGACGAATGAAAAATTTTATACATTTTCAAAAGAGCGTTGGCACGTGGACAGTTAGCTCAGAATGGATGGTAAGGAGCTCGAAACTGTTTGAACTCTCAGGAACTTTGGAAACAACTTCTGTATTGCAATACAGACGCGAGTAGTAATGATAAAAGTGACCGATATCAGAGATGGACTTCTGGCTCGAACAGAATACCAATGACTGTTCGATATAACAGTATATTCTTTTGGAATAGTTTGCAAATTGATTTTCTCGAGTCGAAACTCTAAATTTAAATCTACGACGTAGCTTACGTTACACAGAGCTGGTGCTCATTTCTTTATCTTGAACTGTTAGACTCTTTCGAGAGGTTAGGCTAAGGAATAATAGCAAAAATTTGTGTTCGAGGCTGTTGCAACTCCTTGCGGATCGATAACAATTCTTAAACAGTTTGAAAAGAGCGTTGGTACTTCGACAATCAACTCTGAATGGCTGGTAAGTAGCTCGAAACTGATGGAACTCCGAAGAACTTAGAAAAGAACTTCTGTATTGCAATAAAGACGCGAGGATTCCTGACAGAGTTCTGCAATATCGTCAGAGATCGACTGCTGACCGACTTAAAATAACAGTAGCTTATCGGATATATTCCAGTCGAGGAACAGACATAGTCTTGAATGAACAGCGTCATTTTCGTAGTCCATGGACGAAAAGTAGACTTTTGTGCAAGTAAAAGTTGCCCCAACTCTTGCTGCACCGTCTATCCGTAGTGGAAAAGTCTCTCACGTTTGGATCCAGAATGTTTTGATCCTCTTCTTTCCGTCGTACCACCGGAGTATCCTCTGCGCCAACAGTTTCCTGGCATGCTTTCTTCGTACCGTATCTTGTTGGGTGATTCCTTCCAGTCCAGATCTCGATCTGCTTCACCTTCGGCTCGTCTGAAAGAAATCAATTTCTCATTGTAGAAAATAAACATCATAGAGATGTAACTAGAGCTGTTCTCATTCCTATCTTTCAAAATTTCATTTCGAAGCGTGGAAAAGTACTATAGTGATAAAACATTGCCTACTCTCGAATAATTATCGTCGGTATATTCTTCACAAGTATTTTGCGACTTGATTCTGACGCGTTGAAACTTGGAATTCGAATCTACGACACAGCTCAAGTTGCACAGAGGTGCTATTTCTCTCTCATTCGTCAACAGTAAGACTTTTTCGAGTAGATAGACAAAGGGATAACGTCGAAAATTCGTATTCCAGGCTGTTACAACACTTTGCGGACGAATGAAAAATTTTATACATTTTCAAAAGAGCGTTGGCACGTGGACAGTTAGCTCAGAATGGATGGTAAGGAGCTCGAAACTGTTTGAACTCTCAGGAACTTTGGAAACAACTTCTGTATTGCAATACAGACGCGAGTAGTAATGATAAAAGTGACCGATATCAGAGATGGACTTCTGGCTCGAACAGAATACCAATGACTGTTCGATATAACAGTATATTCTTTTGGAATAGTTTGCAAATTGATTTTCTCGAGTCGAAACTCTAAATTTAAATCTACGACGTAGCTTACGTTACACAGAGCTGGTGCTCATTTCTTTATCTTGAACTGTTAGACTCTTTCGAGAGGTTAGGCTAAGGAATAATAGCAAAAATTTGTGTTCGAGGCTGTTGCAACTCCTTGCGGATCGATAACAATTCTTAAACAGTTTGAAAAGAGCGTTGGTACTTCGACAATCAACTCTGAATGGCTGGTAAGTAGCTCGAAACTGATGGAACTCCGAAGAACTTAGAAAAGAACTTCTGTATTGCAATAAAGACGCGAGGATTCCTGACAGAGTTCTGCAATATCGTCAGAGATCGACTGCTGACCGACTTAAAATAACAGTAGCTTATCGGATATATTCCAGTCGAGGAACAGACATAGTCTTGAATGAACAGCGTCATTTTCGTAGTCCATGGACGAAAAGTAGACTTTTATACAAGTAAAAGTTGCCCCAACTCATGCTGCACCGTCTATCCGTAGTGGAAAAGTCTCTTACGTTTGAATCCAGAATGTTTCGATCCTCTTCTTTCCGTCGTACCACCGGAGTATCCTCTGCGGCAACAGTTTCCTGGCATGCTTTCTTCGTACCGTATCTTGTTGGGTGATTCCTTCGAGTCCAGATCTCAATCTGCTTTTCCTTCAGGTTGTCTGAAAGAAATCAATTTCTCATTGTAGAAAATAAAGATATTAGCCATGTAACTCAAGCTGGTTTCATCCCTATCTTTTGAAATTTCGTTTCCAAGCGTGGAAAAGTACTATAGTAATGTAACATTGCCTACTCTCGAATAATTATCGTCGGTATATCCTTCACAAGTATTTTGCGAATTGATTCTCACGCGTTGAAACTTGGAATTCGAATCTACGACACAGCTCAAGTTGCACAGAGTCGCTATTTCTCTCTCATTCGTCAACAGTAAGACTTTTTCGAGTAGATAGACGAAGGAATAACGTCGAAAATTCGTATTCCAGGCTGTTACAACACTTTGCGGACGAATGAAAAATTTTATACATTTTCAAAAGAGCGTTGGTACGTCGACAGTTAGCTCAGAATGGATGGTAAGGAGCTCGAAACTGTTTGAACTCTCAGGAACTTTGGAAACAACTTCTGTATTGCAACACAGACGCGAGTAGTAATGATAAAAGTGACCGATATCAGAGATGGACTTCTGGCTCGAACAGAATACCAATGACTCTTCGATATAACAGTATATTCTTTTGGAATAGTTTGCAAATTGATTTTCTCGAGTCGAAACTCTAAATTTAAATCTACGACGTAGCTTACGTTACACAGAGCTGGTGCTCATTTCTTTATCTTGAACTGTTAGACTCTTTCGAGTGGTTAGGCGAAGGAATGATAGCAAAAATTTGTGTTCGAGGCTGTTGCGACTCCTTGCGGATCGATAACAATTCTTAAACAGTTCGAAAAGAGCGTTGGTACTTCGACAATCAACTCTGAATGACTGGTAAGTAGCTCGAAACTGATGGAACTCCGAAGAACTCAGAAAAGAACTTCTGTATTGCAATAAAGACGCGAGGATTCCTGACAGAGTTCTGCAATATCGTCAGAGATCGACTGCTGACCGACTTAAAATAACAGTAGCTTATCGGATATATTCCAGTCGAGGAACAGACATAGTCTTGAATGAACAGCGTCATTTTCGTAGTCCATGGACGAAAAGTAGACTTTTCTACAAGTAAAAGTTGCCCCAACTCATGCTGCACCGTCTATCCGTAGTGGAAAAGTCTCTTACGTTTGAATCCTGAATGTTTTGATCCTCTTCTCTCCGTCGTACCACCGGAGTATCCTCTGCGGCAACAGTTTCATGGCATGCTTTCTTCGTACCGTATCTTGTTGGGTGATTCCTTCCAGTCCAGATCTCAATCTGCTTTACCTTCGGCTCGTCTGAAAGATATCAATTTCTCATTGTAGAAAATAAACATCATAGAGATGTAACTACAGCTGTTTTCATTCCTATCTTTCGAAATTTCATTTCCAATCGTGGGAAATTACTATAGTGATGAAACATTGCCTACTCTCGAATAATTATCGTCGGTATATCCTTTCCAAGTATTTTGCGAATTGATTTTCTGGCGTTGAAACTTGGAATTCGAATCTACGACACAGCTCAAGTTGCACAGAGTTGCTATTTCTCTCTCATTCGTCAACAGTAAGACTTTTTCGAGTAGATAGACGAAGGAATAACGTCGAAAATTCGTATTCCAGGCTGTTACAACACTTTGCGGACGAATGAAAAATTTTATACATTCTCAAAAGAGCGTTGGTACGTCGACAGTTAGCTCAGAATGGATGGTAAGGAGCTCGAAACTGTTTGAACTCTCAGGAACTTTGGAAACAACTTCTGTATTGCAACACAGACGCGAGTAGTAATGATAAAAGTGACCGATATCAGAGATGGACTTCTGGCTCGATCAGGATACCAATGACTGTTCGATATAACAGTATATTCTCTTGGAATAGTTTGCAAATTGATTTTCTCGAGTCGAAACTCTAAATTTAAATCTACGACGTAGCTTACGTTACACAGAGCTGGTGCTCATTTCTTATTCTAGAATTGTTAGACTCTTTCGAGTGGTTAAGCGAAGGAATAATATCAAAAATTCGTATCCGAGGCTGTTGCAACTCCTTGCGGATCGATAACAATTTTTAAACAGTTTGAAAAGAGCATTGGTACTCCGACAATCAACTCTGAATGGCTGGTAAGGAGCTCGAAACTGTTGGAACTCCGAAGAACATCGAAAAGAACTTCTATATTGCAATAAAGACGCGAGGATTCCTGACAGAATTCTGCAATATCGTCAGAGATCGTCTGCTGACCGACTTAAGATAACAGTAGCTTATTGGATATATTCCATTTGAGGAACAGACATAGTCTTCAATGAACAGCGTCATTTCCGTAGTCCATGTGCGAAAAGTAGACTTTTATACGAGTAAAAGTTGCCCCAACTCATACTTCGTCCATACGTAGTGGAAAAGTCTCTTACGTTTGAATCCAGGATGTTTTGATCCTCTTCTTTCTGTCGTACAACCGGGGTATCCTATGCGCCAACAGTTTCCAGGCATGCTTTCTTCGTACCGTATCTTGTTGGGTGATTCCTTCGAGTCCAGATCTCAATCTGCTTTTCCTTCAGGTTGTCTGAAAGAAATCAATTTCTCATTGTAGAAAATAAAGATAATAGCTATGTGACTAGAGCTGTTCTCATCCCTATCTTTCAAAATTTCATTTCCAAGCGTGGAAAAGTACTATAGTGATAAAACATTGCCTACTCTCGAATAATTATCGTCGGTATATTATTTTCAAGTATTTTGCGAATTGATTCTCTCGCGTTGAAACTTGGAATTCGAATCTACGACGTAGCTTACGTTACACAGAGCCAGTACTTATTCCTTATTCTTGAACTCTTGGACTCTGTCGAGCGGTTAGGCAAACGAATGATATCGAAAATTCGTATTCGAGGCTGTTACGACTCTTTGCAGACCAATGAGAATTTTCATAGGTTTTGAAAAGAGCGTCGAATTGCCATTCATTCCCTTTCACCGCGTCGCTGCATCCACCGCCGCCGATGCAGAGTAGATAACCAAGCCTGGGTCTTTCTGCCGCCTTCTCCTCCTTTCCCAGGATCCTCGACGGATGTTCGTTCTCGCAGCTTCGTCGACAGCTTCCCGTGCGGCTCGGTCCGATGAATTTTTTTAGGCAGGATGGAGCGGAACGCGCATGAAACATAGAGAAAGGGACAAGCGTCAGAAGAATATACGAAAAAAATAATCGGTTACATTATTCATGTTTCTAATATCGTCGTGGACGACCGGAGATCTAGAAAATTAGATCCCGTCGTTATTCTCGAATAAGATTTTCGAAAGACGTCCGATATTCTTTCCCATTTCGCATCTCGATACGTTTCTAACTTCGGAATCGAACAGTTCGTTCGAGATACTCTTTCGATACCGCAAAGATCATTTAGGCGGTAACGCGTATACTAAGCCAGTCGAATCCGAGTGTATAAGCAGGCCTGCGTGTCCCTTTTGGAAGTTCTTTCGTTAGAATCAATCTGAATTTAGAGCTTTGCAACTTTGTGCGATATCTCAAGTCTTGAAGAAGAAAAATGAAGAATAAAAAATAAAAGATGAAAAAAGAAAACACCAACGGGCGTGCGAGAAAGTTTCTTTCCTAACCCCGGCGTACCCGCGCAGAAAAAAAAGCTACTTGTGAGAATGAACCGGGCCGCGGCGACCGGGACGCTACGGAGAACATGGATCGATCCCCGACTCGAGTTGTCAGCCACGGCTGTGTTTTCACCGATCGCACCCGAAGTACAGGGCTTGACAGTCTAGTGTGATGGAACAAAGCGAGGACAGCCGCTGAATCGGACTAACCCGAGACAGCGGCGACCCTCACCGCCGTCCTCTTCTCCGAAGCGCCGTCGATCGATGGAGAAAAGAAAAAAGATTCGCTGCAAATTGTACGCTACAGGCCAGACCGCGAAACCGTGGAACGATGAAAGAACCAAAAAAGAAAGCTGACGAGCTTTCTCTGTGGTATCTCCCAGCGTGCCAACACGCCGCCGCAAGCCTCCGTTAAATCCTTATGACTTATGACTCTTTCTTTTAGTACGAAATCACATAGGCACAAATCGTCCCCTATCTTCCAGAGCCTAGACAACTGGCGATCACTCGGGGTCTACCATGTACGAATAATAACAAATATGTAACGTGTGCAATTCCAAGATATTTCTGGAATTGAAATTATCGAAACGCGAGAGGTAGAATTGACGTTTTATTAAAGAAATTGTTACAATGGATTCGTTCGCACGAATTTGGCGAAACTGAGTGGCGGTAGACCCCGGTGTACATTAACAGAGAGCTTACAGCGGTTCTGTCTCAGGTCGGTCGACCTGAGGCGCAAAATATTGTCAGCGAACCCGAGTCTACTAACGTGCGTTCGGGTACGTTGCGTCGAAACTAATCTATGATAGAGGGAATAACGCCTACCGGACGGCGCGTGTCGTATCACTTTCCCAATAATATATATAGCATTCCTATGTCGTTGAGAAGAAATTGAAAAAAATAAAAAATAAAAGAAATTAAAACCAATCGAGACAAGCTTGCACCTGCTTATACACGCGACACGCGGTTGACGCGCGTGGGACAAAATTCAACGAGTTATCTCCGCGAACGCGAACAAATATTTCGAAAGTTATTTCGAAAGATGAGAAAAATTGAAACCGAAGATCGACTGGACTGGCAACGGTCTTTGCCGATAATTAACTCGGACGGGGCCGGAAAAGGTAAAAAAAAAAACAAAACGAAAATGCCGATATACGAAATTGAAATGATTATCAAACGTCTACGTAATATAATGCGTGGAATTACAATGTGCGGTGAGATTTTCAAAGAGGTTATGTACTCACGCGTCAGTTCCGCACGGCACGTCTGGACTCGCAGCGGCGATGATTCCTAACGTACATCGTTGTAGGCTGAAAAACAATAAGATACAACGTTAATGAGAAAGGAGCCGCCGACTTCTCGATTCAAACGCGTGATAATAAAATGAGACTCGTGAAAAAAAAAAAAAGAAAAACAAACCGTCACTCTGGCTATTCTTTGACTATAAGATCGCGACTTGGCCCGGAAAAACGACGGTTCCACAACTCAAAAATACCGGTCACTGTACACATACCAGAATTCGACTCGTCTTCTGTGATAAAGTAATTGTTCCGTCAACGAAGATTCGTTCAATATATCGGATTATTGGAATGAAATGTTATAGCGTCTTCGACTGGCGGCCATCTTTGGCTACGCTACACTGCGTCGGTCGAATACGATATGCTATATTTTTGTTGTCAGACTAAGTTTCAAACACGATAATACGCAAATCAACTATTTTACGATACTGTTGATTCTAATCGAGTATTATATCATAATTTATTCGAAAGATACACAATTGTTGGCTACTCACAAGTAAAAATAACAATTCAGGTCAAACTGCCGGAACGGTTGAAAAACTTCGTTATCTCTGAGTCATCTCTGAAAAATTCGAACTGGCACGCAACTTCACGGCGAACGAAATTAAACCGTCGACTTCACTTGGATAATTATTTATGATCGTTGAATCGCAAGATCACAATTTCTTACCTCGGCAAAGACGCGTACGTCAAATTATAACACCATACCTAAACTATGAGACGTCGGGACGTCGAGTGGCGTCGATTGGCGTCGCCAAGGTCACATATTCAAATTGAGATCGAGACTGAAGTATCGAAAATGTCGAAAATCGAACGGCGCTATCGATATACGAAACGCAAACTGCGCATGCGCCTGAACATATGATTGAAAACTACGTCACGCGACTCAAGGTCGACTCAAGGGCGACGACTCAGGGGCGTGGTCATAAAATTACGTCCCCGGGTGATTTATCTCAGAGGGAGGTTTAGAAATAGTTTCTCGATCGAAAAAATTCCAAAATTTGGCTGTAATTTAGAATGAACCGATTCGAAAGAGGTTCGGTGTTTTTTTTTTTTTTTTTCTCGTTCGTTACGTCGCTCGTCAAATACCGTAAATTCTTTAATTCTCTGTGTAATAATCGTCTGCGAGACGAATCACGTTCCGAATCTAAAGGATGAAAGACTTTTCGTAAAAACTTTCAAAATTGACCAATTTACCATTCCGAATTCTTAGGGGGCGATTAATTTCTATTGTTTGGGAGCTATCGTGTCTAATGCTTCAAAATTTCCCAATAATTTTCAACGAGAGAATTGAAAAATCAAATGGACTCTGCCAAAAATTTTAGAGGGGCAAATTTTTGATTTTCTCAATCGTCAAGAATTTATAAATATTTCTTCATCGAATAACATATTCGATATTATGTGATTTCTCGATAATTGTGCGTAAAAGAGTTGAAAAATTGATTATACCGTTTAAAAAATGCTGAATTTTCCGATTCTTCGGTCCACGAAAAGATGCTGTCGATTAATGATTACATTCGAAATGCTTCCAGATTTCTCACAAAAATGGTCAGGGATTAGGTCAATGATGTCTGTCGGACATCTATGTTGCATCTTAAATTACCATTATTTTTCTTCGTCGTTCCAACTTTCTCGTCGTAAAACATTTACATTTCACAATACAAATATAGGTAATGATAACATCTCTCGCGATTGATTGAAATTCAGTAATCACGTCTGTTTAAGATTCGACGAGCCTTCAGCTGAGAGTTGGGGCCGTAATATTCCGAACTGACGATATATGAGCGAAGCGTTTTCAAATATTCGGCTAAGGAAATCAATTTCTCATTGTAGGAAATAGAGATAATAGCGATGTAACTAAAGCTGTTCTCATCCATATCTTTCAAAATTTGATTCCCAAGCTCGGAAAAGTGCTATGGTAATAGAGCATTGCCTACTCTCGAATAATTATCGTCGGTATATTCTTTCCAAGTATTTTGCGAATTGATTTTCTCGCGTTGAAACTTGGAATTCGAATCTACGACGTAGCTTACGTTACACAGAGCTGGTGCTCATTTCTTATTCTTGAATTGTCAGACTCTTTCGAGTGGTTAAGCGAAGGAATAATATCAAAAATTCGTATCCGAGGCTGTTGCAACTCCTCTCGGATCGATAACAATTCTTAAACAGTTCGAAAAGAGCGTTGGTACTTCGACAATCAACTCTGAATGGCTGGTAAGTAGCTCGAAACTGATGGAACTCCGAAGAACTTAGAAAAGAACTTCTGTATTGCAATAAAGACGCGAGGATTCCTGACAGAGTTCTGCAATATCGTCAGAGATCGACTGCTGACCGACTTAAAATAACAGTAGCTTATCGGATATATTCCAGTCGAGGAACAGACATAGTCTTGAATGAACAGCGTCATTTTCGTAGTCCATGGACGAAAAGTAGACTTTTATACAAGTAAAAGTTGCCCCAACTCATGCTGCACCGTCTATCCGTAGTGGAAAAGTCTCTTACGTTTGAATCCAGAATGTTTCGATCCTCTTCTTTCCGTCGTACCACCGGAGTATCCTCTGCGCCAACAGTTTCCTGGCATGCTTTCTTCGTACCGTATCTTGTTGGGTGATTCCTTCCAGTCCAGATCTCGATCTGCTTCACCTTCGGCTCGTCTGAAAGAAATCAATTTCTCATTGTAGAAAATAAACATCATAGAGATGTAACTAGAGCTGTTCTCATTCCTATCTTTCAAAATTTCATTTCGAAGCGTGGAAAAGTACTATAGTGATAAAACATTGCCTACTCTCGAATAATTATCGTCGGTATATTCTTCACAAGTATTTTGCGACTTGATTCTGACGCGTTGAAACTTGGAATTCGAATCTACGACACAGCTCAAGTTGCACAGAGGTGCTATTTCTCTCTCATTCGTCAACAGTGAGACTTTTTCGAGTAGATAGACAAAGGGATAACGTCGAAAATTCGTATTCCAGGCTGTTACAACACTTTGCGGACGAATGAAAAATTTTATACATTTTCAAAAGAGCGTTGGCACGTGGACAGTTAGCTCAGAATGGATGGTAAGGAGCTCGAAACTGTTTGAACTCTCAGGAACTTTGGAAACAACTTCTGTATTGCAATACAGACGCGAGTAGTAATGATAAAAGTGACCGATATCAGAGATGGACTTCTGGCTCGAACAGAATACCAATGACTGTTCGATATAACAGTATATTCTTTTGGAATAGTTTGCAAATTGATTTTCTCGAGTCGAAACTCTAAATTTAAATCTACGACGTAGCTTACGTTACACAGAGCTGGTGCTCATTTCTTTATCTTGAACTGTTAGACTCTTTCGAGAGGTTAGGCTAAGGAATAATAGCAAAAATTTGTGTTCGAGGCTGTTGCAACTCCTTGCGGATCGATAACAATTCTTAAACAGTTCGAAAAGAGCGTTGGTACTTCGACAATCAACTCTGAATGGCTGGTAAGTAGCTCGAAACTGATGGAACTCCGAAGAACTTAGAAAAGAACTTCTGTATTGCAATAAAGACGCGAGGATTCCTGACAGAGTTCTGCAATATCGTCAGAGATCGACTGCTGACCGACTTAAAATAACAGTAGCTTATCGGATATATTCCAGTCGAGGAACAGACATAGTCTTGAATGAACAGCGTCATTTTCGTAGTCCATGGACGAAAAGTAGACTTTTGTGCAAGTAAAAGTTGCCCCAACTCTTGCTGCACCGTCTATCCGTAGTGGAAAAGTCTCTCACGTTTGGATCCAGAATGTTTTGATCCTCTTCTTTCCGTCGTACCACCGGAGTATCCTCTGCGCCAACAGTTTCCTGGCATGCTTTCTTCGTACCGTATCTTGTTGGGTGATTCCTTCCAGTCCAGATCTCAATCTGCTTTACCTTCGGCTCGTCTGAAAGATATCAATTTCTCATTGTAGAAAATAAACATCATAGAGATGTAACTACAGCTGTTTTCATTCCTATCTTTCGAAATTTCATTTCCAATCGTGGGAAATTACTATAGTGATGAAACATTGCCTACTCTCGAATAATTATCGTCGGTATATCCTTTCCAAGTATTTTGCGAATTGATTTTCTGGCGTTGAAACTTGGAATTCGAATCTACGACACAGCTCAAGTTGCACAGAGTTGCTATTTCTCTCTCATTCGTCAACAGTAAGACTTTTTCGAGTAGATAGACGAAGGAATAACGTCGAAAATTCGTATTCCAGGCTGTTACAACACTTTGCGGACGAATGAAAAATTTTATACATTCTCAAAAGAGCGTTGGTACGTCGACAGTTAGCTCAGAATGGATGGTAAGGAGCTCGAAACTGTTTGAACTCTCAGGAACTTTGGAAACAACTTCTGTATTGCAACACAGACGCGAGTAGTAATGATAAAAGTGACCGATATCAGAGATGGACTTCTGGCTCGATCAGGATACCAATGACTGTTCGATATAACAGTATATTCTCTTGGAATAGTTTGCAAATTGATTTTCTCGAGTCGAAACTCTAAATTTAAATCTACGACGTAGCTTACGTTACACAGAGCTGGTGCTCATTTCTTATTCTAGAATTGTTAGACTCTTTCGAGTGGTTAAGCGAAGGAATAATATCAAAAATTCGTATCCGAGGCTGTTGCAACTCCTTGCGGATCGATAACAATTTTTAAACAGTTTGAAAAGAGCATTGGTACTCCGACAATCAACTCTGAATGGCTGGTAAGGAGCTCGAAACTGTTGGAACTCCGAAGAACATCGAAAAGAACTTCTATATTGCAATAAAGACGCGAGGATTCCTGACAGAATTCTGCAATATCGTCAGAGATCGTCTGCTGACCGACTTAAGATAACAGTAGCTTATTGGATATATTCCATTTGAGGAACAGACATAGTCTTCAATGAACAGCGTCATTTCCGTAGTCCATGTGCGAAAAGTAGACTTTTATACGAGTAAAAGTTGCCCCAACTCATACTTCGTCCATACGTAGTGGAAAAGTCTCTTACGTTTGAATCCAGGATGTTTTGATCCTCTTCTTTCTGTCGTACAACCGGGGTATCCTATGCGCCAACAGTTTCCAGGCATGCTTTCTTCGTACCGTATCTTGTTGGGTGATTCCTTCGAGTCCAGATCTCAATCTGCTTTTCCTTCAGGTTGTCTGAAAGAAATCAATTTCTCATTGTAGAAAATAAAGATAATAGCTATGTGACTAGAGCTGTTCTCATTCCTATCTTTCAAAATTTCATTTCCAAGCGTGGAAAAGTACTATAGTGATAAAACATTGCCTACTCTCGAATAATTATCGTCGGTATATTATTTTCAAGTATTTTGCGAATTGATTCTCTCGCGTTGAAACTTGGAATTCGAATCTACGACGTAGCTTACGTTACACAGAGCCAGTACTTATTCCTTATTCTTGAACTCTTGGACTCTGTCGAGCGGTTAGGCAAACGAATGATATCGAAAATTCGTATTCGAGGCTGTTACGACTCTTTGCAGACCAATGAGAATTTTCATAGGTTTTGAAAAGAGCGTCGAATTGCCATTCATTCCCTTTCACCGCGTCGCTGCATCCACCGCCGCCGATGCAGAGTAGATAACCAAGCCTGGGTCTTTCTGCCGCCTTCTCCTCCTTTCCCAGGATCCTCGACGGATGTTCGTTCTCGCAGCTTCGTCGACAGCTTCCCGTGCGGCTCGGTCCGATGAATTTTTTTAGGCAGGATGGAGCGGAACGCGCATGAAACATAGAGAAAGGGACAAGCGTCAGAAGAATATACGAAAAAAATAATCGGTTACATTATTCATGTTTCTAATATCGTCGTGGACGACCGGAGATCTAGAAAATTAGATCCCGTCGTTATTCTCGAATAAGATTTTCGAAAGACGTCCGATATTCTTTCCCATTTCGCATCTCGATACGTTTCTAACTTCGGAATCGAACAGTTCGTTCGAGATACTCTTTCGATACCGCAAAGATCATTTAGGCGGTAACGCGTATACTAAGCCAGTCGAATCCGAGTGTATAAGCAGGCCTGCGTGTCCCTTTTGGAAGTTCTTTCGTTAGAATCAATCTGAATTTAGAGCTTTGCAACTTTGTGCGATATCTCAAGTCT
Organism: Tenthredo scrophulariae; assembly: GCA_963978835.1. NCBI lineage: Eukaryota > Metazoa > Arthropoda > Insecta > Hymenoptera > Tenthredinidae > Tenthredo > Tenthredo scrophulariae. The sequence goes on from OZ022228.1 coordinate 29,647, forward strand.
TGAAGAAGAAAAATGAAGAATAAAAAATAAAAGATGAAAAAAGAAAACACCAACGGGCGTGCGAGAAAGTTTCTTTCCTAACCCCGGCGTACCCGCGCAGAAAAAAAAGCTACTTGTGAGAATGAACCGGGCCGCGGCGACCGGGACGCTACGGAGAACATGGATCGATCCCCGACTCGAGTTGTCAGCCACGGCTGTGTTTTCACCGATCGCACCCGAAGTACAGGGCTTGACAGTCTAGTGTGATGGAACAAAGCGAGGACAGCCGCTGAATCGGACTAACCCGAGACAGCGGCGACCCTCACCGCCGTCCTCTTCTCCGAAGCGCCGTCGATCGATGGAGAAAAGAAAAAAGATTCGCTGCAAATTGTACGCTACAGGCCAGACCGCGAAACCGTGGAACGATGAAAGAACCAAAAAAGAAAGCTGACGAGCTTTCTCTGTGGTATCTCCCAGCGTGCCAACACGCCGCCGCAAGCCTCCGTTAAATCCTTATGACTTATGACTCTTTCTTTTAGTACGAAATCACATAGGCACAAATCGTCCCCTATCTTCCAGAGCCTAGACAACTGGCGATCACTCGGGGTCTACCATGTACGAATAATAACAAATATGTAACGTGTGCAATTCCAAGATATTTCTGGAATTGAAATTATCGAAACGCGAGAGGTAGAATTGACGTTTTATTAAAGAAATTGTTACAATGGATTCGTTCGCACGAATTTGGCGAAACTGAGTGGCGGTAGACCCCGGTGTACATTAACAGAGAGCTTACAGCGGTTCTGTCTCAGGTCGGTCGACCTGAGGCGCAAAATATTGTCAGCGAACCCGAGTCTACTAACGTGCGTTCGGGTACGTTGCGTCGAAACTAATCTATGATAGAGGGAATAACGCCTACCGGACGGCGCGTGTCGTATCACTTTCCCAATAATATATATAGCATTCCTATGTCGTTGAGAAGAAATTGAAAAAAATAAAAAATAAAAGAAATTAAAACCAATCGAGCCAAGCTTGCACCTGCTTATACACGCGACACGCGGTTGACGCGCGTGGGACAAAATTCAACGAGTTATCTCCGCGAACGCGAACAAATATTTCGAAAGTTATTTCGAAAGATGAGAAAAATTGAAACCGAAGATCGACTGGACTGGCAACGGTCTTTGCCGATAATTAACTCGGACGGGGCCGGAAAAGGTAAAAAAAAAAACAAAACGAAAATGCCGATATACGAAATTGAAATGATTATCAAACGTCTACGTAATATAATGCGTGGAATTACAATGTGCGGTGAGATTTTCAAAGAGGTTATGTACTCACGCGTCAGTTCCGCACGGCACGTCTGGACTCGCAGCGGCGATGATTCCTAACGTACATCGTTGTAGGCTGAAAAACAATAAGATACAACGTTAATGAGAAAGGAGCCGCCGACTTCTCGATTCAAACGCGTGATAATAAAATGAGACTCGTGAAAAAAAAAAAAAAGAAAAACAAACCGTCACTCTGGCTATTCTTTGACTATAAGATCGCGACTTGGCCCGGAAAAACGACGGTTCCACAACTCAAAAATACCGGTCACTGTACACATACCAGAATTCGACTCGTCTTCTGTGATAAAGTAATTGTTCCGTCAACGAAGATTCGTTCAATATATCGGATTATTGGAATGAAATGTTATAGCGTCTTCGACTGGCGGCCATCTTTGGCTACGCTACACTGCGTCGGTCGAATACGATATGCTATATTTTTGTTGTCAGACTAAGTTTCAAACACGATAATACGCAAATCAACTATTTTACGATACTGTTGATTCTAATCGAGTATTATATCATAATTTATTCGAAAGATACACAATTGTTGGCTACTCACAAGTAAAAATAACAATTCAGGTCAAACTGCCGGAACGGTTGAAAAACTTCGTTATCTCTGAGTCATCTCTGAAAAATTCGAACTGGCACGCAACTTCACGGCGAACGAAATTAAACCGTCGACTTCACTTGGATAATTATTTATGATCGTTGAATCGCAAGATCACAATTTCTTACCTCGGCAAAGACGCGTACGTCAAATTATAACACCATACCTAAACTATGAGACGTCGGGACGTCGAGTGGCGTCGATTGGCGTCGCCAAGGTCACATATTCAAATTGAGATCGAGACTGAAGTATCGAAAATGTCGAAAATCGAACGGCGCTATCGATATACGAAACGCAAACTGCGCATGCGCCTGAACATATGATTGAAAACTACGTCACGCGACTCAAGGTCGACTCAAGGGCGACGACTCAGGGGCGTGGTCATAAAATTACGTCCCCGGGTGATTTATCTCAGAGGGAGGTTTAGAAATAGTTTCTCGATCGAAAAAATTCCAAAATTTGGCTGTAATTTAGAATGAACCGATTCGAAAGAGGTTCGGTGTTTTTTTTTTTTTTTTTCTCGTTCGTTACGTCGCTCGTCAAATACCGTAAATTCTTTAATTCTCTGTGTAATAATCGTCTGCGAGACGAATCACGTTCCGAATCTAAAGGATGAAAGACTTTTCGTAAAAACTTTCAAAATTGACCAATTTACCATTCCGAATTCTTAGGGGGCGATTAATTTCTATTGTTTGGGAGCTATCGTGTCTAATGCTTCAAAATTTCCCAATAATTTTCAACGAGAGAATTGAAAAATCAAATGGACTCTGCCAAAAATTTTAGAGGGGCAAATTTTTGATTTTCTCAATCGTCAAGAATTTATAAATATTTCTTCATCGAATAACATATTCGATATTATGTGATTTCTCGATAATTGTGCGTAAAAGAGTTGAAAAATTGATTATACCGTTTAAAAAATGCTGAATTTTCCGATTCTTCGGTCCACGAAAAGATGCTGTCGATTAATGATTACATTCGAAATGCTTCCAGATTTCTCACAAAAATGGTCAGGGATTAGGTCAATGATGTCTGTCGGACATCTATGTTGCATCTTAAATTACCATTATTTTTCTTCGTCGTTCCAACTTTCTCGTCGTAAAACATTTACATTTCACAATACAAATATAGGTAATGATAACATCTCTCGCGATTGATTGAAATTCAGTAATCACGTCTGTTTAAGATTCGACGAGCCTTCAGCTGAGAGTTGGGGCCGTAATATTCCGAACTGACGATATATGAGCGAAGCGTTTTCAAATATTCGGCTAAGGAAATCAATTTCTCATTGTAGGAAATAGAGATAATAGCGATGTAACTAAAGCTGTTCTCATCCATATCTTTCAAAATTTGATTCCCAAGCTCGGAAAAGTGCTATGGTAATAGAGCATTGCCTACTCTCGAATAATTATCGTCGGTATATTCTTTCCAAGTATTTTGCGAATTGATTTTCTCGCGTTGAAACTTGGAATTCGAATCTACGACACAGCTCAAGTTACACAGAGTTGGTATTTCTCTCTCATTCGTCAACAGTAAGACTTTTTCGAGTAGATGGACAAAGGGATAACGTCGAACATTCGTATTCCAGGCTGTTACAACACTTTGCGGACGAATGAAAAATTTTATACATTTTCAAAAGAGCGTTGGTAAGTCGACAGTTAGCTCAGAATGGATGGTAAGGAGCTCGGAACTGTTTGAACTCTCAGGAACTTTGGAAACAACTTCTGTATTGCAATACAGACGCGAGTAGTAATGATAAAAGTGAGCGATATGGGAGATAGACTTCTGGCTCGATCAGGATACCCATGACTGTTCGATATAACAGTATGTTCTGTTGGAATAGTTTGCAAATTGATTTTCTTGAGTCGAAACTTTCAATTTAAATCTACGACGTAGCTTACGTTACACAGAGCTGGTGCTCATTTCTTATTCTTGAATTGTCAGACTCTTTCGAGTGGTTAAGCGAAGGAATAATATCAAAAATTCGTATCCGAGGCTGTTGCAACTCCTCTCGGATCGATAACAATTCTTAAACAGTTCGAAAAGAGCGTTGGTACTTCGACAATCAACTCTGAATGGCTGGTAAGTAGCTCGAAACTGATGGAACTCCGAAGAACTCAGAAAAGAACTTCTGTATTGCAATAAAGACGCGAGGATTCCTGACAGAGTTCTGCAATATCGTCAGAGATCGACTGCTGACCGACTTAAAATAACAGTAGCTTATCGGATATATTCCAGTCGAGGAACAGACATAGTCTTGAATGAACAGCGTCATTTTCGTAGTCCATGGACGAAAAGTAGACTTTTATACAAGTAAAAGTTGCCCCAACTCATGCTGCACCGTCTATCCGTAGTGGAAAAGTCTCTTACGTTTGAATCCAGAATGTTTCGATCCTCTTCTTTCCGTCGTACCACCGGAGTATCCTCTGCGGCAACAGTTTCCTGGCATGCTTTCTTCGTACCGTATCTTGTTGGGTGATTCCTTCGAGTCCAGATCTCAATCTGCTTTTCCTTCAGGTTGTCTGAAAGAAATCAATTTCTCATTGTAGAAAATAAAGATATTAGCCATGTAACTCAAGCTGGTTTCATCCCTATCTTTTGAAATTTCGTTTCCAAGCGTGGAAAAGTACTATAGTAATGTAACATTGCCTACTCTCGAATAATTATCGTCGGTATATTCTTCACAAGTATTTTGCGAATTGATTCTCACGCGTTGAAACTTGGAATTCGAATCTACGACACAGCTCAAGTTGCACAGAGTTGCTATTTCTCTCTCATTCGTCAACAGTAAGACTTTTCGAGTGGATAGACGAAGGAATGACGTCGAAAATTCGTATTCCAGGCCGTAACAACACTTTGCGGACGAATGAACAATTTTATACATTTTCAAAAGAGCGTTGGCACGTCGACAGTTAGCTCAGAATGGATGGTAAGGAGCTCGAAACTGTTTGAACTCTCAGGAACTTTGGAAACAACTTCTGTATTGCAATACAGACGCGAGTAGTAATGATAAAAGTGACCGATATCAGAGATGGACTTCTGGCTCGAACAGAATACCAATGACTGTTCGATATAACAGTATATTCTTTTGGAATAGTTTGCAAATTGATTTTCTCGAGTCGAAACTCTAAATTTGAATCTACGACGTAGCTTACGTTACACAGAGCTGGTGCTCATTCCTTTATCTTGAACTGTTAGACTCTTTCGAGTGGTTAGGCAAAGGAATAATAGCAAAAATTTGTGTTCGAGGCTGTTGCAACTCCTTGCGGATCGATAACAATTCTTAAACAGTTCGAAAAGAGCGTTGGTACTTCGACAATCAACTCTGAATGGCTGGTAAGTAGCTCGAAACTGATGGAACTCCGAAGAACTTAGAAAAGAACTTCTGTATTGCAATAAAGACGCGAGGATTCCTGACAGAGTTCTGCAATATCGTCAGAGATCGACTGCTGACCGACTTAAAATAACAGTAGCTTATCGGATATATTCCAGTCGAGGAACAGACATAGTCTTGAATGAACAGCGTCATTTTCGTAGTCCATGGACGAAAAGTAGACTTTTATACAAGTAAAAGTTGCCCCAACTCATGCTGCACCGTCTATCCGTAGTGGAAAAGTCTCTTACGTTTGAATCCAGAATGTTTCGATCCTCTCCTTTCCGTCGTACCACCGGAGTATCCTCTGCGGCAACAGTTTCCTGGCATGCTTTCTTCGTACCGTATCTTGTTGGGTGATTCCTTCGAGTCCAGATCTCAATCTGCTTTTCCTTCAGGTTGTCTGAAAGAAATCAATTTCTCATTGTAGAAAATAAAGATATTAGCCATGTAACTCAAGCTGGTTTCATCCCTATCTTTTGAAATTTCGTTTCCAAGCGTGGAAAAGTACTATAGTAATGTAACATTGCCTACTCTCGAATAATTATCGTCGGTATATCCTTCACAAGTATTTTGCGAATTGATTCTCACGCGTTGAAACTTGGAATTCGAATCTACGACACAGCTCAAGTTGCACAGAGTCGCTATTTCTCTCTCATTCGTCAACAGTAAGACTTTTTCGAGTAGATAGACGAAGGAATAACGTCGAAAATTCGTATTCCAGGCTGTTACAACACTTTGCGGACGAATGAAAAATTTTATACATTTTCAAAAGAGCGTTGGTACGTCGACAGTTAGCTCAGAATGGATGGTAAGGAGCTCGAAACTGTTTGAACTCTCAGGAACTTTGGAAACAACTTCTGTATTGCAACACAGACGCGAGTAGTAATGATAAAAGTAACCGATATCAGAGATGGACTTCTGGCTCGATCAGGATACCAATGACTGTTCGATATAACAGTATATTCTCTTGGAATAGTTTGCAGATTGATTTTCTCGAGTCGAAACTCTAAATTTAAATCTACGACGTAGCTTACGTTACACGTAGCTGGTGCTCATTTCTTATTCTAGAATTGTTAGACTCTTTCGAGTGGTTAAGCGAAGGAATAATATCAAAAATTCGTATCCGAGGCTGTTGCAACTCCTTGCGGATCGATAACAATTTTTAAACAGTTCGAAAAGAGCGTTGGTACTTCGACAATCAACTCTGAATGGCTGGTCAGTAGCTCGAAACTGTTGCAACTCCGAAGAACTTAGAAAAGAACTTCTGTATTGCAATAAAGACGCGAGGATTCCTGACAGAGTTCTGCAATATCGTCAGAGATCGACTGCTGACCGACTTAAAATAACAGTAGCTTATCGGATATATTCCAGGCGAGGAACAGACATAGTCTTGAATGAACAGCGTCATTTTCGTAGTCCATGGACGAAAAGTAGACTCTTATACAAGTAAAAGTTGCCCCAACTCATGCTGCACGGTCTATCCGTAGTGGAAAAGTCTCTTACGTTTGAATCCAGAATGTTTTGATCCTCTTCTTTCCGTCGTACCACCGGAGTATCCTCTGCGGCAACAGTTTCCTGGCATGCTTTCTTCGTACCGTATCTTGTTGGGTGATTCCTTCCAGTCCAGATCTCAATCTGCTTTACCTTCGGCTCGTCTGAAAGATATCAATTTCTCATTGTAGAAAATAAACATCATAGAGATGTAACTACAGCTGTTTTCATTCCTATCTTTCGAAATTTCATTTCCAATCGTGGGAAATTACTATAGTGATGAAACATTGCCTACTCTCGAATGATTATCGTCGGTATATTCTTTCCAAGTATTTTGCGAATTGATTTTCTGGCGTTGAAGCTTGGAATCCGAATCTACGACACAGCTCAAGTTGCACAGAGTTGCTATTTCTCTCTCATTCGTCAACAGTAAGACTTTTTCGAGTAGATAGACGAAGGAATAACGTCGAAAATTCGTATTCCAGGCTGTTACAACACTTTGCGGACGAATGAAAAATTTTATACATTTTCAAAAGAGCGTTGGTACGTCGACAGTTAGCTCAGAATGGATGGTAAGGAGCTCGAAACTGTTTGAACTCTCAGGAACTTTGGAAACAACTTCTGTATTGCAACACAGACGCGAGTAGTAATGATAAAAGTGACCGATATCAGAGATGGACTTCTGGCTCGAACAGAATACCAATGACTCTTCGATATAACAGTATATTCTTTTGGAATAGTTTGCAAATTGATTTTCTCGAGTCGAAACTCTAAATTTAAATCTACGACGTAGCTTACGTTACACAGAGCTGGTGCTCATTTCTTTATCTTGAACTGTTAGACTCTTTCGAGTGGTTAGGCGAAGGAATGATAGCAAAAATTTGTGTTCGAGGCTGTTGCGACTCCTTGCGGATCGATAACAATTCTTAAACAGTTCGAAAAGAGCGTTGGTACTTCGACAATCAACTCTGAATGACTGGTAAGTAGCTCGAAACTGATGGAACTCCGAAGAACTCAGAAAAGAACTTCTGTATTGCAATAAAGACGCGAGGATTCCTGACAGAGTTCTGCAATATCGTCAGAGATCGACTGCTGACCGACTTAAAATAACAGTAGCTTATCGGATATATTCCAGTCGAGGAACAGACATAGTCTTGAATGAACAGCGTCATTTTCGTAGTCCATGGACGAAAAGTAGACTTTTCTACAAGTAAAAGTTGCCCCAACTCATGCTGCACCGTCTATCCGTAGTGGAAAAGTCTCTTACGTTTGAATCCTGAATGTTTTGATCCTCTTCTCTCCGTCGTACCACCGGAGTATCCTCTGCGGCAACAGTTTCATGGCATGCTTTCTTCGTACCGTATCTTGTTGGGTGATTCCTTCCAGTCCAGATCTCAATCTGCTTTACCTTCGGCTCGTCTGAAAGATATCAATTTCTCATTGTAGAAAATAAACATCATAGAGATGTAACTACAGCTGTTTTCATTCCTATCTTTCGAAATTTCATTTCCAATCGTGGGAAATTACTATAGTGATGAAACATTGCCTACTCTCGAATAATTATCGTCGGTATATCCTTTCCAAGTATTTTGCGAATTGATTTTCTGGCGTTGAAACTTGGAATTCGAATCTACGACACAGCTCAAGTTGCACAGAGTTGCTATTTCTCTCTCATTCGTCAACAGTAAGACTTTTTCGAGTAGATAGACGAAGGAATAACGTCGAAAATTCGTATTCCAGGCTGTTACAACACTTTGCGGACGAATGAAAAATTTTATACATTCTCAAAAGAGCGTTGGTACGTCGACAGTTAGCTCAGAATGGATGGTAAGGAGCTCGAAACTGTTTGAACTCTCAGGAACTTTGGAAACAACTTCTGTATTGCAACACAGACGCGAGTAGTAATGATAAAAGTGACCGATATCAGAGATGGACTTCTGGCTCGATCAGGATACCAATGACTGTTCGATATAACAGTATATTCTCTTGGAATAGTTTGCAAATTGATTTTCTCGAGTCGAAACTCTAAATTTAAATCTACGACGTAGCTTACGTTACACAGAGCTGGTGCTCATTTCTTATTCTAGAATTGTTAGACTCTTTCGAGTGGTTAAGCGAAGGAATAATATCAAAAATTCGTATCCGAGGCTGTTGCAACTCCTTGCGGATCGATAACAATTTTTAAACAGTTTGAAAAGAGCATTGGTACTCCGACAATCAACTCTGAATGGCTGGTAAGGAGCTCGAAACTGTTGGAACTCCGAAGAACATCGAAAAGAACTTCTATATTGCAATAAAGACGCGAGGATTCCTGACAGAATTCTGCAATATCGTCAGAGATCGTCTGCTGACCGACTTAAGATAACAGTAGCTTATTGGATATATTCCATTTGAGGAACAGACATAGTCTTCAATGAACAGCGTCATTTCCGTAGTCCATGTGCGAAAAGTAGACTTTTATACGAGTAAAAGTTGCCCCAACTCATACTTCGTCCATACGTAGTGGAAAAGTCTCTTACGTTTGAATCCAGGATGTTTTGATCCTCTTCTTTCTGTCGTACAACCGGGGTATCCTATGCGCCAACAGTTTCCAGGCATGCTTTCTTCGTACCGTATCTTGTTGGGTGATTCCTTCGAGTCCAGATCTCAATCTGCTTTTCCTTCAGGTTGTCTGAAAGAAATCAATTTCTCATTGTAGAAAATAAAGATATTAGCCATGTAACTCAAGCTGGTTTCATCCCTATCTTTTGAAATTTCGTTTCCAAGCGTGGAAAAGTACTATAGTAATGTAACATTGCCTACTCTCGAATAATTATCGTCGGTATATTCTTCACAAGTATTTTGCGAATTGATTCTCACGCGTTGAAACTTGGAATTCGAATCTACGACACAGCTCAAGTTGCACAGAGTTGCTATTTCTCTCTCATTCGTCAACAGTAAGACTTTTCGAGTGGATAGACGAAGGAATGACGTCGAAAATTCGTATTCCAGGCCGTAACAACACTTTGCGGACGAATGAACAATTTTATACATTTTCAAAAGAGCGTTGGCACGTCGACAGTTAGCTCAGAATGGATGGTAAGGAGCTCGAAACTGTTTGAACTCTCAGGAACTTTGGAAACAACTTCTGTATTGCAATACAGACGCGAGTAGTAATGATAAAAGTGACCGATATCAGAGATGGACTTCTGGCTCGAACAGAATACCAATGACTGTTCGATATAACAGTATATTCTTTTGGAATAGTTTGCAAATTGATTTTCTCGAGTCGAAACTCTAAATTTGAATCTACGACGTAGCTTACGTTACACAGAGCTGGTGCTCATTCCTTTATCTTGAACTGTTAGACTCTTTCGAGTGGTTAGGCAAAGGAATAATAGCAAAAATTTGTGTTCGAGGCTGTTGCAACTCCTTGCGGATCGATAACAATTCTTAAACAGTTCGAAAAGAGCGTTGGTACTTCGACAATCAACTCTGAATGGCTGGTAAGTAGCTCGAAACTGATGGAACTCCGAAGAACTTAGAAAAGAACTTCTGTATTGCAATAAAGACGCGAGGATTCCTGACAGAGTTCTGCAATATCGTCAGAGATCGACTGCTGACCGACTTAAAATAACAGTAGCTTATCGGATATATTCCAGTCGAGGAACAGACATAGTCTTGAATGAACAGCGTCATTTTCGTAGTCCATGGACGAAAAGTAGACTTTTATACAAGTAAAAGTTGCCCCAACTCATGCTGCACCGTCTATCCGTAGTGGAAAAGTCTCTTACGTTTGAATCCAGAATGTTTCGATCCTCTCCTTTCCGTCGTACCACCGGAGTATCCTCTGCGGCAACAGTTTCCTGGCATGCTTTCTTCGTACCGTATCTTGTTGGGTGATTCCTTCGAGTCCAGATCTCAATCTGCTTTTCCTTCAGGTTGTCTGAAAGAAATCAATTTCTCATTGTAGAAAATAAAGATATTAGCCATGTAACTCAAGCTGGTTTCATCCCTATCTTTTGAAATTTCGTTTCCAAGCGTGGAAAAGTACTATAGTAATGTAACATTGCCTACTCTCGAATAATTATCGTCGGTATATCCTTCACAAGTATTTTGCGAATTGATTCTCACGCGTTGAAACTTGGAATTCGAATCTACGACACAGCTCAAGTTGCACAGAGTCGCTATTTCTCTCTCATTCGTCAACAGTAAGACTTTTTCGAGTAGATAGACGAAGGAATAACGTCGAAAATTCGTATTCCAGGCTGTTACAACACTTTGCGGACGAATGAAAAATTTTATACATTTTCAAAAGAGCGTTGGTACGTCGACAGTTAGCTCAGAATGGATGGTAAGGAGCTCGAAACTGTTTGAACTCTCAGGAACTTTGGAAACAACTTCTGTATTGCAACACAGACGCGAGTAGTAATGATAAAAGTAACCGATATCAGAGATGGACTTCTGGCTCGATCAGGATACCAATGACTGTTCGATATAACAGTATATTCTCTTGGAATAGTTTGCAGATTGATTTTCTCGAGTCGAAACTCTAAATTTAAATCTACGACGTAGCTTACGTTACACGTAGCTGGTGCTCATTTCTTATTCTAGAATTGTTAGACTCTTTCGAGTGGTTAAGCGAAGGAATAATATCAAAAATTCGTATCCGAGGCTGTTGCAACTCCTTGCGGATCGATAACAATTTTTAAACAGTTCGAAAAGAGCGTTGGTACTTCGACAATCAACTCTGAATGGCTGGTCAGTAGCTCGAAACTGTTGCAACTCCGAAGAACTTAGAAAAGAACTTCTGTATTGCAATAAAGACGCGAGGATTCCTGACAGAGTTCTGCAATATCGTCAGAGATCGACTGCTGACCGACTTAAAATAACAGTAGCTTATCGGATATATTCCAGGCGAGGAACAGACATAGTCTTGAATGAACAGCGTCATTTTCGTAGTCCATGGACGAAAAGTAGACTCTTATACAAGTAAAAGTTGCCCCAACTCATGCTGCACGGTCTATCCGTAGTGGAAAAGTCTCTTACGTTTGAATCCAGAATGTTTTGATCCTCTTCTTTCCGTCGTACCACCGGAGTATCCTCTGCGGCAACAGTTTCCTGGCATGCTTTCTTCGTACCGTATCTTGTTGGGTGATTCCTTCCAGTCCAGATCTCAATCTGCTTTACCTTCGGCTCGTCTGAAAGATATCAATTTCTCATTGTAGAAAATAAACATCATAGAGATGTAACTACAGCTGTTTTCATTCCTATCTTTCGAAATTTCATTTCCAATCGTGGGAAATTACTATAGTGATGAAACATTGCCTACTCTCGAATGATTATCGTCGGTATATTCTTTCCAAGTATTTTGCGAATTGATTTTCTGGCGTTGAAGCTTGGAATCCGAATCTACGACACAGCTCAAGTTGCACAGAGTTGCTATTTCTCTCTCATTCGTCAACAGTAAGACTTTTTCGAGTAGATAGACGAAGGAATAACGTCGAAAATTCGTATTCCAGGCTGTTACAACACTTTGCGGACGAATGAAAAATTTTATACATTTTCAAAAGAGCGTTGGTACGTCGACAGTTAGCTCAGAATGGATGGTAAGGAGCTCGAAACTGTTTGAACTCTCAGGAACTTTGGAAACAACTTCTGTATTGCAACACAGACGCGAGTAGTAATGATAAAAGTGACCGATATCAGAGATGGACTTCTGGCTCGAACAGAATACCAATGACTCTTCGATATAACAGTATATTCTTTTGGAATAGTTTGCAAATTGATTTTCTCGAGTCGAAACTCTAAATTTAAATCTACGACGTAGCTTACGTTACACAGAGCTGGTGCTCATTTCTTTATCTTGAACTGTTAGACTCTTTCGAGTGGTTAGGCGAAGGAATGATAGCAAAAATTTGTGTTCGAGGCTGTTGCGACTCCTTGCGGATCGATAACAATTCTTAAACAGTTCGAAAAGAGCGTTGGTACTTCGACAATCAACTCTGAATGACTGGTAAGTAGCTCGAAACTGATGGAACTCCGAAGAACTCAGAAAAGAACTTCTGTATTGCAATAAAGACGCGAGGATTCCTGACAGAGTTCTGCAATATCGTCAGAGATCGACTGCTGACCGACTTAAAATAACAGTAGCTTATCGGATATATTCCAGTCGAGGAACAGACATAGTCTTGAATGAACAGCGTCATTTTCGTAGTCCATGGACGAAAAGTAGACTTTTCTACAAGTAAAAGTTGCCCCAACTCATGCTGCACCGTCTATCCGTAGTGGAAAAGTCTCTTACGTTTGAATCCTGAATGTTTTGATCCTCTTCTCTCCGTCGTACCACCGGAGTATCCTCTGCGGCAACAGTTTCATGGCATGCTTTCTTCGTACCGTATCTTGTTGGGTGATTCCTTCCAGTCCAGATCTCAATCTGCTTTACCTTCGGCTCGTCTGAAAGATATCAATTTCTCATTGTAGAAAATAAACATCATAGAGATGTAACTACAGCTGTTTTCATTCCTATCTTTCGAAATTTCATTTCCAATCGTGGGAAATTACTATAGTGATGAAACATTGCCTACTCTCGAATAATTATCGTCGGTATATCCTTTCCAAGTATTTTGCGAATTGATTTTCTGGCGTTGAAACTTGGAATTCGAATCTACGACACAGCTCAAGTTGCACAGAGTTGCTATTTCTCTCTCATTCGTCAACAGTAAGACTTTTTCGAGTAGATAGACGAAGGAATAACGTCGAAAATTCGTATTCCAGGCTGTTACAACACTTTGCGGACGAATGAAAAATTTTATACATTCTCAAAAGAGCGTTGGTACGTCGACAGTTAGCTCAGAATGGATGGTAAGGAGCTCGAAACTGTTTGAACTCTCAGGAACTTTGGAAACAACTTCTGTATTGCAACACAGACGCGAGTAGTAATGATAAAAGTGACCGATATCAGAGATGGACTTCTGGCTCGATCAGGATACCAATGACTGTTCGATATAACAGTATATTCTCTTGGAATAGTTTGCAAATTGATTTTCTCGAGTCGAAACTCTAAATTTAAATCTACGACGTAGCTTACGTTACACAGAGCTGGTGCTCATTTCTTATTCTAGAATTGTTAGACTCTTTCGAGTGGTTAAGCGAAGGAATAATATCAAAAATTCGTATCCGAGGCTGTTGCAACTCCTTGCGGATCGATAACAATTTTTAAACAGTTTGAAAAGAGCATTGGTACTCCGACAATCAACTCTGAATGGCTGGTAAGGAGCTCGAAACTGTTGGAACTCCGAAGAACATCGAAAAGAACTTCTATATTGCAATAAAGACGCGAGGATTCCTGACAGAATTCTGCAATATCGTCAGAGATCGTCTGCTGACCGACTTAAGATAACAGTAGCTTATTGGATATATTCCATTTGAGGAACAGACATAGTCTTCAATGAACAGCGTCATTTCCGTAGTCCATGTGCGAAAAGTAGACTTTTATACGAGTAAAAGTTGCCCCAACTCATACTTCGTCCATACGTAGTGGAAAAGTCTCTTACGTTTGAATCCAGGATGTTTTGATCCTCTTCTTTCTGTCGTACAACCGGGGTATCCTATGCGCCAACAGTTTCCAGGCATGCTTTCTTCGTACCGTATCTTGTTGGGTGATTCCTTCGAGTCCAGATCTCAATCTGCTTTTCCTTCAGGTTGTCTGAAAGAAATCAATTTCTCATTGTAGAAAATAAAGATATTAGCCATGTAACTCAAGCTGGTTTCATCCCTATCTTTTGAAATTTCGTTTCCAAGCGTGGAAAAGTACTATAGTAATGTAACATTGCCTACTCTCGAATAATTATCGTCGGTATATTCTTCACAAGTATTTTGCGAATTGATTCTCACGCGTTGAAACTTGGAATTCGAATCTACGACACAGCTCAAGTTGCACAGAGTTGCTATTTCTCTCTCATTCGTCAACAGTAAGACTTTTCGAGTGGATAGACGAAGGAATGACGTCGAAAATTCGTATTCCAGGCCGTAACAACACTTTGCGGACGAATGAACAATTTTATACATTTTCAAAAGAGCGTTGGCACGTCGACAGTTAGCTCAGAATGGATGGTAAGGAGCTCGAAACTGTTTGAACTCTCAGGAACTTTGGAAACAACTTCTGTATTGCAATACAGACGCGAGTAGTAATGATAAAAGTGACCGATATCAGAGATGGACTTCTGGCTCGAACAGAATACCAATGACTGTTCGATATAACAGTATATTCTTTTGGAATAGTTTGCAAATTGATTTTCTCGAGTCGAAACTCTAAATTTGAATCTACGACGTAGCTTACGTTACACAGAGCTGGTGCTCATTCCTTTATCTTGAACTGTTAGACTCTTTCGAGTGGTTAGGCAAAGGAATAATAGCAAAAATTTGTGTTCGAGGCTGTTGCAACTCCTTGCGGATCGATAACAATTCTTAAACAGTTCGAAAAGAGCGTTGGTACTTCGACAATCAACTCTGAATGGCTGGTAAGTAGCTCGAAACTGATGGAACTCCGAAGAACTTAGAAAAGAACTTCTGTATTGCAATAAAGACGCGAGGATTCCTGACAGAGTTCTGCAATATCGTCAGAGATCGACTGCTGACCGACTTAAAATAACAGTAGCTTATCGGATATATTCCAGTCGAGGAACAGACATAGTCTTGAATGAACAGCGTCATTTTCGTAGTCCATGGACGAAAAGTAGACTTTTATACAAGTAAAAGTTGCCCCAACTCATGCTGCACCGTCTATCCGTAGTGGAAAAGTCTCTTACGTTTGAATCCAGAATGTTTCGATCCTCTCCTTTCCGTCGTACCACCGGAGTATCCTCTGCGGCAACAGTTTCCTGGCATGCTTTCTTCGTACCGTATCTTGTTGGGTGATTCCTTCGAGTCCAGATCTCAATCTGCTTTTCCTTCAGGTTGTCTGAAAGAAATCAATTTCTCATTGTAGAAAATAAAGATATTAGCCATGTAACTCAAGCTGGTTTCATCCCTATCTTTTGAAATTTCGTTTCCAAGCGTGGAAAAGTACTATAGTAATGTAACATTGCCTACTCTCGAATAATTATCGTCGGTATATCCTTCACAAGTATTTTGCGAATTGATTCTCACGCGTTGAAACTTGGAATTCGAATCTACGACACAGCTCAAGTTGCACAGAGTCGCTATTTCTCTCTCATTCGTCAACAGTAAGACTTTTTCGAGTAGATAGACGAAGGAATAACGTCGAAAATTCGTATTCCAGGCTGTTACAACACTTTGCGGACGAATGAAAAATTTTATACATTTTCAAAAGAGCGTTGGTACGTCGACAGTTAGCTCAGAATGGATGGTAAGGAGCTCGAAACTGTTTGAACTCTCAGGAACTTTGGAAACAACTTCTGTATTGCAACACAGACGCGAGTAGTAATGATAAAAGTAACCGATATCAGAGATGGACTTCTGGCTCGATCAGGATACCAATGACTGTTCGATATAACAGTATATTCTCTTGGAATAGTTTGCAGATTGATTTTCTCGAGTCGAAACTCTAAATTTAAATCTACGACGTAGCTTACGTTACACGTAGCTGGTGCTCATTTCTTATTCTAGAATTGTTAGACTCTTTCGAGTGGTTAAGCGAAGGAATAATATCAAAAATTCGTATCCGAGGCTGTTGCAACTCCTTGCGGATCGATAACAATTTTTAAACAGTTCGAAAAGAGCGTTGGTACTTCGACAATCAACTCTGAATGGCTGGTCAGTAGCTCGAAACTGTTGGAACTCCGAAGAACTTAGAAAAGAACTTCTGTATTGCAATAAAGACGCGAGGATTCCTGACAGAGTTCTGCAATATCGTCAGAGATCGACTGCTGACCGACTTAAAATAACAGTAGCTTATCGGATATATTCCAGGCGAGGAACAGACATAGTCTTGAATGAACAGCGTCATTTTCGTAGTCCATGGACGAAAAGTAGACTCTTATACAAGTAAAAGTTGCCCCAACTCATGCTGCACGGTCTATCCGTAGTGGAAAAGTCTCTTACGTTTGAATCCAGAATGTTTTGATCCTCTTCTTTCCGTCGTACCACCGGAGTATCCTCTGCGGCAACAGTTTCCTGGCATGCTTTCTTCGTACCGTATCTTGTTGGGTGATTCCTTCCAGTCCAGATCTCAATCTGCTTTACCTTCGGCTCGTCTGAAAGATATCAATTTCTCATTGTAGAAAATAAACATCATAGAGATGTAACTACAGCTGTTTTCATTCCTATCTTTCGAAATTTCATTTCCAATCGTGGGAAATTACTATAGTGATGAAACATTGCCTACTCTCGAATGATTATCGTCGGTATATTCTTTCCAAGTATTTTGCGAATTGATTTTCTGGCGTTGAAGCTTGGAATCCGAATCTACGACACAGCTCAAGTTGCACAGAGTTGCTATTTCTCTCTCATTCGTCAACAGTAAGACTTTTTCGAGTAGATAGACGAAGGAATAACGTCGAAAATTCGTATTCCAGGCTGTTACAACACTTTGCGGACGAATGAAAAATTTTATACATTTTCAAAAGAGCGTTGGTACGTCGACAGTTAGCTCAGAATGGATGGTAAGGAGCTCGAAACTGTTTGAACTCTCAGGAACTTTGGAAACAACTTCTGTATTGCAACACAGACGCGAGTAGTAATGATAAAAGTGACCGATATCAGAGATGGACTTCTGGCTCGAACAGAATACCAATGACTCTTCGATATAACAGTATATTCTTTTGGAATAGTTTGCAAATTGATTTTCTCGAGTCGAAACTCTAAATTTAAATCTACGACGTAGCTTACGTTACACAGAGCTGGTGCTCATTTCTTTATCTTGAACTGTTAGACTCTTTCGAGTGGTTAGGCGAAGGAATGATAGCAAAAATTTGTGTTCGAGGCTGTTGCGACTCCTTGCGGATCGATAACAATTCTTAAACAGTTCGAAAAGAGCGTTGGTACTTCGACAATCAACTCTGAATGACTGGTAAGTAGCTCGAAACTGATGGAACTCCGAAGAACTCAGAAAAGAACTTCTGTATTGCAATAAAGACGCGAGGATTCCTGACAGAGTTCTGCAATATCGTCAGAGATCGACTGCTGACCGACTTAAAATAACAGTAGCTTATCGGATATATTCCAGTCGAGGAACAGACATAGTCTTGAATGAACAGCGTCATTTTCGTAGTCCATGGACGAAAAGTAGACTTTTCTACAAGTAAAAGTTGCCCCAACTCATGCTGCACCGTCTATCCGTAGTGGAAAAGTCTCTTACGTTTGAATCCTGAATGTTTTGATCCTCTTCTCTCCGTCGTACCACCGGAGTATCCTCTGCGGCAACAGTTTCATGGCATGCTTTCTTCGTACCGTATCTTGTTGGGTGATTCCTTCCAGTCCAGATCTCAATCTGCTTTACCTTCGGCTCGTCTGAAAGATATCAATTTCTCATTGTAGAAAATAAACATCATAGAGATGTAACTACAGCTGTTTTCATTCCTATCTTTCGAAATTTCATTTCCAATCGTGGGAAATTACTATAGTGATGAAACATTGCCTACTCTCGAATAATTATCGTCGGTATATCCTTTCCAAGTATTTTGCGAATTGATTTTCTGGCGTTGAAACTTGGAATTCGAATCTACGACACAGCTCAAGTTGCACAGAGTTGCTATTTCTCTCTCATTCGTCAACAGTAAGACTTTTTCGAGTAGATAGACGAAGGAATAACGTCGAAAATTCGTATTCCAGGCTGTTACAACACTTTGCGGACGAATGAAAAATTTTATACATTCTCAAAAGAGCGTTGGTACGTCGACAGTTAGCTCAGAATGGATGGTAAGGAGCTCGAAACTGTTTGAACTCTCAGGAACTTTGGAAACAACTTCTGTATTGCAACACAGACGCGAGTAGTAATGATAAAAGTGACCGATATCAGAGATGGACTTCTGGCTCGATCAGGATACCAATGACTGTTCGATATAACAGTATATTCTCTTGGAATAGTTTGCAAATTGATTTTCTCGAGTCGAAACTCTAAATTTAAATCTACGACGTAGCTTACGTTACACAGAGCTGGTGCTCATTTCTTATTCTAGAATTGTTAGACTCTTTCGAGTGGTTAAGCGAAGGAATAATATCAAAAATTCGTATCCGAGGCTGTTGCAACTCCTTGCGGATCGATAACAATTTTTAAACAGTTTGAAAAGAGCATTGGTACTCCGACAATCAACTCTGAATGGCTGGTAAGGAGCTCGAAACTGTTGGAACTCCGAAGAACATCGAAAAGAACTTCTATATTGCAATAAAGACGCGAGGATTCCTGACAGAATTCTGCAATATCGTCAGAGATCGTCTGCTGACCGACTTAAGATAACAGTAGCTTATTGGATATATTCCATTTGAGGAACAGACATAGTCTTCAATGAACAGCGTCATTTCCGTAGTCCATGTGCGAAAAGTAGACTTTTATACGAGTAAAAGTTGCCCCAACTCATACTTCGTCCATACGTAGTGGAAAAGTCTCTTACGTTTGAATCCAGGATGTTTTGATCCTCTTCTTTCTGTCGTACAACCGGGGTATCCTATGCGCCAACAGTTTCCAGGCATGCTTTCTTCGTACCGTATCTTGTTGGGTGATTCCTTCGAGTCCAGATCTCAATCTGCTTTTCCTTCAGGTTGTCTGAAAGAAATCAATTTCTCATTGTAGAAAATAAAGATAATAGCTATGTGACTAGAGCTGTTCTCATCCCTATCTTTCAAAATTTCATTTCCAAGCGTGGAAAAGTACTATAGTGATAAAACATTGCCTACTCTCGAATAATTATCGTCGGTATATTATTTTCAAGTATTTTGCGAATTGATTCTCTCGCGTTGAAACTTGGAATTCGAATCTACGACGTAGCTTACGTTACACAGAGCCAGTACTTATTCCTTATTCTTGAACTCTTGGACTCTGTCGAGCGGTTAGGCAAACGAATGATATCGAAAATTCGTATTCGAGGCTGTTACGACTCTTTGCAGACCAATGAGAATTTTCATAGGTTTTGAAAAGAGCGTCGAATTGCCATTCATTCCCTTTCACCGCGTCGCTGCATCCACCGCCGCCGATGCAGAGTAGATAACCAAGCCTGGGTCTTTCTGCCGCCTTCTCCTCCTTTCCCAGGATCCTCGACGGATGTTCGTTCTCGCAGCTTCGTCGACAGCTTCCCGTGCGGCTCGGTCCGATGAATTTTTTTAGGCAGGATGGAGCGGAACGCGCATGAAACATAGAGAAAGGGACAAGCGTCAGAAGAATATACGAAAAAAATAATCGGTTACATTATTCATGTTTCTAATATCGTCGTGGACGACCGGAGATCTAGAAAATTAGATCCCGTCGTTATTCTCGAATAAGATTTTCGAAAGACGTCCGATATTCTTTCCCATTTCGCATCTCGATACGTTTCTAACTTCGGAATCGAACAGTTCGTTCGAGATACTCTTTCGATACCGCAAAGATCATTTAGGCGGTAACGCGTATACTAAGCCAGTCGAATCCGAGTGTATAAGCAGGCCTGCGTGTCCCTTTTGGAAGTTCTTTCGTTAGAATCAATCTGAATTTAGAGCTTTGCAACTTTGTGCGATATCTCAAGTCTTGAAGAAGAAAAATGAAGAATAAAAAATAAAAGATGAAAAAAGAAAACACCAACGGGCGTGCGAGAAAGTTTCTTTCCTAACCCCGGCGTACCCGCGCAGAAAAAAAAGCTACTTGTGAGAATGAACCGGGCCGCGGCGACCGGGACGCTACGGAGAACATGGATCGATCCCCGACTCGAGTTGTCAGCCACGGCTGTGTTTTCACCGATCGCACCCGAAGTACAGGGCTTGACAGTCTAGTGTGATGGAACAAAGCGAGGACAGCCGCTGAATCGGACTAACCCGAGACAGCGGCGACCCTCACCGCCGTCCTCTTCTCCGAAGCGCCGTCGATCGATGGAGAAAAGAAAAAAGATTCGCTGCAAATTGTACGCTACAGGCCAGACCGCGAAACCGTGGAACGATGAAAGAACCAAAAAAGAAAGCTGACGAGCTTTCTCTGTGGTATCTCCCAGCGTGCCAACACGCCGCCGCAAGCCTCCGTTAAATCCTTATGACTTATGACTCTTTCTTTTAGTACGAAATCACATAGGCACAAATCGTCCCCTATCTTCCAGAGCCTAGACAACTGGCGATCACTCGGGGTCTACCATGTACGAATAATAACAAATATGTAACGTGTGCAATTCCAAGATATTTCTGGAATTGAAATTATCGAAACGCGAGAGGTAGAATTGACGTTTTATTAAAGAAATTGTTACAATGGATTCGTTCGCACGAATTTGGCGAAACTGAGTGGCGGTAGACCCCGGTGTACATTAACAGAGAGCTTACAGCGGTTCTGTCTCAGGTCGGTCGACCTGAGGCGCAAAATATTGTCAGCGAACCCGAGTCTACTAACGTGCGTTCGGGTACGTTGCGTCGAAACTAATCTATGATAGAGGGAATAACGCCTACCGGACGGCGCGTGTCGTATCACTTTCCCAATAATATATATAGCATTCCTATGTCGTTGAGAAGAAATTGAAAAAAATAAAAAATAAAAGAAATTAAAACCAATCGAGACAAGCTTGCACCTGCTTATACACGCGACACGCGGTTGACGCGCGTGGGACAAAATTCAACGAGTTATCTCCGCGAACGCGAACAAATATTTCGAAAGTTATTTCGAAAGATGAGAAAAATTGAAACCGAAGATCGACTGGACTGGCAACGGTCTTTGCCGATAATTAACTCGGACGGGGCCGGAAAAGGTAAAAAAAAAAACAAAACGAAAATGCCGATATACGAAATTGAAATGATTATCAAACGTCTACGTAATATAATGCGTGGAATTACAATGTGCGGTGAGATTTTCAAAGAGGTTATGTACTCACGCGTCAGTTCCGCACGGCACGTCTGGACTCGCAGCGGCGATGATTCCTAACGTACATCGTTGTAGGCTGAAAAACAATAAGATACAACGTTAATGAGAAAGGAGCCGCCGACTTCTCGATTCAAACGCGTGATAATAAAATGAGACTCGTGAAAAAAAAAAAAAGAAAAACAAACCGTCACTCTGGCTATTCTTTGACTATAAGATCGCGACTTGGCCCGGAAAAACGACGGTTCCACAACTCAAAAATACCGGTCACTGTACACATACCAGAATTCGACTCGTCTTCTGTGATAAAGTAATTGTTCCGTCAACGAAGATTCGTTCAATATATCGGATTATTGGAATGAAATGTTATAGCGTCTTCGACTGGCGGCCATCTTTGGCTACGCTACACTGCGTCGGTCGAATACGATATGCTATATTTTTGTTGTCAGACTAAGTTTCAAACACGATAATACGCAAATCAACTATTTTACGATACTGTTGATTCTAATCGAGTATTATATCATAATTTATTCGAAAGATACACAATTGTTGGCTACTCACAAGTAAAAATAACAATTCAGGTCAAACTGCCGGAACGGTTGAAAAACTTCGTTATCTCTGAGTCATCTCTGAAAAATTCGAACTGGCACGCAACTTCACGGCGAACGAAATTAAACCGTCGACTTCACTTGGATAATTATTTATGATCGTTGAATCGCAAGATCACAATTTCTTACCTCGGCAAAGACGCGTACGTCAAATTATAACACCATACCTAAACTATGAGACGTCGGGACGTCGAGTGGCGTCGATTGGCGTCGCCAAGGTCACATATTCAAATTGAGATCGAGACTGAAGTATCGAAAATGTCGAAAATCGAACGGCGCTATCGATATACGAAACGCAAACTGCGCATGCGCCTGAACATATGATTGAAAACTACGTCACGCGACTCAAGGTCGACTCAAGGGCGACGACTCAGGGGCGTGGTCATAAAATTACGTCCCCGGGTGATTTATCTCAGAGGGAGGTTTAGAAATAGTTTCTCGATCGAAAAAATTCCAAAATTTGGCTGTAATTTAGAATGAACCGATTCGAAAGAGGTTCGGTGTTTTTTTTTTTTTTTTTCTCGTTCGTTACGTCGCTCGTCAAATACCGTAAATTCTTTAATTCTCTGTGTAATAATCGTCTGCGAGACGAATCACGTTCCGAATCTAAAGGATGAAAGACTTTTCGTAAAAACTTTCAAAATTGACCAATTTACCATTCCGAATTCTTAGGGGGCGATTAATTTCTATTGTTTGGGAGCTATCGTGTCTAATGCTTCAAAATTTCCCAATAATTTTCAACGAGAGAATTGAAAAATCAAATGGACTCTGCCAAAAATTTTAGAGGGGCAAATTTTTGATTTTCTCAATCGTCAAGAATTTATAAATATTTCTTCATCGAATAACATATTCGATATTATGTGATTTCTCGATAATTGTGCGTAAAAGAGTTGAAAAATTGATTATACCGTTTAAAAAATGCTGAATTTTCCGATTCTTCGGTCCACGAAAAGATGCTGTCGATTAATGATTACATTCGAAATGCTTCCAGATTTCTCACAAAAATGGTCAGGGATTAGGTCAATGATGTCTGTCGGACATCTATGTTGCATCTTAAATTACCATTATTTTTCTTCGTCGTTCCAACTTTCTCGTCGTAAAACATTTACATTTCACAATACAAATATAGGTAATGATAACATCTCTCGCGATTGATTGAAATTCAGTAATCACGTCTGTTTAAGATTCGACGAGCCTTCAGCTGAGAGTTGGGGCCGTAATATTCCGAACTGACGATATATGAGCGAAGCGTTTTCAAATATTCGGCTAAGGAAATCAATTTCTCATTGTAGGAAATAGAGATAATAGCGATGTAACTAAAGCTGTTCTCATCCATATCTTTCAAAATTTGATTCCCAAGCTCGGAAAAGTGCTATGGTAATAGAGCATTGCCTACTCTCGAATAATTATCGTCGGTATATTCTTTCCAAGTATTTTGCGAATTGATTTTCTCGCGTTGAAACTTGGAATTCGAATCTACGACACAGCTCAAGTTACACAGAGTTGGTATTTCTCTCTCATTCGTCAACAGTAAGACTTTTTCGAGTAGATGGACAAAGGGATAACGTCGAACATTCGTATTCCAGGCTGTTACAACACTTTGCGGACGAATGAAAAATTTTATACATTTTCAAAAGAGCGTTGGTAAGTCGACAGTTAGCTCAGAATGGATGGTAAGGAGCTCGGAACTGTTTGAACTCTCAGGAACTTTGGAAACAACTTCTGTATTGCAATACAGACGCGAGTAGTAATGATAAAAGTGAGCGATATGGGAGATAGACTTCTGGCTCGATCAGGATACCCATGACTGTTCGATATAACAGTATGTTCTGTTGGAATAGTTTGCAAATTGATTTTCTTGAGTCGAAACTTTCAATTTAAATCTACGACGTAGCTTACGTTACACAGAGCTGGTGCTCATTTCTTATTCTTGAATTGTCAGACTCTTTCGAGTGGTTAAGCGAAGGAATAATATCAAAAATTCGTATCCGAGGCTGTTGCAACTCCTCTCGGATCGATAACAATTCTTAAACAGTTCGAAAAGAGCGTTGGTACTTCGACAATCAACTCTGAATGGCTGGTAAGTAGCTCGAAACTGATGGAACTCCGAAGAACTTAGAAAAGAACTTCTGTATTGCAATAAAGACGCGAGGATTCCTGACAGAGTTCTGCAATATCGTCAGAGATCGACTGCTGACCGACTTAAAATAACAGTAGCTTATCGGATATATTCCAGTCGAGGAACAGACATAGTCTTGAATGAACAGCGTCATTTTCGTAGTCCATGGACGAAAAGTAGACTTTTATACAAGTAAAAGTTGCCCCAACTCATGCTGCACCGTCTATCCGTAGTGGAAAAGTCTCTTACGTTTGAATCCAGAATGTTTCGATCCTCTCCTTTCCGTCGTACCACCGGAGTATCCTCTGCGGCAACAGTTTCCTGGCATGCTTTCTTCGTACCGTATCTTGTTGGGTGATTCCTTCGAGTCCAGATCTCAATCTGCTTTTCCTTCAGGTTGTCTGAAAGAAATCAATTTCTCATTGTAGAAAATAAAGATATTAGCCATGTAACTCAAGCTGGTTTCATCCCTATCTTTTGAAATTTCGTTTCCAAGCGTGGAAAAGTACTATAGTAATGTAACATTGCCTACTCTCGAATAATTATCGTCGGTATATTCTTCACAAGTATTTTGCGAATTGATTCTCACGCGTTGAAACTTGGAATTCGAATCTACGACACAGCTCAAGTTGCACAGAGTTGCTATTTCTCTCTCATTCGTCAACAGTAAGACTTTTCGAGTGGATAGACGAAGGAATGACGTCGAAAATTCGTATTCCAGGCCGTAACAACACTTTGCGGACGAATGAACAATTTTATACATTTTCAAAAGAGCGTTGGCACGTCGACAGTTAGCTCAGAATGGATGGTAAGGAGCTCGAAACTGTTTGAACTCTCAGGAACTTTGGAAACAACTTCTGTATTGCAATACAGACGCGAGTAGTAATGATAAAAGTGACCGATATCAGAGATGGACTTCTGGCTCGAACAGAATACCAATGACTGTTCGATATAACAGTATATTCTTTTGGAATAGTTTGCAAATTGATTTTCTCGAGTCGAAACTCTAAATTTGAATCTACGACGTAGCTTACGTTACACAGAGCTGGTGCTCATTCCTTTATCTTGAACTGTTAGACTCTTTCGAGTGGTTAGGCAAAGGAATAATAGCAAAAATTTGTGTTCGAGGCTGTTGCAACTCCTTGCGGATCGATAACAATTCTTAAACAGTTCGAAAAGAGCGTTGGTACTTCGACAATCAACTCTGAATGGCTGGTAAGTAGCTCGAAACTGATGGAACTCCGAAGAACTTAGAAAAGAACTTCTGTATTGCAATAAAGACGCGAGGATTCCTGACAGAGTTCTGCAATATCGTCAGAGATCGACTGCTGACCGACTTAAAATAACAGTAGCTTATCGGATATATTCCAGTCGAGGAACAGACATAGTCTTGAATGAACAGCGTCATTTTCGTAGTCCATGGACGAAAAGTAGACTTTTATACAAGTAAAAGTTGCCCCAACTCATGCTGCACCGTCTATCCGTAGTGGAAAAGTCTCTTACGTTTGAATCCAGAATGTTTCGATCCTCTCCTTTCCGTCGTACCACCGGAGTATCCTCTGCGGCAACAGTTTCCTGGCATGCTTTCTTCGTACCGTATCTTGTTGGGTGATTCCTTCGAGTCCAGATCTCAATCTGCTTTTCCTTCAGGTTGTCTGAAAGAAATCAATTTCTCATTGTAGAAAATAAAGATATTAGCCATGTAACTCAAGCTGGTTTCATCCCTATCTTTTGAAATTTCGTTTCCAAGCGTGGAAAAGTACTATAGTAATGTAACATTGCCTACTCTCGAATAATTATCGTCGGTATATCCTTCACAAGTATTTTGCGAATTGATTCTCACGCGTTGAAACTTGGAATTCGAATCTACGACACAGCTCAAGTTGCACAGAGTCGCTATTTCTCTCTCATTCGTCAACAGTAAGACTTTTTCGAGTAGATAGACGAAGGAATAACGTCGAAAATTCGTATTCCAGGCTGTTACAACACTTTGCGGACGAATGAAAAATTTTATACATTTTCAAAAGAGCGTTGGTACGTCGACAGTTAGCTCAGAATGGATGGTAAGGAGCTCGAAACTGTTTGAACTCTCAGGAACTTTGGAAACAACTTCTGTATTGCAACACAGACGCGAGTAGTAATGATAAAAGTGACCGATATCAGAGATGGACTTCTGGCTCGATCAGGATACCAATGACTGTTCGATATAACAGTATATTCTCTTGGAATAGTTTGCAGATTGATTTTCTCGAGTCGAAACTCTAAATTTAAATCTACGACGTAGCTTACGTTACACGTAGCTGGTGCTCATTTCTTATTCTAGAATTGTTAGACTCTTTCGAGTGGTTAAGCGAAGGAATAATATCAAAAATTCGTATCCGAGGCTGTTGCAACTCCTTGCGGATCGATAACAATTTTTAAACAGTTCGAAAAGAGCGTTGGTACTTCGACAATCAACTCTGAATGGCTGGTCAGTAGCTCGAAACTGTTGCAACTCCGAAGAACTTAGAAAAGAACTTCTGTATTGCAATAAAGACGCGAGGATTCCTGACAGAGTTCTGCAATATCGTCAGAGATCGACTGCTGACCGACTTAAAATAACAGTAGCTTATCGGATATATTCCAGTCGAGGAACAGACATAGTCTTGAATGAACAGCGTCATTTTCGTAGTCCATGGACGAAAAGTAGACTTTTATACAAGTAAAAGTTGCCCCAACTCATGCTGCACCGTCTATCCGTAGTGGAAAAGTCTCTTACGTTTGAATCCAGAATGTTTCGATCCTCTCCTTTCCGTCGTACCACCGGAGTATCCTCTGCGGCAACAGTTTCCTGGCATGCTTTCTTCGTACCGTATCTTGTTGGGTGATTCCTTCGAGTCCAGATCTCAATCTGCTTTTCCTTCAGGTTGTCTGAAAGAAATCAATTTCTCATTGTAGAAAATAAAGATATTAGCCATGTAACTCAAGCTGGTTTCATCCCTATCTTTTGAAATTTCGTTTCCAAGCGTGGAAAAGTACTATAGTAATGTAACATTGCCTACTCTCGAATAATTATCGTCGGTATATTATTTTCAAGTATTTTGCGAATTGATTCTCACGCGTTGAAACTTGGAATTCGAATCTACGACACAGCTCAAGTTGCACGGAGTTGCTATTTCTCTCTCATTCGTCAATAGTAAGACTTTTCGAGTGGATAGACGAAGGAATGACGTCGAAAATTCGTATTCCAGGCTGTAACAACACTTTGCGGACGAATGAAAAATTTTATACATTTTCAAAAGAGCGTTGGTAAGTCGACAGTTAGCTCAGAATGGATGGTAAGGAGCTCGGAACTGTTTGAACTCTCAGGAACTTTGGAAACAACTTCTGTATTGCAATACAGACGCGAGTAGTAATGATAAAAGTGAGCGATATGGGAGATAGACTTCTGGCTCGATCAGGATACCCATGACTGTTCGATATAACAGTATGTTCTGTTGGAATAGTTTGCAAATTGATTTTCTTGAGTCGAAACTCTAAATTTAAATCTACGACGTAGCTTACGTTACACAGAGCTGGTGCTCATTTCTTTATCTTGAACTGTTAGACTCTTTCGAGTGGTTAGGCGAAGGAATGATAGCAAAAATTTGTGTTCGAGGCTGTTGCGACTCCTTGCGGATCGATAACAATTCTTAAACAGTTCGAAAAGAGCGTTGGTACTTCGACAATCAACTCTGAATGACTGGTAAGTAGCTCGAAACTGATGGAACTCCGAAGAACTCAGAAAAGAACTTCTGTATTGCAATAAAGACGCGAGGATTCCTGACAGAGTTCTGCAATATCGTCAGAGATCGACTGCTGACCGACTTAAAATAACAGTAGCTTATCGGATATATTCCAGTCGAGGAACAGACATAGTCTTGAATGAACAGCGTCATTTTCGTAGTCCATGGACGAAAAGTAGACTTTTCTACAAGTAAAAGTTGCCCCAACTCATGCTGCACCGTCTATCCGTAGTGGAAAAGTCTCTTACGTTTGAATCCTGAATGTTTTGATCCTCTTCTCTCCGTCGTACCACCGGAGTATCCTCTGCGGCAACAGTTTCATGGCATGCTTTCTTCGTACCGTATCTTGTTGGGTGATTCCTTCCAGTCCAGATCTCAATCTGCTTTACCTTCGGCTCGTCTGAAAGATATCAATTTCTCATTGTAGAAAATAAACATCATAGAGATGTAACTACAGCTGTTTTCATTCCTATCTTTCGAAATTTCATTTCCAATCGTGGGAAATTACTATAGTGATGAAACATTGCCTACTCTCGAATAATTATCGTCGGTATATCCTTTCCAAGTATTTTGCGAATTGATTTTCTGGCGTTGAAACTTGGAATTCGAATCTACGACACAGCTCAAGTTGCACAGAGTTGCTATTTCTCTCTCATTCGTCAACAGTAAGACTTTTTCGAGTAGATAGACGAAGGAATAACGTCGAAAATTCGTATTCCAGGCTGTTACAACACTTTGCGGACGAATGAAAAATTTTATACAGTTTCAAAAGAGCGTTGGTACGTCGACAGTTAGCTCAGAATGGATGGTAAGGAGCTCGAAACTGTTTGAACTCTCAGGAACTTTGGAAACAACTTCTGTATTGCAACACAGACGCGAGTAGTAATGATAAAAGTGACCGATATCAGAGATGGACTTCTGGCTCGATCAGGATACCAATGACTGTTCGATATAACAGTATATTCTCTTGGAATAGTTTGCAAATTGATTTTCTCGAGTCGAAACTCTAAATTTAAATCTACGACGTAGCTTACGTTACACAGAGCTGGTGCTCATTTCTTATTCTAGAATTGTTAGACTCTTTCGAGTGGTTAAGCGAAGGAATAATATCAAAAATTCGTATCCGAGGCTGTTGCAACTCCTTGCGGATCGATAACAATTTTTAAACAGTTTGAAAAGAGCATTGGTACTCCGACAATCAACTCTGAATGGCTGGTAAGGAGCTCGAAACTGTTGGAACTCCGAAGAACATCGAAAAGAACTTCTATATTGCAATAAAGACGCGAGGATTCCTGACAGAATTCTGCAATATCGTCAGAGATCGTCTGCTGACCGACTTAAGATAACAGTAGCTTATTGGATATATTCCATTTGAGGAACAGACATAGTCTTCAATGAACAGCGTCATTTCCGTAGTCCATGTGCGAAAAGTAGACTTTTATACGAGTAAAAGTTGCCCCAACTCATACTTCGTCCATCCGTAGTGGAAAAGTCTCTTACGTTTGAATCCAGGATGTTTTGATCCTCTTCTTTCTGTCGTACAACCGGGGCATCCTATGCGCCAACAGTTTCCAGGCATGCTTTCTTCGTACCGTGTCTTGTTGGGTGATTCCTTCGAGTCCAGATCTCAATCTGCTTTTCCTTCAGGTTGTCTGAAAGAAATCAATTTCTCATTGTAGAAAATAAAGATAATAGCTATGTGACTAGAGCTGTTCTCATCCCTATCTTTCAAAATTTCATTTCCAAGCGTGGAAAAGTACTATAGTGATAAAACATTGCCTACTCTCGAATAATTATCGTCGGTATATTATTTTCAAGTATTTTGCGAATTGATTCTCTCGCGTTGAAACTTGGAATTCGAATCTACGACGTAGCTTACGTTACACAGAGCCAGTACTTATTCCTTATTCTTGAACTCTTGGACTCTGTCGAGCGGTTAGGCAAACGAATGATATCGAAAATTCGTATTCGAGGCTGTTACGACTCTTTGCAGACCAATGAGAATTTTCATAGGTTTTGAAAAGAGCGTCGAATTGCCATTCATTCCCTTTCACCGCGTCGCTGCATCCACCGCCGCCGATGCAGAGTAGATAACCAAGCCTGGGTCTTTCTGCCGCCTTCTCCTCCTTTCCCAGGATCCTCGACGGATGTTCGTTCTCGCAGCTTCGTCGACAGCTTCCCGTGCGGCTCGGTCCGATGAATTTTTTTAGGCAGGATGGAGCGGAACGCGCATGAAACATAGAGAAAGGGACAAGCGTCAGAAGAATATACGAAAAAAATAATCGGTTACATTATTCATGTTTCTAATATCGTCGTGGACGACCGGAGATCTAGAAAATTAGATCCCGTCGTTATTCTCGAATAAGATTTTCGAAAGACGTCCGATATTCTTTCCCATTTCGCATCTCGATACGTTTCTAACTTCGGAATCGAACAGTTCGTTCGAGATACTCTTTCGATACCGCAAAGATCATTTAGGCGGTAACGCGTATACTAAGCCAGTCGAATCCGAGTGTATAAGCAGGCCTGCGTGTCCCTTTTGGAAGTTCTTTCGTTAGAATCAATCTGAATTTAGAGCTTTGCAACTTTGTGCGATATCTCAAGTCTTGAAGAAGAAAAATGAAGAATAAAAAATAAAAGATAAAAAAAGAAAACACCAACGGGCGTGCGAGAAAGTTTCTTTCCTAACCCCGGCGTACCCGCGCAGAAAAAAAAGCTACTTGTGAGAATGAACCGGGCCGCGGCGACCGGGACGCTACGGAGAACATGGATCGATCCCCGACTCGAGTTGTCAGCCACGGCTGTGTTTTCACCGATCGCACCCGAAGTACAGGGCTTGACAGTCTAGTGTGATGGAACAAAGCGAGGACAGCCGCTGAATCGGACTAACCCGAGACAGCGGCGACCCTCACCGCCGTCCTCTTCTCCGAAGCGCCGTCGATCGATGGAGAAAAGAAAAAAGATTCGCTGCAAATTGTACGCTACAGGCCAGACCGCGAAACCGTGGAACGATGAAAGAACCAAAAAAGAAAGCTGACGAGCTTTCTCTGTGGTATCTCCCAGCGTGCCAACACGCCGCCGCAAGCCTCCGTTAAATCCTTATGACTTATGACTCTTTCTTTTAGTACGAAATCACATAGGCACAAATCGTCCCCTATCTTCCAGAGCCTAGACAACTGGCGATCACTCGGGGTCTACCATGTACGAATAATAACAAATATGTAACGTGTGCAATTCCAAGATATTTCTGGAATTGAAATTATCGAAACACGAGAGGTAGAATTGACGTTTTATTAAAGAAATTGTTACAATGGATTCGTTCGCACGAATTTGGCGAAACTGAGTGGCGGTAGACCCCGGTGTACATTAACAGAGAGCTTACAGCGGTTCTGTCTCAGGTCGGTCGACCTGAGGCGCAAAATATTGTCAGCGAACCCGAGTCTACTAACGTGCGTTCGGGTACGTTGCGTCGAAACTAATCTATGATAGAGGGAATAACGCCTACCGGACGGCGCGTGTCGTATCACTTTCCCAATAATATATATAGCATTCCTATGTCGTTGAGAAGAAATTGAAAAAAATAAAAAATAAAAGAAATTAAAACCAATCGAGACAAGCTTGCACCTGCTTATACACGCGACACGCGGTTGACGCGCGTGGGACAAAATTCAACGAGTTATCTCCGCGAACGCGAACAAATATTTCGAAAGTTATTTCGAAAGATGAGAAAAATTGAAACCGAAGATCGACTGGACTGGCAACGGTCTTTGCCGATAATTAACTCGGACGGGGCCGGAAAAGGTAAAAAAAAAAAACAAAACGAAAATGCCGATATACGAAATTGAAATGATTATCAAACGTCTACGTAATATAATGCGTGGAATTACAATGTGCGGTGAGATTTTCAAAGAGGTTATGTACTCACGCGTCAGTTCCGCACGGCACGTCTGGACTCGCAGCGGCGATGATTCCTAACGTACATCGTTGTAGGCTGAAAAACAATAAGATACAACGTTAATGAGAAAGGAGCCGCCGACTTCTCGATTCAAACGCGTGATAATAAAATGAGACTCGTGAAAAAAAAAAAAAAGAAAAACAAACCGTCACTCTGGCTATTCTTTGACTATAAGATCGCGACTTGGCCCGGAAAAACGACGGTTCCACAACTCAAAAATACCGGTCACTGTACACATACCAGAATTCGACTCGTCTTCTGTGATAAAGTAATTGTTTCGTCAACGA
Source organism: Tenthredo scrophulariae (assembly GCA_963978835.1). NCBI lineage: Eukaryota > Metazoa > Arthropoda > Insecta > Hymenoptera > Tenthredinidae > Tenthredo > Tenthredo scrophulariae. The sequence continues at coordinate 62,120 of OZ022228.1, forward strand.
AGATTCGTTCAATATATCGGATTATTGGAATGAAATGTTATAGCGTCTTCGACTGGCGGCCATCTTCGAAAGAATGAAAGAGATCAAGATGGCTACGCTACATTGCATCAGTCGAATAAGATATAAATTTTTGTTTTCAGACTACGTTTCAAACACGATTATACGTAGATCAACTATTTTACGATACTGTTGATTGTAATCGAGTATTATATCATAATTTATTCGAAAGATACACAATTGTTGGCTACTTGCGAGTAAAAAAAACAATTCAGGTCAAACTGCCGGAACGGTTGAAAGACTTTGACTCGGATCTGTATGTTTGTAAAACGTTTCATCGGAAATAAATAGCATGCTCGAACTTTTGAGAAGAGAAACTATGTTCACTTTTTTTCACTATCTTTACGTCCGTTTTTCAGCTCAAAAACATTGATTTACTGACAATAATTATACTCCCGCATCTTTTCGATCCGATTCACTCGAATGAGCGATCGAAAACAATCTCTGTGAGATATTCCACGGAGTCAAGCAGTACGTTGGTTAATTCGACGCAAAACTACACAAGTTCCCGACTGTCGCAGGCGCTGACAATTATCTAGGTCACCGCTTTTTATCGGTAAGTTGTCGCTGAGCGACGAATGGTAGCGCCATATCGCGGTCGCATTGTCGAACTATTTTCTACCGGTAACGTCATGTGCCAATCATATCATGTGTCGATAACGTCGGTACCGCTCGTAGTCTGCAACCCGCGGGTCATTGCTGTCGTCCATAGCTGGGGATTGCATATCGTGAGGCGTAATTAGCAAACTTAGTTCGGCAATGTGACCGCGAGATGGCGATACCATTCTTCACCCCGTGCGCCAACTTGATGATTTCAAACGTACGAAATCATGCACCTTTGATGATTTTCGACCTATTGGCATAGAAGGGACAGCAGAAAATGATTCGACGTTTGATTTTTTACAATTTTGTAGGAAAGTAATTGAAGATTGCGCCGATTCACTATAATAATACATGTTTATTGGATAAACAATCTTAACGTATGATTATTCAATGCAATTAACAGTTGTAGATGTATCGTTATACGTGTAATATATTACGTATATCACTGAAAACTGGATATTTGTCATTTTTCAAGTTCGGAAATTACCCAAAACTATAATTATACTTCAAACTAATCGTTGCGACGACATTACGAACAATTACATATGAGAGTATAACTAACAGCGTGTCAAGTACAATGTTTGACGCAAATAATTTTCATATCGATCTCGTTATGTAGAAATGACTATTGGAAGAAAAAAAAAACTGATTTTTTCATTTTTTTTTCAACAGCTGTCATTTCTACGAAACAATTGTCAAAAATTTCTGCTCATGCTACACCTCAGCTATTACCTGTTTAAATGAGAAAAAAATTATGTCCCATTCTGGAGACGATGCCTGACAGAGAAAATAAGTACACCATCAGCAATGATTCTAGAAAGAAGGTCCTACCCGATGGCTCATATCTCCGTCATTTTATACTTTTTTTTAATCGTTATTATTTAAAATCATTCAGAAGACTACTATGTGTATGTGTGACATGAAAATTATTTTATATAATTCATAGCTGCGTCAAATTTTTTTTCCATTCTTAGACCTATTTTTCCGAGCGCCAAGGTGGTGTAAACCCTTGATCATCTACAAGATGTACATACGGATCAATAATATAGATCGATAATACTCATTTTTACTCATAAGCGCAATAATAACGGTTAAACTAACAATGAAAGAAATAAAAGAGTAAGGAGGAGGCGGCGCACCCTCCCACTTCCTCCCCCTCTCACAAAAGAATAATAATACAGTTTACTAATTACAAACCCAATAATATCGGATGAATCAACAATGCAAGCGATAAAAGAGGAAGGAGGAGGCCACCCGCCCTCCCACTTCCTCCCCCTTCCTCCCCCTATCGCCGAGATCAACACAGATCTCTAAAATACTTACAAATACTAGCTCACTAATAGCTAATAATAAAGCTAGAGAATTAAACTGCCTTCGCGATCAAAAAAAAACGGCCTTGCCTCCCTGGAGGGGCGCGGAGGGGATGGGGGCTAAAAAAAAAACCCCCCACCCCCTCCTATCGCCCCACCAGGGAGGAAAGTCCGCCGTATGTACATACGTATCATACGTAAAATATAATAATCTAATCATCGATTCGGCAAATTTATTCCAACAGCTAATTACATATAAATCACAATGTTATACTACATAGTTACTAAGTCTGATATGTATCTATAATGTGACCTCATGCCTATTGAAAATATTACAATGAAATTATATTGTCACTAAATATGACACTTAAGACAGTGCAGAGGGCACAAAATTATATAAACTATATACTATATGGTATTCACATTATAGATACGCATCATATACTATATCGTATATACTATATAGTATACCATATACTATATAGTATATACCATATACTCTAATTAAGCTAGTTCGCTGAAGCAGCCGGCGACATTCCCACGCTGTCCTTGTGGTGCGGCATCTTGAAGAAAATGTGGGGTCCTTCCTCTGGAAGAATCTTCGGAGATTCTCCGGTCGTTCGACACTGCGTGTAAACGAATCCATTCCCCGGCTGGCCCAATACCATCCTGTGAACATATTTCATATTTTTATTACAAAGCTAGTTCACAGAGGAACAAAGACCGAAAAGTTACAATTAATATAATATCGTGTCGATCATGAGTGATAATAATTGTAGTATAAATGTATTCGGGGCTCATACTCCTTTGAAGCGGTTTGATAGAACCACTGTTGTTCAAGCAGCACGTTTTTCAACCTTTTTTTTCATTCCCTTGTTCCTGATTTCATTTCGACTTCATTCTTTCGTTGGTTGATGGTCATGTTATTTGGTTTCACTTCATTTCATTGCATGGCGTGTCATTTCATATCGCGTTGCTTGCAGTCTTAGCACGGCGTTATCGAAACTACGTGCAGTTGATTTTTTTTTTTTTTTTTATGCTGACATCCGAGCGGATTCGATATTATTACTAATAAACCGATACTCGATGAAATCTCAAGTTTTAATGACATACATCTCATTGATCTTCCAATATCAATTTATTCGCATTCTTCATTTTTTTCTGGATCTCTGGATCCAAGTCTCGACTACGTATGCAGAGTTCATGAATTGATAAATCGTTCGTGAATTAAAATGGGGGAAAGGTATGTTACCTGATATTAATAAGGTGGAGGAGCATCTTATCCCCGCACGTTCACCGGTGAAAAAATATGTGATGTAGCGATGGCATGTCTTGCAGATCGTAGTACATCGCGAAAAATGTCAGACTTTCTTCCCGAAATTCGTATGTGCCTACAAACGAATCAGGAGTCCAATCATATCGACACGACGATCGAATAGGAGCAGTTCAAAGTTAGACGAGATGAATGACTGGTCAGCACTGTTTGAACCAGAGGTGTGAATGACTGCTCGTTGTTTATCTGTGGAAATTATGATCTATAAGGCCTAATGACGAGTATCCCTAAAAAAAAAAAAAAAAAAACTATCTCATACCTCGAACGTGAGCGTCCTAGAACAGCCGGTACGAAGAGTCCGCAGTTGTAGTCAAAGCAGCAACAGCAGCTGTCACTGGAGCACGTGGTTCATCCCTCAAGATACATAATTTTTACATCAGTGTACTACAAAAAATACCACACAAACATTCAACACGATTGGGTTTTCGGTTGAAACACGGCATAAATCGAGTGCAGTTACGGCTTGGTATAGCGAATGTATGAAAAGGTGAGCACAAATTCGTTGAGCTATACATCGGGAGTCTTGCGACCGCGATACGTCCGCGCAACGCCAGGTCCGAGAGCAGACTGACGTTGTTCGTAGTGCTGGCAATCAGGTAGACACGGGGGGGGATTAGGCTTGCTGAGATCCGTAAACAACACGAGCTAGCCATTGACCACGCGTGACGTGTGACTCAATACAGAAAAAAAAAAAAGAAAATAGGCAAAAAGCAATAACATATCGTTATACGCGCGAACACACGAGTTATTGAATGTTTAGTCAATTTCGAGAAACCAAATAAATTACAGAAGCTGAAAAAATATTGTTAAATTTCATTATTCTAATTATACACTCGATTGGACTATATGCGCTGGTTTAGTTACCATTTTATGTAAATAATCAGAGGTTATTTTCGTCTTCAATGACCTCTAGTATCTATAAATCAAGAGTTTTTGAACAAACATTGAAATCTGTTTCAATCCACGCTTCCCCAAGTAGCACTGTCTATGCTATCACGTCATGTAATATCCTGGTCGACAGAGCCTTGCGGCAGAAGTATCTATGTTGTTTGAATATTCATTCACGAAAAGCTACGTGGTGTTGGAAATGACCAATGAGCTGTCTGTCAAACAATAATGCTGTAAAAAATAGAAGGAAGGAATAAAGAAATTTCGAAGTACAATTTAAAGTAATCATTAATATACTGAGATGATAATTATTTCAAGTTTCAATGAAACTTTACATATGTTGTAAGAAATATCAATTTGCACATTGTTATTCGCGGTAAAAAGAATAGAAAATATGGTTGGGGACATAACAATTTCTCCAATTACAATCGGAGTCTGCTGGTAGGAATACGCAACGTGTAAAACTTGAAGAAAAGATAAATTTCATTTGGCGGACGCTCTCACGAATAACACATGTTAACTCATTGGCGACGCAAAGGTCACTGAACTTCATAGCATCAGCCGATTCTCTGCAATCGAGTGGAGTGGAGTGGAGTTGATTCTGAACAATTGTCAGGGTGGGATGCAATAATTCTACGATAACTGCGTGAAATACAAAATACCCGCTTTATTGACTGAATAGTTGGTTGTTTAGTCAAATGCGCTGATTAGCATGACCCGTGTATAAGTAATTATGCGACTATTTAACGAGCAACATTTCAGGTCATTCGCAAAGGCAAGTGTCTGGCTTGTATCAGCGCATTTGTTCAGGGGGCACCACGAGAAGGCAACCAACACCACCCCCCGCCTGAAAAGTGAACATATCAATTCGTAACAATATTAAATTGATGAAAACTGCAGATTCTCCAGAACTTGACGAACTTGTAGAGCCTGTAAAAACTTTCGGAGCTATAGAATAACATAGGGAATATTATTCAAATTTCGATAGATGAATAGTTTTAGTGATAGACGATAAATGAGTCAATTAGAAAGTCACACAAACAAGTACAATAAAAATAAATATCCCTATTGGTTAGGTATATGACGCGCGAGATTCGACCGATTCTATACATATACCCGAACCGCAGCTAAACGGCGCGGTGACAGTATATTTTCATAATTTATTTCTTCTCGCGATAACCGGGGGGGGATCAAAGTATTTGTCTTAGAATGTGGGTCCAACTCCAAAGAGCTTTCATTCGGGTCCAGCTTCGATTAAATCAGTGCACGGAGAGTTGAGGTATGATTATTTCCAGTTTCCGAGTATTCATTTCGTCTGAAAAAATTTTCGTCGACTTCTGTTCACCTCCGCCTTTTTTTTTTTTTTTTTTTTTCGACTTATCGCGTAATCTCATGTAAGTAACCATCTTCACATCCTTCAGCCAGATCTGACAGTTCACTAAAGCTATACGGATAAAAATGAGGAAAGAGTGGCCACCACTAGACAGCTGCAGTGACATCAGTTGCAAGATGTCGGTCTTGTCGACGATGTTAACGTAACATAGGGAGCTTTCCATCTACAGCCAAAAATCAACACGCTCAGACACACAGCTAAACGATTGGTCTTTTCCGTTTGCCCCAGCCAATCATATTATTGCTGTGTGTCTGACTGCGTCGATTCTTGGCTGTAGATGGAAAGCTCCCATAGAGAATCGATTGCCCAAGGCCACGGAAGCCCGAGGCAGAGCTGTCAGTTCTGTTCAAGAGACTCGGTAGAGTCTCGCGCCAAAAACAATAAATAAACAATTTCATAGCAATTATGATATTCAGGTATACGGCGCGCGAGACTCGAAAAATTCGTAGGAGCATGTCGCTCTCAAATTTATTTATGTTGTACGTTCTTCATCGACTAACTTTACGGGTCTAACCACATGCGCTCAGCTAAAGAGACAGCCGCTGAGAATGAGAAAAATCATTATCCACAAAAATAACTACAAAACTTTGTAAATAATGTTCGTTGTAAATATTGTTCAAATTAGCAACAATGTCCCGTAGAAAAGCAATAAATATAAACTATTCAACCAATGAGCACGCGCCTTGGAGCTTGTCTAATTTATTTGTCACATTGATTATAGTGATCCAATTGTGTTCTTAAACCCGCCTTGCGTCGTAGACAATTTAGGAAGACTGGCTTTGGTATTTTCATTTCAACTGTCAGACCGTCATAATAACTTCGGATATCGAATGTGTAGAACACAAAAAAACATGATTGAAAAAATGTTGAATTAAAAATCATTAGGTAGTCAGCAAAATTTTACAAAAAGTAAGTTCCCAGACAGCACAAAATTACAAGTGGTCTTAAAGACGTTATACGGACGTCAAATGCGTCACGTTCTGAGGTCTTGAGGACGTCTCAAGTCTTAAAGACGTATCAATTGTTAAAGACGTCAAAAAGTGACGCATTTGGCGTCTTTAAGAGCACTTGTAATTTTGTGCCGTCTGGGTTACTTAAATATACATCGAATCAAATGACCCGCCAAGTACCACTTCCTAAATTTGTTTCTTCACAAATTTTCTTACTGTCAATTATATTATTTTTATTGTTACTAGTAACAAGATCTATGAGTAAATATGATTGATATCTCCGAGAGCCCCTACGACGGAGATTGGCGTAAAGAGCGGAATTGGTATTTATATTTAATTATCCGTCCACAAGAATTAACGGCTTACAGGGAAATATGAGCATACGTGTATAATGAAAAATTGTACAAAAAGTAGTGAAACCAACCGCAAGAGCACCGTCGGTGAAAAAATCTTTCGCCAAGTGCAATAATGTTGAAAATGCTTACTGAAAAAAAGAATTGAAATCAGATACAGTTGCCAAGTACATGTCTTTTCTATACCAAAAGTTTATAACAGAAGAAAAGAAAATTAAATAGCCTTGTGTTCGTTCACTCGCAATAGAAGAAAAAAAAAAAGAAAATGAAACGAAAAAAAATTAATTTTTTCAGTGGGCATTTTCAACATTATTGCACTTGGCGAAAGGTTTGTGCACCACCTTTGGTTTGGCTTTTGTGGTTTATTAATTACACGAGAGAGAGAGAGAACAAATAATAGAAAGGCACAGAAACAATAAAATTAGTAGATCTCGTGGAACCTATAAAACCTGTGAAACCTCTAAGAGCTGTAAAATGTAAACGAGTATTATTTAAATTTCAATAAATAAATAGTTTCCATGAGATAGAATAAATGAATGAATTAGAAAGTAACACGAAGGATCATTTTTCATAGCAATACACATAAGAAACATACAGCACAATAATTTTCAAAGCATCACGTGAATAATTTTCAGAATAATTATGATTAATTAAAAAATGAAACAGTTGAGTGATAATATTAATGACACGAGAGAGAAGAAAGAATAGAAAAGCATGGAAATGATGAAAATTCGTAGATCTAGTGGAACCTATATGAGACCTGTAAAACGTTAAAGGTATAATTAAATCGTATGCGTGTGATTTTAACATACAGTAATAAATGAAGTACATAAATATTAATGCATGAAATATTGAGGACATAACAGAGGCGAAGTATGGATGAAATATGTGAATCTCGTAGAATTTGTAGACTCCGAAAAATCCGAGGGACCCCAAAGACAGGAAGGACACGAAAGACTGGAATGGAATAGAATAGTTAATTAATATTCCCGTTATGTCGAGAAACAAAGAAGTACAACACATTATGAGAGTACAAAATAGAATTACGGGCATACAATGCACTTACGTCTAGCTAAACTAATTTAAATTAAGTTGAGATAAACCAGCGCGTTGCCGCAGAAAGGGGAGAGAGAGAGAAGTCGAAGGAAGAGAGCAAGAGAGACGCGAAACACTTCGAAAGACGCAGAAGACGTAAAAGGAACGTGGGACTCGAGGAACCTGACGGCCCCAAAAGGCCCAAAAGGCCCAAAAGGCCCAAAAGCCCCGAATGACCCAACAGACGTGAAAGACACGAGGGATTCGAGGAACCTTATGGCCCCAAAGAATCCGAAACACGCTAGAGACCCCGAAAAACCCGTTACGTCAACGTGTTACTCGGCGGGCCAATATTACAATTACTCGAGGATCACCGACATGGTTGTTCTCTCGTACTTGTCTACGAAGGCCCGCCGAGTACCGCTACCTGCAAATTTATTTTTTTCGTTTCATTTCCTTTTTTTTTCTCGCGAGTGAACGAACGCAAGGCTATTTAATTTTCTTTTTTTCTGTTATAAACTTTTGGTATACGAAGGACATGTACTTGGCAACTGTATCTGATTTCAATTCTTTTTTTCAGTAAGCATTCTCAACATTATTGCACTTGGCGAAAGATTTTTGCACCAACGGTGCTTTTGTGGTTGATCTCACTACTTTTTGTACAACTTTGTATTATACACGTATGCTTCTATTTCCCTGTGAGCCGTTAATTTTTGTGGACAGATAATTAAATATAAATATCAATTCCGCTCTTTACGCCAATCTCCGTCGTAGGGGCTCTCGGAGATATCAATCATATTTACTCATAGATCTTGTTACTAGTAACAATAAAAATAATGTAATTGACAGTAGGAAAATTTGTGAAAAAAAAAAAAAAAAAAATCAAGGAAGTGGTACTTGGCGGGTCGTTTGATTCGATGTATATTTAAGTAACCCTGACAGCACAAAATTACAAGTGGTCTTCAAGACGTCATATGGACGTCAAATGCGTCACTTTTTGACGTCTCAAAGACCTCTTTAGGACTTGAGACGTCCTCAAGACGTCAAAAAGTGAGGCATTTGACGACCGTATGACGTCTTTAAGACCACTTGTAATTTTGTGCTGTCTGGGAAACTACTGTTTGTAAAATTTTGCTGACTACCTAATAATTTTTGATTTAACATTTTTTTAATCATGGTTTTTTGTGTTCTACACATTGGCTATCTGCAGTTATTATGACGGTCTGAAAGTTGAAATGAAAATACCAAAGCCAGTCTTCCTAAATTGTCCACGACGCAAGGCGGGTTTAACAACACAATTAGATCACGATGGATGTGACAAATAATTTAGACAAGCTCCAAGGCGCGTGCTCATTGCTTAAGGCCCATCCCCAGTCACCCACCTCCTTTTTGTCGAAATCTGTCACATTTCTATTATTATCGAATTGGACGTTGGCCTTTTTTGCGTTTTTGACGCCTAGGGGCTCGGCTAATATTCGAAAGGTGACACATTTCGACAAAAAAGGAGGTGGGCGACTAGGGATGGGCCTTAAATAGGTTATATGTATTGTTTTTCTATCGGACATTGGTGCTAATGTGAACAATATTTAAAGTGAACATTATTTATCAAGTTTTGTGGTTATTTTCGTGGTTAACGATATTTCTCATTCCCACTGTCTCTTTAGCTGAGCGCATGTGGTTAGACCCGTATAGTTAGTCCATGAAGAACGTATACAACATAAACAAATTTGAGAGCGACAGGCTCCTACTAATTTTTCGAATTTTTCGAGTCTCGCGCGCCGTATACCTGAATAATATAATTTATGTATATTTTTTTTTTTTTTTTTAGTTTTTGGGGCGAGACTCTACCGAGTCGCTTGAACAGAACTGACAGCTCTGTCTCGGGCTTCCGTGGCCTTGCGGGCAATCGATTCTCTATCTTACGTTAACATCCTCGACAAGACCGACATCTTGCAACTGATATCACTGCCGTGTAGTGGTAGTCACTCTTTCCTCACTTTTATCTGCATAGCTTTAGTGAGCTGTCAGATCTGGCTGAAGGAGGTGAAGACGACAAGATATTTCGCAGACGAAACGAGTACTCGGAAGCTTGAAATAATCATACCTCTGATATAATATGATCATACTGATTTATATCGAAGTTGGACTCAAAGGAAAACTCTTTGGACCCACATTCTAGGATAAATACTTCAATCCCCTGGATATCGCGAGAAGAAAGAAATTATGAAAATACTGTCTCCCCACCCCGCCATTTAGCTGCCGTAGACGATAAATGCATAAATTAGAAAGTAATAGTACAAACGATCATGTTTCACAGCAATACATAAGAAATATACGGCACAATGATTTTCAAAGCATTACGTGAATAATTTTCAGAATAACTATGATTAATTAAAAAAATGAAACAGTTAGTAATAAATAATAATATTAATGACACGAAAGAGAAGAAAGAATAGAAAAGCATGGAAACAATAAAATTCGTAGATCTCGTGGAACCTATATGAGACCTGTAAAACGTTAAAGGTATAAATCAATTATGTGTGTTTAATTTTAACATACAGTAATAAATGAAGTACGTGAATAATAATGCATGGAATATTGAGGACATAAAAAGGGCAAAGTATGAATGAAATATGTGAATCGTGTAGAATCGGGAGACCCCGAAAGGTCCAAGGGACCCCAAAGACAGGAGGGACACGAAAGACTAGAATAGAATAGTTAATTAATATTCCCGTTATGTCGGGAAACGAAAGAGTACAACACATTATGAAAGTACAAAATAGTTACATGCATACAGTGCACTTACGTCTAGCTAAACTAATTGAAATTAAGTTGAGATAAACCAGCACCTTGCCGCAGAAAGAGGAGAGAGAGAGAAGTCGAAGGAAGAGAGCAAGAGAGACGCGAAAGACGCAAAAGACTCTAAAAGACGCAAAGGACGCAAAAGACGTGAAAGACACGCGGGATTCAAGGAACCGGACGGCACCAAAGAATCCGAAACACGCGAGAGACCCTCGAAAACCCAACAGACGTGAAAGACACGAGGGATCCGAGGAACCGGACGGCACCAAAGAATCCGAAATACGCGAGAGACCCTCGAAAAACCCAACAGACGTGAAAGACACGAGGGATCCGAGGAACCGGACGGCACCAAAGACCCCGAAACACGCGAGAGACCCCCGAAACACGCGAAGGACCCTGAAACACGAGAACGACCCCGAAACGACACGCGAAGGACCCCGAAAGACACGGAGACAAAAGAGCGGAAAGATTGGAAAGACCAGTGAAACATAAGAGGTATAATTAAATCATGCGTGTTAGATTTTAACATGCAGTAATAAATGAAGTACAGAGTAGAGTGGGGTGCAATGATTCTACGATAACTGTGTGAAATACGAAATACTGGCCTTATTAACTAAAAAGTTGGTTGTTTGGTCAAATGCGCTGACTAGCATGACCCATGTATACGAAATTCTACGACTATTCAATATGCAACATTTCTTGGTATTATTATTGTCTGTTAAACCATGAAATCAGCGCATTTGTTCAGGGGGCACCACGAGAAGGCAACCAACACCACCCCCCGCCTGAAAAGTAAACATCTTAATTCGGAACAGTATTAAATTGATGAAACCCGCAGATTTTGTAGAACTTGAAGAACTCGTAGAGCCTGTAAAACCTGTCGGAGCTATAGAATATAACGAATATTATTCAAATTTCATACATAGTTTTAGTGAGAGACGATAAATGGATCAATTATAAAGTAACACAAACAATCAGTTCTCACAGCAATACATAAGAAATATACAGCAAAATAATTTTTAAGCAGCACGGGAATAATATTCAGAATAATAATGAATAATTAAAAAAAGAAACAGTTATTAATAGCATTAATGACACGAGAGAGAAAAAAGAATAGAAAAGCACGGAAACAATAAAATTCGTAGATCTCGTGGAACCTATATGAGACCTGTAGAACGTAAAAGGTATAAATCAATTATGTGTGTTCAATTTTAACATACAGTAATAAATGAAGTACGTAAATATCAATGCATGGAATATTGAGGACATAAAAAGGGCAAAGTATGAATGAAATATGTGAATCGTGCAGAATCGGGAGACCCCGAAAAGACCAAGGGACCCCAAAGACAGGAAGGACACGAAAGACTAGAATAGAATAGTTAATTAATATTCCCGTTATGTCGGGAAACGAAAAAGTAAAACACATTATGAAAGTACAAAATAGTTACATGCATACAGTGCACTTACGTCTAGCTAAACTAATTGAAATTAAGTTGAGATAAACCAGCACCTTGCCGCAGAAAGAGGAGAGAGAGAGAGAGCGAAGTCGAAGGAAGAGAGCAAGAGAGACGCGAAAGACGCAAAAGACTCTAAAAGACGCAAAAGACGCAAAAGACGTGACAGACACGCGGGATTCAAGGAACCGGACGGCACCAAAGAATCCGAAATACGCGAGAGACCCTCGAAAAACCCAACAGACGTGAGAGACACGAGGGATTCGAGGAACCTAATGGCACCAAAGAATCCGAAACACGCGAGAGACCCTCGAAAACCCAACAGACGTGAAAGACACGAGGGATCCGAGGAACCGGACGGCACCAAAGAATCCGAAATACGCGAGAGACCCTCGAAAAACCCAACAGACGTGAAAGACACGAGGGATCCGAGGAACCGGACGGCACCAAAGACCCCGAAACACGCGAGAGACCCCCGAAACTCGCGAAGGACCCTGAAACACGAGAACGACCCCGAAACGACACGCGAAGGACCCCGAAAGACACGGAGACAAAAGAGCGGAAAGATTGGAAAGACCAGTGAAACATAAGAGGTATAATTAAATCATGCGTGTTAGATTTCAACATGCAGTAATAAATGAAGTACAGAGTAGAGTGGGGTGCAATGATTCTACGATAACTGTGTGAAATACGAAATACTGGCCTTATTAACTAAAAAGTTGGTTGTTTGGTCAAATGCGCTGACTAGCATGACCCATGTATACGAAATTCTACGACTATTCAATATGCAACATTTCTTGGTATTATTATTGTCTGTTAAACCATGAAATCAGCGCATTTGTTCAGGGGGCACCACGAGAAGGCAACCAACACCACCCCCCGCCTGGAAAGTAAACATCTTAATTCGAAACAGTATTAAATTGATGAAACCCGCAGATTTTGTAGATCTTGAAGAACTCGTAGAGCCTGTAAAACCTGTCGGAGCTATAGAATATAACGAATATTATTCAGATTTCAATAGATGAATAGTTTTAATCAGAGACGATAAATGAATTGATTAGAAAGTAACACAAACGATCATTTTTCACAGCAATAATACATAAAAAATATACAGCAGAATAATGTTTGAGCATCATGTGAATAATTTTCAGAATAACTATGATTACTTAAAAAATGAAACAGTTAGTAATAAATAATAATATTAATGACACGAGAGAGAAGAAAGAATAGAAAAGCATGGAAACAATAAAATTCGTAGATCTCGTGGAACCTATAAAACCTGTAAAATGTAACGAGTATTATTTAAATTTCAATAAATGAATAGTTTTAATGAGAGATGATGAACTAATCAATTAGAAAGAACCACAAACGATCATTTTTCACAGCAATACATAAGAGAGATACAGCAAAATAATTTTCACAATAGTTATGATTAATTAAAAAAAGAAACAATAAAGACTAAGTCAGCTTACTCAGAGCAAAGAAACAAAGAATATTAATGTAACTTAATAAGGAAAGACACAAGAATGATGGGAAATTAGAAGTAAGAAACAATATAATATATGAAGTTTAATAGGATATAAGACTTTCAAAATGGTAACACCATAACGGTATGCAATAAAGAATTATAATAATATAATTAAAAAAGAAACAGTAACAATATTAATTACACGAGAGGGAAGCAGGAACAGAAAAGCACAGAAACAATAGAATTAGTAGATCTCGTGAAACCTATGAAACCTGTGAAACCTGTAAAACTTGTAAAACCTGTAAAACCTGTAAAACCTGTAAAACCTGTAAGAGCTGTAAAATGTAACGAGTGTTATTTAAATTTCAATAAATGAATAGTTTTAATGAGACGATAAATGAATTAATCAGAAAGTAACACAAACGATCATTTTTCACAGCAATACATAAGAAATATACAGCAAAATAATTTTCAAAGCAATATTTTTGTTAGTTAATATTCTACAGAACAGTTATGATTAATTAGAAAAACACAACAGTTAGTAATAATAATAATGACACGAGAGAGAAGAAAGGATAGAAATACATGGAAAAAAATTTAATTCGTAAATTTCGTGAAACCTATAAGACTTGTAAGACTTATAAGAGCTGTAAAATATACAAGGGAATAGATTATATATATATTAAGAAATTTGATACTCATCATCAGTCACCGCTCTGTCGAATCTTTCCCAGCGGGACTGCTCCAGTGAGATGATTGAGCATCCCGCTAATTATTTACACTCACGAGTGATAAATTTGGATATAAGTCTCGGAATAAGCCTATCTGAATTGAGCTGAGAAATCGCAGATTGTACTATGTTACCGCCACGCCACGCGACAAAGAGAAGAGAATATCAAGAAAAGAAAGCCTGTTACAAAAAATCATGAGACTCACCGACGCTGCCGAGTAGGGTTAGGACAATTGCACCCGGATGTGTGTGCTTGGCTCTCGGCATACCAGAACAGGTTTGGATCGGCTCAAGTGCTACTTCCATCAGTTTCAATGTGAAGGCGCTTGACTGAAAAATGGAAAGAAAGATATTGAAATGCCGATAAATTTGAATTTCAATGCAGTAATCGACTGATCAAGTTTGGGAATCCTCTCGAGGTATTTTCAATTCTCCAATATAGTAAAAAATCAAGATTCGTTAACATGACGTGTTTTAATACATAGGGTTTACATGGGCAAGGGGGTATTAGGGTAAGAAGATTATTAATAAAAATATATCGCGATCTTACCTGGTCGCTACTTCTCGGCATAATCCCCTCATAATCAGTCCTGTCCATGCCTGGTTTATGACAATCTAATAGAAACATAGAAGAGAAGCAAAAGATTTATTTTACGAACGCATTCATATAGTATTCAAAGATTAGCGATATTTTCACATGAAGAAAAAACATGGAAAATCATAAATGTAGGCACTGATTCGAGTCGGACAATGATTAAATTCTATTAATAAAGCAAAATGCAATCAAAAATGCTGTTTACCATTCATTTCATTTATCGATGAGATTGGATTTGTATATTCTGCCTCCAGAATCTGTCCCCATGCATTTCAGCAGCATCTCTAGAATTTTCAGACTCGGATAATCGTTTCCATTCCTCCTTCACTATTGTCTCTTCTGCTCCAGGATCCTCGACAGATGCAGCTTGTCCCAGCTTCGCCGATAGCTTTCCATGCAACTCGGTCTCGAAGAAGTTTTTTTTAGGCAGGATAGAGCGAAACGCACATGAAACATAGAGAAACGGACAGGCGTTAGAAGGATGAACAGAACGAATCATCAGTTACATTATTTATACTTCCAAGATCATCGTGGACGACCGGAGATCCATAAAATCACATCCCAGTGGTATTATTTCGATCGTTATTCTCGAACGAGATTTTCGAAAGACGTCCGATAATCTTTCCCATTTCGCATCTCGATACGTTTCCAACTTCGGAATCGAATAGTTCGATCGAGATACTCTCTCGATACCGCAAAAGATCATTTCGGCGGTAACGCGTATACTAAGCCAGTCGGATCCGAGTGTATAAGCAGGCCTGCGTGTCCATTTTGGAAGTTCTTTCGTTAAAATCAATCTGAATTTAGAGCTTTGCAACTTTGTGCGATATCTCAAGTCTTGAAGAAGAAAAATGAAGAATAAAAAATAAAAGATAAAAAAAGAAGACACCAACGGGCGTGCGAGAAAGTTTCTTTCCTAACCCCGGCGTACCCGCGCAGAAAAAAAAGCTACTTGTGAGAATGAACCGGGCCGCGGCGACCGGGACGCTACGGAGAACATGGATCGATCCCCGACTCGAGTTGTCAGCCACGGCTGTGTTTTCACCGATCGCACCCGAAGTACAGGGCTTGACAGTCTAGTGTGATGGAACAAAGCGAGGACAGCCGCTGAATCGGACTAACCCGAGACAGCGGCGACCCTCACCGCCGTCCTCTTCTCCGAAGCGCCGTCGATCGATGGAGAAAAGAAAAAAGATTCGCTGCAAATTGTACGCTACAGGCCAGACCGCGAAACCGTGGAACGATGAAAGAACCAGACAGAGAAAGCTATAGAGGTTTCTCTGTGATATCTCCCAGCGTGCCAACACGCCGCCGCAAGCCTCCGTTAAATCCTTATGACTTATGACTCTTTCTTTTAGTACGAAATCACATAGGCACAAATCGTCCCCTATCTTCCAGAGCCTAGACAACTGGCGATCACTCGGGGTCTACCATGTACGGATAATAACAAATATGTAACGTGTGCAATTCCAAGACATTTCTGGAATTGAAATTATCGAAACACGAGAGGTAGAATTGACGTTTTATTAAAGAAATTGTTACAATAGATTCGTTCGCACGAATTTGGCGAAACTGAGTGGCGGTAGACCCCGGTGTACATTAACAGAGAGCTTACAGCGGTTCTGTCTCAGGTCGGTCGACCTGAGGCGCAAAATATTGTCAGCGAACCCGAGTCTACTAACGTGCGTTCGGGTACGTTGCGTCGAAACTAATCTATGATAGAGGGAATAACGCCTACCGGACGGCGCGTGTCGTATCACTTTCCCAATAATATATATATATAGCATTTCTCTGATGTTGAGAAGAAATTGAAAAAAATAAAAAATAAAAGAAATTAAAACCAATCGAGACAAGCTTGCACCTGCTTATACACGCGACACGCGGTTGACGCGCGTGGGACACAATTCAACGAGTTATCTCCGCGAACGCGAACAAATATTTCGAAAGTTATTTCGAAAGATGAGAAAAATTGAAACCGAAGATCAACTGGACTGGCAACGGTCTTTGCCGATAATTAACTCGGGTGGGGGCGGAAAAGGTAAAAAAAAAACAAAACAAAAATGCCGATATACGAAATTGAAATGATTATCAAACGTCTACGTAATATAATACGTGAAATTACAATGTGCGGTGAGATTTTTAAAGAGGTTATGTACTCACGCGTCAGTTCCGTACGGCACGTCTGGACTCGCAGCGGCGATGATTCCTAACGGACATCGTTGTAGGCTGAAAAACAATAAGATACAACGTTAATGAGAAAGGAGCCGCCGACTTCTCGATTCAAACGCGTGATAATAAAATGAGACTCGTGAAAAAAAAAAAAAAAGAAAAACAAACCGTCACTCTGGCTATTCTTTGACTATAAGATCGCGACTTGGCCCGGAAAAACGACGGTTCCACAACTCAAAAATACCGGTCACTGTACACATACCAGAATTCGACTCGTCTTCGGTGATAAAGTAATTGTTTCGTCAACGAAGATTCGTTTAATATATTGAAATAGAATGTTATAGCGTCCTCGACTCGCGGCCATCTTCGAAAGAATGAAAGAGATCAAGATGGCTACGCTACATTGCATCAGTCGAATAAGATATAAATTTTTGTTTTCAGACTACGTTTCAAACACGATTATACGTAGATCAACTATTTTACGATACTGTTGATTGTAATCGAGTATTATATCATAATTTATTCGAAAGATACACAATTGTTGGCTACTTACGAGTAAAAATAACAATTCACGTCAAACTGCCGGAACGGTTGAAAAACTTTGACTCGGATCTGTATGTTTGTAAAATGTTTCATCGGAAATGAATAGCATGCTCGAACTTTTGAGAAGAGAAACTATGTTCACTTTTTTTCACTATGTTTACGTCAGTTTTTCAGCTCAAAAACATTGATTTACTGGAGATAATTATTCTCCCGCTTTATTTTTTGATCTGATTGAATCATATTTCCAAAGAATTTGATCACGACTCGATATTATTGCACGAAGAATTGAAGAATTTACGGTTACTAACGAGGGACGAACATAGACACCATCCACCACCGACCGGTCGAGACAAGTCGAGAGAAAAATTCGAACCGGCATGCAACTTCACGGCGAACGAAATTAAACCGTCGACTTCACTTGGATAATTATTTATGATCGTTGAATCGCAAGATCACAATTTCTCACCTCGGCAAAGACGCGTCGGTCAAATTATAACACCAAACCTAAACTATGAGACCAGTCGGACGCCAAACAACAACCGTAATCAACTGTAATGGCGTCGAAAGGCGTCGTGTCGTGGCGTCCTAAATTACGCCGAGAATGCCCGCAGGGTGGTGCTGCGCGCAGCGCCGCCAGCGCCTCTTCGGTTGGCTCAAATCACTAAATTAGCCTCACGCCACGCCGTAAAGTTCTTTTTTGTTCTATTTCCCAGTTATCCGGTAAAACCGATGTACCAACTTAACTCTCCCTCTTCCTAGACTTCAAACATGAATTCACCAGGCCTTATTGATTCAAACACTCAGGGATCATTCAACACTAAATATTGCTCTTATCTGAGACTGATTGCAAATGACCCAACCGTTTTTAAAACCCAGTCCGTGAATTTTTGCGGTACGTTCGGGAATTAACTACAGAATAAATTAGGTGTAACTAATAATATCACCGATAATAATAATATTATATAATAATATAACCGACTCGAAAGAGATTCTGTAGTTTTTTCTCTTCCGTTACGAACCTATTTATTACCGCTTCTAATTCAACACCTACCTTGATGCGGCTCTGAGAGACCTACGATACGAATCGCGTTCTGAATCTAATCGATGAAATATACTGCTGAAATTTTTTTTTTTCTCAAAATTGACGAATCTATCTTTTTCGATTTCTTAGGGGACGATCAATTCTCAATACTTGAGAAATTATACAATCATGTGCAATGCTTCAAGATTTTCAGATAATTTTCAACAATAGAAATTAGGATGAATTATATGATCGTTTCAAAAATGCTGAATAGTATCATAAAAAAATGCTGAATAGTATCATAAAAAAATGCTGAAAAGTATCATAGACAACTTTTGAATTTGAAGTGATTTGACTAGATTTTGCTCGCTATGAACGAGCTTTGAAAATTCTTAATTATTCATTGTGACGGTAGAATATTGGAATAGAATATTTCAAACTCACATAATACGTCGAACGTACTTTTCTTGATGTCAGCATTCCCGAATTGTGAATCTCCTCGTTAGCGGAACGTCGTAACGTACAGATTGTTGACCAACTTGACGCTGGCCATCCGAAATAAATGAATCGCCTCCGTGCTATCTGCTAGCCGTAGCGAAAGATAACTTCGGAGGAAGTTGAAGCATCTCCTCGAGTGCTTTTTCGCATCCGCTAACACCGGTGACGGAGAAAACGGATAATTATCCACACAGAGTCATAGGTAATTCACTCGAATGAACGATCGAAAACAATCTCAGTAAGATATTCCACGGAGTCAAGGAGTACGTTGGTTAATTCGACACAAAACTAAACAAGTTCCCGACTGTCGCAGGCGCTGACAATTATCTAGGTCACCGCTTTTTATCGGTAAGTTGTCGCTGAGCGACGAATGGTAGCGCCATATCGCGGTCGCATTGTCGAACTATTTTCTACCGGTAACGTCATGTGCCAATCATATCATGTGTCGATAACGTCGGTACCGCTCGTAGTCTGCAACCCGCGGGTCATTGCTGTCGTCCATAGCTGGGGATTGCATATCGTGAGGCGTAATTAGCAAACTTAGTTCGGCAATGTGACCGCGAGATGGCGATACCATTCTTCACCCCGTGCGCCAACTTGATGATTTCAAACGTACGAAATCATGCACCTTTGATGATTTTCGACCTATTGGCATAGAAGGGACAGCAGAAAATGATTCGACGTTTGATTTTTTACAATTTTGTAGGAAAGTAATTGAAGATTGCGCCGATTCACTATAATAATACATGTTTATTGGATAAACAATCTTAACGTATGATTATTCAATGCAATTAACAGTTGTAGATGTATCGTTATACGTGTAATATATTACGTATATCACTGAAAACTGGATATTTGTCATTTTTCAAGTTCGGAAATTACCCAAAACTATAATTATACTTCAAACTAATCGTTGCGACGACATTACGAACAATTACATATGAGAGTATAACTAACAGCGTGTCAAGTACAATGTTTGACGCAAATAATTTTCATATCGATCTCGTTATGTAGAAATGACTATTGGAAGAAAAAAAAAACTGATTTTTTCATTTTTTTTTCAACAGCTGTCATTTCTACGAAACAATTGTCAAAAATTTCTGCTCATGCTACACCTCAGCTATTACCTGTTTAAATGAGAAAAAAATTATGTCCCATTCTGGAGACGATGCCTGACAGAGAAAATAAGTACACCATCAGCAATGATTCTAGAAAGAAGGTCCTACCCGATGGCTCATATCTCCGTCATTTTATACTTTTTTTTAATCGTTATTATTTAAAATCATTCAGAAGACTACTATGTGTATGTGTGACATGAAAATTATTTTATATAATTCATAGCTGCGTCAAATTTTTTTTCCATTCTTAGACCTATTTTTCCGAGCGCCAAGGTGGTGTAAACCCTTGATCATCTACAAGATGTACATACGGATCAATAATATAGATCGATAATACTCATTTTTACTCATAAGCGCAATAATAACGGTTAAACTAACAATGAAAGAAATAAAAGAGTAAGGAGGAGGCGGCGCACCCTCCCACTTCCTCCCCCTCTCACAAAAGAATAATAATACAGTTTACTAATTACAAACCCAATAATATCGGATGAATCAACAATGCAAGCGATAAAAGAGGAAGGAGGAGGCCACCCGCCCTCCCACTTCCTCCCCCTTCCTCCCCCTATCGCCGAGATCAACACAGATCTCTAAAATACTTACAAATACTAGCTCACTAATAGCTAATAATAAAGCTAGAGAATTAAACTGCCTTCGCGATCAAAAAAAAACGGCCTTGCCTCCCTGGAGGGGCGCGGAGGGGATGGGGGCTAAAAAAAAAACCCCCCACCCCCTCCTATCGCCCCACCAGGGAGGAAAGTCCGCCGTATGTACATACGTATCATACGTAAAATATAATAATCTAATCATCGATTCGGCAAATTTATTCCAACAGCTAATTACATATAAATCACAATGTTATACTACATAGTTACTAAGTCTGATATGTATCTATAATGTGACCTCATGCCTATTGAAAATATTACAATGAAATTATATTGTCACTAAATATGACACTTAAGACAGTGCAGAGGGCACAAAATTATATAAACTATATACTATATGGTATTCACATTATAGATACGCATCATATACTATATCGTATATACTATATAGTATACCATATACTATATAGTATATACCATATACTCTAATTAAGCTAGTTCGCTGAAGCAGCCGGCGACATTCCCACGCTGTCCTTGTGGTGCGGCATCTTGAAGAAAATGTGGGGTCCTTCCTCTGGAAGAATCTTCGGAGATTCTCCGGTCGTTCGACACTGCGTGTAAACGAATCCATTCCCCGGCTGGCCCAATACCATCCTGTGAACATATTTCATATTTTTATTACAAAGCTAGTTCACAGAGGAACAAAGACCGAAAAGTTACAATTAATATAATATCGTGTCGATCATGAGTGATAATAATTGTAGTATAAATGTATTCGGGGCTCATACTCCTTTGAAGCGGTTTGATAGGACCACTGTTGTTCAAGCAGCACGTTTTTCAACCTTTTGTTTCATTCCCTTGTTCCTGATTTCATTTCGACTTCATTCTTTCGTTGGTTGATGTTCATGTTATTTGGTTTCACTTCATTTCATTGCATGGCGTGTCATTTCATATCGCGTTGCTTGCAGTCTTAGCACGGCGTTATCGAAACTACGTGCAGTTGATTTTTTTTTTTTTTTTTATGCTGACATCCGAGCGGATTCGATATTATTACTGATAAACCGATACTCGATGAAATCTCAAGTTTTAATGTCATACATCTCATTGATCTTCCAATATCAATTTATTCGCATTCTTCATTTTTTTCTGGATCTCTGGATCCAAGTCTCGACTACGTATGCAGAGTTCATAAATTGATAAATCGTTCGTGAATTAAAATGGGGGAAAGGTATGTTACCTGATATCAATAAGGTGGAGGAGCATCTTATCCCCGCACGTTCACCGGTGAAAAAATATGTGATGTAGCGATGGCATGTCTTGCAGATCGTAGTACATCGCGAAAAATGTCAGACTTTCTTCCCGAAATTCGTATGTGCCTACAAACGAATCAGGAGTCCAATCATATCGACACGACGATCGAATAGGAGCAGTTCAAAGTTAGACGAGATGAATGACTGGTCAGCACTGTTTGAACCAGAGGTGTGAATGACTGCTCGTTGTTTATCTGTGGAAATTATGATCTATAAGGCCTAATGACGAGTATCCCTAAAAAAAAAAAAAAAAAACTATCTCATACCTCGAACGTGAGCGTCCTAGAACAGCCGGTACGAAGAGTCCGCAGTTGTAGTCAAAGCAGCAACAGCAGCTGTCACTGGAGCACGTGGTCCATCGTTCAAGATATATAATTTTTACATCAGTGTACTACAAAAAATACCACACAAACATTCAACACGATTGGGTTTTCGGTTGAAACACGGCATAAATCGAGTGCAGTTACGGCTTGGTATAGCGAATGTATGAAAAGGTGAGCACAAATTCGTTGAGCTATACATCGGGAGTCTTGCGACCGCGATACGTCCGCGCAACGCCAGGTCCGAGAGCAGACTGACGTTGTTCGTAGTGCTGGCAATCAGGTAGACACGGGGGGGGGGGGGGGGGGGGGGGGGGGGGGATTAGGCTTGCTGAGATCCGTAAACAACACGAGCTAGCCATTGACCACGCGTGACGTGTGACTCAATACAGAAAAAAAAAAAAAGAAAATAGGCAAAAAGCAATAACATATCGTTATACGCGCGAACACACGAGTTATTGAATGTTTAGTCAATTTCGAGAAACCAAATAAATTACAGAAGCTGAAAAAATATTGTTAAATTTCATTATTCTAATTATACACTCGATTGGACTATATGCGCTGGTTTAGTTACCATTTTATGTAAATAATCAGAGGTTATTTTCGTCTTCAATGACCTCTAGTATCTATAAATCAAGAGTTTTTGAACAAACATTGAAATCTGTTTCAATCCACGCTTCCCCAAGTAGCACTGTCTATGCTATCACGTCATGTAATACCCTGGTCGACAGAGCCTTGCGGCAGAAGTATCTATGTTGTTTGAATATTCATTCACGAAAAGCTACGTGGTGTTGGAAATGACCAATGAGCTGTCTGTCAAACAATAATGCTGTAAAAAATAGAAGGAAGGAATAAAGAAATTTCGAAGTACAATTTAAAGTAATCATTAATATACTGAGATGATAATTATTTCAAGTTTCAATGAAACTTTACATATGTTGTAAGAAATATCAATTTGCACATTGTTATTCGCGGTAAAAAGAATAGAAAATATGGTTGGGGACATAACAATTTCTCCAATTACAATCGGAGTCTGCTGGTAGGAATACGCAACGTGTAAAACTTGAAGAAAAGATAAATTTCATTTGGCGGACGCTCTCACGAATAACACATGTTAACTCATTGGCGACGCAAAGGTCACTGAACTTCATAGCATCAGCCGATTCTCTGCAATCGAGTGGAGTGGAGTGGAGTGGAGTGGAGTTGATTCTGAACAATTGTCAGAGTGGGATGCAATAATTCTACGATAACTGCGTGAAATACAAAATACCCGCTTTATTGACTGAATAGTTGGTTGTTTAGTCAAATGCGCTGATTAGCATGACCCGTGTATAAGTAATTATGCGACTATTTAACGAGCAACATTTCAGGTCATTCGCAAAGGCAAGTGTCTGGCTTGTATCAGCGCATTTGTTCAGGGGGCACCACGAGAAGGCAACCAACACCACCCCCCGCCTGAAAAGTGAACATATCAATTCGTAACAATATTAAATTGATGAAAACTGCAGATTCTCCAGAACTTGACGAACTTGTAGAGCCTGTAAAAACTTTCGGAGCTATAGAATAACATAGGGAATATTATTCAAATTTCGATAGATGAATAGTTTTAGTGATAGACGATAAATGAGTCAATTAGAAAGTCACACAAACAAGTACAATAAAAATAAATATCCCTATTGGTTAGGTATATGACGCGCGAGATTCGACCGATTCTATACATATATACCCGAACGGCAGCTAAACGGCGCGGTGACAGTATAATTTTCATAATTTATTTCTTCTCGCGATAACCGGGGGGATCAAAGTATTTATCTTAGAATGTGGGTCCAAGTCCAAAGAGCTTTCATTCGGGTCCAGCTTCGATTAAATCAGTGCACGGAGAGTTGAGGTATGATTATTTCCAGTTTCCGAGTACTCATTTCGTCTGAAAAAATTTTCGTCGACTTCTGTTCACCTCCGCCTTTTTTTTTTTTTTTTTTTTTTTCGACTTATCGCGTAATCTCATGTAAGTAACCATCTTCACATCCTTCAGCCAGATCTGACAGTTCACTAAAGCTATACGGATAAAAATGAGGAAAGAGTGGCCACCACTAGACAGCTGCAGTGACATCAGTTGCAAGATGTCGGTCTTGTCGACGATGTTAACGTAACATAGGGAGCTTTCCATCTACAGCCAAAAATCAACACGCTCAGACACACAGCTAAACGATTGGTCTTTTCCGTTTGCCCCAGCCAATCATATTATTGCTGTGTGTCTGACTGCGTCGATTCTTGGCTGTAGATGAAAAGCTCCCATAGAGAATCGATTGCCCAAGGCCACGGAAGCCCGAGGCAGAGCTGTCAGTTCTGTTCGAAAGACTCGGTAGAGTCTCGCGCCAAAAACAATAAATAAACAATTTCATAGCAATTATGATATTCAGGTATACGGCGCGCGAGACTCGAAAAATTCGTAGGAGCATGTCGCTCTCAAATTTATTTATGTTGTACGTTCTTCATGGACTAACTTTACGGGTCTAACCACATGCGCTCAGCTAAAGAGACAGCTGCTGAGAATGAGAAAAATCATTATCCACAAAAATAACTACAAAACTTTGTAAATAATGTTCGTTGTAAATATTGTTCAAATTAGCAACAATGTCCCGTAGAGAAGCAATAAATATAAACTATTTAACCAATGAGCACGCGCTTCGGAGCTTGTCTAATTTATTTGTCACATTGATTATAGTGATCCAATTGTGTTGTTAAACCCGCCTTGCGTCGTAGACAATTTAGGAAGACTGGCTTTGGTATTTTCATTTCAACTGTCGGACCGTCATAATAACTTCGGATATCGAATGTGTAGAACACAAAAAAACATGATTGAAAAAATGTTGAATTAAAAATCATTAGGTAGTCAGCAAAATTTTACAAAAAGTAAGTTCCCAGACAGCACAAAATTACAAGTGGTCTTAAAGACGTTATACGGACGTCAAATGCGTCACGTTCTGAGGTCTTGAGGACGTCTCAAGTCTTAAAGACGTATCAATTGTTAAAGACGTCAAAAAGTGACGCATTTGACGTCTTTAAGAGCACTTGTAATTTTGTGCCGTCTGGGTTACTTAAATATACATCGAATCAAGTGACCCGCCAAGTACCACTTCCTAAATTTGTTTCTTCACAAATTTTCTTACTGTCAATTATATTATTTTTATTGTTACTAGTAACAAGATCTATGAGTAAATATGATTGATATCTCCGAGAGCCCCTACGACGGAGATTGGCGTAAAGAGCGGAATTGGTATTTATATTTAATTATCCGTCCACAAAAATTAACGGCTTACAGGGAAATATGAGCATACGTGTATAATGAAAAATTGTACAAAAAGTAGTGAAACCAACCGCAAGAGCACCGTCGGTGAAAAAATCTTTCGCCAAGTGCAATAATGTTGAAAATGCTTACTGAAAAAAAGGATTGAAATCAGATACAGTTGCCAAGTACATGTCTTTTCTATACCAAAAGTTTATAACAGAAGAAAAGAAAATTAAATAGCCTTGTGTTCGTTCACTCGCAATGGAAGAAAAAAAAAAAAGAAAATGAAACGAAAAAAAATTAATTTTTTCAGTGGGCATTTTCAACATTATTGCACTTGGCGAAAGGTTTGTGCACCACCTTTGGTTTGGCTTTTGTGGTTTATTAATTACACGAGAGAGAGAGAGAACAAATAATAGAAAGGCACAGAAACAATAAAATTAGTAGATCTCGTGGAACCTATAAAACCTGTGAAACCTCTAAGAGCTGTAAAATGTAACGAGTATTATTTAAATTTCAATAAATAAATAGTTTCCATGAGGTAGAATAAATGAATGAATTAGAAAGTAACACGAAGGATCATTTTTCATAGCAATACACATAAGAAACATACACAGCACAATAATTTTCAAAGCATCACGTGAATAATTTTCAGAATAATTATGATTAATTAAAAAATGAAACAGTTGAGTGATAATATTAATGACACGAGAGAGAAGAAAGAATAGAAAAGCATGGAAATGATGAAAATTCGTAGATCTAGTGGAACCTATATGAGACCTGTAAAACGTTAAAGGTATAATTAAATCGTATGCGTGTGATTTTAACATACAGTAATAAATGAAGTACATAAATATTAATGCATGAAATATTGAGGACATAACAGAGGCGAAGTATGGATGAAATATGTGAATCTCGTAGAATTTGTAGACTCCGAAAAATCCGAGGGACCCCAAAGACAGGAAGGACACGAAAGACTGGAATGGAATAGAATAGTTAATTAATATTCCCGTTATGTCGAGAAACAAAGAAGTACAACACATTATGAGAGTACAAAATAGAATTACGGGCATACAATGCACTTACGTCTAGCTAAACTAATTTAAATTAAGTTGAGATAAACCAGCGCGTTGCCGCAGAAAGGGGAGAGAGAGAGAAGTCGAAGGAAGAGAGCAAGAGAGACGCGAAACACTTCGAAAGACGCAGAAGACGTAAAAGGAACGTGGGACTCGAGGAACCTGACGGCCCCAAAAGGCCCAAAAGGCCCAAAAGCCCCGAATGACCCAACAGACGTGAAAGACACGAGGGATTCGAGGAACCTTATGGCCCCAAAGAATCCGAAACACGCTAGAGACCCCGAAAAACCCGTTACGTCAACGTGTTACTCGGCGGGCCAATATTACAATTACTCGAGGATCACCGACATGGTTGTTCTCTCGTACTTGTCTACGAAGGCCCGCCAAGTACCGCTACCTGCAAATTTATTTTTTTCGTTTCATTTCCTTTTTTTTCTCGCGAGTGAACGAACGCAAGGCTATTTAATTTTCTTTTTTTCTGTTATAAACTTTTGGTATACAAAGGACATGTACTTGGCAACTGTATCTGATTTCAATTCTTTTTTTCAGTAAGCATTCTCAACATTATTGCGCTTGGCGAAAGATTTTTGCACCAACGGCGCTTTTGTGGTTGATCTCACTACTTTTTGTACAATTTTGTATTATACACGTATGCTCCTATTTCCCTGTGAGCCGTTAATTTTTGTGGACAGATAATTAAATATAAATATCAATTCCGCTCTTTACGCCAATCTCCGTCGTAGGGGCCCTCGGAGATATCCATCATATTTACTCATAGATCTTGTTACTAGTAACAATAAAAATAATGTAATTGACAGTAGGAAAATTTGTGAAGAAAAAAAAAAAATGTAAGGAAGTGGTACTTGGCGGGTCGTTTGATTCGATGTATATTTAAGTAACCCTGACAGCACAAAATTACAAGTGGTCTTTAAGACGTCATATGGACGTCAAATGCGTCACTTTTTGACGTCTCAAAGACCTCTTTAGGACTTGAGACGTCCTCAAGACGTCAAAAAGTGAGGCATTTGACGACCGTATGACGTCTTTAAGACCACTTGTAATTTTGTGCTGTCTGGGAAACTACTGTTTGTCAAATTTTGCTGACTACCTAATAATTTTTAATTTAACATTTTTTTAATCATGTTTTTTTGTGTTCTACACATTGGCTATCTGCAGTTATTATGACGGTCTGAAAGTTGAAATGAAAATACCAAAGCCAGTCTTCCTAAATTGTCCACGACGCAAGGCGGGTTTAACAACACAATTAGATCACGATCGATGTGACAAATAATTTAGACAAGCTCCAAGGCGCGTGCTCATTGGTTAAGGCCCATCCCCAGTCGCCCACCTCCTTTTTGTCGAAATCTGTCACATTTCTATTATTATCGAATTGGACGTTGGCCTTTTTTGCGTTTTCGACGCCTAGGGGCTCGGCTAATATTCGAAAGGTGACACATTTCGACAAAAAAGGAGGTGGGCGACTAGGGATGGGCCTTAAATAGGTTATATGTATTGTTTTTCTATCGGACATTGGTGCTAATGTGAACAATATTTAGAGTGAACATTATTTATCAAGTTTCGTGGTTATTTTCGTGGTTAACGATATTTCTCATTCCCACTGTCTCTTTAGCTGAGCGCATGTGGTTAGACCCGTATAGTTAGTCCATGAAGAACGTATACAACATAAACAAATTTGAGAGCGACATGCTCCTACTAATTTTTCGAATTTTTCGAGTCTCGCGCGCCGTATACCTGAATAATATAATTTATGTATATTTTTTTTTTTTTTTTTAGTTTTTGGGGCGAGACTCTACCGAGTCGCTTGAACAGAACTGACAGCTCTGTCTCGGGCTTCCGTGGCCTTGCGGGCAATCGATTCTCTATCTTACGTTAACATCCTCGACAAGACCGACATCTTGCAACTGATATCACTGCCGTGTAGTGGTAGTCACTCTTTCCTCACTTTTATCTGCATAGCTTTAGTGAGCTGTCAGATCTGGCTGAAGGAGGTGAAGACGACAAGATATTTCGCAGACGAAACGAGTACTCGGAAGCTTGAAATAATCATACCTCTGATATAATATGATCATACTGATTTATATCGAAGTTGGACTCAAAGGAAAACTCTTTGGACCCGCATTCTAGGATAAATACTTTAATTCCCTGGATATCGCGAGAAGAAAGAAATTATGAAAATACTGTCTCCCCACCCCGCCATTTAGCTGCCGTAGACGATAAATGCATGAATTATAAAGTAATAGTACAAACGATCATGTTTCACAGCTATGCATAAGAAATATACGGCACAATGATTTTCGAAGCATTACGTGAATAATTTTCAGAATAACTATGATTAATTAAAAAAAAATGAAACAGTTAGTAATAAATAATAATATTAATGACACGAGAGAGAAGAGAGAGAATAAAGAATAGAAAAGCATGGAAACAATAAAATTCGTAGATCTCGTGGAACCTATATGAGACCTGTAAAACGTTAAAGGTATAAATCAATTATGTGTGTTTAATTTTAACATACAGTAATAAATGAAGTACGTGAATATTAATGCATGGAATATTGAGGACATAAAAAGGGCAAAGTATGAATGAAATATGTGAATCGTGTAGAATCGGGAGACCCCGAAAGGTCCAAGGGACCCCAAAGACATGAGGGACACGAAAGACTAGAATAGAATAGTTAATTAATATTCCCGTTATGTCGGGAAACGAAAGAGTAAAACACATTATGAAAGTACAAAATAGTTACATGCATACAGTGCACTTACGTCTAGCTAAACTAATTGAAATTAAGTTGAGATAAACCAGCACCTTGCCGCAGAAAGAGGAGAGAGAGAGAGAAGTCGAAGGAAGAGAGCAAGAGAGACGCGAAAGACGCAAAAGACTCTAAAAGACGCAAAGGACGCAAAAGACGTGAAAGACACGCGGGATTCAAGGAACCGGACGGCACCAAAGAATCCGAAATACGCGAGAGACCCTCGAAAAACCCAACAGACGTGAAAGACACGAGGGATCCGAGGAACCGGACGGCACCAAAGACCCCGAAACACGCGAGAGACCCCCGAAACTCGCGAAGGACCCTGAAACACGAGAACGACCCCGAAACGACACGCGAAGGACCCCGAAAGACACGGAGACAAAAGAGCGGAAAGATTGGAAAGACCAGTGAAACATAAGAGGTATAATTAAATCATGCGTGTTAGATTTTAACATGCAGTAATAAATGAAGTACAGAGTAGAGTGGGGTGCAATGATTCTACGATAACTGTGTGAAATACGAAATACTGGCCTTATTAACTAAAAAGTTGGTTGTTTGGTCAAATGCGCTGACTAGCATGACCCATGTATACGAAATTCTACGACTATTCAATATGCAACATTTCTTGGTATTATTGTTGTCTGTTAAACCATGAAATCAGCGCATTTGTTCAGGGGGCACCACGAGAAGGCAACCAACACCACCCCCCGCCTGAAAAGTAAACATCTTAATTCGAAACAGTATTAAATTGATGAAACCCGCAGATTTTGTAGAACTTGAAGAACTCGTAGAGCCTGTAAAACCTGTCGGAGCTATAGAATATAACGAATATTATTCAAATTTCATACATAGTTTTAGTGAGAGACGATAAATGGATCAATTATAAAGTAACACAAACAATCAGTTCTCACAGCAATACATAAGAAATATACAGCAAAATAATTTTTAATCAGCACGCGAATAATATTCAGAATAATAATGAATAATTAAAAAAAGAAACAGTTATTAATAGCATTAATGAAACGAGAGAGAAGAAAGAATAGAAAAGCACGGAAACAATAAAATTCGTAGATCTCGTGGAACCTATATGAGACCTGTAGAACGTAAAAGGTATAAATCAATTATGTGTGTTTAATTTTAACATACAGTAATAAATGAAGTACGTAAATATCAATGCATGGAATATTGAGGACATAAAAAGGGCAAAGTATGAATGAAATATGTGAATCGTGCAGAATCGGGAGACCCCGAAAAGACCAAGGGACCCCAAAGACAGGAAGGACACGAAAGACTAGAATAGAATAGTTAATTAATATTCCCGTTATGTCGGGAAACGAAAAAGTAAAACACATTATGAAAGTACAAAATAGTTACATGCATACAGTGCACTTACGTCTAGCTAAACTAATTGAAATTAAGTTGAGATAAACCAGCACCTTGCCGCAGAAAGAGGAGAGAGAGAGAGAGAGAAGTCGAAGGAAGAGAGCAAGAGAGACGCGAAAGACGCAAAAGACTCTAAAAGACGCAAAAGACGTGAAAGACACGCGGGATTCAAGGAACCGGACGGCACCAAAGAATCCGAAATACGCGAGAGACCCTCGAAAAACCCAACAGACGTGAGAGACACGAGGGATTCGAGGAACCTAATGGCACCAAAGAATCCGAAACACGCGAGAGACCCTCGAAAACCCAACAGACGTGAAAGACACGAGGGATCCGAGGAACCGGACGGCACCAAAGAATCCGAAATACGCGAGAGACCCTCGAAAAACCCAACAGACGTGAAAGACACGAGGGATCCGAGGAACCGGACGGCACCAAAGACCCCGAAACACGCGAGAGACCCCCGAAACTCGCGAAGGACCCTGAAACACGAGAACGACCCCGAAACGACACGCGAAGGACCCCGAAAGACACGGAGACAAAAGAGCGGAAAGATTGGAAAGACCAGTGAAACATAAGAGGTATAATTAAATCATGCGTGTTAGATTTTAACATGCAGTAATAAATGAAGTACAGAGTAGAGTGGGGTGCAATGATTCTACGATAACTGTGTGAAATACGAAATACTGGCCTTATTAACTAAAAAGTTGGTTGTTTGGTCAAATGCGCTGACTAGCATGACCCATGTATACGAAATTCTACGACTATTCAATATGCAACATTTCTTGGTATTATTGTTGTCTGTTAAATCATGAAATCAGCGCATTTGTTCAGGGGGCACCACGAGAAGGCAACCAACACCACCCCCCGCCTGAAAAGTAAACATCTTAATTCGAAACAGTATTAAATTGATGAAACCCGCAGATTTTGTAGAACTTGAAGAACTCGTAGAGCCTGTAAAACCTGTCGGAGCTATAGAATATAACAAATATTATTCAGATTTCAATAGATGAATAGTTTTAATCAGAGACGATAAATGAATTGATTAGAAAGTAACACAAACGATCATTTTTCACAGCAATAATACATAAAAAATATACAGCAAAATAATGTTTGAGCATCATGTGAATAATTTTCAGAATAACTATGATTACTTAAAAAATGAAACAGTTAGTAATAAATAATAATATTAATGACACGAGAGAGAAGAAAGAATAGAAAAGCATGGAAACAATAAAATTCGTAGATCTCGTGGAACCTATAAAACCTGTAAAATGTAACGAGTATTATTTAAATTTCAATAAATGAATAGTTTTAATGAGAGATGATAAACTAATCAATTAGAAAGAAGCACAAACGATCATTTTTCACAGCAATACATAAGAGAGATACAGCAAAATAATTTTCACAATAGTTATGATTAATTAAAAAAAGAAACAATAAAGACTAAGTCAGCTTACTCAGAGCAAAGAAACAAAGAATATTAATGTAACTAAATAAGGAAAGACACAAGAATGATGGGAAATTAGAAGTAAGAAACAATATAATATATGAAGTTTAATAGGATATAAGACTTTCAAAATGGTAACACCATAACGGTATGCAATAAAGAATTATAATAATATAATAAAAAAAGAAACAGTAACAATATTAATTACACGAGAGGGAAGCAGGAACAGAAAAGCACAGAAACAATAGAATTAGTAGATCTCGTGAAACCTATGAAACCTGTGAAACCTGTAAAACTTGTAAAACCTGTAAAACCTGTAAAACCTGTAAAACCTGTAAGAGCTGTAAAATGTAACGAGTGTTATTTAAATTTCAATAAATGAATAGTTTTAATGAAACGATAAATGAATTAATCAGAAAGTAACACAAACGATCATTTTTCACAGCAATACATAAGAAATATACAGCAAAATAATTTTCAAAGCACTACGTTGATATTCAACAGAACAGTTATGATTAATTAGAAAAACACAACAGTTAGTAATAATAATAATGACACGAGAGAGAAGAAAGGATAGAAATACATGGAAAAAAATTTAATTCGTGAATCTCGTGAAACCTATAAGACTTGTAAGACTTATAAGAGCTGTAAAATATACAAGGGAATAGATTATATATATATATAATAAGAAATTTGATACTTATCATCAGTCACCACCCTGTCGAATCTTTCCCAGCGGGACTGCTCCGGTGAGATGATTGAACATCCCGCTAATTATTTACACTCACGAGTGATAAACTTGGATATAAGTCTCGGAATAAGCCTATCTGAATTGAGCTGAGAAATCGAAGATTGTACTATGTTACCGCCACGCTACGCGACAAAGAGAAGAGAATATCAAGAAAAGAAAGCCCGTTACAAAAAATCATGGGACTCACCGACGCTGCCGAGTAGGGTTAGGGCAATTGCACCCGGATGTGTGTGCTTGGCTCTCGGCATACCAGAACAGGTTTGGATCGGCTTAAGTTCCACTTCCATCAGTTTCAATGTGAAGGCGCTTGACTGAAAAATGGAAAGAAAGATATTGAAATGCCGATAAATTTGAATTCCAATGCAGTAATAGACTGATCAAGTTTGGGAATCCTCTCGAGGTATTTTCAATTCTCCAATATAGTAGAAAATCCAGATTCGTTAACATGACGTGTTTCAATACATAGGGTTTACAGGGGCAAGGGGGTATTAGGGTAAGGAGATTATTAATAAAAAATATATCGCGATCTTACCTGGTCGCTACTTCTCGGCATAATCCCCTCATAATCAGTCCTGTCCATGCCTGCTTTATGACAATCTAATAGAAACATAAAAGAGAAGCAGAAGATTTATTTTACGAACGCATTCATATAGTATTCAAAGATTAGCGATATTTTCACATGAAGAAAAAACATTGAAAATCATAAATGTAGGCACTGATTCGAGTCGGACAATGATTAAATTCTATTAATAAAGCAAAATGCAATTAAAAATGCTGTTTACCATTCATTTCATTTATCGATAAGATTGGATTTGTATATTCTGCCTCCAGAATCTGTCCCCATGCATTTCAGCAGCATCTCTAGAATTTTCAGACTCGGATAATCGTTTCCATTCCTCCTTCACTATTGTCTCTTCTCCTCCAGGATCCTCGACAGATGCAGCTTGTCCCAGCTTCGCCGATAGCTTTCCATGCAACTCGGTCACGAAGAATTTTTTTTTAGGCAGGATAGAGCGAAACGCACATGAAACATAGAGAAACGGACAGGCGTTAGAAGAATGAACGGAACGAATCATCAGTTACATTATTTATAGTTCCAAGATCATCGTGGACGACCAGAGATCCATAAAATTACATCCCAGTGGTATTATTTCGATCGTTATTCTCGAACGAGATTTTCGAAAGACGTCCGATAATCTGTCCCATTTCGCATCTCGATACGTTTCTAACTTCGGAATCGAATAGTTCGATCGAGATACTCTCTCGATACCGCATAGATCATTTCGGCGGTAACGCGTATACTAAGCCAGTCGGATCCGAGTGTATAAGCAGGCCTGCGTGTCCCTTTTGGAAGTTCTTTCGTTAAAATTAATCTGAATTTACAGCTTCGCAACTTTGTGCGATATCTCAAGTCTTGAAGAAGAAAAATGATGAATAAAAAATAAAAGATAAAAAAAAAAAAGACACCAACGGGCGTGCGAGAGAGTTTCTTTCCTAACCCCGGCGTACCCGCGCAGAAAAAAAAGCTACTTGTGAGAATGAACCGGGCCGCGGCGACCGGGACGCTACGGAGAACATGGATCGATCCCCGACTCGAGTTGTCAGCCACGGCTGTGTTTTCACCGATCGCACCCGAAGTACAGGGCTTGACAGTCTAGTGTGATGGAACAAAGCGAGGACAGCCGCTGAATCGGACTAACCCGAGACAGCGGCGACCCTCACCGCCGTCCTCTTCTCCGAAGCGCCGTCGATCGATGGAGAAAAGAAAAAAGATTCGCTGCAAATTGTACGCTACAGGCCAGACCGCGAAACCGTGGAACGATGAAAGAACCAGAAAGAGAAAGCTATAGAGGTTTCTCTGTGATATCTCCCAGCGTGCCAACACGCCGCCGCAAGCCTCCGTTAAATCCTTATGACTTATGACTCTTTCTTTTAGTACGAAATCACATAGGCACAAATCGTCCCCTATCTTCCAGAGCCTAGACAACTGGCGATCACTCGGGGTCTACCATGTACGGATAATAACAAATATGTAACGTGTGCAATTCCAAGACATTTCTGGAATTGAAATTATCGAAACACGAGAGGTAGAATTGACGTTTTATTAAAGAAATTGTTACAATAGATTCGTTCGCACGAATTTGGCGAAACTGAGTGGCGGTAGACCCCGGTGTACATTAACAGAGAGCTTACAGCGGTTCTGTCTCAGGTCGGTCGACCTGAGGCGCAAAATATTGTCAGCGAACCCGAGTCTACTAACGTGCGTTCGGGTACGTTGCGTCGAAACTAATCTATGATAGAGGGAATAACGCCTACCGGACGGCGCGTGTCGTATCACTTTCCCAATAATATATATATATATAGCATTTCTCTGATGTTGAGAAGAAATTGAAAAAAATAAAAAATAAAAGAAATTAAAACCAATCGAGACGAGCTTGCACCTGCTTATACACGCGACACGCGGTTGACGCGCGTGGGACACAATTCAACGAGTTATCTCCGCGAACGCGAACAAATATTTCGAAAGTTATTTCGAAAGATGCGAAATAATTGAAACCGAAGATCGACTGGACTGGCAACGGTCTCTGCCGATAATTAACTCGGGTGGGGGCGGAAAAGGTAAAAACAAAACAAAAATGCCGATATACGAAATTGAAATGATTATCAAACGTCTACGTAATATAATACGTGAAATTACAATGTGCGGTGAGATTTTCAAAGAGGTTATGTACTCACGCGTCAGTTCCGCACGGCACGTCTGGACTCGCAGCGGCGATGATTCCCAACGGACATCGTTGTAGGCTGAAAAACAATAAGATACAACGTTAATGAGAAAGGAGCCGCCGACTTCTCGATTCAAACGCGCGATAGTAAAATGACTCGTGCAAAAAAAAAAAGAAAGAAAAACAATCCGTTACTCTCGCTATTCCTCTGACTATAAGATCGCGCCTTGGCCCGGAAAAACCACTGTTTCACAACTCAAAAATACCGGTCACTGTACACATACCAGAATTCGACTCGTCTTCTGTGATAAAGTAATTGTTTCGTCAACGAAGATTCGTTTAATATATTGAAATAGAATGTTATAGCGTCCTCGACTGGCGGCCATCTTCGAAAGAATGAAAGAGATCAAGATGGCTACGCTACATTGCATCAGTCGAATAAGATATAAATTTTTGTTCTCAGACTACGTTTCAAACACGATTATACGTAGATCAACAATTTTACGATACTGTTGATTGTAATCGAGTATTATATCATAATTTATTCGAAAGATACACAATTGTTGGCTACTTGCGAGTAAAAATAACAATTCACGTCAAACTGCCGGAACGGTTGAAAAACTTTGACTCGGATCTGTATGTTTGTAAAACGTTTCATCGGAAATGAATAGCATGCTCGAACTTTCGAGAAGAGAAACTATGTTCACTTTTTTTCACTATGTTTACGTCAGTTTTTCAGCTGAAAAACATTGGTTGACTCGAGATAATTATTCTCCCGCTTCTTTTCCGATCTGATTATATCATATTTCCGAAGAATTTGATCACGACTCGATATTATTGCACGAAGAATTAAAGAATTTACGGTTATTAACGAGGGACGAACATAGACACCCACCACTGACCGGTCGAGACAAGTCGAGAGAAAAATTCGAACTGGCATGCAACTTCACGGCGAACGAAATTAAACCGTCGACTTCACTTGGATAATTATTTATGATCGTTGAATCGCAAGATCACAATTTCTCACCTCGACAAAGACGCGTGGGTCAAATTATAACACCAAACCTAAACTATGAGACCAGTCGGACGCCAAACAACAACCGTAATCAACTGTAATGGCGTCGAAAGGCGTCGTGTCGTGGCGTCCTAAATTACGCCGAGAATGCCCGCAGGGTGGCGCTGCGCGCAGCGCC
Source organism: Tenthredo scrophulariae (assembly GCA_963978835.1). Taxonomy (NCBI): domain Eukaryota; kingdom Metazoa; phylum Arthropoda; class Insecta; order Hymenoptera; family Tenthredinidae; genus Tenthredo; species Tenthredo scrophulariae. Next base: position 99,310 of record OZ022228.1, read on the forward strand.
GCCAGCGCCTCTTCAGTTGGCTGATTCTTCGGTCTATGAGAAGATGCTGATTGATGATTACATTTGAAATGTTTTCAGATTTCCTATGCAAACGTCAGGGAGTATGAATATTCGAGAATATGGGTTTGTTTTGCCTGTGATTAGCCTTGAAATTAAATTCAGTACGGAATATAGTGAAAAGGCGTGTTTTTGAATCACTTGAAAATTATTGATCAAACAGGGATACGAAGGGAATCAAATAAAAATCTCAAAAAATTAGGGCATTTTTTATCACGATTTGGGGCTGATTTGACGGGCTCCAACGTGAAACTTGTTACAGACCCTTATAAGCACCACTCTAATGTTCGTAGAAGGAAACAGCTGTACGAGAGGTTATGTCTGTCAGAAATTCCGATTTTCACAGTTATTTTTTGGGTACGGATAAAAAATACTCGAAAATGAACGATTTCGCCGTCGGAAATCAAAATCCGCTCGTAGCAATCTAATAATTGTCGCTTTCTTTGTCGATAGAAATACGCGATACGTAAAATCTCTCAAGAAAGTATCATAGACAATTTTTGAATTTGAAGTCCATTGACAAGATTTTCCTTGCTATAAACGAGCTTTGAAAATTCTCAATTATGCATTGTGACGGTAGAATATTGAAATAGAATAGTTCAAACTCACATATTAAGTCGAACGTACTTTTCTTGATGTCAGCTTTCCCGAATTGTGAATCTCCTCGTTCGCGGAACGTCGTAACGTACAGATTGTTGACTAACCTGGCGCTGGCCATCCGAAATAAATGAATCGCCTTCGTGCTATCTGCTAACCGTAGCGAAAGATACTTCCGGAGGAAGTTGAAGCATCTCCTCGAGTGCTTTTTCGCACCCGCTAAAACCGGTGACGGAGAAAACGGATAATTATTCATATAGAGTCATAGGTAATTCACTCGCATAAATGATCGAAAACAATCTCAGTGAGATATCCCACGGAGTCAAGGAGCACGTTGGTTAATTCGACACAAAACTAGACACATCCCGACTGTCGCAGGAGCTGACAATTATGAGTAGACGCATCACCCGTGCTACCTTGTCGACGCTACGAGGGTCACTAAACCTCATCGCCAACTAATAGCCTAGGTAAGTGCTCCTTATTGGTAAGTTGCAGCGGGGCGACGAATGGTAGCGCCATGTCGCGGTCGCATTGTCGAACCATTTTCTACCGATAACGTCGTGTACCAATTACACCATGTGTCGGTAACGTCGGTATCGCTCGTAGTTTGCAACCCGCGGGTCATTGCAGTCATACATAACTTGAGATTGCATATCGTAAGGCGTAATTAGCAAAATTAGTTCGGCAACGGACCGCGAGATGGCGATACCATTCGTCACCCGTGCGCCAACTTGACGATTTCAAACCTGGAAATCATGCAATTTTCATGACTTTTCACCTATAGGCAAGGAAAGGATAGGAGAAAATGATTCGACGATTGATTTTTTACAATCTCGAAGGATAGCAATTGCAGATTGCGCCGATCCACTATAATAATACATGTTTATTGGATAAACAATCTCAATTTATGATTATTTAATTCAATTAACAATTGTAAATGCATCGTAATACGTGTAATATATCACGTATATCATTCGAAACTGGATATTTGTCATCTTTCGAGTTCGGGAATTAGCTCAAACTATTATTATACTTTTAACTAATCGTTGCGACGACAATACAAACAATTACATATGAAAGTATAACTAACAGTAGCGTGTCAAGTACAATGTTTGGCGCATATAATTTTCATATCGGTCTCGTTATGAACAGAGAGCTTCTGGGTTTCATTTTCGAGACCGCAATACGAATAGAGAACAGAGTCATTATTTTCAACATGGGTATCGTTAATTACAATAATAATCAGACAAAGAAATTTTAACGTCTACTATTATCTGGCTACAAGATGTAAACATGCATATTTCCGTGGTTTTCAACACGTAGAATTGATGAAACTATTGATAGAAGTATTAGAAGATCTGAGTTAGTCTTTTAGATACTGATGGAAAGAAACCCAGCGAACATCTATCATCCAGCCAAAAGACGTACTTGTTAGATTTTAATACTTTTGATTCATTAAAATTGATAGAACTATGGGAAAATCGGGGAATTCTGACTTACTCTCTCCGGAATTTGTCACAAAAACTACTGGGCATCTATGATTCGTTCACAATATGTATATATTACAAATAGATGACGTATTTATCATGAAAATTGACAAATCCAGCGAGAAACTGAAAAATGATGACTGGTTCTTGGTGAACTCGATGATGGAAACCGTAAAATAAGTATTCGGCAGCCACGAGACGTGTATGACTGGCTTTCGACGCTCACTGACTATTAAAATTGTTAAAACTATCGATGAAAGATCGAATTACGAGTAAGACTTTTCGAAATTGATGAGGAGAACCATCACACGTCCATCGATTGTCCTCAAGATGTCTAGAACAAGATTTCGAGACTTCCCAAACGTGAGAATCAAGAAAGCCTGCCGTCAGATGAGCCTACGACGACTCATCCTCCCTGAAACAGAAAACAAAAACCATTAAACGTTCATTGATCAGCTACAAGATGTATAATTACAGCTACAGATCAATGATACAGATCAATAATATACTCATTTCTAATCATAAACGCAATAATAACCGTTGAACTAACGATGGAAGAAATAAAATAGAAAGGAGGAGGCCGCCCACCTTCCCACTTCCTCCCCCTGCCGCCGAGATCAATACAGATCTAAAATACTTGCAAATACGAGCTCACTTATACCTAATAATAAAGCTAGAGAATTAAACCGGGGCTGATAAGAAAACCCCACCCCCTCCCGCCGCCCCACCAGGGGGGCAAGGCCGCCGTATGTGCAGTATGTATCCTACGTAAAATATAATAATTTAATCATCGATTCGTTAAATTCATTCTATCGGCTAATTACATTAATCACTACAATGTTATACTACATACGAAGTCTAATATGTATCTAGTATCTATAATGTGAACTTATGCCTATTGAAAATATTACGGTGCAATTGCAGCGTTCTAGATATTACTCTGTGTATGTTATTATATACTTTGCATAACATGTAAAGTCTAATAACACATAACATTACATTTATGACAGTGCGGAGGGCACAAAATTGTATAGACTATAGTGTACTATATACAAAATATACAATATGGTATTCACATTATACTAGATACGCATCATACACTATATCGTATATATACTAGATAGTATACCATATACTATATGGTATGTGCCTGCATATACTATATATATAGTATGTACCATATATAGTACTCTAATTAAACTAGTTAGCTGAAGCAGCTGGCGACATCCCCACGCTGTCCTTGTGGTGCGGCATCTTGAAGAAAATGTTGAATCCTCTGGAAGAATCTTCGGAGATTTTCCGGTCGTTCGACGCTGTGTGTAACGTTTTTGAAACCGTTTTACATGGACTTCTTCTCTATTTTAGCGTAAATCGAACGGCCTGAAAGGTGGGAGTCTTCTGATTTTGAAGCGCTGGTTAAAGTGATAAATTTACGTATTCTGCATGAAACAGATATACAAGAGGGGAGAATATTGAGAAGAACTCAGCCGCTTTTCATTCCATACGGCTACACTCTCCGGAGCCACCCATTTGCAGCAAAGAATTGATAATCTTGCGACGAATCTGTTTGGCGGTGAAAGAACAGCTCTTTGTTGTACAGAGAATAATTTCCTATTCCTGATGAATTTCCCTTCCATAATATTTATGGCACTTACTCTGAGATACTAATCCTCTACTTCCTATCGGCCTATCCTACAATCATCATCCAGATTTCTGATACATTATATGAGAATGAACTATAGTAGAAATTGAGAAAATAACCAAGAATATTCATTCAACATTCAACTGATCGAAGATGATAATATTCTCTCGTGAAAAATAATGCTTCTTAGGCCTGACATAAGAAGAATTTTGTTTTCAATGAAACGGTTTCTATTTCCCTTAGGAGGAAATTTCCGAGAGTGTATAGACGATTAATATACGTCACGCCTCGTCCATATAACGTAACGGAGTCTTCACCTATATTACGTATACCTATGAAGGGGTACACATGTATCGATATGTATAACCTATACATAAACTTACATTAGTGTTGCGCACGCGACCCACAGCCCCTGGTGAAGGGGTTCAGTCGGGGTTGGAGAGTTGCGTGGGCAAGTTCGCGCCGCGGTGTCTTTCATCCGAGTCTAACAAATATCTCTACCTTCAATAATTTCGTATCCGTATATCATGTAACTTTCTATTATACGCCGCTCACAGCCATTTTCCTCGGATACGATATACACCCGCGGTCCACTTACATTTGGGTGCCTATATACCTATACGCAATACATACTGCAGTATACCTATATATAGGTCAGGCACTTATAAATCTGTAGGAAAAGCTCTCTGCGTTGGCAACTTCGGGACTTAATTGAACCCGAATTTCGATGAAAACTCTCACAAGTGCTTTGATATAACTATATATATATATATATATATATATATATATATATATATATATATATATATATATATATATCTGTACAGGGTGTCCCATTTGGCGTTACGCATTAGAATATCTCTTAAATGAGCGGACTGCCATCGAAAAATGTTTCAGATGAGAATATCATAGTTTCGAGGGGGACACATGATGATGATATCAGCTTGGTTGTGAGTATAGTACTGCTTGTGCTTGTAGTTTTCTTAAATGGCAACCGATGATTTTCCCAAGTCGAATATTGTACCTCACGATATAAGAGGAATTCAGCCATACGTGATGAAAGTGCCTATATATCGTTCACGGACCGCAAGTTATACCCGTTCGAAACTCCGAAATTTGTCATCGGTAGGTGTAGTTTTTCAATCGCATTTCTCACATTCTGTATGTTTGGCCGCCGACGACACGGAAAGACATGGAACAAAGGATAATAAACGCTTACCGTCATACATCCAGCACAATACTCTGCTCTCCACACTCAAGTATTTCCAACGTCGGCTGCAACTCTATACCTTATAGACAGAGAAAAATGTGTTTATGTTGGAGTGGGCGTGAAATCCGATTTTACAACTTGTTCTGCTGAGATAAAATCGAATTTCACGCCAACTGCATCGAAAAATATCGTTCGCAACATGGGCGTAATGCTTTATACCCTCGTGTGATGCCGTAATCACTCGGGCCCGCTTCGCCGACCCTCGCGCACGGCTATCACACGCGGGTATAAAAATTTTACGCCCTCGATACGAAATATACTATTGAACATTTGATAAACTCCTGAAATAACCTCGCTTTCACCCCGAATGATTGAGGTTGAACAAGTACCTATCATGACAGTACCAGTTTATGACAAATTTACGAGTTTCGAACAGCCATGACTCGCGATCCGTGAACGATAGTCACTTTTATCATGTACGGCCGAATTCGTCTTGTCGTGAGGTAACATACAATATTCGTCTCGGGAAAAACATCGGTTGCCATTCAAGGGAACTACGTTACTGCTAATTTCTCACAAGCAGTACCACTCACAACCAAACTCATATCATCATCATGCGTCCCCCCCTCGAAACTTTGATATTCTCATCTGAACCATTTTTCGATAGCAGTCCTCATTTAATAAGAGATATTCTAGTGCGTAATTTCAAATGGGACACGCTGTATATAGGTATACGTATAGTATACACGTATATACACGGTATCATCGTCGGACGGTATATTAATTATATTTTTGTGGTTCACGAATGAATCAGTATATCAGTACATATTATAGGTATGTAATTCAGAGTGAAATCAATCAAAACGACAATGATTATACGGATTTGGGAATTAATCGTCGCATTCGGTTAATCATTAGAACGATGCGGACTGCAGGACATTCGAGACCTTGCGTCCTCTTCGATGCCCGCAGCGGCAGTGGGCAAGTATTGTAGAAAATGTAAGATATAGATATACTATTCCATATCATCATATAGAATAAATTTAGTTCACATAATCGCTATTTTTCGTATCAATTTTCTGGCGCGTTTCCGGAATACGTTGTATACAGGGTGTCACAGAATTCGTGACGGATATTTCATAGGGTGAATCTTGATCGAAAATGGGATCGAAATTTCCCCAGTCGATTTTTCCGAAACCGCATGTGCTTCCCGTTATAATTATTTCAATTTCAGACAATGACGCGCGGCTTATGGAAGGCCGTTTGTCGGTGTGCTCACCGCTTAGTTGTGTGCACTTTTTTTTGCGGCGGCAATAGGGTGAGCGACGCGTATACACAACCGAGCGGTAATCACACCGAGGAACGGCCGTTCATAAGCCGCGCGTCATTGGCTGAAATTGAAATAATTATAACGGAAAATCTATAATGCATTTGCGAAAAAATCGGCTGAGGAAATTTCGAAAGGATGAAATTTCATAATGGCGGTGAACTTCGTCCGGCGTACGTACGGCACAAGTGCTACGCCCTGCCAAAGGTTTATTTCAGCCGCGGCGCCGTAAGGGAGGGATGAAATTTCTTGAAAAAAATGCGCACCTGGGGAATTTCGAAAGCATGAAATTTCATCATGACGTGAAACTTCGTAAAATGAACGGTACAAGTGTTACACCTTGCCGAAGGTTCCAATTTGTCTGATGCAGATATCTTCAGGGTCATCAAGGTGCCTGCGTTTTTACGTCAGCTGTATAGGTACTGTACCCATACTTACACATAAATGTATTGGCGTCGACGGGGAGCGACGATGGACGTACGCGATTCGCTTCTGTGTATGAATCGACGATGCGCGAATAATATGTATACTTATAGGGTGTGAACTAAGCGCAAGCTAAGATCCACAATTTTTGGAGGTTTAGATTGAAGGGGTCTAGCTATCGTTACCCTGTAGTTCGAAATTTATTGATCTCCGCTGCGACGTCTGTGAGATACAGGCAATTTCATTGATTTTAGGCGTGCACGACCGCGGAGGCGAGTCACAATACTTCTCCAGTTCGAGAATCATTATTTGCACTGTTCGCAAAGTTCATGAATTCACCGATCGTTGATTCGCACAGGATTCCCGTTTCGCACTCTAAATTCCAATAAACCGCGCATGAATGACGGCACGGATCTGAGCGCGAGCTCCGAAAAAATGAAGAAACAACGGAAACAGAAGCCTGTTGTGAGAACGTGATGTATACATACTATTATACTACCTATTTAGTACGTGTATCCGATCATATACAGTGGGTATCCGTACATGCGGGTCACTTGTTGATGCTTGACAATGAATTCACAATGAATTGAACACAGATTCATTTAAGAAGTGACTCGCATGTACACGAATACTCATGGCATATGGGTATACGTGCGTGTAGATTGCAGTTCAACGCAGAATTTGAGAGAAATGCGTGAAAAGTATACCTATACGAATTTGTTAATATATATATATATCTGTATCCATACCGATCTTCATTCTTTATCCAGTCGAAATCTTGATAGTTTAAATATTGTCCGGGTATTATCGCTGGACAAACATAAGCTCTGACTTTCTACGGCCGACGGTGCCTAGTCTCTGTATTTTAACGTTAACGAAATGCAAACCCCGGCGACATCAAAGCTAGGATAAACACCTCGGTTCTTTGCACCCGCGGAAGAGGTCATGCGGTTCTTGTAATTCTTAACAAAGCTGGATTCCTTCACATTTATCCCTCAACTTCAATAGTTCAGCCCCTCGTCGTATATCGCAATATCTTCAGAAACAAATAAATTAACGATCAATGCGCATAATACTTTTGTCCATCGCGCAGGTTCAGGGGGGGGGGGGGGATTGGAATTGTGAATTCATTGGAGGAATAAATCTATACACCTAATGGATAAATCCGCAGCTCGGGCACCGCATATGTCTATCAAAGACTTGCGAGTCAGAGATACGGTGCGGAAATAGATTATATAATACAACTATAGTATACGTAACATAATACATACAAGTTCGTGGCTGGTAAGTTACCCTCTTTTGGTCACGCTCTTCGAGGTCTATAACGACCAACAAGTTACGGTAGGTATACTCACGGTTTAACCCTCACTGCCGGGAACAATTTACTTCCCAGCTTCTCCTAGGTATACCGCAGATATTGCCGAATACCCGCCACATACATTTTCATGTACATGTGCATATACACACACACACATGTATACATATACAATCATACATAATATAGTATATAATCATATTGCGTATATAATATATATGAAAATCTGAACATTATAGTTGGCAAACGTGAACTTACCATCGGCCTCCATCCTCTTACACGGGTGGGCATATATAATACCCGGAATATTTTTCCGATTCTTCACCAATGATCCATTCCTAGACCAACCTCGTAACTCGATCTTTGGGGGTTAACTCGTATAACAGGAATTCACTAAAAAAACTGAACTCACAATATTTGCTATATAGTGTAATTATCAATTACATCTACAATGAAAACGATAAAACTTTCAAATCGGCATCAAATAGTTAAAAGTTCTTGATGCGTTTCATTCCAATAAAATGTTTTTGTCTCTCCTGTAAACCAGTGTATTCTAAGATACGAGGTTACGTCAGAGTATCCTCGATATACGTACGGTGGTATACATATTGCAAAAATCTGCCGCCGCGTCATACATGAATTAGGGTTTCAACAAACTCCCCGTTCCGATCATATCAGTTCTCTACCCGTCACCTCGGGGTGTCTTAGCCCCCTCAATTTCTTCTCGCCTCTCCCCATTCTCCATTTGTCATTTTTCATTTTCCAGTTGCCACTCGCCCTCCCTTCTCCTCCCTCCTGCCCTTATCACTCAACTCCATTTCCCACAGCAAATTTCATTCCCGACGTCCGTGAGTATAGTCTCGCCAACTATATTATAGGTATAGGCCGCGCCGTTGACGCCCTTGTTAGACCCGCGGCCCTGTTCACACTTATGGGTATATAACACACTCACTCGGGCCTAGGCTGTCTGATTTTGTTTTTCTCGCGCGTGACTATGGTTACGACTTACGAAGCCGGCAGAATTGCATATAGCCCCCGGAGGTACACCTCAAACGATGTACGCACCCAAGGGTTGTTCTTTATACACCCACGATTGTATATACATATACCTAGGTATATGTATAGATGTAGTACACAGATCTTCGATAAACACGAAGACCTAATCATCATAGTCACGCACCGGCGCCGGAGTCGGAAGTTTGTCCAAGTGCTCGTTTATGTACAGGGTGTCCCAGAATGAAATGCGAAAAATGATAGGGATGATAGAGGGGGTCGAGGTGAGTAAATCGACCTCAAGAACAATATATACATGTGGTCTCCGCGCAGTCGCGTTCGCGAGATACGGCCGGTTGAAAAAACGACTCAACCCGCTATTATATTGAACCGGCACTGTATTCCGCACAGAGATCATGCGGCAGTCGACGGGGACAACGACAGGTCTCACCCCGGATTCCGTGTTGACTCGAAAATCTAATAAATCCGCCCATTAATTGACAACGTAACAACGCTGTATACAAACGGCATCGCGTCTTGGTTCGATAAATTATGATAATAGATATTAAGGAAGGGGTTGACTCGTTCATAGAAATTCGCTAAACGAGCCAATCTCTCTATCGAGCCAATAATATTCATTCGACAATCAGTATTTCAGTTGTAGGTATAATATAATCGGTCGAAACACCATAATAACAATATGCCTATGTATAGGGGTATCAAGGGATATATGATGGAGCCAGAAGATGAGAATAATGACTTTCACCGCGCCTCCGGTATATAGATATCTGCCCTTGGCACGAAGCAAGGTATAGCTGGTTGCCAAACTTGCTGTCATTTTCAACAATTTCTATCACTCTGTTGCCCCGAAAATCTCCCCGTTCTTTCCGAAATTTTGCGCATAATATGTACACATATTATATTATACAGTATGCATACAGGTACAGTAGCTGGTATATGCAAAATGGGTATCTTCTCTTTCGGATCAAGAGCTTGAGTCGTTGTATCGCAACGCTACTGCGAGCCGAATGAGAGCTTTTGCAGGGAGGTATACTATGACAGAACATGTGTGTGTGTGTGTTCATGCGTGTATATACCCGCGCTATACGGCAGTGCCATACATTTGGAGCAATTCATTTTAGTGCCCTGCCGTTGGTACCTTTTCCAGAAATGCTACATCGTCGGTGGATTTAGCGAGGTACGCCTCTCACTATCTCAGCACAAATTGTGACAGATGTCTTGCACGCGAGATTTCTGAGCTCACGTGACGTCGAGAATTTGTTAACAGCTCACATTTCCCGGGAATCCGCCAAATTGGAGTAGCTCGCGGCCCAGCGCCGTGCCCAGCAGATTCGGCACCTGGGGCAGTTGAAATTTGCAGCGCCCCTCGGCCCCTCGGCCCCTCGCATCTTCGAATTGCCCCAAATTGATCCCCAAAATGCCGCCTGCTTTCCAACGGTGCCTGGGGCGCTTGGCTTGCTCCATTTGCCCATGCGTGAACACGGCCCTGGCTCGCGCATACATATATAGGCACAGGTGTATTTTATAGGTAGGTAATAGGTATAGGTTACATACGCGCTATACCGTATAGGTAATATACTACATATTGGGATACTTGAGGAGGCAGCTGCCGAATGAACGGCGTTGCTTGATGCATTTCGAACACCTCTTTTGCTATTCATCTTTCAGGGCCGATCTGTTGCCGCTGTGGGGTCCAGCTTCCACCCAAGGGAATCATATCTGGCAGTCGCATTGGTCGCGTTTCGAATAAATGTCCGAATTCCATCTGCGAACAGTTCCACATATGATTATATTACCATGACAGTGTACCTGACGTATACCTGTGTTATACCGGAACGTCGCGACATTCTCAATATGGCGTGAATTTTTCAGACCAACGCTAGACGCTAGACTTCTGCTTTGTGACTTGTCATTCGTGAATTTTCGATGCAAAAGTTCTCAACTCATTCGATCGCTGATCGCTGAGTAATTCCGCTCACCCGATTGCGTGTAACCCGATGTGAGAGGGACCTATACCGTATGGTACGGATGGGCAATCGGAGAAGCAAGGGCGGAAGGGAGAACGGAAAGAAGGATGTTGAAAAAGTGATGTAGGTATACTCGATATTTCGTCTGAAATGCAAAACCAACAATAAGATTCGAGTCTTGGATCGGACAGCTTTGAATTTCTTCAGGTATATAGGCTGCAGGATCGGGGTGGTATATCTACGTATAGGATCGGGTATATACGTATACCAGTCTTGCTATGCCCACTTATGTATGGGCATGTGTATACCTGCTTAAGTATATATATATGCCGGTTCGAGTCGTCGAGTCAGGCGCTCCCTCGCGCCCGCTCCAGGCCTCGGTGAGGGCCAGTGAGGGCTGAACCATCGTTGGGGTTGGTTGTTGGTGAAAATATTTTCCGACTCAAGCGCGGCGTCGCCGGGATACGATTCGAGCGGTATGTAATCCGCAGAAGAGCGTGTCCAGTTCGGCGCAGGCATCACACACGTATACCTATATATACAAATTTGAGACGACAAATGAAGGCATTTGCTGTTCTACAACCGTGTGATTATATACCTCTGCCGAATCTCATATATGTGTATCTACAGTCTTATAAATTCACATTTCCTATATAGTATATAATGTGCGCTATATATATAATTATTTCCAAGTTTTAGATTCCCGTGTCGGCGCTCATTGCATACGCATATTTTAGGGGACTTGAATGACGATCGAAATTCTATCGTCGGGTGGTCTCAACGACGGAGGCACATTCAATGCAGCTTTCCTTCTTGGTATTGTTCGAGAGTGAATACGCGTGGAACGTGATTTTTGTTCGATCATTGTTTGAGAATACACCTGTTTATATCTGCGCTGTGGAAGATGAACGAGCGTTTGAGACGTACGTATTCCGGTCAATTGCTTTCAATAGAGGGTGAGTTTGGATTCCACGGTTCTATATTGACAATAATTGTGGAAATAAATCATATAGGTACACGTATCGCGTATGTATACCTATACTATACCGGCAGTATCAGGGTTCCGCGGGGCTTTCTATACCGTCGTCGTTTCGTAACGAAAACAAATGAAATTCGCCAAAGTGAGTTTCGCCACTTTCTACGGAAGCCAATCCCGTAACCCTCGAGGCATGTGGATTCTTCTTGACTCTCGGGATTACAGAGTCTATTTGAGAATTCTATACAAGGTTAGGAAAACTGGGTTACAGAGTATACCGCTCATCGACTATCGCTCAAAGCGATAAATAATTTCAACGGAAATACCGTCAGCAGCGAGATGCATGGAAGACAAAAAGACAGGAAGAGGAAGAAGAAGGAAAACGGAGGGAATAAAAAGAACAGCCCGACCTTATTGGGCGAGCGATGTCATACAATATGATACATATTATACAGGGTGTCCCAGAATTGAATGCGCAAAATGATAAGGGCAACAGAGGGGGTCGGGCTGAGTAAATTAGCCAACAAAGAACATGTGATCTCCGAATCCGTGATCGCGAGATACGACCGGTTGAAAAATCGCGTTGGGCGCCGGCATGTAGGCAACCGCGTACACACTGGGCAGCGGTTAGCTGTCTTGTTGATAAGCGCGCTCGACTTTTGATGCGAGTCATAACACTTTTGAATTCGAAAATTTCAAACAAAAACACTTTCAATATTGAACTTTCGCCAAAGACAACAACATTGCTTGTTTCCACAATCACACGTGTGATTGAAATTGGAATGAATCGAAAGATAAAGCTGCCGGAGCTAGGAGGTGCGGTTCCTCATACTCGGATCTATTCACTATAGGTGTGTGTGTGCTTGGGGGACAAACATTAAGGCCATTAAACTCGATGAAATGAGATTCAATGAGTCCGGTATATGGGTTCGATGGAACCAATGAATTTCATTTCCTTTGATTTCATTTCGTCTCGAAGCAATTACCACCACGCAAGGGTGATCCGCTTGCGGAGGCGCTTCCCGAGTCGAAATTCTGACCCTGATCTGATTCTCCCAACGCCTATTTAAACCTCTCATTATACTATCCGACCTAGAGCTGCTACAGTGAACCTCCAAGTTCTCAATTTACTACGTTTGCTCCTCCTTTGGGCCTCCAACTCTTGAGCCTATAACTTCCTATAACTCGGCCTCGTCTTATTTAACGTTTTAAGCTCCTTTTCTTTTTTAATAAAGAAATGAAAAAATGTTCACATGCATTGTTCGATCTTTCATCGACAACCCAACCCTATTTGTACATTTTCGTAGTATTTGGCTACCTGAAAAATCTAACTACTGCATCAATTGTATATAATCTGAACATACCTTAGACCTCAACAATTATCATGCACTGAGTGTTACATTTTTCATGTAACCGACAAGTGTATGAGAAAGTATGAGTCTGGTTTGCAGCCACTATTTTGTTCTTTAAATGGGAGGAGGTCAAGGGTTTTCCAAGGTACTCGCAGGCTCCTATTTCGAACCTAAGCATGGAAAGTCGTCCAATAACGGCCCATTCAAGGTTCAAAGTAGGCGCTAATCACAATGCAAGTCAACCCTCCTGTGATCCACCACATCCTGATTTGAACCTCGGAGTATAGGTTCAACGTAGGCGCTAAATTCCGGCTGCAGACTCCCACTGCAGACTCGGACACTTATTATATATATTATATCGTCCCTATATGTATAATATGGTACACTGGTACAGTATAATAGTTCTCGCCCGAAACCTACGTTCGTATAACCAATAAACCGTGTATTCTGTTTATATTACAACACAGGAGTGTATACCTAATATGCGCTGCACTATATATACTGTATGCGCGCTTAAACGATAAACGCTCGTGCCAGGTTCGCCCATATAATTTTACTTCCGTCTCTCCCCATATATTATAGGAGTATTCATGCTCGCCTCACTTCTTCGCGCGCCTATCCGAGAAAAATCCTAATAACTTGTGCGGAGACGACACCTGCGCCGCAGTGTATCTTACGGCAAACAAGAATACCTTTGGAAAAATTATCATTTGTCATACTGATCGGCATAAGGATTCTTCAGTTACAGGGGTGGACCCAATTTACAATTTACGGGGATCACATGGAGCACGGGATATTGAGTTCAATTCACGGTCTGAGATCACTCTCTTCTACCCCACAATGAACTCTTTATCTCCGGCTGACTTTGTCCGTCGCGATTGGGGGCACTAGATTTCGAGTCGAAAATATATTTCCGATTCTAGGAACGGCGAAGACCAGAGTCCAGATATGTTCAAAGCTCTTGGTGAGAGGGTTAATCACACTGAGTGCTAAGAGCCAACACAATTGCTCAGTCCTTCTGTCGAGTCGATTCCAACCGCGTGATTCAGACAACGAGCTTTTGAAACCCCTTGGAATCACGGCTGTGGGGCACAGGCACACATATAGGTATAAGGATAGGTACAGAATACCTATACGTATACTGTATACCTATACGTGTGGAGGTAGGTTTTTTCGGTATACATTTGATAATCGACCGGATCATTTTGGTAAGCGTGTGTATATCCTCGCAGTAGCAGAGACATGAGAAAATGGGAGAAGGGACACAGATGAATGGCGCCGCGTCGTATATCGATTATGATGCATGCATCGGTGCACCGGAAAAGTACTCTGGTATACGTCCACTATACGTATGCATACATACGTGGCAGCGGTAGGTATATAGGTATATGATACATGCGAGAACTTTGCGAAATATAAAATTGAGGTGTGATATACAGAGTGATATATAGGTACGTTGATTTTCAATCCCTACCATTCATCAGCGCGCGGAGCATACGCGCTCACGCCGGATCTCTAATATACCTGTACAGCTATAATACATATAGATTGTATAGTGGGCAAGTGCCAGGGTGCCTATGGTTGAAAGGTGCCCGCATAGGGTGTTTGATAAGCGAGGTGAGATAATTCTTCGAAGACCGCGGTAAATCATCAACTCTTTGAACTGTCGCCCATTGGATACGGACGATACCCTCGCGCGTCATACCGGAGCTGCGGATACAGATCCAGCAGTCTATTATACCCGAATATACCTCGCGATATATCCCTTGCGGCCGATGTGCTGCTAATAAGGAAAATGAAACTATACGGGAGAAGAACTGCGAAGCTGAAAATTAATTGAGACACCCCCGGGTAGAGTGAAGTCCGCACGCGTGTGCGTGTCACGGAACTCTCTGCATTTGCCTTCAGAAATCGAAATTATCCTCAATAAACTGTATGAAGTAGTCTGACCTCCGATCGTGACTGCCAACGAGTTGCAAAATTTTTGCGCAAAAACCAGTTGATCGTCGTTCGTACATCCATACACGACATACATATACCTGCACCGCTCTGCGCTCAAAAACGGGGTCGTAATATCGTCAACAGAGCGACTCTGTGCAGGAAAGTAACGCGGCCAGAAGGTAGGCGGACGGGAAACGCCTGCATTTAGCAGATCAGACATCGACGATTGGGTTTTATTTATTACACGGGAAATAAAACCCAATCGTCGATGTTTAAGCTGCTCAATTCAGGCGTTCCTCGTTTGCCCACCCTTCAGGCGCGTTACTTTACACAGAATCGCTCTGTATACATACAAAATTGGTGCGCAAAATACGAAACCATTCACGCTTCAGCCTCGTTAATTCGTGTATTCCATTTCCCCGGGACGGACGTCTTTAGAGGGCACGTCCCGGTGGGAGAGGATTCGTTATATCATTCGGTCTACCGTGACGCGCTGTCTTTTGTTTCACTTAAAATCAATAAGGCCGCGCCGTGCTACGCACAACTTTCCGAACGATTCGAGTAGTGTTTCAAATATTCCTTCAAACTAGAGTGTCATGCTCGATTGACCTTAGTCCGAACGACGATCTTAGACCATACAGGATGGACTGAGCATTGCCTATGCTGAAGCATTGTAAGGTTGCTGCTGGGTAATGTGCGAAAAGGACAGACGTGAACGCACGATACTGAATCGTTCGTCGGACATAAGAAAGCAATATAGTCTTCTAAGGGAGTGGCGCTTATGGGTTACTCGGCAGCTCCCCCACCACTCCAATACTCAGTGCATCCTATACGGTCTAAGATGACGATTATATGAAGAAATTAACGTGACTTTGAATTGGGCAACTTTCATGAATGAATCACAGAAATTGATTGCTCGACTTTTCTTCTCGGCCGAGGAGGAGAGCAAATAGGAATGAAACACGAGAAACACCTTGTGTGGAGGTCCTTGCTGTTCCGAGGAGACGAAAATTTGAGTTTACGGAATTGGAAAGCATCTTTTCCGATCGTTCAGACTTCTCAGGTTTGTGAAAGAGTCGTTAAAAATACTTTCGGCGAAAGGGCCCTCACCCCTCTCCTCTGGTCGTCACGTCCCTCAATTATACTCGGCCCGCCATCTTCCATTTGGCCACTCACCCAATTCCCACCTCTATTTCTGCTTCCTGTGACCTTTGAACCTTTTGGCAAGGTTCCGCCAACCCGAACGTGTGCGGACAAAAATTGATACAAATTGCGCAAGGTGTATATGATACCTATGCCGTTTTGGACGAGGTTCGCTACTTTGCACTCTTCCATCAAACTGCCCTTCGCCACTGCCATTTGTCCATTTCGCACACGTGTACTGCAGCCGTACGTGTAACGTGTGTACCTATACATAGATACGCAATGCATATTGTACACGGATGGCATTATCATGCTATAGTTATTGAAAGATATTAGATAAGTACACGGTATCATTATTATAATATTGATTATTATTCTTATCATTCTCGTCGCGAAATTACTATGGATGTTGACAAGAGTTAAGAATTTCGTCCCGCGAGTCATATTCCACGCAAAGTACGTATTTCGCTGGCATTGATCCCGCGAAGTAGTGTGGGTATGGAGTGTCTTGTGGAGCGCAAAAAAGGAGGGGGATGGCACGATCGTGAAGATTCGTTCCAACAACGATAATCTCGGTAGTTGATGGGCTGTAAATCCCGAGAGAAGCGCGCGGATGTTAGAGGCGGGCGAAACGTTCGATCCATCGGATCGTGTTCTCATAGACATAGCTAGGTAATCCCTTCACCTTGAGGCATCGGGCATGAGGCATCTGTACATATAGGCAAGTCGTTAATGCGGCCTGATAATCAAGGCCCCGGCCTGAAGCGATATCCTCGGATAAATCTGAAGGAGACTGTGTGCTTTAGCAAAGGAACCCCAACTATTACCGGATAAACGGTCTATCACGGAAGTTTGAGGACTTTTCCGAATAATACGGCGCTGGGGCCTCAATGTACTTTGTATACTGATCGCTCACTATAGGGACCATATCACACACACACACACACACACACACACACACACACACACACACACACACACACACACACACACACACACACACACAAATGCTAAGGACACCCGGTGGTTGTCATACAAGACCGTGATTTGGCTCCCAAAAAGTCGATGTTTCCAAATTATCTGTCTCACATGTTTATATAATATTATATATGTATGTATAGCGTATAAGTATACTTTCTAAATGCCCCAAAATAGAAGCATTCTCATTGTTTTTCAATATAATATATATGTATACGTGTAGAGATAAAGTTACTTACAAGCGAACGACTTGTCACTTGCAATTGCAGCGTTACACGACGTTCGTACCCATATATCAGGATCCGTTACATAATACCTACACGCGTGCCGATTGTATAACGATGAGCTGCAGCCAAGCTTCTCGTTTTCAGCCAGTCGTCTTTATACCCTTTGCTGTATGTTCCAGGTTGGAATTAGAGATGGTGGCGTAATGCTGCACCGTAGTACATCGTCGAGACGACGCCGAGCGTCGCGTAGCGCTGCGAATTCGCCCCAGGGTAATCCAGCCTCGGCATCGCTCGGAGCCAGAGGACGACGTGCCTCAGTTGCGGCTGAGAGGCCTGCGGCTCTTGCTTCACTTTCGGGGAACGCCAATCCGCAGGAGAGATCACCCAGGGGGAGTATCGTACCCGATATTGCCCTTGACAATGACGACATCGACGGAGGAACCGAAGAGGTCAGGCTAGAGAATAATTTCAGTTCAGGGGGCCGCGAGTGAAATACATTTATATACATATATATCTGGATATACTGCGCGACAGTCGCGGGTCAAGGAGCAGCATGCTCAATGAGCAAGTATAATAACTATGGAAAGGTCCGCCTATGGGGTATAAACCTCACGCAGGGCTCGCATTTATCACAGGACACAGGGTGACCCTTCGGCGATGTTTGCGCTTAGATTGGAAAGTATATTTATAGCGTGGAACTTGGAGAGTGCACGGAGGCGACGTACGCGACTCGACGACATGTTTCGCTCCTTTTGTGATCTCCGATAATCGAATCCGGTAGTAGATAATTGGGAAAATCCGAGTCACCTAGCCCGCTCGACAGGCCGGAGGAATCGATCGGCTCGTGATAATTTACTGAGCTCATCCGCGCTGACTCTTGGCCCGCGTACGATATAACTTGTTCAATGGCGCGGGCATTGCTTTAGGCATGCATCTTGTATATATATGTATGTACAATACATACATACATACATACATACATACATACCCACGTTCTTCATGTACATTATTCTTCATTCGATACACGTATGTATATATTATACTGGTTAGAAAAAGTCGACTGTTCTCTTTTTTTCAAAGTCACGTGTTTAATAGTTGTGGGGGAAGGAAATAAGATGCCAGTTAAAATTTGGGCCGTTAATATTAACATTTAGGGGTTCCTGTTTTCACCTTTTTCATTTCCCATTTGATTGACATGGGAATTTTTTTTTTTTTTTTAATTATTCCAGAATTTTGTAGCTCGCAGTAACGGGGCAACGTACATAAAAGTCCGATACATATTTTTATATGGGAAATTGAATGCTCTGCAAAAAAGGCCTCTTGTAATTCTTTGATAACTCGACCTTTTCATTTTGTTATTCAAGATTGAAATTAAATTTTATATTGACCTTGAATGGATAGTTTAAGTTTGATATGCGACCTTTCAAAAAAATTAAATTTTTTCATCAATTGGTTTGGAAGTTATGAGCGAACAAACTTCGGAGTTCATATGTCGCGGTAACGCCCGGCCGCCAAGACAGCTTACCTCGCCGAGGCCCCTCGTACTTGAGGGGTTAACGCTTCAAATAGAGGTTCCAGGTTTGATGGGCCTCCGACTTTTGACCGAAAAACGATAGCCTGAACGATGCCAAGTGTTGAACGCCGTTGTCTGAAAAGTTCGGGAATCGCGGGCAAAATGGGCACCCCAAAAAAAATTTCCAAGTTTTTTGGAATTGAAAGATTTTCTAAATTTATTCTCGCATTTACTTCAGAATACTTTTGACTTTTTGACGTTTTTGCTTTGAATTTGTTTTTGTTTTTTTTTTGCCTATAATTTCGCCCGCCTCCACCTAAGTTGTCAAGATATATACAGTTGATTCATTGTTTGAAGTTTGTCCGAGCAAAGTGAATAATGAAATTCAAAACGTTTTTCAATTCTGAAAAAGTAAGAAAATTTTGTAGGGGTGCCCATTTCGTTTCCTCCTCCCCTACCTGTATGCATACAGATTGTAGGTAATGCACATAAGTATAGATAAACTCTTTTTGCAATGAAATTGTTGCCCTTGAACTGATTTTGATGAAAATGCGACGACGTATGTATAACCGGTATTTCGTACGTATGGTATTTCCAGACAATTTGTAAGCGAATGCTGCCGGATATCGATTTGGAAAATTCATTGCGCATCAGTCTGCAGCCGGACCAAAATCGGAGTCCTAGAAATTCCCTGATACCTGACGACCACTGCAGAAGTCCTCGGGGCTCTTTGATCCCAGAGACAAGTCGTAGCCCGAGGAACAGCCTCACACCAGAAATAAACCGTTCGCCAAGAAACAGTTTGGTCCCTGACGCGGCGGTCAGAAGCCCAAGACACTCCCTCGTACCGGACGCGGCTCTAAGCCCGAGGAACTCTCTTGTCCCGGATGCCGCCGGGTCGTATAATTGTAGAAGTCCGAGAAACAGCCTTATCCCCGAGGCAGGTCGCGGCCAACGCAATGCCATGCCACCCGAGGGCTTGGCGGTGGGTACGAGGAATTCACTGATGCCAGAGATGAACGGTGCCTGTGCCCGAAGTTCCAGGCATTCCCTGGTCTCCGAGAATTCGCGAAGTCCCCGGGGCAGTGTGGCGAATATTGAGTATGACAGAAGTCCACGAAGCTCGATATGCCCGGAGGTATCGCGAACACCAAGGGGCAGCATTGTGCCGCCCTCGGATATGAATCGGAGTCCTCGTGGATCGATTGCTCCTGAATCGATCAATCGGGGCCCACGCGGATCGATAGTTCCGGAACCGAGTCCCCGGTCTCCGAGAGGGTCGATTTGCCCTGAATTGAACCGCAGCCCAAGAGGATCTATCATCGGTCCCCACGAGTTGAACAGGTCCCCGAGAGGTAGCATCACCATTGGAGAGCCAGACAGGAATCAAAGAGGCACGACAGCTACCGGCGATGGCGAGAACAGAAGTCCAAGGGGAAGTATAGGACCCCAGGATATCGACAGAAGTCCACGAGGTAGCCTCGGCGGTACCCAGGATCACCGAAGTCCCAGAGGCAGCCTGACCTTCCAAGAACCACGGAGAGCTTCGGCCGATCAAGGTATATATATATATGTATAAACGATCCTTCAATACGTATTGCATTCACTTCACGTGACAATGATTCCCCCATTATCCTTCATTCGATGTAATCCACTTATTTGATTGCTCATTTATTCTATGCATTTCATATAGTATATTTATAAAAGAATTTTATGAAAAGTAATTTTATTGTATTGCAAGTACTACCTATATACCGTGAAGATTCGTGGGTTTGGATCACTTCTTGATGCTTGACAATGAATTCACAATGAATTGAACACAGAATCATTCAACAAGTGATTCGCATCCACGAATCATCACGGTACAGATATTCAGATTCATATTTTTGATATGTCTTATGCTATATCCACGATTTCATCTGCTGTGGTGATTATGATGCTGTACTTGTACTTTGGATGCTCTGATGGAATACACCTGTTCCAGAGCACAACAAATGAATATTATCATTTACTATAGGTCTGAAAATAGTTGCTCCGTAAATGACTGCTGCCATTGCCGACTCTTGCATGCCATCGCGCTAGTTGAACCACGTGCGTAATATTCAGCCCCATAATTATGAGATTATACGGATAATTTTCATGCGCCAATGTTCGCTTGGGCATAAAAACTGATGGTGCACTTTGGAACTCGAATACCTGAATATACATATACGTGTATATCTGTATAGGTATACTATAGGTACCCATAATATAATATGTGTATTGTGTATGCATACTCATATCACAATTCACAGGTATGCCAATACTGTTGAATCGTCTCTCTCTCTCTCTCTCTCCCTATCTGTCTCTAGCAGTTTATCCCCGGCAACATCGCGAAGCTGAAAATTTTTGTACGACAGGCTCTCTCCCATATAATATACAGGCATAATGCATTCTTGAATGCATATAGGAGGTATTTAGAGGCATATCATGTCTCAATTTGTTATATTATAGTTGTGGCGCATATTTCTAGTATCGCGGTTCCATCTCATTGGCTGTCATCGAAAGCCTGGGATGTAGCAAAAAGCTAGGTGCAGGTGAAAATTATCTGAAACCTATTTCCAGGTAGAGATCCCACCGTGGCGAGAAGCCGGGGAATCGGTCGTAGCATATGTATATCCCTGTACTGTTCCAATCTCCGACGGCATTCCATCCCTGCCTCTTATGCCCGCGCACAGGAGATTGACTCCTCTAACGAGTATACCCGATGCCTGTTGGCACAGATCAGGTTTTAGGCGAGATGATCTTAAGTTATATGTATAGAGTGAGGAGATACCTCCGCAGCTCCACACTCCGGGGACCAACTATTCGCGGTCTCTACGTCGCCGCATGTCCCGCGGGGAATAGATCTCGAGAAATATCAAATAACCAAGTGGAACCTATCGAAAGTTATGTGCCTATGTATGTCCTGGTTAATACCAACTCTCCCGATACATGTACGCATGTTACAAATACGGAATACTATAGAAAATATACCTGCATATATATAATAATAATTCGTAAAAATCTAATAAGCGTTGCAGTTTCTCTCCCATCTAATATAGAGGCATACGTACCTATTCAATATACGAACGTTGGCTGGAAGTTTCAATCCCGAACGATATCCATAGAACTATCGAAACGAGTCATTATATGCAATATTATATTGTAAGGGGATGCAGCACTGATCAGCGAACAGACACACGTTTGTTTAGGTTCCGGCATGAATACGTGGCAGCTTGTTATTCACATGGGAGCCACACCTCGACTATAAGGTAGAGTATTAGGTCGAGGTTGGAAGAATCGAAGGATATTAGCTCTTCGCCCTAACGAAATGGGCGGTATCAAATTGTCGGTATAATTAATCTATCGGTCTCTAACATGAGCGCGAGAAAATCGAAATTGCCTTGCTGCTGAGTACGTAACAAAGAAATACCGAGAGTTCAGACGTTAGATCACGGCACGATCTTACAGTAATTTAGTTCTCGTCTTTCTTTCATCCCGAGTGGGTTTTCCCGCAATTTTTTCTTCAATAGCCGTTCTTCGCGTTCACGTATGTCCCAGGATGTGGAGAACATCCGGGCATACCACACTGATCACCAATTCAAATTGATGGCGAGTGTGAAACGCGGGTGGGTATAATCATCGATTCTCCGGGTATCAAGTAGTTATAATTATACACAGTTGTATATGAGGCAAGCGCAATGTGTGAGTTGTGGCAAGAAAGAGAGAATGCAAAAGAGGAATGGAGAAACGAAAAAACATGTTTCGAAATCCGGCGAAAACGAGCTGATTATTTGACCACTAATTACAGGAAGTTCGCGAACAAGAAGCACATCACCATATCGGCAACGTAGTGAGAGGGAAGCTCAAGCAAGCGCTGGAGGTGGCGCCAGACATACCGGCAATCATGGGGCCCAAGTGAACCTGGGGTATGGAACGAATGCATGGGCAGATTCCCGAAGAGCGAGTAGCTCTGTGTCTCAGGTAGCTGCCCCACATTTCCTGACATGTGACTCTCGGTTGTCCGGGCTCTCTTCGTAATTACTTTACAACAGGGACTCGTGGACTCGTAGTACCCGCGGCACCCGCCAATCCGAATCTAATCGTATAAGTATATACCACTACGAAGTGAGACGTTGTAACTTGAACTTTTTCATATCCTTCTTCATTATCCTCCCGATTGTATACACGTGCATACATACAGATATATATAAATATATATATATTATATACCTATATACATACATACGTTTGTATCGTACCTACCGCGATAACAGCGTCAACATCAATTTTACCGTACGATTAGCGTGGGGCTATCGCCTGACATACCCACCTAATGGTATGTAGACGCTGCTGCTGCGCAGCTGTCGCTGTAAATTGTGAAATATCTCGAAAACCTATTCCAAACGGCAACAGTTGACTCGGTCGTATCTACTTAGTTATCGAATATTATCTCCGTCTGCGGTGTGTTGTGTGTTCCAGTTTTCTGGAGATGAATCGCGCCGTCTTTGCGGGGGTACTACCAGCCTGACGGAGAAGGGTGGGGTCGGCAGCAATACGCTTACCGTCGCGACGTACGGCTCCCTGGCCTTCCAGCTGAAGGACGCTCACCTGGAGGCCAGTGGCACCTGTGATTTTGTTTTGAGAGCTCTGGGCATCGTCAGCAAGACGCTGGTCGTCACTATTTGTCTCGCATGCCTAACGGCTATTCCCCTGCTCATGTTGATTATGGGTAAGTTGATCGGTCAACTATACTGAATGAGCAGCATCCGGGTATTCCAGGTGAGTTGTGAGATTGTCTTAGGTTCGCTTGCTCTTTGCTCATACGGTCGTACAACTACCGCTATACGGCCGCCTGTACACCTATACAAGATGCCTATTGAAATGGATTCTGTTATACGGATTAACATAATTGTAATGATCTTGGCAGAGAAGCGCGGTGTCGTTGATCATATTTACTAGTGACCTGCGGCGAGTGATCCATTCCTTCAACACAATCTCACGCAAGCTTACACCTCTCAGGAGTAACCCGCAATATACCCGTGGGTATTACATACAATGGCACAGTAATATAACGAAACTCATTATAATGCCATTAACGATATGGGTAATCATAATCGATCCCCCATGACCTTGTGAGAATTCGTATGGTCGGTCAACGGGACCGGCTGTCTCTGCAGTCTTCCTGCGAACTGCATTCAAGATTCAAACAATGCGTCACGCCTACGAAAATTGAAATTTCGTGCCGCGCAGGGCTGCAGTTCATACGGGACTGTCCGAAAGAACCTCACATCCCGGTGTACATGGTCGTCGGCGGTACCTTGGGGGGCTTCCGTATGCTATGGGCTCTCTACGCACAGATACGTTCCCGGAGACCGGAAGTCCTCAGTGTCCCTGGAAGTAGATCGCACATGTCACCAACGCGACTGGCTTCTTTGGCGTTGTCTTGTTTCTTGGCCGGATGGTTTGTCTTGGGTGAGATAATCTGACAATGAGAAACATATGCGTGGGTATACACAACAGTCTACCGATACCATAGCTATTTAGCGTAAGCCTTATTCCGTGCGGTCAGCTGCGGAACACAAGATAGAGATTGATGATGGCGAAATTCATTGGTCAAATAAATTATGACTCCCGCAGATCGCCGAATTTGCTAATGTCATATAATTCACGAGTCACGCGTATGATTTTTCCTAATGAGCAGAATTCCTGCGGCCGTATATCGTGCAACACGGTTGTCATCAATCTATTATCCGGTTACCTGCATATTACATTCAGTTCATATTATAGCTATATATATATATATACCTGATATCGTATATTTTTATATACCTAAATCATACATGCATATACGTAAGACTGTTCGATGTATAAACTCCAGTGCGAAATAACTATAATGCAGCAGTGTTGTGAAAATTGTAATTAATCTCTTTTTAATTACTCATTACTTTCGTAATGTGTGATTGAATTTTTTTTTAATTACCAATTACATTTGTAATTAAATCGAGTTCAATTACACATTACTTTGGTAATGTGTAATTAAACTTGTTTCAAACCTTGTTTTGATTACAACAAATTTGAACTTCATTCAATTACCCATTACTGAAGTGTTGTGTAATATCAAATGGGTAATTCCATTGAAAATGTAATTAGTGACTCGCAACACTGTAATGCAGCAGTAAATAATAGCTAATATTCCACAGTAGTGACATTCTCATTCGATGTCATTTATACCTATGGTATAGCTATTGACTCACGAGTACAGGCATATATATATATATATATATATATATATATATATATAGTTCTGAACGGAAATTTTGACCAGTTGCGTAGTGCGGAATCGGATATAGGTCGTTTGCAATCAGGACTTTTCCTATAATATCTTCTTCCAATCCCACCCCATTTCCCCACTTCCTTCTCCGTACAATGCGTCGGTCTTTGACACCGGCGCTTGCGTGTTGCAGGGAATTTTTGGATTCTAAATATCAAGTGGCCGGATTACGCTCCGACATTGTTCGAGCCGAATCGCTGGTGTCACAAGACTCTCTACATATTTTCATTGGTTCATCTGTGCATCGTCTACGCAGCCCTGGCAGCCAGCCTCTTGGCCGCCATGGCTCTAGCCTTCTGTCGGATTCTCGCCTGTCCATGGCCGGATAGGTAAGTACCTAATACCCGAACACTATATCCAATCGGCACAATAATAACGACAGACAACGTGAGACTTTACACGTAATAGACTACGGGCAATGGCATTACTGTACTGGGAACTGGTATACGTGCATAGTGCTCAGCGTTGCCTGCAGACATCGGCAAACCCATCAGAGCTCGATAATGCGTCCCCGCTAACGGGGAAGTCCCATCATCGGAAATCCCCCCCTAGAAATTCACCCACGTTACGTTCAGGATTATAATGTCAACCTCTGCCGGAATCCGTTCAACTCTTTTCGCGTCCGGCGATATTATATAGGGGCGTATAGCTGCAGGGTGATCAGTTTATACTCTAGACAAAATTTGTTTACTAACTTTCAACACGATCGAACGTACGAGAGTCTCGCGTGGTTCTTGTACAGAGTTTGCCAACGTGGTGTCGGAATTGAACGTTACTTATATTTCACCCGTCACTGGTCAGATTTTGTATGTTCGATCGCGGGGGCGCTGAAAAATTCGCCACCCCGATAGGTGTTGTGCCTCGTCCATAAGGTGCGTTCTTTCTTTTTTTTTTTTGTTTTGTTGGTATCCAGGTACAAATAACCTAGGGGATCCCTGCGCTTAAGGGAGGTTCGGGGAGTGAACGCTGCGGGTGATGGCAGGAAACAGGCACAAAACTTTCTCAACAGAGAAACCCTGGAAGAGGTCGAAGAAGAAGAGGAGGACGGCGCGGGGCTTCGGGCCGGGGCGGGGAAGGACGCTGGGGGAGATGAAGGAGTTGCTACCGAGATCGTTCGTGAGGTGAAATTCTCGAGTAAGGTCCAGTTTCGGGCGCCAGACATAATTGAGCTTTGAAAAGTCTCGGACGTGATTCGAACCGGCAATTGAGAGTCCATCGGCGGTGAGTAACACGTTGGGTAACTATATATCGACGAAGGCTGGCGAAGCGAGTATACTGTACTTTGGTGCACAATTATTCGAATTCAGAAAAGATACGGGAAGAGAAGAGAAAAACTCGGAGGAAAAATAGAATGAAAAAACGTGAAAAATTGTTGCTCGGAATATTATTTCATATCGCTCCACAAGCCGAGACGGGATGATAGTATCAATATCGGTGCATAAAACCTTACGAATAACTTGAATATTCCCGCGATAGTACCTAGTTTGAATGATAGTTTATAGGTATAATATTGTATAGTAGATGACGGTCATCGGTGATATACCCAACATTGATGAATGGTCGTTGTCTGCCAACTTGCTGAAAGTTTTTTCAGATAAGTTTATGCGCCATAGGTTGTATACTAGTATACTATAGACACTCGGGGTAAGAATATAGTGCAAACAACTGATTATTTAGAAGCTATAGGTGATGATACAAATGGATACCGAATAAGAATTATGCCCGAACCCTCCTCAGCAATTCTAGGTCCGTTGAAAATCTGGGAGTCCAAGTTATACCTGTATTATACATACTTATTTACTGTAGATCGATAAACATCCGAATATGTAGTATGTAGTCCGATATAAGCGCGCACAAGTATGCGGGTGTATGACTGTTGAAGGGATCAATTATTTTGTATTCTATAAAAATTGACGCGGATTGTATGAGAAGAAATGTACGAGTCTCTGCAAAATGTCCTGGAATTGGAAATATCGGAGAAACGAAAGAATCAACACGGCGAACGGTCAAGGGCTTTTTGATCCATACATGAAATAGTTATTCTTAATCTTCATAATCACATCGTCGATGTGATCCGTTTCCGTCATCAAATGCTATATCGACGGAAACAAGTAAGCATACGGGCCAACGAATGCCGCCCAAAGCTTGTCACCAACGCCGAAGCCCGTGCCGCCACCATCCCCCAAAAACAAGGGTCAATTCGGAGAGGGAATATACTCAAGGCAACGAACGACACGATAAATTTGAAATATAGATAATGAATTGCGAGGGGAAACTGCAGTGCTTCTTACATATCGCTCATATTGCGATACCGACCTGCACGATGGAAAAGAGTAAGACGCACCCCCGCATCGAGGTAAAAGAATATGTATAGAGCGACAGATTCATGCGCCATCAATTCTATTATTATATCAGCGATAATGAATTAGTGTGACATTATAGGGCGAGGGGGTGATCGTCGAACCTCGATACCCCTACAATGCCTATAGATACCTACATGCATGATTAAAATAGAGATTGTATAAGTTATTTTTGCATAGGATTTGTGAAGCCGTGTACAGTAGGTGAAATAAGTATACATGCACAATGCACATGTATATCTGTCGAAGTAAAAAGAGTCAATTAAATTAATCCCTATGACTATAATGTAGTAATAATATGTAATACGTGTGTATAGGCACCTTGTATATGTGTATCATATGGTATGTGGCATACACGTGTATCATCGATATATACAGAGTGGATTTTATGGTAAATGACTATTATGAGTTGTGAAGTACTCGTGAAACTATGTAGGGTAAGGTTGCCATAGTCGTACCCCCTAAGGGGAAATTGTTGTAATTTTTAGGGTGATTCAAATTAAAACGAAATCATTTGCATCCAATGAATCTTCATTTAGTAAGCTATCAACCAGCTCTCATAAAAAGTACAAAAATCCTTCATCAACATAGATATCGCGACGTTTTTCAAAAAAGTACCTTCGCGGTACGATCGAGGCACCTGCGGTTGCCTAACTCGTACCACCAGCTATAGCCTAAGTCGCACCTATAATAAATAAGGCATCAACGATGACATCGCATGAATCTCTGAAATAATATAACAAGACGCCGTGATAACAAATCAAAAACTACAAACAGATACTTTCTCACGAACAAGTCGCTTCTTTTCCTTTTTGGAGGGTGGTCCCTACCCAATCTGACCTGTTCTAAAAACATTGGGCTGAACGCGTGCTAGACGGTACTATTGACTGAATATCTCCAACCGGGTACCGAAAACGCGGCAAAAGGGGTTCTGTAGCGCAATTCTATTGGCGATTTCGAACGGATTCCTCACAGGCACGACTGAAGAACTTACTTTTTAATTATTCTCCGATCACGATCAAGCTATTGATTTTCGTTCGCGCGCACGACTGAATAGTTCGATTTCAAATCACTCGATATCACTCTTTATGAACGTGGGATCAGATATTACTGGAGTACGACTTAGGCTGTGGTACGACTAGTGAAGCAACCTTACCCTGACATATGAGCCGGTATATAGATATGTATCAGGTATATTATCATGTATTTAAGCAAAGAAAACTCTAGTGGGGACCTGACCAAACCGTCTACATAATCAATATACATCTGTAACTTAGAAGTAGGAGAATTACAATTATATGACTAATAATACCATAATTATACTATTTATTATTGTCGCTTTTTTCTCAGATCCTCATCTCATTCGGGGACGGTGTATATACAAATATGTGGTGATTGGAATACGGTGGTAATATTATGAAATACACATAGAATAACGTATTTCGAAGACATAGAGATACATGTATACTATACACGTAAAAACTTATCTACGTCTACATTGATAATAATTTATCAGAAATACCACGTACCTATATACTTGGTATATACAGTATATCATAATTGCGTATAAGAATGAGTGCATACGCTAATTATGATTATTCTTCTTGCACTCGCGCCCGCGCAATGGTTCGAAAACGGGTCCATCATACATTCATTGTCAGCAGGTGTATACACACACACACACACACACACACGCACGCACGCACACGCACGCACACACACGCACGCACGCACGCACGCACGCGCGCGTGCATGTATGTACAAAGAATGCACGACGTAGTTTCCCCGTGCAGGCTTGCAAGCCAAGTGAGCAGGATCAGTTGCGATATACTATTTTACATATATCACCTACTATACGCGATTTGATGGAAATTCAATCAAACGATCGAGGCGCGCTAACTGGAACGTGGCATACAGGCATACACGATTATTACGGCGCTGTGTGCAAAATTTACAGAATTCATTATAATTCCTGGTCACTTGGCCGCACAGCCTAGCGCAGTACAAAACAACTACGAAACCCATTTTTATCAACATTATTTATCATATTGTTCATCAACACTGTATAGTTGTTCTTATATCATTATGCAACAACTATCATTATTATCATTATTATCATTATTATCATCATCGTCATGATTGTCATTGTCATTGTCATTGTCATCAACATCTTCGCATCACCGTCATCAGTATTTCGCGTAGCCGTTGGGCGCAGCGAGATGCCTGAATAATTAAAACGATTCGCGAACGATACGCGTATTTCCCACATGGGTCGTAGTCGTAGGTATACGCGGTAGGCTCGGTTAGATGATGAACGATATATTATGCATACGCAGGTAGTTAACTATAGCATATAGATTAGGTATACCGCATACATCGTTTGGCTACGATTTTTAGTCTCCTCGGAACCATATATATATATGGGTCGAAACGCGTCGAACGGATGATGGCTCTGCCCAGAATTTTAGGTCACCAAAAAAATCGTGAGTGGGCTCAAAATCTTCCTCTTACTGTCTAGTTACCATTGCCATGTGGCATGTTTGAAAAATTCAAAATTAAGGCTTCAACATGGCGGCTCGAACCCGGGGAGTTGATCGAAAATTTTCAAAAAGTGATGATGACTCTCTCAATTTTGGTGCGAGATTTTTTTTCGAGGTCAGAAATGGATTCAGCATTAAATTTTACATGAAAATATGGTGATACATTCTTTCCGCCCTTGATACACAATGTATGCAGTATATGTCGCGTGGCGGCCTTGAAAATCATTTCATTTAATTATCTTCACTTTATAATTCTTGCGTGTGGACATGTCTATTTACCAATAGGCGTTGATCGATTTCTCGATGCCAAAAATTCGATCATTTCAAATTCGTTTCACACGGAATGCCGCTCGGAAGCTTTAATCGGATGCATACACACTCGAATATGCCGCGGCGACATGTGAAATTCAGTATCTGCCCAAAAATTCAATTTCTACATACGATAAATAGATATGAGATTGATATGAATTCCCGTTATTAGATATAAACGGAGATTCGATTTATTATATGCAGTATATGTATATAATGGGGTACAGCATGAGATTTATGAAAATTTTACCGAAAAAAGCGTGCATATTGTATTATTATACGATACTCACATAATTATACATAGTATAGATGTAATTTAAGGGACGTGGTTTAAGACCAACTGTTCAAGTACCATAACAAACCATTCGACCATGCAGCGTATATGTATTGTGTATAATATATACACACACGTATATACATGTATACCTATAATCTTATCGAAGGTCAAAACATTGTCGAATAGTATTGTATCCAAATTAGAATCGCGTAGCGCGCTGCAGGTGGGAGGCGTATCGGGATTTATTGAACGCAAACTTTCGGTACGCCCCCGTGTAATACGTTGATTGAATATACTAAGAGAAGAGAAATGAGTACCATACAGGTTGTCCCATTTTATTGAAGAATCCAGCTAAATATCTCGAAAATAAATAGTTGTAGGGAAAAATTTCTATGGATGACATTTGTTGGGTTCTGAGGGGGACATTTGATAACAATATGGGTTTGGAATTTTGATAGGGTTTTACCGGGTTTTTGTGGGGTAACTTTAGTTTTTCCAATAGAAACCCCTATTTTTTAGTGCAGATTCAGAATCGACAGAAAATAATACAATACTTTCCATATTATTATCAAATGTCCCCCCCCAGAACCCAACAAATGTCATCCAAAAGAATTTTTCCCCACAACCATTAGTTTTCGAGGTATTCGGCTGGATTGTTTGAAATGGGAGACCCTACGTACAAGATCGGGTAATGGGTATACTATATGTATATGTGCGTTATATAAATGTATCTGGAAATAATAGTATAATTAATAATGTATAATCAATGAAGGACTACGTGTATAGGATGATGGCAAATCACAACTACCGTGACATTGCGACATATTTGTATTATTTATGAGATGCAACATATACCTAAATATGTTGAATACAATAAAATAAAAATATTTATTATCTTTGTTACATATACCTATGATTTCCACCACTCTTTTAACCCTGAGAATTTCACCCGTCTGCAAGCTGCCATTATGGACTCCTAACACCGAACGGACATGTACATAAAATATACTCCTTTGAACCTCTCGACTTGCATTCCCTTTTATAAAACTACATCATCAGGATATATAGGTATAGATATATATATATATATATATATATATATATATATATATATGCACCGCAGCCACGCGACCGCCACGCCTGTTCGCTGCAGAGGTCCGAATGAATCGTAATTAATCGTGACAGACAGAAGTTTCAAACAATGCAATCTGCTCGGCGAATTTGAATAAAACTTCGATATGGTCCCTGTCGGCGGCCGGATATTTGCCGTTATGATATATACGTTTGATCGTTATAGTATATACGGAGAGTATTTGTAGATGCGGGTCACTCGTGGGTCACTCGTTTCGGCTCGACGCAGGAATTTGCGTCCAAGTCTAGTGACCCACGAGTGACTCGCATCTACGAGTATACTCTCTACGAATACGACTATATACCGGGAGTATTCTCGGAAACGCTTCATAGGGAAGTGAAAACGCCTGCATACAGGCAACTCAACAGTCAAGCGATTAGGTTTTGTTCCCACTTAGCCAATAGGCACGCAATATGCGGAACAAAACCTGATCGCTCGAGTTCTGAGTTGCCTGTATGCAGGCGTTTTCACTTCCCTATGAAGCGTTTCCACGAATATTTCCGGTCTATATATTGTACCCTGTATACGTGGGATAACGATCAGTATGGCTTCAGGTACAGGTATAGGTTGGTGCGGTAGAAAAATATCTGCATCGTCACAATTTCGGAATTTGTATTGGCGATCGCTTTGCAAGACGGTAAAAATAATTGTGAATGATCGACTGTATACGGTTGGGTAACTGTGACTGTTGAGACCTTCGCGCAGGCTGCAGGTTGCCTCACAAAAAATCTGGGTTTCAATTTATATGCTAATCTTGATCGTCGACCGAAGCCACGCTCACGGACAACTTGGCGAAGACGCCTCGCCAGGCCCCTGTTGTGATATAGGCACTATTGTTCAAAGTTTCTGTTTTCTTCAAATTACCCGACTTTATAGCCACGTCCAATTTTCCACACAGCTGCTGCATCGGCTATAGGCTTGCCTGCACAGTGAAATATCCCGGGAAGAATCGTAATAATTGTGCTTAAACCGCACGCGGCACACGTGTCCCGAGATCGTGAGGGTATAACTGATTCTGAGATGCATGCGGGTTAAGAATTATAGTTTGAAAACTACCAAATCGCGAGATCCCACCTGACGACTGAGATCTGCAGATGTTACAGGGCTACCGGAGAGTTTTCCAAGTTTGTTTTCCATACAATCCAATTTCCATCACGCCATAATATGTATATCCAGAGGGGCACAAGAGCAGGTGCAGTGTTCAGAAAATTTCAATTCGGATCGTCGTACCTAATGCGGATGTGCCAAGAAAGGAATCTCGTTCGCCGATGCTATACGTAGGTATCGTGTTCAGCTTTATCTATTATCTCGTCGCTACTTCGTCACATATTGCAAAGAGGTAGGTATGGAGGCATACACCGGAGGCGGATACGGAACAGGAGCCTGATGTGGCAATAAGTTACCGTGCGTCGTTCTCGTTTCATTGCTTCAAGCCAATGCAACTCTACACTATGAGCTGGGCCAGTCAGTATTATAATAGTAATGTGAGTTAAGCGGTGACGAGGGCGCAGTGGATGTCAGAAGGGTTGCGATCAAAAGAGACGTAACCGAGAAAGCGTCGTATGAAATACTAAACCTTGCGCGACAATTGGCATGTAAATGCGTGAGATTTTCCTCAAGTGTTGTGGGAATGTCAAGTCGCGTCGTAGGTATAATCGGACAATATGCCGTTAGACGAACCGATAGGCATACGCACAACGTTCAAAGATACAATTATACAGGTATGAGAGAACGAGTGTATCTACCTGTGCATATGACAATTATTCCCGAGTTGGTTCCATGGCAACGCAAGTACAGATTCATGAAAATATTTGCGCAACTTTTACTCACAATCAGGAACCAGTGTTGATTGCATATTCACGTAACGTATACGTAGAATGAGACCGTTTCACGGATATTTCATGATGAAGATACTGGAATACCCGAGATTTGTTCCACTCGTTGTCAGGCATTGTTCTATAAACGGCATATCGTTGGAGTATTCCGGGGTATTCCTCACATCGGGACCTCTCCCCATCATGAATTAGCCGCCGTCTGAAAATTGAATCCAGATCCTTACGGTAGCAATTAACCGCACTTCGACTTCTTCATTGGTCGCCAGGCGATCCGGCAGTGAGATTTGATCGGTGCTATAACAGTATACGCGTCGTGTACCTATACGAGTTCGCTAATTAGATACGAAGTATACCAACCGGATCGAATCATATGCTGACAATAAGATCAGAGGGACAATCGCTGCACCCGTACCCATAGATTGCTAACATCTTGTACCTACACGGCTAGCAACGAGCAGCTGGGCCGTATCATGTAATAACAGCTTCGAAATTGAATAAAACTCATTTTAGAAAGCTTTTCATCTGGATTCCCGATGATATCAAGCATATACTATGGAATATAAACGCTACGTTCCAATCTCAAACTGCCAATTAGGGCTAATTACGGTAAGCATATATACCCATGTATGTATGAAGGGTTCAGTGCCAGAGTAGCCTAACCCACATTGTCCATAAGGTCAATTTTAAATGGCTGATGATAGTTGAAATGAGCCTTATCGAGGGTTAGGCTACTCCGGCACCGAACCCTTCATATATACATATATAGTATGTGTATAAAAAGGAAAAATGTTGTTTTCCCCCCACGCAAGGGCGCGTGCCACCGGTCACTCAGAGGGAAGAACGCTCAAGGCCCATCCCTAGTCGCCCACCTCCTTTTGGTCAAAAAAGACACATTTCGATTATTATCAAATTCAAATTCAATTCCGAACACATACGTCCGGAAACATCTTCATTTCATGCGAAAATAGAGTCTGAAAACCGATTTTTTTGTTCACGTTTTCGACGCCTGGGCTCGGATGATCATCGAAATGTGTCTTTTTCGACGAAAAGGAGGTAGGCGACTAGGGATTGCACTTAATTATCAACTCGATGGACGAACAAAACGTCCCTTTTTCTCAAGTTCTTTTGAACGAAAGAATGACCACCAATTTTTCCGGAGGAATGAGTGTTTCATTACACGTACATCGTATATACCGGGAATATTCGTGGAAACGCTTCATAGGGAAGTGAAAGCGTCCGCATACAGGCAACTCAGAAGTCACTCGGAAGTCAAACGATTAGGTTTTGTCTCCACGGAGTCGATAGGCAAGCAATACGCGAAATAGAACCTAATCGCTCGAGTTCTGAGTTGCCTGTATGCAAGCGTTTTCACTTCCCTATGAAGCTTTTCCACGGATATTCCCGGTATATAGGTATGTGCGTTCTTTGTACCTTACAGATTTACAGCCGGGATGAGAGGAGTCAGTTTAGCTCTCTCCTGTTTCTGTATCGCACAGATATATTAATATCATTTTGAAATGGGCAAGGGTACGGCGGGGGGAGGGGGAATTTATCCCAGAATCGAGCATCTGCCGTACGGATATAGCCGTACCTACATGTAGATGTATGTACAACGGTTTGACTCAGGTACAAAATAATATAGAGTTCCCTCCCTTGGAAATCACATAATGCAGGGAGAAATAAGGATGGTTAACTGCGCTGTCAAAGCAAATTATAGCGTTCAATAGCACTCGCACGACTGTCCAAACCTTACTCCATATGCGGATCAAAACAAGATCATAGATAGGATTTATAATGTTGGATGTTTTATCGAGCACAAAACTGCAACACAATAACTGTATACATATTATGCATACGTACCTCATTTCTTCTGTTTCTAAATCTATGAGTAAGTATACATACTGTGTAGTGGAATAACCTCGTTGCAGTGCACGCCCAATAGGCTCCACCTGTACATGTACGTACGACGCCGCGCTGGGACACGATAATTAACGCCAGTAATTTACGAGTGGGTAATGACGGACTCTTGACAATCGCCTCATAAATCTTTCCTTTGCCTTCCACTTTTCGGAGTCGGATATAATCAGTGGTGGTGAAATGTGCGTTCTAATTGTCGGGCAGTACGACCCGTTAATTCGTTGGATTTCAACTGTTCAAGTATAACGCCGTGGCTGCCCACGGAGGTATACACGTACACCGTAAATACGTACACGCGTCATGTCGGGGTGAAGGTGTAATTCACTATGGCCACAATGAGTCCTCCCTGCGGTCTTACACGGCAAACCCCACGGCCACGGATGCCTGCAAAAGAAGACCAGACAATCTGGCTTGTCCCCAATCCTGGGCTATACGTAATCGTATACCTATATGTATACAGGTACATATTGGCGTGTTGGATGCAAATTACTTTCTGGGGCTGGGTATGCTGTATACGTATTGATAGATAATCAACGTTCTACACGAGCCAAGAGGGAAGCATCACGACGCATAACTTGTTCTCCTCTCGTTCATTGTTCACGAAACATTTTCTCTGGGATCGTTTCAGCTTGGCCAAGCACAGAGCGTGTAATTGGGATATCGATTAGCGAGTCTTGTCGTCGCAAAATTTACAAGCGTCATCGGTGAATGTCAGATCCCTAAAAAATTTCACCTAGGTACAATATATGAGAATATCACACGCGTAGAGAAAATTGTCTTTCACAATGCCTGGGTAGGTAGGTACTAGGTATGTATGGTATATGTATAAAAGGTGGGATATCATTCGAAGTTTAACCCGACTTGCCAAAGTATAAGAAATAATTTGGGGACCCAGTAACGTATTTGTTGGAACTGTCCCCAAACTATGCGTGACACGTATTAAAATTTTCGAGACAGTCTCGGAAGTATACCGATTTCCCCAAAGTATGCAATATATCTATGAAATTCTCAACCTCTGTATTGGAATACAACAAGATATATATATAATAAATTCTATGTATATGTACACGCGGATCTTTGTTCAATAGGTACCACTATGTCTCGCTGGTCGGCGCGGGCGTGGCGTGAGAGTACTTGCGCCAACTAATCATAATTACAGGTAATCCAATAACAAACACACGCACGCACGCACACACGCGCGAGCGAATAGGGTGTCCGCGGGGTGAAATTATGATAGAGAAGGATAGAATAAATACAGCGGACGAGGAGGCTGAGAATGGAACACACGCGGGCGTGTATGTGAAATACCTACATGTACACGTGCGTAGATCCGGGTGCGTGAATTAGTATTTGGTATAGAAAAAGTGAAAGGGAGTACGGGGAGGATAGGAGCGCCACGCTTCGCCAAAAACTATACCTAGCCCCAGTCGGCGGATAGGCTTTATTGATTCAGAGACCCTTAACCCGTCGAGGGGTTGAAGCGGCGAAGTGAAGGGTGGAGAGCTATCATTGGACATTAGTTCCCTTTATTCCCCGTTAGCGTCCCTATACTCCCTATGATATTGGTGCGGCGGGGTTCACCCTCGCCCACGCGCTCATAACGACTTGTTACAGAAGCGGGACCTTCTCGTCGTGTCGATTGCCCCGAGTGAACCGCAGATCGACACATTCGAACAGTGACTGGCAGTGACTTTGATTTGAAAAATTAGTCAACCAGGTTGGACAACTCTATTGGCCTGAATATTTGGTCTCCCGATCCTTGTAATACTTTTCGATGTCGTATCCGGGAATCCACAACGGACTTGAATTACATCACAGGTAGACTGTCACAGCTGGATTATAGGTGTGGGTACAGGTATTAATTTTATAATTTGATGAAAATTTCTCATTCTTCTCATCTCGCTTTCTCAAGTGTCCAATAGTCCGAAGTAGGCATTTAATTTTTTCTCAACGGAATCTGCAGGTGGTGATTGCGGGGAGAAGGAGCTCAGCTATACTCAGCTGTTCCGCTTCGTTTGAAATTCTGATGAAATTATTTGATCCCGGGTAGATGACAAAGCGGTGTTTCTGCGGCAGGGACTTGGAATTAATGGATATTACACAAAACCAATTAGAGAGACGTAATGGATACGGAGGCTGGGGAAGATTATTTTCCCAGTTATAACCTTAATTCTAACGGAAGCCTAGCAATATCCAGCTGACGGCTCCGAGGTTTCGAATGGACAAGTTGAATTCTATTACTACTAGGACTTCTGAGCTATCATCCCGCAATTGGCGAAGCCTAATGTTTGCCGTGGATTAGGTGTGTCAAACTTGCGGGGAGAGATTTTTCACGAAACTGAAAGCTGATTCGAATATACCCGCCGCGCACGGACAACTTGTTCCGAATCGAATGCAATTACATTAGGCAAGTATCGATATTGCTCTAGCGGTATACGTCCAACAAAGTTCCCCTGAAGAATAATTTAAACGATCACTCGAGTTGAGCGAGTTTCCTAGAATTTCTGACATCCGTGAGGATGAGACGACTCATCGAGACAACTGTTGGGTACGTTGTACGTAATACGAGGTGAGCGGAATCACGATATAGTGACAGAATGGAACGGCGTATATACCTGTGCTATACATATAGTATATGCCGCGCGAGGCACACGTGCCCAACTCTAGGTATATAAGAACTGAAAGGACGGAGAGAATTTACAGTACGCGTTTTATTTTCGCTCATCCACCTATACCTACCTACGTATACGCGCGTATTGTGTATACAACAATTGACAAGATCCTGAATGCGCGATGCGCGATGCACGATGCACGTGCGTATAAAATATGAGTATATTCATTTCAAAGCCAAGCATAATTTGATTACCGCCATCGCATTTCGTTTTTCTGCTCCTTTTCATATATTCATATACCTTATGTGGTACACGAATCTAGAGTAGTGTGCCCGTTCACGTATACGTAATGAAGTCTCGCCCTTGTATGTTTCATATGGGTGTTCACCGGAAGATATGTTTCTGGATTTTAGCTGAACCGGCCCCGCTCTGTTAGACCCATGTTACCCAGATGAAATTACGAGGGGCGAATAGTTGCCAAATCCCATGGTGGAATTTCGCAACCGAATATAATTCAAATATAATTATAACTCGAGTTTATGGGTAGAATATGCGGTATACGGATGGAGTCAGTATACTAAGTATAATATTCAAGTCCGTGAAAAGTACATGTATACATACATAATTATACCTACATCAGATACCTACAACCGAGTGAACTCTCGGCCCTCTGCACCCAACTCTGCGTGCTATAATATCCATAGTAGGCGGGTGTATATAATATAAGGGTATATGTATGTATAGAAAATCCGATGATCACAATTAAATTTTTCTTCGAATTTCTTTATTATCGCCCTGTCATGCGTCCCATATTTTACAAATCAAGGGCCAGCGACTGCGTCACACTATCAACCTTACAAACGACTTCTTGGCTGCAGCGGATAGAGGACGGCATTCGAGCCAATTGGCCGAAAGCAGATTAAAACTGTAACAGTGATCTTCTACGTTGACGGTTTCGCAGGCGGAGTCCCGCAGGCCGCATTATACAGTCCCGACGTATTTCTCAAATAAATGTCGCGCGCGTTCTCCATTACAAGCGGGCTACTTCTCTGTTCACTAATCCATGACTGGCGTCATTAATTCTTATATTTGGTTTGTCGGCAGGCTCGGATTATTTACCGCAAGGCCTGCTAACCTGGGCGGCTCGTTCTCCCGTGGGATACACTTCAAACAAAGCCCGGGTTAGCCACGTTTGGTACACGCGCGATTCAAATTAACCCGGCCATGCACAATCAAGTGTCTCTCGACGTTATACTTGTGTGCGGGGTATCGGTCGGTGTGTTATTATATCCAAGCAGTATACCGTTAAATGAGCGCCCACTGATTTGGCAAACAAGTAGCATATTGTCAATGGGAAATCACCGTCGCGTATAATTTCGTATACAATTTCTAGAGCACGATATTATAGATATCTATTCATATGCCCACCCTGTAATACCTACGATCATCGGAGTATACCTACCTATATACCTACCTACCAGCTATACTGCACTATTGTGGGTAGTCATATGTATATACCCATGCCTACAGAATATATACACACATATTATCTGCATGTTTGATGCATATTTGTATTTGACAAAACTTATATCTTCGTTGAAAAGGAAAAAAATGAGGAAATAAAAAAAACAAACAAAAGAAAAAATAAAACAGCGGCTTATTCTCCGCTCTCTCCTTCATGCATTATGCTATACGTCCGGAGATGAACTGCGATGACCGATGACCGATGACCGATGACCGATGGCCGATGAGGAATGAGCGGATGACTTGCCGGAATATTGACGTGTGGAGTGAACGAAGAGTTCGACGGTCACCTATCTGCACACCTGCTCCTCACCCTTATAGTTAATTAACGACGAATTCCATTTCTGCTGGCTTATGGTAATTTTCTTTCCGCCGTCGTACCGTCACACCTATACGTACCTATACGTACATATACGTATACCTATACACGTACCTGTATATACGTATACATTACGAGCGGGAAAAAATTGGTTCGAAAGTTATAGTACTTTTTAAACAAAAGTAGATTTACGAAATCTGTGAAGACGGGTTTTTGGCGAAGAAATTGTAAAATCCGCATAGGGAGACACACATTTTTTTAGGCAACATTATGAGATACGGGTCACTATAATTCGCGAAAGAATGATATATTTCTTTTTCGAATCATTTGAATTTTTCGTCCCGACCTTGTTGGGCAATTTGAGATGGAACCGGACTATACTACAGACGTATACCTGCACTTACATACCGCCACGGAGAAAAATTTATCGTAAAAACTACCATACGATTATTGCAGTTTGAGTACAGAATGGAGGTATAAACAGACCTACCATACTTGTCTGGTAGTTCGTTCAATAAAATTTCGTCTCAGCTGTGATATTATTGTGACTCGGACAAGATTTTATTGAATGAACTACCAGAAAAGTATGGTAGGTCTGTTTATACCTCCATTCTG
Organism: Tenthredo scrophulariae; assembly: GCA_963978835.1. Classification (NCBI taxonomy): domain Eukaryota; kingdom Metazoa; phylum Arthropoda; class Insecta; order Hymenoptera; family Tenthredinidae; genus Tenthredo; species Tenthredo scrophulariae. The sequence goes on from OZ022228.1 coordinate 140,274, forward strand.
TACTCAAACGTGCAATAATTGCATGGTAGTTTCGACGATAATAGTATATTGTGCAACTAGGGGGGCGGGGGGGGGGGGGGGGGGGGGGGGCATTTCGATCGAGGTTGAAACGTTTAGCACGAGTCGTGGTATAGAGGGCGCCAAAGGCGAGTGCTAAAAACGTCCCACCCGAGGTAGAAATGGCCATCCCCCCTAGTTGCACACTGTATTTTTTATAACAAGGGCACGAAATGGGCCTTCTTTGATGCGCGTCGATCGAATCCGGGATGGCGCTGGGGCGGGAGGGAAAGTACTTTTCCTCCCGCAAAGTGGATATTTGGGACTCACGTTTGAAACACGTGATTTTCTCCACGCCCGACAAGCACGAAAGGAGGCTCATTCCATGCCCGTGTTAAGAAAATGTTTTTCCGTGTGCGTTCAGCGAGAGAACGGCACGCTTTCAACGAATGCGATAGCGATAGCGCCTTCGCGATCGAGGCGGAGTGAGAGAGAGAGAGAGAGGGGGGGGGGGGGGGGGGGCGGAGGTCGTTCTCTCGGTGAACGGAGTACAGTTGATAGTATGCGCGCCCGCGATGATGGAAACATCTTGCAGAATCCGTATGACAATCATGATTTGCCGCCTGGTGACGATTCAACATATGACCAAACCAATTTTGAATTTCGAATCTACAAAGCGAGAAATGCATTTGGTCGAGCGAAACGTACCAACTGTTACGTCATTGTCCGTGCATGACTCGGCAAAAGTTTGAAGGAGGAAAAAAAAAAAGGAACAGGAATAAAGAAGAAAGGAAGAAAGAGAAGGAAACTTGCCTGTCATTAATACGAATTTGTCATTCGGCTAAATATATAATGAAATCGATGACAGCTCCATTTCCGATTTCCAGCATGTTTCTATTTTCGTTGGTAATGAAACATTTTTTTCCTCTTCTTTTTCCTTCTACCGTTTTCTCCTCCGTATTTCGGGCACATTTGTATTCATTGCGCGATTCGTGTGATGTGGGGTCGGGACATAGTTTTTCCTCTTTTCCTTTCATCAAGCTCACTCCCCATCTTCCGGCTCCCGCGCGTTTATACCGGATTAATCATAGAGACAACATTTTGCCACCACATACGTACTACATCCCCCCGGAGCTTTGTCTTCTCGATTGAATAAATAGTTATTTAAATTCACGCACACCAATATAATACCTCGACATGCCCGTTATCTCATCACGTTCTATAGCACAATTACGCCTCACGCCAGCACCCTCAATCACTTCTCGCAAGGTAAAGGTGTACAGCTGTCTCTACCAGTCTACGTACCTGCACGTATGCGCGATTATGTCCGATTATAGGTGATCATTAATTTCTTTACTCTGAATCGACGTTACAGGAATGGAAATGATTCCAATCAATTCCGAACGAGTAGGCATATAATATGGTAAATATATGACTTTGCATTCGATTGGCGGGATTCCTTTTTGGAATAGAGCCCCCCGCAGCTGACGAAAGTTGACAAATGAAACTGAAGCTCGTCAAATCGGCGGCAATATCGGTGCAGGTTATTGTGACATACCCAAACAATAAATTAGTCCTTAACTAATCAGCTTGTTTGATTATATCAAACTGTTGTAGAATTACGCGCATGCTTTGATAGGTGTAAAACTGATATTCACGCTTGTCGGCGTGCATAATGTGCAATATGTATTTGTCGCAGGCATGACGAACCGGGCTACATATACGGAGAGACGAACTTGCGCACGTGCGGTCGAAAAATAAGCTAGGGGGTGGGATGCCCTACAAACATACATACAACGTGTATATATATATATAGGTATAATATACATAGTCCGGATGAACATAGCGGCTGGCATATCCCTTGTAATCTGCGCGGGCGTCAGTTCAAAATCAAGATATAATCCCAGCTTGCGGGAAATCTATACCAGTTTTTAATTACGAGGATTCATTATTGGCATCCCAATTCCGACGTCTAATTAATTATCGAAGCTAAATTGATGGAAAAGTTTGGCTTGTGGTCTTGTAACTTTTTTTTTTTCTCTCCTCTTCCGATGTGCGAATAAAAAATTAAAAGAGCACTCGCTGCTGTATACTTACGTCTGTATTCAGGTATATATCGTGTGACTATAAAGCTGCATAGGGTCGGTAGGCGCCGAGAATGCGAATTTCATACCACGAAGTCGTGTAATCTCTGCTGTTAATTGATTGATCAATTGTTGAATCCCAATGTTTCTGTATAGGTACCTATATTTTTTCATGTTTTTTTTTTCTAGTTTTTTGCCTAAATAGAACAGATAAATCGTATAGGTACGATCTTTTTGCATTAGTCACACGGTCGTACATGCGAACAGCAGCACAGCGAACTTCGCCGGGGAAATTTATAGAATGAATTCAGTTCGAGGGGGGGTTGGCTCTTGTCCGTAACTGCGCCAGTGCAGTGACCATTTCACTATGAATTGCAAAGCGATGCCGTCCTTTTTAATTCGATAGTTAAGGGTCGAGCACATGTTGTCGCGTAAAGAGGGAGTGTCTGGTGACTGCGTATATGTATACCTAGGTATACATATACATGCGTGTGTGTTTGTTTTCCATATGTGCACCATGCAGTTAAATATTGAAGGGATTCTGGCTCGTTTGGTTGGCATTGGGGCGATATCGCTGCAGGTGCTGACATTGCGATCGTAGTTATATCTTATACGTACTGTGTATATACATAGCAATGAGATTATGAGACTAAAAATGGACGAAAAATTTGCCAACAACTGAATTCACAACCGCCGCATATCCCCGGTATATTCGTTCCTTAGTTATTGTCACAGTCGAGCTATATGGTATAGGTTATACCTGTGTGTACCTCATGCCTACCACTTATTGATCACACGCCAAAGTTTCGACTACCTTCAACGATCATATAATAAGAAAGTCACATATTTATCGGTGCACGATTGACAATGATTAGGTATGGTGTATGTACAGATATAATGCAAAGTCAACGCGAATCGCACGATATAAGAAATGTTGTCGCTGATGTGAGGAGAATGTGAGAAGAATGAAGAAGCGGTTGGAATTCATCGGTTCCGAATGAACGAGCGTCTGCCACTTTTGGATGACGTTACAATTTCATTACGACCATATAAATAGTCGTTTCGTATGCAACGGGCTGCGGTAATGCACCGCGCATTAATCTCCTCTTAGAATTTCACACCTTTAATTAACGCGAGTATGACGCAACACTTTCAGCGTTACGAGGCAGTTCGATTGTCATATTTCGAGCACCTTGTTAGCCACTCCGACCCCAACTGACTCGTATGCCGGTTCACACGCGCACCGAAATTTGGTGAAAATATTAATTTATTTCATTTATTCGCCGAGAATATTCGCGCCTCTTTCACCGCGATTCATAATATTATATCTGACATACAGGGTGATTCAGTTTTGCCGGGTCATATTAAATGGGCATGTTCCTTGTCAAATTCGAAGACTAAAATTCCTTAGCGAGAAATTCCGGAGATCAACGGTGTCCGAGTTATTCAATATCTTAATTTGGCTGTAAAGTATCATTTTTATTAATACATAACGGATAACGGGTGTTACTTTTCACTTTGACAATTCTATTTTTCAATCTTTGACACTAGCCAGGTCGTCCGCTCCTTGGTTTTCGCCTGTCTAAGTCCACCGTTTCAGTTTCAGTTTTGCTTTTGTTTTTTTTCTTCACATTTTCGCCAAGGATTTTTAGTCTTAGAATTCGACGAGGAATATGCCCATTCAATATGGCCCGGTCAAACTGAATCACCCTGTATATATAGTTATGGCATAGAAATACTGCTGCGTATACGTATCGTATTATGTATTTCGCTGCACGGTAGAAGAATTGGCCGTTTCACTGCATCACGACAAATTGAAAACGAAATATTCGCATATCATTGAAACAATCCTGGTAAATATATGTAGGTAGGATGTGTGTAAAGTTTTTGGCAAGAGCTATATATGTAATACCTATAGTAGATGTTGAAACATAATCGTATAAGCAGACAGAGGATATCGAGCGATATCCAGATGTTATGTGACCCCTCGAGAAGCATCGTTGTCAGCGAGCTGGTTGCATATTGAACATATACGCTCCGTGTCTAGGTGTCCCTCCAGCCACCAACCCCTAATTTAATAATTTAATCGTCCCATCACTCGGCGCAGGGGGGGTATTGCGGTAGGTCTAGGGTTGTCGTTCGACGAGCGTATGCCTATTACGCGAATGGAATGACGCTCTAACATTTTTATTGAAAGTTTAAAATGACGGAGGGGTCTTCTGGAATGCTTAATTTAAACATGCCCGAGATTAACCTGGTGATGTCGCGTGATCTATGCCGTCATTTGTTGCCTCGCAATGCCTTGGAGATCCCCCAGTACCAATAATACTGCTGCATGCATACACACAGTGTATAATGTTATGTGTATATATATAAATATATATATATATATATTAGGCTGGTCCTTATTTAGGGCTCGGACGAATTTTTCATCAGACGCCCCCCAAATCGACTCCAAGTAATTAAAAAACAATACCCTAATTTTTTCAGATTTTCATCTAGACTCGAACCCCTCCCGCCGAGAGGGTGGATTCCCCCATTTGAAATACACGTGTTTCGGCCATATTCTCAGGATATATTTTATTCGAAGAGTAATAATATTCAAAAAAATCTGTAACTGCGAGATTTTGGTGAGCATTGGTGCTACCGAGGTGAGAAAAAAATACGAAACATTGATCGCTTTCATATTTAGATACTATATTTTGTTAAATTGAAAAAAATCAGTCAGATTTAGAGGGTATGCAATTCGTCTCGATTACCTGGTATGATGATGTGAATTTCTTACCAGATATTACCACCAATGCCCACCAAAGTCTCGCAGTCACAGATTTCTTTGAAAATTATTACTCTTCGGATAAAATATATCCTGAGAATATGGCCGAGACACGCGTATTTCAAACGGGGCAATCCACCCTCTTGGCGGTAGGGGTTAGTGTCCGGATAAAAATTTAAAATGAGGGTATCGTTTTTTAATTATTTGGAGTCGATTCCGGGGGCGTCTGATAAAGGATTCGTCCGAGCCCTAAATAAGGACCACCCTAATACATATATAGTACTGCCTATATAATGATGAACCTCGGTGTGTATTCCGGGATAATCGATTCCCTAAAAAAATACGACTCAGGTCGGAATATGTATTAGAATCAGGTTTACAAATGGTCTTGCATGTTATTTGAGTACAGGTATAGATGTTCCAGACTTTTTTCAAACCGTTCCACCATCGCGCATTGTACGCTTGGATATTATGGAAGTTCATTCAGAGTCCTGGCCGACTCTTGACAATCGCTTGCCTCGCTCCAAGAGTCTCTACACTTGCCGCTGGCCGGACAACCCCGCAGCCTCGTAGCCCCGCAGAGCTTAAGAGACTTCGACAAATGAAGATTTACGAGTGGGAAAGCTCAGGGCGATGATCAATTATTCCAACTCGGAAATAGTATTACCCTCCGCAAACCTGTAGCTGTATATACCTAATACTCTACACTGCAGTACAGGATCGGTATAGGTATACAGATGTAATGTATTTGGGTATACGGTCCCCTTGCACGGCACGCAGCGGGATGTATACAAACATATTGTTATCATATACGTTCTTCGGTTAGGCACGATCGCTGCCTAGTTGTACCTCGAGTTCCCAAACATTCGTATCCAGCCGACAGCTGTTAACGCTCGACGCAAGTTAGAATCAATCCGAGATACGATTCTGCTCAGTTTCAACAATATTATCATCCGACCGATCGGCGTGATAATCGAAATTCCGGGGCTAGTGTATTTTGCTGATAAAAAATGTTAGACCGTCTTTTCACAACTGATAGATGTCTCTTTGTCCGCAGAAGAGTTGTAATAATTCGAAATACTACGATACCTGTGGCAATTCCTTTGACTCTTCCGAAAGATGAGAAAGCGAATGAAAAATATAATTCTTTTGCTTCGTCTGCGACGCATTCATGCGTATACTACAATATACATAGGATATCACTACCAAACGGGAGGACCCTGTATCGATGACCAAGTGCTCTGGCTGCCACTGCAGATTCTGAAGAGGACACGGGTCCGAGAGACCAGGAGAATCAAGCCTTTTTGAAAAGTATCCTTGCAGAGCTGCAGGGGCACCCTGCGGTTCTTCTAGTATCGTTTGCGCGAACGCCCACGAGTACCGTTGCGCTCGTCCATTCAACTATATACGTGCGCATTATACGGGTTGTCGTCCGCAAGTACGAAGCAAGACACGACCTTCATTCAGACTTTTCCCCCAGCCAGTCTTGCGACTTAAGAAAATGACCCGTACAACGTGCGGGTACAGGCAGAGCTATAGGTGTAGTATACGTGTACATCCAGTAGCTAGGTGTAGGTATGTACTATATACATGGACTAAGCTTTGACTGAATGGACTCGGAGAAGGTCCTACGGCCGGGCGATGTAGCAAGCCACTTCTGGTATTCTCGGTATATATATCTGCGAGCCTTTCTCCTTCATCCTCCGCCTCCACTTGTTGTTCCAGCTCCTGCTTCCCAAATAACTGCAACGCTATAACCTGGGCCGAGAAATTTGAATTTTACGTTCTCGAGACGAGAGCCCGGGCTAGGTTACAGGTACTCGAGCTACAATACGCCCTCGGCTATAGTATTGACTTTATGAATGAAATCCATACTACGTTTCCCAGGTGAAAGGGAGGAAGAAGGAGAGGGGGCTGGTAGAAGACGGTGCAACATCTGGACGGACGGTTCATCTCACACCCGAAGGACTGGGATCATTGTTGGTCAATTCTCGAGGCCCTAAACTTTACGGTGGAGATTTTATGGAGGACATTGGGGTCGGGTTTAACACGTGTTTCCCTTGAGAGTAGAAAATTGCTTCACAGTAGGGGTATAAAAGTTATTGGAATTGGTTTTGAATTGGGGATCACGCGAGCCGCGCGTCAATGAGGAGTTGCAGAATGTCCACGTGAGCGAGGACGGCGCGGCGCGCCTTCTTCGGGCTGAAATAAAAGTATTCATCAAGTCGGCTAATTTATGAGAAAAATAAAGGTTCAAATTTTTCGGTCCAACCTCTTCGACGAGAGTTTGAAGAGCGAAACGCTTTGCTGGTCGTAATTGATCCCGATTCATTCGTATCCCAGATTCCTGTCCATAATATGTTGCTAAATTTGTATACACATATACCCATGCCGCATATGTATCATGGCAGCTATCGAGGATGGGGGAGAAACTGAGAAGGTGAGATTTTCAAGGCGTGGCCGCGAGAGAAGCATATATTGCGACTGCGAAAGGATGCTCGGAGTATCTATTGGACCAGGGGTGTAAGTTCTTCGGAATCTCGCGAGACATGCGGTGGGCGAATTTCAAATTTCAAAACAGTGCGCGGTAATAAGCTTCGGAGATGAAAAATATACGAAACTCCAGCTGTGGAGATATGGTTACTTGATGCTCGATTCTTGCCAGGTGTTCGTTTCTTTCCCATAGCTTCGTGTATATAAAGGTATAGCAGGTTCTATTATTTTTTGCCTCACCCCGTAATACCATTCTCCTCGTTCGTTCTACTGGGAAGCACCCCGGCCTTATATTATATACTAGATGAAAATCTTCATTTCGCGACGGTCCTTGGCAAATTACTGTGCACACTGTTTCCGCTGACCATGATAGCTGCAGTACGTGGCGAACAATGCTCGAGGCTTGTACACGGTATTCCGTTACCTTAAGTTCACTCCATTCGAACCCCACCCTCTAGTACATGTGTGTAAATTTTCAATTACGATCAGGTGCGACTATACCGTCGTTCTTTGCGGCCAAGGACCACCGCCCTACGGAACGACAATCTGTAAGTCACACTTGTGACTTGACGAGAACCGCAGGGCCAGCAGCTGCGCGTCTCGCCTCTCCAATCCTTGTTCCCGCGGCACCTTTTTTGAGAAAACAATTTGTCAGCCGTAAGAGAAGGCAAACACAGTGAGCCCGTATGAATTCGGCACGCGAATTATCAAAAGACCTCGATGGAAGGTACAGGGAGACCGCCGTGATTTCACGCCTCTCTTATGGGTTACACGGCCTCTCGACTGAATTTCGTGCGTCCCTGAGTCCTTATGACTCGGTTCACTAAATAAAACCAGAAAATATCCACCGTGACGCGTACTACACGCTATACAGGCCCGTCGACGGTGAGAAATCTATGCGCGCCTGCAGGTATAAATATATGTATATACGCGTCTATATACGTATATACTTATTTGTCCGAATATTTCTGTGAAATTTCAACGAGCAGATGTTTCGAGAAGCTCCATCACCGCCCGTACGTTGGTCGGCCGTTTTATTGTGAACTGCTACAAAATTGTGCGGTGAATTAATATCTGACAAGGAGTTACGTACCTGCAAGACATTTATGCCCATACTGTATACGCGCATGTGTAGCGAATATCCCCGTGCAGCGGTATGTAAAACTGCACCGCCGAAACGCAAAGGATGACCATTCGAAACGAATTGTGTGAAACTCGTTGAAATTCGCTACCGATTTAGATATGGGAGGGTATATATATAACGAGGAGCGGACCTACGCCGCAAGCCTTGCAGATATCTCCCTATGCAACGTCGATCCGGGTTCGTGGGCATCGCATGGGTGTACGATACCTTAATACAGTTAGGACAGAAAGTTCAAAACCCCTGACGGTATCTTTATATTGCTTTATTGCGTTAAGTACTTGTGCACACACATCGGTTATAGGTATGGCTAGGTACACGTTATAAGCAGGAGCCTACAATAGCCACCGGCACCCCAGAAATTCGCTTCGATCGGCAACTATTGTTGTACTATCTGGCACAAAAGCTTTGATCAAACACATGCAATGTTCAGGATCGACCGTGGCTTATTCCCAAACCATCTCTGACCTGAGCCATACTACAGGGCACGGCGAAACTCGGCAAAAACTTATCTAACTCGTATGCGTACTACATGTTACACGGGACACATATACCATACACACATTGCAGCATACAGGCGCGCGTACACAGATTGGACACATATAATAGAGCGGTTATTATAGTGTTATACTAACCTTTTATTAGTATATATATATATATACGGCCGGCATGCATGCCTTGCACTTACGCGTATAGGCACACGGGTACGTGCGCGATTCCAACTTCCGTTTACTTAGGCCTCTCCGCACAACAGTTCACGCATAACGCGGATATGTGCGCAACATATTATTACGTATAGGCACAGTGGGTATATATAGTAAATGCATACAAGTAGGCACGGAAATCCGTGAAATATTACAAGTAACCATACCTGCCTAACCATAATTCAGTAGCCTCGGGCATTGGGAATGTATTTTCGTTTTGACTATAATACTATAATAACGAGGTAGGGTAACGACGTATGGGCACCTATTTATACAAGTGTCTGCCTGAAATACGTCGCCTTTAACGGTTTAAAGGCGCGGATCCATCCATAGGTGTATGCGTATATGTATACTATATATATATATATATATATATATCATGTATCTATAGTATATCGTCGCCGGGCAGCGCGGCGGCGCGGCGGTTCCGTTTATTGAACCATTAAATGGATAACGATCAATTCAAAGTAGGTATACCTATACCCATGTTACAGCGAGGGAAATGTGGGTCAGCGATTCAGCATGCAAGATCGTTGACTTCGGAAGCGTAGAAGTCGAGCATATGCCGGGGCGTTGAATGGTGAGACCCGACACGGAAGGATAATTGCGGGTGGAAGAATATTATCCCGGGCAAGGTTCAACTCTTGACGTTTGCTCGGGAACAAACGGTCCTCGGTTATTTCCTTCCAGTACATACCCATATATATTATATATATATGTACATATAATATGTGCCATCTCCCGCCAAGTGGAACTTGTAAGTTTTCATTTCGCTTGGTCTTGTATCTTGGCTTTTCCTACACCTATATCTCTCTCTCTCTTTCCTCTCCAGCTTTTCTTATCTCCCATCCCGACTCGACATTTTTGCAGACCGACGCGATTATTTGTCGTTCACCTGGTGGGTATATGTACTGCCTGCATGTAGGTTAGTGGGTATATACCTATACAACTTCGTGCGGGACTTGAGGTGAACCGGCTTTGTCGCACGCAACAAATAAAACGCGACACGGACGAAAAACCAAATAAACAGCTATACCCGTGTATATGTGTGTATATGTACATATATGTATACCTATGTATTTACCGGCGACGACAATAGCGAAGTACACGCCAGACCAAGGCAAACACATCCGAGCTTTCTGATGTAAAACGCGAGTCGGGCGCGCACGATCGAAATGGGAACAGCGCAAACGGCTGGGTGCACAAACGCCTACCCCTTTCGACATTATCTCGCCTGAAGCGACGACCAAACATTATGGATCAGATTAAACCTTGGCAAAGATACTCTCCTGATCGCGATCCCCCGCCCCCGCCCCCGCCCCAGCAACTGCAATCTATTATAGCCGCGTATAATACGTCCGGGTCGCGTAGAAGGACGCGATAGATAATTGACATTGTTCATCGGCGCGGCCAACCAGCGAATTAGTTCTCGTTCCCTTTCTATACTCATCGCCAATGCGACCTTGACTCTGAAAGTATACTTTGAGCAAATAGTAACTTGGAACTCACACAACCCCGGTCTCCGTGGGCTTGAAAAGCTTTGCATAATGAAACTCCAAGTCCACGAGCGTATACCGAGGTAGGAGAGTCACTGCAGGGCGTGGTAAGAGATTTACTAATCGAAGTCGAGTTCGGTTAGAGAAAAGGTAGGTATATAGTTAGCACGATTGCGATTGTATTTTCGCCCGGTATCAGCTGGTGTCCAATCGGCGGATCGGTTTTCACGTAGGGATTCAGAACTGATTTTATAATAAGATTATTGCACATGCTCGGGTTGCATGGGTGCGGAATGAATTGTCATTTCTGAGAAGAGTCCAAGTGGTTCTACCTATGGTATACCCATAGTTGACATACCCATTTGAAGGAACCTATGTATAATACCTTTGGGCTATAATACCTGTCGGCTTTCGCAATGTATGTTGTCACGCTGCATGGTTGAATACCGAACTATATTGAAGAGAGACGATCGGTTCGGTCGCAGGTCCTCAGAACGGCAGCGAACTATAACAGGCATAGGCTACAATGGGGCGCCGATTTGTTTTTGTTTTTATGTGGGCATGGTTGAAATTTAGCCGGTCTTAGTCTCGGATTAACTTGCGGTATAGGTGAACAATAGCTGGGGGGGGGGGGGGCTCGATTAATACTACCTCACGGTTAATTGGTCGAGAACTTTGGCCGGAAACTGAAAAGAGAGAAAAAAACAAAGTTCCCTATCAGAGTTACACCGCTGAGAGGGCCAGCTCTCATCGACTCCTATTGCTCGCCTCCGTCTCCGTCTCTGTGTTTGATCGCAACTCTCTCTCCGCTCCCTATAAGTACACGGGTATGTAGTATACATCCATCGATGTATATATATATATATGTATATGTATATAGATTCCCCCCGATCTCCAAGTGCCGTTACATAGGGCCGGCGTCTGCTTGTATACTCGTATACATAGGTATATACAGAGTATATACTTGAGAGGATCTTTATTGTACGGGACGACAAACGACAATGGCAGAGGCTGAACTTTGTGAAGGCAAATTGCAGAGAGCGACGAGGAGCATTGAACAGCGAGAGGATTACTTTGTGCGTGTCGCGAGTCGCGAATTGCGACTCTCACAGATTTATAACGTCACGAAATTTTCTCTCTTCTCACGATCGGCTTGATCAGAATGTGTAGCATACATACATATTGAATCTGTTATCGGCGAATAATAATCGAGGGTTTATGAATTCTGGATCGACGGGTGATATATTATATTTGATAGGTCGCGTAAATTAATGAGACATGAAGAAATGCGCCCCCGGGGATTAATGTCTCGGGTTCCGCGGGTTTCTCTGCGATCATCATAAGAAGGTGATGAGTATTATCCATTGAATAGCGAGGGTTGCCGCGGTATATAATAATGGAGGAGGCGATTGCGTATAGCGAAGCACAGGACGCAACCGAGTCGTGAGTGCGGTATAAAGAAGGAGTCTGACTCTTCATCGACCCGCGCCGCAGGCGTGCGATGGCCGGAGACTCCGTATATTATCACTCCCATAATTCCATTTCATTTGATCTCACGTCCGACCCGCGATATCTTATCTATCGCGTAGACGGTATGACGCGGGTCGCGGCTCCTAGGCTCTCTACAAATGGCATAGATCTTCCTCGATCAGGGCTGGCACTCGCGCGGTTCTTTGTCACGTCTTGCGGTGCTGCCGAACGCGGGCTCCGGCCCGGAACGGTGTAAGCGAGTATATCATTCGTTCGCGAAGAGATAGCGGTATAACGACCTTGAACTTGCAGACACGAAGGACGATAAAACCGTATCGCGGAGCGAGAGATTACTCTGCTAGAGCAGTTATTGCGTTATCGAGTTGTATCTATATTAGGGTGGTCCTTATTTTGGTCACTTTGGAATTTCGATCGACCCGCCTCCTGAAACACTTCCGAATAGACGAAGAAAAAGAGCCCGCCAAGTTCGAGCCCTTAATATTGATATTAGACCGACCCCCAAGAAGACGAAAGTTTTAATTGGGAAATTGCATGTATTTTTTAAAACTAAACTTCGGATTTTTTTGCAATTTCCACATAATCGCACGGTAGATCTAGCGTCAGGCACGTAGCTTATCATTTGATTAGCGGATAAATGATTATATATATAGCTCGAACAGATACTTGGGTTCGGTTTTGGTTATATGGTTGATTTCACATTGTCCCACGTCTAACTGCAGCTGTTTGATATGTATCTGTACCTCCACGTCTCACGGCTCTGATAGCTCCGCTTGAATCTGTATCAATGATACGCGAAATCCCGGAAGGATCCGAGGTCAATAATCCGAACCGGGGCGGTACATGTGCCCTGCAGTCGTCTCGCGTATGGATCGCATTTTTACGGCTGCGCTCATAATCAGCTTGATTATAGCGCTAGTTGGGAAAGTTTAATCGGATCGGATCAGCTCAGCTCAGCTCTGGCTTTGGTGTCTCGTCATTTACGGATCAAACCTGTGTCCATTCACGATTACCATCTATACCCTCCGTACCATACGCATTTATACACCTATATCCTAACTAGCCACGGACATATTATATACATACATATTAATACACATATCATGCGCATATACATGCATATCGCTACTTAAACATACATAGGTATGTATACCAGCGTCGCGATAGGTAATTATGGATTGGAAACCTGATCTATTGGCGGTAGGTTATAGACTTGGCTTCTGAATCCTGTAATCTCACATGTATATATATATATATATATATATATATATATATATAGGTATATCATAAGGCCATACGAATCCGTAGTTTTTACAACGCGAGAAAGTTGGGCAGTGAAAGATGTGGCGGTCCTTTCTCGCTATGCGGCAGTTCAACACACCTGTAGGTATATGATCTCTCTGAGCCATTTATAATTTTGCTGGAAATTAATTATAAATATACTTGACCTCGATGTGAACGTAATTGAAAGCGCGCGACGTCAAGTGGAGGGTAAGACACAGCGGTTCCACACCAGCGACCGGTGGTTAATAACCGAATAATAAACGTCCTGAGAAATATAATCGATTCTGTATATAATCGCGACCGCTATACGCGCGCCTATTGATCTGAATTTATAAACGACCAAGTCACGTCTATACTATGTATCTATACGTAGGGTTTCTATATCGCAATAAAACATGTCTCTGGAAGCTATAACATCATCTATCATCGGTTCTGACGCGAAAAAGTCTCGGAATTCTGTTACCGAATAGTATCTGGATTTTCTCTCAAGTTCGAGTTCTGTCAATTGTTTATGCTCGCTCCGGAAACTTCCCTCCGCTCACCGTGGTCCAGAGATCATTGTTCACATGTATATTCGGCAGCTATACCGGCCAGGTGGCCATTAATCATATACCTGTACTAATTTCATTCCAGTTAATTTGCAACTTCCCCTACACAGGCAGCTATATATCACAGTATATAGGTATACCCACTCGAGGGGGAGAATAAATTTTAATTAGAGGAAAAATCTGCTTTTCTCTTGTCATTTATTTTTCATTCTGGAACAGCAGCGCGACAGCAGACAAAGGATAATCAAGGATAATTACTTATTAACCTTTTTTCATGGGCTGATGCTGATTTAGTGGCGTGATTGGTCTCGGGGCGACATTAAATTAGCATAAACATAAGTAGGCGCGATTTTTTATGATCAGTTAGCAACTGGTTTTTACGACGAGTGGCTCATTGTACCGGCAACGGGCCCACAGAAGGTGTGAATTAATTCTTGCGAGGCTATAGCGGAGGGGCTCCAAGATTATTATGCAAATTTCCCATTATAGTTCTCAACATAAAAATAACCGCTAGGCAGAAGGGTATGAACGCAGCAGTTTCCCAACTCGAATCCTATCTCGCTGTGTAATTACAACATTTCAACATTTCAACATTTCAACATTTCAACATTTCAACACCTCGGACAATATAGATACGATCGGTATCTGTATACAGGTATATACCCATCATCATCGGTGGTAGACTGACAAGAATTCAAAAACTCACAGCTATAAACTGCGGGCAAAGCCACGGATGAGAACGGAAAGGAGGAATCGTTCAAATTCGAGGCACCTGCTTTACAGTTCTTCTGTTCGAGGCGTATCATAGGCGAACCCTATATACATATATATACTTGTATAGGCATAAGGAATAGATGGTGCGTATCCTAGATGAAACACGTCATCGTGCTATAAAATTACAATTATCGTTGGTTCCGGAGTTGTGAGTGCCGCTATCGTCGCTTCTCTGTTCGCCTATTACACTGCGAGTCCCGCGATTACTCATAGGTATATGCAATGCGGCCGCGTTATATCTCATGGATACATACCTACCTATATGCCACGCGTATACGTGTATTCCCTCTATGCCCATATGTCTACATGCATATAGACCGCGGATCTCTCATCTACTTTCACCTCGACTTAATTTCCATTACAAAGCTTTGGAACCTTGTGAAGCTCTTCACGAAGACTGACAACTTTCTACGCGATCATTTCACGATAAGAAGATATGCGATCGGACGACACGATCTTTAAAGTGCGACGTCCCATCTCGTTCCTGCAGACTGTACGACATCTACAGACTATATATATATATATATATATATATACCCGCCTATATCTATCATGCAGGGGCGGCGAACTGTTAAGTTAATCCCTCCAAGTTCGATCGCAGATAGACCCGGGTTGAAT
Source organism: Tenthredo scrophulariae (assembly GCA_963978835.1). Taxonomy (NCBI): domain Eukaryota; kingdom Metazoa; phylum Arthropoda; class Insecta; order Hymenoptera; family Tenthredinidae; genus Tenthredo; species Tenthredo scrophulariae. Next base: position 155,674 of record OZ022228.1, read on the forward strand.
GAGGATTAGCACTCATTGTCAGCAGGATGACTCTGCGGGTCTACGCGGACGAGGCCCGCGGACACGTAACAGTCGAGTCAGTGCGTCTGACCGAGGACAGAAAGAGAGGCTCTCTCAGGTTCCGTGAGTCCTGCACTCCTATATATATATGCTACAAGAGAGCGTGGAGTGACAGGTTGAACCATAACTTCGGTTCTTATCCGATCCTCTCGATAATCGGGACAATTTGCCAACGAGAGCTGGTCCCTTCTTATTCATCGTTTTCTCCATAATTTTGTCACGTCGCGTCGCGTCGATTCTGACGTTTGCGCTTCGCTACATGTACCGTAATCAAGATTTCAGATACAGGCGATTCCAGATATATGCGCGCCAGAAATGATTTCAAGCTGGAAAAAATCTCGTCGATTTTCCTTTCGTTTTTCATCGTTCCTTCGCCTGGTTTTCTACAAGAGTATATATATACCCATACGTATAGGGGACAAGGGGGTAATCGACTCTGGTCGGGTGCTGTCCATACATTCGCTGGAATGTTCGAGAATGGTATACATATCACGCTATCATAATAGCAAGTTATTGGAGCGATTTTGAAAATTGCAAACCAGAATGAATCAGACGTGAAAGTCTGGGACGGTAAGACAGTGGTCACATATACAAGCGGCTCAGTGGTCTAGGGGTATGATTCTCGCTTTGGGTGCGAGAGGTCCCGGGTTCAAATCCCGGCTGAGCCCGTATTTTTTTTTCCATTTTCATTCTTTCAATTTCTCATCGAGAATCGCATCTTTTATGCGAATCATGTTAGAAATCATTCGGTAATTGTGAACAACGTATTTATCTCGCGAAAGGTGAGAAAATAAAATATGTATCCGACGGCAATCGCGCGTGCATGTGTTTCATCGTCAGACGGAACGATAACCGATTCCCCCGAGCATTTACTTCTCTCCACTACACCTGAGGTATAATTGTTAATGATATTTGACCGTTGCTCCGACGGGTGAAGTTAAAACACATTAGGTACTACGCCGTACGCTCGGGCGCATTTTCAGTTATTGTTCAGTTCAGAAGCAATTTCCTGGCTCGCCTATACTTTCACGTAATAGGTATACGTACGTATGGTATACGCAGACATGTAGCTACACATTATGCACCCGTCACCGATCGGGGGTGCCAGTGCACAGACGCTTTCAATGTGAGTATTTCACGGTGTAGCCGCGCAGATCAAATATCGAACAGTTCGACAAAGGTGGATGCAATGGAGATAATGAATGGTGGAGCGCGTCCTTACACCTGTCCCACGTAGATAGACGCCTACTATTTTATCATAATGTATATACGCGGGTAACGACCGTCTAATGACTAGTGGATTCTCGACGCCGTTATAGTTTTCGTTCGAATTTAATCTCATTTCCCACCGCTCTATCATTTCAGTTATCCTGGTGATATAACTGAAAGGTGTGGCACGTGCGAGTACGCGCAGTACCTAGAGCCGATTTGTATAGCCATATACATAATGTAGATCTTCCGAATTACTTGAAATTCGCGAGCTGCGATCAACCGATCCACATACCCTCGCCACACACCACCGAAGGACCTCATTCCCGCAGTCTGCAGGGTATGGAAAGTGCATCGGTTTTTTTTTTTTTTCTCTTCCTTTGCCTTCCGCCGCTTTGAACCTCCCGAACAATATGAGTATCGCATCTTTCATCGGCACACGTTGCTAAACTCGCAGGTAAAAGTGTATAGCTCTCGCGTCCTGGACCATAATTCGTTACATTGTAGGCGGTTCCGTACATTACCTGCAGTCGATTGGTCTCGCATGTAACGGCATTATGTCAGGTTTGATGCATCGTTAGACTCGACAATGCGCTACGGGGCAACAATATTATAGCATTGGGTCGTTGATACTTTTCATTGTCGAGAACCTGATACGACTAATACGTATGACTATACGTGTACTTACCGCTTGGAAATATCGGACGTGGCTGCGATGTCGGGAAAAAAAGGAGAAAAAAGAAAAAAGGAGAAAATACGGGTTTCGGGACTGGTTCGTAGAACGATGACGCTTGAGATGGAAAATATTGACATATTCATATTATCGCATCGTCGCATTATCACGGTGGTATTATTATTATTATCATCATTGAACCCCTGGTACGAGATTCAACTTTTAACGGAAACCATGGAATAATTGTGGTCGGCGAAAGCGAGCGGGAGCTATAGCCGGTGAGTGTTTTAACGGATCGCCGGGCTTTCCGAGAGCGACCGGCCAAAATGTCAGGAGGGGGTCCTCGTGTTGTCCCGTGTAGATGTATAATATACCTTCGCATGTATGTATCAATACATGGGCAGGGCCATATATTTCTACCTTCAGTATACCGCACAAGATTTTCGAGTAGGTCGATTGTCAGTTTGTCACCGTCGCTTTTACACGGTTTGATCGAGCGCCTCTTCAGCTAACCGAGCCGCACACAATATATATAATGTATGTACCTATACGCGAGCACTACCGATAGACAGACGGGTGAAACAAACTCGATTCACGCCGTATAAAATGCGTCCAAAGCATTATCCGTCGAGCTTCGAGTATAACGGTTGAATTAAAGAGCAGTTCTCTGAACGTAAACCGCCCGGAAGTCCGCGGTCGATATTGTATTCATTCAGACCATGAATATGAACGCGAACATGAACATTCGGTATGAACGTACAAAAGCGAAAACTCTTGCGGCGCCTTAAAATTGTCGTGTATACCTTTGCAATAAGTTTTAACCCCAGCGATGAGTGTATAGCTGTACATCAACGGTGGCCAATTATATTGTAGAATAATAGAATTTTAGATGTCGGTACTATATCTGGTGTATGTAAGAAGTTTATATATACCCGGGGGGGTCGTGATAAAAACTTGAAGGTACGAAGGTAAAAGCAGAAGAAATGGAAAAAAAAGAAAAAAAAGGTGAGGAAGAAAACGAGAGATTGTCGCCTGGATTTAGGGTGAAATTCATGAAATATGCGCGAATGGAGGCGTGCCGTGGGTCGCGGCATTAAAATTTCAATCAGAACGGGTAAATATTTTGGAGGCTAACGGTCCCCATATATATATATATATATAGGGCGGATGAAGAAGGAGAGAGGGTGACAAATGCGGGCAGTATTAAATGATACCTTGGAGAAAATTGGATTTTAAAATATTCCTAAATTCTTATCGTGATCATTCGGCAATGTAAACTTCACAACACCCGCGGTATACAACAAGATCGCGTGTAGGAAATTCAATATGAAAATGTCAATTCGCATTTTCAATATAGTGTCTTGTTCGGGAAACTATATTCCGCAGATTCCCTCAACATCCGAGCGCATCAGCCGAGATGCGATACGAGCGAAGGCAAACGCTCGAAATGGTGTTGGTATATTATAGGTATATGTATATATATCAGTTTTGTACTCCGTGCCGAGTTCGGCGTACAGCTATATACATATATATATATGTATGTATCTATACTCATACCGACATGCGCACTTCAATTATTGTACTACTATTTAATCTTTTTTTTTTTCTGCAGCATCAACCTTTTCCTCTGGTGTTTCTTTTCTTCTGCTTCCGTCCTGATCGGTATGACTTTGGGTTTGACTTTTTTTTTCTTATACCCCCAGTAAACACGAATTCTGGCTGTAATCGCTGAACGGTATTTTTCGAGTACTTTCAGCGTATATAGCTGGCGGCGTGGTAGGTACGAAGCCAGTATGGAATTCTCGAGGGATTCGTGAGTTTTCTGGACCGATACTATATATATAATCTGCGGTAGCTATACGCGAATTAATTACCACGTCGAATTCGGGTGTTATGAAAATACGAGGAGCCAAATGATGAAACGACCTGTATAGCCCGAACCACGGGGGGCTATCAAAAAATATACTTTGATCATTTCGACGGAATATTTATATGCCAAGTACATTTCCTGATCGCGGTTGAGAGTCTTCAGTTCCTTTAGCTCACAGTTACGTACTACACCGACAAATATTTACTCGTTCAGTTCTTGATCTCCAGGAAATGGGATTTTTTCTTCAACCAAAATTTGTTCACTGACATAATATTACATGTGATCAGAAAAAAAATTGTTCGAAAGATACGCCCGAGCTCTTTGATTATACAACTTCACAAGAAAAAGTACGAGCTTGGGGACGATTTTCTTTCATTTCCGCGAAAAAATAAATGTCTACCAGAGAGTGAAATTGAATCCTTACAAATTCACCGACCGTGTGAATACCGACTTGGAAACGTTTAAATATCATACGGCGCCCGATGAAGCATATACCTTATATGTATACTATATATGTATGTATACCGTCATACTACGTAACTATAATACTCACTATGAATCTCTGCAAGCGAAAATGATAGAAATTTTGAAAAGAATTCCAACATCCAAGAACTGCCTGCGCTTGGAAAATTTCTCATTGAATTCTCTTTCTTCGGAGGATCGACGTTCTGGCAATCGATGTCTGCTGCCTAGGACACCTCGCACCATTCAAATCGCTAAATGCTATTTAAGGCGCAGTCGGAGAGTGTGCCGCCCCCTTTCTGACAACATATATGTTGTACGATACAAATATTAGAATTATACATAATATACTATATATATATATATATATATATATACATATATGCATATTATATATTAGGGTGGTCCTTAAAAAGGACTCTTTCGAATTTCGATCTGCTCACCCTCCAGATCGATTCCAAAATAATCAAAAATAATTTCAGAGAAATTTCGGCCTTCAAATTATTCTCGATTATTTTAGAATCGATCTGGGGGGTGAGCAGATCGAAATTCAAAGAAAGACCTTTTCAAGGACCACCCTTATATGTGTACATATACATGCACATGTACAGATATATTCAATATTGTGTAATATGACTCCGTGCGAGTCAGAAAGCACCACCGCTATGCCGATCGTCGGTTGTGCCTATAGTACGGGTATAGTCAGGTATGTATACGCACGACTTTGCTAGAGCCCATTGATCGCAGGCAGCATGAATGGACGAGGCGAACTTTGGCGTGAATGGGCCTCATCGTCGGTCCTCAGAATCGGCCGCCTTACCGAAAAGACATCAACCGCGGATGACCGCCCGCCGGGCCTTTACTACGCAAGTGTTCGCCATTGTCGGAACTGGAGAGACGCACATTGTCAGCTGATCCTTAACACCATTAACAACGTTTTACCTTTAATTTAACCCAAAGTGGGGGCCCGTGGTTGGTACCTCTTGACAAATTTTCAACAATTTATGACTTTCCAAACGGTTTGACCCGGATAATGGCCTCGGCTCCTTCGGTTCCGCCCGTCCCAACGCGTCGCCGAATGTACTATGGTTATACTGTGGATAGCTATGTATGTACTACAAACCTATCCCATTCAACCGCCAGCACCATCGAAAGATCCAAGGGGATATTCGATTTTGGGGACTTTTTCTTACCGTCCCAACTGTCCGCGCCGACATCCACTCAAATTTAATGCAGCCCGACAATTTTACTCGGCGTCTACCCATACCGACACCTATAGGTGTGGTAAGATAATGTATATGTATATATCGTGCACACGTCGCAGAACAAGACGGAAGAATGCCCACAGCGAAGCTACACACCGACATCTATTGGGTAGAAAATTTCGATTACGAATCACGAATGCGACGTCCGTGGGCGACCCTGTTATTCCGCAAATTGTCGACAATCGATGAATGTATACGTGTATCCACGCGTGTGAGCCATACAGCTATTTGCAAGCGCATATTGGCTTGGAAATTAATTGAACTTTGGTTTGCCTGAGGTCGGCTCGGTTGCGAAAGGTTCACCGTTATTATGATGTAATTGTATTATATGTACTATAGGTAAACGTATATTGGCGCCTCCGTGTATCGGCGTTCCGTCATGCTTTATCGTCGGAGCTACGGGGGTCCACCTGTATATACGAGTACCATTCGGTTTCGTATGAATTTGTGCGAACGCGGAGTGATCCGTTCGCGAGTGAAACGAGATTATGCATAATTCGGTTGAGGTAACAGGAACGGCACACAATTCGACGGTCACGTTTCGGGACGGGCTTGTGAAACGTTATAAATAAATACTGCGGGGCTCGAAGCTTACAACGACCGAAGAGCGAGCGAAGAACGACCTCAAACTTGGCTTCGTAGTACGTGATCAGCTTTGAATCGTGAGCACGACGAAGACTCGCGACTATGGGTGGTATTCAGAGTCAGGTCTTATGTTCAAGATCGTCTCAAGTCAGCTCTAGACTCGACTTGATTGGCCAAGAGCTGTTCTGAAGACGATATTGAAGATGATAAGACCTGACTATGAATACGGCCCTATGAGACCCCGGTCAGAGTCGAGAATTAACAATATCCGGACTAGCTGTTATAGGTATACTAACTTCAACAACCCCGAGAGCCGACCGACTAGCTAACTGACATAGGTATATATACCGTATAAGCCTGCCTTGGTATATAAGAGGATTTGTATACCTGTAAACAGGGCCGTCCCGGGCGGCGCGATAAGGGGTTGAAATCAATAAATCCGACGTTAGATTATCGTATATATCCAAATGACGTCCGCATAGTACGTTGATTGTACGATTATTACAGCGGGTATTAAGGAATAATTATTATGTCCGGTTGTTTTTCGTCGAAAGTGTCAGTACTCACAGCCGGGTGGGAGGTTCGGCTGCGCGTGTCAGTATTACAAAATGACAATGGGTCGGGGTCATGATTGAGCAATGAAATGACAACGACGATCTATACATGTATATGTATATATATATATATATATATATATATATATTGTATTTTTATGCAGTATTTTCAACTTCTCACACGTATTATATTTATACAGGTATATTCATATGCGTATAAACATAGATAGGTATCTGAAAAATCTTTTCCTATAAAAATATACAGTATATATGATTTACAGTCGAGATAATTTGTTCAATTTTCACTGGGCTATATTCCTAATACCTAAAATGCATACGTGCCATACGTAGAACTCGTTGATACCATTCACAATCACCTTCGCCCTCTCACGTAATCATAATATAATCATTTATAATCATTATAATAAATAGCTAGCGACACGTAACTATACTATACCATACACGTATATAGGTATAGGCATGTGTCCGATAAAATAATACTGATTTTTGTTCGAGAAAGCTTATGCACTATATACAATTTACTCGAATGCTGCACTCACTACGATGTCTTCCGCGTGAAACCGCATGAATATGTACATGTGCCAGGATTCGTTGTCCGCATACGTGAATAAAGTTCAGACCTTTGGACGGCTCGCTTGAGAATGTCGGACAGGTCCCCGAACCGATTATTCCGGTACACAGCAATCGTTCCGTCGACAATTGGCTTTTCGGATCTAGGAGTTGACGATTCGGTCGACCGTGTGCTTCGTACAGTTCATAGATCGGAAGACTGGCGCGGGCGCCAAGGTTGTTTCTTCCGCGGGACTTGCGAAGGGTGACTCAATTTTCTGCCTCTTTGCATCAGGAGTATCGGTAGATACGGGAGAGACGGGAGAGACGGGTGAGACGGGTGAGACGGGAGAGACGGGAGATACGGGAGCTACTGGAGAGATGGGAGACACGGGAAATCTCTTTATTCCCCGGGAGAGATCGTGGACATCCCCAAATTGCGGTGGGTATAAATTGTAGGGGGTCGTTAACTGGGGCGATGCAGAGCCACGGCTGCTTCGGTGATAAGAATTTTGATGGCTTAAGCCTCTCAGACCGCGGCCCTCGTTAACGGGGGCCTGGAGATCGTGGTGGTGAAGGTGGAACGTCGCAGATGGAATTTGAAGGTTTTCCAAGACCCCGGCCTCGGCTCGTCCGCCCTTTACGTTGACACCTCTGGCGTTCGACGGCGCCTCGAGCTGTGATTTCGTCTCGTCGTTCGTACCTTCCGAGTGCAGAGACTCCTCGTGACGCTCGTGGGTCTCCTCCTCGTCGCACTTTCTCTCAGCGTCACCGACGCTGCATCCCTCCTTCTTTTTACCGCATGTTCGTAGGCAGCAGCACTTCTGGTTCTGGCCCGAGGGCAAATCCTCCTTCTTGTACTTGACGCGTCTATTCTGGAACCAGATTTTCACCTGCTTCTCGGAAAGCCGGAGGTTCGTTGCTATCTCTATACGCCGCAGCCGTGACAGGTACATGTTCGATGAGAACTCTCTTTCGAGTTCAAGGAGCTGCGTGCTCGTGAACGCTGTGCGTATCCTCTTAGAGCTGTTATTCGCTGAGTTCGGTGACTTCGGCGGTGGTGTTGGTGTACTACTCCTGGACGTCGACTCGTTCGACACCGACACATCTGAAGAGAAAAGAGCAAACGGCTGAGTTAGCGTCTGCACACCGTTGACTGACGATCGTCTGTAGGTATACCCGTCTACCCGAATACGTAGTCCGGGCTATAATCTTACGCGAGATCGACTTGGACGACGTGATCGGATGTCACAGTATACGTAAGCGAGAGATTATAGCCTATACGTGCACGCGTCTGTGCAGGTATATATCGGGCCAACGATTAGTATCGCGTATGCCGTATATGGTATGTGGTATATAGGGTGACCCAGAACCCACGGGCCACATTGAATGGGCATATTCCTTGTCAAATTCCGAGATAGAAGTTCCTTTACGAAAACTCTCTAAGGCGAACGGTTCTCGAGTCATTACAAATCGCGATTGACCAATCGGAGTGTCTCTCTATAGTGAACTGCTTCATAGTTTCAGCGGTCCAGGTTGTCCGCTCCATAGTTTTTGGCCGTTCGCGTAAATCGCTCCATAGTTTCAGCCGTCCGGGTCATTAGCTCCATAGTTACGGTCATAGAGAGACGCTCTGATTGGTAAATTGCGATTTTCGATATTTCGAGAACCGTTGGCCTTAGAGAGTTTTCGTAAATGAATCTTAGTCTTGGAATTCAAAAAGGAATATGAATGGAATGAAAGGAATGAATGTGACCCGTGAGTTCTGGGTCACCCTGTATAATGTGGATGATGGTTCTGTACCTGATATCCTGCTGGCGGAGGTGTTCTGCAGCGGTGACGGGGGACTCTGTCGAGGATGAGGAACACCGACTGCAACTCCCGGAGGACTCAGAGTACCCGGATGCGGAATTTGCGGCGGGCGAGGAACTGGTCTCACCGGCTGATATCCCAGTCCAAGATTGAACAGGTTGAGCATATAATTTGGCAGTTGATTTCCATAGTACGGCAGGGGATAAGCGGGTGGCGAAGTATTGCCGATCAGTGAGTCGACGAAAAAACTTCGCGACATGTTTTTCCACGGAGTTTTGATAAGACCCTGGCCGTTAGTTTTCCCTCAACTTTATAACCGCATAGAGATATATCAGACGGGTGGACAGTTTCGCCCACAGATTATTTCGGCGGGCTTTCGCGACGTCCTCGTATAACTAATTGCCATAAAATTGAAACTCCGTGGATTCGGGGGTTCTGGTGTAATCCTTGCTGGTGTACACTTTCACATAGGCATCGTTAACTTTCACTTTCCTCCGTAACAGCCACCGACGCGTTTTATATATTAGGAAACACGTTTGGCCGTTTCGCCGAACTCTAAGGCTATCCTGACCGGGCGTACGTAATAATTACAGTGCAGTGACGCTCCGTGCACGCGGATGAGTTCAGACGAATTCGGTAGCAAGCCGCGTGTCTGCCTCGGCTACGGTCAGGGCACGTAATGTATTTCTTAGGGCCCGCGGCCCAATATATACGAGGCCTCAACTCCACCCAGGGGTTGGTTTACCTGGGGGAGAAAGGAGCCCTTTTCTATGGAGCGCCCCGCCTTACGAGGGTACCGAACCACTCACCCTATCGGCACGAGGGCCCCTCTCTGGGGAGACGAAATATAAGAGTAGGCATATAGTGTACATACTATATATGTATGGGCATGATGATATATATTATTGATATATTATCATGTATTATATTATACGAGGTGATCGGACGTTGGACCAAGACTTGGAACTTTGAACTTCGTCCGATGTCTTGGGCATTGATCTTGTGTACTGGGAGACTGGAAGACTGGGAGACTGGGAGACTGGGAGACTGGGAGACTGGGAGACGCCACAGTGGTAAATCGATCGGTCAGCTCCAATTTTAGATATGAATAAAGGATTATTTCTGACTACGTCGCGGCATATACGTGATGATATACAACGTAAATGATATTTATCATACATTATACATTGCATGGTCGGATTGCTATATACCTGACACCTGAGCAATACACAGTTACGATCGTTATTTGGATATAACTTTGTTTTATACCCAATATGCGAGAATTCTCTACAACAGGCATATAGGTATACCGCCTGTGTGTGCAACGGTCGGTCGTGGAACTCGGCTTCGTAACTGATAACTTTGAAACGAAGGAATGACGTGGAAAAATTCGATTTCCAAGACGGCAAAGTTTTGATGGGATAACCTAGCTTGGTCGAAAGTTGAAATTGTTCCATTCATCTGTGCGTCCATCGGAGACTCGTCTTCCAACGTCTATACCTACATGTATACGTATAACCACACGCATAGATGGTGTAAACCGTATAGATACGTAATATGTGATACACGTGGGCATATACGCAATATGTTACAGCCACGGAGCCACGACGACGGAGTGTATTTTAGACGACCCGAAAAATTCTCCCATTCCGTTCAGATTCCCGTTTTAAGAGTGCGGATTAGGGGGAAAATGAAAAATTGAAAAATTGCCAACGTATACACAACCGGGGTTCGAGTCCATAACGCAGTTTATTCAAATGCCGCCTCATGCTTGTACAATACCAGCTATAGCTTCTCCTATACCTACGCGTACCACTATATTTTAGCACATCGTCGCTCTCTACCTGCAATCAATCAATCGTCCAATTTAATCTACATCAAAACTAATCGAAAATATGGCTGCGGTGGCGGGTTGTGAGCGTAGTGCACGCACCGAGGCTCACGAGTCATGATACGGTAGTGTAATAATCATCGTAGCTATGTTACAGCCACTCTGTGTCGACCAATAATTCGTTGTCAGAATACCCGCAGGTATTACCTATGCCGCGTATAAAAATTGACACGTACTAGTAATATACGTACACCCGTGCATGGACGTATATGCGCGTATATCCGACTCTATTTACACAGTTAACGGTGTACGTATAACGTTCGGTATGCACGCGTATACGAGTAGGTAATTCACAGGGTCTACAACTCTACACCCCTGGAAACTTACAGACCGGAAAATTAACATTTGACCTAAACTCTTATAGACTGTAATATTACACGTGGGGTAATGGGGTAGAGGCTACATGCTACGCCATGATTATCATCCGCTTTCCGATGATATTATGCCCATGGGGTTGTACTCCGTGTGAACTTCGATGTTGTTTACACCTGCGGCTGCAGGTTAATGTGCATATCGGTGATAAACGCCGATCCAAGGACAAAGATGAAAATAATCATTCACGAGTCGCGACGCGAATTACCAAATGATTAAGAGAACTATACGTATAGATTGTGTACGCGATGGTGTGAGTGACGGGTATACCTGTCTGTCATAGGTATACGCGTAATGATATGTGACTTCCTCTTGTATAGTATCGATTTCTCGACGGATAGGTGTGGCAAAAAATCCCAATGACGTTGTTAAAGAAAATGCGAAGCTGTACGTACCGAGGTAGAAGCATTATCATATACATATACATATATACATATATATGGATGTATTTTCCTCTGTGCTCGATGTATCCACCCATAAACATACACTTTCTACCATATGTACAATGTAGTACATACGTTCGCGTACTCGTGTGCGGTTGTGATGCAACTTATGCACCCCTATTTCGGAGCCCCACTAAGTAGAAACGCCCAGAAGAATATATCAGCCAATCAGAAGCTTGTCTTTCACGGGGGTTGCTGAAAAATTAAATTATCCTTCGTATGCAATGACGTGAGATTCGCTTGGAATACAATAGAATAGATGGGTAGTTGTTGCGAGTGCCGCACTGTTCGGGCATCCCCGTGAAAAATTACCCCTCCAAACCGGTACACGTTATATGCTGAGATGCATTTTGTATTATTCACAAACCCATAGGATAGTGTTACCATAAGTTTTAATGCGATCGGGGTCTCCCGGTATCAGATAGAGAAGCTGCAGGCAATGAGAGCGAGGCTGGTACATCACCGTGCGTCCTGCACCACGGTGCTCTCTCATTTTTATGGGATATCCAAGGCCGCGTTATAAAAAGTGGCTCGAGATCCTGTATAGCATTGAACGGGGCGAATTGAAACTATAGTTTCGGCGTTCCCGGAAAAATTAGGCGAGGGTAAAGGACCAGGTAGAGGTGTCTTAGTTACATCCTTTATATATGATGCACGCGTGTTCCGTATTTCAGTGATCAACTTCAATCCACATATATATATGGTGTATTCCGTGCCTCGGTGTATGAAAAATTCAGATACCGATGAAATTCAAAAGCGGAGATTGATCCTGCCTGGAAGTCGTACTCCTTTTTTTGGTAAAAATTGTATTGTTGAAATTATACCGCCTCATTTCACTCCGTACGCAGGGAGTGAATTTTCGGAAAAAAGATCCTTTCAAAAGAACATTCCATTCAGTGCCCTCCCACACCATTGGACATCCATAATGGGTGAAATGAAATCCCATAAATAATCATGGGAATAGCAAATACGATTTTCGACCACTTTGGTAACTCTCGAAGCAAATAATTTAAAAGAAAACAGATCTATGTACGGATGATGGAGAAAGTCTTTGGAGAATTGAACTCGCGAAAATCCTTTGTACCGATTACCTATACCACGCACCGATGCCGTGTGCAGGAGTCTTTGTCGAAGGCGGACGGACAATGGGGTATATCTGCCATCAGTTGCAACAATTTTAGGTTTTAAAAGGTTTGAGAAACTGCTTAACCCGTTTCAAGGAAGAGATCTTTATATCTCAATACATGTCACTCGACCGCATTCGACTGAATTTCCTTTTACAAGCTCCTGCCTCGTATCTGCCGATCGATAAAAACTTCCAGAACAGGACGATCCCGATGAAAGGATTGCGAGACGATGGAATCAGGGTGCAAAACTTTCCATCGCATATCCCCGTACGGTGAACTGAAGTGACTAGGCTACATTCCCAATAGGAGATAAGCCAATAAAGAGGTTAAAAAAAAAAACAAAAAACCAAACTGACTACGGCCCGTGACAGGGGCGTCAGACTTCCATACCTATATACCACGCGGTGGCAAAAGGTGCGGCATAGCTGTATATTTCAAAGTCTCGTCGGAGATACGCTCGCACGCAGCAAACCTTAAACTTTTCCAAGTTCGATGCGTAGCCAGGCAGATATACACCATCAGCTATCTCACAAGACGCGGATAATTTTCGAAAGTACCGCTTTCCAACAGATGTTGACGGGTTCTTATGATAAAGAGAGCCATCTCAACGTGCCCGTTAGAAATGCGCCATGTAGTATACTATATACGTGCTCCGATATGGCATATGCATGGTATATTCCGTCCGATAATTGCATCCTTCGAAAATCCAGTCCCGTGCAGTTCCAACGAAATTTGGAAATCGGTACAAGGATCATCGATGCCCTTTTGTCGGCAGCGGCGTATTGTTTCGCACGTATTGTTCACGACAATGGCGGGCACTCTTCTCCATTCTCCCTTCGCCTACCCCTACCACTGGAATCGGGCAACTAAACTCATCCTACCGTACATGATTCGGTAATTTCTCAGTTACGTACACTACCGAGATATATACCCCTCGTATCCCTATGCCCGACGCGATGTACAGAATTTTTGTTTTGACACGCGCAGAAGAGCTTTCCAACGGATAGACGCAGTATATGGATACCCCACGCCTTGTTGGGCACACTGAATCACCGGGAACTCAAGTTTCTACCGTGGCCATCCATCCGTCCGCATACTCGGTATGAATCTCAAGCAGCATGAACTGTATTATTATAATATACCTACTGTGCGTAGGTAACTCGCCAAGTTTAGCCGTGAGAAGATCATAGGATGTGATGATTGGACCGTGAAACCTTGGCCGACTTAAAAGGCAGACTTACTCATTGTAATGTATCCCGGTGAAATGATTCCTCTGAGGAGTATAAGCGTATTTTCTTCGGACACTCGGACAATGGTGTAAACTTCTTTATACAAGGAACTAAGCTCCCTAATCGCCCTGAGCGTCACTCGATATCTATATACATGTATACCTACCTTCATTTCTGATAGTTCCCCGATCCAAAATATACCCGTATCATTCGGCAGTGCCCGGTCTGCGTATACACCAGTTGGGTATACGTATAGACGCGGCTGTCGCGTTGACAAATTTATAGGACTCGTTATACCCGCCCGGATTCGTGTTTCCCTCGATAGATAATTAATCAGGCCACGCGTTGATTGCCTGAAAGTTTCATTGAACGCAGTGGAAGTCGGTGGAAGGATTCGTACGGTTCTATTGAACCATGGTTTTTTTTTTTTTCCCCATCGCATCCGAGAAATTACGGAATAGGTGGTACTTGATTTTCCTCTATCCCCCTAGCTCCTGATTCCTTGCCGATTGTTGGTATTGGTAGAAGTGGGAGACACGCGTCGTCGTTTAACGATCATCCTTCAACATCGCGTCCCCTCGCCTTGCTTTCATTCTTCGACTTGCAATACCTAATAGTTATGCGGACTGTTCTAATCTAATTACTTACCGCGATCACGAGGGTAATCAGAGGTTTCTCTATGTGGGCGTCGGTCGGAATAAAATCGAATCGCAGCATACAACGTATAGTCCCCTGCGACTACGTGGGCGCAACGCGTCCGGTCACGTGTCGTAAAATGCATCGGGCGTCCCGACGCTAAAACTCATTGACGCCCACTAATTTACGGCCTATTGCCAAAATCCCAACTACAATACGCGCGCATGGAACTATTGTCAAATATTCACGGCGTTTCTCAACTCTAAAACCGCGGGTAACGCAGCATCCACAGAGTTCTGGTGTTTTTCATCATTAATCGTCATAATTATGTTATAGGTACTCAGGAATTAACAATGAGGAATTTCGTCGGGGATAGCTCGACGCGAGGTCCAACTTCGATGCCCACTTTGCGCCGTGACGACGATTTTTGGGGAAGAACCAGGTGCTCGATACCCCGGCCATTCCTCGGTCGAGGGGGTGACCACCTCTCGACTCCATAAAATCACATAAACGTCCCAAGGACTGGGGTTACCGGGCAGGGTATTGCGTTTAGCCGGTCGCGCGCGCGCGCGCGCTCGCGCGTTTGAAAGGAATAAAATATCGCTTTTGCGGCAATTTTACGGCAATTTTCCATCCGAATGACTACCGGTACGAGGTATCCCGGGTCCAGGTGTGGATTCCGGCTTTCAGATCCTCGCAATGTATGTATTTTAGGCAAGTATCTGGGATTCTCGCCTTCTTCTCTAGGTATTATACCATACAGTATAATACACCATAGTTATAATACTTGTATATTATACGGTCTACCCGCGCGATGTCCTTTTCGTTAAAGTTGGGTGCCAACGTGGCTAGTCATTTGTTTAGTAGTACCACCGCCCAAAACTAAGAATTTTCGGTGGTCCGCGGGTGAAATATGTAGCTGGGTATATGGAGTTCCTCTCATTGGCAAATGACCCGTGTGCAAATCGTATTCATATACATATACCTCCCTGAAGGTGGAATGCCGCTCTCTGCATTCGAACTTGGGGAGTTTGACAAATTGTTCATTCGATCAGAAGAGTATGGGAAAAAAGATACTCAACGAGATTTATTATCGGTTTATCACAATGGGCATTGACGGACTTTGATTATGTAGGTATATACCTATGGGTATATAGACGCATATGTATGTATACGTATCTACTTCTCGGACATTAACTGACTCTCCACTCTCCGACATGCCGTCCCTGTATAGGAGCGAGAGCTTTTTCGTAAATTAATAAAATTCAATTCGCGCGGGCCGAGGGCAGGAGCGGCCGAGAGGAAGGGAGGCCGTATGTGGTGAATTACAACCATCTGCAGATGTGATCCGTATAAACATCTTGTTTTTTTTTCCTCCTAAAGTTGAACCGTTCCATAATATACGATAGCCGATGTGGCGTGGAAAATTAATGAATTTACACCTATGCCGGTGTATATATACATAGGTCGATAGGTATATACCTACCTCGCGATAGGCGATGAAACTTTGATAGCCATATATAAATTCAGAGTCTAGACCTACCGCAGTTTCTGTCTCGTTAACGTTTGCCTACCTTGCCTGAATTGCACACAGTTTTGAATAAGGTGTTGGGGCCGCGCACGATTCAAATTAAACGTCGAAATATGCCTGCGGGCACGGTGCTCCCTTTGATATGAAGCAAATATCATAGAGAAGCAAAATGCGTTTACCTCGGGAAAAATGATTTCGAAAGTTGTCGGCTCGATGCTGGTTCGCTAGTTTTCAGCATTGCGACTTGAATTTTTCCGCGGCGGCAGTTAACGCGCGTCGAATCGCTCGAAAGGTTGACAATATCGCAGCCCCCCCGAGCATAAACCAGGATGACACAAAGATGGGATTCTGCTCAAGTATTTCGATATTGTACTCGAGTGAGCCCTGGCACTGTGTAGGGCCAAAATTAGTCACGGGAATTTAGTTACGCCGGAGTCCTCTATACGATAAATTATATTGTACTCGACGGCCGCTGGTAGATATACAATTTGAAATCACTCCTAGAGTCCTGGGAAGGCCGCAGGGTGGATGATGTAGAAACGGTCGAAGATACACGACGGCAATCAAGAGCCGACGCCATATGGGTCCTCTGCTATATATATGTATACGCAATATACCCGCAGCCTATCTTTTATCTCGATAAACCATTTTCAAAGGTAATATTATCTTCACCAATAGGGCAATACCCAATTGATAAGCGCCGCAAACCTTGAATACTGATATTGAACGGCTTTGAACTCGCGCATGTGATGAATCGCGCGGTAGAGATCGCAGCAGTCACCGCAGCGCGAGTATCCTGCAGGTGATCAGAAATTTGGTGGTGAAATTTTTGCGACTCAGAATCAGTGGAATTACTTCATCTCCGGCTCCATACGCAGAAAGTTCAATCGAGTCTCAAGTGAGGAGATGTCTAATTTCCCACGGCCCGGCCCGGCACGGCGTCGGTTCTGAGTTTACGGTTCGAAAATTTCGCACAAGTTACGAGAAGGTTGAGAATCACGTAGGTATATACCTATGCTCGTAACATATTTAACTTGGGGCAGGGCGTATCAGGGCCCTGGTATGGTCGCGTGCGAGCGTAAATATTTTTCTGAAATATAATATCGCGAGGTAATATAAATCATAAACTGGTTAAGCGTGCCGTCGGTCGGACGTAGGGTTTCATCACGTATTGTTAGTACATTTGATTGTTCGTCTACAGACGAAAGTCGCGCGAACCCCCCCTCCCGACAACAATATTGCATTTAGCAATAATTGAGGGTTGCCAAAGTGGTGTTCGCTCGCGCTCTTTGTCAGTGATTGCCAATTGTAGGCGCTCCGCAGTGACTGATTCGGAGCGAAGTTGTGAGAGCTCTTGAAACGCGAGAAATTATACGTCTACGTCCATCTATGTATACATAGATACGTACATATGCATACGTACGTACGTACGTGGGGCGGGACGGGATTATTTCGTCGACGCCGCAAGGGTGGGCGAAATCTTTATAGGCGGTCGCTGATCCGCTGATTCTTCATTTGGTTTCGTAGGTGCAGTTTTTCGATTTCGCGAGGTATGGGGAGAATCCCCTTGGATTGTAATATACGGAAATCATCTTCAAAGTTTCGCTTTCGTTTATAGGTATAGCAAACGCTTCGCCATACATGCTCATCCACAGAGGATAATTGTATAAAGTATCGATTCCCTGATAATTTCAAGACCTCACTAATTACCCACCCTCTTCTCGACTGATTTCGAACAATCGCTAATGGGCTCAGATTCTGAGAAGGCTTCCTTTGAGAGGAAATCATCGAACGACCGAAAAGTGATATTGAACACGATTTACTTGCATAGGTAGTAGTGGATTTTTTTCGAAGAGTGATTTACAGCTTTGTTATCAGGAGCACGCGATACCGGAGGGATTCCCTTGCTTTGACTACAGGTATACAGCCCCGCACGCGGACTCCCCCAACGGCAATTAATTACATTTGAACGGCGCACATTGAACGCGTAAGCAATTAAAAATCGGGTGGGATGAAAACATGGAGGGATTGCAAGCTAGCGCCGTACGCCACGCCGGAATTCAGGGGTTCGGAAATTCGCTTCCCGGTTTGTATTTCGCTTGAAGGACAATCGAGCGGTGGAACCTAGACTATAAATACCCTCAAGATGGTATATAGGTATACCGAGGCATCGGGCTCCCTAGCAAGGGTACGTGCGCTACCTGTACATGTGTAGGTAGTGCTCATATAAATTTAACCCGTATATAGCTGGGTGTATAGGGTGTGCGTGCCTTTGCACAGGGCTGGTATATACCCTAAGATCCATTGACCGGATCAGTCGTGGCACGAAACTTTCCTCGATATTTGCTCAGGCTTGTGTGGCTGCCTTTCAACTCCCGATTTGTGCGGTATAATCCTCCGATATATTGCTGTAATTTGTAGTGCGTAATCTCTCACAAATTGCCTTGCATAACTCAGACTTACGGGAGTTCCTTTCTCAAACTGGCCCGCGAACTCGAGTTACCCAGTAGACGCCAGTTATAATACAGGCATTACTGCAGGGCTCTCTCGTTCTTGGCTGCAACTTGTAACGATGTTATCCTTGTGGGAAATAGCTGTATAGTATACACGTTATACAAGACATCACTTCCGATATACTCGATTTTACCCGGTTATCCGACATCACAACTATACCTGTGACCTGTCTTTGCATATATAAACATTATCGACGAAAGCGGACAAGGCGTAGCTCGGCGCGGTTCAAGATATGCGTCGAGGGAACGGAGACTATAGATGTATAAACAGAACTGTACGGAATTCCCCGCGGGGAATGGTATTTTCTAGGTAACAAGGTTCAGAGGCCAAGGATATATACATATATGGTATATACATGTATGTTTGTATTCCGCACAACAAACGGGTCATACACGATGTGCGCAATTTTATTTTCGCGACGTGCTGCCACCCACCCATACGCGGGTATCGGTACATATCTCGCAACGAGTTTCCGCGAAGCCAGGTAGATAGGTATGCATGTATGCTATATAAGAGTAGCTGCAGTGGGATGCATTGTGCTATGGTACCCTTCCGATACGCCGGTTATTAAACAAATCCCTTCTGGCAGGGGTATGTAGTGAATTTTCCCGTTTTTCGATCAAAACCTACATCCTAGGTAATAGCCCTGCCCCCGATAATTTCTGTATTTATGGGATTAATACCCGCGCGCGAATGCAGCTATGATGGATGGAGAAATGGTTTTTGGATCAATCGATAGCAGCTGTCGGCGACACGGGCCCTAATCGGCTTATGTTAATGCCGACGATTTTTGCGCTTTTTTGGAAACTATAATCTGACAGGGACGAGGGCTTCGGATCATTTCAACGAAATGCTGTGATAATCGATTTGAAAAGAGCAATGCATTCTCCCCAAATACGATCCCAAGTATTACCCCTACTAATGTATACATGACAGAAATCCAACGCGTTTGCGTCTCAGCGTACGCAACTCCCAAGCCATTTTCATGGATCCTGATTCCTCTCATGGATGATGGCGCCACCACGTGGTCACGGATGTGGCGTCTCCACTAGTTTTGCGGGCAATTCACAGGATACTTTTGCAGCCGGCAATCGGTACGAATCTCCGCGTCGGTAAATTTCAAGCACATCGGTGAAAATCGATTCGTTTTATCATTCGCACACCTATGTGAAGTTGGCCCTAGACTTTATTATTTTTCGATTTTTTATACGTATGGTATACCGAACCGAATTAATCTTTGAATGCTCATAATTCCTCAGTACTTAAATTTGCAGTTTTTTTTTTGTCGATACTCGATCATTCCGATCGACCATACCGCAGATAGGTAGCTCTGTATAGGTAGCCCCCAATATGACGGCTATCAATAAGCTGGAAAAATGATTTTACCCTTACGAATAAGCTATTGATTTACCTTTCGCAAAACGTCAGCTTCCTCGTGGCGAAATTTCTACATCAAAACGAATATCATTGATAAAATTTCAAATCAGCAACATGATTTTCGCTGTACCGATCTCCCCTACCGTTCAACTTGTTCGTTATCGCGAGATCAACGTTAGAATTGCAAAGGCCTGTATATCTAGATATAGTATATAGAAGGGACAGATTATTTACGTACGGAATGAATTGATTGATTGTGTACTTTACAGTAAATGACTACTGTATATATTTTCTAGTAAATATTTTATTAACCAACAGCTACAAAATACACGCTACGCAATAGTCGTACTAGGCGATGTAATAAAAATCAATTAGACAATAAAAAGTTTATTACTACCTATGTAAGGGTATGTGTGATAACTCACGATCAGTGGTTAAAAATGAATTAAGCTTCACGTCGGAGAGCTGGAATACGATCGCGTGAATTTGAAGCTCGACCTGTATCATCAGTTCGTGGTCGAATTTTCGGAATTTCCTGAATGTGCTCATATAACGTAAGATATAAATTTCAATATTTCATTACATGTGCCAATGTAACGGTATAGCAAATAAGATATACGCAAATGTGTGACAACTTACAATCCTACGTATAACTGCTCGAGTAACATTCAGGATATATTTATAAATATACATACATGTACGCTCACCCAGACAAGTTCTGATATACGGTCTGATTTATGCCGGGACATGGAAAGCCTCAAGCCCAAAATCAAATCCAGGGAAAAACTTCTCTGTGTGTTGGTGTACTTATATAGTATTTATATTACATAATAATATATGTATATATGTGTATTATAATATAGTATACAGAGCGATTCTGTGGAAAGTAACGAGCCTAGAAGGTAGGCAAACGGGAAACGCCTGCATTGAGCAGAACAAACATCGACGATTGGGTTTTATTTCCCACGTAATAAATAAAACCCAATCGTCGATGTTTGAGCTTCTGTGTATATAATATTTCTGTGTGTCTGTGTGTGTGTGTGTGTGTGTATCTATTACATCGTATGTTTTATACAATAAATAATTGACTAGAAATAAATGTCATTATAAATGAATACACGTATCATACATCCGGTCAACAGTTTACAGTATCCATCCTCACAATAATTATACTACGACCAATAGTCTCTTACTTACTTACTATATTCTCTTTACGCGACATGGAGATATACATACATTCACGCGAGTCATTGTAAAGTATATAATATCCCGACATCTAATCGTCGGCAAACGCAGTAGCTGTATGAGGTTTATTTTATTCCGAGCCAAACATCAATGAGCGAATGTTTCGCTAATTTATTGAACGCAACCTGTGTTAGAAACGGTTTCAACACCGTGTTAAGAATCGGAAAACATGCGCCGCATCAATACGCTTGTATACACGTGACAACTTTCGACAATACGGGATACAGATTCCCTCGAACGTCTACCTATACAATTAGGTATATTGAGTAAAGTGTCCTCTGCTCGATAGTCATCGAGATGAAACATCTATAGTAATCGCGGATAGCATTTTGACAATTCCATACAATATATATATATACCTATATTACCCTATTTTATTCATAGCTTTACCCCTAGTTCAATTTTCAATTTCAATTCTGTGATACGATACCGGGTGATTCCTCGCTCACATCGCAGTGATTTCGGTAGCGGACCGTCAGAGCGCTGAGTTGTATGTCTCATGTTACTATATACAGAGCGATTCTGTGGAAAGTAACGCGCCTGCAAGGTAGGCAAACGGGAAACGCCTGCATTGAGCGGCTGTAAACATCAACGATTGGGTTTTATTCATTATGTCGGAAGTAAAACCCAGTGGTCGATGTTCGATCTGCTCAATGCAGGCGTTTCCCGTTTGCCTACCTTGCAGGCGCGTTACTTTCCACAGAATCGCTCTGTATATATACAACTCTGTGCTCTGACCGTCCGCTACCCACATCACTGTGATGTAACCGAGGAATCACCTGGTATACATGTTGGATGTCTAGTTTTAAGTACACTGTTTCATCGGCTGTTTAGGTAATTATCAACTATCAACTATCAAGTACAGTAAAACCTCGATTACCCGAGCCGATTGGAACCGGGCCTACTTGATTCGAGTTACCAGAAAAATTCTGATAATTTGAGCAAAAAAATATGTACGGATAACACAAGACAGCGTACCCATTACTTTCTATTTTTTTGACCCCCACGCGTCTCCAAGAACTGATAAGGGCCCGCCAGTGCGATTCGACGTACAAGCGGTTATCGTGGCGGGGGTGAATCACGGTTCGGATGGTCGAGGTTCTACCGTCTCTACTGTAAATAATCTAAGACTACTAACGAGGAGCGGAGGATAACAAACAAGACGATTCTAGTCCGATGTTTAATTTTCACGAATAGGGAGGAAATAGAAACAAGATTTCCGTAAATTACGGATTCGTCTGGTCCTCTTGCCCCCGCACTCCTTATACCTATAAGATTCTTTACACAATAAATTGCACCAAAAATGCCCGAAGTATATGGAGCTCGATTTCTCGTAGACTCTGTGGCCTCTGCGCCAAACGCCATCATTGTCCCCGTACACCCGCGTTCCATATGTCAATATTACGTGGGTATAGTTGCACGTCGAGCAGCAATGCCCCAAGTGCAGATCAATTCCAGATTAACGTGTAGCCTACGCGAAGCCGCGTGCCCATACTTTCCCCATACACTCGAATCCAACCGAATAAAGACACCTTGCCGTTAATTTGGCTGACGAAAACATCTAGGCCATCACCTTGTTGTCGATATAGTCCTCGTCGTCGTCGGCAAACTTTAACCCGTCTTCCCCTTCCCCAATCAGCTCGTAGAATCCTTTGGATTCCTCCCTGATGTCGACTTCCACCCCATAATCGGGGCTCGGTATTTCCTTCTGGAGATTCGTCTCCTTCCGATTGTCCTTCGGCCGGCTGCAATGGACTCTCGCGGGTGATTCCGTCATCCTACCCCTGGGGAATTCCCTGAGAGGAATATTCACGGCGTCTCCAATTTTAATGTCACCGAGGGTGTTCAATTCGGCGATGTCGTCCTTGTACCTGCACCGCTCCACCACGTTCGACCTAATCATATTGTCTCGGGAAATATCATTGCGATCGTGCGACTCGCAGTAATCCAGATCCAGCTCACCAGTCCCCTTTCTTCTCGAGCAATCCTTGCGGTAGTTCGACACGCCAGAGTTGTGCCTTCGTTCATTGATACCGCTCGGGGTCGTCCTCGGCAATTCGTTCTCGTCAAACGCTTTGTTCCTGACAATTTCCTCGGATGCGCGGCCTCTGATCCCCAGGCTGACGTGGATCTTGGAACTGTCAAAGTCGTCCGAGAATCTGCTCCTCGGATTTCCCGGCGTCTTGGACCGGTCAACTTCGTCGCCGGGCTTTTTTTCCCTCTTCAGGTCCGAGTGTCGTGTAATTTTGGCGCTGAAATTTTTCTGGGTCCTGGCACGTTCCTGTTCGTCGTGTAGCCGATTTCTGTTCGCCTTGGGGGCAAATTTCAACTCAGATTTTTCACCCTCGTTGTTCAACCTGTTCGGAATAACATCGGCGTGTACGTCGGTATCGTCCTGGACGTGCCTCGCCAACGACTCGTCGCTCACCCTGACCCTGGACTCTTCTAGAATCCTGTGAATCGGTAGGATCCCCTCGCTAAGCCTGGCTTTGTACTCGCTAATTATCTCGTCGTGTAAACGACTTTCACCGGGATCAATACGCCTCGGCAGGATCTCATTTTGACAAGACAAAGAACTACCGTCTTCCCCTGCACTCGGGATACAAGTCTCAACTTTGGTCTCTCTTATCAGCTTGTATTCGCCCGGTGTTAAGGCGGCCCCCTCGGTGTCCAGCCTTAGGCGTGAACCGAGGTTGCTTCTTCGTTCGGGTATCTCCTCGTAATGATGATCCTCTTCGATGGCGCGTAAAATATCCGACTCGCCCGGATCCAGGGGCGGTATCCACACCAGAAATGCTGGATCCATTCCCAAGTAGGACCCGGGTGCTGCCCCGGCGTTAACGACGTTGTAGTCGTAGTAGTCCAGTTCCAAGTCCATGTCTTGATTGGCAAGACTGAATTCCGAGCCTGGTCCTTGGAGGAGACGTTCCCTGTTGCGTCTGTCCTTAGACTCCTTGCCGCATCGCAGGTTCGATATATTCGATGACGTACTCGCGGGGGAGAAACCCTGTGGAAATTGATATGGAAAGAAAGAGAGCGTTGAGTCAAACCGGGCGTGCGAGTTTTCACAGTGAACAGCACACACAAGCGAGTAAGTATAACAATCAACAATTTGGAAAGGTAAGGCGCGCACGTGGCACAGGTCTCATATAAGATATATATATATATGTGAGAGTACAATTTTCTGGTTATCTTTTGCGGAGCGAGACACACACTGATGTATATATAGTATGTATACTATGTGGACAAGGTACCTTGACTTGCAGAAGGGTGGATGGTTTTGGGTGGGGGACTCTTACGTTATTCAGGCTGATCGAGGCGCTTGTTACGCTGTAACGTCGGCTGCAGTCCGAGGTCGAAGGCTCTTCGGAAACTGGACTGATAGGGCCAACAACCGTCCGTAGCCTGTGACAAACAATGATTTCGGTTAGGCCTCGAATCCATGAGGTGATGGAAAATAAACTACGCATAATCGAGACCTACGGCTACTCTCTACGATACGTATACGTAGGTATACCATGTATGTTATCCATGCTATCCAGCAAAGCTGTTTTAAAGGCGGATGCCAGAGCGTGTAATAACAAGGGTTGTGTGGAATATATCTTGGCGATGAGATTACGAAATGAGGAATCTTAACAGGCGACATGCCTAGGGTGAACTTACTTAACTGGTCGGGCGTACTTGACCTCGGGTTGTCCTGATGCTGAGGTATTGAAACTTGACAGACGCCTCACCGGCGTACCGACACAACTAGGCGTTGTTATCGTATTGTGCGAATTTGCGTCCAAATCTTTATCCTTCAAAGTGCCAGACCCCACGCTACCCTCGTCGTCGCCTCTGTTAACAAACAATACCGAGCACCGATTGAAGCTTTGATAAGAGACATTTTCGCAAAACAAGAATCAATCAAAGTTGTGTGCTCCTTTTTTGCTTCTTATTCTTTCTCTCTCTCTCTCTCTCCCACTCTCACTATTTCTATCAATGTCTTTTGAATCCTATCTATCTCTGAGATCGCATTCGCAGTCGCGTTCCGCCGCCCCTTCTGTCCCCCTTGAGATTGGAGCCGATCGCGCTTAGCGCTCCTTCACTTTCTTTCTTTACTTTACTTCAAGTGAGCGTACGCAGCCTCAGATTACGAGTCACTCTGTAATAGTTTTTGATACCTGGATTGTGAGTTTTCTGTACTGGTTTTGTACCTGTTGTCTTCCGGCCCTGTCTAGGGTTATGGCATAATAAATGGGATCTAATCTGATCTAATCTCTCATTCGCTTTTTTTCATTCAACTTTGACCCCCTTACTCAGGTTGCGTCTCCGTGCTTTCATAGCCGTCTTCGAGATCCGCCGGCGCCTCGTCCAGCCTCGCGTGCTTTGGCGAACCTCTCCTTGGTAGTCGAACGAGAGAAACTACCTCGGATATTAAAGTTGCCGATGACAGAGCGCGCGCCCTCCTTGCGAGGCCCTGCATGGATCCGCTACAAACTGGGTAAGGATCTTGGTCAATAAAATTGTATGAAGCAAACTTTCGAATTCATTGGAAGTGCAGTTTGAGAATTTACGAATTAGATTTGCTCGCGAGCAAGGCTGTGACTAGCTCAGCTTGTACGAATATCGGATTAATACGACGCACCGGAATTGTCCGACAGACTGTCGAGATCCTCGGCTATCTCGTATTTCCTGTACTTGAAGGCGTACTGCAACGCCAAGAATACAGAAACCAGGAACATGAGAACGAGAAGGGTTGCAGCGGCCATATGAGCTGGCGTCAGCCACAGAGCCCATCTTCCTGCTGCTGCCATTATTTTCGGGGTGAGAAAATCTGCTGGCGCCGTAGTACCGTTATCCAAAAAAACGTTGGCTATAATTAGAAACAAATTGGATGAAATCTATCATTCACATTTCTCTAGTTAATTTGCTTCTCGTGTCAATCAAGCGCTCTATGCCTGACTCAATAATAGACTGAATGAGTTACACCTAAGACCGGTGGACAGAACTACATACCGAACATCGTGGCGTGGGCTAGGAATCCGCCAACGCAAGATGTGTGCTCGGCTGCTTCTTCGTCGCTGAAAAACTCTACCAGCAGGTTTGTCCCCGATGAGACCACTGTGCCCGAAGCCGGGGGGTTTTTGTCGAAGGCGACGTCGGCCAACAGTTCGGCACTCAGAGAGTCTCCGTCGCGTATTCTGATATACTGATCCTTGCACGGGAATCTTGCTTGGTCCAGGTGAAGGCGGACCTGATGATCAGCTTCGGCCTGAACCACCCAAAATGATCTGCCGGGACAAGCCTGGGTACTGGCCGCCAGGATTCTTCGCGTTCTGTTCGCCTCCAGGACTACGAGACAACCGCACCTACATTTCGTGCCAACTTCAGCAGCTACCTCCGGTTTCTCAGCAGCCAATTCTTTTCCATGCCGACACTCCCAGTCGCCGGGAGTCCAGTTTTCACGGAGGTCCAATTGATTCGAACCCCCGCATGTCTCGGTCTCAACTGCCTGACCCTGCAACGATCGAAACGAATCAATGCGACGTAACAAGGTATGAAGATGCGGTATGCCGGTGAAGGGGAAGAAGACTCGTCACGAACCTGACAAAATTTCGCTCCGTATCTTGGAGGTGGTGTGTCACAGAAACGATACCGGTGCCTTGTGCCACCGACGCACGAACTGCTGCAGGGAGTCCATTGACTCCAGGGTCCCCACCCGCCAGCATCACCGTCTGCGGGAAGAAGATAAAAGAAAAGTATGAAACTAGGTCGGATTATCCAATTAGATGAAGCCCAGGAAAAGTTCTCGAACGACAACTGTGCCAGTGAACCGGTGCTCCGGAGTAGATTTATTGAACTTTATAGATGTCCGTCGAAAGTGCAGACCTTGCCCACTATCGAATTACGTACGCATCCTTGCGATATTGTGAATACCTATATATCCAAATGGGACTGTGTTTCGAAGTGACAATTGCACCATGAAAGTCCGATCGATTTTTTGGAAATTTCTGGACAAGGCGTGGGACAAGTCATGCCAAGCGCAGCGCCTGACAGAAGAGCGAGTCTTTTCCGAGTATACGTCTTATTTCCGGGAGATGAAAGATTGTCAAAGTAATATGCCGATAATCAGCGGTGACGCGGTGCGACAAAGACGTTTTAGCAAAGCTTTCATCGTTCTAGTCGAACTCCTCCGGTGAAAGACATTGCCCTGTATATATATACATACACCTATATGTATACTAATACCTGAGTTGAGAATAAATACGAAAGCAGAAGGAATAAAAATTGTTGTGAACATCTAGGCGAGCGGGTGGAGAAAATATAAAGTATGTAGGAAAACGTTCCGCTCGGGTTCGCGAACGCGATAAGCTATACGAGGGTGCCAAGCGCGATGCAGTTTAGATGCAAATCCAGATAATTTCTTTACAGCGCAGTCTCTTAGCGGAGTGAACCCACAGCGTTTTCGAAATGAGATTATATACGTATTATTCCAAATGAATTTTGTAACTTTGACGATTACCAGGGACTTAGGACACCGATTACGTGTACGAGGTCTGGGAATTCTCAGCACTGTAATTACCGTGCTAATTATCAAGCGAGTTCGAGCTTACCGAGGCCTTTTTATTCCTGCACAGACGATGAATATACATATAGTTGCTAACTATGAGGATTGTCGCAGACGACTCTCTACCTACATACATGCTATATCTACTTCGTTAGTTTCTGTCCTTTCGAACGTCCACGTTCACAATCAGGAATAATAACTGTTCCGATATCATGAAGTTTCATTGTACTGTGACTTTCGAACCTCGGCTCCGTTCGTTCTGACCACTGAAATCCGCGTCAAATTCTGAACAAAAACACAACTGAGGCCGGGAATGACAATATATCGACCTCTATTACGTCGTCACGAGATCGTCACGATTTAAGTCACGAGCAACAAAAATGGCAGCATCAACTGCGTCGTTTGCCGGCGTTGAAAAGTTTTTTTATTCTTCTGTTCGTTCGCACGTCGTAGCCTAGGGCAGAGCAAGGGACGGCCAAATCATCCCTCGCGGCAAAAGCGAGCGAAATTATTTACGCAAATTTCTCGCTCAAGAGTGCCGTGGTTCTCACTCGATCTCGTCAGAACATCGGTGTCGCCCTCGTGATAATGCCGGAAGTACGATAAAAATCAAGCAAACCGAGAAGCAAACATTTCCAGCAATCTATCGTTCGTCAAGAATCCACGACTCGTATATTGCGGCGTTTTCAACTAACTTATACCGAATTTTATTTACGACTCAAACTCCTGTTGAATATTCCGAAAGTCAAAGTCAAAGTATTTCATGACACTCGTCTGCCATCATTCCGATTACCATATTTTTTGTTCACATTTGAAAATGTGCTCGATACATTTTTGTATTAAACAGATCGTGACAAAGCATACCGGACTTTTGACACTTTTTTTTTTCTTTTTTTTTTCTTTTGCATGAAAGGGAGGCGTAATTTCGTATGGCTCGTACGAAAGAGGGTCAGCTGCTGCGTGGAGGCATGGGGATGCAAAGGGGTGACAGCTAGTGTCGTATAATGCTACCATCGACCAAAATAACTGGGAATATCGCAGATTTATTGAAATACGCGCGGTGAGAAAATTTGTACATCTATACATAGAATACCCGGGTATGCCTATCCATATATATATATATATATATATCATACAATACAATACAATTCACCTTATGCATTCGTATGTACGAATATTGCTGGATTAAGAAGACGTCTCCGGGCGACGTATCTTGGGAAGCCTTGCTGTAGGTATGTTGAAGTGAGTACATTATCACCGGTTGTATGATATGTGAGACTTGTTCATTCCAGAGAATTTCCGCTTCCAAAAATGGTAATACGCGGCTCTTGACGCCAGTCTACATCCGCGTTCAACGTATGAACGGGAAAAAATTGCGGCAGACGCATTGAAAGCTTTTCGATAAAGCTCGCGTCGAACCTGAACCGAATGAGTGGTGCTATTTTTTAACCGGTGATTGTACGCCCGACATTGAAGCATGTCGTGACACATTATTTATACGCTGGAAGCATAATAAATCGGCACATGAAACTTTGGAGTTGCGAAAGTTTTCAGCTTCTCTCTTCGCTTGCCTCCATATAGGTATGTATATGCATAATGTGAAATGTACTTAATTTAGTTGATACATCAGAGAAAAAACGAAACAAAAAATCGCCGGCACCCCTCAATAGTGAAATAGAGCATTAACACGTTGAGGATCTTCTTTTTTCATGGTTAACTCAAGATTTTTCAACTTGGAGCATGAATATTTTTTTCAATGGCCAGTCCAATATATTATATACGTATACAGATATATAACGAATCTACTTCTGTAAAAATGTTGCATTGTTTTGTATTTCCCTTCCAAATCTATTTATCAAGTTCGCAAACTGAAATTGCGAAGTAACTTTTCATCTTCCTGTGTATAGTATAGAATCTTCTCGAGGACTTTGTTTGTAATCGGGCTTCCAGTACCCAAGCCCTTCGTAACTCTTGTTTAGTTGCGGAACTTTTAAACAAAAAATTTATGGACCGGTATAATAAAACGTAATAAGCTGGTTAATGATAATCTTGGATAAAAGCAATCTTCTCAATTTATTTTTAATCCTAATAAGCCCTAAATTCATTCTTAAACAGGGTAATCGCTTTCAAGAGAGCATTAGATTTAATTTAACAAATTGGTAAAGTTGAGGCGATCCTCGGCTAACAGTATATTCATTATACGATTACTTCCAACGATAATTCTAATGCATCTCTGTTCTTCTTGTCTCACGTCCTTTTTAATATATTTCGACAAGCACTTTTCACAAAATCATTTCGTCAAAGGTTGGAGATAACGGGGTTACCAAACATCCGTTTCCTCTCGTTTCGCGGGATTAGGTGGGGTAGAGAAATCTTTCATACTTCTTAGTCTCGGAAGGAGAAAAGGTAAGCGCAGACCGTAGGATAATTTTTGCACTATCTGTATAAGCGAATAGAAGGTGAATTTTCTGGCACTGACTGTACCGCAATGCTAGACGCCCCTCAGACTGTTCCCTAGTCTAGCCTCTTTATTTTATTCCAATAACTTTTCATCCTAAGGTGGTAACATAGCGGCAGTCAAGCCGATAGAATTGCACGATTATGAATCAATTTTTTTTTTTTTTTTTTCAGTATTTCATTTATCTTTTTGCTTCTTGTGTCATTGTTGATCCAAAATACATCGCCGTATCATAGAAAAAACAAAAGATAATCAAGACGCAAGTATTATTTTTTGATTTGGTGCCGCCCTCTACTCTATATAAGCACACGTGTGTGGCACGAATTCGTTCTAGTCAAAGATTGACCCCGTCGACATTTTCTCCCTATATACATACATATACCTATGCATGAGAGGTTCAACTCTGGCGTACTATATCCCTGTTATTTCTGTAGTGATGGACGCGAACTTCGGTAGTCACATGTGACAGAGATGAATGACTATTTGTGATAAATCGAGGATTGGTGAGTCCTGGACGCCATGAAACTTCGAAGTGTACCATAGCATCGCTGCAGTGTACCTGCAGTCAGATGTTTGACAACGCCGTCATCGCCAATCGAATTCCGCGTGCATACAATGGCGTAATATGTCCACATACGCTATATTATATGTATTCGATATCCATCCAAGTTAGTCGGGAATTGGAATGAACTGTATTGTGTATGAAATAATCGAAGCTCATTGCGAATTGTTGGATTGAGTTTCACGGCAGTAACGCATGTACAGCTCTGACTTTAACGAAGGTGCTTACGTTCTTCCGTGGTGTAATTCACGGGTGATATAACATTTAATCAATAGAAGTTCGTTAGGGTAGCACGCGTTTGGGGGAGTACGAGTACGCAAATTTTCGCATGAAGGGAGAAGAAGCCAAGCTAGCCTTGAAATCCTATGTTGAATACCGAGGCACGGCAAAGGAAACACTTGATACTGTCAGCTGGTTTAACGTTTAAGGCTCGAATATGGGCCTCGGCGCGTGAGCAGCGATATTGAGCGAAAGATGATGTATCCTCAGCTGCCGGTGATGACAATTGTGCAGGAAATGTGGGAGATTTATTTATTACTCACCTTGAAGTGGAAATGTTGGAATGCAATCGACCCTAACTTGCGACATGGCACCGGTGATGGCCTGGCTCACATAGCTGAAGCAGTACTCGACGAATCTCTCTTTGAATATGTCACAGTCGAAGGTCAAGGTGTGTTTGCCAGGCGGTGCTTTTAGCTCGGCTAAATAATGCAAAGTAGAAGGTGGCGCGGGCGAAGCTACGTCCGCCCTAAGACGTCCGTATACACGGACGCGATCACCCTGAAGACGACACGCTGGGTATTCGAAGAGGACAGAAATCCCACCGCTTCCCTCGTCACAGGGGTAGACCGATCTGGCACGGACGTTGAAGACAAATTGATCCGACCATTCCACCTGGAATATGGGGAACAAGTGTAAGTTCAGGGCTTAGGTATTATAAATAAAATTGCTAATTGCGCACGATTTACGAAACGGCGCGAGTCGCTTCTCTCTATATGTTTCCAACGACATTTGCATGTTCATCAATTCTGCCCATCCAAGGTGTTGTATATGTGGCTATAAGCCTGAGGAATCGAAGTAGAATAGGTGTGGTATAGTCCGCCAGCGAACGGAAGAGTGAAAAAAGATATACTTACTTTTATGTAAGCACTCGTGGTAGGTGCCGTTGGGTTTCCAGCGGTTGGTTTCAATCTCAGAGCATAGTGCCCCGACTGGCCGAACAGTTCGCATCGTAGGGTAACGACCCTTTGACCAGGGAATCCTTTGACCTCTTCAGAGTACAGTACCTGCAAAACGCCATTCTACGTGGCAATTGGTACGAGAGCCATAGTGAAATAATGAAGCGAATGCCGCAGACTGCGCGTATGTATGATTATTACACGTATGTATAGGATATGATTTGAGATAAGTAGAAGACTGGATGACTAATCGAAAGCCTAATACTACTACCGAAAACAAAGCAATCCTCTCGAAGCATCGACCAACCTGGACGTGGCTTTTGTTGCGTGTATCGCAGGAGAGCACACTCGATCCGCAATATATTAGCTGCATGGAGTAAGTTGCGATCGGAACTCCTGGCGAAGGTGTGCACGATATCCCGGTGTACTCTAATGTTGCCAGCACCGGTTGCCCCGGGTATGTTTCGA
Organism: Tenthredo scrophulariae; assembly: GCA_963978835.1. Lineage (NCBI taxonomy): Eukaryota > Metazoa > Arthropoda > Insecta > Hymenoptera > Tenthredinidae > Tenthredo > Tenthredo scrophulariae. Next base: position 188,315 of record OZ022228.1, read on the forward strand.
AATGTTGTGGCTCCAAGGATAGCGACGGTGTTGGCCATCTGACGTCTAGGGTTGTTCTCATCTGTGAAACATTTGAAAACAAGTCTGAGAGTCCGCGGCGAACAGTAAGACGTTGATAGAGTTGTTGAAGGTGCAGGGAAATCCTTTTGAATCTGAGTCATTTTTTGAAACCCCGGGATTGGTGGAAAATCATCATGCGAAGATTTCATTGTTCTCATAAGTCCGCGCGCAGATAAAGCGGGAAGGCTAAAAGCAAGTATTAAGTGTGATCTTCACGTTTTCTCCCCGTTACTTTCGCTCCGGCGATAAAATTTCAACAATTTACTACGAAAGCCTTTGTTCGTCTAATAATCCATCATGCTGACTTTAATCTCGGAGTGCTGTTGCGGCTGTCTCTGAACTTTACCAACCAAAGGCGATACATCAGTCGCGTCATCTCATCTCATCTCATCTCATCTCATCTCATCTCATCTCATCTCGGCTCGCCTCGTCTCCCTTCCGCTTACGCACGGACATCGCATGTCATACTAACCACAGCTTAATGGTCGAAAATTGTCGCGGTCTGTTCTTGACGGCTCCCTAAAGTTTTACCTGGACGTCGTGTACGGAGGATATGTCGGTCAGCTTCGCTGGCACTGGAGAGTTCTTCTCCTGGAGTTGAAGAGAGTAAGTTCCCCCGCGTGACAAAAAACCACAGGGTACGGTCAGGGAGAGATTGCCACCAAGAGGAGGTACCGGATCAACAGCCACTTCCCCGACAAGCTCGGAGGTAAATCCATCCAAACGCAACACCCTGAAACATTATAATTACTTTTTCATATTTTCTGTAATATTTCGCAGGGAATCGTTGCGCGACCTTTGCACACGTACCGTAGTACCAGAGGTGCTTGAGACATTCCACCGTCCATTTCCGAGCGACTGTCTTGCTCTTCCTCCATGACAATGTCCACGTCCTCTGTCGTCGTTGACAGTACGGTCGTAGGCCGGTCCAGAGGCGGTAATCCTAAGATCAGGACAGCCAGATCGCCGGACAGAGCAGCGTGCGATGCAGCGACTACAACCCGTGGAAAGACGGACTCGTCCATTGGCAAAATTGCCGTCAGGGTGGCTGGAATAAGGATTGATATTTCATTTTCTATGTTATACGAACCCAGAGACCCGCTCACGATTAGTTCACGAATGGCATATTATTGAACGAAGCTTGTTATATGTATGTATGTTTTCAAAGAAATAAAGGAAAGGAGACTCGCAGAGGCGAGTGAAGTGAGAAATAACATTGAGCTTGCTGACGTTGAAGACAACTGATAACGAGAACGGTAAACCCCAATCAATTTCAATGATCGAACAAGGTATGTCCTATAGTGTCGACACTCTCATCGTATATATTTTCAAGACGGAGGACCGTCTCCTTTTTACGCTCTCGTCGACAAATCTAACAAGGTTGCAGGGTCTACACCGAGATATTTATTCTCCGGTTGAAACGATTGAAAATCCAAATAAGAGGCAGTTGAAAGGTGAGCGAGTGAAGAGGACCTCACGAAGCAATTTGATACTTGTTCTGCGGATGAACTTATCCAAAGGAATTGTCTTAAAGTTTATCCGACTAGGAACGATCTCACACGATCGCACCGTTCGATGACAAATACAGCCGCGGTGGTCAATTATCACAGAGATTAGGTGAACGTTGATGCGTAAGATTCGATGAGACCGCCGTAAATGTTGGAGAGTTGACGAAGACGTGGAATTGGGACGAAACTAACTGATTGGATAAAGTCACTGAGTGTGACAAAAAGTTTCGTTTCATTTATTGACAAAGTTCATTGCAACATTCGAAACGCGCCGAGTTACCCCGTACCGGTAGTCCCACGTATCAAAACGACAATCCGAAAAAGTGGTCACACGTTATGCTATAGATTCCTCGCTGCAGCGATTACCCGCTACTCCAATTGTCGGTGGAGGTGCACAAGTACCGCCACAGTGGGTGCCGATATGTGTTACCGTAGCCGATAACGCGTCGTCGTGCCGAAGCCGGCAGGTGTTGCCCCATGTGCCGTGTAAATTCCAAAGTACGGTATAGATAGGTTACACACGCTGTACGTGTACGATATACATTCGCAAGAGCCAGAGCTTTGTGTAGGTATATCAGCTATCTTGCGTGGTGGGGAATAACAAATGACGATCAGTCGTTTACGGAGGATTTATAGCGTCTTCTTCTCACGGTTTAACGATCGCACGTCCTACGAGATCAACGAGCCGCACTGGTAAGAAGGAGACGAGACCACGGAGGAGGTGATTCGAACGAAGATTAATACGTAGGCAAAAATGTAGGGAGAAACGGGCTACGGGTAGCCGTAAAACCGAGTTGTTTCAAACGGTGTTTCTTCAAGTCTCTCTTCCTACCAGCCCTCCCTCGATTCCTCTGTATATCCGTATATCCGTATATCTCGCCTCTCACCCTCGCCTCGGCAATGGTAGAAGTGCAAATTGCAACGAATAAGAACCCGAGCTCGGATCCCTCGGTTCCCCAAGGTGGCATTACCGCGGGGCATCTCCGACGACGACCGGGAGGATAGATATTGACTCCTGCAGGTTATGGGATGGATCCACGCACGTATCGACGGCCATGAACCCGACCCGCCGTCCCCGCTCTCTGGGAAACAGACAATTGCTACGTATTCTCAAAGATCAGCGTTTTCCTAACGAAACGCCGTCCGTCCCCAAGCATTGCGAACAATTTACCGCGTATTTATTCAACTTTTTCCAAATTTGTATATATATATATATATACACAGGCACATAACTACGTGTGAGCGTAGCTATCAATGGGGCTGATATTCGCATCGGACAGTGATAAATGCCTCTGTCCATCTGACAGGAAGGGAGAGAGGTCCATGTATTGCACAGGTGCCAATGGCATTTGTAATTTACGATTATAATTAGCGCGAAATTTCCACGTACAACGTGTCCGTACCTGCATGCGATAGCTGTGCTGCCCTGCTCGGATATTACGATATCTGTCGCTCTAATGCCTGCCTGTATTAATCCTCCCACTATCACAACGATAACAAAGAACAGCAGGAATGAAATAACGGCTGTACAGAGGGGGCAGAGAGATGCTGGCAACTTATGCAATAGTTTGCATTGATTTGGACACTAACTTCTCCATCCATCATACGTAGTACCTGGAACAACATAGTCTGAGTATATGGTGTCAGTGGTTTGGTCTGATTTCTCATTGCTCAAATATTCTCGTAGGTATCTGGTGGGTAACTACTGTTTCGAAAGCGTTCGCGTCATGCCGGGTGGGAATAAAAAAAAGAAAAAAGAAAAAGGATGACCGAAATTCAAAAGCTCTTTGCTCGTATAGAATCTGATAAGGAAGGCGACGGATGGTGTACGACGTTTCTGTATAGGCTCGTAGAAATATCTTGGAAACCAGAGAAACTCAGGCGAGACAGAAAATTGGAGAACTGGTCGTTTTATTGCTGCAAAGACGCTCAGAAAATATGTATCACAGAACTCGCTCCTACACCACCACCGGGAGAAGAGATTCATCCCACGATCATGAAAGTGGACACCTCCCTACCTGGGATCCAAGAATATGTATTAGCACTTCAGAGCGAATTCTTGCCCTACGACGTTGGCGCGTTGACATCAAATCGTACACAGAATATAAATATACGACGAATCTGAATATTGCGGCCCGCTTATTAATTTATTCACGTATCGATTGACAAACCGGCCACAAAAATTCATTTCATCAACACCTGGGACGCACATTACAAAGAACCTGTATCACAACCGTCACATCCGTCGAGATATATCCGGGTATCTCGTCGGTGTCTTGCAGTAAATTGAGACCCCAGTATCCCGGAGTCGCCGACAGTGAGAACACTAGTCCAGTCTATAAGTTCAGATCCGTTTAAGTTCAAAATCATTCGGTCGTCGCATTTCGAACGCGAAGTGAAAACTTTTTCAGGGCTGCTAAAGATTATCCAGTCTCGTTACAATTTGGTACGTAATTACCCGGAGCTCCTGAAGAACCGAATTATTTTAAGAGCGTACGCGATGTTTGCAGACCACAGACTTCGCCAAACGGCCATAGGGTACAGCACGCTGATTACTTGGCTAAGGAGTTAAGACTAGTTGAGGTTCCAACCATGAACTCGGCGTTCTGGTTGCATCTGAAACGCAAACTCAACACCGACGGAGTAAACTTGTGGATTAATCTACCTCCGGCACGATTCGTCAAGGTTTCGTTAAATATTTACCGGATAGCCTGATATACGGTGACCGCGTCTCGTAAAGATTCTTATAGTAGAAACTAGTCCAAGTCGTATATTGTCTACACTCTAGTCCGTGCATAGGGCATGTAGGCCGTAGACTCTGGCTAGCTTCTATGTTGTACATGGGCCTATATGTATCGTATATGTGGGTGGTACACACATGGACGAACAACAACAGACCAGAAATGGTCGAATCGCGTGATCCTATATAACTTCCCAATGGCTAGTGGCATTCTGAATGCATTCTCCCAGACGGTAGGTAGGTAGGTAATGTTCTGGGAACCGTAATTCCATTAATACGACCCCATATACGAAAAACGTCCCCGTGGACATAATTTACGAGCCTCTGTATTCGGAAGACTGTGTGCATGTATCTAATGTATACGTATACTATGTATACACACGCGTAGGTATTTACATACTTTGACATCTTCTTCGACTAGGCGACGAATATTGACCGGAGATACACCGAGCTGAATAATTTTCTAGCGCGTCGGAAATATGAACTCTTCTTTGGTCGGACCACGGTGGGAAAACGTAGATGTGAATTCATGGTCTGTATGATATATTCAAAAAATTGACCGGATGAAAATGTATACACTTTGTCGAGTTTCGCGATCCGGTTTTTAAATTTTTTGTATTATAATTGGTAATCTACAAAGCCGCAAGCAAGCAAGCAAGCAAGCAAAAAAACGCTCGGACGTGCTTGAACATTAAAAACGTAATTGTTTAGAAAATTTCGCGGCGAAATAATATTGGGGCTGCAAATTGAGGGGTAAGGAAAAATATACATATATATATATATATATATATATATATATATATATATATATATATATATAGGAAAGAAGAATGCAAAAAAAAATGGAAAAATTAAAAAAATACATGGAAAAATAACAAGCCCGGCATCACCTGATAAGATAATATTTATTACAACCCGCATTTCTGTCGAAGCTTACGTTGGCAAATATCCGGGGATAAAACGTAACGTCCGCCGCGGTAGCGTAAAAACAGAATTCAATTTATCGTCACTCGTTTTATTTCTTTTTCAGCACTTTTTCACTGCGGTAATTATTCACCAAAAGATATTTGCCGATAGGAAGAAGGCATGGCGATACGGGCTGCATAATTTCCAAAGCAGACGAGGAACATTCTCCAAGATTCTCGCAGTAAAATATACGTTCAATTAAGGGGACAAATAATTCCGATATCGCCGATGCTCTTTACACGGGGCGGAGGGGGGGCGGGGGGCCTTTGCACTCGTTGGCTCTTTTCCCTATACATTCTCCTCTTCTTCGTATACACTATACCCAGGACGAAGCCATGCCAGAGTAATGAAGTTCCTCGCGAAGCCGTAGACTTTAATGCAAGTAATCGGAGACAGGGCCAAAAACTGTTTTGAAGAGACGCGGCAATTCGACACCGATTGAGAATAGATACGAATGAGAAGTCGAGTCGAACGCAATTTCCAGAAGAAACGAAGAATGAATTCAAAAATTTTGATAACAGGTATGATGATATTTCACGTCTGCGTGCAGCGAATACCTCGATTTATCATTCCTCAAATTGCTATTCAGTCTCATATCCCAAAGAGTATGCGGAATTTATTTTCCCCACAGTTTTTTATTCAACAATCGCGCATCGATATTCATTGAGTTCGTTTGAAATTTAAATGCAGACGGGGAATGAGAGGTGAAGGGGTTTTATTATTTCAAAAGAAACCAGAGGTTCGACTACTATCGAGCCTTTGGCGCGGGGCTGCACCTCCGCGAGCGAAGGATGAGAATCTCCCGGGCGTGTCTAAACTTACGAGTTTGCGTTTCAATCTCTCAAACATACGTTCTATTTGCGAGCCGGGGAACTGGCAAGTTTTTCAATTTTACAAAAATGTGAGAAAGCAAGGGAGTGAGTTGGGCTCGCCGATGCAAATCTTCCTCGACCAAATCACTTTCACGTCAAACGACAAATATTCATCCTATTTGATCCCCAGCTCCAACCGCGGTGGATTTCACTTATTGAATCAGTGTACCTAATCGATTACCCCGAAGGACCGAACGGGTCCCCGACCGATCGTCGAACAACTTTGCAATTCGATATACAACAATCGGTAAATCTTCGTCTCGATTAAGCCTCGAGTCTCATGCCGCATACACGCCTCAATTAATTAATCAGCCAAAGGATTTGCAACGGATTGTAACACCTGTGTACGTACGCATATAGGTATATGAAGGTATATAACAATAAAGCTTTACATAAACATCCTTCCGGCCACAATGGGTTTAGTTTTCGTTTCCCGAATTATACCGTAACGTTGCCCCGCCGCTGCCAATGTCTACAGATACTGTTACCGTCTGAAAGTGGGGCAAGTAAAATATTTGGCTTTGTATAATCTCATGGTAGGTGCTGCGGAAATCCTATTAGGGAAGTTAGGAAAAGCCAAGTTTACCTTCGTCGTTTGCCGTTTGCACCCAACTGTTTCGTGGCCAGATCTTCGCAGGTTGCCCCCGCCCGATTCGGGGAAGAATTTCATGCAGGGGTTAGGGTTACGTCGCGTTCTACTCTGGGATATTAACAAACCCGTAGAGGTGAGCGGATCTGAGGTGAGAGAATCCTATTGGATGAAAATAAATCCCAGGCGTGACGGGACGAAGTCTCTTTCCAACATTGTTGGAAACCGAAAGAGCATAACGCGTTCGAAACCCTTTTCACCTGCAGTTTCACTCAGCCAGTTGATGATTCTTCAAGCAATTCTTCTGCAATCTGTCCTGTCCTTTGTTCGTTTGGGACGACAGGTAAAACTAGGGCAAAGTTTTTAATTACAGTTTTATCTTCACTTCCCCGTATCGGTGTTCGCTATCTTAATTGGCAGGACTTGCAGACACCCGTGCCACCAAACGCGCGGGCAATTCGTATCATCGCCCGAACGAGAAGGAAGCTTTCCCGTTTGGAACAAACTGAGGGCTACAACTTTCCCCGCAATAGAGTCCACCGCACCGGGAGCAGAGTTCTCGTACGAGAGAACATCCCGCAGTCCATTCTATTCTCTAATTTCACGGCTAAGTTAACGGGCAACTAACGATAAGAAGAGGCACCGGTACCCAGGTCTCCATGCCCGCAAACATATTGCAGCGATCCCAGCATGGCTCTGGTAAGTCCCGATATTTTACTTACGACGCGGTGAGAAAACAATGGAAACGGGAAGGAGACGAGAAAAAGAGGAAAAACTAAGGACCACGTTGAAGTTGTTACCCAGAGCGCAAATAGCTGGTATCGTCTTCCGCTGTATCCTGGAAAGCCACGTTTGTCGAACGTGAAACGAGCTTTCATTTCTACGGCGAAGCAGGTGGAGGAGGAGAAAGAAACGAGAGAGAGCAAGAGAGAGAGAAGCAGATGCAGAAGAGGAAGAAGAAAAAGATAGCGAAATTTCATTGCTACGCTACCCCGTTGACATGAATCTTCATCAGTTTAATCGTTTCTCTTGTACGGCGAAATTTTTAATCTCACAGCAACAGAAAGCAATATTGGAGCGCAACGTTCTCGTCTTGTCTAACTTCCGTCACGATGTCAAAGCTCATAGGAAGCCTTCCATCTGGAACGTGATATCAAAGTGTCGCCGATGATTGCTTTTCTTTATAAATTTCTGCAAAATTGGACGGACAACTTCTTCTATTCTTGACGAACTGATGCGAAAGCATCACTCGAGGCATTATTTCGAATATTACGAAACACAACTACACAGATCTGAACCGTGTTTCGCAAGAACTGTAGCGACGGCATCTAGAAAACTGTGAACCGGACTTGACTATAGCGTTGGTATGCGATATTTTAGGCCCCGAATATTTTTCGACGGGGTCAGTGGATAGGCGAAAGTGTGCGCGGCGGTTACTGGTCCATAATTTTTTTTCAGCGAAACAACCATTGGCCATCAAGGAATCCTTCGAGCTTTCGAGTTACGTGATTATGATACAACTCACGCATGTGGAAATATTTTTATTTCTTTCAAATGATATTTGTGATAACGACAAGTTTCACACGATACAACCGTATCACGTCCCAAGCAATAGCGTGATTTCATAATGGCACCAAGTTGATGGAAGAGCAGGAAAAAAGTAATGGTATATAATGAAATATTGTATCTTCACCGCGAGTCTTCTCTGATTTAAATAACGTTGCGGTGGGTGTGAATAATTTGTTAGCTAACTGTTACTTGAGAATATTCAATGTATGGTTGATTGACCCGCGTGTAAACGATATACTTCAGCGAGATAAAAACCAGCGGGTAGGATCACGGATGGGATTGGAGGCGTTTGTGTTTCGCTGTGTAATTCGATCGCCTTTTTATACAAGCAGAGGTATTCAAATTAGGCTGTGAATTTGTGAGAAATTCTTGTTCTCGTTTACGCAACGCGTAACCGAGAGCAATTTGATCAACGTTTTTACGCAGCGAGAGCAATTTGATCAACGAATTCCAGTAAATCGCCAACATATGATTGAATTTATTCATCAATCTGACATCCTGGAATATTTCTATCCCTTTTTCGGGTGAGGTTTTTTCATTTATGAATACTGAGGAACAGATTTTTCTATTACCGATTACGTATCTTTTCAACGACCAGTGAGGTCCGGAAGCGATCCTTTTAAGGTTTCGACCACACGCACCGAGGGCTACTAGATTATATCTTTTTGGGCCACACTCCAGCGATCTATATATGAAATGACGTACTAATATTCCGGCAATGACAATCAAGAGTGTCGTTGAATTCCGACAAAAAGGATTTTTACATCAGTTGAGTTGACTGCGGAGGGCGGATGCAATTTTCGTGCAAGGTTTAGAGCTTTCACGATAGAATAACATTTTGCTACCAGTCTGAAACAAAGAGGGATGGAATACCTATGGTAAATCGATCACCGCGCAGAGCTAATACGATCGTCGTCGTTTAATCCAGATATAACATTTTGGTTCGAAGAGAAAACCGCCGTGGGATGGAAATGAATAGACAAGTAAATAAATGAGGAATTTTTGGTTCTACTTTTATATTCTTCGAAGGGGCAGTCGAGTCTATGGCGATTATTTAGTCCTATGAACATTTAATTTTATCGCCACCATGTCTTGTGAGCACTGCGTTGATGCCGAGAACGAGTTCTTCGTCTATAGTCGACTCTGCGGAGGATAGGCATAATGGGGTTTTCAGACAGTTGGGAGCCGAATTCACGACTAGGGAATACGGTAGTTAGCCCTATTCGTGTCTAGTTTCGGTAAGTTGAATGATCAGAAGTGAACTGCGGTGGTGAGAAGCCCCGGAACTTCTGCGGCTTAACACGAAGATAAACATAGATGGGGGGCAGGGATTAGTTTTATATGTGAAACGTAATTGCGATACCAGAAAAGCTCGGAATTAATCCAATACAAAGAAAAGTAGAGGGTGAAAGGAACAAAAAAAAAAAATTACGAAGAAACGGAAACCGTCAAGTTGCGGCTATATTCAGGGAGCCATTATTAAATTCTCAAGTCGAGATTCTCCGCAAAAAGTAGAACGGAATAAGAAGAAGAAGAAAGAAAGAAAAAAAAAAAAAAATACAACTATGAAAGGAACGTACGACAATTAATAATCACCCTGGCACGGGTGTGACTTTTGACAAGTACTTAAACCAGGCGGGGTCCTACCAGAAGATAGAAAGATTAATTTTGGGAGCAAAAATACTTCGCACAGTTATCGAATACGAAATGAATTAGGCACCCTCGATCTTCGATTGATTTCGCTATCTTTGCATCCCCCGACTTTGACGGCAGTATGATCTTCTCCACAATCTTCCGTGCAGATTGTGTCATATATTTTCGGCCCGCTCGCGGTTGCGGCTTGAGATATGATCGCGATGTACCACCCAGATACATACATAGGCGCCTATGAGTATAGGTATGTATACACGTACGTGGCCATGCGTCTGAATGCATTTTATCCTCCTCGAACTTTTGACTTCAGAAGCGGGGTGCTTCAGGCTTATCTATATATAGTCCCAGCATTGTGAGAGATTCCTTGGGTTAAACGAGTAGGTGGTACTTCTGAAAGGGTGTCTATCGACGCCAAGGCATACAATAGGTCCTGCACCACCACCACTCGGCGTTATGATACTCGAGGCATTTTTAAGTCGGCGTAATTCAACGCTGGGCTGGATCCCGACCCGTTTCAAGTCCACCAGGTGGAAGTATGGGGGCGAAAGAATAATGATAGCGGCACGATAAGGAGGGGGAAAGAAAAACGAAAAGGACCTACTGCCGATCTTCGGGGGGGGAGAGGAGAATAATTACAGACAGATGAGAGAACATCTAGAGAGAGAAAGGGGCTCGTCGTTATGAATATAAAGTGTCAAGTTGATGTATCCTGGGGAGGATTTTCGCTAGAAAAAGCGACCAACTATTCCTCGGTTAAATACATCCAACGACCATAAGAAAGGGAATGAGCCTGTCGATTTCTTCATGGGAAAAAAGGTTGCGATGGCAGAAACTAGAAGAACGCGGGGCTTTGTCGGAAACAAAAACCCACGATAAAACCAAACTAGGTGTAACAGAAGAGACTGATGTTCAGAGATTTTTCCTGAACTTCACTCGGGAAATAAAGCCGGGGCTAATCATGTATTTTTCAAACACCAGTCAACCCGAGAATTCCCTCTGAATCAGTACATAGATTTTTTGCAACGAGAGGTGGAACTGTTGAATCTTCGCCTCTCTCTCCGTTCTTTCATCAGTAAAATACAAAACGCTACTCGGTATTCTTGGCGCTCGAACACAAAATGTCACTTGCTGCTGGTAACGAGTGCGAATACCACGTGTAACCGAAGATTATGAAAAGTATCCGCATAAGGTGTGTAGCAAGGAGTTTCAAGCGACGACGATAAAGGACGAGAGTATACCGGTCTGAAATAATTGCAGAACACGGAAGAATGCCTGGTGCAATTTGTCATTAATTGCTGTAGTCACGTCGTCGCTTCGTCGTCGGGAATTTAATTCACGTTGTACAAGGTGAATTGCACCGTCGTCGGAGAGTAGGTACATACCTAGAGCTTACATTTTCCAAAGGTTATTACACGTGGAGTTTTCACTAAACAGTTATGTTGTATGCTTGTTCCTTCAGCCGTCCCACCATACAGACGATGAAACACACCATTATAATTGCAACTACTGGTACAGTTCATTCAATTACGACGATAGAAGCTGCTCAGCTTCACGCTCTGGCCGTGATGCACGGAGTTTCACATTATATCCTGTATACTATATGTAGGTACAATACGGCCATTGTAAAGCGGTGAGAACACTCCGTGATTCCCAATTTCGATAATGGTTTCACCCATCGCTGAATTTTTCGAATGCCCGATATGTATATCCCAACCCATCACTCCGATCAGTGGAACATAGGACGAATTTGTCGCGACCAGTCGGTCGATCGCTTCTTCGCGCCGAATACAATAACCAGGATAAGCTACGCCTTCGGAAATCACCCTGTATACCGCATCATCGTATTGTTTTACTTTACGAATATTTCCCTCACGTATCAGAAACACGGGGAAACGTTTCATGTATTAATGGTGGCAGTAACCGCGACAGTATTACCACCTGCTACGCAACATCCACAACCTGGGCTTTATCGTAGTCATCCCTCAACGTTCTCGAGCTTGCTAAATGTCTCACGGAAGGTTGAGCGAACCTCGCTGGCTGGCGGGACTTGCCATTTTTTCACACCAGCACGATTTATACATGTAAACAGGCATAGGATTATCGCTCTGATTAATAAACACCACTTTATAAATAGGTATCCACGAATCGACGTCGGCTGGGATATTGTGGCTATGAAATGTATAAGGGATATGAAATGTACGAGTCGGTGTACTCCTTATTTTCCAGCGCGAGGCCTCACGAGGCCGACAAAGGACTCAGCGAAGAGTGATGGGTACGGGGGTACGACGGAAAATCAAGTCCTCGGTGATATACCACCGATCGTAAGGTGTTTCAGACAGAATCGAACAATTTCCGGAAGGAATCTTTCGGACCAACGACGAGCAAGATAATTGGTAAATATTAATATCTTACAAGATCCGCAATGCGGACTGTATCCTAATTTCCGCGGCTCAGTCTGTCGGTTGCGTTAACTGAGACGGCAGTAGATAGCGTAATCCTATGATGTATCACAATACTTTATTTGCCAGAGTAGGAAACACATCCAATCGCCGAGTAGACTGAAAGATATTTTTCTCGCAGGCTACCAGACGGACTAGTATTTCTGTATGGCAAGCCTCGTCTTCTGTACCTAATCGATCCATGTACGTAGACCTATCGCGGTCCAAGTGCAGTATGTATCATATCTAATAGGTATATACATAGCATACAAGTATAGGGTGTCGGGTTGAAATTCATAACTTCGAATCTATCGCGTTTACGGTCTGAATGACGAAAGAACTTAGGTATCGCGGTTCGGAGAGTTCCGAAGTTTCTTGGCCCAATTGGATTCTTCGAATTTCTGTCAGTTTGGCCTGGACAATTTTTACATCAGCACAGAGAATCGAATGATATCCGAGCATATCGCTTCTCTTTTTTTCTCTTGACAAGCCTCGACTATTCGTGTCTCATGGTTCCTCAAGGTTTCTGGTATTTCCGAGGCACACACCCCGTTCATATGTATATAATATACATATAGGTATATCTTGTATAGCAAGGGGGACGAGGATCGGACAGGTTGTTATCGAGATGAATCGGCGTAACCCTAGGAATTGGCTAACTCTGTATACTAGTTTGCCATCGGGTGAATCGATGCTCATAGAAATGACGTTGATATAAAGAATAGCATTGTTAGGTGTGCGATATAACAGCGAATGGTCACGTACTGCGCCAAAAGGCCCCAGACGTCTGTGGCAGCCTTAGTCGCTGGACGTTCGATAATAAATACGTACGATTCCCTAGTTTCTCGCGGCGAATCTCGTCGCTGTCGGATTAAAATTTAACCGATAAATTTTCATACCCATCACACCGTCTGCGTGAGCCAAAGGCATTGTGACGCATGCACACAGAAACGCACACTCTCACATCCCGCTTTATGATATACAGGTAGAACCACGTAAATCATTCCGCACTCTTCATTTTCTCAACTAACTGAATATTACATCTCGGATGTTGGCGGAACGGATAATTACTTTGAAATTATTCTTCGAGATGAGAGAAATCATTGGTGCGTTTGTGAGCAAGGCACACCAGGTACGCCTTGCCGTTGACGTAGACGTAGGTTGGATCTAAATTATCTTGAGCAGGGTAAATCTGAGTGTACGCTGGATCTGGGCGTGACATACGTATACAGGGTGTCACAGAATTTGTATCCAGGAATTTACAGGGTGAATCTCGATCAAAAACGGGATCGAAATATCCTTAGCCATTTTTTTCCGGAAATGCTTAGATTTCACGTTATAATTATTTTAAATCCAGCCAATGACGCGTGGCTCACATATCCTATACTTGTACCTATACAAATAGTATGCACACAACTATCTGTATGCAGGTGGTTTGTGGATGAGGTTTGACAAGTATTGAGCTATATTAAAAGTATTTAAATAAATCGACCTAATGAAACGCACGGAAAAACTGGTGTAAGCCATTATCACTATGTACCCTCTGCGGGGTTTCAAATTTCATTGGGCAGATGAAACAATCCACAACAGCTGCCGATATCAATTATTGTTTATTGGCTAATTAAATGTAGCCTGTACGGCTGTACCGCGATACGTACTTTATGCCGTATGGTACAGGCACTATAATATTATGGGAAAGTGTAGTTGTTATAACTGGTTGTTGTATAATCAGTATAATATGTGAAAATAATGATGATTTGGAAAATGTTTTCAGCACTCACCACATTTGAGAAGAATCAGAAGCAGAACCTGCAATGGCGACCAGCTGGACAACCAACTCATGTCCACTGCGGCATTGGTGGCTCGTTACGCCGACAGCCTCTGTAACAGATAGGAACGAGAACGAGAAATCTTATCGTTAGATCATTCAGAACAAAGGACAGAGTGATAAATATGTAGTACCTATGTGTATGAGATATAAATGTATGGTATACATTATATGCTCTCCTCTAGATACGGCTAATTATATTATATTCACATGACAGTTGACCGAAAAATCATTTTTCGAAGCGGAGTCATCACTGATAAAGTTTAAAATTTGGAGTTCAAACGAGTTGTAAGTTAACATACATCATTCGGTTAAATATCCAGTCATTTTTTGAGACGTAATCGTCAAAGTCTAGTAAAATGGCTGTGGGTATAGAAAAAAAAAAATACAACGCACATCCGAAGAGGAAGTTGAATATAAACGTGTATGTATAGTTATGCGGCATAATTAATAATTATTGAGAGGTACAAAAGTACTGACACGGAAGCGAAAACGTACAGGTCCTGCTGACGATGAAATGGGTGCAAAAAAAAAAAAATCAAATGATATCGAATACAACAAGAATATAATATGAAAACTGTAAACTATCAAATCTTCGTTTGTAATGATGGATACATTATTGATATTGATAAAATTCAACTTTGTTACATTTTTGCGGATGTTCGGGAGATATATTCAAATAGAGAGAAACCTTTGAAATTTTCATCATCGAAAGATAGATGATTGAAATGCTCGGTGCTAAAATTTCAAGTCGATTCACTACACTGTTTTTGTGAAATTAATTTTTCAATTTTCGATAAGGGTGCTGCGCAAGATTTCACACTAATCTTATCGGCTCTCCATATACCTCTACGTGTATAAGAAGCAAATTAAAAAACTGACGTTTGAAAAGCGGTGTAGTGAATCGACTTGAAATTTCGGCAATGAGCGCTTCATTTATCTATATTTCGATGATGAAAATTCCAATATCGCATAATCGTAATTATATATTAATCGTTCCGGGACGTTTGGTGATTGGATCAAGACTATTTATGATTAAAAATAATTGAATGAATCAAATCGGTTCGTTTAGAATTGTGATCATCATTATTATCAATGAATATACCATAAAATGTTGTTATTATTACAGATCCATAATTCAGAGGAATCATTGAATTTAAAAGTCGAATGAGGTCGCGCGGAGCGTGGGCTATGGTTTGATGCCAGTAAGATATAAATACGGTATACATATGCTCAGCTCCTCCAGATACGGTTAATTCGGAATCTCCTGGGATACCGGAGCGAGATTCATTCGCTTTTGAAATGTGTGAAATTCGTCAGTCAGCGAAGAATTCGCAATCGGTGTTTTCTCTTATATCCTTTGTGAAATCCGCGTACCACCGTGTAATTTTGCCCTTGTAATTAATTTCTACATTTCAAGGAACAGTGTCTGGTGGGAAAGCTTTTCAAGGAACAACCTGAACCCTCGGGCGATATTCGCGACTTATACCTTGGAAAGTAATTAAATTGGTGTAAACACAGCCCCGTGGTGCGGTCGACAGTACACGAATCTTCACTATAAACCGTTATCCTATGTGTATATAGTCTACACCCCGCACGACAAACACCGAGTTAACACCCTATTGTCTGATCCGTCGTGCCTTAGAACATTGTGCAGTCAACGACGCGCGTGCCCTCTCCAAAGTGCTGGACCTAGTGCAATAACATAGCAAATCTTACGCCCCTAGGCGTATAGTGTAATAGTGCATACCCCGACGATATCTCAAGTCTACCAGCGGCCCTTATCAACTCTCCTAATGATATAATTGATGAGCATACGCACACCTATATCTGTGCTCAATATATTTTCAAGATTATGAAAATAACTCTCATCCGCGCACCAAGGAAGCAACTGAATCTATATACGTATAATACACCTACAGCTGCAGTACGGTATACGTTATGAATTTATGGACGGCTGAGCTCAGCTCTGAGATTCATGTCACCGTCACTGTTTGTAGGGATACATTGAATATAGTTATGTTTTACAAGCCGGCGCGGATTAATCGGCTTATAGTCGCAACGCGCTGTGCCTATACCGATTAACGTTCCATATAGCACCGTGTATACATAGGCTTGAAACTGCTCAATCTCTGTCAAGTAGGAACAAATTTTAATTAACCTGGCAGAGCTGAGGGTCTGGTTTTGTCTCTTTGACGAATTCCCACGGCATATACCGGCTCGTTATGACAACTTGATGGGTACACTTGTCGATCATGCGCGGCGATTGGCGGTAAAGTATATAATTTTTCGAAACCTTTCGCCGTTAATCGTGGTGAGTTAGCGGAGGCCAGTCTTTTTTTTTTTTTGTTTCTACTCTAATGCCTACTTTCCGAGAGGGAATAACGTTATGGAACGAAGAATACCAGAGGGTAGTACCTACTCGATCTCGTTCGAAGGCTATATTTCCCGAAGGACCGAGAAATTCCTGGCACAATGTTCGAGGAATCTTTCTGTCGTTTGGTTTGCTGTTGCCGGAAAAATTGACGCAAAATGAAACGAAAACAGGACAGCTGTATTGTTCAACAGTTTTCTGAAGAGGCAACTCTACCCTGAAGTTTGAATACTGCCTGCATATATGCGTATGATCGTGTATTCACTCGCGACATTGGCACATTGGAAGGTTTTACGCGATACATAGATAATGGAACACGTGCGAAACAACAATGAGACATTGAATGGCTGCAAATCACGCGATTGAACAAATTTCAAGCCAAGTATAAAGAACCTCGATACCTCCTCGAAACCTACACAGTCCTAATACCATCTCTGTTCTTTCCCAATACGAAGCTGTAGCGTCTGGCCTAAAGACCTCCATGATTCAAGGTATTCAAGAAACTCGCCCTCTTCTATTTCCTTCACCACGTCAAATGAAAGAAACCTAAAGAGAGCTTACAGAAGCTCTATCTGTACGTCTCCACTCGTACACACGTATAGCGTCTGCACATACTTGCGTGTAAACCGAGATATATTTAGAGAGAGGTGGAATTGATTTTTAAAGTGGGACGACTATTATTGCAAAATGAGAATTATTTTCGGCTAGATAAACGTTCCGCTTAGTTCTCATTCGAGGCGAGTATGTGAAGTTTATTGTGAATTATCACCGAGTCACGTGTCGAAATTCAAGCACATTTTTTATTGCTATTTTTTATCTTTTGATAACGTTGAGAATTACGGCTTTTTCTTTATACTTTCGCGATTGGGTTTTTACGGCATGGTTTGACCTACGACCCGACACGTATCGGGTCTTATCATCATGTTATTTTCCATCACTCTTGACCGGTTGGCGGCCTCAACTTAATTCTACCGGCCTGATATCGCGGACTTATATCCCTAGCGAGAGGTGGGAATCGTGCATCAAAGATTTTCGAATTGAAGCAGTCAAAGATTATTTTCAGGTGAAAAGATACGAGAAGGTATTGATCGCGATCGCCGAAGGGAGAACGGCTGCGGCAACGAGCTAATATTTCATTGAACTACGAAATATACAATCCCTTCCGTCGAGGCGATTCGAGGCATTCGAGATATTCGAAGCAACGATTTGCTTACGCCCGCGACAGACCAAATTTTGCTCTGCGGTTAACGCTCGAAATAGATCGATTAAGTTAGAAGTACATAATTAAGACGTCCCTTCTGACTTGGGGCGCAGAGACGTGACCTTAATGAATTAATTACACCAAGGAAATACCATTTAGAACGTGATTACAGCACCCAAGGGAGCTTTTACTTGATGATCTATATTCTGTACAGACGATGCGTGAGGTGAAGGCCACCACCTCGCGATAAACTACGGGAGAGTTAGGTTCATCTCCGTGCCTCGGTTTCCCGCTGAAACAAGTAGATGCTTGCGAAATTTTATAGGAAGGTGATGGGGTACGGTTGAATGAAAATTGATAAAGAAACGGCTGTGGAAAACTGGCCAGGGAACGAGAATGACTGATTTAGGTGAAAGGGCTGACAATTTGTTTTTCGCCAGGCACTCGTGACATTCGTATAGTATATATACTTGCGGTTATTTAATTAGCTGCGATGAACAGTCGCATTGAGATTGAGTGTAGTGTGGAAACCACTGGGAACCGGTGAACACTTCGCGATGCTGGGTTGAATGGGTTCAAGTTGCGATAACGAACCAAGCC
This sequence comes from Tenthredo scrophulariae, assembly GCA_963978835.1. Classification (NCBI taxonomy): domain Eukaryota; kingdom Metazoa; phylum Arthropoda; class Insecta; order Hymenoptera; family Tenthredinidae; genus Tenthredo; species Tenthredo scrophulariae. The sequence goes on from OZ022228.1 coordinate 206,713, forward strand.
CTTGCCAACGAACGTAATGAGCAAAAACATCGCTAATGCAAACTCTGCAAAATCCATTTCTATCGCAGCCCGCAGAGTCTGTGGCTCGTGGAAAACTTGTCAGATAATCAGAAGAAGTAGAGCGCGATTGAAATAGATATTCGAAGAAATTTTCTTACAATCATGTGATCGGGAATTATGAATAAGGTGGAAATAGCCAGTTCGGTGTGATTAAAATGGAAATTCGTCGATGCGTAAGATATACGGTAGGCGTATATAGAAAGTTTGGAGCCTCGGTTGGATTCAACATTTCTAAATAGTTCAGTCTCTTACTTGGCCGAGAATTTATTCTATTACATGATTTCGGACTGTGATCGTTGCTGAGTACGAAGTTCCCGAACCAACTTTGATTAGAAATTCTGACATCGTTGAATCAAGGTAAATATTCCACACCAAATGAGATCAGAAATTCAAATCTAACTTTGGGCCGAAATTCCGCACTACACAAACTTCCGTTAAACGTGTGTATGTAGGTATGTGCGCGAGCGATCGTCTAGGAAATTGTCTTGGTCAGCTGGCTTCCGTACGGTGTAAGTGTGAAAAGTGAAAGGCCTCGATTTTCTCTTCGTTAGGTGTCTTTTCTCTTCATTAAGTCTCCTCAGTAAAATCTAGAGAAATGAGAGCGTCGCAATGTTTTGCTCGGCACATTTCCGCGAAACTTTACTCGTTGCCGGCATATATATATACTATATATATCTTTGCGGCAAGAAATCTTCCATCCTGTTACCTGCTGCGAGCCATATATACGATCTCAACTCTCAAGATGCATCTGGCACTTTGGCTCATCGCCATACCTACATCAGCAGAATGACTTATGGCTACATTGGTATTACTAAAGTAATCGCTGAAATATCTCCGAACGAATTTCCACGTACGCGTAACACGAACTTGAGCATGAAGAAGGGAAATACTTGAATATACCAATCGCAATCGTTCGATTGTCATTTGGAAATGAGTGGGAAATGAGTGGGTCCGTTAAAGAAAATGCCAAGAATATTTCGCCACCCGAAGTAGTAATTGCTCCTTTGATTCCAGCGCCGAACGGAAGGAGATGAAAAATATAGCCGCAGGATATTCAACCATCAGTCGAGATATCTGGCATCTCCGTTCGCGTCGACCACTCAATTCGATTGAAGTTTGAATTGGTAGTCTGGTGGTAGGTACTTGTCTGAAAGCTCGGCACCTGAAATGAAATTGCTTTTCCGGACATGGTTCATGAGGAAGGACTGGGTGGTTACACGGTGTAATTAACGCAATTTGCTTAATCGCTAGCTTAACATAATTATGAATATACTAGACCATCTGTAGGTGGAGGATTCCGTTTTCAGCGTCACTTGTTAGATAGGGGAATTCAACGGGTATAGTGTAGCTGATAATTGCGGTTATGGTGGTACACGAATACAATTGATAGTAGCTGAAAAATCAACGTTGGGAAAGGGCTGAGGCCTGCAGTGGGAATTTAGCGGTAAAGTAACGACTGGCAATGCGGGCTAGACATCGTCAAAGTAGAGAACCACCTACACCTATGTATATACATATATATATATATATATATACCTACGTAATATCTTGAGCCTCGCTGTAAATTAGGAATGTACCACCGGCCGCACCCTTCAGGGTTGGTTAGTTCAGTCTGTCTCTCTATCCGTCGCCCTTTTCTCGAGCTTTTACTACTTGCCGGCCAGCGGCTCTCATCCCGTCTCATCGAGGATCAGCTTCGGCGAGAAATCTCTGTGATACCGACAATAGGGTCCCGACGGAGGGCCATCCTGCCTGGAGATAAAACTCCCGCGACTTGTTCAGTCAAACGGAAAGATCTGGAATGCTCTCGCTGTACACATACGCCTATACGTCGAAGCGATATCTCCACCTACAAACGAACAAACCTCGAGTCGTACACTTGACTCACGTTCCAACGCGGTTTTCGCAAAGAGATTCTCCCACTTTGAGGGCATAAACAGAATCGAGTGATTCGCGAGGGTGGGAGGAATGATGCCGGAACAAAATACGAGCAGGTACTGCAACGAGCAGGTACTGCAACCCCGCCATCTTATGAGAGGCTGATCCACGCCCGGAGCATTGTACCCAGTGTATTTGACTTTCATCTTGACTTTGATATCCGCTGGTGCAAGTGAGATGGTCCGGGAAATTCCCATCGTAAACTTCAGCGCCCCTCAAATTCCCCTTAGCGCCTCAGCCCAGTCCGCTACATGTAACGAGGCAAACGGTTCACGGGATACCGGAGAAGACGAGAGAAAGAGAGAGGACGAAGGGACCAAGGGATGAGAGCGAGAGGACTCAGAGAAAAAGAGAGATCCAGAACCACGAGGCAGTTTAGAGGGTGAGTTGACTGCATTATTTTGTAGAGGCGTTGCCCGTTCACGTTGCCTCTATATAGTCTGACGTATACAATGTGACTCGATTCAATTTTTTTTTCCCTTTTTTTTTCTGGACAAATTTGAAATTGAGTAAATGCTACGAACTATTAGTGCGGACAAAATGATACCTATCTATAGAGTGAATATATAGAGTGAACCTTCTACGAATGGCAAGATGTGTCTGAATAATCCAAAAGTTACCCAATGAATTTGCATTTTTCACACTTGCACGAGCAGATGGAGCCTGAAGATTATTCACAAAGGCGTTAGCCGGCAGAACTTTGAAACTCTCACGATCTTTGCTGCAGCTGGAAATAAATTTAATTTTCCTCTGGATGTTACAGCTAGAGATAATATCGGGAGAAATTTCTTTCAATTATCATAACTTCCCGTTCTTCGTTTTATTTCTTCGTCATTTTTTATGAAAAATTTGACAACCCCGATCGGCGCGGGTTTGGAAATAATATTTTTCAACCTTTTAAACGAAATGTATATGATATGCGGAGGGATGCGTGTGTACTTGTCGCCCTCGCGTGTCGTTCACACTTGACTAGAATTTATACGGGCGCAATGAATTTTCTGAACAACTTCCGGGTACAGAACAAATGTTACGCATATAACATAAGCCTTCTGTTATCTATTGGACTAAAATTGCGAATATAAGAGAGCCCGTAACGTAACATACTCGAGTCAATTCGGGTGGTCTGGTTTACGTCAAATATCCGCTGTGGGCTCACTACCGAGAAGCAGACATATGCAGGCGAAATGCGTAGCCGGCGTTAAGTGGACACTGAACACGCACAATTCCCACACATCTCCATTACGCCATTACAGAAGTCTAATGGCGGAGCCCCAAATCCATATACCAAAGTCCGAACCCATTTTCTGGTAATCGTATAACTGCATAGCTACCGCCGTGGTGGGTGGGGTTCGGGTCAGCATTGGGTCACAGGTCTAGTATAGCTGCTGGCCGAGTTCGTGATCTGGTAATATCTGGACCGAAATTGTTCCGACGAGGGAGGATCAAGCTGTTCCGTACAGGACATGGAATGAAATCTTTTATTCCGTTGGCTAGCGGGGGAAAGATAGGACATCATAGGACGAGGGATCACAGTTGAGCAAAGTCAATTTAACGCGGGCCATTGTAAAACGAAAAGTTAGAACAGTGCATTTAATCTGAAGGATAAAGCTGCGAGTTCAGTTTATGGTAAATGAATTTCGTTTTGGTTACTTCGTCCTGGAGAATGAAACGAATAAAACGGAACGAAGCGGTTCGATCTTTGATCCTTGAGAATGGACCGGTTTCTCCGCACGATAGTAAATAGTAAATCCAACCGGAGCAAAGTGAGGGTAATAAATCACTTTCATTTATCACAGGAGTTTCCACGTCGAGTGTTTTCCTTTTATCCTTGTTCCAACGTGAGTAAGTTTTCGCTCCATTGAACACCGGGTGCGCACGCGGAGTCCTTCCGCGGTCTAGATTTCTGCGTTTCCATATACCTTTCTCCGTATCACTTGAACGCACTCTTCACACGCATTGTTTACCAGTCGTTAGGGAAGCTTGGCGGAATTCCAGCCAAGGGCAGAGGCCCAAAGGGTTCCCTTTTGTTTCGGGAAACATTTCGCAAAGTAAGCGGAGAGGAACCGAGAAGATGAAGAAGAAGAGAAGACTGAGGAGTACGACCCAACCGAACTATCCTTTGTACCGTATAGTACGTGCCATGGGAACATTGTACGGTGACACGAGACGCCAGAGCCCTTCGTATAATGCAGCATGTTATCTAATATTCAAGATTATCGCGCAAGATTACGTCGTAATTTATATAGGCCGGGATAAAAAGTCACCCGAGAAATTAGACCCCGTCATACAGCTGAAAAATTTCTTTATTCCTGGTCGTTGATTCGTTAAAAAAAAGTCTCCGCTTATGAATATTTCCACCGGGCGTCTCAATTTTTCTATCACAAAACCTTTGAATTGAGGAAATCAAATTGCAAACTATGATCAACCCATAGAAAAATTGTCAATCAAAAACGCTATGAGCGTCCGGTTTAATTCTACAATCAAATTTCCATTGGAATGCTGAATGAAGCGATTTAATTCGCTGGCTGACACAGCGCGGGTCTTACTACGCCTGGCGGGTCTGACGCAACGGCAGCTGCACCTACTTTCTTTTTGATTCGCCGTGGCCGACAGAGCGCGGGTTGTAACCACTTTTATAGCACGTCTGACGCAGCACTAGCCACAACTCCTCCGGCTCGAGGCGCGCGGCGCGCGGCTGACATAACACGGATCGTAACTACTTCTAGAGCGAGTCTGATGCAGCAGCGGCTGAACTCCTTCGGCTTGAGAGCTGAGACTGCATACGGCTGACGGAGCGCGGACTGCAACTACTTCTACAGCGTGTCCGACCCAGTAGCGGCAGCTGGTTCATCTCCTTAGACTCGATCCAGCGGCCGATACAACGCTGAGCCTTACTCCTGGCGGGTACGAAGACGACTGAATATGGATTTTAAATTGAAATTGAATCAAACTCTGAGTTCTCACCTCTCAGTCGTCTCGCCTCGAACAGTTTTTATGTATCGTTGAGTACAGCAGCGATTTGCAGGCAGCGCTGTACAGCCGGGATACTCATAGTTTACTCGGTAAACAAACACCAAATCTGATTCGCTTCTCGCTGACAGTAAATATGCCCGGAACATATGTTGATCACGGCAACCGTGGCTACACACGATTTGCTATCAAAGTAGAAATTTTTATTTCAAATCTGGTTACACCTTTTTCAATTCGATCGATTACCAGGTAAACGAATAAACGCTCGTTTGAATCTGAAAAAAAGGAAAGAAAAAAAAAAAAAAAAACTCCAACACAAGCCGAAGCAGAATTAACCATCGTAATTAAGTTTCTCAAAGCTGGATTAGGCTGCGTCGTTACTCTAAGGTTACCTGCAGCTTGCTCGAAATTGTATCTCTCTCACACCATATCTACAGTATTATAATAAAGTGCGTCCAGAAATATTTTTACGCTTTACAACATAGAATTTATACCATCGTGGTGATGGGAAACTTCACACTTTGAACACGTATATTACACGAGGAAAAAGGAAGAAAAAAGGGGGGAAGTAACATTTTCAGCCAACGGGATTATAATTTAGGGAGAAATAATGACTCCGGACTACAACACCCCATCGAAACTAATTGGCTTCGCGATTCTTTAGAAATTAGATTGATGTCGGACCATTACAGCTGCTGCTTTAGGATTACGAAATTACTTCGCAATCATTTCAGTCTGTAGAGAATGGCTCATCCTGATTATGAGCGTTTATTAGGCGCAAGCTTAGCCTGAGTCCGGCCCCGGTTTGTGTTCTCAATTATAGTTGCCAAAATGAACTCCGAGTATTCTTTCGGTAGCTTGGAAATCGAACGCATATATCGTACCCCTAAAAACCACACTGTAAGATCTCGAAAAAATTCTGTTTGTTCAAAATTGCCATGGGACTTAATGTAATAACATTTACATTCACTTGGCACGCAAATCCCCTAGAAAAATATTTTCTGAGATGTTACAGTGTTGTTCCGGGCATGCGATATTCTGCAAGGTGTATTCATACTCTGACTCGGAACCCAGTTTCTGTGTGAATTTTATTATTGTGTGATAATGATAACCTTTCTTCCCTACCCCCGAGAAATTCAATTAGCCAGGCCCGAGGTGTTGCACGGATGAATCTAAAATTGTTTCATCAATCCGATATCTTATTCGAATCAATCACTCCGAATCCCCCAAGAGGTTATCTGATGCAATTAATCCTGCGAACGTCTTTTATTGAGGGAATCCCAATCGAGAAATGAAGCCCTCGGTGCTTCACTGCCAGGTGTAATTAAACAAATGACAATCGTACGTCATTTCGCATTTTTCATTTCGCGGGGAAGATGGATGTGCGAGAAAAAAAGCTGTCGGTCTTCCGAATAGCCGAAAAATAACTCCTCAAAGTTTCCCTTCACATAGGTAGGCTAGGCTTGTAACAATTCAGGTATTCGGGAGATGAACATATTATAGTTTCCGAACCTCGACCGCAGACAACCTCTCTACCTATAGTAACCGCCTTGCGCCTAATCTCCTCAAAGATTGTAGAAATGAAGGTCAACAAGGCCCGCGTAAAGCTCTCGGGGCATGGTGCAATTAAAATTCTGCATCTCCTCAATCAGTTTGTAAACTGTTCTCAACATCGAGATCACGGCCAAACGCGAGTTTCGCTCGAAGTTTGGTCAACATCATGACCGGCATGGACGATTACCTACTTTGGGGATGCCTACGGCTTTATGCCGACCCAAACGCGTTATGATCAAGACGTGATATTACGGAAATAGGTACCTCGCAGATTGTTATAACTACACAGTCTGGCGAAACGAGCAAAGAACACGAGTGAGCCCCATCAAAATCAGATGAAAATTTGCCGAAATGATGTGAAAAATAAATTGCCGTCCGCAATTATTTGACAGTTACCTAGGCTTCGGTACGTGATGTATAGGTATATTTTCGAAGCGTGCTAGATATTTATAACAACCATCTGAATTGCCGCGCGGCCGCGAATATTTAAAAATCCAAAACTGACCGCAAAGTACCGTCGAGAGCCGAGAGCCGAGACCCGAGAGCCGAGAGGTATAAACCGAGGTAGGACACAAAAAATTTGGTGAAATTCTCCGACCCTGCAAAAACGGGAATTCAAGGGAAGCGCAGCCGACGCGAGATAAAAGTGAAACAGAAAAGCGATTACTGTTATTGTAGGAGAAATGCGCGATTGTTAAAATGACTAAACAAGCAGATATCGGCTTGCATTTTTATCACCTAGTCAGAACGGTGGTGAACTAATCACTTCACTCGTCCCGCGGCTGTTTCAACTTTGAATTTCACCATCGACCTGCAGTTTCGCCCGCGGTGTGGTCCCAACCGTAAAGGTGCCTATATAACGTTAGGCGACCTCACGCGCGAGTATATATAGTTATTACAATATCTATACCCGTGAGGGAGGTCGAGTGCTGGCAAGCCCGCCACCCTTTTTATATCCCGACTGTTTTGGTGTTGGCCCAAAAAATAGGAAATTCTCTCAAAAAGTCTCGAACTCACGTCAGTTGAGTAATTAATCTCGCAAAAAGTATGCATAAACATTGAGCAACTATGTTTGTAATATTGGTGAGAGTATAAATAAGTTTCCCTCCCAGCCCAGTCGAGTCTCCCTAATTAGTGTATACTGTATAATATTACGCGTGAGAAATTCAGGGAATTCGTAAAGTATCTTAACTGCGAAATCGCGAGAGTCCCGAGAAGAGCAGGCTGAGCAGAGTGGCGGACCCGAGGTTGAGCTACAGGCGCTATTAGCGGTCCTAAAAGTCACCACTCCAAAGATTGGGTTTTATCCTCGCGAATCTTAACAATTTAATTAAGACCCCCGAACGCGCGGCGGCGGCGGCATGCTATAGATACCTAGATACTTGCGCAAATATCTTTCGACGCGGTGCCCGCAGCTTCCAACGCCCGCGCCGGGTGAATTGAGCCTTGACAGACAACTCATTGTAACTAGGTGTTAATGTGGAGGGAAGCGGGCAAGGAAGACAGGTAGGTACGGGCAGTCGTCGACTCGCTCACCAAACGAATTCGCCTGTAGGTTACCTACGTCTATGGGTGGTAGGTAGTACATGGTGTACATCTCGCGGTCTCTTTTATCCATAGAAAATATCCCGGCTCGCAATCGTTTTATCGGGCTCCAAATATAAATAACATCACACTCCTGGGACGGGGCCAACGCTGATATTTCCTCTATCAAACAGCCCGGAGCACATCGATAGATGCTGGAAGAGATTCCAGCTGGTATTCATATTCCCTCGACGCCGGTATCCGAATTGTCAATACCTATTCTTCGAATAACATGCCCTGGCGAATCCAATTCACCGTCATTCACCCGAATCCAAAGAAATAAATAAGCGAGTAGAAAATCATGGTGGCAATCTAACGAACACTTTGACTAATTGGAAACGTAATTTAACTCTGTGTCATTCGAATCGTATTACTTCAGGACACATTTGCATGTAAATTGGACCTTTTCGGTTATCAGTCGAGCTGGCTGGACCAAGGCGACAATATTTCATTTCACCCAAGATATGCTATCTTCAACTATGATCATTCAACATCTATAATCTTCGGGCAAATATATATATATATACATATCCCTATAGGTATGTGCGTCTCGTCCCGCGCCACGACGCCGCGGTATAGTATATCTAACGATGTTGTTTCATCTTCATTAAACTCCGTCTCTAAACGGCGCCGTTTTATGTTTTATGTTTCATCTGCCGCAAGTTTACCCTAACCATGTCACCGTCTCGCTTCATCCGGCCTCGGCCACAATTTAGCTCCGATTACAAGAGAATGTCAAATCATGGGCCGTATGACCCAACCACCCCGGCTGCAGACTTTGCAAATGATGTTCTCGTCATCTGTTGGAGACAGTGATTCTATGGCAGAGGCTCAACGTTGTTTTGTCCAATTTAAGAGCGACAAAGTAAATCTGCGACAGTCAACAATTGCGAAAAGATTTGTAGGCATTTCGTACAACCTTTTGTCGATTTCACTGGTTTTTAAAAACCTCCAATACACATCGGCAGCGACCTAGGAATGAACAATTTTTTCCCTCGGCTTCAAACGCCGATATAGCTCTCATTTTGATTCCAATAACGAACAGGGTGAGTGGAGAAAGTGATCGAAAAAAAGTAAGATTGAATCCCGCTGAGCTCTGCACCGTCGACGGACGGACGTACAGCGAAAGAAGAATAAAAAATGAAAAAATTGCTCTCGATTAGACGGGAAAAATTCAATGGGGGTGAAGCATTGTTCGGAAAGATGGTAATTCCCGTTGTTAGGAAAGCGAAGCGTTAAAAGAATAAAAGCCAACGTGAGAAAGAGTTCGGACTAAATAGATGCACGTATATCGCTGACCTGGCGACCGGGTCAGAGTAAAACAATGGCTACTATAGGGACCAGGGTCTAGGACTCTAGGGGCAGGTATATACTCGGTGGTTAGACATGGCGAAAAGTTCGAGCAGCTAGCGAGCCGCACCAGTTGTAGAATGTAGCCAAGGGACAGGGAAGTACAAGATTGCCTGATAAAGCGATAGAACTGAACTGAATTGAGAAATTTCAGCATTGTTAGAGCCGCTACTTCGGTGTAATTAGAAAACTTGAGACACGAAGTTATCGCCAGCTCTACGTACAGATATTGTATAATATAAAGCTATCCATACCGAGATAGATGGCAAGGTATCAATATCTCAAAGGCAGCGCGGGCAACCTTTCCTATACCCCGGATTAATTAACATTTTAATTACCATCACAAAGGGTCGTTGGTCCTTGAATAATTCGGCGAGTATATACGCTGTATTTCAATACTTTGGCACAGGTATGATATTCGGAACAAAAGCAGTGTTGATTTGAAGTACCTATATCATACGATAAGCTCCAGATACGGTAATCCCATCGCGGACAAAATTTTCATAAATATTTATCAAAATGGAATCTTCGAATCCACCAGACTTAGGGGTATAGGCGCGGTGTATCTATACTACAGGTACATAATTTGCATATTATATTCTGTCCCGGCACCGCGGTAGCTCCGGCTGTACCCAATGTCTCCACGGGCACGGGCATGGCTGATAGGAAGTGACTGCTGATTGTGAACGGAAATATACACACGATTAATCTGTTGCTGTGAATTGCGGCAGGTTCGCAAAAGGGTGCAGCGACTAACATAGTATACGTATATAGTGCAAGTATGGAAACGAAATGCATAATGGGTCTGGGCCTCCTACCGCGGGCTCGTGCGAACAGAAAGAGCGAAGCAAGAAAGATAGCGAAAAAGGATGGGAAAAATAAAAAAAAGAAACGAGGATAAGGCTACCTTAACGAAGCGAAGGAAAACACGCGATGTGTGCATTAAGTTTCGTTGACGCCTGGAGACCTTCTAGTTGCGGATTAGAATTCGTAATTGGACTCAGTCGCGATTATCCCAGCTACTAAGCAATTCCATGGGTTATACTCGTCTGCGGGTTGGTATAATTTGAATTGGACCAAGAGCACGGACCAGATCAATTCCCCGTTTTTACGAGCTGCAGTACTTAACGTCGGTGCAGGCATCGTATGTCTTTTGTTGGCTAAGGGCCAACGCTTCTAGGCGACCTGCACGTGAGTGTGATCTCATCTGTAAAGTGTACCCTGCTCGCTGAAAAGCCACCAAGGATTCTTTAAAAACGTTCTAATCCTCGGAAAATGTATATTTGATGACGCAAAAACTACTGCAGCGGGCGATGCCGCCGCCTACAGCGCCTATGAATACATACGTATACCTGTGTGTATGCGTGTACTCGATCTAGCATATAGCTGCGGTATATGTGTAGCAAGGGCGTCGCTTTCAAGAGCTACTCCCGCATAACACTTTATCCCGCTGAAATTTCATGCCTCGGAAATTACATCAAGCAGTTTTAATATAAAGTTGGATAAGATTTTTTTTTTCTTTCTTTCTTTCTTTCTTCTTCTCGTTTTCCTTTTCGTTTTCCTTTTCCTCTTTCGGCCTGAAAAAAATGAATGCGGAAGAGAAAATCACAGGGGAGGCTTTTTTTTCGCAATGAAAAATATGTATAAGAAATACCGCGGAGCGAAGTACCACTTATAAAAATGGCTGACATATACATAATATACATGTACCTACTTGTTCATAAAATTGAATAAACTTGATAGAATAGGAAGGAGGAATTTTTCGGGAGGAAGAAAACCTTATACCAAGGAAACCCTCAATAGTCGTGTCGTACGTTGATCGTGTTGGTATATACAGGGAGAATGTCTGACGTCCGAACACTCGGAGGAGCGTTGAGGTGGCCGAGAATCCAGCGCTGCCGATTGTTTCCCAATTTCAACGAATGAGGGAACCCAAAACCAATATAACAATTGACAATTTTGCCTGGTGGCCACCTCAACGCCGCTCCGCGTGTTCGGACGTTAGACATTCTCTCTGTACGTACATTGAGGTGCTTCGTTTTGGACGAACATTTTTTTTTTTTTTTTTCGTGCCATTGACGAAATATTGTTGCATGTACTTAAAGAGAAAATTCTCCCAAGGTTTGAGCCGTTGATTCCACAATTCTAACACCTATACACGGTATGTATATTTGATAACGAGGACCGCGAGGGGCATTTGATTCTCAAATCGCAAACACGCGGCAGACAGGCAGTGGATTTCTTTGTTTCGTGTAAGTTGTTGTTAAATCTACCGTGAGAGAATGAAGATATAACTTATTAATGTCCCGTTGTATCGTAAGCTGACGCCTTGCTCATTGCGCAGGGAGATCGTTTGTAGCATGAAATTCGAAGGCAATGTAATTCCCTCGCTTCTTCTTCCCTCATAGGGAAACAGGATGAAGTGCTGCGATATGGGTAGTAGGTACGTATTCTACATTCTTCAAGATGGCTAAAATACAACCCGGCTAACGGGCTGTCTGCCGACTGTATGACATTTGAAATTGAAATTGAAATCGAAATGAAAACCTCTGCGAGTGTATAGGATGAAATAGCCTTGTCTCATGTCTATGAAGCTTGAGCTCTGCAAAACAAAGAAAAGTATGAAGAAGAAAGCATGGGGAAAAGAAGTATGTTATAAGTTTATAAGTGAGAATGAGCTGTTGTACGAGCAGCCCTCGGCGCGACAAATGGGAAACTTTAGCCCTTTGGTTTACTCAGAAGACTTGGACCCAGCAGCTTATAGTTGGTTATATCGACTTGAAGTTACGCGTTTGCACCCTCGCAAGTGCTCGAAACAAACCCCGTACGCCTCTCCAGAGCAATTAAAACTACACGCCCTTAGGGCTTCAATATACTCCTTCATTCCCACAGGCTTGCATTCAATGCTCCGGCTGTTTGAGGGACGTAAACGTGCTGGACAGACACAGGCGCACTCCAATGCACCGCGTACTGTGCACACGGGTAAACTCTGGTAGCTTTTCATTTCACGAATCAAGTGTTTCATTAGACGGGATTTCTTACTCGCGACTCTGGCTCTGGACATGGACTGGCTTCATTCGTTTACACGTATATCGTAGATAATTATTGTCCTCAACTTGCTCCCGAAGAGCGTGCTCTTTCACAAAGCGGCAGATTTGCGAAACGCGCGCTCCAACTCCGCGTAGATTCGGTATGAGTTTTGATTCCGGCCGGGGGAAAGCGCATGACGGACGTGGTAGTCTCCGCCTAATTGGCGTAATCGCGAGATTATTGTTCTAATTTGGTTTATCGCACGATTATACTATACACCCTTGTGTATTCAAGTTCGGCGGGATTCCGAAAACCCAGAAGATGGGTTAGAAAATTTGGCGCATGTTTCCGGAGTACCTAATTCACTCAGAATTTTGTAAATGCGCGAGTATACTTACCGCATAGCAGACGCGCTCTCGCAGTTTTAATGCGAAAAGTTTCGATTCTTGGGGACGCATGTGCGTTAGTAAAAGTTGCTTTTGTTCCGGGGCGCCCAGTTTCTCGACGCTGGTATTACAATTTTTTTCGCAGAGAAGAGCGAAGAGAGAAAAGGGGGGAGGAAAAAAGGAAAGGAAGGTAAAACAAAAAGAAAAAAAAAAAAAAAAGTGAGAAAGAAAAAGAAACCCCGGCGTTGCGCTTAAAAGCTAACTTTCGTGATTTGCATTCTACTCACCACTCAGATGTTCTGACCAGCTATTCTTCGTGCACCACCATTGTAAATGAAGTTGAACAATCTGAAAAAAAGAATTATTCAAATTTAGGTATTTTCCGTAACGACGTCTCAATTTTTCATACCTGCTCCGTATCGCCAGCGCAGTAGCTGGTAGCGCGTGCATATACGATAATTCCGTTTCCAAGTTTCCTAAATTCCTCACTCATCGGATAGATTCATCGATCATAATCTTACACGCTATTCGCTCTCACGCAGTAATGAAATCGCGGTGCCAATCGCTGAAGGCTTGAAATTGAATTCAGAGAGCATCGGAGAAGAAAGGCAGAGAATTCCCGAATGAATGTCTGAATTTCATTGCGAGCGGCATCGGTAATTGTCACCGAGATATGTGATCGCTGTTGTGGTACTAATGAATTTCAGTGATTATCGCGGTTCGCGAGGGAGCGATGGAACTCCCGCGAAGTGTGAATGTAGGACAATTATAACGTAGCGAAGGTACATCGGCGAAAAAATGAAAATATGGAATCCCTAATTCGATTGGTTCCATAAGGTCGGTGGAAGAGTAAAAGGGCAAGCGTTTATTTGATCGGAAACCATTTTGTACAGCTATGAAAGTACTCGATGTTGATTAACTTTCCTTTAATTAACAGCACTATTTTAGCTGCTCGTCATTCGATAGGGGCTTTCGCCCCTGCTGAGAAGTAATCGCGCAATTTGAAACACCTCCGAGGGTGGTGTGTTGGGAATTGCACTGAAAGAGGAAAATTTCACCGGATATAAACGCTTGTTGAGAACCAAATTTAAGAATCTAACACCCTACCGGAGCTCGAATTTATTGTCCGATCAATTTGATCAGCTATTATTGCATTATCCGACAGTTGAGCTTCCGCACTTCCCTTGCTATTCTAGTCGTTGGATTTCTGTACACGAAAGAACATTTTGAGCATTTTGGCCGGGTGGAATTATAGACGAGGCGATTTTATTGAAAAAAAGTTTCATGTTTCGTAGAGTGAAGTGGGTAGCGGTATGGGTAAGTTATCTCCGAGCGATTCGAACCCATGGGTACATACCTATGTTTGTATTCGTTAACGACGAGCATATTTCGCGCGGCAAAATTTCCACCTGAAGTAGGTTCAACTTCGAGGAAAGGTTTAATTAAAATTAGTAACATCAACCTGTGTGAATTTCGAGGGCTTTTGTTCGGCGCGATGTAAATTCTTATAACTGCTACTGCGCTGGATCTGTCCGAGTGTAACCGAAGTTCGAACAGCGAACTTCAAAGTGAAGTCGCGATGTGGATATTATTTATTGACTGTGAATTTTCAGCGTCTACCTATAGAAAATCGAGAACTCTGGAGGTAAGAATCGTTGTTGAATAAAGACCGGCGTAATCATTCATCTGCGATAATAAATCGACAAAGCGAGACTGCACGGCGGAGGCACTAGGCTGTAACGTGGGTACCTATTGCGATTTGAAAATCACTGAGACGAGGCGAGTAATTGAGAGAAGGTTCAACGATTGCTTCATTAGCAGATTGTTCAGCCGGAAATTTGTGTTTGTTTGTTCGGCTCGGCCTTGATGGGAGCGTCCGCTAAGGAGTGCCCGAGTTTTGCCATAGCCCATATTTACTGTAACAGTACCAACCAGCCCAGATCGATTTTTCCCTAGTATAGCCATCAGAGTGTATATTTAGATAACCACCGCAAGCCGACCCATGACTATGCCTCCGAAATGCCTGAAATCCGGCAACGTCCGACACAATACGTACAGGCAAACTAATGATCACTATCCAAAAATCTGTAAAACTTGTTTTGAATTGTTCTATCCGTAATTATAGATATTATTGCGAAGAAAAATTCTGCCCAGGGTTATGATGATCCGAGGAACTGACGAGAAAGGAGGGAGGAAGATCAGATTCAATGTGAAACACGATAGAAGCTAACACAAGTTATCTTTTCCGAATTCCCAATAAATTTCCATGGCACGTACGGATACGTCGCACATAAAGCTCGCCACGGAGGCTGTAGCTTCATTTTATTGGGAATTTAGTTCTGTGTTTAGTTCATTACCTATCTCCAGCGAGTGCGCTGTGGGATGCACTGTTTGTATCAATCGCACTTTATTTTTCCAATTTCCAAGTTATACTACAAGCCAATTATGAAATTTCTATAGATTCGTATTGTGTGTGTGTGTGTGTGTGTGAGCCTGCCCCCTCCCATGCCGCGAAAACGCAGTATAGGTGAAGTTGTTTCTAAAATATTGTGAAAACTTTTCCAATTCCCTACCCTTGGTTTGTTATGACCCCAGGAACATCAATTATGCGAGGTTCCTTTCAGAGCAAGTCACTATTCTTACTCAAGAAATTTATACGTAGATCTGTATTCATTGCTCTTCGGCGTCGTCTCTTGCTGCCTCAATGACTAGCCCTTCTGTTTTCTAGAAGAGTTACACTCTCCAGATTTGCGGAAGCCCTGGCTTACAACAAGCAAACGGGATGCGAATACTTCGTTATAAGTATTAACCAAGTTTATACGCAAGTCCGGAGTTAACTCGCGGCAATAGTCTCGTTGGTTTCTACATCCATTGATCGTTGCAATGCCTCCGACTACAATCCGCCAGAGTGCAACAAGTCGTCGTCGAACAATTTTTCGGAACTGTGCCCTGTCATTGCGGTATTCTTTTATTTGATTTCATTAACTTCGTCATCGTCAATGGTTTTAGTAAAGGAAATATGGAATTCCTGCAATTCCATCCGTATACACCTCTGCCAGACTATCTCGATATTACATGCCTCGTAGACTCTGGAGGACTGAGGAGCGAAAGATTTGCACACTTTTACCCGGGCTATGACATTTCGCCGAAACGTTTTTCAGCAAATGATGTAAATCACATATTTCAAATGCTTAAAAAAACAGTGACAGCAAAAATAAACACTGGGTAGGTATACGAGGCGAATCCTGTAATTGCGTCTGAACGTTGCCAGGCTTGGGGACGAGAATAAAAAGTGTTTCCAATGCCGCAGCGGCTGTATTTGTTCGAGGAAAACATCTCGCAGGAAAATAAGGGATACCGAGGAAACCTGGTCATTTTTCCACGATAAAATTATACCGAGACGTTGCAAATTCGAGACTCTCACAATGCTCACAATTATCTGTTATAACTGGATACATGTACGCATACAGCTGTTGAAAATGGAGAGAAGAACAAATTGTCGAAGTTTATCGTTCACTCCCTGGCTTCGAGCATCGTTTCTCACGCGAGATAGGCGCGAGAACTTCTCTCCGATCCTCGATATAATTTTCCTAACAACCAACGATAAATTGTCTCGTGAAAATGGGCACAATTCCGCACAAAGGTGGGAGAATTTATTCAACGTAGAATTGCCTGACTGAATACAGGTAGATTAAATGTTATCAATTTTTTTTTTCTCTCTCCCGCCACATTTCCCCCGACGTAATTATCGCAGAAAAAATGTACTACCCGCGCCCGCACCCACGCCGGACTGTGTGGTGATAAATATGGCGAGTATTGTTGTGTCTATCCGAATGGGATAAAGCGAATGAAAAAAGTATACGATAAACATAAATCAGGTACGGAAATGCCCCGGCGTTTATACAATTGAGTCAAAACCGTGGCAATAAATTTGCGAGTGCGATTTCCACGCGTTTGCCTGACAATGGAGACTCGACGTGTGTCTCTCCCGATCCCCAGACCCCAGACCCCCGACCCCCGACCCCCGACCCACAATTCACCCCTCGCCGTCCAGACCGACAACCTAGACGCGCGGTTCTCCTTTGAAAACTCGTCCCCCCATGGCGCCCCCATATATCCATCCACCCGTCCACCCGTCCATCAGCGGTGTTTCTCCCTCTACTGCAGTTTGTTCCAGCTTCTGTCGCGTCGCGTCGGGCCAGTTAGTCATTACATAATAATCGATATTGCCCTCCGTAATATATATATTCAGTGTTTCCCTTGGTGGCAAGCTGGGTGTATGGTGGGTATGGGTATGGGCACTCGCGGCGGGTAAATTTTTTCGAATACATACGATCGCGCGATTATTTATGGGCAAGGCTATAAGCTCCGGCGAACATTGCGTCGAGCAAATGAGCTGATAACGGTATCCTAGAAATAATAGCCTCCTCGAGTTAATAGGCGTAGCAATTCAAAGTTGTTGGAACTAACTGAATTGGAGTGAAATGAATTGCCTCACTGCCCCTGGAGCGTGTATTAGGTATAGGAAGGTAGAGATGAGCATACACCGCCAGAGGCGCTAACTTCTCTCCATAATTCGAGGCGATATAATGTATACGTATTTGTACGTACCTGCATGGTTTAATTTCAAGTTCAGGAACAGATTAACGATCAAGAATCCATTTCGCGTTCGTTGGGGATGATTGAGAGTATCGGGAGTATCATTGCAGTGTTGGTTGTATGAAACTAATCGTAAGGCAAGCGATGTTCCCGACTCTTCGCGTGAGAATTACGCGACAAACATTTTCCGTCGAGTGTATTGCTGCAGTATAACGTACCCTGTACACCTACACACCTACACCTACTCGGGTCGGGTATATACGAGAATCGGCGTTCGAAACTGGTAGAAATTACGTCACACGTTCTATTAATCGGCTTAGCTGCTTCATGAACGACATTTACATATCATGGCGTATCTTCCCACCGCGGTAGCCATGGTAACGCACTTGCGGAAAGGGTCGCCTTCGGACATGCAGGGGAACCGGGTCCGGGCACAACTATACCCCGTGCTCTATAAGCCTGTAATCTACGTGCAGGCTTCCCTATATACTGTTTACTCTACAAACTCGAGAGACGAGTTGTGCTTTCCCCGCGGTATCCCGCTATCCTGGATTCCTCGTCCCCTGGTCGCCTGGTCTCCTGGTCTTCACCATCCCGCCTTTCCGCGTACGTTTCCTCGGACAGCGAGCAATATAGCCGAGCACAAATGGCAGGGAATTTACATTTTTCGGGATATAAATTGCCGCCACCTTTCCTATACACCCATATATTATACCGCGACGTGGTCAAGAATGGACGACCCATTTGCGGACTTCCTTTTAGACCGCGATACATTCGCGGGATATCTATACCCACATACCTGTGGGCTGGGCTGCGGCGAAGGTAAAGCAAGATTCCTCAGCCCTTGTCAGTCCTTCCAACGGTAGGTATACCAGTCAGGTTTAATGGACTTGATATCGATCCGGTTGGACCGTTTTACGCCAAGCGGTATACAAAGTTCGGAGATTCGCTCAAGGCTTCGTGAAATTTCTGCAAAGTGGAGCGATCAAATTCTCAGCCGAAACTTGGGGGGTATAGGTACAGAATCGAAGCAACAGGCTCGAATTTTCCCCTCTCGACCCTTGAAGATTTCGCTACTGGTTTTGTTATTGTATCCCGTTGGTAGGTACTGCAGGGTGAATCGCGTAATCGCGGTGAAACTTTCTTCGATTCAGACGAGATATGCTGTTATCCTTTTGATTCGCAAATTGTGACGGTTATGAGATACTTTTACTACCACCAGCTGAACTCATCTTATTTTTCGCAAAGTTACACCGATCTCTGATCTGATCAAACATTAATCTGAAAACTACTGCTCCATTTCAGAATTCTCGTACTCGGGCTTTTACATACGCGTCAACCTAATCAAAATTTCCAAGAAAATTTGCGATGACATTTGAACATGTCGAGTACATCATACGAAGTTTTAATTAAGTTGAAACTAATGAGATCTCCTCCGCTCTCCCTGCGGAGCTCCAGTGCAATAAAAGAATAAGGAATAATGTTTTAAACGAAAACTTTCACGATGTTGAAACGTAGGTAGCGATCCATCCCTGGTTGATTGCGTTTTCGTAATCGGGACGGCGAATGCATGATAAAAAAGTAAAAAAAAAAATACAAAAAAAAAGTAAGTCTAATAGAAGGAAAAAACTATGAATGTCAACGACTTGCGGGGAACCATAATAACCATATGGCGAAGAAGGTAGGTGGGTAGGTAGGTAGGCAGGCAGGCAGGCAGGGCACGTGCTGGAGTCACGCTAGTTTGCGTGACCTGCAATGACCTAGCGTGACTATATATGTGCGTCGTCGTCGATTCGTCGAGAAAATTCTGTATACGTGTAGGTATTATTGATTGAGGTAATACGCTGCGTTCACGGGGAAAACTTTGGCTTCAACGCCCTCGACGACGACGCCGGTCGGTACGTCTACATCTTTACAAGGTACACCAGTCCTCAGCACGGTCTGACACAATGTCAGCTAGTTTAGACTATAACGAACGCGATGCGATGTACAGGTAACTTGTTATAAAAGTAGTGTGAGCCGCGCGGTGGCCGGACAATTAAACGGAACTCAACTTCCCACCTTGAGCTGCCTCCAAACGGGAATAAGATGGATATTTTACGGTTGTCGTTAATTCCTGCGCGCCGGGCACTGAAAGCTTTATCGCCAAGGGCAGCGGAACGAGTTCAACTCTGTTCAACTCTGTTCAACGCGATAGAGCTTACGCGAGAGTTTCATCACCGCCTACGGTCATTTTCTGGGGAGCGAAAAATCCCAACTAAAACCTGACGCCGAAACTACATCACGATATTTTTCTCTTTACGAATAAATACATGTACCTATGTAACGAGGACTCGAAGGGCGGTGGAAACTCACACTACCCTTCTGCCCTCACGTATACCTCTTCAAATATAGGTACACATTAGGGTGGTCCTTAAAAATAACATTTTTTGATTCACCCCCTGAAAAGTTTCCTACTCGTGTGAAAACATGAGGGAAACTTTGTTTTTTGCGAAAGAAATGAAAAAGTATAGCCTATGCGTATACTATATATATAAATTCGTAATTGCGGGCGAGGTGGTGGTAGTCGTGGTCGCATCGCGTCCTTTGTCATGGAAATTAAACAGATTAAGGCAAATTAGGGATCGAAGTTAGCGGAAATTATTGGGCAGCTGAGAATTATCGCGGGCAAACCCTGCAGATTTGGCTAAACCGCTGTACAGTATATCTACATCCATACTTTTGTCACGTTCTCGGCGCACGTTTTGCCACGTGGAGGAGTAAGCCGGTATATATACGGTTATTGCCAATTTGCGAGAGATTTTTGCGGATTAGCCGAGCGGCATCGTACCTTTATATCCGTCTAATTGTTTGGGAACAAGTTCTCTGAACGAGGGCTAGGCGAGGCACATTCTGCTTTGTCCTGCGTCTGAGCCACGATCGAACTGTTGCAGCCGGCTTGCGGTGAAAAATGTTATTCTATTAAAGAAAAACTGCGAGCCGGCGTAAATGTATTATATTGGTATGTATATGAACCTATTTTATGCAAATATCTGATGCTCGTATGACTGAGGGCCGTAAAGGAGCCCCTATTTTTTCGGAACGGTACGTAGCCCGCGTCATATGTCGGCAACACCCCTGTGACCCCTTAAACTCAGTAACGTGTTTTCATTCTTTTCCGAGGGGGGAAACAATGCTGGGGTGGCGCACGCCCCGTGCGGATTGAACTATACAACCTATACGCACGCACACGTCTCCAAATCTCTATAAATATATACGGGTGCAGCATGCCAGCGAACGACTGCCAAGATCTTGCCAGAAATGTCAACTATGCCCGAGACACGGGGCGGTGACTCCCCCGCGACATACGAGATTAAATGCCTCGCGCATCTCGGCGAATTGCAGTTACGTATTTGACATTTTATTAAGATCATCTCCGCGATTGAGCGTCTGAACTCCGCGTGTCTATACGTCCTGGACGAGGACGAACCTCGTGTCTTTCGAGAATACCGAATATCTCTGCGTTTACTTGTTTTTTTTTTCTTGCCTTTTTCTGTCAACGCAGGAATCGCGTCGCTGTGCCGAGTCGTTCCAAACCTGCAGTTGTCAGAGCTGTTGAATATTGCATTACGAAACTATAAACTGATCGTTGCAAATTATCGCGTGGATTGGACGCTGCGGCTGATTTGTGCCTGACGCAGTAATCTACGTATATAATTAACGTGTTACGCCCGCTCTGTTGATAAGCTATATTGTGGCATAATCATTGACAAAGTTACGCCGAAAATCATGGGAGACGGACGAGCGATATGATATTCGCACAAGCTCTGTATGGGTTTTATATCGCGTAAACGTATTATTGTTATACATTGCTGTCACTGGTATGCTTCTGATTCTCTGGGCAGAAATAAATCATGCGACTCGAAGTTTGTCGCATAGATATTTGAATGAGCCCCCGCATCGACTTAGCGATGAGTAGGGAATAGTATACCTTTGTGCGAGGAGACCGAAAAGGTAGAAACATTTGTCTGGGACAAAAGACCTGCCCATTTTTTACTCTCCTTTCACGGAGCTTGCAGGTTTTGGCTTTTCACCAGAAATTTCTGTGAAGAGCGAATGTAAATTTGGATAAGCGGGAATAGCTCGAAGAGACACTCGACTGTGAAATACATGTGCGGTTTACGCTGCCGGCGTAAGAGAGTAGAAAGAAGAATAAAACATTATGGAAATAATTATTGGGAAGGCGTTCGGTCCCCGCGAATTCTTCCCCACTTATGATAATCTTACAAAATCCGAAGGGGGAGCAAAAAAGACATTTAGAGAAGAATGAAAAGTCCTCAGCATTTCCGCCTCCAGTGCAGTAGGATGATCCCCTCAAGGGTTTCGAACTTTCATCCCTTTATCGTCGCACAATCAAAATCATTTCTACGTCTCGGAGCGCCTATCCCACACCCGCACGACCCTTAACGTCCAATAAAGAGCAGATCGTAAAACAATTGGGCGAGAAACCGGGAGTTGATTCCGAATAAAACAAAAGACCGTCTAGTGGGGTTCGAATGTTCAAAACCAGTACGAAGTACGGAGTAGGCATTCGCGGAGTACTTCAATGAAGATGAAACAAAGAGCGCTGATCCATAGGGTTAACGAGTGCACCGGATGTTATTCGCCCTGCATGATTTACGTAGAAAGAGATCTGTGTACGATGCACTATGCATGTACCTCTCGACAAATCGTTGAAAATGTGCAGGTTTTCGGCTCCCCCTATTTTTATCTGGCTTTTTTTCATTTTCGAACCAAAAGTCAAAGTTTACGATTAATTTGGAAATAGTCGCCGCGGGGAGGCAAACCTCCTCTATATCGAAACTATTACCAGGACCAACGTGGAGAGGAATTTGAAAAAATAAGGACAAGAGGTCACGCGGTATTCTCTGCAGTTACATAAACTGTTCGGGGGAAAGATATGGTATACCTACAACCGCATGACTTCCTATAACTTTTTAGTCGATGCCAGTTGGCCATTAATATCGGAGAGTGTCACGGTGTGATTTTCCTATGGGTATGCATCTGGCTACTCTACACCCAAACGTGTGTATGCATGTATGTACCCTTGCAGAGAGTAGACGCCCCCGTAACTTATTTTCATTTTCGGGAAATGGCTCGGGGAGAACAATAACGCATCCCTCCCCGCACGGATTCTCATATAATGCGAAGTAAATGTCGTATATAAGAGCTACATTGAATTCCCCGATGGCATAAATCTCTGCGTCGATGTCACGTGCGTATAGCTATATGCCGTGACGTGTCACCTGCTAGATCTTTGCCATTTTTTCGCAAGTGCAGCGTAATACCGCACAAACCTTTATTTGATAAATGAAAAAGTCCCCCCCAACCCCCAACCCCCCAAGAAAAAAAAAAAACAGCTACGGGGGATATTTCGGCGTGGAAACTGCTATCTCGGACACGAAGTATCGCGCGATTTATTTGGGTCAATGTCACAAAAGCCGCATTGAATGGCTGCCAGAACATCAATGACCTACTGAAACTAACGCATGCCGAGATGCAGTGCAGTTTTCCCGAAGTGAATCTATGCACATGTATTATAGAGTAGATCCATACGCATACATATACGTACCGCGTATACACCATGCGCTGCTACATGGCCGACTGACGAGTGATGAAATATCACGTAGGTAATCAAACGCATTCTGTTATTGTGTATCATGAATATCAATTCTTTCACTGGAAGGGAATTAAAAAGCTCACAGATCAGATCGAGAGTACTCAATTCAGAGCCCGGCTTATTCGAGTTATTTTTATGAACTTTTCCACTGCAGTTATAGGTGATCGCTGCAGCGATGAAATTAAAACGTTTGATAATACTAAACGACTTCCACTGTCTCGGGTTTTATATACAGAGGGATTCTCGCTTTATTACATCTGCAGTAAAGGAAGCAGCACGGTTTTAGGGGTGGGTACTGAAACCTATATACCAAAGCTACGCTATATGCTTTACGCGGCTAGATAGGAACTGAGACTGCGCCCCGTTGTACATTATAGGTTACAACTAATACCGACTGAAAGCTTTTTGAACTGCGCCCGGGAATAGAAGAATCCATCATCGTGAGAAAACTGGACAGGTTATCTTTTTGTTGAGAAAAAAAAAGACGACAAATTCAGACTCCGTGTCTCCGTATAGTCGGAAAGTCGTTTCATAAGCCGGGATTGTATTCTTCATCTTCTCCGTATTTCCTTCTATCCTTATTCTCCGCCACGGTGGAATACCCGTCCGTTCCTCGCCAGAAAGAAGAGTTTCTGAACGGTCGACGGGGCATGCGGATAGACAAAGCGCCTATCCCCTATATCCGATATTCATACATGACACCTCTGCACTGTGATCATCCTCCCCGATCGTATTATGCCCGCTTGACCGGATATTACCAGAATATCGAGCCCGCGATCGACGACAGTCATTTTACAACGGGTATTCCCGGTATATCCCGGTAGCCCAGGGTTTACGTGCGAAACAGGGGCTGAACAAACCTCCCGTAAACCGACGATGAGGAGAGGAGTCCGCGGACAAGGGGAATGAACTCGGTCCGTAGTGTTATCGACTGAACGCAACAACCTGACCAGACCACACGCATTCCACCTCACCTCACCTTTATACCCCGAGTGCACGATATTCTTAGTTCTCAGTCTCACCCTCGCCCTCGCCACACCTTATAGAGGCACCGGTGCCTGATGTGTACCTACTGTGCTGTAGAACAGATATCGCACAACGTGTATAGGTAATGTGAATGACAAGCGATATTCCATGAGAATAGGATTTGATACCAAAAGGATTTCATATGATATACGGTCGCCGATTCTGCATAGATGTATTTAGAGACAGGTATATCTCAGTATTACTTGTCCTGGCCTTATCGATGTTTCAATTGATATACCGTTCGGAGTTCTGCGGGCATATGCGGACTGCCAGAGGCCTTAGCTTAGAATTAGAGTAATCTCCGGTTATATCTATGTGAAACGGTTTGCAGTAAGTTGGCTAGCAATTTCACGGGATATCTTTAAATGGCAGGCATCTCAGCGAGTCCCCATTTCCTCGGGAGCTCGAGAGCTCGAAAGTGCTATAAGAAATCAATTGACTGTATCGAGTCGTGTTTGAGTGGAGGATGGGAAAAGAGGATCATGGAATGAGAGTCGGCATTCGTGCGGTACATGCAACGGCGTATATATCCACGCCCTACGGGTCGTCGGGAGACTATGCGAATATTTCTTGTTGACCCATACAAGTTAGATCGAATGAATATACCGTGAAACCGAAAACGTTATATATTATATATATACATCTAAGCATCGGCGAGGGAGATTGGGTAAATAATTGCGAGGGGTAACGCTCGCGATTTGATGGAAAAATCTAGTTCCCGAATATCTACGGATGTCAGATGAGTCCGGTTATTGTAATTTATGATCCAGGATCATTACGGTTCAGAAATATCGCGGAATCGCGGATAGAAATGGAATTCAGTGAATCTGTGCACAATTTTGTAAATCCGTCTTGTCATATCTCAAAATTTGGACTAAGGCGAGTGGATTTAATGCGCGCGATTCAGTTTTTCCCCAATCTGAAGTCCGTCTATTTTCAAGCGTGGATGTCGATTAGATTGAATTTATTCCCATTGCAAAGTTCATCCTATCCTAAGTCGTATCCATTACAAAAAAGTTGATCGTTTACGCAATAGCTCGAAAGTCGATGACGACTTTAAATATCTTATTCGTATTAATTTACAAACTCAAAGTGATACATATATTATCAACTTGAGTCTGATGACTTGACGGTAGGCGGAAAGAATCACTTGAAAGAGAATTTGAATGAACGGTAAAAACGTAGGTACCTACCTACCAGGTATATACGTATAGGTATAGGCGGATGGGTCGGTATATATGTATACACATCCGGCTGTAAGAGCTCAGCAGATAGGCAGTAGACCGGATTAATGGGAAAGTATAATTAATTCAATTTTCATTATTCGTCCTTTGTGTCTTGTCCCCAGGAGATTTTCAACGCCACGTTCCCATTAAGCGTTATCAAGTCACCAAGGTACTACAGTGCCTTCCCATCCACCGCGCATATGCTCACCTATCCACAGGCGCTACGAATAGCCCGATGTCTAATTAGTCAATTGATTATAGATACGGTTGGCTCGAGCGGATCCCGGCCTTAACAACAAGACTGTATCCGCGGTCGAAATAAGGGAGGAACAAAGAACGGAAAGAAGGGAGGAGTTACAGTGGACTGAATTCCACAAAATATAACTGAATATTTCGCGGATGAAATTCTCTCGCGCGATTCTGCAGGGATGGCTGTGGTTGCAGCACGGCAGAGGTTACCGGCTTTCGAGCGTACCTATATCCAACCAACTTATAAGAATCGAGTCGAGAGACTCGATGATCGTCGACAGAGTCAAGGGAAGAAACGATTTTGTGCCACGTGGCACGAAAGTTTCAATGCCAATCGATATTTAGCGGCAAGGTGCACAGCTCTTGGTGTACCCACCCACTTTGGCTACATATTTAATAATATCAATACCCAGGCAGAGTACTACACCGGCCCCAGCCAGCTAGGGGATAAACGACAAGGACGGGACGAGAGCGGGAGCGCAGGAGGTGAAAGAGAAAGAGGCGACGAGACGGAGTAAGAAATAGACGGGGAGGGTAGTACGATCCATGCGAGGGTAGTTTCGGTGTCGGGGGTTCCAAGGGCTATTACAGGGGTTCCCCGTTCGCGTTCGCATTCGCTTTTCTCGCCAACTCTCTGCAGCTACACGGCATTGGTATAATATGTAGGTAGTATACCGTAACGAGAGATGCGCGCAAGCCGCGCGTGTATAACGACGAGGGTAACCCTCTCTTATTTTTAGCAGAGACAATCCGCGGCCGAGTTCATGGAAATGGAATTCTCCTCTGGTACGGGCGCGTAATTTTCCCCCTTCGCGCGGGCTCGAAAGACCCGCAATAAGGCGGTTGTGAAAAATGTAGAGAACTCATTGTCGAGTGGAAAGCAGTTTTGAGAAACATAAAGACAAAGACTTGCGGGGGTGGGAACACCGAGAGCACAAAAGAATCCCGACAATAGAAGAGAAGCGTAATTCTTCTAAGCGTTTTAATTATGATTACAAAGAAACGAAAGTAAGTTATTGTATGAAATGAAGAGATTTTTCACGCGTCAGATCCTATCACTGAACTCTACTATACTAGGTGTATAGGTACACCTTGTGCGTGCACCCCCGCCTACCTATATGTGAATACCGTGAATTGATATCTTCATCGGGACACTTGGTACGGCGATATTTCGATATCCTTGGCGATGTTCACCCAAAAACTTGTATGTATTTCCTCTACCTACACTCGCGTTGTATTGTACTTTAGCCCGCTCTTGTATAATTTAATTTGGTTTTAAGTAAACTTGGAGGAGAAACTTCTGATGAAACTCTAACCAAACTCTAAACAGAGAGCAAACAGTGCGGATGGAATTGATGAAAATATAGTTCGAGTTCGGGTAGCTTGAGTATATGAGTCTATATACGTACTTCGCTGTAGAGTAAGCGAGTAAGTGAGTGAGTGAGTGAGTGAGTGAGTGAGTAAGTAAGTAAGTAAGTAACTCTGACAAATCTTGCTGCTGACGACGCGGACCGGATTCCCTAGAGTGCAATCGCCCGGGAAGATGCAGTTGGTGCATCTATAAGAATTAAATGGACTAACGGAACGTCTCGGACTCGATGCACGGGCACCTGTACGGTGTACCCGCAGTTTATCTATCTGTACATATATTTTCTCCGAAAAGCCCTGCGAATGTCCCGAAAACTGATGAAAAATCAACCCCGCATGTTCCCCCTCTGTGTTTTGCACTCGGTTTGTACGTAGTACTTGTTCAACATTGTTTAAATTAAACTCAGCCCTATACCTTCAACCAGAATGAAGAAAAGTTAGCCTTGCATAATTCAGGGTGAAAAGTTTCTCAACAAGTTCAAGCAGCTCATATGTTATCTCAAGTCTTGTTTCGCTTCTCAAGAAAAACGGAAGCGTTATTTCGCCTTTGAAATCATATTCAGGAAATTTCAATACCCGTATCAGATCGACTCAAGAAGCAGAGAAACGCACGAGTCCAGTGATGCAGTGATGCGTTCAACAAATTAACGACCGGTTGACGTTCGGTCCCGCGTCTACTCCTGTGAATTATATCTCCATATCGGTATAACGCAAGAAGGTTCGACTAGTATTAAGCTCGTTCCCCACTTCTGTAGTAATTTCTGAAAAGTCGAAGGAAAGAACTTCGGAGCGTCTGGCTAGTGGAAAACTTTTTGCTCCTAACTCTATCCCTCACTTTTTACGATGATTAGAGCGCAAAGTCCTGCAGAAACTAGAAGAAGGTTTGCGCTCTCTCGAGTAATCAGAGCGCGCTCGCTCTACTCACGTATAGCAATTGGTGCTCGGCACTTTACCAATAAAAACCTCTTCCAATCTTCGATTATACAGAGGATGGAAAAAATAAGCAACCCTCTTGCAGATAACAACGACCCTGCATGGGCTTTGAACTCACCCTCCCTCCCTCTATGTCTCTCTCTCTCTCTCTCTCTCTTCCCTGGACGTATAAATGCAGCCGTGTGTCTATATACTGTAACATATATATATATATATGTACGTATATGGGTACATACACATACTATCCTGGGCATCTTACGTAAAAAGCTTTCAAGCTATTTGTAGGTCCGCACGCCACCCTCAACTCGCGATACCTAAGCACAAAAACCAACGAAAGCTCAGAGAGCGAGTGAGAAAGAAAAATAGGTTGTCTGCAGGTATATACCTACATTATACAACCACACATAAGGATACACGGTATACACTTGTATCGCGTACACACGGATGTGTGCAGGTGAAATATACGTGGAATAAGACTTCCACGGTCGAGCAGACACGCGACTTACCGATCCCTCATACTACATCGCGAACTGCGAACAGCGAATTTCTCACCCGGCAATGAAGATAACTAATCGCGAAATAATTTCTCTTTCACCATATCGGCGCGAAGTTTTCTGAATTTTTTCATTATCACCCTTGGGAATTGATGGCGAGATTAATCGTCTTAATCGACCCGACAAAAATCGTCGAGACTTGAAGTGGGACTTGATATTTCTACGCTATGATTTTTTTTTTCTGTCTTCGTGGCAAAGTTCATTCCCCTGTGATTGTAATACATCCAATTTATGCAACTCCAACTATACGTTCCTCTGCAGCCACACGCTTAATCATACCTACCTACTTCTCCTCGGAAGACCTATGCCCTTAATTTTTTATAAACGCTAAATTTCTCTTGTGCAAACTCCCGTTCATTAACGCGGCTTAACCTTCCATCTTCCCTACGTGCTAAGCGCCCGGGCTTGCGTACCGTATAGCTATACACCGGTATACCGGTAGGTAGGTAGATATAAGGTGGGTATGTATATTTCTCGGTCAAGTGTTCTTTATGTAACGTATATCCGTATATGTATGTACGTGTGTATGTATACAGTACCTGCCTGCCTGCCTGCCTATACCTATGCCCACCCATCTTACTCCGTTGGTTCGTTTTCTTTTTTATGCGCCGTTGACGCGCGCCTTTTCAGTTTTACACCCGAATGAAAACCCGACGAATTCGCGTTTTACCCCAATAGGGTTTTTCTCGTCGATCGCGCACAGTGCGGCGGGAGGTGAAAACCTAGATATACCTCCTTGTGTTCCGAATATTCATTCGATAAGATGCGTAGACGAAGAAGTTACCAATGATCCGAGTTCCGTCAGATTCCACTTCCCCGTTTTCACCTCGTCTCATGCTGTGTGGAAATTGACGATCGGTTAAAAAAAAACAATCCTTCGATTATGGGGATGGGGAATTGTACCTGATTCTATGGACGAGCACGTGTTCTTGAACTCAACTCAGACTTTGACCGGAGCAAGTATTATAAATCATACGTGTGGCGAAAACTCCGAGGAAAAATCCCGAGGTCTCGCTTGTGCTCACTTTTTTGACGAATATAATTTTAATCACGAGTAGGTAGGCATGGCGTCCGTACCCTAGTCCGAAGTGCTCGCATAATTAGTAGGGGGAGAAAAAAGATTTCAGAGACGGCTGGTGCGGATGGTTTTTGTAAAAGCATTTCAAGAAGGAAAGCGCAACGAAACGAGTAAAAAATGAGGAACGAGAGCTGGGCTTCAAACAAATGGAAATAAACGAAAAACGGAAAGTCTTATGCCGTAGCCGTAGCCGCCAGCCTGCAATTGCAATTCATATGTTTGTCAAGGACTTGGAAAAAAATAATTTCTACCCCCGACCCGCGCGGGTCGAACTTATAATGTCGCGGGAATTTCGCCGCGGAATTAATTGCCGACCCATCGATCTACGGAACGCGAGATAATAAGGACGCCAAACGCCAACTTGATTACAGCCTTCTGTGTATACGCAACATATGCGTACGTAGTAAAAAAAAAAACAGGTTTTGTCTCTCGGTAGAAAAAACGTGTATGAAATTTCGGCGAATTTCGTACGACAAAAGTCGTAAAGGTTCACGCGTTTCGGCAAAAGAAACTGAGAAGGTATAATATATGTAGGGACGTCTCCCAGACCCTATTCATAAAGATGAAGAAAAAAAAGAAAAAGAAAAAGGAAAAGGAAAGAAAGATGTTTGACAGAAATCTCTCCTTCTACAAAACCGAAGAATCATTCCTCCCTCGCCAGATGGAATATATCTCTATTCAATATCATACTCTTCAAATCGTGTGCTACATTTTCCACATTGTGTTTCTGTCACAATAAATATCGCCGCGAGAAAAGTACATTTCGGGCAGGTATATTCTCTCCATTTTTTCCTCCTTATACAACGTAGATTTAGACGATACCTATAGCTCCGAATACGTTTTACATTCGACAACAATAGGATATATGCAGTCGATGTAGTCGAGGTATATAGTATCTCTAGTATAGATTACAGTATACACATATAGAAAATACACCGATAAGCCGATGTAACCCAACGACGGATGTCTTATATAGTTGCTAGGTGTGAGAATCGAAGATCGTCGTCGAGGCCAATATTTTTTTCTTTTTGTTTCTATATTATCCTTTTCTCGAAAATGTAGCGCAGTTTTAAGTACAAATTAGTTCCGAAAATAAGCGACCAGAAGATTACTCACTTGCTGCATGCGAAATTTGATGCGAGGTGTAGCCGGATAACAGCATGGTTAACTATCTAACGACGGTTAGCTAAGAATGTCTAATTTCGCTCGGTGATATAATATGGTATCTCGCAAAAGCTCGAGCCGTATGGCGGCTGAAGGATCAGAAATGCTGTTCAGATCAAATACTATACTCTGTTAGAGAATTACGCGGCGGTGAATTCAGGTGAGGAATTGAATATAACCGCCTGTTCACGTCGCGAGCAGCTTTGTGCTGATAAAATGAGCAAAGTTGAGAAATTTCATTTTTATCCTATAGATAGACCGTGGCTGGTTCATCCGTATACTGGGTACTGTTCCAGGGTGGATGTTATTACGCAGGTAATTCATCATCGCGAGAGGTGGGATTCGGCGCGGGTGCACTGAATGAAGAATTAGCAGTGCTGCAGCTATACTTGTGAGTAATACGATTGTAAGTACGGTATACGATTTTATGAAAGTCCTCTAATTGCGTCCTGCCCTCGGCTGTTATAAAAATATGAAATTCGATTAACAATGGCTCTACCTTGATTATTAGTTTCTAGGGCTCGCTCGACTCTTAATTAGGTCCACGCATGGGCGTACAGACGTATAAATCTGCGGATCTATGAAATAACAATCGATAGTAACCGATAAAAACGTGACGCTGCAGGCTTGTATCGTGAGAATATTTCGCAATAGTTACAAAACGGCAGACATTTGGAAACGGCGGCGAGGTCCGGTGATGAAATTAAAATGTAACAAGTGGAAAACAACGGCAGAAAAGCTTGAATTATGGGCTAGCAATGTGTCTGGATGGGGAAACTGGATATTAACATAATGGCAGCGGAGGCGAGTAAAAATTAATGAAAATTTCCGGACGGTAATCATCCAACAGCTTAGGTATAGTTATAACAAGGAGCAAGGGCTGGTAACAGTCTAGATATACATGTATACACGCTACCTGTACATTCCACCACTAATTAACGTTTTCTGAAGTCTGGAGCAGTAGAGACTCCGAGCCGGTATCCATAAAGCCGTGACTTGGCCAGCGGTATTAATTGCGGGCGGTGTACGAAATATCGGAAATTTAAATTGAAAAATGGCTGATCGCTGCGGGCTAAGATCCAAAGACGTTCGTCGTTTGCTCCTTCTTTTTCGGAAAGATTGATAAAGATAAACGCGAATAAATGTGGATCCCCGGGGGAACAAATAAGAAATGGTTTCATAAATCAACGGAGAAATTTCACGCGATTGATAACCCAGATTCCTTCATATAAACGAACTGTATCAGCTTCCAGATATAGAGCTGTCAATTTTTTGAACAGAAATTCGTCGGCCATTTCGTTTTTTTTTTTTTTTGTTTTTTTTCTTCATTCCCGAAACGTCGAACTCCATGCACTTATTTTTTTCTTTACCAGTCCACAACTATACTGGCGCGTCGACGTAGGTATACGTGGTTGATATCGTATTTTGTATTTCCAATTCATACGGACGAAGATCCTTTTTGTCAGAGAACGATTTTTAATTGCCTCATTAACATACAATGACGTTCGGGTTTTCGATAGAATAATCTTTAGATGAAGATACGGCACCGGGATCAAGAGCTGTTGGCCTGCTGATGCGGGACTAAGGAAGAAAGATGCGGGAGACAAGGAACGTTTCTTAGCTACGAATCTCTTACCACAATCCGCGCAATTTCATGCATATGGTATATTTTCGGTACATTTCTATGCGAAAGTTATTGCCACGCGGATGAAACGTTGGGACAAACAAGGATCAGTCGGCCCAAGATCATCCCGCCGGACTGCGGAATATAATCGAAGGCGCGGATTCCTTGCAATTAGCGAAAGTGTATACGCGCGATTTCATTGTTTACCAGGGCGCGGGCAGATTGCGATTTCGATTCAGCAAAAAAGATCGACCGGTTCTCGACAGATGAAAGAATAAATCACTCCCGAAGTAAGTGAATCTGTATAGGTATAGGCAGCCAAGTATAGGTAGATTATATACCGCAGGTGTATATGCCTTGATATAACAATTCTACAGACACACGTGGTCCTCGACATTGTACAAAAATCTACAGGGTGGTTTGATATTTTAATAGACCCGAGGAGCCGAGAAGATACGGACAAGACGATGTCAAGGGATTCTCGTATAGAAGGAAAGGTTCTTTAAAGGTAATTTCTATCTCCGAAAATTCTCGTTTATCCTGCACCTGATCCTTTGTCAAATGAAACTTATGAAACTTATTCGTTCACATGTATCTTCGGCATATCTCCACACATACGGATTCCCCAGGTCTGCGGCGGCGGCTCGGGATGGGGGTGACAATTTTTAAGAGAGGTACACGCTCGCTTGTTGTTTGAATTAGGGTGTTTATATTTAGCAGCCCACCGCGGTGTTTCCTGTGTAATCAAATTACCTGACTCCAGTATGCGAAGTTGACTGAATTCTCTCCGCGGCGCGGCGGTTCCTATTATGATAATACCGCCACGGTACGAGACCGCGGATAAAAGCCGTCGAGACTTTTACCTGCAGCAGCGAGTGCGATGAAATACTGAATCCAACAACAAGCCATATTCTCGGAGCATACATAAATGCGAAATTGTTGCATCGCGTGTATAGGAGGACTCGGGCCATACTGCAGCCAGTGAAATTCTCTCACGCGTATTTCCTCGCCGTAGTTACACGACGCCTGCGGTTGGACATCACGTATCTATATACCTACAATCGTTGTGACAATATAGTTACGATGCTATTCGGGATGTTGCGTAAAGAAAATCGAACTGCGGAGTATGAACTGCGGGTGCGTATGGTATTTTGAGAAATTCATTACCGCATTAATTCCCACCGCTTTCAAGAACGGCGGAGTTAGTTTAGTTATATCCGTCTGAAATATGTTCCGACCGAGCACTCTGTGTGCAGTAATTGGTGAAAATTGGATTTATATAATTATACATAGTGTCTGCATGAGGTGCAATTACACTAACGACGGTACGCAGTGCTTTTAGGTGCCCGAAGGTGCAATGTCGCCGAAGTACCCTGGGTAAGATATTCTAACCGCCCTTGCTTCACCCAGCACTTCCTTATCGGATATATCCTAATTTTGCGAACTCGTAACATGGAACTTCCCCTACCAGGTTGAACTATGCTCGAACCGGATGATTCCCCTCCGCGGTGGACGCGTCTCTTCCGATGACAAAGGATCATCGTTATTCGGGCCAAATAAGGAGATTCACCTTCGAGCTTACGGATTATTAATTAATCATATTCGCAGAGACGCCGCGACCGAGGATGCCAGCTTCGTACATAGTTTCCTTTAAATTTTACTCAGACCATACCGACGACCATATCACTACACTGAGCTGCTTTCAATATTTAAGTTATCTCATCCAATCCATCATTGTGAATATTCATGATTGTACACCTGGAAATGACAATACTGGATTATAGGTAAATATCACCCTGCGCGTATTCAGAGGATTGAACTATATATACTACCGCCTCGTTTCCATTCGTCAGTCAATGGCGATCAAATGCATTGCGATAATTACTGGCTATAGAATTTCCAAAGTTCTGTAGATTTTTTGATAAAACATGACACGCGCCGTGCCACGGTAGGTATACGCACAGCTATGGGTATCATATACGTGGGTGACGCGGTGGGAGTAGCTGTACGTGTGTATAGTATATGGGCGCACACCATCTGATGCGAGCTTACAGGAGTTCAAGAGAGCGTTTATCCTCAAAGTCTCGTATAATTAGTTAAATTCATTATACTTACGAGGCTGACAGTGCTTCCGTTTTAAACTTCGAGACATCCTCGCGGCAAACTTTTAAGCACGTCACCGCGAACTCGCTATATTCACACTCCTCCTTATATTCTGATCCGCATGCCCTGCAACGGCGTGTTAAGGAGATCTTTATACCGGGTAATGATTTTTGGGCATCAAGATGACGAGCACAAATTTGTTCAAGTATCCTTGTAGTCCTGCGTCGATATATGGAAAAAGAGATGTGCAATTAATTATTGCGAAGAAAAAAACCACAACGATCTTTTCTATACTACTCTTTGCGGTAATTCACGGGTAATTCAAATTACAGCTGACTTGGCGAAACTTCTGCAAATACGCAACGGAAGTTATCTTGTTTAACATTATTCCCGTGAACCAGAGAGTATAGAGTACGCGAGCGAGACACGAGGCAATCGCGTCCGATAGACGCGGGCGTCGCGACGGCACTGGGGTTGGCATCCACCCCACCACCGTCGACTTCCATGACGTGGTGGTTGAGGGAGTTTTGTAGGGGGATAAATTGCACGGAATAGGGTTGGCTTCAATGAATGAACCCTACCTACTGATCTTATATTTCCCTGCGAGTATAACATATGAATAGGTATATGAACACGCGCGTACTCCGGAAAGACAGGCTTAATTTGTCATGGCATCGATGCGCAGGAACCTCCGTATAGTAGAAACAATACCTATATCTAGAAAGAATAGTGGCTCAGAGACTGGTACCCGAATCTGTTTTATACCTATAGGTTATTCAGTTTGTACCATTTTATTCGGAAAATAAGGGCGAATCGACCCCGCAAAATTCAGCCTGGGTAATTGCATGAATCGATCGGGAGATATCAAATTCGAACGAGAATATACCGTACGTAGAGCCCGAGATCCTCGACGAGAGATATTTCAACATAACTTTTTTCGCCCACAATATTATGTGTGAGTAAACGCGTGTAGGAATAAAATCTATACACCAATCCTCGGGGCATATAGCATTTCGTATATTTCGTTCGTTGACGTTTATACATATTATAAGCATACGCGACTGAATTCTCAGGCAGTGATTTTACGTCGTTTTCGGCTCGCAGCTTGAGATCAGTGACGCGTTTCCTTTTCGTAATCAAGTAATTTTCATGATATGACACTTGTATACGCGCATACATTCACCTATACCCGTGGGCCGTGCAATGTGTTTCAAAGGTCGTATACATGCATACATATTTATATATGTGTTTATACAGCGCGCACTTTGCGCCAAAGTAATTATGTTACTAATTAAAAATTCCACCCCTAATTAAAAAAAGTGGCGAAGAGCGGCCCGAAAATCCAGCCGTGCTCAAGGGAGGTCCTATGTACTGATTATTTTACAAAAATCACAATGGAATTGATTTCACATTTGAAAAGTAATCCGAGCATTTTCGAATGAGCCGAAACTATCAGACTTCGAAACGCTCTTTATATATGTGACAAGTGCTAAGTTTTTCAATCAAAACTTTTCCGACCGATTTTTCGATCTACTTGAAAGAAATTTACGCTGTCCTTTCAAAATCATTTTATGAAATAATGATTACAGGTGAGCCGACCAAGTGGGCTTGAAGTGGGCTTGGCAGTGCAAACGGTATTTCTAATACCGACTGGAATTTACAGTTTAGCGAAGCTGCGAGCTGACTCGTAGAGTAAATTCAGATTGATAATAGTAGGGACCTCAGATATTCGCAGCCACACTATTTGAGTGCGCTTGTTTTCCCACCACTTTATCGACTTTCGCGAGAGCCTGTACGCAGTCAACGCTGCACGTAAAGACACGGTATGCATATACGCTATTTTCTGAATCGCGCGAATTGACAACCCCAAAAATTGTTTTTTTTATCATGACTTTGACTTTCTGAGTATCGATTATGTGAAAGAATGCTTCCCAATCCGTTTCAAATCATATCCGGCAGCAGAAGTGTTTTCTGAAGTCCTTCGACTCACCCGATCAAATGAAGACAAGAAAGCCTAAGAAATAGTAGGAGGGAAAAAAGTTATGGCTCGATATCCGGAAAACTGATAAGCGCATTTCTCGCAAACACCAGGGAATATTCTACGTGTCTTCATGCAGGTCTGTATATTAATTTATGATAACTCCTATGCCAGGAAGCAAATCAAGATACTCGACCAATTTATATTTAATATTTATTTTTAAGAATCAATTACAATTTACGAATTCTATATATAACCTTGACGATGAACACGATTATATCAATGCTGCAGCAATAAATTCTTCGATATACGAATAATCAATTGCTTGGTTATTTTCCACTTTCCCCTCCCTGCGATTATTTATTTATTATTATTATTATTATTATTATTTTAATAAGCAAAAGTTTAAACAGCGAACGGCACACGGGAATAGTATAGGAAATTGGAATTATTGCATTTTCAGCCAGTTGAAAATCGCAGCACACCTCTTCGGGTCAGATGTTTTCCCCATACCAGGTGGATTTTCGAATTAAACTTTTTCTAACTGAATAACGCTTGATAACTCTCACTTTGAGTTGTTCTTTTAATTGTTCGTTCGTTTGTACACATCGCTAGTTTTGATCCCCCCTCCCGCAACAGCTACTCCATTGATACATAGAGATCGCTGGTCGCGTATGAATGAACGAGTGGTAAAATAGTGGTGCTGCACAAATATGCGGATAAAAAATTACTACCTTTTCTGAGGGGCACGCGTCTATGAATAAAAAGATAGTGGTGCTGCACAAATATGCGGACAAAAAATTACAACTTTTTCTGAGTGGCACCTGCTAGAATGCAAAGATAGTGGTGCTGCACAAATATGCGGACAAAAAATTACTACCTTTTCTGAGGAGCGATATTCTATGAATGAAAAGATAGTGGTGCTGCACAAATATGCGGACAAAAAAACTACGACTCTTTCTTTATACTCTTGGAGGCGTGGCAAATAGCCCATTGTAAAAATTCTAAAAAGCAGTATTAAATACTACCAACTCTTTATCAGATTCATTGATACAATGAAAGATAGTGGCGCGTGGAAATAATGCGAAGAAGTTGAAAGGAATGACTGATATTTTATTGCATTTATGTTTGTATTATAGGTATCTAAACGAATAGAAATAAAGCAGTTGAAATAAATTTCGTTGAAACACAGAATGAATAAAAATACAAATTCGCTGCACATGGAGGAGCTGACAAACAACTACATATATTATCCGTACATTATTCATGATTTTTTCTCCTATCCAGAATACTACAATCACAGAGATTTATTTTTTAGAAACAATCACAAATAAATATGCAATCACAAGTTGGGATTGACATGACTTTCGCGCGTGTTGCATATCATGAGGCGCACCTACGTCCACTGCAAAAGTAGTTCGTAAATTCAACCGCGAGATGGCAATACCATTCGGTATTGCCCCGTACACCGATAATTGTTAATGGTGTATTCAAGCGGTGGCTGCACTGAGTTAGTTTGACAGGCGTCAGTGCAGGCAACGTTCAAACAAACATTATAAACGCGATATCCCATTTTCACGGTCACAGCGGCTTGCGGTTCAGCGTCATCGTGTATCTATTTTCTTCACCGAAAGCTGAATGACTGTCGTTTAAATAAAATAACTCAATAGAAAAACAAAATGCTTTCGAGAACTAAATTACTAGTTCGTGGCCTGAGTGCGGCCAGAGTAAGTAGTTTCTGTATAAAACGAGCGGAAGGACCGGGGTATGTCACGTTGTTCGCTGACCTAGCCTATAAAACATCATTCTCCTATTCGAATTGCAGAATTCTGTTTATTCGGCTAACGGGCCCGGCCCACGAGATGCACACCGGATTATCTCGATCAATTCTACTCAATATCGACACGGTTCTACGACACCGGTGAACACGATCGTTATGTTCGTTCCCCAGCAAGAGGTTAGAGTGCCATGTCATACTCGTTCAAAGATCCAAACATTACTCACTTACCTAAACGGAGAATTTCATTTAAGGCATGGGTCGTAGAGCGGATGGGAAAATTTCACAGAATATTGGAACCAGGATTCAACGTGCTAATCCCTATTGTCGACCGAGTCAAGTACGTGCAAAGTTTGAAAGAAATTGCAATCGATGTTCCTAAACAAAGCGCCATCACATCAGGTAATACCAATCACGTTCTTTTTAGTTTTTCAACTTGGAGTATGGAATTAGTGTTTATTCACAATTTTCGAATGTATTCAAAAATTCTCCACTCCAATTTCTTATGAAACTTTTCTATATTTGTACTTATCGATCAGTCGTAAATTTCCAGACAATGTCAACCTGAATATCGACGGGGTTTTATATTTGCGAGTGAACGATCCGTATCTAGCTTCTTACGGAGTAGAGGATCCAGAGTTTGCAATTGTACAGCTGGGTCAGACAACAATGAGATCTGAACTGGGAAAAATATCGCTGGACAAAGTATTCAGAGAAAGGGAGGGCCTCAATGTTTCTATAGTTGAAAGTATAAACAAAGCTAGTGAAGCCTGGGGCATCACTTGCCTACGTTATGAAATACGTGAGTTGGGCTTCTCACAATCAACGAATAAACAAGCAGATACCAAATTCAGAGTCTAGACGATAACAAAAAGCAATTCTTTAACTCGTACAACAACTGATTTTATTTCAGGTGACATTAAGCTACCAGTGAGAGTGCAAGAAGCTATGCAAATGCAGGTAGAAGCAGAGAGAAAAAAGAGGGCCGCTATTTTGGAGTCTGAGGGAACAAGAGAAGCAGATATAAATGTTGCTGAGGGAAAACGTCAAGCCAGAATTCTTGCATCTGGTAATTATTGATCGACATTTCGTAGAAAATCTCTTTTTAAAGATATTCAAAGACTGAAGTATATCCAATTTGAGGAAAAATTTTGAAAACATCTCCTGCTCACTCACTTAATGATTGTACAAGTTGATCCAACAGCTGTGATATATCCACATTCTTCTTCCCAAAACAAAAAATGAAACTTTAGAGGCTGAGAAACAGGAGCAAATCAACAAAGCAAACGGTGAGGCGACAGCGATGCTAGCTGTTGCCGAGGCCAGAGCTAAAGGACTGCAAGTTGTCGCTGGATCTCTGGGTTTACAGGATGGAAAGAACGCCGCGTCGTTAAGCATCGCCGAGCAATACGTCCGGGCTTTCAATAAACTGGCCAAAACAAACAACACTATGATTCTACCTAGCAACCCCGCAGATGTTCCCAATATTGTTGCGCAGGTCCGTTGATTTGGGATTAAATTTTCTATACTTCTTCGAATTCAGAGAAAAGAAATGGTTCTTGGTGTGAAAAATTGAATGATAATCTAATTCGTATTTGAATTTGAATTTCACAGGCCATGGCCATATATCAGCACGTCACACCTCGCCCTCACAAGTCGGAGAGTCCAATGCCGAAGCTAGAATCAAAAATTCCACTCACTGTTGATACGTCAGACGATGCTTTTGAATACTTTAGCGACAAGGAGGATATGGATAAGCACAGAAATTCTAATAGTACTAATTCGAAAATATTGTAAAATGGTGTAACTGCCAAATAAATGAAAATAGGAAATAAAAAATGAAAACAAGAACAGAAACTGTCTGATAATTGATTGCGTTGAGCCCATTACCCAATTTACTCCTACATTCGAATTTCGATCTCGGCAATTTTCAGCCTTATGCAAAGTAAACTGCCAACGCAGCGTTTGAGGAATTTTTTGGCATTCAGTTAGTCTAGCCACAGTGGATCAGCTGTTCTGAATGGTGAAATCAAATTGTTGGCAAGAAATAAGAGACCAGTTCAGATATGGGAGATAATGACTTGTTGGAAACGTTCTGTAAAATTTTACCAAAACTGGCAAGTAATTGCGATGGAATTTCCTGAGTAGCCAAAGACGTTTTTACTGCACTTTTCCATAAGAATCTCGATTACTAACCTCTTTCATTGCCATTTCAAGGAGCTACATGCTCATTTGAATGGATCGCTGACTCCAATGACGTTGAAGAAGTTACACGAGCTACAGAATCCCAACTGCAACGAGGGGGACGGTGAATGGAACAAATGGCAGCAGCTTGTGAATCTTGAAAGCCAGAATTCACTGGAAGCGTATGACAAATGATCCTCATTAAATTAGCTTCAAGATTATTCAGTCTTCGCCATTTTCTTCTCTCTAAGCGTCGCTTGACAAATCTATCTGTTTAAGATGCTTCAAGATGTTTCCCATCGCCCATAATTTGACATCAGCCCCAGAATACGTCTGTATTGCTACCAAGGATGTGATAAAGGATTTCCACGATGATAATGTTATTTATTTGGAATTGAGGAGCACTCCGCGAGTAGTAGATGGAGTAATGTCCAAGGCGAAATACGTCCTGGCAATAATAAATGCTATAATGTGAGGATGTTGTCGAAAGACTTGATTCGTTTTTGCATAAGATTTTTAGATCCGATGTAGCACTCTTCAAAATTTATTCCAATGATTGATTCCGCATTATTCAGAGCGTCAGAAGCCAAGCATCCGAGAATCATGGTCAAGCTGTTAATATCTGTGGATCGCAAGCGGGGGTATGAAGATGCGAGGGAAAATATCAGCCTGGCTATCCGACTGAAAAAACAATACCCAAAGTACATTGTTGGTATTGATCTTAGCGGTGATCCTACAACAGGTGGTGCATTCTTGGAGCTACTTCACAGCAGCAGACAGGCTGGTCTCAAAATTTCTGCGCATTGTGCAGAGGTGAGGGAGAGTGGGATCTTGGGAAAACTAATCTTGAGTGATTGTTACATAAAATTATTCTGTGCATGTATGATTTAGAATTATCGACACCTTGGGGATTACTGATGTTGATCGCTTTCGTCTATTGCATTGGGTCTTTCAATTCCAGGTTCCGAATCCTACAGAAGTCATGGATATCTTAAACTTCAAGCCGGACAGACTGGGTCACTGTACCTGCATTCATCCCAGCTTAAATGGTTCCAAAGAACTTCTCGAAATGCTTCTAATGTCCAAGATACCAGTTGGTATGCTACAGTATTCTGCAATTACGTAGAAATAATCGGCATTGATCTACTGACAAGTATAGTATACCAATGCATAAAATGTATAGAACATATTGATCGTTGAGGACGATATATGTATGTGTGATTCACTACGACGATTACGATTTAATTATTCGTTGTTATATATAGTTGAACGCGGGGAATCCCATTTGCAAATACTTTACTTGTTGCAGAATTATGCCTCACCTCGAATATAAAATGTGGAACAGTGCCGGATTACGAATCCCATCACTTTAAATATTTATATCAAGCTGGACATCCGATTTCAATATCGGTAAGTTGCATACAAAGAATATGAATCGCAGTTCAATTTTCACCCAATGAAGGATGCAAAAAAATACATCGCCCAAGTTTTGAAAAAAAGTATAAATGCACGTAATAAATATTTTAACAGACAGACGATAAGGGAGTCTTCGCAACGTCTCTTTCCAAGGAATACGAGCATGTAGGTGAATACCTTGGAATCAGAGCTGACGAATTGAAAAAAATTTCAAAATCCACGATAAACTACACTTTCGCAAGCGAGGAAGAGAAGATGAAACTGATCGAGTTTTTCGATAATACCTAGTAAGCAGCCAGCTGGTCTCCCCTATACAATATTTTAAAGGTATATAGTATATTATGCTACAGGGATAGATACTGATGTGAAATATATTGATGAGTTTACATAAGACGCATCTCGCGATCAGAAATTTGATGCATTTCGATAATCATCGAAAGTAGTACCTATATCTCTCAAGTCAATATAATAATTGGCGCGAGGTAAAAGTAATGTCGATTTTATTTATGATCGTGGGGCACGTTTACATATAGATTACATACAACTAACCTGCTACTTAATGAAACTACATTGTTTAAAATGTCATCAGTTTTGATTCTTTAGTAATGATCATATATATATATACAACGTTTATAATATAATAATAATAATAATAATAATAATAATAATAATAATAATAATAATAATAATAATATTATGTAGTTATGCACTATGCAGTGTGGTGCTGTAGTAATTTCATGATTAAATGATCGCGTCTATATATAGGAGCCATGAATACTCGTAACATACATCGCGGCCGGTTTCTTAATAATTAACAAACACCATTCAAGTCTCTCGCCATTAATCACATTCGGATAAAACGATTGAGCGCTGGCCCTTAATGCTCCGGGCTTCGTAGGCTTTGAGCCGATTTCTTTCGCATCTAATTAATGCTTGTCAGATCATTTGTTCGAGCCAACTCAATCAACAATTATTCCATCGAAAATATTATAAGCACGCGGTTATCAGCACAAGAACAAGACAGGTCCCAGGTTCGCGGACATGTATAGAATATTGTTTTATTTTTTTTCCTTTCCCGTATCAACGCGGATCAACGTTGTCTTCGTTAATTTGATATTCTCTTCGAATCTATCCTATAACATCCTCTCGGGTATTCGTAAACGAGTTCGTTTATTCCAAATCGGTTTGATAGAATTTGAAACGGAATTTTTTGCGGAATCAGAATTTCGAGATTTAGATTCATCCATTTCTTGTTGTAATTATATCCCATACCGGTACAGAATCGCCGAACCTGTGATCATCTTTGCTTACAGCTATACTATATATATCGTACGTAGTTCGACTTCGAACTTGGCATAGGCATTGCAATGATTTTGGTTCAAATGCGACCGACTCGTTCCCATGCTAAGATAATCAATATAATAATAATATTAATCTTAATAATAATAATAATAATAATAATAATAATAATAATAATAATAATAATAATAATAATAATAACCATAATCATTATGATAATTAATGCCTAAAGTAATATTCATCTTATGTAACAGTCTTTTTGGCTAATCTTCAAACTATAAACAATAAAATATTTTTTTCATCTAATAAATTGAGGAAATCATTTCTACCTTCCACATTGCCTTCCAATCTTTAACCGTTTTAACTGGTGATTTTTTAATTTTATTTTATCTTTATTTTTCTTTAAACGCTAGTCTAAGTTTCTTACCTTCTTTATACTATAATAATTGATATAATAAGTATAATGTGTATACTATAAACTATGACTAAAGAGATGTTTAAACCTTTGTTGTTTTTTTTTTTTTTTCCTTCTTTTTATATAATTATTGCATAAATTTCTAAGCACATTGTTAAGATTTCTTTTCTTATTACATAGTAGGTATATGTATGTATAATTAGTTGTTATAGATTTTTTATTATTATTATTTGATTTTATTTTATTTGATTTTTTTTTTTTTTTGTTTTTTTATTTTATTTTTCTCTCAAGTTCACGTTACATAATATTGTATAATGAGTGCTAGGTTTCAACATGCGCGTCGGATGCATTTCGGGGTCGATAACGAGAATAAAAAAGGAACGGAGTTTGAAGAAGTTAGAAAGGAAAGAAAAATCCGGGACAGTAGATATAGTATAATATATGTGTATAGAGCAAAAACGAAAATGAAAAATGTTGATGAAAAATAAAATAAACGGACGATTGTAATTAACACGTCGCGAGAAAATAATTGCGCCGGATTGAATACCCGTGATCATTTATTCGAGAAAGGGGCGGGAAAGTTTTCCTGGACTAAAATTAAAAGCGTTAAAAGTCTGGAATTTGTTGAATTTAAAATACGAGAAATTCGCCCTTACCTTTGCAGTATTGATAATATACACGCGATACATATGACAATATATATAACATTCGAGATTCGTTATTACAAGTTCTCTACCATCATGGACATCGTACTTTACTTATACTCTATGTACAAACTTGACAGCGACACAAACGGCCCCGTCTCTACTATATTTTGTGACTTGGATAAGTCGGAGGAAATCGTAGGTAGTAAAAGAATAATAGATAAAAAATAAAAACATGATAGATTATAAAATATTTGAGATTAGTTTTTTGACTGACTGAGAAAATACGACACGGTAGAATCGATTCCTATCGGGACTCCGTGCGCTATAAAACAAAAAGTGTTTTTTTTTTTTTTTTTCTTAATTACTTTTTTTTTTTTTTTGTTCAAAGACAATAAATAAGTTAGAGATTTTGATTTAGCGGTACAATAGTGGTTTTTAAAAAAAATATATAGTATATAATATAATATGTATATTCATGACGACTGATATTTATAAACTTTAAAATAGAATCCTAACGTGTACATAATACTATTTTATCCAATCGTGCTATACTTGCTCACCGAAAATACGCTCAAAACAGTTACACATATATACGCGA
This sequence comes from Tenthredo scrophulariae, assembly GCA_963978835.1. Lineage (NCBI taxonomy): Eukaryota > Metazoa > Arthropoda > Insecta > Hymenoptera > Tenthredinidae > Tenthredo > Tenthredo scrophulariae. The sequence goes on from OZ022228.1 coordinate 251,482, forward strand.
AGTGGGCCAAAAAAGAGTTAAATTAATTTCTTCCGCCAAGGAACATTTTTCCATTTTTCTATTCTTCTTTTGAATGTTCTTCGAAACCGATAATCGACGGCAATTTTCCTTGGAATTTTTAGTTTTGTAATTTAATGTTTTCTCGGCACACCCCGCACGTACCTGTATTCCATTATGTGTTGATTCCCTTGAATAACGTGGAGCCTTCCCGAGTCTACGTATCCGAAACCTTGGCTAAATACTAATAGGCGAACCGCGATGCGATATAATCAACTTAATAAAGAAAAAGAAAAACGTTTTCATTGCACACAGATCATACATACGTCACAGATAATACACACGATAATTCTTAAAACGAAAGTCTAGTCCAAAACAGAGTTCATTAGCCACAATCGATGTGGCTCGCTGGGCTTGGGCTTGGGCTTGGGCTTGGGCTTGGGCCGCGAGATTATGCGGCCAATAATTAGCAGACTGCATATAATGATTTACAGGGCGAACGAAAATGGGATCTTTTCCAATTGTCCAGAGTATTTTAATAAATCGTACGTCAAAACGACGCTGTGGAATAAAATGAAATAAAATTATTGTTCGTTCGTTTAGCTGTTCAAGTGAAAGATAAAACTGATTATTATAGTAACGTAAAAATCTCTAAATGCCTAATTATACGTGCAAGTGCGCGTCTCGCTCTGACAAACGATCGACTCCGGACAATTCGGTGGCCGTCCATCTCTGTCGCACCTCCGTCAAATGTCAATATAATATCTACTATATAATATAGGTAAGGTCTGCAGCGTATTCTTGTTTGTTTGTTTATTTTACCATTTATTTCCTTCTCGACCCTAGGTAGGAATAGACGGACGATATCATCGCCATCGACTGCACCACTGTCCTGTCCCAAACTGAATTTTACAAATGTCTAAACATAGTTTTGTATCGGATCTCGCCGACGATCTCATCCAGCCGTGGGATATAATTGTTGGGGGTGAGGATGCGGACGGGGATACGAGGGTCAGGAAGGGGTTGGGGGGTGGGGGTAACAAAAATTCACGAGACAACGCCGCGCGATGATTTTGTATTGTTGTTTGTTGCAGCTCCGTGTGTCGTACTGGTGCTGTCATTTTGCGCGAAAAGTACACCTTGGTACATAACACCGTTCAACTCCATACTGACCACGAGTGAATTCTCGCCGTTACGCCCGTCTCCTGGTGAAAAATAAATCAAAGAATACGAATGAGCTGTCGGCGCAAGTCGATTCGCTAATCTGTACTAGGAGAAAATGCCAAAAACTCACCTCTGTTTGATATTTTGATATGAGCACCGGCTAATCCTGATACCGTTTTGTCGGGGGTGCAGTCATCGTCTGAAAGTAGTCTCTTCGCTGGCGGGGGACCTATCGTCATCCCTCCGAGATCCTGTTCCCTTTTCACTTGCACGCTGCCTCCGGATGTTGGTGGACTGTTTCTCGCAGGGGGCGACGACATTGGCGAAGACCTACAACAGTAGCAGCAGACACGTTTTATACGAATCGGATACGGAGATTTACGTCAACTTCTTTCGGTGGAACAAAATGACTCCACGATACCGTTCGAGTTCCGTGTATGAAAATTACCTCAGACCCAAGTCGAGGGCTTCTCTTTGTGGTTCGGGACTCGCGGCTGGCGGTAGAGGCGAATGTGGAGCTTGCGGTGAGAGTGGTGGCTGATGACCAACGCCCGGATAAAGGGTGTTGTTGTTGTACATATTCCACAAGGTTAGTCGTGACATTTCGAGGGCGTTTAGGGCAGCGTCACGGGGCGATGTGGACGAGGGTGGCGAGGCGCTACCTTGCCGGTGGATCATCGGAGGTGGAGTCCCAGCACCGGCGCTACGCAATTCCTTGTTCAGGAGTTTCACGTACTCTACCATGCGGGCCTCGAATTCTGAGGGCGCGAGTCCTGGAATTGGTCCTGAAATTATAGAGAGGAAAAAGAGCGTCAGCCAGAGGGTACGAATCTGGTCCGATATTTCGCTCCGTCGTGAAGGAGAAAAGAATTCTATGGGATTAGAAATGAGGCGCGGGAAATAGTCGTTATACTCTCGGCGGCGTTTTAGTTATATACCAAGCTCTGAAACGACGCGCGGGGTTGGAGTTTTTCTTTCGGCTGTTGCAGACGAACGAGAGAGCTTCTCTACCACACGTTCGATATACTAAATTAACATCGTTCCGTTGATTGGCACCGCTCCATTTTTCTCTTACCACCCCGGCGCGAGTAGTGCCTCGAACTTTCAGGGCGCGAGGAGAGGATTGTTTATTTGACCGGTCGCCTCGGGGGCTCGTCGTCAGTAAACGACAAATGAGAGGTGTGGAGGAGGGAAATGCACGGAAATCATTCACGAACGATATATTTTGACAGGCAAACTCGCGAGTTCGCCAAAGGTGCCGGAATTACGCGATAAGAACAATATATATATTACGCGGCTCTGGTATACGAGGTATAAGTACGACGTGCGCGTAGCGGTGCAGTCTGAAGGACTCGCGTCGACTTCCGGAGATTCATCAAAGCGCAAGCAGTAGCCAGTTTGAATATAAGGGCGAGGTTTTGTCGCGGCATAAGATTAGGAACGGGTATATAGCGGTGGAATAAAGCCGCATGCGCGTCAGGCAGCTGCGGGGTGATTAATCGTTTAAAGTATAATAATTAAAACGACATAATCTGGGTATACGGGCGGATATATCCGAAGAGCATCAAAGCCCGAGCGCAAACAAATGACTAACGGGCTGGTGACGGGTGAGGACCTAGTTTTAGAACACAATCCGTATTATAATAATATCTCAGCCTCCACGAAAGCGGGGTTTATTTTAAATCGGTAGTTAAGGCTGCGAGCTTCGGGCCTCCCCGGAGATGATGATGATGCGAGCGGAGGAGGCGTAATTGATTGTAAGATCCCCCGGGAGACAGGCGCTAACGGATGACTCCCGCTAACGAGCATTCCGACTGCCCCTTCCGCCCCCGCCACCCCAGCTTTTGGTAGCTTCGAATCACCCGGTTCACCCGCGGTTCACCCGTAGTTCACCCGCGGTTCACCGGTTCACCCCCGTACCTACGACGACGCGATACAAATGCAGCGCGAAGAAAGGAGGATTCTATAAGACGGAGCCGAATATGCAAGGTGTGGGCGCTGTACGCTATAGTCATCTATATATTATGTGACTTGACTTACCGGTATTCAGAGGTTGGCCGAGAGGTCCTTGCGGATGTTGCGGATGATGGGGATGATGCGGTAGCGGAGTGTGGGCTGCACTCCCGTTCACCAGTGACTGTGGACCGTGGTGTTGTCCTCCGGCCGCTACCGCGGTTACCAGAGATAGGGGTGACATTTGGGCGTGAAGCGACAACGAGCTGGGAGCATGAGGACTTCCCCGCACCATTGATTCACCGGGTCCACCGCCCGCGTAGGCACCGTAGCTACTCCTCCGTCCTTCTCTTCTGTTACCGTCAATAGCCGCTTGGAGTTCAGCTGGGGTTGAAAGCCGCCTCTTCTCACACTCGTACGGGTACAGGTATTTCATGTATCTGCACGGAGGAGAAAATTATCAATATCGTTCGTGTCTTAGATATTTCGGGACAATAGAAAAGTAGAAAAATCGAATAATGATATGGAGCTGTCCGTTGAATTCAAGAATGGTTGATCTGCTGCAGCTACAGGTAGTACGCGAGACACATCGTATCCAAGTGTATCGCCGATGCGTTTGCGAAAGGTGTGCGTATATCTCCAGGCGTGCATTATGCACGACAGAGGTATGTTTATAGTCTGCATACACGCATGCAGGCAGAAATATGGGTGGTTCTTATTTATTTCGTCGAAGCGCGGTCGGTCGGTCGGTCGATCGATCGTCGTCGTGGCCAAAGAGCCCCGTCGCTATGCAGTCGCAACATAAACGCGGCCTGTAATTCGCGAGGCATCGTTTCGTTTTTACGATTGTCTGGCAGACTGCAGGCGCGCGAGCCCTGCGTATCTTTTGGCTCGTCCGTTCGCTGACTGCGCCGTGTCTGCAGTGTGCGCGTCACAGAGACATAAATCTCTCTTTCTGGGTGATAATCAAATTCACGCTGGCTCCTTCGTCCGCGCTCTGCTGCAGATATTCAGTTCTCCACACCACTTGCGCCTATATCCTATATAGGTACGGCGTGTGTATGCGTGTAATGTGTCCAACACATACCCGTGCGTACCCTTGCACCTTCAGGGCCAAAGTCATCGGCATACCCGCGATTGCACCGGTGTTACTGCAAAATGTACTTCTGTTGCGAACAAAAAAGAAAAAAACAAAAAAAGAAACAAATGTTTTTTGTCCATGCAGTTTTCATCGTGTTTCCGTGTTTGATGGGAGTCGATTCTTGGATGGAAAAAACAAAAAAAGAAAAAAAGACTGCGACTCTGAACAATCTGAGTCCTCGAAGGAATGGGTTATGAAAATAGCTTTGGCCAGAAGGAAACGCGGGACTTGCGGCTTTTTGGCTCGACGGTTGTCTCGACCGCAACAAGGCGTGTACTGGCGCTACTTAAACGTGTTTAGATGGTTGATTTTCGCGCGTATTATAGGTACCAACCTCGGTACGGCTATAGCGCGCATTGCTTGGTTAAAGACGGCAAGAAATATAGCCACATTCCAGTCTAGAAAGTGTCAAAGTCTCGTCTGTCTGCGCGCTGGCCGTTAAATTAAATTGACTGTTTCATCGGACGATCGTCAATCATTGTATTAACCTGCGAAAGTTGTCAAATTTAATAACCACCGGCTGGAGAACTTTCCTTTTTCCTTCTCGCTAAATTTATACACCCACAGCCATTGTGATTGAAATGCACGAAACGAACGCCGGAGAATATGAGAATCCAGCGTGCAACATCGATAGCAAGGGCATATACAAGTTCCGATCCGAAGAACGCATGGATGTATATATAGGTATGTATGTACATAATATGTGGGTGTATAGGCATAGGACATGGGTACACGTATAGGTATAGTCTTCGATATTGAATCGAGGGATCATATATTCCCGCATTGAGGGAGAACAGTGTTCACTCGTAATAGTTTTGTGCCACGGTGAACAGAGGCGAAGACGTTGTATAGATTAAACAAGATAGTTTTGAGTGTTGCCAGAAGGGCCAACATTAATATTATGTGCTCCCAATGCTTTTGTGTGGGACCGCCGCGTATATTTTTGTTACCGGAGGCCTATAAGGCGGATGATACAAGCCGCCATCTTAAAAACACAAATACCGGCACGAAACCTGCGGTAATGATGATAACACTATCCAAACATCGGCTGGCCAAAAAATATAAATTTGCCGCGCTTTGAAGTTTGAAAGCTTCGAGTCTCGCGGCTCCGCTACACAATGCTCGCGAGAGAACGCGCTCCTCCTCATCTTGCTTTTTTTAAACCTATATATTCCCTACGCATCTCCTTCGTTCTCCGTTTCTCAACGTTTCCCCCGTATCTCCGCGCCGTATCATTTCCTCGATCAACAACGACGGATCTTCTAAATATAAACAATACCGCTGAAAACGGTGCAGCGTCTCTTCTCCCGATCCCCCGTATAGACTACGATACACACCTATACATGTACACAAGTTTATACACGACGAATTACATTTATATCGACACTCATCTCATTCATCACACTTCATGTAATGACGAGTAGAGGCGGGGGTATGACTTACTGTGTGCGCAGCGTGAAGGCTGCCGATGTGATGCTGGAGGGCAGATGAAGTCCTTTGATGATTTCCTGCCATAGTTTTTTGTTTATTACGTCGACAAGTCCACCCCTGGCAATAACCAGGTTGTACAATTCGTACAGATCTAGGACAGACTTCGCCATGATTGGTAATCGGTTGATTGGCGTTCCTGCAACAGGGAAGAGAAAAATATCCAGGCTATAGAATTGTTACTCCACGAAGGTTCGAAATCTATACACGCAAATGATGAAGAAGGTTACAATATAATATGTGACGTGAGGTTCCGTTGTCGAAAAGAAAAAGAACGGAATGAAGATATTTCCGCAAGTTGACGAACCAGGTCTGAAATCTTTTTCGGGTTAAACTATATCGAAGGTCCGTCGGGATGAGTCCGGATAGTCGCGGACTTGGGGCTACGCGGGTTCGCGGCGCGCCGCCATCGAGAGCGCATGGACGAAGGACTATGGTCGCCATCTTGCAAGTGCAAACCAGCAGCAGCGTGGTAGGGGAACCGGCAATTTGGGGCTATCGAGGAGGAAAACCCCTCCGCAGGGTCTGGATTATTGGCCCTGCAATTATTATTGATATACGCGCCTCGCGAGGTACACGGCCATTCGACGCGAACTCGCCTACACATACATATAGCATATGGTATATTGTATAGATCCAGCTTGGTGCACGAGCCATTCCCAGCCCCAGCCCCAGCCCCAGCCCCGGACCCCCTTGTACATACGTATATAAATACATAAAACAGTATAACCACATACTTATATATACTTATATACTGCGCACACAATATAAATACACCTAGCCATGTACCCGGCGCGTATACCTGTGTGCCACTGCAACCGTCTATACCGACAAGTCGGGGTTATAAACCGAAAGGACGATTTGCAAACATATAGGTATACACGAGGTATACACGCGGCTCGCACCTGATCGCGCAACATGGCGCCCTATGCTTCGTATATACACGTGTATATAGAGTTTTGTTCTTCTTCCTCGCAGGAAGCCAAGGGATTCGAGGCTATGAACTGGCGGAACAATGAAAGTAGAAAATTATTATATCAAGTTTTTGCATCGATCTCCTTATCATACGTGTAGAGAAGGTCGTGATTCGGCGCTGGTGGAAGGCGGGATGGATATTGGATTCCCTAGGGGCAAAAGTTTTACGAACTGTCGACTTGCTCGCGAAAATAAGAAACTGAATGAAATACAACGTTTCGTATTATATGTGCCGGCTGGACGAGGTAGGACGAGGGGGCTAGGTATGGGTGTACTTCTACGTGTATATTATTGGGTATTATACCTATTCCTATACAGAGATACTATGGCAAGGTAGGTGCGTAGGCGCGTGTGTACGTACGTGTATATACCTATGCGGCGTATACTACTGCAACGCCTATCGGCGGGTGCCGTACAACGCGAGCTCATTGTTTGCTGCGGCGAGTGCGAATGGTGGCGTCTGAGGTGCGGGACGGGGAGGAACGAAGCAGCGGAGAGGAGAGGAGAGGAGAGAAGAAGATGAAGAGAGAAAAAGAGAAGAGAGAGAGAGAGAGAGAGAGAGAGAGAACGAACATTTCAGGATGCGATTACGACTTTTCTTGGTAGGGCGTCCAATCAGCAGTTATTTTTATAATGGCCGCCGTACCAACCAACGGTGGCCATTGCATGCCTCTTTGAACGCGCCAAAGTATGTCCTTTACTCGCGGCTGAGTATATACGGCAAGTTGTATTTGAAAAAAGTATCGCGACTTATTGTAACCAACTTTTAACCCGATCATTCCAGCGCGCTACCGCTCTCGAATACGTAACCCTAATCGACAGTGAAGACTCGAGTCCGAAGACCATTACAAACCGCTGGGGTTATATATCAAGTGGAAACTCCGCGAATAGATCAGACGTCATCGTACACATAATAGAAGCCGAGTAGATCGACGGCTGCACTTTTTCAGGAATACAAAATTCACTATGAGTTTTAGTGTTTAAACACTTTTGCTCAATCCTACAGACAATCGAAATTCTTTCGACTCGCTGTTATAAACTGTAGGAATTTCTTTTTCGTTACGGCGGAACAATGGTGATGGAGAACCGGCGCAGGGGGTTGAGCGAAGGCCGAAAGCTTACGATCCGTCTTGCGATTTTTTATACTATTTATTTCCCTTGGTCTTTTGTTTTTGTCTTTCGGGTTGTTGTTGTTGTTCTTCTTGTTCTTGTTGCTGTTGCTGTTGCTGTTGCTGTTGCTTTCTTCTTCTTTCCTTTTTCCGTTCCCACTGAAACGTCTCTCCTCCGAAGCGGTGGGAGGGTAATTGGTATACGAAACAAAATGTTGCATTTTATGGGTTATTGTGATGGGCGACTCGGAGAGGAGTGTCCAATCTAATAATCGTCGGTTATGCTGGAAGCCTTTATTACCGAGGCACACTCGCATATATCGGAACGCGGCGTTGTGTGCTGTGTGTCGGGTGTTGTGAGCCGTCCGGAGCATCGGAATTGCCCGTGTGTCGAGCGAGAGGCGAACGCCGAAGGCCTTCCCTCCGCTCTTCCGAGCCGAACCACAGACCAAGTCCTTCCTGCACCACCTCGCTCTCCGAAGAGCGAAACAACTTTTCCCAGAATCTCGCGTGACGACCAGTGAATCTGTTCGATAAACCTCAGAGATCCTAACGATCCTAATAATCCGTATACTTTGCTACTTTAATACTTTAATAACTATCGCCGGGTCCCAGGGATCGAGAACGATCCTCATATCCCATATTGCTTTCATCTCCTTTCGTTTTTTCTTTCTCTTTCTCTTTCTCTTTTTCTTCTTCCTTTTCCTTTTTCTTTCATTCACTTTTCTCATCTTTTTTTCACCGCATTCAAAGTATCTTTCCGCGTTTGTATTCGTGTTGTGAACGCGTGCACCCTTTTTATAGTCAACGTGGCGAGGATATAATGTCTCGTATCAATATATACCTATATATACGGGCGCGGGAATGAAATACCTTATTAGCCGGGAGCTATACCTAGAGCTGTTGGTTATACTATATAGCAGCACTACGTCTGACTATCACGGTCTGCTACTACTCGTGCAGGCTTCGGGATTTCGGTCTCCGCGCGATCCTTCTCGTGTCATTATGACGATTTATATAGGTAATGTAGCCGGAAAGTTTAAATAAATTCGCAACTTTATACAAAAATGATCAAATACTTGTTTCATATAATTACATGCGCAACCGAAGGCTTCGAGTGTGGCAAGTCGAAGGGCGTAGCGGCGTGCGGCTAGGAATGAGCTGGCGCGTATAAACTGCACATCAGAAGAGGTACGTATGGTGACTGCAGGAGAGGGCGAGGGTAAGGCGAGGGGTAGGTGGAGCAGAGTTGAAGTTTCGTATGAAATACAAGTGACGTTTACTACCTTACCGGCTGGCCCACAAAGACGCAAACGTAGGTATTATAAATAGATCTCCTTCTTCGTGCGCGAGAAAAAAGGTAACTATATACGAAAGGAAACGCGGTGAAAATACGTGGTTATACACGTATACGGTATATAGGTGCGTGTGTGTAGAAAGGGAGAGCGAGAGAACAACACGAACCACGGTGCTACAATCCGCAGGTTTATAATCTTGTTAGGATTTCGCGGAAATATTGCTGTAATTTACGATCCGTCGACCGACTTACCCTCACTTTCTCCACCTCCCTTCGCTACGTACGTCCGAAAGACGTATTAACGATCATTCCCCCGGACGAGAATCATGCCAAGAGACATAACGTTGTGCGAATCGAGTTCGAGGAATGAGGGTAGAGAGAAATCGGATGAAATATAAAAACGAAACGAAATCTCGATCCGGTCAGAGAAGATAATAGATCGAAAGATCGTCGTGCGGAAGGAGAAGAATTCACGCGCGGAGAGTGATAATCGACTGACGCGAGAATCGGGATTTTAAGCTTCTCTAAAACGTGAGGGTTTCAGATTAGCTCATATGGTCGGTGCTGCTTTCTCACGTGATCAACGTTAACGGCTTGCTCGGAACTTTTTACGTGCGTCAAGACACGCGTTAAGGCGTGTTACAAGCTCACGCACGAACAGTGGTGGATGCGGCTGCAGTTGATCGCGGGAGCTGAGTGAACGTACGCGTCGCGTGTTATGTTAGACCTGATGGTAGTAGTGTGGTGCCGGTGCAGCAGGACTTCACCGGAGGATAGCTCAGCAGCAACAGCAGCGGCAGCAGCACGCGGTAGTTAAACCGCTATTTGACGTCACATCAAAGCATCGCCACATTGTTGACAGCCGTTTCTCTCCGCGAGTTGGCGTTTGCGCGGCCGCTATTTAGCGATGCGAGAGGAAAATAAAGAACAGAGAAAAAAAAAAACACAAAAAAACGGCACGAGACGAGGAGAAGTAAATGAATGAATGAATGAACGAACGAACGAATAAATGAATGAATGAATGAATGAATGAAGGAAAATTGAAGAAAAGAAAAAATCGGCGGAGGGTGAGACAATGCGGGGAGTCGGTGCAGCAGAAGCGAGCGAGCCAAGGCGACGCTGCTCGAGCGAATCAAACAGCCTCGTAAAATCTATCAAAGCCGCAAAACCATTCGGGGTTTATCGCTCGCTCGATATTATTTCCAGACTTTATCGCCGTCTCTAAAACCCGCGTAAGATCCACCGTAATATACCTACGCGGTTAATAGCGTCTTTTCGTTATTCGTACGCCGTGCAGCCGCCGTGCGGAGGAGCCGAAGGAAGAGACCCGGCCGACCACCCATGTCGATGGATTTCAAGCCTAGCCCGAAATTATTCAGCAGCGGTGCCACGCCCTGGTGAAGATTATGGATGTGATCGTGTTTTGTCTATTTCACCCCGGTCGAATGTCCCCGGAGACCGGAGACCGGAGAACCGAGACACAACTAGGCGCTACCACGCCGAGCCGCTGCTGTACGTCCCCGCGCTCATCCATATTAAAACGTTTTGTTTTCCGAGATTATAACCCGGCTAAATCATGGAACCCACCCACGCAAGCTCGAACAGAGATCTGTCCACCGACGAGATAACGGAGATACAATTATTTGATTCAACACAAACGAGCCACCCTCGCAAGCCCCTTTACGACGTATAGCTATACATCCTAGACCTATCGTTTATCTACGGGGATTTTTTGAACGAGAGTCGTTCGAGATACGTTTTCCGGGGATGGATGGATGGGAAATGGTAGCTTGCGGTTTGCGTGGACGATTCTTCGCGGAGGCGAGGTGGTAAATGAATGAAATGGAGAAAATTAAGAAAGAGAAGAAGAAGGCGAACCGAAATGAAAAATATAGCTCCGGTGTTGGCGGGTAGCGCGGGTTTCAGAAAGAGAGAGATTCTTGGAAAATGTCAGCTTCCGGCCGCGGCTTTGTCGGAGGACGGCGCGACGTCGACTCTGCGACCCAAATCTTTACCGCGAGCGGCACACGGTGCGCCAGAGATTCGTCAAGCGTCATAAACTACCAGACGGCAAATGTGTCTTTCGAGCATTTATAACTTTAATAAGTCAGAAATCCTCAACCGCTGGCTAAACACTTTGATGGGAAATTAGGCGCAAGCTAATCCGTGATATAACAGCACTCGATCTGCCCCAGTCATACTGCAGCAGTCGTCTTTCCTCACTTCATTCATTTCCTTGTAAATCTTCGACCGAAACGAGCCGGAGCGCAGGGTACAGTCCGTCTGGTGCCAAATACGAAATACCCCCATAAAGCAGACACGCAGCGGCATACGTGTGAACGTGAAGAGTGTAGGAGTCAGGTGTAGCCGAACAGCCGGCGGCACCTTTTAGTAGGATTCGGCAGAACGGTTCGGTCGGCGATATATCACGGCCCCATATGGAGGCTGGGATCCCCGGTATTGTCGCGAAACATTAACAACCAAATTAGTTCAGACTTGGTCCCTGCGTGTGTGCCGCATAATCTATAGAGCCAGGCATACAAGTCCAATCCAATCGTGAATCGTCTTTCGAATATCCGCCTCGACGGAAGGATCACTCGTTATTACAGAAACGTGTATCAACATTGTGGGAAAAGTTATGTACCCGTAAGACGTGGAGGTAAAAAAAATGAGAAAAGATCTGCAGCGAGAGTCGTGGACTGGAACTGGGAGGAGAGATGAGATGAGATGAGTAGAGTGGAGTGGATAGGAGAGGAGGGGCGAGAAGAGGGGAGAGGCGGGGGATCCCGTCAAAGTTACGACTCGCAATACAAAGTTTACTCAATTAATTTACTCCTTGACAGTTTACTCGTAGGAGCGCCGTGCCACCGTGAATAAGAGGGAGCTGCAGGGTGTAGAATGAGTGACTCCTGGAGCAAACCTGCCAGTTCACCCGTTGCCAGTCGCTCTTTAACATGTAGAACCGTGCTGACTGTAGAGAGTCGGGAGAGGAGCGAAGGGAAGCGCGGCAAGAATTCGACAATTACGTGACTCGGGTGTAACTGATGATCCGCAACTGTAGGTAGGTAGGTAGTTGGCTAGGTAGGTACGGGTACGTTATACGTTCCCGCGGAGACAGCCAGAATGTGCGCCGTCATTCGGTTAACTGGTTTTCGCGTCTTCCCGCCAATGATCGCGCCACGTGCCAGCCATCTAATGCACGAGCAAACCTCTGTATACCGGCATGCGAACGATCTACGTGGTTCTCTCCGTATGGCGTATATGTATACCGTGCACTGCGGTCGATTATACTCTCATTGCCTACTTCTGATGCGCCATTCGATGAATACGTAGTGCAAAATATTACAAAGATCACGAAGACGAAGACGAAGAAGAAAATTGAAGAAAATTGAAAAAATTGGGCGCTTTGTTCCCGCGGCAGTACAGCCCTGCCTCGGTTTATGTATATGGTTCGCTAAAAGGGGTACCCTTACCCGTAGTACATACCCCGGTTGTATATTGTACACCTATATATTCATTCGTGTCTGTATGCATCTGCGATCGTGTATATATATATTATACGTACGTGTTTAGGTGTGGGACGAGGCCCCCGTAATCCTGACATAATCCTGGTTTAAGGCCCTCTAAAGCCAGCGGGTGGGCCGAGACGATCCCGGGGCCCGAGTGGCCCCCGGTTTTTAAGATCGCAACGTAACCCCGAAAGCAAATTCGCTTTCTCTAATTCCGAGAAAAATTCTGAAAATGGTTTACGAGCGATCAGTCAAAGTCTCGTCATGCACAATGACTCTATGACCAAGTTACACCCTCTACACCCCGCGAGCCCCGAAGAACAACCTACAGGAAGAATTTATTTTATGACCGTATTCGAGTATTTACGAGGGACCTCCCAAACGACTCAAAAACTTTGATCCAATATAGAACGGCCCGTAACTTTATAATATAATAAATAGCCTGTTGTAGCCAAAGTTATTTCGATTCTATACAACTGTGGGTACCTACTACACTATGGAATATACGTATAACGTATATACACGTTGCGGCCGTTCGCATAACTCAACCGTATACAATATTTCCTCTTTATAACTCCTGCGGTAGCTGCCTATATATATATAAACTCCTATACCCACCCACTACTCCGTTCCGTCCGCAATTTAAAATTTAGTGAACGCCTCAACTCGGCGGGACAAACACGTTTCGGCGAATAAACAAATAAATGAATAAACTAATGAAACGATAAAAGGGAAAGGGAAGGGAAATAAGAAATTAACGAACGGGACGTCGCGCCGTGACTCGGGGTTATTACGACTCTAATCCCCAATCGTCCATACTTTCTCGTACCTGACCGGACAATATATTCGATAAATGCAGGTTCGGAATCTTCGGTCCCGATATATCCAGCATGCATAGGCATAATATACAGGCATATATACATATATATATATTATATATATAATATATCTGGGGATCAGATTTGTTCCGGTAGTTTAATTTTATCTTAATTGAATTTTACAATTTAACGATTCCGACGCGTCTCGAAATGTCTCGAAATGTCTCGAAATGTCTCGAAGCGTCGCAATTATCTTGTGCCATCAAAAAGGTCAAGACAAAGTTTGTAAGCTCGCAGGATGAGGAGGAGGAGGAGGGGGAGGGGGAGGAGGAGGAGGAGGAGGAGGACGAGCCCGAGTATAAGAGGCAATCGCACTAAATTAAGAAGCTTGGCACGCGAGAGCGACGTGTATACATAGACAGAAATTTGGACCGCGTATGTGTTCCGCTGCAGGTTGGAAGTGCTTTTAATTTACTTGGGAGTCTTTATAGCCCGTCCTCGCGGCTCTTACCCCGTCGAGCCTCCGCCCGGGCCCACCTCTGATTCTCAGGAAGAGTATAAAAATATTAATTTTTATATTTATTAGACAATAAAATTTCCACCGGTCAAACCACTCGCGCGATCCCAAAGACCATATACTTATGCCGTATACCTGTATACAAAGACGATCGGTGAAACACTTTAAAACGACGTTCGTACCCATATACATGCATTCACATAAATGTAGGGTTCGGTTGAGAAATAAAGAAGAAGAAGAAGAAGGAGAAGAAGAAGAAGAAGGAATCGATATCCGATACATTTGTTAATTGAAACTTGTCACCCTGTACATCGCGTATGTAAGACACGTGCATACGGGTATAAGGAGTAGAGTGTCGTGCTAGGAGCTAGTTAGTAGGCAGCGTACGTGCCTCTAGGACAAAATACGGAATAATAAAGAAAATGAAACGCTTATTGCCCGAAGCAAATCACGCGACGTCTTTTGTTGCGCTGGTGCAGGAGCAGGAGCAGGGAGTAGGAAATGTTTCTTCGGTTAGGCAAAGCTAGTCGTATACTTTCCTGTACCGCACTACCATCTCCTGGCTGGTGATTGACCAAAGGTATACGCGTATGAAGATACACCACCATTGCAGCCGCTGGGATAGCGCGAGGGATCAAAAAGGTACGCAGAAAAGTGGGAAGGCACGAGTTAAGTAAAGTGCAGTATGGAGTATGGAGTATGGAGTGTGAGTAAACTCGCGGTTAAGAATCGTCCCTGGCGGAATATTGCGCGGCGAGGCAGCATTAAATAGAAATACATTTTACTGTTCGGCTCATAAGTATATATGAGAGGTAGGTAGGCTATATGCCAGGCTGAGTGAGAGGTTTTAACACTTGTATACGTTGAAACGCACGCACTAGCTCCTTGTTCACATGTGTGTTGAGGAAATGTTCGCGGGCAAAACACGTGTTCACAACTTTGCCGCGACGCTGGAGTGCAGAGTCGTATGGCTAGCACGTAAGACGGTGGGGCTCGCGTCCGCGGACGAAAAATCCCGCGGTGGAATAACCAGAGGATTTTATGACACTGAACTTTGGTATGAAAAAGACGTGGAAACAATGTGTACGAATATACATATGTGTGTATATTTAAACGACGCCATGCTACTAGGCGAGGGGGTATTTCAATTTTATTTACCGCACCCCCGAGCTGTCACTTTTCGCTCTCTCGAATCCTCTCACAATGATCGGCGAGTGAGCGAGTCGTGTTGCATAATCATACTCTATATAAGGTGATAAAAGCCTGTAGAAATAGGAATAGGAATAGAATTATAAATAGAAACAGAAATTTGTTGCGAGCGATTGAGATAAGTTCTCGCCGGGCTTTCGAAGTCGTGTAAAACGTTCTACGAAGAATTTATTTTAATTGTGGGGACTATAGGACTCGGACGGTGCGAAAATATAGGCACAACAGATGCGACCGGTGGATATGAATTACATTAGAAATTGAAACCCGTTCGTTGGTCTGCACTCTGGTCTCTGCAGTAAAAAGAATGAGCAAAACAATGGAACTGTACCTACTGCAGCGGTAGAAGAAGGCGAGGATTTGCATATTAAATGGCTTGAGATTTATAACAGCTCGCGAGAAGAGAGCTGGTAGGTAAGAGAGCTCTGTCTGTCCCTAATAAATAAAACAGCCCGCAATATGCCTACTTCGCACTTTGTTCCCCGGTCAAAAAGACATCGAATATTATCGATCAAGTTCCACAAAATTGTTCAAACATTGGCCATTGTGTATGGGAATGAAGGGTAGAAGAGGGTAGCAGCGCACGAGCTCGAAGGCAACGAAGGAAGATGAGAAGGGAGGAGTGTTGATAGCAAACACAAATTGGTGCTGGCTGGACTAATAGGCTGCAGAGGTAGGTGATGAATGGTCGTTTATATACATGTATGTAGTATATATAGGCATTTGGGTCTGTGTGTATATACATACACATGTATACATGTCTACATTTATATATGCATGTATACCTGGACATGGGGTACGCATAGATGTATCGTTGGTCCTGCAACGCGGCATACGAAGCATTGAGGTGTTATGTATTACGTTAGTGTTGAATTATTGTGCGTGGGTCTGGCACCGGCACAATAACTGACCCCGCGGGGGGCCTCACCGTCGCGTCGCTCGAGCCCAACATGAGTCCGATTCCTCTGCACGCGGGACCACATTATAGCCTTTCGCACCGTAAGACTTCGATGAGATTAGAATGAGAATGAAAATGAAAATGAAAATAAAAATGAAAATAAAAACGAAAATAAAAGCTAATGAAACGACTTCTCACATAATAGATTTAAATTTTCGGGACCGGTCGACGCGCCCGAAATCGTAGTGCCGTATCTCGTAGCCGGATAGCCGGGAGAGGAGAATGATCTTGAACCGTGGAACGACATGCGTCGTGTTGATCTAAACCTCTATAATTATTGCTAGGGAGGTTAGAGACAATAATAGCATCATCTCCGACTCGGAGTTGGACCACGAAGGGGTGGAGAGGTGGCAGGGTGAAGAAGACAGAGAGAAGTTGGTCGGCGGGAGGAACGGTGGGAAGAGGCTTGACACATCTCCCAGCAGTTGATTGATGGACGAGTCCGCCATGTTTATAATTAGAGGCCTCGCGTTTCCGGTCTGTCGCTAACGCATTTGCTAAGACTGTTTCTTACCAACGGACTACATAGTTATAAGCTTATCGCGTATTGCTGTACGGATTGTTAGGAACCCGGGTCGCCGCTGCACAGGTAGGTATACGCGCGCGAGTCGTTCCGGACTCGATATCCCGGCTCATCCCGCGACACGACGTGGACACGGCGTGGACTCGACACGGACTCGAGGAGAATCCTCCGTGTATACATACAGTTGTAGGCACACGATTGACGGATATACGAATACGAAATCTGCTGGATGAAAATGAGGAGGAACCGAGCTTGACCGAGTTCTTCGTCGCGAGAGACGAGGTGACTTTGTCGTCGAATCGATATAACTCGGAGTGAGGTTGGCACGACGAGATCTCGAGAACAGAAACGTTGCATAATACATTAATACCTATCATCTGGCTAGTCGGGCCTTTCGCGATCCTGCTGCGAGCTGGGCGGAATTAATAGAACAAATATTAACTCTGGTGATCAACGCGATTGACGCACATTCAAGGCTCAAATTATTCATTCAATGCAAACAAATGATACACCTATACACACGCGGCCATATTCTCTCAGATATCGCAGTGTTTCATTGAATTAACGGTGAGCCGCGGGGAACTCTGTCCTATTAATTGCGAGTCGCGGTAAAATATTGCGGATTATTTCGCTTCTTTATTCCATCTTCTTTTTTCTTTTTTCTTTTTTCTTTTTCTTTTTCCTTTTCTTTATTTTTCGTCTACAAGGGGAGATCCGCACGCGGTGTAAAATGCGGCGAAGCCCCGTCCTCCTCTTCCTCCCCGTTATTAACTACATGGATCTAGGTAGGTGTATATTATATAGTCGTCACACCCCTATAATATACCTACCATATAATATATATTTATCCCTCGTAAAAAAGTAACGGACCGTGGAACTGTTGATAACGTAGAAGCTGTTTTAAGCGATCGTGGACACGTGTTTCCGTAGCCCGCATCGCGCCGTTTCCCGTGCACGTGGATTCTATGGACCACATCCTCAGGTGGCACGGAATACCAACTGTCAAAACGGTCCGTGCGAACCGGTAGAATATACTATACCTATTTACATTCACATTCACATTGTCAATCGGTATGGTTTCCAAACGGAATTAACCGGACCGCCAGATAATATATATACATATATACCTACATACAATACATGGACGTGTGTAGGTATAACTCACCGCGTTTTTGCATGTAGCTGAAAAGGTCGTCCAGGAATTCCTTGCGTTTTGGGTCATCGTTGATCTCGTACAGCTGTAAAAAGAAAAGAAAAAACGTTTCGTGTCAACGACTTGCGGGAGGCACCTTGTATTGCTCGGTGTGACAGATAATATTTTATCGCTCTGATACGTTTGGTAAAATTTCCATAAAAATAATGAGCTAAATAAGATACGATTACAATACGGTCGGAATGTCGAATTCAAGCTGCGGACTTTGAATCGTTCAATGTATCCTGCGATATGAGAATCCTGCGGCGATGTGGAATTTGAGAAGACATTTTATGCCAGCTGACATCGTTCGTAAATATATATACATATATACATATATGTAATATCGCGGTTGTTAAAACTCCGAGCCCACCAAACTTGTATATCTTTTGGTTGCCTAAAGAATACTATTCCGCGACGTATAGAAGTCTTACAATAATTAGTCGTGGATCATTACGTTCTTGTTACCGTAAAAATTGGTCGGGCGGGGCTGCAGCGTACGGGGCGAAGAATTAAATATAGACGAGTCTGGCTCGCACTGAAATCTACGAAGCGTCAAGTCCCGCGGAGGAATACGAAAACCCGCGACTTTTTCAATGGGAATAAAAGAAAAAACCACGGAAAACAGACGAAAAATCGTCATTGCGAAGATACGTACCTATGTATAGGTCTAATCGTGAGGATAGAGTAAAATTGACAGGGGTGCCGCAGCCTGAAATGAGCGATACTACGTATAACATATGATGTGTATGGGCACTCGAACTAATTAAGGCTTGAGCTACCCCACATGTACCATAATGTTATGAAAAAGGAAGAGGTGTACTTAAGGTGAACGCGGGGGGGGGGGGGTGGAGGCGGGGGGGTAAGAAGATCTCGGCATATGAGACGGCGTACGATCAGTTCGACGCATGGTGGCCGAGCCATGGACAGATTACTTAGCCCAGGTTATTAATGATTCCGTTTAACCCGCCGCTAACCCCTTCCCTGCCTTTCGACCAAACGAAACTAAACCCCTTGGGGCAACCAGGACGCATTATCATATTTGTTATGTACGATGTGCTATATCTAATTCGAAAGCTTTTAATTGCTTTTATAATACAGGGATTCCCCGGCTCCACGGCATCGTTCGTTTATCTGCCCGTGATAATTTATACTTAACACGTCGCGGTGTGGAGCCTGGGCAATATAGGCTGCACCGGTATACCCTTCGCTAGGCACCCCCGGCGGGGTATGCTAATTAATTTATAGTACCCGTACTCCCTCGTCTCTGAAACACTCCACCTTTTTCTTATTCTTCGAATGATCATTTCTCCCGCGCGGTTCCTCTCCATTGTCTCACGATCGGATTTATCCGCCCAAATTAGTGTTGGAATACTTATTTCGAGACTCGTTTCGAACACACACCTATGATCCCTAACTCACGCCGAGTATAATACCACCTGTAATCCCTATCCTCGTTCGACCGGCACGTTCGTGTGAATATTAAATAAAATAAACTTCCCGCTATCACACCGCCGCACCGCACAAGGCTGCGTGTTTGACGGGGATCAAAGTGGCGTCGAACGAATGACTATACGCCGGTGAAAACTGGCTCCCATATATATATATGAATTTACAACTAATTACTTTGACCAACTAATTATCCACGTATATATAGATGCGCGGCCCGGGTACGGTGGAACTTTTACGATTAGTATACACACGTATATATTATTACGTACACATATAAATATACTCAGATAGACCTGGGTATATAACGCGCGTCGATGTACACACCTATATACATACGTTCCATACACCTATGCATAATATCGTCGAACCCTCACCCCATCATGTTTTCCCGGCAACGCCCCCGCATAATATAGGTGTGCATCTATGGGATATATATACCTACTTGTATACCGCGGTGTACCGACGTAATATGGTACTTTATACCTATATATATATAGAGTTCGTCCCGAGAGCGGGGCATTTTTCAAAAGCATTTTGTACCATTTTCTTCTTATTTTTTTTCCCTTTTCCTCTTTCCTTTTTCCTTCTTCGTTTCATTTTTCTATTTTCTGTTTCCTTTTTTCCTATTTTCGTTTTTTCCGTTTTTTTTTTCTTTTCCCCCCCGTTCGCCGGGAGAAGCTCGTTAGAGAGGGCACCGAACACTCGGAGGAACGAGACGGTAAGAGCGAGAGCTCGCAGTTCAACCAGAGTATTGATTGATCTACCGTTAAGCAGAGACTGACTGACGAGCCTCGGACGCGATGGAGAAGGAAGAAACGAGGTGCGGGAAGCGGGGAGAAGGAAGAGGGAAGAGGGAAGAGACAAACGAGATGAATAAGGACGGAATTTGCTCTCGAAGATTCATTTGCTTCATTCCCCACGACTCCGCCCTCGTCGCGGCCTCACTCTCCTTCGACTCTTTGCCCGCGCGATAGACGACGGATGATCGTAATCACCCCCCGAGTCTTCCTCGACCTTTCTTCACTAACGCCTCGTGTTTTCTTATCCTTTGCTTGCAGCTTCGACGGGTCATATTCATCAATGCATGTATACGTAGGTGCATCTTCGTACAGGTTACATCCTCGTGCGCAGCAGATATTACGAGCCAGGTACATATGTATATGTATAGTCATGGGTAGTATATGCGTATATTGTAAAATAGACGTTTTATCGCTCTCCTCCCTGTCCGCTATTTTTTCCACACCCTGCTAGTTTTAACGAGCAATAATTATCGATGCTCAAGTTCTATTTTCTTGTTTTTTTGTTTTTTTCTTTTCTTTTTTTCTTGTTTTTTTTTTTTTTTTCTCTCGGGACAGAGATCGCGATACGGGGACCCGCCGAGTGCTCTTCCTGTCCACCGTCGATAACTCGGCCCGATAGCCGGCCGTTTAAACGCAGAAATTTCGCTATCTCTCGCAATAATTGTTGTGTATACGCATAGGTATACCTAGGTGGGTACAGACGGCACCGTAATAGCCGTGCTGTACCTGCAGCCTATAACCTTTCCGGGTATTATGTAGTCTGCCTGTGTTCGTGTATACGTGCATATATATATGCTCGTCTGTGTATACGTACGGAGGTGCAACGATAATATGACGCGGAGCTGATCTCATCGGATAAGAGAGCCTTGGCAGGAGAAGTATATAGGAATAATAACAAGAATGATAATGGTAATAATAAAGTGAAATTTCCAACCCGCTGCACTGCCTCCTTGTAAAACACGGGGCGATCCTTGTTTTCTTATTACGTTAATTATGTAATTGGTTGTATGCACGAGTACTCCTATAAGTGCGGCGTGGGGTGCTGCTGGTTCAGCTCGTTCGGTAAGGTAGGCAGGCAGGTAGTCGTGTGGTCGTGTATGGTATAGGTATATACACACAATTCTGCTGCACCAGACTCGAGTCAACTTCCGGTAGTAAAGTTTTAAGGGCGAGCCTTCGTACCGCGTGACTTACGTAACACCGTTCCTCAACGTAGGTTACGTACCTTGTACACCCCACATTATACCTGCCTACCTGCTCGGTCCTCCGAGATTTCGCCGAGATACGTTATCCGCGATAATTCCGCTTCGTACCTGATTCGTATTCAAATTTACCGGGCTCTCAGACCGATCATAAAACCGCAGCTGGGAGGAGACCACCCCGCTTGATGGACATTAGAAACCGCGAGAGGTGCGGGGAATGACTTTTGGAAACACGGACGAGACATTCGGACGTGCAGTATAGTACATACATCTAGATCCATCGTTGCAATATATGCACTAGGTAAGAATATAATGGCGCCAGAAGTCCGCCATATTATCCCCGTGCCTGAACCACGACGAGGTATAAGTATCACAGATAGGGAAGGCAATTATAATTATTATGACGTAAATACAGGACGGCCGTTATGGTCCTATAAAATCTCCATACCAGCTATCAATGCGCGGACGCGCCGGTTGCGGTAACCATTTTGCCGAGGTTCGCCATTTGCCGCGGGACCCTGCATTCATATGTATATGCATGTATAATAAATACAATAGCTATTCGTACATCAATATAACACGGCGACTCACCGCAATCGGAAAGACGAAGGAAAAAAAAAATAAAAAAAATTCGCCACGTACAGGTATATAATGTATTCTCGCGGAAATTAGATCCAAAGACGCGCGAGCCATATGTGTCGAGGCGGAGAAGACGCAAGGTCCGAAACTGTACTCGTGATTAAATAAGGTCGTTCGTACACAAAGTGAAATGGCTTCAGGGCAATTATACTATGATAAACCTATACTGTATGTATGCCGTCTATCGGGAGTGGAAAAATTTCAGCGATTGAAGGGATGTGAGAGCGGGCTACCGTGCTGTAGGCTTTTCTATTGCTAGGGCTAAATCAATCAGCTTTATTTATTTGCCCGATATATCGGCTCTCGGATAAAGATAAATCCCCTTCTAATCTGATGAGGTCTTTTCCACTTGTCCACAATTCCCTTTTCTTTACCAAACCGTGTCTCCCTCTCGACAGGCTTTACGCCAGATCAGTCTTACATTCGCATTATTTGACCCGCGCAGGCAGCTTCAATGAGCTACAGCGAGATATCCGTCCCTCGCCGTGTCCAGGTGTAGGATAGGCTGTACTTTGTACAGATACCAACCTAGATTGGCACGGGCGCGAAGAATTGACCCGCGGGTTTTATGAAATCTGACAATTAATGAGGAATAGGTAGGTACTACGCCGCGTTGCGGTGATCGGGAATTATATATTACATATATATATATATATATATATGTATATATGCGGCAAGAGATATATTTGCGTAGCATAAAATGGGAAATGAAAATAAAATAAAGAACGCGAGTGCAATTGTGTTTTTATCGGCGGGCTGTAAAGTCAGCTTTTATCACCGTGCCTGCGAGTAGATATTATATACGTATATGATAATATATACCTATCACTGTATTCATAATTTTTATATTTTTTCATCACTTTTTATAATTATTATTTTTATTTGGCACGGTTGCACATGCGAACGCGTACGTATGCAAATCGAATATTTCTTGCTTCTATACAGCCGCGATGGCACAATATTTTATCAACAATTCTTCTGTTATATCTTATGGAACGTGACACTGGACAAACAATGCGTGTGCCAGCAGCTATTACTATACCGTCGTGTCCGACTATGTCAATTACTTTTCCAAGATTGAGAGGTACGATGCGCCGCAGGAATCGGAATCAATTCAGAAATATTCACTATCAGATATATCGCCGTATAACATATATTGTACGTCATACGTGTCTGCTACTGCAATAAAATGATTCAATCGGGAAAACCAACAGTAGGATCGCGTTCGTAAGAGACAAGTAATGGTCCGGAGCGGAGGAGAGGAGAGAAGTCGGTCGAAAAGTTGTTGAATATGAAATATAAAAGTGCATAATAATGTCGTACGGGAGAGACGTCGGCGGCACAAAGAAATATAATATTTAGAGAAATTAGAGGGATTCCCGTCCCCCCATGTCCCTTACTCGTTCGGCTATTTTACCCCGTCGCCCTGCACCGATAGAATCAAATTTTACACCCGTAGCTGGAAATATTAAATCGCACCTAAAAGTCACGTTTCATGTTGGCCGCCTAATAACCTTTGAGGACTTTTTCATACCTCTTTGCTCTTGCCCGAACCTATATATCCCCCACCCACCCTCCGCAGCCTCTTTTTCTGTATTTTTATTATTTCTTTTTTTTCTTCTTCGTCTTCTTCCTCGGCTCGCGGTGGGCGGCCAACCTCGCGCAACCCACACTATGGTGGTCTATAAATGTTTTAAACGCTTTGAAACGTTTCACCGTGCGGTACTTCATCGTTAAATCCATATTACGTAACATTTAACGCCCCACTAAATTCTGGGCAGCAATTTTTTTATTTCTTCTCTTTCCCCACGCGATAGGGGATTGATCCCCACTCGATGATCCCGTCGACGAGATTCAACGGTACGAAGTTACGAATACAAGGATACACGCGAATACATGAATACGCGAGTGAATATAAATAAAGTAAACAAATCGAAGAAAAAGTGGGATATAAAATTAGCCCGAGTCAAGTTACTATATGCGAAAGTGCTAAAATCGGAAATTACGAGACAACTGACAGGCCTCCGCCTCGGGTGTCTCCTCGAGCCTGGGGGCACGTATGTATGCACACGATTGTAACGCAACGCAGACGTGTTTACAGCAGCACATCTCTTAGCCCGGTATTTGCCAGCAAGCGCGAGAACTGCACGAAACCAACAACACACGCCCCGGTGCAGCAGGATACACATTGTAGCAAAGCTTTTGATTGCAACGCTTGGCCCAGCCGACGACTGCGACTGCCTTGGCTCGCTGCCCATCCATTCTTTCATTATTTATGATTTGATTTATTATAATCGAACCTCGGACTCATTTGATCCGCACCGGCGTAACTCCGCCGTACCCTTACATCTCTCACTCTCACTCTCACTCTCGCTATCGCTATCGCCATCGCCTTCGCTCTCTCTCCCTTATTTTTTAGGACTCCGCAGCCCTCGCCTCTGTACGTACACGCAACCATCTCTTCCATATATGCGCGTGTGTATACAAGTATACCTATACGCATGTGGATTTGTGATTATAATAAAGCCTGCAAAGGACTCGGCGGAGAGCCACTTAGAAGTCGTATTTTATGTCGAACCTCGCTACATTAATTGATCCCAACACCTTGGCCGGTGGAATTCTATATCCACAAGCCGAACGCTCGAAAGATCATCATGTCGAAACGTTTCGTATCCCTCGTGCGGGAGACCGATTTATGAATCGGGGACGACGTGGCTGTGTTATAGGCATGCGACTATATACCTGTGTATCGACGAACGACGGGGCGAAATCGTGTGTAAAACGCGCGTCTATAAAGCATGAAGAATACGCGGGGCGAACGGAAGGAGCGAGATGAGCGAGATGAGGATAACGTCGGGGGGGAGGCAATTAGCTCGGAATCCTCGTATTAATCTTTTACCACGGTACAATGCTCCTGAGGACCCGCTGAACGGCCCGTAGTTAGCACTTGTTTAGAAGAGGGTTATTATATATTAGTCGGTGTTAAGAGCCGTTCCGTTCGTCGATAGCCGCGGAGACTAGATGCCGCTGCCGCTGCCACTGCCACTGCTGCTGGTGTCTGTGGACCGTGGTGGTTACTCGACAAACAGAAGCGGTGTACTAGGGACGGAGCCGCGAGGTCGCCGTCCACATAGCGATGCCTTGTAAACAGGCGCTAACTAGGAGACTTGTAAGAGAGCGAGAGAGCGGAGATTATACATAGAAGACCATAATATCACCTCTTACTTCGTGTCCACGTCCGTCTCCCCTTTACCTTTTTCCTCCCTCGTCCCTCGTCCCTCGTCCCTCCTCCCTCATCCCTCATCCCTCGATCCTCTGTCCTTTTTATTCCCTTTGACCTTTATATCCATCGCGCGCCGTGAGGATATTACACGCCAACATCTATAATACCCTGGCCGCACTCGCCTGAGCGATTCAATTTCGAGGAAAGAACAGGCACCCCAGACAGAAGAGACCATAAACTAGCTCGAATTCACGTCAAGTGTTAAGGATAAAATACAGACATATATTTGTTTTTCATTGGCCGAACTCGATGAGAGAAAACGTCGAGAAAACGTGTACCGGCGTCTACGCGATCTCTTACTTTTCTCGAAAGTCTCCTATATTGTATAGAAAAATTCTGTCGCAATTAAACGTCCGGTTGGTCGCGCGAGGGCTACAATCTCTGTCTCAGACATTACGACGAAAATTTAAAAGCTGCCGAGACGGGGGCTAAGTCGCTCGTGGGATAAACTCGGCTGTTACGAATGTGCAAAAATGTGCATATCTCACGGGTCAAAGACAACGGTGGTCTTGTCGAGGACGGTCCTGTTGCGGTTGCGGCTATATAGGGGGAGTTTTACGGGCATGGGAAGTCGTGCCGAGGAGTCAATCACGAACAGAGAGAAATCCAGAAAGTTTTCTCATTCTCTTATTAACAAGGAAGCGAAACAAATCGCACTAGCCTGCTAATCGTGCCAGCACACAAGACCGAACCCGACCCTCCGCGGTTGGACGCGACTTCTCAACTCGACGACCGGCTACTCAACTACCTCCTTGTCTTCGAGAGGTTGCTGGTGCTTGGAGCGCAGAGCTCGTAGCTGATAAGCAAATGCCTCATATCCACATACACGACGCATTTCTTTTGTCTTCTTTATTCGAACTTGCAATCATCTTTCTTCCCAGCTTGTAGGAAATCGGACCATCGGCGCAAGGTATACGCGGGGATCATGCGTCTACGGTGTATATTTTGCCGGGGTAAAGAATCGTTACACCTATACATACCTATACGCGAGATAAATTTATAACCGATGTATAGATATTTTTTTTTTTTTTTTTTTTTTTTTTTTTTTCTGGTAGGGGGTAGGAATTTTGTCGAGTAAATTTGTCTAAGATATTATAAAAGTGAGTCAAACGATATTTTTGTACATTTTACGAGCTCGGATACTTGATAGATCATTTATTGACGTATGTCTGCCTCCGTCTGACGTATCTCGGTTCTAAACCGCGTATAAAATACCCGGGGTGCCCGATTCCGTAGATTTATTCAACAAACTGAGAGAAACGCGCAATAAGATCCCGTCGCTATATACGCGCTCGTATACGTTTTCCAGATCCACCGTCGAGTACACAGAAATTTTAACGACCTTTCGGCCTTTCGGCCTGCGCCGAGAGCTGGTTAGGGCAGCATTCAAAATTATTCATAAAATGTTTCTAAAGAATTATACATCCAGCCGTATTATACTCGTAGTATACGTATAATATAGTGTAAACGAAAGATGAACGCTCGGAATCCGGCGATTCAATTAAAACTATATCCACACCGATGAGAGCGATGCCCGATGGACGCAAGGGAAAATCTGAACTGAAAATGAGAAGAGAAAGGTGAAAAACGATGAGATGAAATGAGAAGAAGAGTGCAGGAATTAGTATGGTTCAATCAAAATCCAAACCGTCGAACAATAATCTTTGCGTATAGGCATAGGACCTGCGTTGTATTATAGCGGGCGAGCGAGTAGTTCGGAAAGTTTTAACGGGCAAATTTGAGCATATATAGGTAGCCAAAGAATAAATAAAATAAAATGGCCGCCCCAAAGAAAGCCTCTTATAATGAGCGGCGGCGGGCAGATTATCGCGCGTTAAACTTTTATAGACCTGATTTTCATTTATATGTTAAACACGCTATAACTCCAAGTGGCTCCGTGTGTCGGTGGGCCTTGCGAGGTGGGCCATACCGAGATGGATATAGGGGTACAGGGGTACAGGGGTTCGAACGGGGGGTTTATTGGATTTTATTCCCAACAGATGAGCGCCGCGCGGACGATATTATAAAACGATCGTCAGATATTCCTTGGGCCCTTAAGATCCCTAAGGACCCGCTCTCCTCCTCTCCTCCTCTCCTTCTCTCGTCGTCGCTCTCTCGCTCTCTCCTTTCTCCCTCTATACCCTCGAGAGCCTGCACGACCGCAGATCTCTTTAACTAATCGCTTTCTATAGTTATTAAAATGCGGTCTGGGATGCGATGAAAAGATCACTCCCAGAGTATGACGATTCTTCGGACCTATACCTAGTTTACCTCGCCTCTAAGCTACACGCATATAATATAGTAGTTGTATACAATATACATATATAGGTAACCCGCGCATGTGGGCCAGTATCTGTAATATACGAACGGGTTCACGCTACACCTCACTGTGAAATATACCCCTATATATAGGTATATATATATATACAACGTGTTTCGGAATTGTGAGTTACATGGATATACATATTATACGGGTGACGTCGCGGTTGGAGTATATCTAGGAAACGATTCCGGAAACGTTTCCGTGCTCAGATAGTGCGACGAACGTATGGGGTTGTCCTTCCCGATAATTTCATTGTCAGCAGTCGTGTGCCGTTCCGAATATCGCAATTTTTCGACATTGAATCAATCGACTGGAAAGAAAAAAAGTAAAAAAAAAAAACAGAAAAAAAGCGAGTGAAATCCACAGCTCTGCATTTTCTATAACGAAAAACTGGCGAGTCGTTTTTTTCCCATTTCAATCAATTCATAATCCGCGATTACAGTTAATTAAGAAAAATATAACTTGTTTTCCGCGATGACGGAAATATAGTCTGACGTAAAAAAAAAAAAGAAGAAAAATTGAATCCTTACGACGCACCTTTTCCAACAAATTCATCGAAGTCTCGCCAAGGTTTTTCATAATAATTGATATTCCGGTAAGGTTTCGGTGTATTAATCCAATGCGGTAGAGAAACCAAAACGTATTTGACAAGAAATGAAGAAGAAGAAAAGAAATGAAGTAAAAGTGAAAAAAAAAAAAAAAAAAAAAACCAAAACCAGGAAGCTATGCACTGTCACTTATGGATTCACTTTGGGTCACATCGGCACTGGTCACTGTTATAATTTCGGTAATGTATGTTTGGAAATGTTCGCCGAACATTAATGCGATTATTCAAGTAATTATGATAATTAAACGAACTATTTAACGATCGTCGAAGCAATCAATGTAACCGCATCACGCCTGGTAATGGAGCAATCAACTTTTTGCGACATAAACGGAGACGAGAGAAAATAGTGGCGAAGAAGCGTTTATACCGCGTCTGTCTGTTTTACGTTAGCGACGCTTTAGGGCGGCGAGTCTCCCCAACGACTGGGAGCCTCGGCCGATTTTAAGGGCTTCGAGTTTCACCGGCATTGGAATCTCTTCAGGGTAGTTTAGCTCGGTTTAGTTCCAACCCGAACCCCCTCTCCGTCCCTACTTCAACCTCTGTTTCAACCCTCGCCAACCGGCCACGGTCCGCACTTCCACAAGATATCTCTTCACCCCCTCTGAGAGACACGCCCGTCCTTTCCCTACAGTCTTTGGCACGTTCGGCTATACCGAGATTCAGGTATATAAATTTTTATCTGGTCAAAAATCATTCCCAGATCCTTTCGGAAGGCCTTCCACCGGCATTTTTGTGGCGAAACTCTACTTGTTTATCGTCGTTTTATTTTTTGCCCCCTGCGCGCGAGGAGCGCAAACCCTGTTTACGGGGTACCTACCCCGAGCCGACGCGACGACTCGTCCGCGATCGAGTCGAACTTTGAAATTGTCAGGTTGTCTCGTCGTGTAAAAATGAAAATCCAAACTTTTTCAACACTCGAGTTTGAATTCTGCGTGAATCGAGGTTGGGGAGTGAGAGTAAAAGTTAATTGCAAGTGTATGATTAGCGGGATTGAAATTGTTGCCGGGGAAATGTTCGCGGAAGATAATAATAATTTTACGAGATCATTATTCAACGGTTCGCTGCGTGAAAAGGAGGAGATTATGAAATTAAAATCTTGCGGAAAAAGGGACAGAGTGAGTATATTTCCGAGCAATAATTCTCATGCCTGTGTAGGTGTGTGTGTGTGTATATACCTATAATCTGTATATATATATATATATATATATATATATATATATATGTATATATGGTGTGTATATATATACAGTGGGTATACGAGCTGCTGCAGGTTTGTCGGCTACCTTATACCTGAGGTAACGGTGGGCCTGTGCTCGTCAAATATCTCTAATCCAGGCTGAGTAGAAGACGAAGAAAAAGAATTACCGTAGCTAGTTTACCTGGTTTTGGGAAAATTTATAACTTATCAACCGAGTTGGCAAGTGCATTGTTCCAACTTTTGGCACTTCCGCGAAGCAATGGGTCATCACCCGACAAGGATTACGTTGTATACCGCGGGCTGAAGTCCGTCAGGGGAACAGGGACGCAAATTCAGATTTCCTTCTGCATTATAAACCGCTTATAAGTCAGGTGTACGAATTTGTGTCACGAAAAACCCGCCATTATTCACCGAACCTCCACATTTGCTCGTCAAGCCTTTGGGCTGACCAAAATAATGCCAAAAAATTGACCGGTCTGCGACTAGTTCATTGAAAAGCCGGGAATCACCCCTCCTCCAGGTATGTGTAGGTATATAGGTATACGCGACATGGTGCAATAAATGCATAGACGCGTGGGGAACAACAACAATAGTCGCGAGGTGGATAGAGGCGAGTCAAGGTTTTTAGTGGGACATCCAATTGATACTGCTCTTTGTCCCTGCCCTTTTCTAACCCTCGGGGTTTCCTGGTTGTAAATGCGTTAACCCATACGGACCTCGATATAACAAGTTCTTAGCTCTCGCTCGGATAAAAGCTCGGTTATATGGTTATGTATACGCGCCAACACGTGTACGTATAACTAAGCGACACTCGTATAACAGCCGTATTTATTTGAATCGCTTTGAATTCCCGATCGTTGAGTAATGATTATATCATAGAGCGGAGAGACAGACGGATAGACAGACAGATTGTTAGAGAAAGAGAGAGAGAGAGAGTCTGGGTAAATATGGGAGAAAAAAGAAAAGATCTGACAGAATCGCACGAACCGATCATCATCTCACGCAAGTAGCGCTGCAGATCTCGATCGGCCTTAATTTGCTGAAATTTTGATTCTCGTTCAAAGTCAACCTTCGACCTATCAGAATCGTATCTTGGCACCACTCCCTGGGTATAACTCGTTCCATTATCTCACAATTGCGAGTCTTCTGTAACGATTTACTGCCAAGTATACGCTGCGAGCGCCCGGCCACCGGCACACGTTTATAACAAGAGCTTAGTTTATGACCTCGTAGGCTCTGGCACTTGGCACTTGGCACTGTCTTAAGACCGTTATATACCGTTGCTTTGGGCATCAGCCTTCCTATTATCTCACCAACTTACCGGCGCCCTTCTTTCCCTCCTACTCCTCCTCCTCGTCCTATACTAGCCGCGATACCTACCACACTTCGCTAATACCCATCGATCGAGCTAGTCGATTTTTCACCGTGACAGAGAGTCCTCGATTATTACTATTATTATTATTATTATTATTATTATTATTGATTTATTTTTTACGAAATCATTTTGATATCCAAAAAGCGGGACAGAGATGCGACGCTGCTCTTCTGATATTCGCGATATTATTATGCGAGGCTGTGGTGGAAAAGTGAGGCGCAACTGAGAAGATATAGCATACGTAGTCGAGCGACTCTCATCATTTGCGCCCACGCGAGTCGTTTTCGCCCTTATTGGATTATTCGGTGTGAATCGTAAATCTCTGAGAGCGGCACTCTGGCGCCATAAACACCCTCTCGCCCCTGAGTCGACCGTCTTAACCTGACCCACCCACTCAGCTGTAGTATCTTATGAATTATCGTTGACCACCGCCGACTTCTGCAAAGATTCGGTATCGCCAGGTAGCTGTACGTATACGTAATACATGGAATTTTTGACGAAGTAAAAATTCAGTTTTCAATATCCTATAGGGATGCAAGTTAACGAATGTCAAAGACGACCGATTTCTCGGCGGAAGGAGATTCTGCAGTTCGACGGGAGAAGCCCGTCTTTCAAAGGCTACTCCCAGGAAAATATTCAGGCCGCTTTGGTATACCTATACGGACGAAGAAGATCCCGAGAGTCGAGGGGGCTGAAGAAGAGCCGGGGAGCTGGGAGGGAGAACGAAAGAGGGAAGAGGGAAGAGGGAAGAGGCAAGAGGGAATAGGGAATAGGGAGTCGGAGGCAGACGCCGAGAGTAACCAAGACAAAGAAGAAATGAAAAGAGAAGGCGTCGTGATAAATGACGAAGTATTTAACACTCTTTACGGATTAGCATATAAACTACAAGCAGTCCATAGATCATGGCTCCAACACATATTATCGTATGAGAACCGGAACGAGTCGTGAGTGTAAGAGATCTCTCCTCTAAGGATCATATCGCGTAGGGTTTATTGTTCCTTGATAATCAAAAACGCCTTCAGAAATCATATATTACAAGGTCTCTTGATTTCAAACTAATTCGATCCTCATTTTTTATCGTTCCAAATTTCCAGAGGGGAGGCGAAATTTCTTCTATACCAGGCATGAGACTCGCGGGCGTATTACTTCTCTCTATGCTTTTGGTCTTTTTCTCTTGCGATCGCGACCTCGCCTCGGTCCCCTGCCTGCCTGCCTGCCTGCCTGCCCCTGGCTGCAGCGCAGGGTAAATGATGATAATTATAACGCAACACGTAGGAGATAAAAGCGAGATTTGCTGATTAATTGATTGAGGAGGCGCCAGGCACCCGCCCCCCATATTATCCGCTCCAAAACCCGTCATTAAAGACATTACCGGTACCTGGTCTTGATTAATCTTGGAGAAAAATGACCCTAATGACTTCATGAACATGCCCACACGACTCACGAGCCCTACAATTCATACGATCGGTTCGGATCTTTTCTCCAAAGACCATTTCCCAAAACTGAACAAGCTATGGGTATCATAACCATCCCGCCGTGTTAATCGTCCACATTCCAAGGACCTTGGCTCCTGTAAACGATCGATATCAACGACGCGATCGGAGCGATAACTCGGAGTGAAATCCATGGGAGGCTGCGATTGAGAGGGGGGAAACGGGTAAAGAAAAAGGCAAGGAAGGAAGGAAGGAAGGAAGGAAGGGCCAGGCTCGTGCACCTGGAACCCATAACACTCGGATAACTATGCAGTTGGCTTTGTGTGTCGTCTACACTCCACATATTAGAAGGCCGGTCGCGGGACGCCCGGGTAGTAGGTACGGCGGTAAAGGCGCGGGTAACAGTAACATTGTTTGAAAGGCGAGACTTTGATCTGAGCCCGGTTGGCGCGCGTCAGAGGTTTATGCGTTTATGCGTTGCGGTCGCACGCACGCCTAGTCTCTCAATAATACCAAGAATCGTGTTCTTTGGTATAAACAATTCTTCTAGGCGATGATCTCTTTGATCGGAGGGTCGATCAGGCTCATAGTCCTATATTCCCAATGAGAATCGGAAACAATTACACGATAATCGTATGTATTGACCTGTATAGGAAGGTGGGGGGTGAGCTCTATCGTTTTGATTGAGAGGATCGATCCAACAATAAGCCGACAATATCGTTCAAAGAATCATTAGTCGACTTGGATAGATTGAAGTGGTCCCCTTCGTAGGAAACTAGGGGGGTGAATTAGAGAGGGAGCGAGAGAAAGAGCTCGATCGCATTAGCTTCGCCATACATGCACATATATAGCGAGGTCTTTTACACATCGGAGATACGTGGAGGATGGAAGAAGGGAATTCCGATCAGTGTAGTCGTGGGTTGTAGGTGTATACATCAGATTACAGATACACGTATAGGTGGAGGTGGAGAATGGAAGTAAGGGAGACTGCTGCAACGCGTGTAAACGTGTTGATGATTTAATCAGACCCCATAGGTGGTCGAGCTGTTGCTTCCCACCAATTGAATTAATTGCGGACCGAAACACCTCGTACATCAACGACTGCGCGTCCAAGACTTAACGACCGTCTTTGACCCTTGAATGGATCGAGTATTTCCCTCCGCCTCCCTCTGGCGCTAATTTTCAATTCATTTGGGTCTTTATCAACGTTCTCGTGCGATAATCAAACCGCGATTCGCCCAGGCAAGGAGGTACTATAATCTTGATTGAAAACCATCAACCGTTCACACGGTGGTCATTCGCAGCGTGTGTGACAAGTAAGAGAGCGAGCTTTTTGTTTAGCTTCCACGAACACCCTGAGTGCACGTACGGTCGTCGAGTGTTGGCGAGAGGTCGTGCTGAAAACAATGTATTTCGCGTAATAATAAAGAAGGAAGAAAGAGAGGAGAAAAAAGGCAAGAGGGAAGAGGGAAGAGGGAAGAGGAAAAAGGAAAAGAAAAGCAGAAAAGAAAAAAGAAAAATAAAAGAGAGAGAAAATCCATAGCAACACAATATAGTATATAAAGCAAGAATACTTAGCGACAATGTTGTTTTGTCGAGAGACGGACTCCGCGCTACGAACCTGACGCTCACGCACACTTTCGCACTCTAATGTCGTATAAGTGAGTCCAGAAACTCTGGCTCATACCTGAAACGTAAGAGGCTTGCACGCGCGTACACACGAGTCACGAGTCACGAGTCACGAGATGCAAAAGAAGAATAAACATGTATATATACACGAGAGTCGCGGACCCCACAGGCTCGAGTTAACTATAATATCGTTCCCAGCACTCCTCACATAGCGACAAAGTGCAGACCCCGGAGTTCTGTTTATTTTCATCACGTACGGATTTTAGCAACCTCCATTCGATACATATTCGCCCATTGCAGGATACGTATACATCCATCGGTCCTGGAACTCAGACCGAGTGAAATAAGCCGCTCGATTTCCTGCAGCCCCGAGAAGCCGCGAGGCTTTCATCAATTTTTCTTCGGGAGGGTATTTACCCGCTTGTGACTCGTGAGCGGTCGTCCTCGCGGCTGCAACAGATGTAAGCGCCCTTTGTGGCCGAGGCGTCGGCCGCAATGGTCGGTGTTATCCATTGAGAGGCTGGGAGCGTAGTTGACGTTCGGACGGAACAAATCGTCGCAAAAGCGCCCCGCGTGGAACGCGAGTTATGAGAGAAGAAGTGTAGAAACGAACGAGCCCGGTGATAAAAGGAGACCGTATTACGGATTCAGGCGAAGATCTGGCGCGGCCATTATGCGGCTAATAAGATGCGAGAGGAGTTAAATCACGGCCTGTACAAAGGACCCACCTGAATGGCGTCAAAGAGACAACTGTCGCGAGAGATTTCAATTTGTCTTGATTAGTGTGGTGAATATTAAGCGGAGCTCGGAACACGGCTGGATCTCATATCCTCCCCGTGCACAGGTCGGCCGGCTTACTTACCACTCGTCATCGCCGCAGCTATGACACACGAGGCGTTATGCCCCGAAGAAGTGACGAGAAATAACAGTGGACGCGTTCCGACGCACCGAAAGGCATGAATTCTTCGAAGGATACTACATAATACGAAAGACGACATGTGTATTTCAGTCGAGTCGAGTCGAATCGAATGAATGGAATTGCAATCGGGGCTAACCTCTGTCCTCTTGAGTCTTGGGTATACATGTACATGTATGGTCTATTCTATTTTATTGGCTGGGTGATTTAGGGAGGAAACGCGATCGATCGAACCAGTTCGAGCTCATCTCCTCCGTGCAGTACCTACGTGTAGAGAAGACAGGTCGACGCGAGGCAGAGTCGTTAGCTCGCGAAGGGCTGATGGATCGAGCCTCGTAAAAAGCTCGTACACCAGCATACGGTATACGGTATACGGTATACGGTATACGGTACACCACGCTACGCTACGTTACACTATACGCTACACTTCGGTAGCCCCCGGGTTAGAAGCTGTGTGTAAAGACTTGTGTTAAGAGCGCAAGTAGGTACGCGGGTAAGTATAGCTCACCGTCGGCGAGATCGCACACGAACAACAGGGAGACACGCATATACGTACTACACATACACGTATGTATATAGACACGTACGGTGTAATAGGTAAGCAGAGAATCATCGTGAGACGAGAACGGATGCAAGAGCCATAACTTTGAGGGGTTTCGCAGTGTAATTCGCAACCTCCGAAACCCTCCTCTCACAAATTTATACAACACAATCGATCTCGGGCGTATTTCGGTGGAGCACACGGTGTATCATACCTATACCTACCTATACACGCTTTTCTAACAAATTTATTCACCGTACGGGCACCCACTCGCAATTATCCATTACACGTGGAGGGTAATTTGTTTCTGAATAAATAGTGAAATGCAGGCGTGCCTACTTACGCCCGTAATATATCTCGGCGGGGATAGTATGTACTAATTAATGAGTTCCCCGTCATTAGGAGGTAGGTGGATATAGCTCACAATCAGTTTAGGTTGCGTTGGGTTTAGTTTAGTTTAGTTTAGTTTAGTTTCGTTTGGTTAGCTTCTCTGCTACAGGGGCGGGCAAAACTGGTCAGACTTCACCTTTCGAACGTTTAATTGATCGCTTAACAGCCGCGTACACAGACGCGTATTATACATCGCGGAGCGATCTTGATGTTAATTAATGCAGTTGACTGTGAAAAATGATCGACGCTGTCTCTAGGTGATCAACTGTTTCTCCCCCCGGAGATATATCCTGCGAGCTATAGCACGTATGGGCATGTGTACGTATACAATACAAACGATATGCCTACGTCCACGCTTCCACGTAACAAATTCTATATATCTATCCCCAGTTTCTTTCTCTCCGCGCCCGCCCGTAGCAGAGAACCGATCGAAACCTTTCGAGGGTGTTGCTCTGGGGGTAATTGGAACCAGGTCCGTGCCGGGGGAACAAAAAATGGAAAACAATCTATCCACCCCTATTACCATTCGTCAATTTGGCAAATGAGCGAAGGGTTGACCGTTCGTACGATACTTAGGTACCTACATAGAGAAGATCGCGATTGTGGTCGAACCACCCTTGGCGTATAGGGGGTCCGCATGTTCGTATGGGTAGAGAGTTCGAGTGGAAAGATAATTCGACGAAAGAATTTCTGAATTTATATTTATATACCTAAATTCGGAGCCAGAAAAATATTTGGCTGCTCACCTCTTATCGCGGTATCGAAGATCGTCCTCGTAACTACCGATGATTAATATTCAATACAATAATTGGTGATTGAATGATAATCGAGGCTATATCGGTGCGGGTAGGAAAAAAAAAATAAAAAAAAATAAAAATACCGGATTCAATACTCGGCACGAGTCACGGATTCAAATCTCGTTTACGCAAGTGGCTACAGGTATAAGGTACCACCTATACGCATAAATAGTTAGAGGTGATAAATTAAACGGCAGAGAGGGGGAGAGAGAAGGATGAAGAGATTGGGAAGGAATAGCATTATACGTGCGCTCGTCACGCGAGGAAGTTCTCAGATTATAAAATCCGAATCAGGATTATCGAGGCGTTAATTAATGTGGATTATTAATTCGGTACACTAGGCGCAGCAGACCTACGTGCGACATTCGCGTGGACGACATATATGTGTGAGATGCGTGTCTCTGCATCTATCTATCTATCTATCTATCTATCTATCTCTCGACCTCTCGTGAGTTCTCATATTAATGTTGCCGTCTAGTTTTCGAGCTTGAGCAAAGTAGGCACCGGCAAGTATTTTGCAACGTCGAGTCGAGGCGAGGCGAGGCGAGGCGAGGCGGGACCTGGCGATCAAGTTTGCATTAGCGTTTATGCATTCGTCCGACTGTCCCGGTTAATGGTCCCCGTTGAGAGAACTCCGTTCCACGTGACGTCACCCGGGGGTTTCGAGCTTTGAGGACACCGCCGAGAACCGACCCCGCGTTACATTTATACATATACCCACGTGTGATTGTATCTACATAATTATATGTATACGATGTGTGTATATAGGTATAGCTGGTTGGGCAGTCAAAGATGGAAACAAAACGAGGAGAGAGAAGAGATAAGGAAGAGGGAAAGAAAGAAAACGCCCGCAGTATCACCGTGTGTATAGAAGACCCGGGGCTGCGGGAATAAAAGATTTTTCGCCACCACGGCTCCGACACGGAAGATAAATCGTTGGTTTCCTTTGCTCCTGGAATTGACACGGCCCCGGGTCACATTCGTACATAAGCCAACGGTTGTGATCTTTGTTGCGTTGGTCGGCACGTATGAGATGTGGAGGAGGATGGAGAGGAAGCGGAGGGGGAGGAGGAAGAGGAGGACGAGGAGGAAGAGGAGGAAGAGGAGGTCCGCAGGGGACGGGTAAGTTTTGACACGACATCTGTCGGACGTCACCAGCCCGCGCAAGATCTAAGGCTCGGAACGCCAACTTCCGCTAATCCAAGAATCGGTCTTTTAATGCGCGACGACTTTCGCGATTATAAATATCAGAGATACTAAGAAGCGGGCCTGGGGTGTCTAGACTCGGCCGAGATGGAACTGCCGGCGACGATCCGACTGGCGAAACAGCGAGCGGTGACCGAGTCATTTCATGACAACGATACGCGTATTGGTATACCCGCAGTGACGCGTGTGTCTGTGGGTCGCGGAGGCGGGGAGGCGGGGAGGCGCGCGAGCTTTGGAAATATAGGCGTATTTATCTGAGTAAATATGTAAAAAACGATGATATGATATCGTAAAACTTGTTCGTCAAAACAAAACGTCGTCTTTGATTTTGTTAAATTATAAAACATGTCATTTCTCGCAGATAAATTTGAAAAAAAAAATGTTCCTCGCTCGTGCCTAAATCACGCGAGGCTTTACGTTTCATTATTTTCCAATCCTAGTTTTGTCTCGGGTAGGTATATAGGTGTATACCGCGAGCGTGGCTTAATATGTTTTTCTATTATTTGCCACCAGGTTGGAGGAAAGTTGAATTCCGATAGAATAACAAAAGCAACTATTTATCTATAAATCAAATCTAATTTTGTTTTCCTCTCTTTGGGAATTCAATCTGTTTTTCTTCTATCACAACTATTCCTATCCGACTTCCAAAATACATATCCATCACGAATGTTTATTCGCGGCCCGCGGGAGAATTAACGAACCGGCTCTAGTATATACGCTATACATGCCCACAACTCTCGCAGGTGTATTATAGGTATAGGGGTATATAGGTATATAGGAGCGGCGACAAAATTAGATCCACCGCGTCTCATAATAACAGCACCGCGCGATTCCACCCACACTTTCGCGATATATAGACCTTAAATTTCGATCCTATATTCGAAAATAAACTTGAAGCAACAACAATTAATTCACCGGCGGTATGTATATATATATATTAATATGAATATAACTCTGCGCGCGTGTGTGTGTATGTGTTTTTGCCACCCGGACGGACCCTGAATTCGTTAGTTTTCCCATCATTTGAAGAATAACAAAGAAATCACGTAACTTTCGAGTCTTATAATATTCTCTCGTATAATATATCTTTGGTCGAAAATAAGTCGCCGATCTACGGATACGTGTGCGTGTCCCTGAAACGTCGCTAGAGACTTACGGTGATGACTGAAACATTTATTAATAGACCGAGTATTAGCTATTGTATCGTCATTAAGAAGCACCCACACCGTTCCACAAATCAGCAGACGCCACCGACAGGTACACATACATGTGTGTCTGTGTATGTATATATGTATAACTATACTATGAAAATATCCATCGGTCAGAAGGAAGGATCTTTGCTATTATAAGGTTCGCAGACGCCAAGGGTTGCGCGCGGATCCAGCATCCCCGAAAG
This sequence comes from Tenthredo scrophulariae, assembly GCA_963978835.1. Lineage (NCBI taxonomy): Eukaryota > Metazoa > Arthropoda > Insecta > Hymenoptera > Tenthredinidae > Tenthredo > Tenthredo scrophulariae. Next base: position 290,516 of record OZ022228.1, read on the forward strand.
ATATTACTCCCTCTCTCTCTCTCCGGTGGGAGCATAAACTATACAGAGAACGGTAGCGAGTGGCCTTTCGACAATAAGTCTTGGGACGCGTGTGGGTACGTATAGCGAGTGTACTTTCGAGCTCTAATGGCACGCGACCTGTCCTATAAACGTCAAAGTATTTCAAACGGGGTCCTAAGATGTTCGGATTGGTCCGAAGATAATTTTAGAAACCCTGTACCAGCTCTACAGCTAGACGATGCGAGTGTCGTCCAGATGCTGGCATTGTTGGAAACACGTCGAGCATCTAACTTTACCGAGTTAACCGTCTAGGGACTCGTACTGCTGCAGCCTCCCGTCGTAACACCCTTAAATTTCTCATTTCCCGGTTTCTGCATTCGTCTGGAGGACCAGAAAACGAGAGAGCAAGAGTGGAGAGTATAAGAGGAGTCACACCCTCCTTAGGGTAAATATGGATATAGATAGAACGGTTTCCCTTTATTTTCGGTATCGACAGACGCCGAGGATCCGAGAACCGGCAGCACCGATGAGTCGAGTCTCGGGCCAACCCTTGCGGCGATCGTTGAGTAAGAAATTGGTTAATTTTTCGTCCCCTTTCTCTCGGAAAACCTAAGGAGGAAGCGGTTCCCGTTTAAAAATACAACTGACAGATGGACGAGAGTTTAGGGTCTTTGATTTCACTATTTCGGCGCGGCTATACCGCACCGCCGACAAAGACAGCTGTCCTTTCATACCGCGCTTCACTCGTCTCGGAGGAATTATATACGCGCAACGTTATGATGCCTACAAGGCTGTGTGTATAGGTTACGTATAGGTATAGGTACAGAGAGATCGGTGCCAAAACTAATTATCACTAACACGGACGATTAGCCGAGGAGAAAGATGTCTCAATTATTCGCGAGGTGATTAGGGAGTCCGAGAAAAAGGGAAAAAAGTATACCAACATATCTTCGGGGAACCTCTGGACGCCCAGTGAATTACGAAGAAACGAGGACTCGGACCTATATAACCCGAAAAGGAACAAATTCCTTGCCTCTAGCCTGCGGCTATTCGATGGAGCGCACGAAATTTAATAAATTGATTCGCAAATGAACGTGGACGACAGACGCCTAGCTACTCTACTCTTGACCGTGGTCCGCTCCTTGGCACGTTTTGGCATCCACTCGTTGGACGTATCGCGTTCGGTAGAGGTGTACAGAAATCTATCGGTACGAACGCGAAACAAACGTGAGGTGAAAATCGTTCCGGAAACACAAGTATAGGTATGTAGGTATACGATCTTCGAACTACGGCTTGATATACCTATACGTGAGTATGTAATCGGCATATATGGGCTCACATACACGAATGGGTGTCGATGTGTGGTGTAGTGAAAAGGCGCCCTCTCGTCTCATAGAAAAGCCAAGGCGAGAGCCAGAGAAAAGATTAGCCTGGACTTAGTGACACTTGACACTTGATGGATGAACCGTGGCAAGCGGACAACGGTTTCTATGGACGTCGCTGCATATATTACACCCGCATTGCGTCGCGGCGCGGCACGGTACGGCACGGCGCGGTTCGGCGGCTCTCGCGAAGAGAAGAGAAGAGAAGAGAAGAGAAGAGAAGAGAAGAGGAGAGGAGAGAAAGAGAGAAGGGAAGATCCTCTTTCGAAGACTCGGGGCCGCGTCGATCGTAATGAGCACCGCGACCGCAGTACAACGAGGCTGGAATACCAAGTGACATCTATCGGCTCCAGCAGCTGGGGCCGAGATGAAACGAAGAAAACGCGAATACGTGCGTATATACCTACCTACCCGAAAAATCCCTCCTCGTGCCGCAAATACACGTATACTTATAAATCCCGTGTATAATTCAGAATTGTATTTATACGCTCCACGCGGCAAGGATGATACAGCCGTCTCGGAAAGAGGTATGCAAAATGGAACCAAGCCCAGTCCGGCTTGTTTGTCATTCAAAATCATAAACTGGCTGGGGTGGGTGGAGGCTTAAGATTTTCTGAGCTAAGGACGCCATTAAAATAATTCCCCGGAGCTAACTCGCAACTATATACGGGGGATGGAAGGGGGAGATGATAAAATAAGACATCCTCTTCGCCTTGTCCGCGGGCTCAGGGTCTTCCCGCGTACCGACGCATCGCGAGCTCGGGGAACAAACGTCGATTAATCAATTCAAATCCCTATCTTCGAGTTTAATTTCGAGCATATATAGGCATGCGGGATAGAAACCCCCCAGTCTTGGTTTAGTCGGACAATTATCGCGGATACGGGACACGGAGGAATTCGGTGTAATATATCTGGTGGATGCGCGTATATAGGTACATGTACGCCTATATCTATACGTGCGACGACAGGAGCGGAAGAAGTCTACGGGTTGCGTAAGATCACAGTCGTCGAAGCAAGCACCTTGTAGATAGGTACGTAGGAACGAAGAAAGAGGATCGAGAGATTATCTCCTTTGTCAAGAACTTTTGTCCCCCTTACGGAATATAAGATAATAGAAGGCTTGAATGCCGGAGGCTGCAGCAGGAGGAGGTTGGTACGTACACCTAGGAGATATAGAGGGAAGAGGAGACACAAGGTGGAGCGAGGCACCGCGAAGAAACGAGACGCTCTATCAACTATAGCGACAAACACCGCATCGAGAAGATTGTCCAGGTGAAAGACTGACTGACTGACTGACTGACTGACTGACTGTATAGGGCCAGAGGGTCGATGGGCCAGGCTGCTGCTGCACTCACTCACTCACCAGCATACGCCAACCTCTTCCCATACATATACATAATATCTAGGTGTATATACGTACGCATACGCGCCATTCAACGCATTTAAATACGAGTGAATGAATACAGGCGACACTTGCACCCACATCATTCATTGAAATTCAAATGATATCTGCGCCTCGCCGCGCCGCCTTGCTCTCCACTCTCTCTCTCTCTCTCTCTCTCTCTCTCCGGGATTCTCCTCCTCGTTCTCTCCGACCGCGGCGGTGGTTATGGCAGGTTCCCACTTATAGGTGTATATGGTATATCCCTTCATTTGTCTTCCCGAATTTCTTTCTCCTTTTTCCCTATTTTCTCGGATAAACGAACGCCTGAACCATATATACCATACACTCTGGTTCGAGCCCGGACCTGGACATGTGTGATATGGCATACGTGGTATACATATGGTGATAAGTGGACTTGCACGGGGGACCGCGCGCGCGCGCGAGAGAGACACACGCTTTACATATATGCTTATGTCGGTGGTATTCATAATAATAGCTGGCACGGGTCGACTATGGCCGTATAATATAATACGCCTTTGCTCTTTCGTATGCTAACCGGGGTCAAAATATAACTCTTCTTATGGAATAACGAATTCGATGTGTGTCAAATTCAGAATCTCTTCTGTCCTCTCATTAGATATACCAGATCGGTACATCCACGGAGCCACGGCGTAATAACTATCCGTCCACCTTGAAGACACCGTAAATTGGAACGTTTACATGCATACATGCATATATATATATATATATGTATATACAAATATAATATGCAGAGCGAATATGAGAAGAGGAAACGTCTGAATGAGGTGAATGTGCCAAAATATTACTTATTACTTGTTACTCGTTACTTATCAATTATGATATCAACCTATGCTCGATGATAATTCTCACGAACATCTCATTAGCGAGAGATATTCTGTTGCACTGGAATAGGCGACACCGTCAACGACTATTAAGAGACACATCCCGAGCTTAGCTCGCATCCAGTTGTCGGCGATAACTGCCCAAGGCATCCGCCGAGCTAATCTACCTGCCTGCCTATTTACCTGTCTGCCTACCTATACTACTCGCGAGTCTCGCGACGCTCTTGTAATTACCGCGGCTAGTCTTTTAATGCGTTTAAATTCACCGCCTATACCTGCGGGTATATACTATACAGACGTAGGTATGTCTCTGAGGTACTGAAGTCATTAGCGAGAGTACATATGCTGCACATATATATTCGACGCGAAATCTCTACAGAGTGTCTCATAGTGAAAACCTATACCTATGCATACGTACGGGAAAATCTGAGACGATTATTCTTCTCCTATCTTTCCACTTTCTTTTTCTCTTTCTCTTTCTCTTTCTCTTTCTCTTTCTCTTTCGTTTTCCATCTCCTTTTCTACAACCTCACCGATTCGAGGGAACTTTGTCGTCAAGTTTCGAGCTTTTGATAGACACGTGCGGAACGATGTAGCAGTAAGTATAGGTATAAGGTACGCGATGCTCTATGCCCTTTGAAAGTGAGCCGAGGGTATAACTCCAGGTGTTCAGAGGTGAGAGCACGCGCGCTCTAAAACGTTCTTTGAACGGGCCGAAAGAGCACGTGCTATCTGGGCGACAGGTAGCGAAGGCAACCTATACACGACTCGCCCGTACCCTGGGAACAGTAGCCAATTATTTGCGGGATTCACCCATTTTTTTCAAACATCCGTATAATTAGAAAATATGCGGGGATATCTTCGGAGGTACGTGTGGATAAGAACTGGACGAGGAAACAAATAAAATTATCACAGACGCATATTAATGAAGGGAAAAAATAATTCTCGGAACTAATTAAACCGCGCTGTAGTAGATTATTGAATAAAGATAACGATTGACGCATAACTATCATTTTTTTTTTTTTTCAGAGATAATGCCACGATGATCTGTATGTATATAGTATATCTATAATACTTAAATGGCTCCACTTTCAAGCGTATCATCGGCAAAGTTTTCTGACGCGAGGAGGTGTAGTATGTAGATTTCCAAGAACGAGAAATGGCCGCGGCGTTATGAGAAATGTAAAGAAAAGGTGAAAAAAAAAGGAAAAAGAAAAAGAAACAAAAATGAGAAAAGACGTCTGAGGTCAAAAGTTTTAAAAGTATTTTTACGAGGAGCCGCGCGCACGAAATCCTCGGTCAGTATACAGGGAGAAATCGGTGTGTACACGCGCCTCGGAGATCAAACAATCGTTAAGACCGCGTGAAAAATGTGTATTTTATTTTTATTTTTATTTTTCTTTAACTCGAGTCGACAACGGCTTCAATTAGCGACCTGGTAACGATTAACACTAATTAAATAAGCCGGGACCAACGCGGGCTCCTCGCTGCTACCGCCGCAAGTTCCTGCTATTGCTGCCGCATGCTACGGTTAAGATACACTTCTGACTCTTATACGGTCATATTTAACAGCCCCGTCCAATTATTGGGCAAACAGTATCTCACAACACGCACAAGCGTCTCGGTGCAGCCCCGATACCCCGCCGACGACGCCGAGAAAGGTGGACAGGACCATGTGAAGTGGGAAAAAAGTTATACAGAAAATGAGGAAGAGGAAGGCGAGGAAGACGAGCAAAGAGTATAATATTGACCGTACATAGATTATAAAATCTGAGAGCAACCGGAATATTGGACGTTCGGTCCGATCGATAGGAGCGGAGCGGAGCGGGATTATACTGTTGCAGCAATCGCAGATAAGGAAGGTATTTTATGATGGAGAAACCGACGCCTTGGCGAGCAGCGTGAGCCAATAATGAGGGGAAAAATAATTAAAACATAAAATCAATGGAGATCTCTCGTATACCTATTCCCGCGTGTGTATATAATAATCGCTGAAAGGCTCGCGTGTGCGTAACGAAGGACAGACAAAAAGCAAAGTGTTCGAGTAAGACACTAAAACAGTCAAGGCGATCTCCGTACAATCTATGCAACTATATATCTGAGCTCGGTCGATGTATGTACGCGGAGGGTTCCACCAAGTGCGTATAGGTATCTGTGTGTATGGTAGGTAAGGGTGGGAGCTGGGAGGTGGGAGGTGGGGAAGTAGGGAGGGAGGTGGGGGAATAGCCAGCAATTTGCAGGTTTACGAGTTATTTCACAATGGCTGCAAAGTATAGTACCTACTACGGTATTACTGCCATAGAGTAGCCCGTTCCAAGGAACAACCAAAGTGAACGAACATATATATACCTACGCCAGCCAACCATCGTTCGACTCTATCGCCCTACGGAGTACCAATATACAACACGGGTATACCTTTATCCACGTCACGGAGCACGCACGTCGAAATTCATCATCGGGAACGAACCCGATTCAAAGTTTCACGGATCTCGATGTGATTTTTATCATTGATCAAGAAAAGAAAAGAAGAAAAGAAAAGAAAATGAAATGGATGTATGAAATCTTCGATACGACGGAGATAGTACCTGCCTACTTGTGCGTTATGCAAAGGAGGAGGAGGAAGAGAATAAGAATAAGAAGAACGAGGAGAAAGAGTGTGTAAAAAGGTTGAAGAAATCTCTCGTCGAGTCGAGTCGAGTCGAGTCGAGTCGAGTCCTTCGTTGAATATCGTGTGGATCAAAGGGTTGCCCCGCAGCAGTACACTCTCCGGTGCCACCCTGAAGAAGAAAGATTATAAAGCCGAAGAACGCCTCCGCGACGATGATCGATGCGATCTCCGAGAGACAAGAACCCGCGAATGGGTGGAGCTTTTCATTTTCACTCGACTATTTTCTTTCCTTTAAAAAAAACTCTCTAGTCTTATCTGGAGAGTCCGCAGTCGTGAAGCTATTGCGGTATACCTATGAGCGCGAGGACGGGTTGAGAGGGGAGCAGACCCCGCGTTACATGCAGTTACACGTAGTACTATAAGTATAATTTCAGTTTTAGCCCAGAGTCGAATCCCGACAGAGAAGCGAACGAGTCGCGGCGGAGAAACAGATAAAAGATGGTCTCATCCTGGTGCGGCAAGAAATCAAGCCCGCGGTTGGGCTCATCATTTATACACGTACGTGTGAAGGTAGCCATGTCCGCGACGCGTGTATACATGTACACACCCTGGCGCAGTAGGTATAGCGATATTCCTTCATCCCGAGACCCGGGCTCGGTCTATGCGAAGCGAGCGAGTCGCTGTCTCCGTTCGCGAACAATCTAAATGGTAATCCAACACCACACCCCCTGTGCAAAAACCAAAAACCTTAACCATCCCCCGTCCCTGAAGAAGTATGCGTGCTCCGTTGGCCGCGGCGCGAATAACCGGACAAAAACGTTTAACAAGACGTGAGGGACTACGGCCACCTTCGCCTTCAGGGTGTCTGTTCTTCTTCTTCTTCTTCTTCTTCTTTTCTGAACTCTGCGATCCGCTTCACTCCCGCTGCACCGATCTTTATGCATGCGGGTGCTGAATGAGATGAGGGGGAAGGTCCGCGGTAATTATGTCGCCCTCCCGTTCAAATATTAGGTATACAATAATTAGCCGACTGCCGACTACACTCGTGTATAAGGTATGTATACACGTATGGGAAGGTATATTGAAAGTGAAAAGTTTTGAACTCGAGATGAACGATGCGAAATGACGAAATCATCCCCGTAGCCGTGTCTATACCTACCTACTCTCCTCGGACAACGAATAAGATTGAATATTTAAAGGGAGAAAGTGTAGTAGGAAATGGTGGGGAGAATAGACGAGAAACAGAAAGAAGAAAAATAATAATAATTAATAAATGGAACAGGTACTTGCCTGACGCACCTGTTTGAACTGCTCCTCGAAACTCCAACTCGTTTGCTGCTGATGATTCGCCCCGATATTATTCTGAGTGTGTCCGTCTTCCGCCCGGCACCTTGACTCCCCGCCGTTCCGTCCGCTCCCTTGTGATGATTCGCTCGAGTGTGAGCTTGCGGATGATGTGATCGCGTTGTTCGTACCGCCACCCGCGGCGAAACCCTGGCTCTGGGAGTGGTGCGGAGGTGCGAGGAACGCGGCCGGGGGTGGAAATGAAAATGGTAAATTGAAACCGCCGCTGCCCATTGCGGCCTGAAGTGCCTCCAGCCCGCTCTTGTTCGACAGTACGTCCATGTCTCCCTGTTGCTGCTGCTGTTGCCGCGACAATGATGTGTTAATTTGATTTATCGTATTGCGGGAATTTGTTGATCTTTCGCTCATCAACAAAGATACCCTCTCGTCTGAGTAGCTCGGATTTGAAGAAGATATTGTTTCGGGCGATATACTCACGTCCATTTTCAGTTTCGCGAGGAAGTGGGGATGATGGGAGCTCATTAAACTGTTCAAATGTGTCAGTGGCGTCGGCGTGTTGTTTGGAATCGGCGTTGTCGCCGACGACGGATGATTGTTGCCCTGGAGAGGTTGCTGTGGAAGTTCCTCGCCGCTCTCCTCATCCTGTAGGTCCGGATCCGAAAGATCCTCTTCCTGATGCGACTGAAACAGACCGAGGGATTTTGTTCAGAACTTTTCTATCGATATTGACTCGATTCGCATCCCGCAAAACCATTCCACCAATGCGAAATGTCTCTTCTCCCGGTATAATACGATGTCGTCAAATTCGCAGGGCCGTACCATCATATCGAAAACGAAACATGGCGTATACAGGTCATTTTTGTACATAGTGACATTCTACGTAACGAATGTGATGCGATTGAAGAAAGGTGGCCGGGGGCATAATGAGCAGGTATAACGCGGCATTAGAGATTAATTAGGAAAACGACCTACGCTGTTGACTATATATGCGGTAGATATACCCACCGAGCGAGCGTCTGAGCGTACCGCGATAGGTTAACATAATGCCATGGAATTATCAGACGAACGTTTGATTCCTTCGTCTGTCTGTGCAGCGGTGGCTGCGTCGTACGTATAAATTTCCACCTTACAACGGCATAGGTTCACATATTATACCTATACCTATACCTATACCTATACGTATACGTTGGTGTTACACACTCTTGTCCGTTCCGTTATACAGGGGCATGTGTATACAGCAATGATGATAATGAAATAAATTCAACATCCTGGACGCTATACGACTCGTTGTACAACCGCTATAAACATTGAACCAACGTAACTTATTTCTGATAGCAGGATTCGCATATTCCCATTATCTGTGTCATTCCCACGGACGTCGACTGTTGATTTCCCCCAGTCCAACCTATTACAATTCCCTGTATCCTCGACGTCGGCTTTACGGCAAAACGAATATTACAATTAGCTGATACGGACATCCTGTCCCAGCGTCGTTGCTGTCCATAAGCGTTCGCGCTACTATTTTTAATTATTCACCCGACAATTATTGCAAGTGAACGTTTCGTGGCTTTTCACGTTCGTCACAATTTCGGGTATAAAACTTGTCAAGAGATGTCATGTAACTCGCAATTAGAGGGGCCTATGAGTCGTGGATCGAGTCAATTTAGTGTCGTGAATCGAGCCTGCGGCCCACCGTGCGATATCGAGAATGGTTACGGACCGAGGCTCGAGAAGTATGTTTACGCCAACGCTTCCAATTAACTGGCAAGTGTTAATTACTCTTACAGACGGCCGTGCAACGCGGTATCAGGTATCGAGGTTTGATTTTGAACGAGTAGAAATAATAATAAAGAATAATGACGAAACAATTATTGAGGAGAATTAGGAGAACGAGGGGTACGGGGAGAACACATCGTACGCATATATGCCTTAGAAATCTTTGACTCTTCGTAGGTACAGTTCGTATAGCTACCTACGCGCCGCGTATAGTAGGTGACTCGAGGCGACCTCACTGTGTGAAAAATCCATAATATAAGAAACTCGATTGAGGTACCTGCACCGATACTCTCCTCTATAAGTGGGTATACCCGCACACCGGTCTCTCTACCAATTACTGGATCCAAAATGGAAGTCGTATCGTAGGTATGCAAGATATCTCCTCCCTGTCCTGCACTCTGTGTCGGCGTCTTGACCGGAGCACGTGTGACAATATTGACCTATCCGACATCTTCGCGGCGTGCCTCGGAGAAATACGAAAAGATGGAATCCTATTCAAACATGCAACAGGTCCATTTCATCCCGAATTCTTCAACCTTAAGCCACAACTCTCGACACTAAATGCTACGAGGTCAAGAATTTAGTCTACAACATAACTGACACGAAACACGGAACACGGAACACGGAACATAATAAGGAACACGAAACACTCGTCCGACTTATTCCTCTTCGGAAATTCACCGACTGCTGTAACTATGACGGGGCTTCTTCTATACATGCAAGCGAATGTAGAATGGGTTCAAGTTCGCGAATTTCATTTACCACTCTAGGTTTATTTTTGCTCGCGGTTCACCTCCTCCTTTATACCTAGGTGTATAATTCCTCGGCTCTAAGTATAGATATTATACGATGGCAAGGGTGTCCGTCTCTATGCATCTACCACTTGAGATGTGGGAGTGATTTTTTTTTTTCCTTTCCATTCCTTATATTCCTGTCGTTTTTCATCTTATTTTTAAGGATAGGTAGGACCGGACCGCACCCATACTTGTTTGCACACGGTGACATTTCTACCTGGTTCGGTGGGTGGTTTATGTTAAGTCCGTGTTGCCCTCATGCCTATTTTTCTCTCTATTGATTTATTCATCGCACCCCCAACGCGGGAGAGCGAGAAAGAGTCTATCTATATCTATTTGTCATTCTCAAAACGACCGGAGCGTATTAAGCATCCGTGCAGTGCGAGATATGGTCGCCTTTTTTTTTTCTTCTTTCTTTCTTTCTTTCTTTCCCGAACCATATCTTATATACAATCTCGAAAACCATCTACTATTCCTTCCATTCTTATGCCTTTGGCACGTGAGTCGATATGGCGGAAAAAAGAATTAGAGACGACAAACTTATGGACTGGACTTATTCCTCATACTTCGCGAAATTAGGGAACTCTGCGATTGCAGATGTAACTTTATCGTTTTATTCGGTCCTTTTCCTCAACATTGAGACACTTATCGGTCCCTCCTATATTCGACGCTATTCGATCCCTGACCGATCATTATATATCGGGTCATGCCCCATCCAATTGCTGAATGAAGAACGAAAGAAGAGAGGACCCTCGCGTATCGGGTGATTCTAATTCGGCTACGAAATCGTAAGTATATGGTACGCCTATGCGTGGAAATGATCTCTGTGTCGTTGGCACGCTGCTGCAGCCTCTGTTCGTGGGTGTCTGAGGCTGGTGCAGAGAGAGTGGCAGAGGGCTGAGGAGGACCTTAAGGAGGAACACGCTGCGTCCAGACCTCTTCTCAGAGGGGGGGCCGACCAAAATAAGAAATACTACAATGCCAGTCGTATTATACGGACAATTAATTCAATCTGGCATCGAGCGGCGTCGAAACATCGTCGCGCAACGTGGGTACCAACGGTTCGGACGCACTTGGACGCACTCGGGCGCACTTGGAGGCGACAGGAGAATTCGAAATAGAACTGTCCGTCAGGGAGTGGCTCAAAAAATTTTTTACGCCTGTTCGACGCCGGAGCGACCGAGGACCGGGACAAGGGATTTTCAGGAATAATCCAACTGCGGATCCTTGTCTCTTCTCGCCTTTGTTTTAGGTCGGGAAATCCGACGCGTTTGTCATCTTTGATTTATACGCAAATCGAGACACGCGGGCGTTTATCGTCGACGAGGCCGGCAAGATATCATTCGGGCACACCACGCGGCTCTTTTCTCGATACGAACGGAATCGTTTACGATTCGCTCATCTCGGAGAGGTGTTGAAAAAATATAAAAACAAATAAGGTTGACGAAAGTTTCGAATAAAACTAAGAGAGAAACTTTCACCCAACCTCGTCATTCATTAATTACGGACTATACCTATTGATGATAATGTCGCGTGAAAACGTCGAAAGTTATTCTAAATTTAGGCAAGCCGAATAATATTCACTCTGCTTGTTTGTTCCATATTTAAATCAAGCCTTAACACCTTTTCTCATTCAATTAGAAACTTTACGGAATAAAAGAAAAAGAAAAGATGAGAACAAGAAACGAAGTATTCACAGCTGTACATAAGTACGCCCGTACCAAAGACGGGTATTCTCGATCGTCCGAAAGAAATTTTCCATCAACGTTTTTTTTTTTCTTTTTTTTTTTTCTTTTTTTTTTTTTTTTTTTCTCACCGCAGGAAAAGAAAAATTGTATCTCGCCGAAATGAAATCCTAAAATTAAACTCCGCGTCTCAGATTCCCCCTAAGCTAGCTAACCAGCTACCAGTTTTATTGCAGTCCACAACGGTGGAGTGAAATTGCTCGAAATTCACAGCTGCTAACATGTATGAGACTGACGCTCGTAATTTGTCATCGCACCCTTCGTGCGGCCGGGGAGGAGCTCGCTCACGCATGCGGATCTAGGATTCCGAATTTTTGACGGAAGCCGCGAGCTTTCCACCCCCGTATTTAGCCTAGAGTCTCCTGAAAGTATATGCATGTCGTTTCGTCGCGATATCGTTATATTTCCAACATTATTAATACAATTGTATTATTGTCTGACGGGGCGGTGTCGCGTGAGTTATTCGAACGACGCCTACAACACGGTCGTAAGACGAACACACAGCCTCCTCGCGGTCCTGGACCGGTGCGGTTAGGTGGTGGACACGAGCCTCTTGGACCACTTCGAAGTGGATAAAGCGTTTGGCGCCGTACCAAACCGTTGCGGGTTAATAATTCGTGTGAACAGCAGAGACACTGTAACATTCTGTCGATTCGAACAGCTATCATATCATAAATTAATGACGCCCTCAAGAAGAGAGTGAGAGAGAAAGAAGAGAGGAGAAAAGAAAGAAGTGAGGGAAAAAAAAAAAACACAGGTGTATATATGCCTTGTCCCCGACAGATTCTTCACTCAGATTTGTTACTCGGGCCAGGGGAGTGCCAACGGCTATCGTCCCCGGGCCAACCCCGCAGGACATCTTCCGATACAATATACGTGAAAATATGTTAAGAAAAAAAGAAAAAAAGATCTAAAAAAATAATAACCATAGATACACGCAAGTTTCATTTGACCTCAGTAAATAGTATAGGTGGCCGAGGATGATTATAATTGCCTCTAACAGTGACGATCCTATATTCCTGTGTAATTCTTTAGGCTGAATAACAGAATGACGAGAAAACAAAGTTTTATAATAATGTTTTCGACGAAACTCCAGCCCGGATTATGTATGTTGAACGAGGTTGATTGTGGAAAGGAGAGGCACGGTCTCTGCACTTGGTTCTACTCGGCGTTAGCGTGGGCACTGGGAATCGTACACGTAGAATGCCTCGTGGGTACCTATATGTATACAGGGGACACGTATATACAATCTTGGGGAATAGGAGGCAAGTATAAAGTACATAAAACGAAGATGAACCCCCGCAGGGTTCCCACGTGGACTTGAGGATGCCCCTCATGGCTTCATCCCGATACATCGCGGCCGAGAGCAGACTCTGAGACAATATAACTGGTTCAAATTGAAACCGTTTAGGCGGGTCGAACGATTTAGATCCTCAGATAAATTTCGTATATTCGATCCATTATATTGATCGCATCTGACATAAGGGGCATTTGATTTATATCATAGCAAACTATCGACGATTTTGAACTTTCAAAGTGAATATCGGTTACACGCGAGTATAACTACAGGTATGTATAGTATAATACGCTGTTATCGAATACCTTTACCTGTACCAATATAGGATATGTAACGCGTTTACGTAAATATATATATATTATGTATATTACCTACAGTCATAGGCACGAATTCGGTAATACTGTGGATATACACGTGTTTTCGGAAAGAACGAATCTTGACCTACCTCCATACACGTGCGAGGCAGATTCTACGAGAGCTAAGGAGACCGTCTTCAGAAGAGAATATAGCAGAGCTAATCGACGACGAGGATAAGGAAAAGTCTGGGCCTCGCGTTGTGTCCGACCGTTTTGCACAAATAAATGATGACTAGGAGCAAGAGAGAGAGAAAGGGCGAGGGCGAGGGCGAGGGCGAGGGAGAGAGAGAGAAAGAGAGAGAGAGAGCGAGGGACGGAGGACAAAAGCGGAAAGCTACAACGTCACGTGCTTGCCAGATTTCGTATCGAGCTTCTATATACTATACATAATATATTATGGCGGGCGGGCATATAACGGCAAGAAAATTATTTTTATAAAATCTACGAGGGTTATGCAACTTAATACGAACTGTCTAGCCGCTTCTGTCCCACTATACACTATATACTAGCTCGCTCATCGCGTTCGACTTGAACTTGGTAGGGGGGATTTTGAGCACGAGTATTACGCCGCCGTGCCACGCACTGTACTAACACTAATCGCGGTGGCAATCCGGGAGACTATATGCGCGGAGCTCAATTTCTATATATTATTTAATTGCGCCTAAAATTAACGGCTTCGTTATCTCCGATAAAAACGATATTTGATCAAAATAATTATCCGCAAAGTTCTGCATTGTCGTGCGGCGAAGTGTGCGGTTCCGTAAGACGGAAAGAAAAGACTAAGAATAAATAAGACAATTGCAGATTTGATATTTATAAAACGCGACTCTCCCTCGCTGTTACATCTGCAGCTCTGTAGCATCGGAGCATCCAACTATACGAACTAAATCAAGCCGCAGGATTGAGCGACAAGCGATGGCTGCTGGCTCTGCCACGCTTTATTAATGACCCGCCCGTTTTGATCTGTGCCTACAAAGCCACCCTCACTTGAAAAATCCTCGGCCAACACACATACAGACTGAGAAACGGGGAGACGGACGGACGGACGGACGTACGGACGGACGGACGGACAGACAGACGTACGTACATCGGTTATTTTAAACCCGGAGAGAAAAGAAGAAGAGAGAAGAAGAGAGAGAGAGATACCATATCTTGACAATTATTGTCCAAGATATTGACAAGTAAATATTTCATTAGGTATGCACCATTATTCCGGCTAGAAGACATCATTTCATTCGACAGGTTTGATGCAACTGCAACGGAGAGAAAAACGATCGGAACCTGAACCAACACAAGTTTGAGATTGCGGTAGGTATATATAGGTATTCGTATAGGTAGGTATAGCGTGTGTGCCGCTCAACTATACGTATTGTATTCCTCGCGCGACAAACGGAGTTTGAGAAGTAGCTTCTTGCTAATGGGGTTTTAATGACAGCCAGCTGTCCTGCGGTGGTCAAACACTTTTAGAATATCGCTGCTTCTTCTTCTTCTTCTTCCTACTACTCTTTTTCTTTTGCTCTTTCTCATTCTTCGTCTTCTCCTTCTTCCATTCCCGAACATACACTACGTCGAGCTCATCTCGATTCGATCTTTCAACCGGGTCTGGCGCAAGCTATTGCCAGAGCTGTTATATACTACCGAGTGAAATACGATAGACCATACTGCAGGTAAGTCTTTCAATTCGTGTTCAGAGTTAACAGATTGGGATTAGCCCGGTGTCCGAATAAATTCCCGCTTATATATATATATATTTACTCGGGTTTATTGTTATTTTGGGTAATGGCCAAGGTCCGCCGCCTTGCCGAAGGGAATTATACTCGAAATCCAAGCGTTGATTGCTGTATTACCCCTACTTCTCCGTCATTCGCCCGATATATATATATATATACCTATGTACATACATAATAGTATTATAATATCAGACGATAATTACTCAAGGTTCCTTTCGAATGTGAAACAGTTAATTTGAAATTCTTAACTAGTGAATGTATATCTAAACACATATTGAATGTAAGCAACGCGTATCTACGGTATACAATCTTTAATACGAAGACATATCATATAGCTGAGCTCGTCATTCGAATTTTTACATTTCCAAAGTCTCGGTATACATGTATTAAGTTCTCATCGATACATGCGTATATAGGTATAAGTCCCATATACCGCATGGCATATACCGATAAATTAACGATAAGAATATTTACAAGTTAATTAAATTTATCTGTCGGATATTATACAGTTATGTATCTATATACGTACAACTTTAGTATACGAGGTTAAGACAAACAGTACGGGTATCGGGTATTAGAATGGAATTGTTATTAATCCAGGGTTTTCCGGGAAGCGAATTGTTCGTCCCGATAAATATAAATTCAAAATTGAATACACAGTCGTCTGCGGTACATAATATATCGGCCGTGGTATGATTTTTTCTTTTCCCAATTCCTCTTCATTTTTTACTTTTTTTTTTTTTTTCCTTTTACCGTTCTCGAGAGTGAACGAGAGGGAGAGAGAGAGAGAGAGAGAGAGAGTAATCGTGGAATGATTCATCTATAACTGCAGGGGCGGTTTCCGCCTAGAACCTGGGGCCTTCAGGGCTTATCGGAAAAATCGAGATTGGGACTTGTTTATTTTAGCGATGAGTGTGTCTCGGGGTTTTGGGTATGCAGAGAATGTCCATTAGGGCAAAACATCGAGTTGCTCGTCCCCGTGTTTCTGTGTTTCTGTGTTTCCGTGTGTCCGTTTTCCCGCAGTGCTACAGCGTATTATTCCTTATCTCTGTATATCACTTGGCATAAATCATGAATTGTCAATGAGCGTGGAGGTGAGGATATTGTAGAATAATGATATGCCCAAAAATTCCCCACCGAGCTCACGATTTTCAAAGGTTGAATAACAACAATGACGAATTCGTTCGCAATTCATTCAAGAGTTTCCTTCTTTTCGGTCAAAGTCTTAGGAGGAGGAGGGTAAGTTCGGACGGAGAGGGGGAAGAAGAAAGAGGAACGAAAAAAAAAAAAAAGAGAATAAGAAAACAATATAGAAAAGCAAAACTACCTGCCTGCGTATAATATTTTAACAATGAACCGTGCGGGGCCTCCGAGTGACGCCAATGGCATATGAATATTTTATTTTATAGTAAACTAGCTCAACGAAATATATAATTTAGTACCAACTGACGCACCGCGTAGTCAACCACAATGAAATATTTAAAATAAGAACCTCGTATCTCTGCCAAAAATTCTCCACGACCGATACGAACACGGAGCACGTGACACGACGAGCAGATGATCGCAGTAATGGATGTTTCGTGGGAGTGAGAGAGAGAGAGAGAGAGAGAGAGAGAGAGAGAGAGAGAAAAGGAAAGAGACAGAGAGAGGGAAAAGTCAGCTCAACAAATTAACTAATCCGGCGACACGATTGAAGTCGCGTAAAAATTGATAGTTCAATTCGGTGTTAATTAAAATTGATCGGAGCATGGCCATCAGCCATCAGCCATCAGCCATCAGCCATGAGCCATCAACCATCGGTAGGTAGTTCGAAAAGTCGAGAAAATTTTCGGCCCCTGCTGCGTCCGAGAACCAAATTAGAAAATGGAAAAACCCTGGATGTGGGGGTGGCAGTGACCGCGCAGGGCCAGGAGAACCTCGCAGGCCCATCTGGTGACCACATGACCAGACCTGACCGACGAAAACCCAAGACCTTCCTTCCGCGAAATTCCTTAGAACAATAATCGAAACTTTACCTAGGTACCTACCCGTGGTATGTATATACGGTGCCTTCGATAAATACGAAAATGCAGCAGGAAACGAGAAGGCAAGGTTGGTCGAATTTCCTAAAAGTTGTCGGTAAATTATATATTATAGGTATATGCTGCGGGATGAATGATGATGGTGATGGTGAAATGAAATGTGAGAATTGATACGTGGAACGATATCAGCGCGTCGAATGTCTCCGGGTATATATAGGTATATAGGGGTGTAGGTATAGCGGTACGAAGGCAAACTTGGTTGTTTTATTTATTTTCTTTTTTTCTTCCTTCTTTCAGTTTGATCTAAAATTCCTAGACACGTTTAGTAGCCAGATTAGAAATGCCACCCAGGTAATTTCTTCGGCTCGAAGAATTCTGAGGGGGATGAATAGTCGAGGCGAAAAGCGACAGGGATGGCATTTAGCGTATCGGTTTTTTTCTCAGAATGCGTCTGGCGCGTCGATAAGAACAAAAATTACCCCGAAACACTTAAAATGAAGCAGTCAGCCTACTGATATCCGAAACAAACACTCACTACCGGAGTCAGATTTTTTAGGAAAATAAACAAACGGCCCATCTAAATGTCGCCCTTCGAAGGGACGAACAAGAGAAACTCAAAGATTATGTACCGGATCAGAGGCTGTGCGAGCTAGGGGCTTGTTGCGGTATAGTCGCGCACGAATCACAGCGGAATCGGGGGAGCGAGAAAAGTAATGTGGAAAAAGTGAAAATCGACGCTCGTATGCGGCGAACGTAACCGAAATCATATGAAAATTGAAAGGATATTATTTTGATTCGTTAAAGCTCGAAGGAAATCGTGGCGTTCCTCATCGCGGGCCAAACAGTTCCGTCCATATGCGTATATATATATATGTATAACCAAACGTGATACGTGTGTACACGAGTGGGTGTACGTACCTACGTCTGGGTATATGTAACAAGTATACAGCTGCGCTCGAACGGCAGACCTTGACCTTGAGAAGTTGAGTTATAAGTACAAGAAAAGTTTGGTGCACGCGTGTTGGTTCGAGGACGCGTGCCTGGTGCGTACGCGACACTTAAAAACTTTCGGAGCTCTGCACACGTGTTCGAAGATCTCCCGCAGCCTCCCCACGACGCTAAGCACGTCACAGATCTAAACCCGCACCACTCCGGGTGCATCCATCTTGCACTTTTCCTCTCCATACCCACGTACGTGCGCCTGTCCGCATACATACGACGTACGTTACAGACGGAGCGCACACATTATATGGAATATACATATCACAGGCGGATTCCCCCTCAGCTCTCAAAAGCCGCGAATCTCGATTCGTTATCACAGTGCTAAATTTTCTTCTTCTCATCCGTTCCTCTTGACTTAGGCTTGAAATGAAATAAAATCTAGCGAGTTTCCTCTCCGATTTACTGTGGCACGCCGAATCCCGGAAGCCGCGGTTCCGGTGGCTACATTTAATCTTACCTATACGTATCGAATTTTTTCTCTTTATCTTCGAGTGAAAATTGACTACCGCTTCGGCAGATGCGTCAGCTGTCGCGTCGTTCGTTTCAGTTCTTCACGATTCGAGAGGATGTTAAGAATTTCCAATGCATATATGGTGTAGGTATATATGATACATGCGGCCGGACATATCCGCGGAATTATAAAGCGAGTCTCGTGCGAGTATGAAAATTGGCAAATTTATAATATCCCCCGCAAAGTTCATCACCATGTTAATATTTACACCCAGGTATTTCCGCCTGCTTTGCCGACTCTCAAACCATACCGGGAACTTGAGAAGCCAGAGTTGACGGAGAACTCGGCTTCCATAGTGTGTAGGGGCGAAGAGTGTCGAGACAGCCGCGTTAAAATTAGACTCGAAGGCTCAGCCCTCCGTAAAATCAACCCTCCTTGAAGTGAAAATGTATTAAAAAGAATTTTCAAAGCAGAACACCCGCGCGTTATACGGTAGTTCAATATTTAGATGCCAAACTCCGCGGGGAATTTATCGACGAAACGCGATCTCTGTGTGCATATACCTAGCAGGACGCGTAGAGTGTGAATTTTGAGAAAATAGCTTCCCAAGATTCGAGTCGAGATTTTTCGTTCTCCGCGAATCGTGATGATATGTAGCTAAGTTAATTTCCAAGAAATCCGATGGGATACATAATTGACCCGAATGCTAGATCGGGAGGAAAATTCTCATCGGCTTCTTATTGTTTGGGTGTAAATTATAATAATTTCTATCGTTGAATGTATAGACGTGTGATTAGTCGGGAATAATTTGGTCGCCTGGTAAAATTTATAGTTGGCGTGTTAGCTCTTCTCTTCTCCGAGGGGTTCGCGTGTTACGAAAATGCTGCAGACTCGTACATACCTATACAAAATATATATATATATATATATACAGTATAAACGTATCTCTTCGCGCGCGGGGCAGAAACGGTAGCCGGCGGTGCCTTCTTCGCTCCGCGCTATACCCGAACGAATGAGAGAGCAATTTTATAATGAATTTTTCAAATAAAACACGGATGCTGGATACACGAATCACTCCTTCTCATCCCTACGCCCACGTACCTCTCGCTCTCTCTCTCTCTCTTTCTCTCTCCATACGATCGGCGAGTTTCTGCGCCCGCGCACTGACCTACCGACAGATTAGTTTAATTATACGCTTATAATCCCCCGGTATAACTATCTCGTATAGAGTATAATTCGCCAGTTTCAGGGAAACCCGCGGCTTGTACGCGGAGCGTGACAAGATGGGGCGGGATTCGGGATTCGGGATTCGGGATTCAGGATTCAGGATTCGGGAATCGAGAATGCCCCGAAATTATTATAAAGAATAGCATGAGGAGGAGGAGGAGGAGGAGGAGGAGGAAGAAAAAGAGTTGAACAAATAATCGTTTGAAAAATGATCAACCATTTCCGTTCCCCGGCGACTGGAACGGGAACTTATGAAACACCGCGTAGCCGGTATAAAATGTGCATACATTTATCGGCAAGCTAAACAAACAATCGGTATGGACTTTAGAGTTGTTTGTTATTGAAACGCTATCTGCATCCGTGACACGAGCGCTTGCATATGTATACGTGTTTATACCCTAAGTAGGTGTATGTAGGTACGTAGATTTAGGGATATGTTGGATGTAGCGTGGAGCGTGGAGCGTGGAGCGTACGTACCTACAACACACAGCGGGACGGGTAGGTTATATAGACACGGGTAATCTTATTATATTATTATCCTATACGGTATAAATATTCTGCGAGTTTTATAATTTACGATTTACGATTCGTTGCCGGGCTGGACAACGCCTCGTCGTACATCGCTCGTCTCGCATGCCTGTCAACTGATTTATGTACGACGTAACCTCGACGAATGGTCACGCACATATCCATCCATCTATCCGTCCATCCCCGTCCCGCCAGTCTCGACGTCCAAAACTATTTATTATCCTCGCCGTATATTACAATATCGCCACTTTTATTTCATTTCATTTCATTTCATTTCATTTGACTTTTCCCTTTCCCCTTTCCTTCACCTCCTCCTCTTCCTTTTTCATTTTCATTTTTATCGTCGGCGCAAAGGTCGCGACTGTCATTTTTCGCGCTGCCTAAACGTTTCCGATCTTTCAACCTCGAGTTCTTGCCACCTGGTTAGGCTGGGTCAAGCTGTATCGCCGGTGGCTCCGTTTCTTCTCATCCACCGACCCCCAGGCTGTGGCATTTCAGTTCCTGATTATAACTTTGATCCTCAGCTATGAACAGGTAGCAATAATAAATCCAATTAGCTACCTATACGTGCCAGGCCACGCCAACGGTATATATATATAATCGCTTCTAATTTGATAAAGTCTAAATCTATATTATAGAAATATAATTCGATAATTCTACGAATTCTCGATTATTAGATTTCTTTCCTTGCTTCTAGGTATGGGTGGGCATTAGACATTTCGTGGGCCAAGCACACGTACACGTTCCAATATCATTCCATTGCCACGAATAATAATTCAATTATGCTAAGTAAATAACGCGGGTACGAAGAAGAAGAAAATGGCATTCGATGTGTGTGCGGATTAATATCGGCGAAGGATCTTCCCCTTTTCCCTCCTCTACTCCGTCTGTAACGACTTCCTGGAAAACTCTACTCTGGCTATACTCTATACAAATACATTTCCTCCCAACGGGAGGTCGACGCCGTCGTCTGCCTACGTATAGCTCTCCGGTCGCGCCATCGCATCGCTTCGAGAAAATCGCACTTCCTGAGTCGAAAACTAAGAACTCTCGAGGTGGTCCCCGCACGCGGTGGCGTCGCCTGCACAATCCTGGAATGTATTCTCAAACGAGGCTGAAACACTCTCGAAAGATGCGGAGACCGAGAAGGAGAAGAGGAGAGAAGAGAAGAGAAGAGAAGAGAAGAGAAGAGAAGAGAAGAGAAGAGAAGAGAAGAGACGTGGATAGGGAGAAAGGGAGAGGGTAGGGTAAGGTCGCCGGGCAAGTGACGTCAGAGTGCCAAAGACGCGTGGCGTCTAGCCGCACCGGACACCCTGACGTCATCGCGGCAAGACCCGGATGACTCAGAAGGTGAGACGAAAAGCGGTGAGACGTTTCCTCGTTATCGGAATAGAACGAAGATCGCGTTTTGAAAATCTTGTGCATTTGAATCAGCCAGTGGTTGTATACCTACATGCGATAAGTTGTTTGAAAAATTGATAATTGAGAATGTGTAAAGTTCTGGCAGCTCTCCTCTCCTCTCCCTCCCTCTCTCTTCTCTTCGGCTCGTATGTAGCCCTGGAGGCGCGGGAACGAGACCCAACTCATTACGTTGGGATTTTTGATTATATTCCAAGCGGTCATCGAGTGAATCGAATTTTCAATTACAGTTTGACGCCCGCCGTGACACAATGGGCCTTCATTATGCCGGTTTAATTTTTATTACTCGGAGCAACACGAGCATGCAATCGAGCACATGTTTTAAGCAACACACGCATACTCGGAGAGGCTATACCTGGTGCGGTATACCTATATACCTGGTGCGGTACAGATACAGGTACAGGTACAGGTACAGGTACAGGGGGATGCCGCTGCTCGCTGCCCGCAGTAGCTGCGTATCGAGCGATTTTATTTTTAATTTTTCTTTTTCTTTTTCTTTTTCTTTTTCTTTCGTCTCTTTCGTCTCTTTATTTCTTGCCATCAAAATTAAAAATCCCCAGGGGCCTCTTCGCTCGACAGATATGTAAATAAACATAATTTCAATGTTTATAACGCGGATTACGACTCCTCGCAAGTATAATCAGGTAGGTTCATACAGTTGGATAGAAATTCACGCCTTGAGCGGTGTATAGGGACAAGGAACAAAAAATTCTCAATCTCAAACCGCAGGATCATAAATTTATAAATAAACGTGGTACATACGTTATATACCTATAATTATATTTTATTATGCATTTCCTCACGGTGAAGGATCTGACGGGCAGTCAGGCCGGAAATGCGATAACTTTCTTTTGCGCGGTGCTGCAGGTGGTAGTGGTGCAAATCCTGGGAATTATTGGATCACGTTTCTGCATTTCTCATTCCCTTCAAAGTCGTTTGATTGTCAACCATATTACGGTTAACAGCCTTATTTACAGTCCCCTATAACTATAATAAACTGTGCGGGGCGTAAATCCTCTGTGAAACACGGCGGTGCCCTTTACACGTCTGTACCATACGCTCTCGTACGTCACATATTACGCTGACTTGACTTTTGAACCCTTTCGCGCCACTGCTGCAGCACCGCAGCGAGAAACCGACCCTTCTCCTACTCCTACTCCTTCTTCTTCTTCTTCTTCTTCTTCTTCTTCTTCTTCTTCTTCTTCTTCTTCTTCTTCTTCTTCTTCTTCTTCTTCTTCTTCTTCTTCTTCTTCTTCTTCTTCTTCTTCTTCTTCTTCTTCTTCTTCTTCTTCTTCTTCTTCTTCTTCTTCTTCTTCTTCTTCTTCCTCTTTTTCTTCCTCCTTCGTCAGCCAGGATATATAGACGTGTGAGTGAGTGCGGCTGGCTGGCTGCGGCAGTGACACCGGTGTGTTCGCGGGACGCTTTGAGCTTAAGCCGAGCCGCAACCGAGGCAGATTTCGTGCGAAACGTTAACCGTTCCGCGATCTGCACCTGCCGCGACGCCCCCGTACGATTTCTACCGTACCTCTCTACGGAAGGTATATAAGGTATACGGTCTACATCCCGCCCCTTGCACTCCGCATATACTTAAATATCACCTGTTGCCGCGGACGCGTCAATATTATAGACAATTACGGTACGTATATAATAAGAAGAGTCATTCGCAAGCTCGAGAGAAAAATTGAGAAATTGCGAAATTGCTCGAAGGAATTTACACTATACGTGGATTTTGAGTAAATGTCTTCTGTCTTACCTCATACCTATGCGTGTATACCGTCTAGACTCTAAACGGCGCGAAAAATAATTCTTGAAATATTATAACTGAGAAAATCATAGGTTGTAAAAATACTAGTATAGAATCTTACTTATACCCGCTATACTCATCAACTGCGTAAGGATTATGATTCTTCAATTATTGTAGCTTATTGTAACATTTCCTATGCCCATCAGGGTGGTCCTTAATTCGGTGATTTTCAAATTTCCAATTTTTCCAATGGGCTAGAATATCTCCAAATATGTAGAAAAAAAAAAAGAAGTAGTAAAAACCCCGAGTTCCCATATCCCCAAAGCCTTCGAACTTTTCTATTCAAATAATACACGTCGACTTTCATAGTACCTACTTCGGGGCTATTTTTTACTTCCTATCGCATCGTCGCTTCTCTGAATCTGAAACTCCGCACGCTATAGTTACATGTAGCAGTAGGTATCCGTGAAAAATTTACAGATTTTCAACGACAACATTTTCATTCGTCACAACTTGGAGATAGGAAATTTTTTGTTGGTGCGCCGTTGATTCGAAAGTTATGTCGTTGAAAATTTGTTTAATCTTCATGAAATACCTACTACCATACTACAGGTATAGGAATGTATACCAAGTTCGAGATTTTTCGGAACTACAGTGTAATGGAAAGGAAAAAAATGAACCGCGAAGTGTCAGAAATCGTGTTTTGTTCCAAATGGGAAAATTCGAAGGCTTTGGGGCGGTATATACTTGGAATACTTTTTCCTTTCACATATAAATTTGTAGACGTCCTGGCCCATGCAGGGAGCATTGAAATTCGAGAAATGATCAAATTAAGGACCACCCGAATTTTCCTCTTAACAATTGCATGAGAAATAGGCTGGGGGAAAGACGACTCTGTGCAATTTCGTCGCAAAATTGAATCACCGTGTTTACTGCGCGGTGAACATTTCAATGAATCGAAGTCTGCACCAGTATATAGTAGGCAGGTAGGTGCACCAGATATACGTGTGTATATAATGATCGCGGCTGTATAGGACACGCGGCGTGCTGTGTTGTGTTGTGTTGTTACACGATCCGTAACAAATTAAAAGGGGCTTATCTAGCTGTCGATTCGTGGGAGTCGCTTCAGCCTCTAATAGAGCGTGTAAGGTGGTGGCGCGGCTCGAAGCGGAGGGTGCGGTGGGTATCGATATATAAGCGTAAACGAGATAGAAATAAGATATCGCACAGTTGGGGCTTCTCGCCACAGACTTACGGCCGTCTTAGGGTCTTGTCGGTACCCGCCAGCTATACCTATACGCTATACGCTATACGCTATACGCTATATACGATATACGCTATACGCTATACTCTCCGGTGGTGCAGTCTTGGCGGACGTTACCGCTCGCTATATATATATATATATATACACACATATACCGAACATATAATGATAATAACGATAATAACGAGGCATTTTTCACATCGATATATCATGTGTACTTTCGGGGCGAAGCTTTACTCGTATCTTAGGGATAAAATGTAGGTATATATCGGTCTTACTTCCGGTGGAAATAAACACCCCCTGCACGTCTTAAGGAACCGCGTATCCGAGTATCATTTATATGAAACCGTACGAGTTTCCTCGACGCGGGCCAACGGCCGTTCTTGCCTCTCGATGATATTATTAATTAACCGTGAGGGTGTAGCTGCAGCGGGTATCGATTTTGAAAAATAATATATCACTGCGCGCAAGCGGGATTTTATCATCGATACACGTGTCGAGTCGAGGTCCGCGGCTCCCAAATTACACTCTCCCGAATGCATATATATATACACATATACCCTACCGGTACACCGTGCACCGCGATAGGAAAGGGTATAGAAAATGAAAAATCCGAGGGTTGATACGGGTGAATTTTATTGCAGCTCTTGCGAATTATATCACCCGATGAGATAGCCTGTTGACGTATTCATATTGAACTTATACTCCTCCGCGAGTCGCGGTGGACGACTCGGTCATCCGGTAATATCAAACGAGAAACACTTTTAAGGATTCTGTTGGTAATACATACCACCTCCGGTGGACAGAACCCCTTCGTTGCATATTAGCCGATACCAATAATGCGACAAATTGAATTAGTCATCGCTTAAGCCTGTGGAGGTTTTTATACGTGACGCAATAATCGAATCTCGGCACCTTATTGTTAGTCGAACTTTCTCAGTCCATAGAACAACGGCTATAAAGTTAATCGGTCTAACATAAGGACGGCTCATATACGTTGGCTATATAGCTGCCGCGGGTCAAAGTCGTATACTTTTATCTTTATATATGTATATATGTTGTGCCCGGTATGGTACAACATTATACATTATGATATGCAAAGGTATACATATAATTCGCTCTACGGGCACGTATGACGTTCGTCTATACAGGCTAGTATAAGCCTTCGCGTTACATGCTCGTAAAAAAATGAAATTGTTTCATCGAATGGCATCATTATTTTAATTGCCGGGTTCCGAAGCTCCGTTTAAATTTGTAAACGTTTCAAAAAAAAAAAAAAAACTACAGCCCTATACATGTATGCTATATACACGTGGGTATACCTATACTCAGCTGGCTGTCCGCAAGACACAAGAAGAGACTCTGTATATAGCAGCGGCAGGTGTCTTCGCCTGCGAAATATATTATATTATGATCCGTGGTCACGGCACTAGGATATGAAATTCTTACCGGATTCATTTCCGAAAAGGTGAAGAAAAGAGAAGAAGAAAAAAATACCGAAATGAGTATTCGCGCGGATATTACCCGTACCTATGATACGTGTTGCAAGAAAATAAAAGAAAATGAATAAAATGAATAAAATGAATGAGATGAATGAAATGAAGAGGCACTCGACGTATACCGAGAAATTTCCTCTCCGTTTTGTCTCGACCCGGTGAGAATGAGATAACGAGATGTTTCTTAAATTTAAACAAGACACCCTGTACAATGTACATTCCTCTATCCATATACGCGAATATAATAACGTGTAATAACATAGTCCCGCGGAGCGAACAAAAGTGTGTACGTAATACGTGCATACATTTACGCATACCCATACTCGCGTAGAGAATGTGGGCATGTATGCATGCGTGTGTCTATACTTTGTAGTACGCGCGAGCGTGTGTGCGTACGTGTGGAAGCGGAATACTATATGAGGAGTACTTGGCTGTGTGGTTCAGACACTGCGAATAGCTGTCTCGGGCTCGAGAAGAGACACACGCATACCTATTAGTTATAATATTGCATAGAGACTTAACTTATGAAGAGGTATAGACGCGAGGCGACGTCTGGTATACGTATACGAGTGGAAGCGAGGCACAAGAGAGCTGCGTACATATAGGTGTAGGTATAGGTATAGGTATAGGTTAGGTAGGTAGGTAGTACATCGTAATAGTATAAGGCGTAAGCTATAACGCCAGACGAGTTATGGGACGCCTTTACGAGTCGATGGAACTCTGAAACCTCTACAGTTCATCATAACGACGTTTGATGCAAGGGCAATCGGAATGGCAAGAGAATTGCACCTATATACTCGGCTCGTTATTGATACTAAAATAATTCATCCTCCGATTATAGTTTATTCAAACCAAACTGCAAGGCTATTCATTCATGTATCCGTTATGGCTATGTGATCGTGAAACGACGAGGTGAACACTCATATGCCGTTTTATCTTCATCTTTATATTTTTCTTTTTTTTTTCTTTGCTTCATCTGTTATTGCGCTTATACTTTCTCTTTTCCCGATTGTTGCTAATCCGCCTGGTCAAGTCGCGGTTTTCTCAAATTTCTAAATGCACGCATATTCTAGGCGCGCCTCTCCGCCACGCACATATATATGTATGTATACATTGTGTATATCGCTTCTTCCGTTGGCTCGACGGTGCAGCTGCATCGCAATATCGCAAGCATAAGAGGCCGCGTCGCTTCGTCAGACGTATTACCTAGCTTATTAATTTGTGGTCTATAAAACTATTGTCCGCATCAGTCTCACGCATTCATTACAATACATGCAAGATTTAACTGTCGAACGAGTACGCGGATGCCGCCTATGCTAATTTATTGCTAATTGTATTCCCCGCGTGATGTCTCCGCTAATAACACAATCACCGCATTGCAAAGACTCGTCTTCGCCGTGCGTGAATGAATAGCGTGACGCAACTCGGAATGCATTTGACGAAATATCGAATCGTCGTCAAGTGTATGAGAACATGAATTTTTTCAACCAAATACCGTTCAAAGTAGACCTTCGCGACATACTATACAGGTGTCGCGCATATATATATATATAGGTGTACGTACAATTATATGCAGGTATATAGCCATGTTGTACGTATACACGGAGAGTCGGAGCTGACCTCTGCAGTGAGAAGGTAAAAACAATTAGCATCGAATATCTATAACTCAGTACGGGGTGGGGTGGGGTGGGGTGCGGGGCGGAGTAGGGTACAGGTACCGTTACACCGCTACGAGAAGCCCGCAGAACTTTGGCGTCGCCTTTTCATAATACGACCTACTCCGATGACGATTCCGTCCCAAGATAAAAGTCTACGAATATATACAGATATACCTACTCGGCTGTATATCGATTGTTCGATTGTTCGTTTATCGTTTATATTATATCTACAACTATATACCTAGTATACGGATCTATACCGGACGCATTGTTACCCTAGGAGTCCTGAAGGGCGTCTGCGACCCTCTGCAGACTTCTACACCCGAGGAATCGGCGTCCTGGAGACTCTCGCTCGGCAGGGGGTCGACCGACGCCCCGGCCCGTTATACTCCGCGCTATACTGTATATATACGCGTTATATATGTATGTACCTATTCCGAGTCCCGAGTCCCGAGAACCTTCCTCATACCCAACCGCCCTCGTTCAAGGCCGGGTTGAGAACCACGGGATTTTTGTGGAAACACCCCCGCGTCCCGAACCCGAAGAAGGGACCCTTGCCGAGGGTGGCCCCCGGGTACCCGACTCTGCAGCACGTGCCGACCGCATGCGCTTCTGCAGCCTGCAACGCTCTCTTCTTCGCTCGGCTATATAACCTCATACCTACCGAATTCTACTTGGGGCGAAAAATCTCGAGGCATATACGGGGGAGAGAGAAAGAGAGGGAGAGAGACGATTCTCTCACTTCCGTTTCTTACAATTATTAGTCTTTTACTCTCGACCATTAAATAGCCAATTATATAGGTGTATAGTTATACCCTTGCAGAGGAGGTCTTCGTTTCGGCCATGTACATGCATTTATTGGAGCTTGAAAAATTAGATCACTGCATATAGTGGTTCGAAATATCCGTGCGGTGGGAAAAGACGAGAATGATAATTTGTATTACGAATGTTATGTCGGATATCAGGAGAGAATTTTAAGAGGAACGGTAATTATGACGTATTGATGAAGGAACAGCCGTCAACTGATCGGACTGATAATAACTGTAATTAAAATTTGCTTGAAAAAAATAAAAATTAATCTCGGTGTGTATGTTGTCGTTGATAATATATTGGGTAAGCCGCGATTGCACCAGGGGATGATTTTTCGTGTTTTTGTAGTCGGGTAGTTTGGTAGCTTTGCTATTTATTCATTCTATTTCCCTGCGTGCACATTTCCGAGAATAGAAAGCCACTCGAAGTTTACAAGACTACCTGCAAAAGAGGCTCGCTAAAGGTCCGGAATCCAGAGCCGTGCTCATTTCCGAAATGAAAATGTTGTGACACTAACGGAAAGAAAAAACTAACGCGGAGAGAGACGGAAGAGCCAGAGGGGAAAAGAGCCAACGGACTGCAACGTGCTACCGCGACAAGCCTCAATGTTATAGTATATCCAGAAGTTATCAAGTCGCCAGTCAGTAACCTAACCGATAATCCGTTACTCTATATAGACGATTAGATCAGCTGCAATCACGAGACACGAGTGATAATGAATATAAAAATGAGTAGGTATATCGCGGTTTTTTGCAAATGTTATTTGAATAAATTTTTAATCATCCCAATATACGGCACACACTCCTCGCGGTATATATGTATATCTTACCTGGATCTAACTGCACAGCAACGCACTGAATCGTTATATAGAGAAATGAAACCTTGGTTAAGTCGTAAAAATAATTGCGAGAGATTGCATCTACGTTAGTTCGCTATGCATAATAACAATAATGATACGCGAACAGTGTTGTATATACCCTGCGCCGGTCGTCGGGGTTTAATACAGTAAAGCTTGTCTGCCGCGAATTGCGATCTGCACATTGTGTCCCTATTCCGCGAGTGCTGCGGGTTGCATGTGGACGGGCATGTGTATCAATATATATATATATAGTTTCGCCCATTTATGCCGCGCTAACGTGGACATATCGATGTAGGTATATAGGTATATATATATATATATCCCCGGGTATGCCTATACGTATACGAATTGACGTACCGGTGACTGGATGGTGCAGGCAGCCACGGTGCAACACCCGAGATATAGATGTGAATTATAGATAGTTGTCGGTAGTTGCAGCGCGCATATGCCCTATCCATTTACCTATAAAATGCAAAATGCACGGCTTGCACAAGTCGACATTACAAAGCATATACGTCCTGTTTTATTATCACTGGGAGTAGCTTGTGCAGCACCGGCGATTATCTAGTTCCATAAAATTATTAATAAGAGTAATTTTGCGTCATTACACGCCGTTCGCCTGTACCCCGTTTCCCGTAATATGTACCCTCGCCTCACCTCCCGGACCCCTCGTTGTTTTTTTCAATTATCAACCACTATACGAGATCGTCAATAATAATTCAGTGATCGAAATTTCGTCTTCACGGATAAGCATTGCCAGGTAGCGTATTATACCTGTAAGCCCGTGCACGAGCGTAATACCCCGCGCACAATCGCTAATTGGGTACACCCCAAGATCCCTAACATGTTCTAAGAATCAATAATTATTAGTATAATGAGACTAGAATGGAATTTCCAGTCCTGAATTCGTGTGAGGTATACGAGCGTGTGTGTCCGTACACATACCTAAATATATTATATACCCATGTGTATATAAAAAAAATTGTCATCCATCCGTATGCCATAGTTAATGTAACGCGTGTATATTTGTTGTTTGACAGGAAACAGCGTATATCGGTAAGATTTCTCTCCGCTCGGTTTGAACTGCAGGCGACAATAATCTTCGCGTATGGGTATTCATTTCCGGGTTGTAGTTCGCGGATGTGCGGCTAATATATGCGTGGTACTACTATAGGTATAATATAGCTGTACCATATATACGTCGTCATATTGGTCGTTGTCGTCTGTCTCTCGCCTCGCTCATCTCTTGTTCCATGCAGTTGGTTGTAATAAGCACGGGGTTCCTCGAAGCTCGTTTACCCGTCGTCCCAGCTAAGGTAAAGGTATATAAAAGGAGTCGATGACCCGCTGGAGTCTGGAGATTCTTGGTCCTCCTCGCACGGCGACGAGCCTGAACCAAGAACCAAGAACCGAGAACCGAGAACCGAGAACCGAGGAGCAAAGAGCGAAGAGCGAAGAGCGAAGAGCCTATGCAACAACGATCCGCGGGGACAACGACGTCGAGTCGAAGAGTAAAGGAATAACACGAAATAAAGCGAGTAAAGTTGAAGAGTCAACAAGGCCGTCGCTTCGATGAAGTCAAGACCGAGCTGCCTCCGCACGTAGCCCCGTGTTTGCACGAGTTTCAGAACCCGTTTCACTCCAACATCTCTCTTCTTTGACCGATGCTTCGGCTTTCACACGCAGTTTACTTAGGACATGGTGAAAGACTCGCTCGCGTATCAAATTGAATATTCAACCAAAAATAAAATCCCAACGTACACACGGACAACGGTGCACCAGCCTATAGCTCAGGTTCATCATTTCTTTACGATCATCAATTTCCTCTTCACAATTGGTTATATACCTACATACTTGTACCTATATATCGTATATACCTAGATTTCGCAACATCTCTTCGCCAATCCCATGGATATGCGGTTGGTAGACTTTCCGGGACATATCGGCGTGTGGCTGGTTAACGAAAATGTAACTGCGCCGGGTTCGGCACCAATATATATACACGTATATATATATATATATACACATGCCCAGGAAATAATACCTACTG
This sequence comes from Tenthredo scrophulariae, assembly GCA_963978835.1. Classification (NCBI taxonomy): domain Eukaryota; kingdom Metazoa; phylum Arthropoda; class Insecta; order Hymenoptera; family Tenthredinidae; genus Tenthredo; species Tenthredo scrophulariae. The sequence continues at coordinate 322,285 of OZ022228.1, forward strand.
GCGCTAGGAGGTGCAGGTATACCTGAAGCTCACCTTCCGAAACCTTTCAACCTGAACAACCGTCAGAACCGTCACAACCATCGGCGGACTATACCCGACACAAATCGATGCTTGTTGGGTGTTCAGAAGCCACCTTGTAAGCGTCACTTAATGCCCACCTAGCCGGGGGTATATACCTCTCTCTATACATGGCTACAGGGCGAACTAAACCCTAGAGCCTGGACGAGTCTCTCCGACCGCCCTTGTAGCGGTATACCTTAACGCAGAGTGTAAACCGACGAAAATTAAACCCCCGAAGGTAAGAAACCCCGCGACGATTTCATCGGGTGTTGATCGTCAATGAACCTATGCCCACCTTTACAACTCTGGTTCAGTCGACGCTGACTCGATGTGGGTATATCTGCGTACACACGTGTCTACAACGATACGGTGCACACGATCGCTAGTATATATCCACTTCTTCGAGAGGGACAGGTGAATCGACAAATCGGACATATCTCACCGGTCAAAGTCCAACGCGCACCTCTTCCATACCTTACGACAATTCACACCTATACGAGTATGAAATCGACTGCTATTATATACCGCAGTAAATATGCGAGTGGATGATTTCTTTCCGGATCGACAAGGCACGGTTGGGCGAGACTCTGCTCCTATAGCCTCCTAATCAATGTATAATGTATAATTATATACACACATATACATATCAATATATCGGATGAAAATATGGCTACCAAACGCGGTGTGTCTTGTGTCAATTGAGTTTGTTCACAGCTGTAGGGTACGGTGGTGGATATTTCGCTCGCGGTGTGAACCATTCAAGTATACACGATAATTGTACAGGCGCTGTAGAATCTCGCGGTTTAGGTTGAGGTACGGGTATGGGTACATGTGCATACGAGTGTGGTACCTACATGTAGCCGTAAATGGCTCGACTTTGTTCCATCGATCCTGTAAAGATCATGAGATTTCTTGCCTCCTATCCTCGGCTATTACAAGTGCGGTGTGTGGACATATAGCTAGCTACCTGGGTATGGTATACGCCGTGTTATAACCTGGACATATACCTACGCGCTTACGACTCGCATCGTCGCGGTCGACTCGCGGGGGCAGCGACTCTTTGGCGCGACTCGTAGAGCTGAATCAGTGGAGGCGTGGCCTACGACCGAGCCAACGACCAATCGCAAAACGTCGTTTCGGTTGCGCACATATACCAGTTTACCCAGATCCCCCCCAAAATCCCCGGCGACTATACGTCCCGAAGTACGCGACCGCGCAAAGAAGACTCGCGGACCAGGTCGCGTCGTCCAACCGTATCAATTCCCACTTTTGAACCGTAAGTTGAATAAGTTTCCCGCGCGTGCGCCGCGTCTATCGCGTACTGTATCCTTTTCGATACCGAATTACCTTATAGCGCAGGGTCGAGAGTTCCGCGTTTATGTTTTTCAGGGTGGAGCTTGCGGAAATCGTACATCACCCTCGATTTCCGATAGACCTAGAAATAGGGAAGAGAGAGAGAGATGATTGTTGTTGCTAGCTGTCTTTTGGTTTTTCAAACCTAGGTTTATATTTAAATTCGTCGAGCGAGGAACGGCCTTTTTTCACTCCGCATAGAGCTGTTGAGTAACTGACAGGTGTGACTGGCAAGTGAGCCTGATCGTTGGATAAGACAATTTAGCGTGCAGTTCAGAGCTGGTATAAAAAAGAAAAACCCGAGATTATCAGCTCTCTCGGGGTGTGCATCCGTGGTACCAGCTACTACGTAAGTACGTGCACGCATCACCATCGCGATATAAGACGTATAGGTGCTAGGTACATATACGAAGGCGAGAGGCGACGGAACAAATTGTCGGCTACGCGGGTATATGTATCGCGATTTGCAGCCGACCACCTGTGGGAGGAGGAGAAGGGTAGAGTTTGGAAGACCGGAGGACCTGGCAGCAGGAAATTGCCTCAAAAATCTAATTACCAGACTTTTATATGGCGATCGTTAAATTGTCGAATGAATGAGAACTTTGCGGCAGCCTGGCACTCTCTTCTCTCCAATGTAGGTATATATAGGTACCTATGAGTATACGATACATCCGCGCAGATACCTACACATGAATTACCCACTGTGCGATGCGACTCAAAGTCGAAATGAAAACGAAAATGGTTGTCACGAAATTCTTTAAATTTTCATCTTTTTATCTTCATTTTTTTCTAATATAAATGAACGAAATTTTAATGCGGCATAACGATTGAAACTTTTTTTTTTTCGACTCGCTCGTTTTCATACTGCAGGTGCAGCTGATACTAGTTTACGGGCATGTAAAACCTTATTCTACCTGCTGCACTGTATACGCATTATAGAATGCAGAGGCATATATATAGAGAAGAAAGTTCCATCATTGGTCGAGGGAAAATCCCCGCCTATATGCGCGTAACCACGTTATTATCTGTTCACTCTACCGCACCCCTGCACTAGCCCTTATAGAGTAGCTGCCCTCCGAGGCACGAGTCTGCGCGAGAAGACACCGCACGCTTGCTGCACCCTCCATACTTATAACACCGAGTCGATTGGTACGAAATTATTCTTCACCCCAGCGAAAATGCTTGACGCTGACGACGTGCCCCCGTATTTTCATTGTGGAGAGAAGATAGGACGATAATGATTAGGACATTTCCTCCCTTTCAAATCTCTAATCGAGGGTACGAGGATAAATATATACCGAAGGGTGTGGCAAATCGCTTTAAGATCGTCCCAGATATATGTATATTCTTTTTTTTCCTTCTTCTTCGAGCGTGTATCTCAGGAGGCTGCAGCAGCAGTGCGTAGTTCTCGCGGGCGGCTGCACTGTTCGGACGAGTCTACGATAAAGAAATTTCTACCAACGGCAGAAATATTCTCGAAGATACGACCGGATTCTAGATAGTCCGGATGCTATTCTGGGCGGCTCGCCTTATCGCACTTTTCGGGTCCCAGGAGTGACGGACCGATACGCGATCCGGGCAGCTTCCGATCCGAGATAAAAAGCGAATACCTGGATCACCAAAGACGATAAAAAAATAAAAATATTGCTCTATCGCTCGTCCAGTCCGACCTACAACGTGAACCGTGAATTTTTAATTCTTTTGCAACAGACTTTTGAAGATTGACTGATATACCTACCCACAATTTTTTTATATCACTGGATTCTATACTATAATATGTTTCTTTTCTTTTCTTTTCTTTTTTTTTTCTTCTGTTTTGAAAAAAAAAAAAAACAGCCAAGGTTTCTTATGGAAATGATCGCCGCTCGACGTGTTATTATGATATATAATTTGTACGAGTCATTCGTGTATAAGAAAAATAATAAGACTAGACGACTGTAAGCATCGAACAAAAATCCATGACCGATGAGGAGCTCTTCGGTTGATATATATATATATATTTAAACGACGAGGTAGGTAAATCATGCTTTTAGAAACTGCTACGACGATAAGCGAAACGAGACGAAGAGGAATAATTGTAGATAGGTATATGGGACAGACGGGGGGATGATGGTTGTCACCGCGACTCTTTGTGGGGCACTACAAAGATTAATTGCCTACTTACACACCCATATACGTATAGGTAGGTATATCGGTGTTCAATGAAAGGCGTGCGATATTACTGCCTTCCGATTTAAAGATAACAACCTATTTTCAATTTACACTAACCAAAAGTCAAAGAAAAAGAAAAAGAAGAAAAAAAAAAAACAACAAAAAACAACATTCAGTCGCTGCAGCGGACGATGGGGGCTTAATACCTGCCTATACTTCAGTTATACTTGTCGCTTATACTTACACGTTAGCTACGCTCGGAGACTTCAACCGTTCGAAAAATTGTTTAGAATTTGTCGAATTATTAATGTCATTTCTGACACCGGTATAATATAGAATAGTTATCCATGAATAAAAATAAGGATTCGGTAATATCTACTTGTATATTTCGTATTCTGCCTGTACAACATGATATACACACCCAGCGTACACATGAACGTATACACACACGTCTTATACCTGACTACCAGAGTTTTTCTGATGAAAACACAAGACATCGGAATTCCCCGGTAAGAATATTTGGCTTGAATTTGAACGTTGAATCGCGATAATCTCGGAGATACAAATAAAAGCTTGAAATCCAACGCAGGTACGTACGGACATAAGTATACTATAGGTATATAGCGCATATCCATACATGGTTATGATACGGTATATATTGATGTTATAAATCGTGATCGGTTCGAATCAATTTTTTAATGTGAATTTACATTCTGATGTTTCCCGCAGCTTGTCGCAATCATCGCGTAACGAGAGTGATTCTAATCCCCCGAATTTGTACTTCGCTGTGTGTATTATATTATAGTCTAGAAATATAATACCGATCGGCGAACAAAAAAATGTCCTCGAAGAGCTAAGCGTTGGATTTAAGTTTAACCTAAATCCGTAGGTATAGGATATACTACGGGTTTATGTATATGTATGTACGTACCCGTTTGGCTAAGTCGCTTGATAATTGCCCGGCTCAATATAATATACACAAAAATTTATTATTCTCCTATTGTTCACCGTATGTCCCCCAGGCATTAGTCCGATATTTTATTGAAATATACTGAACGTGCTTCGGGGCATGAGCGCCACTAATGTAAGATTAGAGGGAAATTGATGAAAAGGTGTAGCGGCTAATTGCACGGTTCGATCCTTCCGAGAAAATCAATCGATGACTAATTGGCTGTCAAAGTTTTCACCGGCCAATCGTTCGCGAGCGGTTAATCCATATATATATATATACGTGGGTATACAAATCTTAATCCACCACGTAAATGAAGGTGATGCCGTTTCACTCGTATACCTAATATATTTTTCATGGAATTGGAAGATCGTTAAGCGGGGAGGATGATCCATTTGTCGAATCGTTTAGATTTTCATGATTCAAGTTCCAGATAAATCGGCATAATTGGAGATCAACAGAAATTCCAGTCCGATGAAAATAGCTAGAGCCTGCATCGGCTCCGCGCCCTGTCATATATATTCGTACGAATAAAGGAGGATGAACTCACCATAGGACTGTCAGGTGTGTGGTGATGATGGTTCATTGTGATGTTGGCCATGGCTACGCCTCCCCCGGGATTCCCCATGTCCTGAAATTCGTCCGATATCTCCATCGCGTACGATGGTAACGGTTCTCTGTTCTTAACCCGAATTTTGACGGCTTAACCGGCGCGCGGTCAAAAGGGCTACGAAGACCCTTCGCCACGCTACTGCACGGTTAAAAATATAAACAACTCGGTAACACCGTACCGAGTATTCCTTTTATTTTATCTTCGCTTTTCTACTTCTCTTTACTACTCGCACGATTCGCCGACAAAGGTATATTTACAAAATGTAGATCAGTCACGACGCTATGTAACAACAGTCCACGTGTTCTCAATATTTGATAATAGAATTTGTTCCTTATGTTTGAATACGATTTATTGTAATTATCGTTTCTCGAAAAATTGCCTGTTCGACTTAATTCCGTTCATTTCACACACGTGTACAGGATATACGCACATATATACATACATATAATATATACATATATACACCAGGGTTAAAATGAATTCAAACTCTTGAAGAAAACACTGGATATATCTGCGTGTGAATGATGCTCGTCAACGTGGTTTACTTCAACATTCGTATCACAGAATCTCGGCCTCGTTATACTCGTACAGGCGATGATTATCGCCTTCTCTCTTATATGCACGGGTATAATTCGTACGGGGATATGTAATATTCTCTCGTCCGTGGCAAACACACACACACGCACCACTGTTACGTTGGCCAGGTCCGATCAAATCCGACTACTACAACCCCGCGACCGGCTTCCCTATACTTTCCTAGGTGAAATATATAACGTAAACGGTGTGTCCTTCCCTCGTCTATAAGCACTTATATTACCCACGTCGTCGCGTCTCTGGGGACTCTGGTCCGAATACTCTGGGAAATTCTACGCTCGTTTATGTTTATAGAAGTTATGGAACACGTGATAACCATACGCGATTGTCACGGCTTATAGGTAGTGTGTTGTAAATGAAAATCGGCGAATTAGTCCCGGCCACTGGTATTCTTTGCACAGTTTATTAATCGCGATATGATATTATTTGCCCCGTGATAACAGGCTTACGCGATCCCTATTCCTCAGACGTGATTATTCCGACACAAATGATATAACACAGGATATTTATTTTTCTAAATAGTTTCAATTTGACGATTGTTGGCTTATCAATAATATATAGGCGACGCACACCAAACTCAATGGGACTGTTATAACCTCAAGCGGTTTGTCGAGTAACGTACTGCGGGCACGCGCACGTTCGCGTCCTCTGGCGATCTGAGCTTTGTAAAGGTTCGTTCAGAAGACCCCACTTCCGTTGCTACGAATTAGTTCGTATCTTGCTCGTAGAGGGGCGCAATTATTCTAGGCGGGGCTTAATCTAAAACTCCCACGAATAACGCCCATTTAAAATACACGTGATCATATGTATGTATACCTGAAACTCATTTTTTTACTTTTTACTTTTCGCGTTTCACATTATTTTTATTCTCAATCGCAAATGATACCTCAGAACCTCATTCTTCTACGCACGTATATGTAACCACGCTGAAGCTGATACAAAGTCTAGACGGCTAGAAAATATTTCTAGATTTTTTTCACTAAAATTCATTTCACTAATAGACAATTTGTATATCGATAAATTTCATTGCGCTGTGGCGATAGCCACATTTTTACTTTACGGCTTTACGCGAAACCATAAAACGCGGGGGAGTCACAGGCGATTAGCGCGATTCGCGCATCATTTTCCCACGATTTGTTAGCTATCAAAGACATTCACCGATTCTGTGTGTTTATGTATATCAGGGTGCGCTGTATAGCTTCGAGAATTATACCGTTGAAAATATGTGGAATTTTCATGAAATACCTACCTACTACTATATACAGATATAAGGAGAGTGCCAAGTTTTAGATTTTCCGAAGCTGTATATGTACCTACTGCAATAGGGAAGAAGAAAATTAACCGGGAAATGTTAGAAATCGTGGTTTATTCAAATGGGAAAATACGAATTGAGATAGGAACCCGAGGTTTTGGGACTGAAATTTGGAAATGAAATATCAATGAAATATCTCCTCGCTCCGAGGTATTCATGTGACGTTGATATTATACTAGGTATATTCCTACTATACGTAGGTATATTATCGGCAACTCAATTCGCTAATTATACGCGTCATCTAGAGTCATAATAGGGAACTCTGGAATACATATATTTTATATATGATCTCTCTCGATCATCTGACTAACGGCGAATAAACATCGTCGGAGGGAGATCGTGTATGGAGGAATTATAGCCGGTACTACTACACGGGTTGCAAAAATGTCGATTCTCGACGATTTCATCCGCATAAAGCTTCCTCGTCGTTAGTCAAAAGAAGCAGAGAAAAAAAAAAAGGAGAGGAAGAAGAAAAAGAGAAGAAAAATATCGAATGGAAAAGAACGATCGAGATTCCTCGAATGTGTATAGGTATATTGTATAGAAAACGAACATATGTGCCTGCGTATGAGAGAGTGGGTATATAAAATAAATGTACCTGCGTATATGCGACGTGGAATGCAGGTGCGATAAGTACAGAGTAAGCGGCTGCGGCGCTGCACCTATGGGAAATATAACGAGAGCTGTATTACAGCAGGGCAGGGGCTGAAGTATAGAGGAAAATAAGACGCGGGTAAACGAGAGTGAGCGCTGCAGTATGGTGCGGGTATAAGGTGAAGTATATACCAGTAAACTGCATTAAACTTTAGTGCTTTGGTTCTTCGCGAAGGAGTCGTTAACACCCGAACGGCTGTTTGATCTCGAACCCACCACCACCACCACCACCACCACCACCACCACCACCACCATCAGCACCTATTCATCTCACTCGCCTATCTACCTCGCAGCATCGACTCGGCACCATCTCGCGTTGAACCACTGCACGAGCTCAGACCGAACTGTTCCCCTCGAAGATTATGATGGTGAACCGCTACACTTTATCTCTTCTATTTACCACCGCAAATATTATATACCGTCGTATTGGGCTTGGAACGAGGCGTACGAACTACAATCGATGTATGTACGTACGTATCTTGTAATCTACGGATCTTCTCGAACCTCGAAGATTAGTTTTCACGCGAGTCCCTCGGTATACAGATCAAGATATGTCCCTCGGATAATTTTGGAGGGAAAAATGCCCCGTATGTCTTTCGGAGTGTGAAAAAACTCGAGAAACATTTGTCTTTCGCCAAAATTCAGACGTAGATATGCGTACATAAAATGATATCCGTATACTTGTTGTTGTATATCGGGCAGATACCGCTACGATGCGGACAATGTCGCATGCGCGGGGTATTCGTTACATATGCCAATCTCGGAATCGGTATAATCACGTCTGTATGCGGGTATGTATATATATGCGAGGTATTTACACCGACGTATATAGGATAGGTAGATTCGCATGCAGCGCACGTGTACCAAGATGGCGTCTTTGCGGACAGCTTGCCGCGCAAATTACTCCTAATTGCAACACGTGCGAGACTCGAGGGAGTAGGCGTGCCGACCAGCGTGCGAAACTGCAAATTTTATGATTTTAACATCCCATACATGTAGGTATATACGACCGCCGCGCCAAGCTCTTTCTTTCCAAATCAACTATACAGCTACAAGGTATATCGAGGCTTTCGGATATCGTCGTACCGCTTCGATCCCATACCCCTGTCTGCAGAGAAATAAAAACTAAGAGGACTCGTAGTTTTGCAAAATTCAAGAATAAGGCGAGAGATAGAAGACACGGTGTAATTTTCTGTGTAACGATCATATATAAAATATTGGGCGATACGATTAATGAAACGGAGTATATGCTCACGCTCGCATTATACTTCTATGTGTGATTTTACTGTACACAAGTGTACAGTGAATACACACAAAATTATGAGCATGAGCATAATATACTCAGTTATATTCATATCACTGATTATACGTATCTGCAGCAGGTATATTATATGCGACGCAATTGATGGGTTTGCTTTGAAATTCCCAGCCTCGGTTGTTTGATTTCGCACTGAGAGCTGTGGTTCCTGTCTCCGGTTCTCCTCGCGCCCCCTTATGTGCAGAGGGAATAATATTCTCGCTCGTATATTATAATATAATATTGGCATTTCGTACGTTTCCTGCAGCGCGACACCTCGCGCGATCCACTCGTTATATTCGGTATCGGGTGTATAGATGTACATATGGATGTAGATGTACATTGAGGTATAATGAGCATTCGTTGGTCACTTCCACGGTGTACCACCGCGTGTCTGAAAATGTGTGAATGCATACACGTGTACACGTGGGTATATTAAAAATCACCTATACAAAAATCTGATTCAACTAGTCGTTGGCGTTTGGTCTTCACGGTCGGTCTTCGCCAAAGACACGAGGATGTTTGCTTAGCCGCGCCTACAGCGGGCAGCCTCAGCTACACTCGTGCGTATAGGTTCGGTCCACGTAGGTATACGGTATATCCTATATGCATGCGAGTATGAGGCCTCTCGTTCATCTGTGTTGGGACCGATGAACGAGGAGAGGGAAAGAGAGGAAAGGAGAGAAAAGGAAAGGGAAGGACGCTCTCTTGTTTCTTGGCACCTCGATTGACAATTCTCATGCTCGGGCTCGACTCTGTCAACGCGGCAAACCCAACCGAGACGTGGATATAACCTTATTCGTCCTTCTATCAATATTCAATAATCACGCCAGTTGAGCGGAGGTTTATTACTCTACGACGACTCCGAGGCGTGTATATACACGACGTACGTCGCGTATGCGATGTATACGCGTATAGGTGTATAGGTTCGTCTTCTATACCTCTATGCACGTGTGTATGTGCACGATGATGCGGGGAAGGACTAATGTAGGTATCTATACAAGCACATGGGTCGAGGGTATAATGTGCCCGTTGAAATGCGGCGGTACTCAAATATTGACACGAAAAAGTGAAAAAATGAGGACGGAGAAATGATGAAAAAGATTTTAAATCCGAGGAAGCGAGCGTGAGGCAACGAGGAGGAGTGCACCAGGTTATGGGAATTAATACGAATTCGGACCTATGGCTGTGGAGTACGAGGAGTACAGCGATGTGTGCACAACTTGTTTGAATATTTCATTTCTCAATCACGATTCACGCTAGTAGTGCGAGGGGCCTATAGTCGAACGTTTCGGGATTACGTGTCACGGAGAAAGAGGAAAAAACAAAAAAACAACAGCCACAGTCACACGTAGGAACAGACGAATCGAAATTTTCCGAGTATACCTAAGTTATAAAAATTTCTCGCGAACCAAAACTTTCGATTTTAATACTTCCAGCTTCTATAATATGTAGAAATTGTGTAGCACACTGCACAGGCTGTTTTCTATATAACCTCGTAACGCCCGACCCATGTGGGGTTCGGGGGAGGGTTGTGCCTCGAAGGTTTTCGAACCAGAGAACTGGTCGTAAAATATTAGAAGCACATAAAAAATTAGTGAGAAAAAAAGCATAGAGAAATTAAGAACCGAGCCTATGTTACCGCGGAATGGGTATGCGTACGTACATACATACACATTTATGTATCTCACGATGGTATATGTTGTGCATGGGCCTTCGATATTGGGGATAACACATAGGCTCTATATATCGGTATATGGGTATGTACTTAATACATAGCCCGTGACCGAGAACCTAAAAATGTTCATTTCAGGCCCAAGGAAGAGAGTCCCTCGAGTCCCTGAGGATCCTGATGTTGCTCCATTCGGAATATGTGTAAGGAACAATTACTCGTACGGAAGGTGTTCCGAAATATACATGAGGTAAGAACACTCGAGATTGGCGAAAAGTCCCTTTTCCACAATCGCTGGGGGAAAAATGGTTGCATCCGACTCTGAGGATGGTCAGGCCACTCGAAGCCAGAGTCCTGCGTAGCCTGCTGCGGTATAAGTAAGTATATAAGGGACGGTTTTAGTGAACCTTCTGGGAAATGTCACTTCGGAGTTTCAACTATACTTGCAACTCCAAGCTAAAATCTGATGAAGGTCGGTCGATCGATACCCGAGGAGGACTCGATTGGACACGGTTTTGGAAAATGGTAATTGAACCTCATAAATTACCCGGAAGTCTTCGGATAAGCTGTGCAATAAACTCAACGAGATTATACGCCCCGGGGATTGACGCATAATTAGAAATGGAAGAAAAAATGTTTTCCGGACGAGTGAGCCGAGGCACTTGCAGTACCGTACAATTCTCAGTGAATTATTGCGAGACATAATATAGGTATAGGTATACGTATGAGCATTGGAAATAAAGCATAATCAATAAACTAAAAGACAAACAGCTGTATACGCTCCCGCGCAACTTGACTACTTTCTAGTCGTGAATTGATTAGGTACCTATATCTGCTCGGGTCGTAAAATGTTTAATTGCAGTACTTACTCAGTTCGTGGCCATATGCACACATACGCTCATATAATGTTTATCTACATAAATTTATACAGATATGAACTCAGACTTTGGCTTCGGCTGAATAATAATTATTCTTAATATTTTTCCTTCCCACCGCATCAAACATACAAATCGTGTTAATCGAATCGAGAATTACGCAAAAAGGGATGTAGAATAAATAATTGTGCGAATCGCGGAAGGCCGAGTGTGCAGGGTATAAACATCTGACGAACCTGTACGAATGTATATATGTGTTCATGCACGTTGTAGTACATGTTAACATGTATACCATACGTATAATAGGTAGTCAGATTATGCATACCCAGGTCGAAGTATACGCAGGTAGGTAGTTGGTATATAGATTATCGTCTATATAGCCTGCACGCCGGCGGCGAGGCTTAGGCAACGGTTTTCGACTAATTTGGCAACGACTCTGCTATTTAAGCGTCCGTGTGCGTATAGGCCAAGTGACAAAATCACATTGTCGTCGCGATCTATTATTGTGTAAATTGAGATGAGCAGATTGTCCCGCATGGTTGAATACCTCGACAATGAACTCCCGGTCCAGACTTCGCCTCCCCTGCCTCCCCTCGCTTCTCCCTTTTTGCGCTCCGGAGTTTGTACTCGTTAGCGAGACGAATCAACCGGAAATACCAGCTTGACACTTCCGTATTCAGGGCAGAAGATGCGCTTATGCATACTCCCGTACCAGAAACAATCGGAACCGCTCACCCTCTCCGAGGTGGTTGAATAAAACGGAGGATACGCGCGCACCTATGTACGCGGAAGAATCGCCACCTTGGAGACGCATTTTCATTTTAATACCGCCGGGCAACGGGTTAGGCGAGGGTTGAGGAGCCAATCACTGTGACCTCTCGCGCACTCAATGCCTCTCGTCTCCGCTCTTTCGAGTTCTCGGGATCAATACGTGTAGACGCGTGTGAAATGAAACGTTCATTCATCGCAGCCAGAGGGATTCCCTATTACCAACTAATTGGTAATCGTTTCGAATACCGGTGTCTATAACTAGGATGATGCTCGCTCTGAATTGGAGGGTCAATTTGGCGACTGTTCCGAGGGAACCGAACGACGCGTACGTACCTCGTTCTCTCGCGGGCATATACCCAACGGCAATGATGATCGACTGTGCGCAGGTTCGAAACTTACGGCCGGAATGATAAACGGTCATTCGGCCTGTCTTCGTGGATAGAAATTCTGCTACATTTTTGAGCGTCGTTTGGTAAAACGCGAGAGATTCCGGAGAGTTTATAGAGATCGCCGCGTGAGCTGAGTGACAGGCTATAATATTTTTACAATTTTTTCTTCGACTTTTTCTCGAATCATATCTATATACTATATCTATTCATATCCGCATATATTATATCGGACAAGTTTCATCGAATTGAAACGCCACGCGGATTTTATTGCTCCCACACTCTGACTGCAGCACGGCGGGGCAGAGGATAGTATATAGCTCTGAAATTAGACAAGCCGAAGTAGATCGACCCCGGATCATTAATTATCTCGACGAGGTACCGAAGGTGTCGCCAATCGCCATCACGAGCCAGAATTATACAGCTCAAGATTGATGATCCTTTACTTTGGTACAGTTTGTCTAGTATATCCACCGCGTGTCGTGTATCTGGTGCCCACCTTCCATTATCTAATAGAAAATATATGTAAACAGCAATTATTTCCCGCGAATGAATGTTAAATTGCAGAAGACTGCGTGAAATCGTAGTTTTCTGACGAGAGAGATACGACGATGCTGCTCCGTGAAAAAATTACTCACGTCCTCTGCAGACTTGACGAGGAATATAAACACATCGATACTAAATGAAGGCGGGTGGTTTAGGGGCGGGTAGAGGGTAAAAGCAATACGAGTTGGCAGAACGTATGTAAAGCTGTCCGTGCGATGCCATCCATCAATTATCGAACCAGGGTGAAATTCTATTCGTGCTGTAGCGAAATTAAACGAATTCCAGTCCGGTGTGTCAGGGATGAAAAAATCAGCCTCCACGCTCGCTTTTCGTAGCCGAGTGAGTGGCAGGTTCGCTAATACATCCCCACCACTGATACTCCACGCTCCTACAGCTCCCATCAGCTCGTTCTCAATATCGCTCAAGCCTCGAGCCACATCGAGTTCGAGGATATGGATGTCCGCGGCTATAGAGGTGCATACGTATTACGTATACGTACCTGTATACCATTACCTATATACCAGCGCATGCGGGGCAGAGCGAGGAAACGAGTCGAGATCGTCGACGGCCACGACCACGACCACGACCACGACTGGCTAGCAACTATAGGGCCGAAAGATTTTATATTGCTATTTGGGAAGAAACATGGTTATAACACGATGAAAAATGCCAAATTTTCCATACCGCCGTGGGGAAATTACAGACGAAATTAACGAGTCTCGCCGATAGAGCGATGTTTCACAAAAATCATTACCATTCATTGCTTGACCACAATCCCTGCGGTATCGACTGTAGATTTTGAGGCAACTCAAACCAGGCCATCGATCAGTAAGAGTGGAATTTTTCATGCAGCAGTCCGTACAGAAGATCGATGACTCGTATCGTCTCTATATCCTGGTCGATTCAAATCCTCTATTTGACGAATAATTGTAGTCTGATTCCGCGATTGTTGAAGAAAAAGTTCAATCGCATGCTCGGGATTGAATTGAGAAGAATGAATTATTGAAATTTCGAACGTATTTGAACCACGTCGGCAAATGGCGGTAAAAGTATTCTACGCATGCGTACCGAGCTCATTCTGAGGAAAAGAGACGGTATCGACCGCCGCAAGGCGTGTGAAAGAGACAGGCAACATGTCGTACAGTTTCAGCCTGGCGTTATGCTGGGAAAAGACGTTCGTCCATTCTCGGAGGTGTTGAATTTCGTTGAATCGTGACAGTTTATCGCTGAAAGCTAACATGTACAGAGATAAATTAACGGGAGAAGTTTGTCTGTGCAAGTTGGCCAAACTCAAGGTGGCGAACGAAGGACAGCCGGGGATACATATGTCGAAATAACGTTGGAAATACGGGGACATTGCTATCCGCTCGTGTTGTTGTTTTCGTCTTCGTCGTCGTAGTTGTATCGTCGAATGATTCTTAGCGGCCAGTCGGGTCTTAGATCCATCCAGCAGCGGGTACTCGCACTACAGTTAACGTCAGTGATTATGGAATTGGGTGACTCCGGAACGAACGGGTGTACGATTCTTTGAAACGTTGAACTGATATCGGTAATCATTTTACCCGTGGGGCCGCGTCATCCCATTTTTCACATACTACTTCATCATCAGGGTTACGCACGAAACGATCGAGGCACTCTAAACATGGCTTGTATCAGCGAGCTATCGCAATCGCAGGAATATCTTAGCTTTCGGAGCTCGATTCCACTCCGGAAAATTGTCGTTGATTCCGATGGCACAAAGGTATGTGAGGTAAACATACACATAGCACACATACGTACGTATACGTGCGTGCGTGCTGATCGATATTTGAATATAATTCAGAACACAAATATACGTATATGTATATGTTCGGCTGATATAACTGCTACTCATTTGAATTTCAACGAGATAAATAATACACAATTATACATATGTAGATATTTATTTTATCTCTTCATTCAGGGCTGGAGAGTCTATGATTCTGGACCAAAAACGGTTAGATGTCCGTTGATTTGTCTTCCCCCGGTGAGCGGCACGGCGGACACTTTTTTCAAGCAAATTATGGGATTAGCTGCGAAGGGATATCGCGTCATTGCTGTAAGTTTATCATATACACATCTCCACTGAATATGAATTGAAAATTATTCCATTATATTCATGCGGTCCTAATATCCAACCGCAGTTAATCGCGGCTGCAAAGGTGACGGATCTAAAAACGAGCGAGTGTGCATAATAACTGAATAATTTCCTCGTTATGCACAGAGATTCGTATCAGAAGAAAATATCCTCGGGGGAAATCCAGTTTTTTTTTTTTTTTTTCTTTTTATGTCTATGGAAATGTAGGCGTCGAGTTATTATTTCAGTATACATCTTTTTTTCTGTAGATAATTACATAAATAGGAGCTGGGTTTGATTGAAAAATTTATTTATATCTCTGTTATATCGCTGTACGCATGTAGTTATCAGTCATACTCGGAGTTGACGTGTCTTTTAAATTATAAGTCTGATAGAAATGACTATGATCTTTATCTCTTTGAGTCTTGGAGATCCAAGTGCGAAACGCAGTTCTTTCTCATTCTGTTTTTTTTTTCTCGTTTTTTTTTTTCTTCTATCATTGTTGGTTTTAAAAATACCATCACGTTCATTTCGCTAATCAGGGAGAAACATGAGATAACCGCTAGAACTGCGCGGCATAGTTGTCAATATTATATGTACACGTAAATCGCGTATCAATTTATCGGAATATATAATGTTAAAGGTTACTGCGAGCCCTTATTACTTTCGGTGCAGTCCGTGATTTAGAAAATTTTATCCATAATTATAACTCTATAGTTCTATACTGATACATACATACAACGGAATGTAAATTGTATTTTTTATTTCAGGCCGAACCCCCCGTTTATTGGAACGTCAAGGAATGGTGCGAAGGTTTCAAAAAACTCCTCGATTACCTGGAACTGGACCGAGTACATTTGTTCGGTGCATCTCTCGGTAACTACATATTACCTAAAACGAGTAGAATTTCCTCGAATAAGGATGGGAGATAATCTGCAAGGTTGAAGGGTGAATTTTTCTCGTCGCATTAACGCTCGAGAGTCTGCAGATATTTTCAATTCGATATTTTTCTTGCGACTCGTTTCTTATCGGAAATGAATGTCAATGGTCACATGTAGCTACTCAGATCCCCTGTGATTCGAAGCTATAACTACATACATGTTCATCCAGAACGAGTGTAACGAGGGTGACAATAATAGAAAAGCGATTAGAAACGATTCAAGGCTTTTTTTAATTCCAGGCGGATTTTTGGCTCAGAAATTTGCCGAAGTTAACTCACACCGCCCAAGGGTCGAGTCTATGATCCTGTGCAACACCTTCACAGACACCTCTGTCTTCAGCTACAACGATTCAGCTGCCGTGTGAGTTGGTTAATATTTTCATAATCGAAGAAAATGATCACAGAAAAATATATTTGTTTGTTTCTTCTTTTTCTTTCGTCAGATTTTGGATACTGCCTTCCCTCGTGCTGAAAAAAATGCTAATGGGAAATTTCGCGGCGCAAAAAGCAGATCCGGAGATCGTAGACGCGATAGATTTCATGGTAGAACGAGTGAGTGCAGATTTGTTCAGTTTCAATAATATCATTCGATTTTGTCATCATTGTTTTATGTTACAGTTGGAAAGTCTTACCCAGCCTGAGTTGGCTTCACGTCTGACTATGAACTGTGTCAGCTGCTACGTCCAGCCACAAAAAATATCCCATCTCCCGATAACCATAATGGATGTATTCGACGAATACGCGTTGTCGAACGTAGTCAGGGAAGAAACTTACAAGTGTTATCCAAATGCGAAACTGGCCCACCTGAAGAGCGGTGGAAACTTTCCATACCTCAGCCGTTCCCCGGAAGTCAATTTGCACCTACAGGTAAATTTATCGTACATATAGATTCAGCCTTGATTGTTTGCTCAACCTTTGCTCGATACTTGAAAGATCGTCTTTTCTTTATCCGCAGATTCATCTGCGAAAGTTCAACGATACCGAATACGACGCTGCGGAGAGATACGACAAGGTTTAGCTACTGAAAATCTCACGAACTCGGTGCAGTACTTTGAAAATCGTCGAAAACCGAAAGAAATTAGCAACATCCCGCCGTTTCTTGTTCCTAACTAAAATATTTCAGTCATTCCCTTGTCGTACGAAACTGTGAAAATACCGTTTCAGACTATTCCCTATATCCCCTATGGGTATGGTCAAGTTAATATATGTATACAGTGGTCCTGGTGGTTGTTGGTATTAGTGCGGTATAATAATTATTGTGGCGGATAATTTGAACCAAAGCCCGAAGCTTGTCAAAGCAAAAATTGAAAAACAATCGATTATTCAAAGATTGTGCTAATTTATACCTAATATAACCATAAGTAATTTAAATTGCTTCCAGAATTGTGAAAAATTCTATAATCTGTAAATTTTGTCAAGAATTGTTCGAGCAGTTTGTAATTATAAACTATTAGATGAACAAACTCTATGAAATTATTCAAATATCCAAGATACAGTTATTTGTTGCGAAAAGAATGAAATTATTTATACTCGTATCTCCACATTACACATACCTATATATATATATTATATTATATCATATTATATACGTATAAATATATATATATATATATATATATATCTTCTGCCTTTACAATATATATATATATATATATATATATTGTAAAGGCAGAAGACTTTTTGTATATTATATTATAGCTATTACATATAAAACGAAGAAGAAAAAAAATATATATATTATATAGTTTTTCATCACGAAATTATTATTATTATTATTATTATTATTAATGTGATTTATTGATTACACCACTCGTAATGACCGTAGAATAGGAATATTCGTACAATTGTTCGATTCAATTATCAAAAATATCACTGCCATATACCTGGATCGTGGTTTTTGCCTTATAGAGGCTTAGGGATATCACGAAATTGAAAACCTATGTACTATACAGATCTGGTAAGGGGGGGGGAATCTCGATTTGATAAATATCATCCCGACGAATGTCATCAGTTAAAAAAATATTGTGATTACTGCTTCGACAATCGACGAATGAAAGTGAGAATGCAAACTCTATATAGAATTGACACCGTGACACACATTTAAATGTAAAATGTCGAGGCATCACTCCGTTAAAACAGGATTTCTAATCACAATGTCGCTTCCTTCGTTCTCGATCGACTCGTAAGCCCATTTCCGGTTCGCCCTGGAATTGAGTTGCTCGTTTTATAGAAACTGATTGAACCTGTAGAAGTGGATTAAAAATTTGATGCTTTACCTGCACTCGTGTCCACATTTCGTAGATTTACATTTAGAACAAGGAAAATGACATCCCGGACAACTGCGTTCTAAACAGTCGCAGAGGTCTTCGGCTGTTTGAAAAAATATCCCCCTCTCGTCGTACAAAACGTGTTTTTTAGCCCCGGGATACAATCTTCGATTGAGCTTACGTTTTTCACGCTCGCTTCTCTCGGGGTCAAAAAATTTCAGAAACGAATCGACCCCGTGTTCCAATAACGCTGCTGCTTTTTTCGCCGAACGAGTTCTCTGGAAATAAAGAATAATATCATTCGTTTTTTATTGTGAGAAATTTCATTTCAACAATCCTCTATACGCGAATTCGTTAAAGACGACGCTTTATTCCACCTGCAAACTTCACCTGAACTTCGGGCGAGTTTATAGCCACGCAAATAATTCAAGGTGGATCCTATATCTACATGTGGGGGCATTTCGCGATAAATTATACACATAGATGTCGCGTATTGATTTCTCGATACGCATAGGTCGTACATAAGTGGGTCAAATAAATATTTAGAAACGGAAAAGCTTCGACTACACAGGTATAACATGTGTGTTCGCTGACGTTTTTATATTCTGATCACCGATTCCTAATCATCTAATCAATTACTGTAATACTCTGTTTGAATAACCTCGTCCCAGTCATCGAACGAACTGAAATTTTCCGAACAATTTTCCGAGTACTCTATGCATCGTTTTCCATTATAGTTCAACTCCGAGTGATCCTTGTTCATCTTCCAATCCGTATGCTAATATCCTTTCACCAAAAGTTCCTTACAAGACGATAGGGAAACCGCTGGCACACTTTATTCGGATACCGTGTGACGCGTATCGTAAACTGTCACTTGATGTATGCGCATTTAATCTACAATGCGTGAATCACGTGTCACGATTGACGTAACCCTAGATACAACATGAGAGTCGCGCCTTGTCGCGCCTCATCAATGAGCGCGCCTTGGATTCGGTTGGCATAGAATCCGCCATATTTTTACCAACCTAAAATTTGCGTCGAATATGAGATATTATTTCTCCTTCTGAAACTACGATTGTTCGTTCCTTGGGTATCCGGGCGCATGCGGCAAGCCTCTCGTTTATTTACCTTCAAAATTTGGATACTATTTCCTTGCACTAGAGTGCAACATATCGCGATTGTTATCAAGAATCCTGACTCGAGTCTAACTACATACGTCGAGAAAGCTAGGCACTTCAGGTTGGGAGGTATTTATTTATTTTTTTTTTTTTTTTCTCCATGTGTTTTCGCCAATTTGCGATGCAAGTCTAGAGATAAGACAGATTTCCACGTGTCGACAATCCATTCGAATCGTTAGATCGCGATCTCCGTAGTGCAGGGCATTTCCAAAGCTGTTGGTAAAACAGTTTCTTACCGTGTTGTATCGGACATATGTTTGACAAAAAAACAAAAGAAAAAAATTGTTGCCAAATTTTTTAACGATTTTTATGCAATCGGAATCAAAGAAGGAAACTGGCGAATCCTAACGAATGATAATTCGAGTACTTTTCCGATCGATGAAATGAAATATAGATATAATTTCGTAAGTTATTACCTATAATAGATGAGATGATGCTTTTGAGCGGATGACGTATAAATAAATGTGAAAATAAATCCTAGATCACCAAGTGGATGTAACAACTTGGAATATTCGAGTGGCTGAAGAGCGCTGCTCGCCACCAGATCCGAAAATATGATATGATCAAACAATGCGATCATTCGAGCCAGTTGGAATTTGGAAGAGATTTATTTCGGAGAAATGAAGAAAATCAAGGCAATGAATATCGATTGAAACCGAGCTAGGTGAACTTACCCTTTCCAGTCTGGAGTCTTGAGCAACGTTCTGAAACTTCGAAACGGGTGCCTCGTCGCTCATCTTTGTTCAAGATTCCGTTTCGCCTGATTATGAATATCGAGAGAACGATTGCCCCTTGGTAGAGCTGTGAAATTAGACAATTTTTGGCCGTTTTTCAAGCCGATAATCAAGTTTGCGGTGGACACGTCCAGCGACAGTGGCGACTTCTATGCTCCGTTTACTACGATAGACGCAGTGTACAGTCTGTGGAAACACACAACTTTTAGGTTATGGAACCTCGGACCGACCCCGACCAATACAATCCCCTTGATTTCGAGTAAAATTCAAGTTTTTAACGTGCCGTCGACCCGCTCGCTCGACCGAATGGAAAATCTGAACAATTTGAAAGAAAATCTCTCCGCAGAATACTTTCCAGTGCGTCCTACATGAATCTTTGTTTACAACCATTCGTGCACTTTTCGATCGATCGAAGATGATGATTTCAGTTTCGAAATGAGATGCATAGCTAAGGTCCCGTTTTCATGCGACGAACTTTACGCAGTATGATGCTCGTAGTGACAATTGTATAACGAGAAGAAGAAACAGGACCGTGTTTCCTGCCTTATTCCAGATCTTACTGATCCTTGCCAGAGAACGACGCTTATGTGTCGAGTTGTGCACATGCTGCACGTGGACGTGGACTGCCAAGTCCTTAGGCCATAACGCCTGGGTGTAATCGCCAGACATTCGTCGGGATCATCTGCTCGGCTGGGATCAGCCTCTCGAGTTCCCAACGAGTAATTTATATACGCTTTGAAATATATCCTGTATACCTAAAGAAGAAACTCGAAGTTTCTCGGTACTGTTATAATTTTATAACACGAGCGACAACTTTCGTCCTATCTACGAACTAAACTCACTTCTCTACAGGTCACGTGACGCGGTCTGACGAGTTTACAGTTCGGTCAAATCAAGCCTCTTTGGAAATGGGAAGAATATAAAGAGTCTGTGGCCAGAGAAATATGCCTCTAATATAGTAATATTAACTTGTACGGCTGCAGCAGAGTCATTGGTCTCAGAATTTCTTATCTATTTTTTACCGCAAATACCATTCTACGCAGAAAAAAAAATGACAATATTTTCTCGCTGGTATCAATCGAACAATACACAATGCAGTTAATTCTGTAATTATTGTAACTGGGCTTTGAGAATTGATCAGGATCAAAGTACGATGTTTGTTATGAGAAGAGAATAAATTGATATTGTAATGAATAAGAAAAATAAAATAAAATAAAATCTATTAGCGTTACGTAGCAGATTCGCATCAGCAGTGCGTAAAGTCCAATGATGTGCCTGTTGGTAAATGAAGGAAAAAATTACACGTACCGCAACTTGGTTTGTGTTTTTCCATACCTCTAGCTTTCCTCGATATATTGTGTTACAAGATCTGCCGTATATAGAATTCGGACTCTAAAAATAGGCAGAATTATCTCAGAGTTGACGGGGTGAATGGGAAAGGCAAAAATGACTTAGATACACGCGTGTGAGTTTTAAAAATTGAAATCTAACGCGTGTTGAATGTTCTTGCCCTTCGTTTAAAAGCTAGTTTTCCTGACGTTCAACTGGCCCATTAGCTCAGTTGGTTAGAGCGTCGTGCTAATAACGCGAAGGTCGCGGGTTCGATCCCCTCATGGGCCAATTTTTTGCTTTTTCAGCCCCGCGACAGAGAGGTCGTCAATCACAATAAGAGAGCTGACTATGAGAGACACAATGATTGAATAACCCCGTGCAACGATATTCATTACGAGTCGATATACGAGTGGTATAGCGAGTAAAAGCCATGGTGAGCGGCGAGCCTGCACTACTACGCCGAGTAGTGGGATAGGCATTTGATCAGGGTCAAATTCTGGATCGCTGACTACTCGACAAAGGTGAATTAGATCATTTTGCCGAGAGGAGAAGCGGAGAAGAAAAAAAAAACTCCTTGACTTTTATTGGCAAAGTATATTATGCGGATAAAGTTGTTCTCTACGATCAGGCCTAGCGATTTCTAATCTCAATTGTGTGATATTGTATCAAAGTCCGGCAGTGAAACTATTCAATATAAAACGGGACTTGTTCACATTGATCTTTGTCACGATATATATATATATATATATATATATATATATGTATTTCCCAAGGCAACGCCTGACGGGACTGATTTCCTTGTCTTTATACCGCAAATCGTAGACCATATACCCGATGTGTTCGCAAATGTGCTGCGAAGACTAATGACGCCATGGGAATGAGGCCCAAGCCGATAGCGAAACTCTGGACTACCTACTATTTCCGGGAGTGGAAAAATACCGAAACTTTGGACCGATATTCGGTTCGAAGAACTCAAAGGGCCCACGAACCTACACTAGACGGTACGAGGAGTCACAGGTCAGAGGGCCTGTCAAGTTCAGAATTTTCCGTTTCGAAAACTGCAGGCACCGCCGACTGTTGGCCGTGGGTGTGTGTAACAACATCAGGAATCCATGTGCCGCATAGAATTACCCAACTTATTATTAGAAGCGGTTTCTTTCCACCCATAGCATTGCGGATGTACCAAACTTTCCGCGATGGGAATTCTACTCGGTGCTTAGTACGTACCGAGTACCAGTAACAAGATTTCCATCTCTAAGACACGCGAGACAAACCAAAGTCAATTGAACACGTGACACTTGAACTTTATCAATTTAAAGATAAACGAAAGATATGCTACACATATAGTGCCTAGATACTATGTATACGCCGCGGTTGACATATTTTTCACCCTATAATTCTTCAACACGTCAAACGTGAAATTGAACATATTTCCACTCGCGTCAGCTGCTAGAATATCACAGTGCTAAAATATTGTACCTACAATTTGCATTATAGACATAGACAGGTGTATCGACTGCTGGCTAGACAGATGGCCGCCTTTTTCCATTAGCCTGATGGCGTCGCGCGGTAAGTTCCTATAATCATTGCAGGTGCAGAATATTTGCTAAATTTCTTCCTTATTCAGTTAAAACGCATGCGAAATTCGAAGATCATTTTCATTGGCAGTAGGGCACGAGGGTACGAAAAGTCCGATGCCAGATTGGCAAAACTCCATATATTTTCTCTTCTCACCAGCTGGTGATTAATTATAATTCATATAATATACAACGTGCATAATTCTAATCGCTTTGTCAGTATCGCGATTGTCATTCAGATATTCAAACGTCTGATTACATTATACGTAATCAGTACTCGAGGTGATCGGCTATTGGCTAAAAAGGTGGGCGGTTTTAACCTTTCGGACATAGGATTTGAATACACTTGCGTATTCAGTATAGCAACAGATACATATCGCGTTTATAATGCCAAAGAGGCATATAATATCCCCAAAGTTTGCCCATCACTTTGAAATCATGAAAATAGCATAAAAAGTAAGATCGCCTAGAAATGAAAAGGAATCATTTCTCATTATTTTTCTTTATCAAAATATCAATTTCAAGTTATTCTGTGTAGTGCGATTGCCCTGAGAAAAAAAAATTATATACTTTGTTTTTACTTTTGAGCTAGATCTATATATGTATATGGATTTGTACCTTTTTGGCATTAGAGACGCGACATGTATACCTGTATACAAGCGTTTCGCCAAAAGCTATACGCAGGTACGCGATTTAATATAGAAATTGTCTAGCCGTTCGTTGGAAAGTATCGATCTGCGCGTGGAAACACGCTGTTTCTCGTTAGCCAAACGTGGGTTAAGAATTGGACGGTCGTTATTGGTCGAAATAAGGCCGCGGAAACAGCTGATTGGTCGCGCCTCCGATATAAGCAAAGCTTATGCCGCTACGCCGCTTCAGTTGTGTTGTTATTCACCCACTGTCAACTTGGTGAGTAAAATTAACTTGGAAACGTATTTTCAAACTACAGTGGCAAACATATTCTACAATTTTATATTGCATTAACATTTTTGCGATACGCGATTCCTCCCGCTCAATCAGTGCGAATCACTGCTAAAGTAGGCGACAAGGGTGCAGCAGGCTCGTTTCCAGGCTTCTGAATTTTCGGCTCGAATGAGTCGGCGGACGTTGTGCGGACACGAATTATGTGTGAAAATCGGGATATTGCGAATGACCATGAAGTAGCGTAACTTGTTCCACGTAAGACCGGTACTCATTGCGGGGAACAAAACAAATAAGAGAATCGAGCGTTTCAGGTCACGAACAAAGGGGAAATAAGTAGATCATTGGACTCTGCCTGCAAATATTAACAAGTCATAAATTATCCGAGTCCATAAGCCGAATTTTTCAGCTAGTGATAATATACCTTCTTCGATCGGTCCCGCAAATACGGAGAATTGTATCTCCGCAGGGTGCGCGAGCACCATCGACTCGCGTTTTATTCCGCTCCGTTGTCAGGCGAAGGTGTATGGTCTAGGTGGGCATATCGATCCGTGGCGAATTGCATTTTGAAAATGCATCCACGCGCGTAACGTGACTGTGCGACATGAGGGTACGTGTGTGGATCTTTATCGGATTAATGAACGGAGGGTGTCGCAGTGCACCAGATTCGATTTCTTCAGGTTTATCGAGCTTTCGAATTTCGAGGTCGAGGTTATGTAAAACTGACTAATCCGAGTTTCTATTACTTAATGATTTCAACGAAAATAACTGGAGACGTCTTTCGGTACTGGGCATATCAATGGTATGGATTTACCTATACGTATATACCTCCCGCGTTACGCCAAAGGTGATAAGTGCTAACCTTCGTGGCATAAATATAGAATGCATATACCATGACGAATAAAAATTGACCAATAAATGAATAACTACCGGCTCTCGACCTAGAAAGAAATTTACAAACAGAGGAAGAATTGTTGTGTAGGTATACGGAAAATATTTCATGATAAATCAGTCCCTGCGGAATGAAGGAAGTTCGTGTACATACGTATTGATAAATTTATATATCTTTGAACAGGATTACGGATAAATATTTGACTTTCTTTTCCTTCTTCATTTATGTAAAATTCGACGCGATATAGATTGTCGAAAAATATCCTGTGATGTTGATGAAGATCTTGCGAACTTAATTTTTCCACAATTCGTCCAAAGGCCGAGACGCCGTCACGTCTCAAAGCGTCATGTATAATTAATTATTATGCCTATAATTACATCAGCTAATTCTCACTTTTCCCTATTTCTCTCGCAATCGATCCAGCTATGAGTTCAGTTTCCTTTTTCGCGGTCGATAAACGTGGTTCTGTAATTGATACCTCGGTGAATTCAAAGAAGCGATATTTATTCCGTTCAAGTAAATCAACGCAATAAAATATCACGAAATGTAATCGGAGATGCGTACGCGGGGATACAACCATCAACCCTTCCCGGTTCATGGTCCGTTCTTATGGAATAGCTACCTGATACGAACGAACGCGGTCAGAAGAACGCTGGATCTCTCAAGTTGACGTACTAATGACTAAATCCATACACGTATAATCGAGGATCAAAGTTGAGTAAATATTAGCCGGAACTGGACTTTGTAAAGTCACGCTTGTGCATCGGGAACGACATGATGGATCTTTACATTCACGATTCGAATTATCATTTCGCTGAAGATTCCACACGAAAGGCGAACTTCTGACCGCGCAGTATCATTTTCCTCGGTTACACATCAGCAAGTGAATGATAAATGGGAAACCGGATTATATTTATTCCTTCCTACATGGCTAGGAGATACTCGCGGGTTTAACGTCCTAAATTATGTTTACTTGGATCTCGTTCAAAATCCGGTAGCGAAAAAACGTGCCAAATATATCGATTTCATTCTCGACCCCCCCGCGCTCGCAATGTTGTTGCATTGAAAAATTTTTACGATCAGATGCAGGCGCGAGGCATACAACTGATTGGCGAATGTCCAATTATGCGCAGCGCTATTTTAGAACTGAACTTGTAGGTACACTTGCTTGAAAATGCCATAACGCTGCAGGCCCGCTCTTTCTCCCGTCACTCTCTTCCTCTCTCTCTCTCTCTATCTCTCTGCATCATACGAGTCTACGCACAGCTGACGTCTGATAATAAATGTATTGTGACGCGCGTTACGCGACATATTCGCAACGAAATAGTAATACGACTATAGGACCGTGGTTCCCGGTTGCTGCCTTGCTATACAGTACACTATAGTAGTTATAGGTACTAAATGAATCAATCGAATGAATTGGAATATACGTAATGTCCTATGCGACTGTGCGGAGTGATTTTTATTCTTTTTTCTTCACAGGAGAATAGTATGTACAAAAAACTCGACAACAAGGAAGTGAAGCACGATTGCCCGCGGTCAGAAGGGCTGCACGCGTATCCAGACCATTTCAGGGAATCTGATCTCGAGAGCTTTTAATTTAAAAAACCAAAAAGCACAAGGAAAAAAAAACCAATTGATGGGAATCTGAAGAGTTTGTCCTACGAAAGGACTTGTAAATATTGTAAATAAAACATATTTAAAGATTTTATTTTACCTTGGTCGGGTGGATCAGCTTCGAAAAGGCATTTTTATACTTCGACGATTTATATAAGTTCTTTCGACTCGTTTCTCTTGAAAAATTTCATACGAAAAGCATAGTCAAAATAGTTTCACTTTGAAAAATAAAAGAGAAAAAAAAACGGCAAAAGCAACGACGAATAAAATGAAGCCTGACGCACAGAACGACATGACCCTAGGGTTGAAATTACTCACCGCAGGAACTGCCGCCTGCATTGCAGATCTGGTTACGTTTCCTTTGGACACTACCAAAGTCAGGATGCAGGTGAGTGTTGAACTTTTTCCTTTTATCAAATTTTTTTTTTTTCTCTCATTCTTCGTCGACTCAGGACGTATCACTGATATCGAATGCAGATTTTTGAGGGTCTTTAAATTTCGACTTATAGATCGCAGGCGAAGGACGTCCCATGCTGCTGGCTTCGACCGAAGGCTCGGTCCTTGCCATGCGAGCTGCTCAGCCAGGGCTGTTGCAGACCATGGGAAACATCGTAAGAACCGAAGGCGCAAGGTACGATTTTACGACAAGTCTACCTATAGTACTAGGTCATAGCTAGATCTTGGGCATTAGTTGGCACCTATAGCCGAACGGACGTTGGTTGTAAATGGTAGTTTCGTATTTCTTCCACATAATCATTTTAAAAGCGTTGACATTAACGCAAATTCAAATGATATTTTTATACCGTGACGTCCGCATATGTAATTTGAATTTAAGATAAAACGATGAGGCGTATTATACATAGTGCAAATTAGCCGGATTATCAAACCTACGCTGGCTTATACTTGTATATGATGAATAGATTTTTTTACCCGCGACATTAAACGCAACGAATTCAGTCGCCTTTAGTTGAACGATTAATTAATCAACTAATTAATTTGTTTACTTGTCTCACCTTACGCGTGTATCGGGTTACGAACGGAAGCTACATTACGCGACTCTGACGTGTTATCGCAGGCACATTTGCGCCTGCATGACTGCAACTCCATTTACATGCGAGTGATTTGAGTCGCCGGTCATCGAGCGATCTTTCCTCTTTTGAAAACTTTTTTAGAAAAAAAAAAAAATAAATAAATAAATAAGAAAATAAGAAAAAGAAAAAAGTTATAAATGATGAATATAAGAATTGTCCGCGTATGAGAGGCAACATATGATCGCACAAGGTGCGGTTTGTCAGAATTTAGAGCGTCAGTTTGAGCGAGGGTGGTTACAGGAGCCTGTACGGAGGTCTGTCCGCGGGTCTGCAGCGACAGATGTGTTTTGCAAGTGTTCGATTGGGCCTCTACGACACCGTCAAGTCTTTCTACGCTGGACTCATCGACGGTACTTCAAAAAAACAATCACATAATTGACTAACTAACGCTATAACTAACCCGTCATCACAGCCCGTTGATTAACCGTATTGTATACTTACATGCCTGGAAAAACAACTGACAATTATAACACGTGTATGTATACATAGTTACGTGGACGTAACTCGTCTAATTTCACGATTATACCATGAAGAAAAAAATTGAAAAACAAAAAAAAAAAAAAAAACTGTTCTCCTTTCCTGCGGGATATTTCATGAAAAAAAAAAAAAAATTAGACACCTTATTTTACCGAGCAAATGATAGAAGAGTTCATAAATTCTAATTATGCTCATACGATGTGGTTTTCTGTTTCTTTTCTTTTTTTTTTTCTTTTTTCTCATCACTCCGGCTATGGCATGTTTCCAAACATTCCCCTTCGGTCGAACAGTCTCTGTTTGTGATTTGAGAAAACGGTAAAAACACCACCGTCTCGGAGGAGCACCTCTTTGGAATGTTTGACTGCTGCCACCCTCCTGTCTTGTCGGTATTTCGAGTATAGCTATATAGATATACATAGAGTCATGGCACAAGGGAGATGGGAGTAGAGAAAATATAATACAGATACGAAGACTTCAGGGTCCAAGGTCCTGAGCAAATAATCTAAAGCCTTTCTCTAACGTCAACAGATACGGAAGACTCACGACTTCACATTAATATACCTCAATCATTACATCGCGGAAATATTACCAGTCCCGTATTAAAGCATCGCAATTTTTCATCAGGCAAAAATTCTGGGCGAAACGATTCCCTGAACATCGGGACTCGCGTCGCAGCTGGTATAACTACCGGAGCTTCGGCTGTTCTTTTCGCACAGCCAACCGACGTCGTAAAGGTTCGACTCCAGGCAGGAAATATGGGAAAGTCATCTGGCCAGGTTAGATACACTTCGACGCTCCAAGCCTACAGGAACATCGCGCTGAAAGAAGGAACGCGGGGCTTGTGGAAAGGTGCGAAGACATTTATATATTTTTCATATTTTTCATATTTTTCTTGCCACTCATGGTGTAAGTTCAATTATTTCATTGTCTTCGTTCTCACTCTCCCTGTGTAACAATATCTTGTCGTTCTTTGTCCATACAGGAACATTCCCCAACATGTCGCGTAACGCGATCGTAAACGTAGCTGAGATTGTCTGCTACGATGTGATCAAGGACTTGATTTTACAATCCGGGATGCTGAGGGATGGTATACCCTGTCATTTGACCGCGGCTACAGCGGCTGGTCTCTGCACCACCTTGGCGGCGAGTCCCGTAGACGTTGTGAAAACCCGATACATGAACAGCGCACCGGGTGAATACAAGGGAGCGACCGACACCGCGATACGGATGTTCGCACAGGAGGGACCTATGGCTTTCTACAAAGGATTTATACCGAGTTTCGCCCGCCTCGTATCCTGGAACATTGTTCTATGGGTGACATACGAGCAGATTAAAATTCAGGTTCAAAATATCCGAAAAAGCGATTGAATCGTTTCTGTGAGGTTCTTTGTTTCTTGTATCTTTATTTTTAACGAAAATGAACTTTTTCAAGAATTTCTTTCCTTATACGGTTTGTTAAAATATAAGAATTCAATTGCTTGATAATAATTTCTATTCATTCGTTGTACATATAGCAAAAGGAAACACTATTATATACACCTATACCTATGTATGGTTGATTTGTTTTTTAATCAGTCTTTAAGAACGTTTATACGCCGCGACCAAGCCAGCCATTAGTTTGGCCCACTGAATGTTGTTACTTTTTTTTTTGTTTTTTTTTCTTCATTCATAACGAGAAATATTGCGTAAATGTGGGCACAATTTTGTGAATAATTTATATGCACAAGGTATTGATCCGTGACTAATAACTTTGATGCCAACTTGTATTATATCTAACGTTGTTTGTTTGTTGTTGTTTTTTTTTTTCACCGATTGAAATGAACGATTTTACCTTTAGGATATAGTTAATTGGGTATATATATACACGATAGACATGTCGGTATAGTCGATTTCGTCGAAATGTTTCGAAATTATTTTCTTAGAACAGTATTATAGATTTTATTTAAACTTGAATATATATATGCGTGATAAGTATACCGATATTATATGCATAATAATTTATCGACGATCTGTTCAATATTCAAAGACTTATAAACACTATGAATCGTTCGATGATGGTATAACGTGTATAGAGATGTATTTTAATCAAGTAAAACCAAAGCGTACAATAATTACATGTTAGAAAATCTAAAAACCGAATAACGAGACGAAATTTATAAAGAATCCGAACGTTGCATGTACCTACAGCATGCACCATAAGTATACGGTATACATATATACCTACCATACGCGTAACTCTCTATGATACAGTCTTTTTATTGACATTAGGTACATTGACCCTGAATTGTGAATTAGTAGATCATTAGTTTGCGTCGTTTAATTGAAAACTCGATAACATATCGTATACATTATACAACATTTGTAATAATAATAGTAATAATAATAATAATATAGTATATATATATATGCAGTGTGTGTAGAACCAAGTATATGATAATACAGTCGAGGGAATAAATTATTAAAACAGGCTTTACAGACGCACGAAAAATAGACGTCCACTCAATTAATTCACACCAGTCACACGCGGAAGTCCTACGTGTGTCCTAATGCGTACGCGTGTTTTTCCGTTTCCCTCGTCTCGCGCTTACCTTCGCCGCGCACACTTTCGTCTCGTAAGAAATCTACTCTGTGACGTATACAGGGATTTTGGGGGATTGTTTTTCCGTTTTTTTTTTGTTTTTTTTTCCTTTTTCTCGTCTACGGAAGAGATGCAATTGGGTTCGGGTTTGGGTTCGGTTGGAAAAACCCCAGCTACATCGATATCCAAGTCATTCCCAACTTCGACAGATTTATGGATTTTCCGTTCCCTTTTCTTTTCTAATTTTCTTTGATAAATGTAGTACACATATGAACATACGTTTCTGCAATACGCAGATTAGTTTTACGTACGTCAAAATTAGCGATAACAATAACGAGCGATTTCATTTGGACTTTAGCGAATTGATAATTGAAAAATTCGTGAAGAAATGTTGAGGTGAAATTCTAATCGTCGAATTCGGACTCGTCCGAATCACAACTTGAGCTAATTTCTTCCTCGATGCAGCCCTCGTTGGCAACATCTTCTGACATCGTCATTCTGCAAAAATAAAGACTGGACAATCAGTGGCGTTCTTCGATTGGCTGAAAACAATACTGACAATAAGATTTCGAGGGTCCGAGTGATCACTTCCGTACGAGGAAAAATCTTTGTACGCATAAAATCATAAAAGATGAAAAAAGCAAATGAAAAAATATAATCAGATGTCCATCGTTTCAGTGGACGATGGTCAACGGCGAAGAAAAAAGCGTAGTTTTCACCGCGTACTGGACGTCGCCTAACCATCTGCAGCCACCGATACCGTAACGTAACGCAAGGCTTGTAATTTGCGAGAGTGAATCACACCTCTGAGTTTGCGAAATCCTCAAATTTCCACACGACCATTATACTTCCTATGGAAACTGTGCTAAACCATACAACCATTCTATAGTCAGTATGGTTAATCTGTTAATTCTTAGACTGGCGCCCCAAACTTTACCAACAAAAAAACAACATGAAAATCTGTGATTATCTGATAGCGATCGGTACGATAATTATTTGCCATTCGTTAATTCGTTGTTAGTCGTTAAACTGATTAGGCGAGGCAGCTCAATGGCGTTGAAAAATATAGTTCTTGCCTTGGCTCGGTTCAATTGAATCGCAATTTTTGGTGCTAAGGGATTCCCAAAATGTGATGCTTAGCCTGTTTGTCCTGAATGCACTTCGCCGGCCGCTTTGACACTTTCAAAATGCATTTAGACGGACAACAGGACTCCATTCCCGATCTGCGTTCAAGCAAACATTATCATCGACGGATATCCACACATTATATATGTACATATGCACGGGAAATATTCATGTATAAAAATGTCGAGTGACAGTAACGATTAGGTACTTCCTACCGGATCCCTCAGTGGTCGCTGTAACTGATCAGCGTTTTACTTTTACTCACTTGTCAACGGTCCATTCCTCGCCTGCGCCGTCCTTCATCATGGACAAGGCTTGACAAAAGTCTTGACCAATATCCCTGAGATGTTTGGTATCGAGATGAAAACCGGCCAAGGAGCCTTGGTCGCAGCCACAGAAGCTACTCTCCATGGTGTAGCTCCTGAAATTTGAATATGCGAAAGAGACAAGAGAGGGAAAGCGATTAGAGAGGAATTCTTTTCCGTGTTTTTTTTTTTTTCTTTCTTTTTTTCTTTTTAGTTCAGGAATGAGACGAGGCTCGTTTTCTGACCTTGAAACACCTAATTGACGCCAAACGGCAACTCTGGCAGTGGATTCCTTGTTCCTCTCGACTTTGAAGGAGCATAAAGGAAGCGCAAAGGCCGGAGAAGTCTTTTGCATGAGATGTGGAAGCATCTGTATTGAAAACGAGACAATATTTCCTTCACGTGAATCAATATCCCATCGTACGAAGCAGCGGAACACGATATCTAAAAACTATCCTGTACTATCTCACCAAATACTTTACAGGCTCGTCGGGCTTGGCTCTGTCCGCTGCGCTCCAGGAACCAGATCGAGAACATCCAAATAGGAATACGTTTTTCCTACGCGAATGGCCGTGATAATCGACGAATACGTGGGGCGGCTTTTGAAGAACTCGCGTGCAGTATTCCATCAGTCCTTTGGCGTGAAATATCACTGGATGTAAGACCTGGTTAGGATTGCTCCAGCGTCTGTTCAGGTCTTCGTTCGTCAGGCCGTAACGATTGCTGGAAAAAATGATATCGTGGGGCGAAAGGACGTGTGAAAGAACTTTCTCTCGCTAGTGAAAATTAATAAACGTGGTGGTTCAGCGGTCGGGACAAATCATCGGAGACTGCTGCATCGTTTAAGGATTCATGTGTAGTTACAAGGATATTTCCGGCGGCCGGATATCGACCCGCAGGAAGTGAGGTGTCCGCGTCTTGCATACCAATACTAGGAGGATAGAATATTGTAGTCGCGATTGCTAGGCATGCCTTCGGTTACGTGGCAGAGGTATACAAGTTCGAATCTCTTTTTAATCGATTCTACGATCGATCGGAAACGATGCGCGACCCATTCGGAAAGAAATGGGTTCTCAAACGAACCTATACGGACCCGAATCTCAATAAATCTGAACCCCCTAGGGCTGAGGAGCGGAAATTTCAGAGAACAAGAATGAAAATTGGGTATACATAGACTGAAAATTGATTGAGTCGCTTCTACGTTCCCTGGAAATCGTTTGTTCCGGTTGAATTGATTGATCAGAAAATTGACCGTTATAGATTGCCACAGAGCAGGTAGTTAGCCACTACCTAGGAGGCGACCATCTTTCAGAGTTCATTGTCTTTGATCAAATAATTCGCCGCGAGGGGCATAGTCCCGTTACTTTTGTTATGCTGAAGGCTATTTCCTCCGCTGTCAAACTTATGGCCAACCATCAATTTAACCGGTCGAGTTAGGTACCAGAGAGCGCAATTAGGAATATCCAAGCATCAAATTTGCTCGAATACTCTAGCGTGCGAAGTTAATAGTCCACGTCCGCTGTATATGCCTCTCTGGGATCAGAGATCTCCTTTTTCTCTTCTTCGTCTTGTTTTTTCTCTATACAATATTCTGCCTGCTGCAGAACGTAACCAACCGGGTGAAATGACGTTTGAAGAGGATCGCAGATCGATCGATCTTACGTCTTTCTAAATTTTTCAGGGATTTCGGGGGAATGAGATGAAATTTGCAGCAGATTTTTCCATTTCTTGTTGCCGTTTACTTTCGTCTGCCATTATCATTAAAGCAGAGAGACGAGCCTGAGTGCGAAGAGTCTGACAAAGTCTACGATCTCTATGTTTCCTGAATATTGAAAAAAGCAAAGAAAAAAGAAGAATGTCTCGGAAATTTCGCCTACTAATTTAGCCTAGTTAATTTATAGCAATAAATCGGTATGTGAATTATTTGCTTGAGAGATGAGACAGCCTTTTCGCGTCGACGTCAACTCGTTCGTGCGCGAGGCACAATGTCAATGACTCGGATGGCAGGAGCCTTGACCGGCAAGACGTCTCCTGGCTACGGCTAAGAAATCGTCTAGAGACTAGAGTGCGCGAGGACTCGTTCGATGCTCGGTTAAATCTCTATGCGGTGTGAATCGAAGAGGTGTGAGTCCCCGAAGCCCGTAACCCGCAATCCATAGTTTTGAGCTTATCACTGCACGATCGGTTATACCAGTTGCAAACCATAACCAGAATACCAAGAATTCACCCGGCCACCGGCGCGATTTGCTCCGACCGAGTTTTTTGCCCAACGGAGAAAGACCCGGGTGTGAGGAATCGAGAGTTACGCTCGTACAGATTTTGACGAGCGTGAAGCCCGCGCAGGCACACACGCTCCCGATCTCTTCACTTCCCAAATCCCGATAAAATAAATAACAAAGAACCCCTTGCCGATGCGCCGACGAACGGGGTTTAATCCTTAAATTTCGTGCCTTATTTCTCTCTTCACGCGTTTCACGCGCTGGAACTAATAGGTGGATATCTTCTTTCCTCTTGTTTTTTTCTTTTTTCTTTTTCTTTTTTTTCTTGTTTCATACAAGTTTCAGGTAACATCCTATCTTATACCACGGAGAGAGAGGGAGAGAGGAAAAAAGAAGTGAGAAGGAAACGTGCCAACATTCGTTCAGCTCTCCGTTCGTAATGTAAATTTACTCAACTCTCAAATCTCGGCGTTCGTTTGCTTTCACATTGATTTTCGTATGTACCCTGGTCGTTTTACAAGCCCGCCGAAGTCGGCTCTGCCCTTGGAGCACTCCCTTCGTTTCTCCTTTCTTTCTCGAGCATAGAATTCGCGGATTAAGCCCCTCGCGTACGATCTAAGAAAATATTTGACTCGATGGTTTTAAGTGGTTATAATGACGCTGCACCCAGCACCCAGCACCCTGGAACTCGCTGATCCCTGTCACTCGGGATTCAAGGTCTCGAAGGCGTTCAATCGCGGCCGATGGGAAAATGCGCGTATGTCGCGTATACAATATACCTATAGGTATACATGCGGGTATTGTGGAGTTAGAAAAATCGAGAAAATAAGAAGTAGGAGGGTTTGCCCGTTGACGAACAAACGAAATTCCGTTGTTATTACAAACACACCGTCTCAAGTTTGTTATTCCGACAGCATTTCCCGTTAACCACTGACTAATTTCGTCATTGTCACTATCTTCGTTGGGATTCCACCCGCAACCATTTACTCACATGTGTACTATAGGCAGAGTACGTATGGTATACATAGGTATAGTGCACAGGTAGGTAAGCGCATCCATATAGACACGGGCATTTCTTTCGGGCGTTATTCTTTTGTTCTTTAGACTGATGCTGTCGCGAAGAAAAGGAGCGAGAGTCAAGTAGGTGGGAAGAGGAGGCTATAATATATTATGTATATGTTGAAACAGAAAAAGTGAAGGAGGAGGGGGAAAAAAAAAAAAGGACGAAAAATGGAAAACGGAAAAAATCAAAGCGATAGAAAGAGAAGGCAAACGGCTACCAAAGGGACCAAAGGTTTCGTGCAGGCAAAGTTTGTCGATTTCACGTTTGTTATGTGCTCCCAGAGGCCTGGTAAGTTCAGGGTCTCAGGTTAGACCATATACACGTACGGTGCCATGCACACCTACATAGACGCATACAAAGAACAATGCTAGACTCCCAAGAAGCTATAATCCAGCGCGGGGACTCGAAGAGAAGAGCGAAGCGAAGAGGAGAGAAGCGACGAGAAGAGAACCGGAGCCGGTGTAAGTATGGGGTGAAAAAGATCACGGAGCATGGAGGAGGAGGAGGAGGAGGAGGAGGAGGAGGCAGAGTGGAGCACCAAGATCGAACAACAAAACAGAAAACTATTCTAAATATAGAACTGATGCAAACTCGTAGAAACTTTTAACGACTCTTTAATTATCCACGCGGAGCGAGTTCAGGCGATACTGCAGGATACCGAAGAAGATACCGGGGAAAAAATAACCACCTTCCAGCACCGACAGCCCTCGGCTGATCCTGAACAAAGGACGAATGATCATCGGAAAAGAATAATCGAATACAAGAACGGCGTAGGTACATGTGAAACTTTATGCGCATCGACGCTCCGTCATCGCATCTCCGGGGCTTTTTATTTTTTTCTGTTTTTTTTTTTTTTCTATTTTTTCTTGTTTTCACTGATCGTTTTTCTTCCGAAATCTAAAACCGTGACCGGTTAGCAAAATGAAGAAACAAATAGCTAGAGTGGAATTCAAAGCCCGAGGGATAGGGTTTCTTCGTTCCGAAGACGTTATTCATTATCTTATTAGATTCATAGCCTGTGTACTGCACCGTGCAGGCTTTCTTATTTGAAATCAAGTGCAGTCACTCAGGGATAATCCTACGTTCGTTACGCGTGTGTAAGGGCAGATGGATAATGTTATCCTCGTGTTATAAACACGTGACAGTGATTTAAAGCGAAAGGGGTACGTCGGGGTCTATTTGCTCGGCGGGATATCGCGCGAGCGATCTTGTTGTGATACTCGCATTAGCTGAGTATAAGGAGGCAAATATCTAAATATATCTTTCAAGCGGCATCTGCATAACACCACGCCGCCCAACTCCTTAATTGAGGTGGCCGGGGGAATATACAGGGGGAGATTATTCTTCGCGTGCCAGAGGAAAGACCGCGTCGCGACGCGAGGAACTTCGAGAAGGTGAAGGATACGTTCCCAACTACCTCGCGATAGGGCGATGATAATAACGAGGATACGGATCGAACGAGATTCACTTCTCTCGGTCAGTTCGTATTGCGCAACATTTATACGGAATTCCGTCTAACCTATACATCGAACATAGACTCGGCAGGGTTCGAGAGAAAAAGGTGTAAGAGAGAGAGAGAGAGAGAGTGAGCGAGAGGGAGAGAAGATAAAAGTAAAAAGAAATTCGAGTCATTAAACCTGCTTTGCAGTTAGGCGATCGAAACTACCGTTATTTTTCTTCATCATTTAAAATAATTAACGGTATTGGCCCTACGACGCGATCTCGCCGTCGATCTCCCCGGCTGCAGCGGGGAATAATGGGAAAAAACCGTATCTAACCTTTCCTCTATATTCGAGCCCGTGTTATACGCGTTGGATCGCGAAGAGCAAGCCGAGAGAGCCAGGCTGTTATCCGCTGTGTAAAACGCTAATGAATAGCCGGGCTTCTGCGAAGACCTTGAGATGAGGATCACTGCTGTTCTAGGCTCATCCCGGAGCCCGGCGGGCCCTCGGGGCCCTACGTACGAAGGAGGAGAGGTCGGGCCCCGTCTTTCGCTGTTCGCTGTTCGCTGTTCCCTGTTCGCTGCGCACCAGCTAACACCAAGACCTCGAGAACACAGCCTTACATAGGCTCCCATGATCAGCGGCGGCGGGAGTATCAGGAGTAGCAGGAGCGGGAGTCCAGAGCCTGAAATAGACCTGGTCAAGAATCGAACCTCCCCGGCCTTTTCCTCCTTTTTCTCTTTTCATTTAGCAAAAAAGAAGAGTACTCGCGGTATGGCATGGCACGGCCACTCGGGAGTCGCTCGCCTCCGAGAAGTTGCTTCTCTAGCGGGCTGCACCCTCTTCTCCTCCCCCGACAGCAGCTTTTCTCATCGTGTACCTCAGGAGATGCCCTCTGGACCCCCTTCGCCCGCGCAAAGTCACAGAGACGTACGATACAAGCCTCCCGCTTGCTTTATCCGAGATCAACTGAGCTTCTGCACGAGGGGGTTTATCCCGATATCGTCGTGGCTTTCACGGTGTGTAGAGGAATGCGTGTATCTCTCCGTTAGCCCGGCGGCGCTCGACGCGAACAAGTCGACAAGTCACGATGCTTAAATTCTGCCGAGAGTATAACGAGCTGACTGCTTCTATCGGTCTCTCGGTGAACAACGTGGGACAAGAGAATCGCGGTGCGGCTTCGGAATTTTTTCAAAAGAAAAAAAACAAACCCAAAATAAAAGAAAACTATATTCACCCTAGCGCAAGGACAGAAAGGAAACTCAAGCCTGGTATAATCGGCCGGGTAATTTCACGGTACGAATAGCTGCCGGCTTTGATCTCGCGTCCCGGGTGATCCCCGGGAACGTGATCATTTTTCAGAGCAAAGATCGAGGTGTCGAATTCATTTGATTTTCAGTCTATGGCAGTTGCGTAACCTGCAGCGTTGCACGCGAGGATTGCAGGGTATTACGACGACGAGTCGATTTTCCGGGCCAAAACTGGGGAGAAAAATTGATCGGAGATCGGGATTGGAGATGCTCGATTCTCTTCCTCGCGCTCTCGCTGGCCCTAGCCCCGAAAGAAATTGACTATCTTTTAACCAGCTCAAAGTTGCATCGTGAATCATCATCGCCAGCGAGTGACCCCCACCACCCTCGACGGTCGTCGAGCGTGGCGGCAGAGCCGACGGAGGACTCTTAAGAGGACCGTCGACGCAGCGCTACGCCAGTTCGACAACGCGACCCTAACACTAACGTCCCTCTAAGTTGACGTCGGGATCTATACCGGAAGTCAATTTAAACACGCACGATGAAGATCACCCTGTTACTTCTCCTCGCTGGAGCAGCCTTCGCTTCGGGTTAGTAACGACAATCAATTTATTTATATATAAATATACACCTGAACTAATCCATCAGCCATACACAGACGTGCGTTAGATTATGTACAATTCGTAGTCTGGGATTTTCGTTCCTAATTCTTCTCCTGCCTTTATGAAATATGAGAAACTTTGTCTCTTATCGGCGTGAAGTTTTCATCGATATTACCAATTGGCTTCGATTTTCGTTGATGAA
Source organism: Tenthredo scrophulariae (assembly GCA_963978835.1). Lineage (NCBI taxonomy): Eukaryota > Metazoa > Arthropoda > Insecta > Hymenoptera > Tenthredinidae > Tenthredo > Tenthredo scrophulariae. The sequence continues at coordinate 361,425 of OZ022228.1, forward strand.
AAAATTAATTAAACTCTCGAGGCACTAGAGATGAGATTTTGTAGAGAGTGACCACCCGACTCTATATATCGACGCTATTTTAGTATCCGAGAATTCTCTCGCTTTTTTGAGTAAGTCTCAAAAATTTTGTCCGACGAATAAATCTTCACATCCCGTGAAAATTCTTTCGAAATTCATAAGCGACTCGAGGATCGTGAAACGGACTCGAGTTCTCCGGTGCATAACGTACTACATACGTGTTTCATATATTAGTTTTGATTTCGTTCGCTCAGCGGATAAGTGAATGTCACTTGAACTTAGGCCACGATAATATCATATATTCATATGTGGTCAGGATATACATGCTTACAAGCAATCGGATTAAATTGGAGATATGATTTCTCAATCTTCCGCATCACGCCTAATTACGAACAATTGGGCATTCGCGACGACACGATCTGACCATCGTGTATCTCTGACCGTTCCCGGGCCACTCGACGCGCCGATTGATTGCGCAAAACGTACATATATTACGAAGTGATCGATGATCGAGAGGCCTTCAATCTATTCTCTACCTCTTCTTTTTGATACTCGTCAAAGTAATGAGACAGTCTCATTGACGACGTAAGATGAGAAGGAAAAAAAAAAAAAAAACAATCAACACAAAAAGGTGAAAAAATAAATAAATAAATAAAACAAAATACCGGAGATAAAATCATATTGATGGTTAGAAGAAGAAGAATAATAATAAAAAGAAGTAGAAGAAGCTCGCGTTCGCACGTAACATGGTGCATTTACTCGCGTCCCCCCAACGCGGCGCAGACACTGACTCAAGGTCATCAGGTCATTTACCACCTGCCCTACCTGTTCCACGATCTACGGGCTCGAGAATCTTCTCGCATTTCTAGACCAGAGTCACACTTCCCCCGGAGAAGGAAGAGGGGCCCTGCAGTACGTCGCGTACCCGGTCAGAAACGGCTCGTTATTCCCTATTCTTGCTCGTTTATTAGACATTCTTTCATGATTCATCAATTTTCTTCTATATTGATCGCGTTTAATTTGAGCCTGATATACCCACGTAAGCCATTACTCATTCGCAGGTGTGCAATAATTACACGACCATGGATCATACTTATATCATAACCAGAAAAGGTAACCGCAGACTCTTGAACCCGACGTGCACGTTTTCGCTCCGCATTATATCTCATACTATAGGTGCAGTTGTTCATACAGTTGTTGAACTTGGGTCAACAAACTATGAATATAACTATAGGTGAACCTACACTTTTCGTCCGACAAAATTTATGCCTTTTTCAACACCAGAATTCATCGGATGCCCATCGGAGGCACGTAAAAATATGCGAAATAACGGGCAGTCGAAAGATTTGAAAGACGATATTTTTTTTTAGCAGGATTGCAGTCCCACAAAACCGTGTTATCAAAAACGTTCCTTCTCCAACTGCTGTGCTGTACGGGTATAGTATATACCTCGTCGTAGAATGAATTGGAGTCAATGAAACATCAACGAGCCCTTTATTGCCAAGCGTATAACCGCAACTCCGACCACAAGTTCAATGGAACAATTAGGCGTTGCTGCTACCTACGTATATTAATAGTTTTAGGTATATGTATGGCTGCTAGGCAAAAGTCTTGTGTGTTGCATATCACACAGTCGGTTCAATTGCTACATGCGTATCCGTGGCGAAAAATGAATTACGCAAGAAGCTCGGCGTAGGCGCGATCTGAATCGCAATATAATGTAACGGGTTCGCACCTGCGTCTAAATTAGGAAACGTTTAATTTATTACGATTAGAATGCGGAGCGCAGAAGATGTCAACGACGACGTCTGCTTCCCATCGGAAGTAATAGGCGACCGTGACGATTATACAGTTATAAATTTATGATAATCATCGGTATTTTTGAAACCGTTGGACGAATTTTTTCATACGGTTTAAACAAAGTTGAGTAATTTTATAAAAAAATAGGAATCGGTTCGATCTGATTTGTCGCGGCGGCCAAACCTTTGCGGCCCGAAACGAATGCCAAATAATTTTGTTCGATTTCGACCGATTCGAACTACAAATAATTTATTTCTTCCGTATCCGTGCGGCTCCGTAAGTATATCGTAGACGACCGGGACGGTGCAAACGGAGACAGTCGTCGGGACGACTGCAGGCTTAAAGCAAACACGTGCGAGTTGTGTGTGCAGCACGGTGCAACCGTCATTCATATACCGCAGCTACGAATGCGGCGTGAATATATTAAGAAAATATTCTACCGACGACTAAAAGAAACGCAAAGGGTGTACGGGCGGACGTTGGAGGACTAGAGACTGACTATTTTATCGAAACCCGGATATGATATTGATATAGAAAATTGTATGCATAATATACTCCTGATTATGAACGAAGATTTAATTTCTTTTTTAATTTTTTTCTTTCATTTCTTTCTCTTCTTATTCCAGCCCAGAGAATCACGACTATCCAACTCGACGGAGTTCAGTATTACGTATCGAGGATGAATCCCTACAGTCTTGAACTGAACTATTTTTTGGCCTACCAGTACTGCCGGTCTCTAGGACTTCAGCTAATCTCGTTTGAATCGAAGGAAAAGGCGGACACGATGGCCCAGTATCTTCAGAATGCTGGCTACACGAAATTCGACTTTTGGACGTCAGGAAACAAGATTGGTACCGACATGTATCTATGGATGAGTACCGGGCTGCCTTTTAACGCGACTTTCGACTACATGAAGAGGCTTCCGGGACGCAGCGAGACAGATATTCCTCGAGGAACGGAGCCCCAGAGAATAGCCAGAGAAAGGTAAGGAATAATAACGACTATGGAGAGAAGATCAGTTCATCGAGGGCCGAAGGAAAATAATTATTTTCATTACTTCTCAGTGGCGAAAGCGGAAGCGTGGACGGATGCGTTGTTATGAAGTCACCGACGCTCGAATGGGAAGCTGAAGACTGTACCTTACTGAAAGATTTTATCTGCGAACAAACGAGATGCTACTACTACAACTACGGCAGTATTCCAGTCTCGGCGACACAGGGGTAAGAGGTGAGACATGTATTTAGATACACAAGAAACAAGTCGATTATATATTGTAACAAAGTTTCAAGTTGGGGAAGGAAAATTAACAAACAAATCAAGTGGCAAGCTTTTTTTTTTTTTTTTTGTCTTTCCAACTAAAAAGAGCGAAGAGCGTAATTTTATTCAACACACGAATGAGATATTAAAAGATAATGAATTATCAATGAAGTTTGAGGGAAAAAGATTCTAAGGTGAAGTTGAATTTTAGTAATCGTCGACCTTACGCGACGACCACAACTGCGAAGCCAGTCGTGGAAGATATAAACGAAGACAAAGCATCCACGGAGGACAACGCTTCAACATCGGAGAATAAATCGCAGGAAAAGGTGTCCGAAGATCCTATCGTTAATAGACTGGTAACGGCTGTTCCCGCTCCCGCTTCCGGTTCCGTTTCCGTTTCCGTTTCCGACCCCAGCTCCGAGGTCTCGGACGAAATTTCAGAAACCGCGATACCCGAAGGTGCGGATGAGGAGGGGGAGGCGGAACCAGCGAAGGTCGAGAAACACATCGCGCCCGAGCACATCCCAGATATCGCCAGCTTGTTCACAACTAGAAAAGACTCCGTGTTCGACGGGCTTGAAACCCGCGAGGTACGCCCGGCTCCGGTACCCGTTGAAAACGGCGACGATTACGAAACCGCGGAAACCGAATTGCCCAACAACGCCCTGGAGGACTCTCACACCGTTGGTCCGTACGACGGCACGCAGCAGGATTACGTCAACGATCAACCCGTCCAGGACGAGCCTAGTGCGCCGATTAAACAGCTGGACGATGACTCGAGCACGATTTTACCGGAAGCGGAACCGGCCTACAGGTACAACATCAAAGTGCGTTCGAACGGCAAAGTATTAGACCCTCCGTCCAAGTAAATTATAGGTTTAAGAAATTAATAACAGCTAACTTTAGCTGCAGTCTTTTTTATCTTTAAACGTACGAACGATAAGTGAAAAACGCCTCTGCACTCCATCCGTTTATCATTTGTCTTTGGTTTTTCATTTATAAAAAATACAATCTCGAAGATATTAGATCGAGGATGCCGATTATTGTCATCGCCGATTATAGTCGTGTGCGAATTATACGCGTCAAGCGAGACTGGAGATTCGCGAATAGTTTCGAACGATTTTATCTTTGAATGGATACGTATTTTTTTTTTTTCTACTTTTTTCTTCTAACTTCTAAGCAATCTCCTCGTTTTTTTTTCTAATACACTTAGCGACAACCACGGGGTGAACAGAGGTGCTTGGGAAGTAATAAAAAGACAAAGAAAAAAAAAAAAAAGAAGAATTTGTCCCATAATTCCATCCCGAGTCATTTTGACTCGTAATTTCGACAAATAATCCAACGAAATATCAACGAATAAAATTCTCCTGGGATCTCTGGCATTAAAATCAAGCTATTCCGGGTTGTAGCGTCACGGCGGGTATAAGTTATTATAATTACAATAATCGTAATTAATTAACTATGGTGTTGGTCCACGGGTCCCCGAAACACTCACGACTATAATCCAACCTTTATACGTATCGTCGATTCATCGATTAAGGGTACGTTTGCAAGACGAGACGTTTTTCATTCGACATTATTCGCTACAGCGAAACGCCTCTGTCATCCGAACGTATACGTCAAATCATTGCATACAGATATAATACAATTAGTTCTCTTGGTTATAAGAAACTCCCTAGATTCTAAGACGAAAGTTTTTTTTTTTTTTTATACATTAATTATTAATAATTATATTGTACCTATACTGATGCGAATGAGAACTTTGTATGACTGAAAATCAATAAAGGTATTACTACATTTTTACGAAATCCTTACTGTATTGGCCCCCCGCAGAGCGAGGAACAAACAAAGAAAAAAAAAAAGAACAAAACAAGGAGAATTCATCCCCAATTTACTGAATCAAGGAAAGCTCGTAGTCTCAGACTTACCAGCCATTGACGACACCCTCGATATTCAACATCGGAACAACTTTGAACACGTAATCGTCTCTCAAACTGCTAGCGTAAGTAGAATTGGCCAAAAGTGCTTCAAGGGTTCCGTGCATTACCCAAGAGGCGTTGCTTTCACCGGGATGAACTCTCGAGGTGAGAAATATGATCTTTCGATTCTGAAAAATTGACCGAAGCGTTTTCTAACCGCGATTATTTTGGCTCCTGGTCAAAAACTCACCTGTATCGGGTTGGTCTTCGACTCGGGAGCAGTGATCGTTAATAGAGGATTCTCGTTTCCGTTCAGGGTATCGCAGAGCGGCTCAGCGCGGAAATAAACGCTAGTTGGAATCAGAGTCCTTGACCATTTCCAAATATTAGCCATCAGCTGACTGTAGGTGTAGGGGAAATGGTAGGCCAGATAGCAGACGTCGTAAGAGTGCGGAAACGTGACCGTGAAAGACGTGGTCAGGTAGTTCTTCTCTTTCGTTGGTTTCTGATAGCAATTTCTGTAGTAACAAATGTCCGTGCCGGTTCTCACCCACCCGGACCGTCCGAGCTGTGATTCTCTAACGCTGAACAGAATTGGCTTCATACCAAAATTAAACTGCGAATTTGCCTTCTCGCAATTTATTATATTGAATGTGTACGGCACGTTCGCCTCCATGTTAGAAACCTCGAAATAAAACCACTGGTGTCTAGAGCCGCTGTTAACGTCCGGTGTCAATATCAGATCGTACTCGCGGAGGCTGATCTGCAAAGAGAAGAAGAATGACGGGTCGATGATGGAAGCCCCGTGTGATCGAATCGATGATCATATTCACCTGTATAGCTTTCCTCAAGTTTCCGCTCTCGAAACGAGACTCGAACTGCAACTGCTTGGAGTCGCTGCTCCGTTTACCGATTCTTTTGTCATCCCAATTGCAGAGAAGATGCTCGGGCGAATCCCGGCCAACGTGGGAGGAGAAATTCAGGGCCAATTGATCGAGGTCGTAGCTTGTCTCCTGCATCATAGCTCCGGGATGAAGACCCCGATCTACACAAGTCAGGAGCTTAGATCTGCACACTTTTCTATCCTTGCTATTCAACGGTGCCGATTTTCCGAGGCCATCGCCGCCTATCAGATCCGGATAAGCTACTTTCACGAAACTTATCACGCTCCTCACTGTACTAGCCACGATGCAGTAGGCGTGCTGGTCCGTCACGTGCGGCGACATGTCCGTAAATGTTATCAACCCTTTGACACCGGGTTGTCCATTGGAATCATGACCACTTTTGCTCGATTTCGACTTGCTTTTGCCAAACTTGCTGTTGCCAGCCTCCGAAAAATCACCAAAATCGCTCAGTTTTTTACACGTTACAGATTTACCGGTGGATAACTGATTTTGGATACTGCCAAGTTCTCTGAAGAAGCAATTGTACCTGTGGGGATTTTTCATTTCTTCTCTTATTCGGGGATTTCGTTGATTTAAGAATTCTCTGTGCGAGAGCATATCATATATACATATATACTCACGGCATTAGATCTTCCTCGGATCTTTGCGAAGTTATTACACCGGAGAAGAATTTATTTTCGTCAACCTCGTCGCTAGTGTGAATCTTTTTTAGTTTCGGTTTACGCGAGTTATCGCTTTCCTCGTCGTCGCACGAGTCAGCGTCACTGTAAAGCCTGCCGATAGACGCAACGCTGTTTATCTGGCTGTCGGCGTCGCTGCCACTTTCCACACTGTTTGATATCCTCGCGTTAAGTTCCGGCAAAATGAATCTGTGCGAAAAACGATACCGATTCAATCGAGGAATTTTATCGAAGACTGAAACATCTTCGCCGATTGGGTATCGCCCGTCACGCGATGCTATAGATTTTACCTGACGGGTGACATTTCTGGTACCGGGAGTTCCCTCTTCTCAAGGCATTGATTGATTATCCCACAGACTCGCGACAGTAGACAATCGTACGATTTGTCTTCGGGACAGTTTGTACAAAAGCGATACAACAGCTGTAGTCCACCGTTTGACTTTATCGCTTTCCTTCCCGACTCTGAAACAATCACGTCGATCGACACGTCGTCAATGCGTTGACGAACGATAGATTAGAAAAAATCTCACTCACTTATCACGCAGAGATGTTGTAACGTGTTCAAACTATAATTGCTAATTTTTAGCCTCAGTGGCCCATCGAATCTCTCCCATCTTTCGAACAACCGCATCAGCAGATGCACTAGACCGATTTTTACAAACTTAGTGCAGCAAAGTTCTGAAAGAAAAAAAGTGATCGAGATTGGAGAAGAAGATTTTGTGTTACTCATTCAGGGGATCATCGCTGGCTCGATGTTTCCTCAACGTACTGCTGACTGTGAGATATTTGAAACATTCTAGCAGAGTTTTCAGCTTCAGATGGGGCGAGTAACCGACACAGACAAAAGTCTTCTCCAAGGTAGGTACGATTCCATCTTTCACAAGGATCTGAAGGGCGAACGCTGAAAGTAGCCAAAAATATGCGAAAATTATAATCGGCTTGTTTACGCTATTCGTGCCAAAAAATATGAGCGAGCGATGAGTTCTACACTCACAATTCTTAGCCAGGCTCTTAATCATCAGTAACAAAGGAAACAAAGTCCGGCTGTTATTGTAGTTCACTTTCAATAACGAGTGAAACATTTTCGTCGAATTGAGCAGCTTCACTTTTGTCGAAAATTTCGGATCCTTTTGAGCAACCTGAACAACATAAATAACATAAAGAACGACACTCGTGGTCACAGATCTTTCCGACGAGTCTAATCGTCGTTTATCATCGACCGTTTCACCTGTCCTAATATCCACACGATCTCTTGTACCAAGACTTCGGTCATGATCGTCTCTCTATGTTGCAACGCGTTCAACAAGCGTATCAAAACTTGAGTACCGCCCAGGTTTATTAACTGGGAAATAGCCATCCTGCTGTTGTTCCCTAGAACAAACGTATACCACGGGTTAAAATAACGCGATGGTCGCTGGCGCCCTATAGGCCGTCTTATCGCTTACTGATTGCACCCCGATTTTTGCAGCCCTTTGATTTGGTCTTGGTCATTTTTGGGGATATACATTCGTGGAGAATTCCAGCTACGCTGCAGTTCGCTACGTGGTCTTTGCAGCTCTGTAGAATAACGATAAAATTAAGGGAAGATAGAGAGACGAGAGGAGGACTACGCCTGCATTTTATGCAACCCAACCGGCAGGTATTTAGGTGAAAGCCGATGTGAGTACGGGCGATTTTTATAAGATTCTGTTGGAACGACAGTACGGGGCGCGATATGTGGGGACCCCAGTTGAAAACTCAGGAGATTAGTAGACTTTAAATATACCAGGCATCTGCAGCTATCGAGGAACGTAAAACTTCTATTATTGACCGCAGAGAGTGCCGTCTATCTATGTGTATAGCGTATATACGGGTGCCGTAAACGCGGTACGCCTAAGCTATAGAATGATATAGACCTGACAAGCTGTTGTGAAAGTGGATTCGGTATCGAACGAATGTCTATTTCGCGGGCCACATCAATTTCCAAGGTTCGTGCGGGCCTGGAGTGTCGGAAATTGAATAAATCCCATTCCCGGTCTAACAACTGTGCCACAAACAAACATAATAGTCCGCGACAAGAATCACTATTTCTTCATTATCGTGTTATTAGAAAATTTCTGCCATCTTCATCGGGGAATTCGATAATCACGATTCTACTTGTTTGTTTTTTTTTTTTTTTTTTTCCATACGATCATGCGGGAGTAGGGAATAGAATAAAGACTCTTATAAACATCAGTACACCAGGTCGAGGTCGGCTTAACAAAGGATCAAGCTCATGTGTATGTAGATACACAGCGAAGCATCTACACCGCATTGCGGAATTCGCGGAAATCCCCGATAAATTTTCCTGAATTGAATGGTAACTTAAGCGGTCTAGAATCGGCGTTGAATAAAATCATGTCTTTTTTTAAAACGCGAGAATGAAATTAGATCAATCTTCAACGGAAGGGAGGAGTGGCATTTATTTTTGGATAATTAAAGGCGAGGGACCTTGACTCTCTATGAGTTGATGGAGTTTTTCTTTTTCTTTCTTCTTTTTCTTAATGACTTTGTAAAATTAAAGTTTAAATTGTTCCCGATGCCAAACGCGAGGAAATATATTTTTAGACTTTTAGTTCACTGCTCTCGTTCGGAACCACAACATTTCTATAACGCAATACGACATTTGAATTTATGCGAAGGACTTCTCCGGTCGAGACTGCGGTTTTGTACGAACTTCAAACTGCAAGGGGTGGGATATTATATACGCGCAACGCACGCATTTCCGGCTTTCGTTTTATGGCGCACTATCACGATATCTAAATTGTCTTTTTATGGTGATAGATTGTTGCTAGGGAGTAAATTCACCTGCAAACTTTAACCTGTTTTCTTTTCATGCATTTTTTTTCCCCCAATTCTTACTGGGTACTGTTCCAAATTTCTGCTTCATAGCCGAATGTTAATTCGAAGAATACTGATATACGAGAGAAAGAGAGAGAAAGAGAGAGAGAGAGAGAGAGAGGTCTACCTCCAAAATCCTCACGAATATTTCTATTGCGTTCGAATTCTTTCGCCATAGTTTTTCCAAGGTTCGTTCTCTGGTACGACGATCTGTGAACATTTTTTTAAAAATCAATCAATCGACGTTATTCATTTCGTAAATTCGGGTGAAGAGTTGAAAGAAAGCTTCGAAATAAGGAACAACGTTTCTAGGTCAGAACAGGGAGAAGTAAGGTGAGCGAATCGACGTATGAATTCTGACTCTCACGTGACATAGCTGTAGCTCACGTGACGACGGATATAATAGAAATTTACTGGCACTATAGGGAATCAAATATTCTTCATTCTAATCGGCTGTGGATTAACAAACGGGACCGGATATGTAAAAATATTGAATGATTGAACGAATGGGAAAAAAAGGAAAATCGACGAAAACTTAGAGCCGCGCAGCTTTTTGGAAAAAAAAAAAAAAAAACATTGTTTTAATTAGAACCACGAGAGTTTAATGGATCGAGATAAGAAAAGTTTATAATTAGAGGATCGTGGGTTCGGACACACGTAATATACTGTACATACATACATACACATAGGTGTAGGTTGGAAAACCCGTTAAGAGGTATAAATTTAATATTAAATTGGTCCTCAGCGACAACCAATTTTAGCAACAACCTGACACACTGCCAGACTCATAGATTTCTGGATTTTCGCCAGGATCTAATCCGTCAAGATTACTAAATCCTTGCGTAATAAAAACACGGTTCGTCTCACGAGCCGAGATTTTCAAAAATAATACGAGATCTGAGGATAAACGTGCAGCTCGTTCGCAAAACCCATTTCGCTATCTTGTTTTCGAGTTTAAGCGAACCGCGGGGCCGTATAGGTAGATGACCAGAAGAGATGAAGCATCCAATTAATTCTTTCACCGATTCAAATCTCTGTGATTGAAAAAAGATTCAGATATGAGTGAAGAATGAAATATTGTACACCGTGAGCTACGCTGTGGTTGCGATCAGCTTTGTGCGATTATCGTTGCGCAGGCATGAGTACCATTTGGTTTGGAAAAATAAATGTAGGTAACTTGTTGGGATGGTTAAAACGTTTTTCAGACACGCTATGCGGCAGGAATGATAAATCGGTCAAGTTTTTAACCCCGTTAAACTAACTGCCAGTCAAGTTTCGTGTGAATTGGTAATTAATTGAACACAGAGTGCAACAAATGACAGAAATAATCTGTGAAGCAATGCGGATACCGGGTGAAATTGTTAAATGGCCTGAGAACTATTTTCTGTATCGGATTCTGATGATCGCTGCGAATTGAAGGCCGAATATATTGCCATAAAAATTAACATTCGTACCCGAAGACGTGACTCGTGCGTGAATCTTTGCAGCGACTGTTCGAACCGTTTCCGCACCTTCTTGAGGCTTGAAAGCACAAATTCTTAGCTTTTCTAAAAGCCCTTCGTTTATGGCCTCGTCCATAGTCTTGTTGCTGGCCGTCATCATGCTACAAAATATGAAAACGAAGCATTTCATCATCAAGGGGTAAAATGCGCAGAAATAAAATTCAAGAAAGCGTTTCGAGGGATTAAAAGATCCGGAAAGAATTTTATTGGCAAAGATGAATTTCATCTCTGATAAAATTGAAATAGATCGATTATTATGCCATGGAGCAAGTTAATGGCTATGTACAAAGCATCAATGAAAGGCCGTTGGCTGTCCGCCAGAATTGACCTCATGGTTTTATTATAAACGTTGGGTAAAATGACGTACATGACGTGCAACTCGTCGCGGGGTAATTTTATATCGATAGAAGTCGGATGTACGCCCATTAGTTTTCCCAACTCCAACGATGACAGTGCGAAGGATAAAATTATCGGTAAATTTCTTCCTATATTTTATCAAATATTATTAACTCATTTGGAGAAATACGCTGATTGTGAGACAAAGAGAGAGGGCGAGAGAGAGAGAGAGAGAGAGAGAGTTACTGCGAGTAAAATTGTAATTAGGTAAACCCATGAGCGCATATCCTGACACGATAAGAAAAATTGGGGATTGATATAGTTCAATTTTTTTTTTTTTTTTTTATCGTATATTTACTCATCTTCGACGTCCTCGTTGTCGTCGAGAAATTCGATGAATTCCATGGGCTGTAAATTTTCCTTGTTACTCGTGCTCGATCCCTTCTCATCAATTTCCTTCATTTCAAACCACTGAACTATACGTAATGTATGTGATAGGTAAGCTATTTAAAATTTCCGAGGGCGCGTAGACACGACTTCGTGTACGATTCTGACGTGTGTCAAATGAGATTTAAAGACCAGAATAAAACCAAAGTCAAAGTGACAAACCGAATAGACTTTTTCCACGGAAGGCAAGCATTTCTCAACGATCTAGTTTATACATCGTCTAATAATACAACCGGGAGAACCACCTTGCGAGTAAAAAACAGTATTTCGTAGAGTTCGAGAGACGAATACTCGACGTGACTGAAAACTTACTGCAAATACTGTATCAAAGCGTATTCCTAATCTTTGGCCCGAATTTCTATCGAGCCTCACTTCCTAACTTATCAAAATTAATGAAATATAATATGAAAAACAATTATGGGGATATAAAAACGTGCGATATTTGAAATATTAACAATAATAATACTGATTATTCTATATTCTTGCTCTTTGGTTTATCAATTATTTCCCTCTTTATTTTTTCTTTTTTTCTTTTTTTTATCAAATAATAGGAACACAGATATTTTATTCGGGGGGTAAACCAGCGAGCAGGGAAATCACACCGCGATCCTCGCGCCTCCTCGGCCAGAGGCGGTTTGACGTTTTGTGCTGCCAAAACTATGTTTAAATCCCAACTGCACACGCGGCCGGTATTCCTATTATTAGACCGCCTCTTTCCAAAAATTATCACTTTTTTTCTAGCAGCATTTGCATCCGGACGGAGAATCAACTTCTTCCGTCATATTGCGTGGAGAAAAATGAAAAGGCATTTTTTAGACTATTTATTATCACCAAAAATAACGACCATGTGACCAAGGATAGAAATAATTCGACACTCGGCGTCTCCACACACGCGGATGCATGAATAATTTGGGATACTCCGAGACTCTCGATTGTAATAAAGTGAAAAATCGTCCCGGTTGGATTATCGCACCTATTCAAATAGACCCGGTGCGCTGTGGTCTGGCGCGATTGTTCACTCGTTACGTTTTCGCGACAGGTGGAAGTTTTGCGAAATATTTGGCATTCGAACAGTTTACTATGGAAAATAAACTAATATGCGTTCCGTTGTCCGTTGACACGGGGAACACGGCCCAGGTTTTACTTTGACAAATAGGTGCTCGTTATGAGGAAAGGAATCAAAAATATTCTCCCCAAACTTTGTCATTGGATAAAATACTCGATGAACGTCGGAAAGAACGTTTCAGATTGACACGCGTGGAGTTTTCTTCAACGTCGATCGATGCGATCGTTATCTGGCCCTTGCGCGAATTACGCACCGTCCAAACACCTCTCTAATGTGAACCACCGGTTTTATGATTACCACTAATTCGCGCACGAGTAACTGGCTGGAATTATGACGTTGGTCAAGCGCGGAATCTAGTGGTAAGCTACAATAAGTAATCGATGGAACAGTCGGATACCGAGGGCAGACGCGCTACGTCTATACGTCTGCATTTGGCACTTGTTGATGATAAACACATAAGGTGGATAAATTGACGCGAAATAAGAGCCCGCGAGCTCAACCGAACAGGGCCGAGAATATACGAGCCAAGTATTGATTGAAATCAAGCGGTTTTGTTCAAACGAAGAAAATTTTCGTTCTAACATGAAAAAGAAAGAAAAAAACATAGCCAGGAGGTTAACAGGCGCGAAATATATTTGTCGATTAAAATACAGCCGTCTTTTGCCAGGACCAATTGCTGGTGATTATTTCAAGTGGAATTAATCGCGTGTCGTATAAAAAGATACTTTCACTCTATACCTTGACTATGGGGAGAGCCGAGCACGTGGACCGACAGATATTCGTTCATTTCGTACTCTTCAGCGTCTAGTTTGTGGTAGGTACATGTGGGATGAACAGCGCCCCAATTTCTTGATATATACGTTTATTCGAGGCAGCGATATTCCGGGATAAAAATATCGGGTTCTGTCATTGACTCTTGGAGTTGAATGCACGCGAGTTAGCGAAGTTGTAAATTTTCTGTTCGCATTAGAGACGTTCAATCCACAGTCGGGTTTCGAACTCTACATTCATGTGTGTTTGAAAAACTTGAGGTTATAATGGGTCGCGGACGGTTACCGCGTGACCAGTCTTTCGAGTTTTTTTCCTAATTAAATCGACGAAGAAAGTGTCTAACTTTAGCCAGCGAGGTCGACTACGATTTCTCGACGTGAGATCATAGCCAATTAAAATTGGTTGAAAAAATGTGAACCGTATTCAGAAAACGGTCGGAAAATATCGATCCTCGAATATCGAGGGACAAAAGGTTGGGGACGATATTCTCGATACTTCACTTCGTTTCGCGTTTTACCCCATTCAAGGCTAAATCGACGAAAATAATGGAAGCATAACGCGTGAGAATAGGACAGACATGATTTAAGCGAGCAGAATGCGGCTCTTTTCAATCACCTACCAACTACCTTCGAGATATCCGTTTAGTCTTGCGATTTTCCTCTCGTTTTCAACCCTGTACTTGATCTCTTCTGCTCCCAGCATCTCGACGCGTCTACTAGGCTTTTTCTTGGTTCGAAAAGCCGCTGGATTCCGGTGATGAAGAGAGGACCATGTATCCATAGACGGTATCATTTTTGAAACTCCAACACTGACGTATATTTTCGATTCTACAGCAAAGAGGATTTGTAATAAAACTCTGCAATTTTTTTCCGATCAACTTCGTTTGTGTTTTCTTATTTTTCTCGCCGATTTATTATCATACGATGAGAAATAAGTGTATAGGTACAGTAACGGGTAACGCGGTAATTATTTAGCAATCAATGCGGTTTTCACATTTAATTAGATTCTGGGTAAACTTCCCTTCATGATCGTAGAACGATCATTACGGTCTTGGCAGTACGACAGTTCCTATCACAGTGCAGTCCGAAGTATATTTGAAATTTGTTAATCTCTACCCACACGCGAATTTCCCTTGCTGAAATGTTTAATCAGCCTGTGGCATGCAACCCGACACACGTCCGAGTACATGCCGCAGTGGAATGATAATTACTATCTCGACATGGAGATATTATACCCGAAATAAAATGAAATTCGGCGATTTTTCTCCGAATAATTCGATCATATGATTCGATTTACCAATGCTGAAAATAGTATTGGCAGATTTTCATTAATTTTCAGCAATCCAGATTAAAAAATTGGTCGAAACTAGTACTACGACCTTCTTGGGCAAGGTCAACGCACTAAGGCTGATTAATAAAACGAGATTCCGCCTCGTTAGGCATCGAATGGATAGATAAGTAGCTTTTTTTTCTTCGTGTAAAAATGAGCTGTGAAAAAAGAATCAAGTCTGCTGCCGCGACAAGATTTTTTATAACGCTTATATTATCATAGGAAATGGCTCGACATTGATCAAGGTATTAAAAGCTAGACCGTGTCTACCATGTTATTAAAATAAATAAACTTCTTGCATATGTCTTTTGGAATTCTGCCACCACACCCGTCACTCAATCGAGACTAGATATTATATACCCGAGTGAGTGTTCGTTGACATTTATACCAGGGCCTATATTATGATCACGTCAATGAGGAAGGAGCAGCAAAATTTTGAAGTAATACATAACGTGAGACCCGGGTCTCACTATGAAAATCATTATCCTCTCAGAGTTGAAAGATTCTCAAAGTATACGAACAGCTCCGCTTACGAATAATGAAGATAATTACAAGATTACGGACTTTAGGGAAGAAATGAAGCGGAATAGCTACTATAATATCAGCGGATTGAAAGGACAACAGGATGAAAACAGACGCGGTTACTCATCTGGGGATTTATTCCGTTGCGCAACTCCCGATATATGCGTTATTCGAATGTAAATTTTTGGTGTTGGTGCAGCGGAGTGCGCCTCGAAATTCTGTTGCCTCGGACTCATACATGCAGCTATGAATCAAGGTGGGAATAGAGCGTAGAAGCAGCGAATACCAAGTGGATAAATCACGCGAGTAATAATGACGAAGAAAATAAAATGCAAATATCAGTCGCTATAAACAACGATGTTGCTGCGCCTACTGCTCGAGATGTTCTAATCGAAGCACGAATTCTTCGACGTGCAAACCGGTCGCCATATAATCGTTGAATACATGCATCTACTCCAGATATATAGCTAGTTCAGGGTAACTTTCTGCCGGGATAATCCTCTCGTTGCCGCTGAGCTATGGGTGAGAATAAAATCGTCGATTTATACAAATGGGGGATTTTCACGAACGAATACATTCCAAGGTACTTTTCGGCGGTTAGGAAAATTTATACGGTTATAGAGAGTCCTTGGTAGCTCTTTTCGGTGCTATGATAAAGTTAGTTTGAAGAGTGTGTGACCCGGAATACAAAGCAATACATGATGAGGATTTGGGTGGGGGAGTCGAGAACCATCAACGATATATAAGCCTTCTACCTTCTTCGATTTTGAGTTAGTCTGATTTAGTTCCTGGTCTAACATGGATGCTGTGGCTATGGAGGTGAGCTGATCTTTATCCAAAACATCCGTCGCGATTATAATGAATAAGGAGATCGTTCAAAATCCGGTTCAAATCATCGACAATTGAATAGAATAAAAAATCGGGTACCCTTATAATTCCAGCACGAATAATGACGGCGTGCGATAAATTCATTCTTTTTTCATTCAAACAGAATTACCAAACTGATTTCAAAGAATGATATTATAAATAATTTTTATCAGATTGGAATAACCCCTAGACCTAAACAAAGTCCGGCTTTGTCGTATGCGGAGGTTTCTGTCGCTACGATTATACCTGGAAGAGTAAATAATTGCGTCCAATACCGTAATTCGTTATCAAAATTCAAAGCACGTGTGTACGAGCTACGAAGCGCTACGTCAAACGATAAGTTACGTTATTCCCGAAACTTTAGGCTGTGAATTTAATTTCCTATATTCATGTCAATTGATTAAATTTTTTTTATTTCTTTTTCAATTTCTTTCAAAATATTCTACCGAAAATACGATTTGGGCATCTGTTCTCCCGCGGTGCACACGGTTGAGTCATATTATTTTCGCAACCGTTACTCACGCTGTTGCAGCGCAATTAGAGACAATAAATAATGAATAATGGATTGTAAAGTATGAATATAGTTACGCACAGCAAAGAGTGAGAAGATTAGGTAAATAGTACATCGATGCTAGTGTTTTCAACTCAAGCTTACAGCCTTGATGTAAACGACGCGTATTATCGAGGGATAATCGGAGAGTAAAAATCGATTTGATAAAGCCCAAGTGTTGAACTTGATAATTGAAAAAAATAAGATGAAAAATAATAATTTTGCGCTTCCTTCAATTCTAGGCGATCATTTTACTGGCATTTACCGGATCGGCTTTGGGTGCCCTGGTGCCTTTAGGTCCGGGGTTTTACTCAAATTTGATCTCTCAACGTCGTCCCGAATTTCCTGTTCAACCCCTCGATGGGACAACGTTGGACGTTTATCCCCCGCAGCAGTACCTAACATACGACGTTCCTCAGGTATGATCGAACAACAATTGCGTGTGATTAAAGTACTCGACTATATTATAGCTATATAGTAGTAAAGAATTATCATAATGGTTTTCTTGACTCACTGAACTCCTACTGCTGCAACTTGACTCCGAGAGAAGATACGATAGCGGTAATTGTAAGCTTCACAATCTCTATCTCTAATATGCACCGGTAGGGTGGAAAATTTCCCAAGTCCTACAATTATGGCGAGAAATTATTTCTGGACAAATGATAAGATACTTTCTATACGCTGATTGATGTTACAGGTTAACACAGGCGTCAGGACAATTCCTACCGCAGTTTTCGCTAACGGCATACCTACCATAGCGCATATTCCAGCTACTTATAATTACTATGGGACCCCGGTATACGATTTCAGGTTCCCCTTCAATCCGGTAAGACCTTTTTTAACCATCGAATTTTATGAATGTGAAAATTGATGTCTTGATAATTGAATTTGTATCTTTGTATCGTCAGATTCCTCCACCTGGTTCGATGCCATCGACGCCGGGATACATTCCGAGACCGGAACTCCCTCAACCTCCGAATAAACCAACGGACGATGACGGGATAGAAAAGTTGGACGACAAAATTGAACCGGCATACGATCCTCTCGGTGAAGCAGCTGGAGCGGCTAACAGCGACGATACATCCGACGAGAATGACACTGTCAGCGTTGAAGCCTTGTGAAAAATTTCACCCGTCCAACTTTCTTTATAATTTATTATAGCGGCTCTAGGGATAAGTTGACGATGCTGTAATTTGAGTTAACTATAAACGATGTGCTGTGAGATCAATAAACGGATCACTGATCCATAAAGTAAATTGAGTAGATTTGTGCCCTTCGGCTTCGATCGAGGCGTAAAAAATATAGAATCGAATTCAATGGCCTGCGATGCTTATGAGTGGGATGTTAGACAATGAGAATCCCACCACTCATCCAACCACCGAAGAGAATGAATGAACACATTATAGTTTCAAAGCGGTTCAGAGGTCGGTTGGTAGCACCAGAGATAAAGATATCGTCTTCACCGTTAAACTATTACACGCGATATAACTTTATGCTGGAGTCATTTTCTACGAGTCAGTAGCAAGGTTCGATTCGTCCGAGTCCAAGCTTTTTAAAGTAGTCATGTTTCCTCGCGTATTATTGACCTTTATTATTTTCGCATTTTCGGACGCAGCGCCATCGAGTGAACGTGGAGTGGTTGGCAGTGACGTGGATGGGGAAGTGTTTTTTATCGATAGTATGAAGGCGATTTTAAATGAAATCAATGACTTACGTCGTGAAGTTTCGGAGGAAGGAGACTATTCAAGAGAGACTAAGGCCGTCGTCGAAGCGATGTGTCACGATTTTCGATACCCGGTAAAAACTAGACTAGAATTTATGGATCCGCAAGTAACAATGCGGACCGATTCAGTCCCCAGGAGATTTCGTAGAGACGATAAGCCGACTGTGACTCAGAGCTACGGTTCGTCGAATGATTATATGAGCTCTTATTATGCTCAGAGGAAGGCGATCATGGATAAGTACAAGTCGCAGCAGATGGAGATAATGAACAGGTTGACAAGGACCAAGAGTTTAATTGCGGAGAGAAAAAAGCTCAAGGAATCGAAGAAGAAAATTGATTTAGGTAACGTGACTCAGGATCAGCCGAGAGATCCTGACACTTTACACACCAATATCACCGACCCTGACGACCGCGATTCAACTACTCTTCCAAGTTCGACAACCAGCAGCGTTGGGTTTACTCAAACTACGAGCATCCCTCTTTTCGGAATCCCGATATTGAATTCTTCAATTTCCAACGATACTCGAGATCAAAATTTGAACGCTAGTAGCAAATATTTCTTCAACTCGAGTGACGAAGAAGCGGATGATTATTCGAGCGAAATCGATTCACCAAACACGACTTTGTCCCCAATTCGGGAGATTCCTATTCCATTCGACACGGACGACGATAAGATGGATATTAGCGACGAGCCGAATTTTCAAACTCTTGAGTCAGACTGGCCGAGCGAGTCAATGAATTTTATTCCACAGAATGAAGTCGATTTCAATACAACTGAACAAAGTTTGGTGCGACAAGAACTCGGCAATGATACTGCGGTGATTTTCAATCTTGGAGATCACTCCGCTAATCCGTCGATAACGAACGATTCCGCCTTGCATCAGCTGGAGGAAATGTTTCTGTGGGACGTGCCAGCGGGGGACCAGAGGATTTCTCGATCCAACGAGACCGGTGCAGCGGCGAGACAAATCCACGATGATTCTACAATCGAAGAGAATCGAAATACCAACTCAGCCGAGGATCTATTAGGCCACAATTCGAGCCAATCGCCAGACTCTCTGCAGTTCATGGTGAAGATAAAAAGTTCGCCGGAGGTACTCGTTACGAAAAATATAAAAAATGTCAAGACTAGCACAACGACGTACAGGAATTCGACTCACGAAATTGTCGAAATAAATGGGGTCGTGAATTCTACCAAGAGAATCGACGCCGATTCCCAAGACGTAAAAAATATCACATCGACAGACCCCAACGTAACTAAGCCTGCGTCAGAAATCAGTGGAGTGAGTAATTCGCTTATTTCCATTCAATTTACCGAATGAAAGAAAAAATAAATAAAAAGAAAAAAATGTATTCCTTTTCTACGCAGGGGGCCAGTGAGTCTGAATGGTGCGAGGATTGTCCGCACGACTACAGATGGGGAGACTGCGAGGGTACCTTGTTTTATCAGCATAATATATTCCTAAGAAACCGAGGACCTTCTGCGATCGATGCAATATTCGGGATGAATGTCCAGGGCCCGGTGTACATAACTTGCGTCGAAGCTATCCGGTATAATCAGACTCGAGGAATCGTTACTCTTCATTCTGGCGGTCCAGGTCACGATTTTGCTAAATTAAGAATCAGAGGATTTCAGGGAGAAGGTTTTTCGTACATTATGAAAGTCTGGGGCGTTAGCAACGAAGATTTCGTCGACAGTACCAGTTATTCGTATTGATAACAAAAAAGAAGACCTGATTTCGTAACCAGAACGTGAAATAAAATATTACACATGAAATATTGTAGAGACACACTCCTATGTATCCTATCTTTCCATTGAAATATATTTGTCATATATATTATGTATAATATATATACAACCTAGACGGACAAATTTTCGGTACAAAAAAAAAATAAAAAATCAAGGCTTATAATTCAACGAATCGTAACTTTCACTTGTATTACATACATGAATGTATGTGTGCATGTGTGTATGTAATACTTTAGGATATAAATTAAGATCTGCTCGGGGAAGAAGTTGGCACCGGCGGAGGTGGTACGTCAGGAATTTTATCTTCAACCGCATTTTTCCCCGACTGATCAGCGTCGATTCCTGGTAGCTGAGGACTGAGGAGCTGATTATCCCTGTAGGCTCCTTGGGGCGGAAGCGGGGCCAAATCTTGCGGCTGATAATCGAATAGGTAAGGATTCGGTGCTAGGTGAGGGTTGTAACTGTTATAAGAGTAAAAGTACGGATCGTAATAGAGCGAATGATAATTTGGGTAAAAACTGAGCGGATGTTCGCTGCCGTCTTTCCTCTTCGGGATTCCCCCGCCCGTCGATTTTATCGTCGGATCCTCTTTCCGATTCGAATTATTGTCATTATTACTCGGCACCGCTAGAGCATCTTCGGCGTTTGACCTCGTCGCATCTTTGGCTGGTGTTAATTCTGACCTCAGTCCAGCGCCTCCTTCGGCCGGAAGTAATTCCTGGGGTAGTCGGCCGGCTTCTGGACCCGGATATCGCGGGGCGAATTGAGTGTAGTAAAACGGTGGGACATAGCCGACAGCCGTTGTATGAACGACGGGTTGAATCACTGGGAATGCCCTGGACGGTGACAGGTTTTGATTGCTCGTCACCAAGGCGTTGTAAACCCTGGGGACACGCAGGAGTCCGGGTACCGGGCCGGCCAGGACACCGATTGCCAGGCTCAATAAGGCGAGTAAAAGTCTCATCTGAAGACAAATTTCGGATTCAAGTTTTATACCTTTAGGAAATTTTTAACATTAACATTTCGGTACAACGCATATTATAATATCATGCAAATTACTCGCGGATGTATAGGTACGTATGGTAGACTCTAATCTGTTCCGTACGATCGCTGTATGGCTTTCACGAGCGTGAGAAACAGAGATTTTTAACTTTTTCACATAATTCTAAAAGATTATCGAACTTTTCAACTCGCGCTCAGAATCGAAGAAAAGTATTGAAAAGGAAAAATGAATAAATAGAACCGAACGAACAGATTTTGCTACAGGTATAATGAAGGTAAGAGAAAAGTATAAATAGAATGGCGAGAAAAATTGCGAAGATAAAAAAAAAAAAGTGGCATTGTTGGGACAGGTTAATCTAGACATATACCTGTAAAACGATTGTTTGCAAAAAATTAAAACTGGTTTACATTTATATTATTATTGCACCTCAATGTCAGGTGAATGTACATTTTATCCCGGGTAATGCCACTTTTTACATACTATATTATGTAGCAATATTAAAAGCTAATTGTCTGCCGGTGAGAATTGAAAACGGATACAGATATATCAACGAAAAATTGACCGGAGAATCATGACGTAGGGCTATACTTGTTCGTGGAGGCTTGTTCCGCTGGCTCTGTTGCCACAACGCGATTAGATCGTTATCAATTTTCATTTAAATTTCGAAACCCGATTGAATTATAATGCCAATCCCATGTTCATCGATCTTTATTTATTATACAGTGCAATAAACCGGCGACTAACTTCCTCGGGCGATAATACGAGACGGACCAATTCATTTGGCATTGATATACACGCGAGCGAGGACTCTCGCTTTTCTATCGTGCGTCAAAATATCGACGATTGATTAATCATTCGGAAGCCTTGACCTATCGAGTACCGATAAGAAGACGGTTGAATCTTCGAGCCCTCTGTTATTCTGACAAACTGAAAAACTCACTCCCGGTTATTCCCGGTTAAAGAAATCCAAAAAACGAAATCAACGAATTGCGATACAGAAATTTGGAATCACCGCGAAATAAGGAAATAAAAAAGAACGTCTAGCACATTGGATTCTACTTTTTTCGTTCAATGGTTGACGGAAGTTTTCAGACACGATTTAGATGCGGGAAGTGCGTTTTGAAGTGGTATATCCGTTCTTATGGGACATGACTAAATATTTGACTTTCTTTATTTCACGCGTCAAGGAAAGGCCGCGGATCTCTTCGTCCAAAGTTTGAATAGCGTATATTTGAATTTCAAACTGACTCACCTTCTCACTTTTATTCACGTATTCGAATAGTACGAATAGTCGATTAATTAATCGGATACAACGCTCTCGCGGAGATCCGAGAGAGGCTGAGAACACGCCGAGTAGCAAGAGAACTGCATGACTCCCTACCATATATATGCCTCAAGAAACCCGCGATTCAAGTCCCACCGCACTCCCACTTCTCTAACCTAGGCATACGCGATATGCCTATACCTATACCTATACCTATACCTACGTTCCTCGCGGACCCGGCGAAAGTACCTTCGGAATACAAACGAAATATCAAACCATGGAATTTCGATCTATTTTTGCATATCTTAAGGCTCAAGCTTTACTTCCAGTCCGCAACCTCTGTTTTCTCTTCGTTATTCGTCGTTACGTTTTACGGTCAAAAATATGATTCGATTGCTCTTTGTCTTTGTATACCCATAGAAACAATTCCACCTTCCTTATAATTGGCGTTTTATTCGCGCCCGACGTTATCGACGTGGAGATAAAAATGAAAGATCTTTCGTACGTTATTGGCAGAGTCTGGATCGCTGCGCTAAGTATAACTAAGCGATGCCCCGTTAAAAATTCCGTGCGAATACCGGCCGGTAGGTAAATTGATTTGGATTTTATGACCTGCCGTTGGAAAATTGATTCTACTATGATAGTTACGAGAATTGAAATTGTTTGAATAATAAATTCTCACCCGGTATATGAGACCGAAACATGGGTCATGG
The DNA here is from genome assembly GCA_963978835.1 of Tenthredo scrophulariae. Classification (NCBI taxonomy): domain Eukaryota; kingdom Metazoa; phylum Arthropoda; class Insecta; order Hymenoptera; family Tenthredinidae; genus Tenthredo; species Tenthredo scrophulariae. The sequence goes on from OZ022228.1 coordinate 384,709, forward strand.
GCACCGTATAGTAACCGTAGGAAGAACATTCCTGAGAACTTGAGGCCAGAGCTACGTGGCGTTCAAGAAAATAGAAGAGGAAGTCGACAGAAAAGTGGAATATAATCGCGGCAAATAGAGAATCGGAAGATCAGAGAATGATACGAAACCAGTTCGGTTTCTTGCCCGCGACCGTACCTGCAGGCAAACTCGGCTTATGCTGCACGATCCTTGAGAATAATTTTTCTAATTAGATTCTATTAGATATTAAAAAAAAAAGCAAAAGCAAAGGGGGAAACAAAAAATTGTATCAACCGTATTTCGTTACCTTCGTTCGACATTGACGAGATAAGATAATTAGTTTGCGGATAAATGATAGCCTTGAATGTTCTCAGGAAGTTTGCGCTCGAATGAAATATAGAGCTAGCCCAAACGTCAACGAATAATATAAGAATAAATAAAATAGATAAGAAAATGCGGAGGTAAGAGAAAGAGAACGGTAAAAATGAGCTGGAATCGCAGAGTGAAGATAAAAATTTATCCATTTATTCAACCGGTGAGTATATTTTTTATTATTTCCGACAAGCACCGCACGTAGCTGAATCAGCTCTTTGAAATATTTCACAATCGTTTCGTTGATCTAGACCTGAATTTGTAAAGAGGCTTTAAAATTCTGCTTTAAGAATACGCGGACGCGACTAGTTGATATTCAACTCGATCGCTGAATTGAATATAAAATCGAGGTGCGGAATACACTGTACGGTATCTGCCGCGAACTTTTGCGGTTCACTGTCCTCGTGCCGAGGTGTACATATAAAGGTATACATACATACGTACCTTATAATTGCTGGTAATAACAATCGAGAATGTACACATTGAAAATAAGAAGGCTCGGAGATAATGATACGCGAAATGAGGCGCGATAATCGTACGTCACATAAGCGGAACGTTTTCATCGTGAGTTTTTAAAACCAGTTTCAACGAATACCCACTTCCACCTTTCGGAGGTCGTAAATAAGCGATTCTTGATTAATATACTTAAATAGGTACCCGCAGCTGGAACAGCTTCATACTCAATTGAGGAGTAAAAATTACGAACTATACGTGCGTACATGTATTGAAGTACATACACACACGGGGCCCTTGATAATACACATTGCTATGGCGTGAGGTATAAAGAGGGAGGATATACCAGTCACGCAGCAGGTAAAACATCATTATACGAGGTTGGATTTTGATTTGTCATATTTATTAATTCACAGGAATTTGTTTTTGCCATTTCTTATACGGGTCTGGGTATATATTATAATAATTTAAACCTAAACGCCTACCTGCATCCATACATAAATAGCGAACACATAAGGTAACATGATGTACTATTAGCTACACCCCATTCGTTCGAATCTTTATCAGAGCACAGCCCGCAATCGGGGTACGATTCTCAATCTCAAATCTAGTTCAAATTCAAAGCGTGTTATAGGGTTTCGACTATTCGTCCATCATGCGCCAGGCTTTCCTTATTGTCGAATAACGGAATGCACGAAGAATATATCTGATGCGGAATGCGTTGGAATAAAAGAAAAAAAAAAAGAAATTCATGCATCTATTCGAGCACTCTTATCTCTCTAAAAAACAACAAAAATTTGCTCATATTTCTGCAAGCCGGTTGTAATTTCCCATTATATAGGCTCGACAGGTATATAACACATTCTCCTCAGCAAGAGAATCGGCAAGTTTGGCAAAAACAATACGACGAGCAGCACTAGCGGAGAAAGAAGTAACAACAGACTGGCATAAGCTAGGAGCCACCAAATCTGATATATTCCTAGGACTGGCACTAACATTTTGATTATTACAAATACAGTTGAATGTTACTTTAACCCTTTCTTGTTCTTGGTGTTAATATTATTAGTTATTGTGATCGTTGCTGTTGTTAAAAAGTTTCTTTCTTTTCTCATAAAGTTGAAGATTCTTTTATAGCTCTATGACGATGCCTGACTGCAACTCACTGCAGCCATTCGTGTAAAAATCGCCCGAAATATTCTCCCATCCATTTTAAATAGATTCTGAAACAGTTTTTAACCCTATTTAATGATTTTAATGTATACTTAAAAATTAGAAAATGAATTCTCGTTATTCGAGTCGTTGAAATTTCTCTCAGAAACAAGATGTGGGTATGTCCTTCTTCCTTTACCTCTACATTAATATCTGTGCCAAGAGTCATGCGAACTGCAACGACGGCATAATGATATGGGGAAACCGCAGATTCAAAATGATTTCTGGTATATGAATTACGAGGAACTGTTTAAAGGATTCCAACTTCCGCCTTATGCGAATTGCACAATACGTGACGCAATTGTTAGTAGTTAAGTATGGTAACGGGTACGACAACCACGAGGACTGGATCTTTTAGTAAGTTTAACTGTAACTCATCGGGAGCGGGGCACATTATCGCGGAAAGATAGGTGCGGTAAGTGAGATTAGTTCGAATCGGTAACGGAGGGTGATACTGCATTCAATATCATACTGCATTGTGTGTAGCAGCTATACATGGTTCTGTACCAAGTTGAATAATAGAGAGTATTATACAGGCCGATTGCGCAAACGTTGGAAAAATTTCACTTTCCTTTGGCGCAATCTTGTCTAACCCGAGCGTGCAGTATATACAAGTACGAATAGCTATATAGATTATGATACCGAACTAATAAGAACGGCTGAGAAGGAATAGAGATGATCGTGAGATTCGGAGGATACAGGAGTAGCTGCAGGCGTAGTATACTATACGCATTACACATATAAGCAGCGTGAAGATTGAGCATGCAATCGGAATACCACACCGTAATTATTAGCGATTTGAGAAACATTTAAAGATCGTAGTATAGCCTCAATGTCGCGTCAAACTGACACACTTTAAAATTACATCACGGTGAATACAAGGCCATCGACTTCACTGACTTACTTTCAATTGCGTCGGTTTGATACCGCGGTCTTTGGAAGGCATTAGATTCTCTCTCGTTCCGACCGTACTACGATTTAACCATAATTATTAATTGTTCATGTATTGATATTATCGAATGATCTGTATTGTATCCATAATTATTTTAACTCGACGAAAAATCATTATTTAGGCTTGACTTTATAATACCTAAATCAATATTTATATCCGTCCGAGTTCTGCTAACATTGACACTAACATAACATTTGAGATCTAATACGTATACACACGGATATACCCACGTATGTCGATAGAATTCACAATGGGGAAGAAGAACACCGCAGGACGTCGTAATAATCCATAGCCTTGGTAGATGAAAAACATGTTCGGCACAATCGACGCGTATACCATGATATGGAATAAAATGAGAGATGAAACATTGGAACTGTTTTGCTCAGTGAATTTCTTTGATAAATATAACTATCCGTCCTATGAAATGAATTTGGCTGATAGATTATGATGATAAAACAAAAATCACGTACGATACAGCGAGAGAATAGAAAAAATCGAGAGACCCTTGACACAATTGAATATGTGTTTTCCTATCCGGTGAGAATGAGATGGAAGAAGATCACTTCACAATTATAATGGTGATTGAAAATAAGTTGCGAAACATTGAACGAAAGGTAATGTGCCGTGATTGTGACGATGGATGTTACAGACGTGAAATGAAAATTGAGAATCACAAAAAAGATGGGAAAAAAAACAAAAAAAAACAAGAACAATCACGTGTACCTACCCTAGAATAAATAAGCCAGAAGATTTTTAATCCCTCGGGACAACAACTGCGACCTGCGTCGCAGAACTGTGCAGGTGCCAGTTGCAGGAGCGACTTCGACGTCGCCTGAGACTCGATTCAGAATCTGCACTTTCCCTTTCATTTAGTCGCGACTAACGTTAGCCGCAAGTCAACAGCTACGAGTCTGAGTACGAGTCACTACCGTGAATTTGTTCATCTTTTCAAATGTGTGGATAGTCACAGATAGACTCTACCCCACATGTGCTGGGACGTATTTAATACATCTCACACGCGCAGATGTAGTCGCATGGTTAAACAATGACAAATCAGCAAACTGGACGGCATTGACGAGTTTTCTGCTTCACTTCCATATACATACATATACCCATACGTTTTTACCTTGTCTTGCCTTCTGAATAATTTGTTTTTATCTTTCTCGTGTTCAATAATAAGCGGTCGAAAAGTGACTGTACGGCGAAAGGTTTTTAGATTACAAGTATTTATGTAGAAACAGTATAAAAATTCGTCGAACACGAGATGTAGCCATTTTTCTGTAAACCAATAAATTTTTTTCCCTAGCTGCTAATACCTGTCTCGGTGAATATTTTATAAGTCGTCTTTACGAACGCCCGGATGATAGTCTCGGGGTATACGTATTACATGCGCTGGCTACTAGCGCCTGGTAAGCGGCGAAGATGCAAAAGTGCAGAAGTGCAACGTACTCGGACAAAGACGACCTTCGCAGCGTGTACGAGAGATTTTTGTCACCGGTTTAGTAAACGGAGTCTTATTTTCTTTTCTTTTCTTTACACGTCTTATCTATCTCCTCTACGCCACTCTGGCTATCCTTGGGTCAGTTTCTTACCGCGCGATTCAAAAGATTCAAATCTTGAGTCGGTTGAAATAATTTATAAAAAATTTGTGTCGGATCTAAACGCATTTGGAGATATTTAAACTAGAACGGGAAAATTAGGATCGATACAATTTCATAGACTGAGAAAATATAGTTTCGTACTAAGGTGTGTAGGGGTAAATCGAGTGTAAATATTTATTAAAATATTATATAGAATTCTTTCACTTATTTTGTGAATTTTAACAATTCCTTAGTATTACATAATCGGGAATAATTTTTGTACACTTGGACAGACCATGAAACAATATTTTTAAATATTTATAGAGTAGAACGTGGGTGGATTGTCTGGGATTTGTTTTTCCTATATTTATAATTCATTTTGACTGAATAATGACTGGTCGTCAATAGACTGATTTGTTTGAATATGAAACTCCCAACGATCCTCGATAATCAAAGTCCTACTTTGAAAGGTTCTTGATGTACGGATAAATTAATTATGCAATGCAAGAAAAGGGTGGGACATAGCAGTCAAGCAATTTTTTTACGATTCTCGAATGAATTTGTAGAAATCTGATTATACTATATAAACGACGAGTAGAGAACAGCAATTTTAATTCCATGAAAAGAAAATTCGGATAGTTTGGTTGAGTCATAAAAATTGACAATATTTTTGGACGGCCATTGCCGCCCGCCCACATCTAGATACAGATATTAAAGATCTTAATTGGTGCCTCTGGATAGAGTGCGAGTAATGTTTAACTTGTAAAAATATGGATAAATTAGAAAATAAGAGATCGAAATTTTTCCGATATAAAATTCTGTTGAGCCACCAAAAACCTGTACAAGAATTTTTCTTGAAATTGATTAAAAAAGATTCCACTTGTATCTAACAACGTACTCTAAACCTTTTCGGTAAGCTCTGGTACTACTTTGAACAAATCTGCTACCAAACCATAATCAGCAACTTGGAATATGGGAGCTTCTGCATCTTTATTTATCGCTACAATAGTCTTGGAATCTTTCATTCCAGCAAGATGCTGAATAGCTCCAGAAATTCCCACCGCCACATACAGTTCCTAAAATTGAAAACATATAATTACAGAAGTAGTCAAAACGACTGATAAATAATAAAGCCGACAAAGCTAACATTGACAAGAGATCAAATGGCAAAATTATTGAATTTTCAATATCCTCAAATCAATCCTATAGAAGACTCCTCACCGGTGCTACAATTTTTCCAGTCTGACCGACTTGCAAGTCATTGGGTACAAATCCGGCGTCAACAGCGGCACGAGAAGCGCCAACAGCCCCGTTCATTTTATCAGCAAGTTTATATAATAGCTGGAAGTTTTCACCAGACTTCAATCCTCTGCCACCAGAGATAACTATTTTGGCAGAAGCCAGCGCTGGCCTGTCGGACTTGCTCAACTCTTGCTTTACAAATTCTATTGAATTTGAGTTGTAATCTCCTGCAGGCGCTGGCTCTGACGCAGCGCTTCCTCCTTCTAATGGCGCTGGCTCGAAAGACGTACCACGAATGGAAACTACCTTAACACTATCCTTGGCTTTCAATGTTTGGGTCGCATTTCCGGCATATATCGTTCTCACAAATGTATCTGGAGATTTAATAGCTATTATGTCGCTCACAGGCGATACATCTAATTTAGCTGCTACCTAAAATGAGAATTATCGAGTTCTGACTGAGGTTTATCTTGGTCGCAGAAATAAACGGATAAAAATCAGGCTTTGATTTAAATCTATAATGAATACCCACTCTTGGTAACAAAGCCTTCCCAAAAGTTGTCGCCCCAGCAACGATGTGGCTGAAGTTGAACTGTTTTTGCGTGGCCAGTATGAGCGGCGTTAGAGTTTCAGGAGTGAATCCCTTGAAAGCCTCGCTTTCGGCGACTAGAACTTTAGCTACGCCTTTGGCTTTGGCTACAGCCTCAGCCACTGGACCGCACTTTGTTCCGGCAACTAGGACGGTCACATCTCCGCCTATTTGGTTTGCCGCGGTCAATGCATTTTGTGTTATTGTCGACAGAGTTTCGTTATTGTGCTCTGCGATTACCAGAGTCGACTGATATCTTTGCAGCAATGTGCTGAACTGTAAGAATAATTTAACAGCTTTAAATCCTAGCTTCTTATAATCTGTGAAATTTTTTTTAGTAGAATAGTGGAAGTCTATTTATAGTTTAGCGTAACGAACTGCTGATTATTACGTAACTTTTCACGAATTCTAGATTGATAAGGACTTGATTAAACTGTTCTTTAAAATATAATGAATTGCTACTCGAATCTGGCTCACCTGTGTTTTGTTTTTTATCGTTCTTGAGCAAGTGGCGAACATTTTTAAAACAGTCAGTCTTTGTGAGGAATTAATCTCTCAAATTTATTATAATCAGTCGAACAACTAGCTTGTTAGTAAACGAGGGTAAGTGACACGAATCTTCGAAGTAGGACGGTATGTTCTACGGTCCAAAGGTTTACTTCATACATGCATACACCATTGATATACGATGTGTGCTTAATCAAAATTTACGGTACGTATTTACCGACCGAATTTACGAAAGCTGTGACGTTGCACCAAGTATGGCGTCAATGCAGTATCTAATTAGTCGTTCCTCGCATAGTTAGCCGAACGAAATAATTAGCAAAATTCGAGCAGGAAATTTTGCTGAAAATTTGAATCACCTCGAATCGACGATACATCAAAATTCGTGGAAAGAAAAAAAAAAAATAATAAATAATCAACAATAAGACCTGACGATTGCAAATTGAGAAGAAAAACATATGTGTAGAATCGTCACGGCCATGTTTGACGTTCGATATACATTTGTGTCGCAACTGCAAGATTCAATCCCGTGAATTTATCCTCCCACTAACAGATGCGTATTAATTATTATACAAAAAAATTCACCGGATCAATATTGTTGTAAAATAAATCCGAAATGGAGCAGAAACCAATTGTGTATTTGACTAGAAAAGAAGTAATATCGGCCTGTCATCGGCTCCACAGGTAGTACCGACTCGACAAAAATAAACACAACAGCTGGTAGCTGAATTTCGGCGGACTAATTGAATGAGATATTCCAAGTCGTATGTTATTTTTCAGCCCGCATTTGACAGACGAAGAGAATGCGAATGTTTACGGAAAATGCAACAACTTGTGGGGACACGGGCATAATTATATCGGTAAAACAAAGAAAAGATAAAGAATTAAATCCGACTAAAGGATTCAAAATTACTTAGAGGTAATAGAAAAATTTGTGTGTTTCAGTCGAAGTAACAGTTCGCGGTCCCATGGATCCGAAAACTGGAATGGTAATGAATATTTCCGATTTGAAAGTCTATATGAAAAATGTATTGATGAACCAGCTGGACCACAAAAATTTGGATCGGGATGTGCCATATTTTAAGAACGCAGTTTCGACCACCGAAAATGTGGCTATTTTTGTTTTCAACGAATTGAAAAAGGAAATGCCTGAACCTAGTTTACTGTATGAAGTAAAAATCTACGAGACTGATAAGAATATCGTCGTTTATAGAGGAGAATGAGAAGCTTGATGGACATCGATTAGGAATGATTAATTTTTTTTCTTTTATATTTTAAAGAACAGTATGACAATAATCACAGATCGATATATTTTAAGTACGGTAATTACTTAAATGAATGATGAAAACAAGTAGTACATTTCATATTTCGTGTACTCATTTTCGTTTCAAAACTTAAATCTACTAGCATGCTATACTATATCGTTATTATGCTTTATACACATATTATATTTGGTACATGTTTCTATCACATACTTATACTTGTTATTTAATAAAATGCTTTACTCAAGTTCCGTGTATCCGACGATGATACATGTGTCAAAAATACAATTACGTGTGTGCTATTCTTCCTAAGTCCTACAATCAGTCGTATAAAAGTTTCAATTTTCCAATTTTCTTCATCGTTACAAGATTATCAAAAACTCCTCTCTTTTGGCATCAATTTAAAGCAATAAACACATCCAACTAGAAAAATATTACTTAGTTTTTATTCCTCTCTATTAAATCTCAGTCTGTCTCTGTATCAGTAAAAGCAACCCATTTTTTGTCTCTTTAACTTTTCCTTTCTCTCTCTCTTTTAAAAAAAAAAAAAATTTCCTGTGTCTGATTGTGCGCGACTAAATTTTTATGTTCATTTTTTTTATAATACTCTCCGGAAAATCGATTGGGGGAGCTCCTCTTTTCAAATTTCTGGCTGATAATTGATACTCGATGCGCATTTCCCTAATAACTAAATTTACTCGCATGTGATGAACAGAAGCAAATTTTCAATAAACTATACCTAATAATAACTTTAATGTCACAGCAAAACAAGATAAGGAGTTGGCGTCATTACATCCATCACTGAGACTGTCATAATTCAGAAGTTTGTGGTTTGCCTTTCGCCTCATCACATTTCCCGACAAATAAATCCTAATAAGATCTTCGAATACTGATAGTTGCGAATCGTAGATGAAATTATTACCAAACTCAATAATAAAAACAATTTATCATCAATTGCGTTGCGCTCGAGCGAGCAGATTATTCATTTTATATGTTAGTGTTACTGTCTACCTTGATGTAACTTCTAATAGTAACGTAAGGTATACCTAGTTCGAAGTCATTTCTTGGCCAATATTTCAATATCGGTGATTGATGCGGTCTTTCTTCCTTTACTGAAAAATATGCGAATAATACTGCGGCCGTGTAACTGGCAATGAAAATAAACAAGTGCCAGAGAGCGTGGAGATATGGGAAATTCAAGTTCAGCCAAGTATCACAGAATAATCTATCGTTCAGCCAACAAGTTACCGCCAATATCCAAATAGCACCACAACGAACCCCAAGACGATACACTCTAACAGATTTTGTCCTGGAAATGTAAAACCTTGGTTAAAATTAACCATTCAGAATTTCATACTCATTAATGATCACTTCAAAGGAGTCATGAATTGATGACTAGGGATATCATCGATACAGATTGTGGGTGACGAGGGATGTGATAAGAGAGATATTTACAGCGCAGACAATGATTCATAAAATATGTATTTACATAAATATTCACCGGGAGAGAATGAGAACGAAGAATGTACGGGGTGGGATAAAAGTTTTCAATTCACCTCTTTAGTTCAATGACCATAAACCCAAAAGCAGGTATGCACAGAGTCATGAGTGCGAATGCATTTACGAACGGATGAACAACGGCCAGACCAGTCGCTACTACCGTCGACAGTATAGCAAAGATTGAGAAATTCTTTCTGTTATTTTTGAATATGTTTGGGAAATATCTCCTTGGAAAAAACATGCAGAATCCAGCCATGTATACCCATAATATTGCAAGCTCGTCCAACAGTTGCCCTAAAAGAAAATTAATCATGAATATGAAATTATTCTAGACTCTGTGGCGGCGGAGACTGTCTGAAAGAGTTATCAACAATTCAGAGATCTCTGGTATCTGACAAATTTTTACCAACTTCAAATATTTCCTCCTACTTGGACCGATACCAAAATTTCTTTATTTACCTATGAGTGAGAGGGTTGCATGAAAATATGCACTGCTTGCTCCGACGATCATCAATAGAAACCATATTATATGAATTCCTGGATTAACAAATCTGCCATAATCTCTGAAGAGATGCATCAGCACCGGAGGTAGAAGCAGAAAGACGACGTTGCTAAACTGTAAAATTATTATTCATCATTTTACATTAGTTATATGAGTCAGTTGAGTACTTTGTGCGGAACAAAGGACTTGGGGTATCTATTATGACGAGAAGTACAACGGTAGAATGCCATTAAAAAAAAAAGAATGTCTAATCATAGTCCATTGTGCAAGTATCACTTGATTATTATTTGAAAAATAACATTTATTTAGGATTATTGATGCGTGACAGAGGGCGTAACGGACACTGTCCTCGATCTTAGACAACAAATTGTTCGGAACTTGAATGAAAAAAGAAAACAGAAATAAAAAATCAGCTTGTTGAACAAAGGAAATGTGATACGTATATTAATACCGTATTCATAAATTCGGCGATACTTGGAGATATGCTGTAGTTTCCTTCGCACCAATCGACTGGTGAGCTTCCGGGCTCAAAAGGTTTCCACATTTTCAAGATAGTAATTAATCTTCGTGGGTTTATTAAAATTCGCGAACAATGGAAGAAAGGATGTTATTCACTTGACATATTCGAACGACGATGTCGCGATGTGTACTGAACGGAATTTTGCCTTGGTGGTTCCTCAGTCGATTTATTAATGACTCTTGAATTATTAACGACCGATTGTTGAATCGATTTTCAACAGTTCGTTATTGTCAACGAAATAGATATAACAATGTTCCCGTGTCGGGTACACCTTCGGTTTTTCACTGCTGCTACTGCTGCGCACGTCCTTTGTTTTGATCACGTTTTGATTTGCTCGAGCAATTCTGTTACTGTACCGACTGCGCTAATATCTCGACCTCGTGCTCGTCGAGCGGAGACTAACCGAACCGACTGACGTTTCTTGTGTCAACATTAGATAGGGACGCAGCCTTAGAGCATATAGAACGCAGCTGAGTTTAATCGATCTTTAAGAAAGAGTCGACGCGAGCTGTCCAACTTTCTCGAGGTTTCTCGTTAAGAAATAATTACGAAGTTAACCACGTGGCGCTCCGGAACGAGACGCAAATGAGAGCGAGAATCAAGATACACTTGAACAAAGAATAATAATACTTTGGAACTATACGACAGTCAATATTTTCGTATTTATAGATCCTATCGCGCAATCTACTTCCTATAATTTTATACTGTAGCTATAACCGAGTGAAACTTTTAGCGTGTTTTAAATATAGAAAAATATTTGAGATTGTTTTTCAAGATTAGAATTTATATAATCTACAAAGTCGAAAGTCTCGAATAACACATCGCAGCGAGGCAAGTTGGGTTGCATATGGTTGGGCGTCACGGAAGCCTTGAGAATTGATCAGCTGTAGTAGAAATTCTATAATATATATACGTGTATAATTTATCGTCTACTTATAGGCGGCTAATTTCGTGGAAAATGGATCTGTTTTACATTTTTAACGAATAATAATAGCGTGAACTTGAATTTCGATCTGAAATATTTTCAACTAATTTTGGTTTCGCAGCAGTGAAATACCGATGAAAACTTTAAATTAAATTTACTACATCGAGCTACACCCTCCATCGTATAGATATTTTCGATTCGAACCGATTTGAGAAGATACTGATACGCATTTGTCTTTAACGTAAGGGAGGATTAGTGAATATTACCAAAGTTCCTAGCGGTTTTTAAAAATCGGAGACAGCTTACCCGTGGAAAAAACAAAGTACTACGTTAGTGACAAGTAGTGAAATATATATTATAGACATGTAGATTAGTTCTTAAGCAGTATATGTAATGTAAAATTTATGGAGCTTCCAGGTAAACAATCAATATGAAATGTGATATTTTTCGAATCAGAAAAATCTTCATGTATGCTCGAACAGCGCCTGAAACATAGAGAGAGATTTATTAGTATATGAGGGGATATACAATTGAGAGGTCACATAGAATACGAAACAAATTTTAAGGTATATTAATTCACAGAGATTTTATAAATACTGGCCTGAAAATAAAACTGTCGTGAATAAATTGTATGGAAAATAAATAGAGGTCAAGAGAAAGCATGAAGCAGAGAGATTGGTAGCGTGGCAGTCGGCGTCCTCTTCGAGCGCAGCATCTCTGACCACCTCTGTACCCCACGTTAGCACAGAGGTGCAGTGAAGCGTCTTGCCCATTCAAATGATTCGACGTTTGGCACCACGTGTACGACTTTATTTATTAAACCACTATGCTATGTGGAAACAGTAGAATTACTCGATCGATAGCACTCGTAGATATTGTTTGATTATGTAAAGGTATATATCTAAATATATTTATTCATTTATTTATATTATTTATTGAATATGATTGATTATTTCTGGGGAGAGGTTCAATTAAATTCTGATAATTCGTCGTGCCAACTCGACCTTCGAATCATTTGACGCTGTGGAATAGAAGATTTATCCAAACCTAACGACCTTAGAATAACGCGTACTGCCTACCCATTGCCTTAGCCCCAAGCCCAACGAACGCGGTGTTGAAATTGAAATAGTGACACGCATCTCACATTCTCAACCGCGAAATCCTACCTACCCACCGATCTGTATATACCTATGTTAAATTCTTAAACGAACGATACCTAGATATTCACACCAACACAGACATTCCTCATCAAGCACACCGTGGTGAGAACTTACTTTTGCATTTATATAGATGGCTGCAGTGATGTCCTGTGAGGAAATAAAGGGTTATAGTTATCATCCTATTCGTTTTTTCATATAATTCAGTAGGGGTACTTTATGATACCCTGTGATGTTTGGATCGAATGAATCTAAGAATTGAACGAGTATCGAAACATTGAGAAATATTTATAATCCCATAAACTTTTATGAAAGAAACTGCTTTATACTATTGAATACACAAGATATTATTCGATATTGAATAAAGGTGCTATTTATTTTTAAATCTCAATTTTCAAGCTCAATTTTGATAATTAGCAAAATTTTTCGTTCAAATTTTTGTAATCTAGGCTAAGCAATAAAACAAATCATGAGAATGAATAATTGATTCAACAAACTAATTTGAGAATAATAAATTAAATTTTTCAAATTGTTGATGTCAAAACGCGCGAGCTAATAATCAGAAACAATATATACATAAACATAATGAACATAAATATTATAAGTGCACAATAAACATAAACAATATACATGTATGCAGGTTTACCTATATATATAGTCAATGTTACCGCCACGCCACGCGCGATAGAGAAAATGAGAATGCCAGATTTTATACAACGGCTATTCTGCCGGTGTTACGATAAAGCACATCGCGAACACAGCAGAGACCGAGGAATTTAATCGCATGCGAGACTCACCATCCTGGATCTCGACACACATGAGAACGACGACGACGACGACGACGACGACGACGACGAAGACGACGGTAGACCAAGACGTATCCATAAATAATCCTTTGACGAGAAAAACTTGAAGAATATTTCTTGGGTACAAATAGGGCAGGGCGGGGCAGGGTAGAGCAGGGCAGGGCAGAAGAGGGTATATCCAATATAGGCATTCCGGAATTTATATGTATGTATACAACACACTTGGGGCAGAATTTAGAACACTTCACTTCAGGGGGGAATAAAATTGAAATAAGAACTCACTCGTAATTCACTATTTTGATATTATATAGGTATATGCCTTCAGCGCATAATTGGTATGGTAAATATTATAAAACACTTCATTCGTAATTCACTGCTTTGATATTAAATATGCATTCAGCATCGGGGTTTTGATTAAGATAACACCTCACTTGCAATCACTATTTCGATATCATAAATACATGCCTCCAGCGCATGATTGGTAAATATTATAAAACACTTCACTCGTAATTCACTGGTTTGATATTAAATATGCATTTAGCATGGGGGTTTTGATTAAGATAACACCTCACTTGCAATCACTATTCCGATATCATAAATACATGCCTCCAGCGCATGATTGGTAAATATTATAAAACACTTCGCTTGTAATTCACGGTTTTGATATTATATATGCATTCAGCATAGGGGCTTCGTTTAGATATCACTTGAAATTCACTGTTTGGATGTATTATACAGGTAGATGTGCATTCCGTATGCTCCGTAAAATTTTATATTCGATATTGCGATCCGGTACACTGTCACACTGTATATTAACGCGTTGAAAAGATATCTATCGTTTTAATATACTCACTCTCCTATACCAAACATATTTCGAACAATAGAGACGAAACAAAGGTTTTATTTCATACTATAATAACACTATACGTTATTACGAAATAAATACAAGAATAAAGAAAAATAAAAAAATATAAACAATAATAATAATAATAATAATAATAATAATAATAATAATAAATGAAATAATGAAACAAATGATAGGGTCGTAAGAGATTCCGAAAAGATTTACTCGTAAAACACTCGTCACTGGAACGCGAGAGAGAAAAAAGCGAGAGAAAATATAGAGCGGGAGCGAGAGTTAGACGGAGTACGAAATATGACGTGTGATCGTCTAATAGCCAGTTTTCGAACTTCGATTAGAAAATAATGAAGAATCGTTGACACACCCCACCCTTGGTCGTGTTTGAACACTATTTTATTCGTAAAATCAGTAAAAACTTGTGAAAATAACCGGTAAAAAGAATTCCAGGATAAAATGGCGGAGTAAATACGATCGTCAACCGCCAAGCCACTGACACAAGAGCATCGGCTCGTCCCTCCCCCCTGACGGCATGACCAATGGCCGGATTCAAACTCCAACGGCTCAACAACCGAACATTGTTTTATACGAGATGAATTTAACGATAATTATTGACAGAATCATAATTTGTATGTTTTTTATCCCGATATATATGGAATGTAGATTTTATGAGACCCTACTTTTCTACCTGAGGCCCGCGGGAAGAGAAATAGAAGAATGGAGATAGAGAAATGTAAATCATACCTATACACTTAGTTTTCGGATGAAAACGTCGCCCCAACTCGCGGATTTCGCCCCGTTTCAAAACACGAATTCTTCTAGAATACGATACTTATAACTCACGCGTTTAGGTAAGGCCCGGTGATGCCGAAATTCGGCTCAAGGAATCAGGCGTCGAACCTGTTGCTTCACTCCGCCAAATATTACTAACCGTTGACCGCGTTGCCACTTTACTCCGCGGTCCGCCGTAGCGCTTCATATGTAAATACGCCAAGATGCACTATAATCCCGTCCGTTAAGAAAATGTATTAATGCGCGTGGGGGGGGGGGGGTTCGCGGATGGGGATACTCTAACCGATAGAGTCCCAAGCTAAATACGCTAGGGAAAATAGTACCGTTGATTCGAATTATCATTCTCTTTATACTTTGAGGTATACAAATATTATTATAAAATAATTCCACATTTGAATATTTAAATTGTGGATAATATTTTATTTCGAACCTTTGAATATATCAATATCAATTAGACTACTTTGACTGTTGTATATATACTCAGCAAAAAAATTAACGGTCCGCTTGAATCTATCAGGAAAAATGCTTGTTTTCAAAACGCTGTAACTCAGTGAAATGTTAACAGATAAAATATCCAAAAACAGCATTTTGGAGCTACAGATTTAAGCTTTAAGATGCTTTTTTGTAAATTTTTTACCACCGGATAATTCGATCTTTGATAATATATAGTATATACGTTACTCGCCCGCGTGCAAAAGCCGGAGATTATTATTGGTGTTGGCATGCAATATGCATACGACTGATGTAACTCAAGATTGAATAACTGGGTGAAAAAAAATCTAAAACAAATTTGAAAGGAAGAATTTTTAAGAAAAAAACTTCGAGCTTTGGAGTTCTTACTCCAAATTGCATTTTTATTTCAGACTATAGAAAAGTTAAAAAAAAAATTATGTTTTCACGCGGTTTTTCGATTTTTCATTCAAACGTGCATAACTCGGCGAAAAATTATTGCAGACAAAAAAACAAAAAAAAAAGCCTTCAAAGCTGAAATTTCAAACATGAATACCTATCCTTTTTTTCGAAAAATTATTTCCGCAACTTTTCACCGAGTTACAGTGTCTTTAAAACAGGCATTGCTCGGGAGAGATTAAGGTGGATATTTAATTCTCTTTATCTGAGTGTAATTATAATTCGATATCCCATTACCAGCAAGTAATAAGCATATCAAGTTTTCGCAATCTACTCTCCTATCAACTAGAATCTCAAACAACCCTTGAGTCGATAAGGCAGCACCCACACAGCTGCGGTCGTAGTTAAAACACTGACGATAACGTGACGTGGGGTGGTTTCGAAAATAATTTTTTTTTCAGATAAAATTTCCATACAAAAACCCAATCGCAAGCCTATTCATACGTAGATATTGCTTTTGATTCCTTCGAATCTTCTGAAATACAAGGAGGAAGGAATTAATTGATAAATTTCCGTCATATACGGACTGTCGATGGGGTAGATAGTATACATCTCAGCACATCAGCGTCGCATGTACCAACCCATGGAAGTAGTTGGCGTAGCTTTCCGAAATCGATATCAGAATTCGATCCGCAGTATATCTATATTGTATTCGTCGGGGCCTGGGATATATGTATAGTTATATTTGGGAGGGATGAAACACCTAAAATTTCGGTCACGCGTGTCACGCTGCATCTATGCACTTGCTGAAATAAATGCAATCCGCATAAACAACTGCAGCGCATATACACACATGTATTCAGACCAGACGAATATCTGTGACACACGATCATTCCCGCAGCCTTTTACAGGCTATATCTTAAAAATCATCTCGCAGTCATATACTATACGTATATATATATGGGTAACTGTTTAAAGCTGCCCGATCCCCTCGGAGACTCGATAGAAAGAAACGGCGAAATCGACGTCTCAGCGCTGAAATGTTCCAATCTACCGATCGTCTTCGTCATCGGCGGACCTGGATCTGGCAAAGGTGAGCCATACCCCGTGGGTCGAGGACCTGGAGGCGACACCGTCTTCACCCGTTACTGGCTACCATCAGGTACACTATAGTTTAATACGGCCGGAAAGAAACCAAAAAATAAATCACCTCCAGGTCATCTAGATCGTCAGACAATTATGGCTCGTGAAAATGATTGGTACCCACGCGCAATGATTATACGTGGAATTTCAGTTGGGACAATTTATTGAATTCTGGTGCAGGTACTCAGTGCGAGAAAATCGCGAGGGAATTTCGCTACCTCCACATTTCCAGCGGTGAACTCTTGCGGGCGGAAGTGGACAAGGGTACGAAACGGGGAATTATAATCGGGCGTATAATGGAGCTTGGCAAGCTGGTGCCGATGGACGTCGTGCTGGATCTTATCAAGGAGAAGATGCTATCCGCTATTGGCTCGTGTAATGGTTTTTTGATCGACGGATACCCCCGGGAAAAGGGACAGGGAATATTCTTCGAAAATTCGATCCGATCGGTTGACTTGGTCATATACTACGTCGTGACGGACGACGTTCTTCGCGACAGACTACTTGGCCGAGCTGTCACCTCTGGTCGGGCTGACGACAACGAGGAAACTATAAAGAAGCGAATCAAACAGTTCCACAAGTACAACGACGCTGTCGTCAAGTATTACAAGAAGAAATTAGTCGCCATCAACGGCGAAAGAGACGTTCAGTCAGTTTTCAAAGACACTCGTCAGGCCATCGAGAGTCTGGCGCATAGATTTGCTAATACCTAATGGCTGCTGGCTAGAGCATGGAATCGTTGCGATCTCCGACTACCGATGTATAATCAATAAACGCGAAATGACCATTTGACGAAATTCAACGATTATTTGATAAATTATGAGTTTTCCCTATCAACTGAACATGATATGAATTTCTATCCTTTTCCCTCGCATATTCTGAAAATGTGGGTGTTCGGATCAGGGTCCCCGATTTCCCGGGTCTTCTCGTTCGCTCGGGTTCAGTTCAAGTTTGTGTGAATGCGGAGAGGTATGGGTACAGTGGTGGTCGTCGAGCTGGTGCAGTCACCAGCTGGCGAAACGCCGGGTCAGAGGGTAATCCTATTGGCGGAGTGTAGCGTCGCGGCGCCTTATCGTCATTGGTTCGTCTCTATGAAACTGGGCGTGGCGTTATGGGATCGACTCGAACTTGGTGCGGAGGGGCTCGACACCCCCGCAACCGGTGAGTTCCTGTCCTGGCCAGAGCTCGAGGAGCCAGCATGGCGGCATCCGTGCAGAGATTCTCTTTCCACTTTGTTTTTACCAGATTTTTCGTTTTTCAAAATCAGCCAAACCCACCCGAAGTCAGCGCTCCCAGTCCCGATCCGATTATACAGAAGTCAAAGGATCATCGCCTTCCGGATCCTACGTCTTGAAATAATTGCGGCTGAAGGATCGATAAACGAAATTTCACGATGAAAATGCAGTGAGATGTTTTCATCTCCCGCAGTTTCGTAGATATATCGATTCGAAGATTTTCTTAGCAGAGCTGATCGGAGAATATAAGCTCAGGTTTTCGGTCCTCCTTCTCTGCACAGTAGAACCTCCGGCACTGTGGCGTATCGGCCTACATTTTCCTGCAAGTACAGGGCCGTAGAATTAACCTGATAGCACCCGAGGTTTCGTAACATACGTATGGTGGGGGTACCTAAGCGACAGTGCCGGGGGTTTTACTGTACTCGATCCGGAGTAGAATATGATACTACGTCGTTGATACTGGGGTGTGAATAGAGTAGGTAGGTATATAATTGATGTTCGGGTTGTGTGCACATCGTTGGGTTCTATCGCAAATCAGGATAAGGCTCGAGGTTCGAGGGGAGAGGATGAAGCGGGAGGAGAAAAAGAAATTATTTTTTGACCCCAGTCAAATTTGTGCAAAGTTTAATCCCAGCCTCGATCCTCGGACCTCGGCTAACCATCAGCAAGCGCAAAGCTCTGCTCTCCGTTCTCCGTGGTCCATTCTGAATTCTCCATCCTCCAGGCAACGATCAACAATTATTGCCGAGGTATAGCCGAGGAAGTGGAGGGAGGCTGTCCCTGGACGGAGCCCCAGCTCCGCGGCGAGGCCTGGTCCCCCAGAACCGCGATGCTCGTATGAGCGCAGGCGTCGAGACGCCCGCCGACGCCACATCAAACGTAGCCGCTATAGGTTAAATCCTCGGATCCGTTTTTCTTGTTTTTCCCACAGTGGCACCTGATCCCGCCTTCAAAAGTAGACCCGGACCAATCCGCGGTACACATCGTCCGTTGCTTTCGCATCTCTAGCTCCGTCGGGTACCATACTGCTCACGGTCAGTCGTCGTTCGTTATCAGATCAGAAAGACCCGCGCGTCAGTCAACTGTCATCGCATATTATAATATCGGTCGCATAACGAGTATTTTGCATATTTATACACATATTATTACAATAAATATTTACCAGTGATCCGCTAACCAAGAAACCGCGAGTATCTGTATAAACACAGTGAAACATCCGCCGATAGGAAAAAGTAAGTCCCGCAGTTTAACAGTGCAGCTTTCAAACGATTATCATGTATATAGCATCGATCTATTGCCGGTTGAAATTGAAACCCCTGCCGGCCAGTAAGGTCAGAGTTCAATGATCGTACCTGAGATTGTTTAAAATCAGTTATTCTACTTTGTAACTCGAAAATTGATTCGCGTGTTTCAGTTCCCTCGTATAGAGATTATCGGTGCTCCGATTTTACGCTCGAATATATTTCAACTTCTCATTCAAAATCTTGGAGCCGCTTGATGCATGGCTTATGCGTGCTCGTATCCTAATTATATGGAAATCTTTCGGATTTCTCTTCAGAAAACTGCCTAGTCCAGGTGAATCACGACGCCGAAACGCGACGGGAGCCATGAACGGAGCGACGGCCGTCGGTACCGCCGGAGATCATCTCCGTCAGGCACAACAACTTCGTCACACCAGCAGCCCCGAGCATCCAAGAAGCCCGGGAAGTCCTCTGAGCCTAAGACGCGGTTAGTCAATTTTGAACATTCAATTATATCACATAGACAGAGCTGGAATTGGCGATTCATTTTGTTAATCGATGCGTATATTATATCGGTAGGTATATAACTAGTAAATCGGTACCTTCTATTCGCGTTTGTATTCGAAAATTGTGAATTAATCCGAGCTTTGCGTATGCACACAGTCCATTCACAACCCATGTATTGATATAAGTTAGAATTTCAACGCCACGTGTCGTCGCGGTATTTGATGTAATTATATATTTCAGCGAGTGATGATCTCACAATAATATAGAGATACAGAGTACATAGCGGCACAACTGCGAACATATTGAATACCCGATGTAAACACACACATGTAACACTTGAGACCGCAAACTTCGAAGATTAATTAATGGCTCGATAATATACGTGTAGTGAATACCTCGGTGAAAATACACGAGCCCTAGTCGTTTCACTGCATCGAGCCGAACACCTGCTACTCGTGAATTTCTTATACAAAAGTGGAATCTGCTCAAATAATCGTTCGCCAGCTTGTGTATCATTTTCTCATATTGTACGCTAGTCGAGAGAAATTTGTGCTTCAATTTGGCCGAACGGATTCGCCCTTCCAAAGATAATTAATTGATAAATTAATACCCTCGATTCCCGGATCCGGTCTCGGATAACGATATAAGTAAGTCTGCAGCGTCGGTCGACGTACCCGAGAGATGCTATTCATCGCCTGACTTATGCGAGTCGTGCGAATCGAGGGGATGAAGCGACGTGGATGCAGGAGAGAGGCGAGCTAGCTGCCATTAGAGTAATCGAATTCTCGTTGCGCGATCGAGAAAAAGGTATCGTACGTGCGGTACATTTATTTTATGTACCGGGTGTATCGCGTTTTATATCATTTTATCGCGACTCATGAGTTACACGTTTCTGGAGTGATTTGGATGAATCACCTGTGAGCCTGAGTGGTTTTCGTGCTTCTTATATATATACACTCTCGTCTCTGGCGTAATATCCTGCGCGTTCTTATCCGATAGAAACCAAATGCTGGAGCGAGTCCAGGACTCACATCTGGTTTAAGAGTAAGCGTTAAATTTCATTAGCATATCAATAGTGGTGGCTGGTGCGCCTCGAAAGTCCTAGAGAGCTGGGGGACGTCGGGACGCCACCTGTGACTCCGGCTTATAAGCCTGGCATTTTTAGCTACAAATATCAAACCGCTGTAAATCGCGTCTAACAGATGGATGAGAAGAGAAGTATCGCTTTGCTTCAATCGAATCTTCTGATGATTCCAAATTGGAAAAGAAAACCGCGAGATCGAGGGAGCTGAAATTTGAAGATCGACAGAGTGGCGGAAGAATTAAACGACGGTGAAAATTAATTCAAGTTCGCACAATATCGAGGTCTTGTAATTTTCTTAGCGCCCCTTGAATAACGGCAAATAGAATCCCATCAAATCGCAGCTCAATCAGCAGCCAGGACTAATAAACTCAGTCTGTAGTTAGGCTGGCTATGATCAGCGGTCTCGGAATAATTCGAATAATTCAAACCCTAGGGTCGCGGCCCCGGAACGGTATAGGGGAAAATACCATGCCATTTCTATATACATATAGTTATGCACAATCTACATATTCATGGGCCTGCAGCACCGTTACTTTATACTTCTTGAGGTTTTTCAAAGCCCATTTCACGATGTAAATACTGTTTGCAGAGAAACAGAGAAAATTAGATACGCAAAAGTTGACGTCTAAACGCAAGAGCCACATGAGCCTTTAGGGATCAGAACAGAAATAGCAGGAAAAATAAAAGATATATAGGTGTGTCTTATCAGACCCTCGACGTCCCTTGGGAATCGTTCGAGGGTCGTCAGAAAGTTCGATTCAACTTTTTTTCTCTTTGATTATTAATTCTGTTCTAAATCGCAGCTTGCAGACGATGATTTCTTTTTTTTTTTTTCTCAACTTCCCAGAGAGAAAAAACAGCAAGTTATTTTTTTTTTCTTACGTAAAAAGTGTGCAGACAAGAATAGTCGTAATGTGTACTGTTCTGCGATCACGCAGCTCCCTCGGACATGCCAGGCACACGCGAGCTGCCGATCATTAGGACAATATATTAGGCGAATTTAAGTGCCGAACTGATTGTCAGCCGTAACTCGTAGGCGGGTAATATTTATGTGTATTAAATAAATGCAATTAATTCTTATGCAATTGGTGTCGAGGGGGTGTGAAGGTCCCCTCTCTTTTCACCCTACGTATAGTATAGACTCCTTATAATGCAATCAACCAGGGGTTCACCAGGTCCTGCAGTACGCTTCTGCTCTTGAATGGGGTTACTAACGCCGAGAACGTCGCTGAACGAGCACGAGAAAGAGATTTAGGGATTACCGGCCAAAGGGGGTGGCAGACTGATCGGGTCAGCGGAAATGAATTGCTTCGTAAGAGTGGTCTTAACTGATTAACTTGATTGACGGAGAAAAAAAATACTAGCATTACCATTCCTTATTCCATCATATATCCTACAGTTGTGCATATACAGAGGTGTACTATATGATAGTCTGATCAACGGTACATATACCTGCATAAAAAATATTGTGTTAACATTGGAGTTGTTCACATCTACGATAGGCATTCAAGTTCTCTCTACCGATATTGTTATTCATTCATTTATTTATTTATTTATATATCTATCTACTTGATAATTGTGTCTGAACCGAAGACCTCTGCACACAGAATAAGGAACGGCACAAGGAATACGAAATGTTGAAGAAAAAATCTGTTTATTTTATATTCTTATCAAACTCAAGTATTCCTATGGGTGAGGTGGTGCTTGTTTAGTCGAGTTTACGCAACTGTTTCATCGTTTCTGGTCTCATATATTATTAACAAATGGCAGCAGGAATCGAAGGTCTTATCGCCGCGCCTGCCTGTTTGTCTAGCGATATACACTCGATGTGGATACATTACCTATACATATATTACACATGTGTCGTCCGAGAGCATACGTTCTGAATATTGATAATTACGCTTCTGTTCAGAAAATATCCGCCAATAATTGATCAGCTGTAACCTGTTTCGTATGAATTTCTCTCATTATCGTTCCAGATTCGGCTGACAGTAGCGTAATTTCGCCTGGACTTCCGGAGCGTTACAGTCCTCTAGGTGCTACCGGTTCAGCGTCGAGTCTCGACCCCTACGCAACCCGGGGAGTACAGGACTGTCCGCTACCGCTCTGTCGAGGGATGTCATCGGAATTTGCACCCCCTAGATCGCCGTACTTAACAGCGCTTGGAAATGGTCATCCCCACCTCATGGGACAGGTGCAACAGCAGCCTCAACACGGCAGCAAACCACCACGGACTTTGGGGCTTATATGCGTCGTCTGCGGAGACACCAGCTCTGGGAAACACTACGGGATTCTTGCCTGTAACGGGTGCAGCGGGTTCTTCAAGAGAAGTGTACGCCGGAAGTTGATTTATCGGTAAGCTGATGAGTTTGTTTGATTTTTGATGTACTGGGAATTTGATCGTTTACTCCTGATCGTGATAATCCGGGTCTATGAAAGACGTTCGATGCTCGAGTCCTCGTGTGAAATGGTCCAATGTCGGGAGATCGAGGACAACCAGGAATCAGGGATGATCAAGCGGGCTGGTATCAGTCGCGTACGATTTGACCCGTCCTTGCTCCTTGGTCCTCGGTGTATATCTAGATGTATACGGATGTATGGGTATAAACCGGAGCCATGTGGCCCTAGAGTCGAGTGGGATCATCCTAATACCGCCAACAATGGTGCTCATCTCCCGGTATCATATCGAATCCCCGTGTCTGGGCGAGCGACGGGCCAACAACCCATCCCTCGGGAACTGCCATCCATCTCCATTGAATCCCTTTCAACCATGGGTTCGATCGGCGGGCCACGGCATCCTCATACAATATAGTCTACCAGTATACATGTATCGTATATTTGTGAATATACATGTATACATACATACATACCTATATATGTACATAGAGAGAGAGAGAGAGAGAGGGAGAAGTAGAGGGACTCATGGCCTGGCCAAGACCAGCAGGGAAACACTTGATACACAAGACCGTCGACCCTTCGCATTCTAGTCTTCGGAAAAAAAAAGTATGGTTTGAAAAATGAATATTTTCTCTACTGTGCCCAGGCGTGACCGGGAAACAAATTGAGGAAGAGGATAAGGCTGCGCACAGCGCAGGGAAAGATTTCTTCTGGTAAATCTTACACGTATACTATACCTATATGTATATCGAGTATTTCGCAGCTGTTTGAAATACTTTATATAGCGTATAATCAACCGGCATATACCCCGACGATGAGCAAAGGTGAAAATTTTTTCCGGGATGAGCACCTGGCGCTATTTTATATGGGAGCTCTTTTGCATCTGTGCAACTTTTCTGCTATTGTAACGATAGATATTTGCGGTAGATATATCCGTGCCGATTTATAGTCAGATGGTTCATGGCTGGTGAAGAGTACCAAGCCTTCGAGTTACCTCACGGCTCGTTGCCGCGGTAAAGATTTAAGGACTGAAGAGCCTTCGCACAGATAACCAATTACCAGGACGTTTGAGGGTGACTACTAGTCGAGGCTGCTCCACTCGCTCTATAACCGAGCGACAGATGCGTCCCGACGCGCCGCGACGCTCACCCACAATCGCTGGATTACCAACCAAACTATCTACCGCCCAGCATCCAACTGGGCTTGGAATAATTGCGGCGCTTTGTGTCCTCCTATAAAAGGCGGTTTGCTATTAATTTCTCCAAGGATTTACCCCCAGCTATACCACCAAGAAGCTGCATTCGCGATTCTCTCCAGGATTCTCCGTTGCGCGTGAAAATGAAAAAGAAAAAAAAGAAAAAATATTTGCATCGTTAATCATCCGATCAGGGGAAAGATGAGACGTCAACTCGAATTAACACCGTCGATTAACATGAGGGGCAATTAATGGTAAGAACAAGCAAATAAAGGCACGTGCTGAGCTCTTCATATATTTGTACTATATACGTAGGTATATAGGTATAAAGGTATATATATATATATATATATATATATATATATATGGGCGGAGTAGTTCCTGATGTAGCAAACAATGAGCACGCCTGAACGAAATAGAATACAGGGTAGAATGGGCTGGAACGAAAATGGAACAGAGAGATGCGTAAATAAATGTATGATGTGGTTCTGAAGGGTAGGTGATGGTAGGTCGACGCGGTGTGGACCCGAACGTGGTTCTGGGATGTGCAGAATGTGCAGGATGCCAGGGAGGGAGGCCCTGCTGGGGTGTGAACGCAAATCAATTTGTGGGCCCCATGCTAGGAGGCCACGAGCCTTACTCCGTCCCTCTTCCTTTACCAATGCCTCGGGACAAGATACCCTGGCGTGATTCACAGCTTCGCTACTTTGCGAGTGACGTTAACTCGGATCGCGCTAATGAGGACTGAGAAATTAATCAATCGTATAACGCCCCGAACGGCTCGCCTCGTAAAGAAATTTTTCATTCGTTGTTACCTGTGAAATTTGAGCGAACGTTAATCGGTCGGGACTTACATCGGTTGTATTTTGGGATTAAGAGAACGAAGATGAGGATCCGGGCGGGTCGTCGCGGTCCCCCCAGGGACAAAATTCGGGTGACTACGGCCCCCGGAACATCCGGGGATAACTGGGTTAGTCCAACAACGAGAGTAATGAAATTTAACGCCAATTCTTCCGCACGGTTCACCGGGTGTCAGGACGACTCATTGTCAGTACAGAGAATTGTCGGGCCTCGACGGATCGACACTTGAGATTTTTCGTCCGTCACTCGCGTTGCGAGCGAGGCCCTCGTTCCACCTTCCCATCCTTTTTCGATCGATGATAAGTCAACAATTTCAATGTCCCGGCGTCGTGTTCAATCTCAGCTTCGAGTAGACGTCTTGCAGGTTCTACGACGAAAAGCTAAAAATGTTGTTTCACTCTATTTTCAATCTATCGTCACAAGTTTGACAGTGTTTGCACAGAAGATCTCTTCGGAGTTGATTCACGAAATGACAGCGTTCCGAGTTATTGACGATACTTTGATCATAGTCTGCAACGCCTTCATCCTCCTCCACGAATACATATTAAATTTAATTAGAAACTTTGACTCCCCTGCTAGTTTTAATTGATAATTACGTTGGATTTGCTCAATTGTTGGTATTGAGTAAGCTGGATGGCTGCTGCAGCGACTCAAAGTTACGTGCGGGAATCGGGATTAATTATCACGCGAACACTAGCTTCGACATTGGTGCTGGTTCAGATTTGTCAAATCTGTTCAACGAGTTTGACGATAAATCAGCTTAAATGCCTTAATAATTATCTAGCAGCCTGCAACTGTATGCAGGAGTATAAACATACCACACAGCTACTTGACAATGAATTTTATTTTTACACAGATGCCAGGCGAACACTGGAAATTGCATAGTCGACAAAGCTCACAGAAACCAGTGTCAAGCTTGCCGTCTTAAGAAATGCATACAAATGGGAATGAACAAAGATGGTAAGTAAATGTGTAACGATCTCTGTCGGCAAACAAAGTATTGTGTCTGTAGCGCTAGACGACGCTGCGTGCTTTCGATCGATACAGAACTGCACCGTATCGCTTTATCGTTTGCAAAAAAAGTGACAGATGACCGCAAACTGTTACAGCGGGTGTTTCGCAATTGCAGAGTCCGATGAAAATGTTTCTATTCGATGGATTATATTATCGGCTAACCACGGCTTTGGAATCTATACGCAAATATATGTGATGTAGGTATATACAATATGCATCTGTGTGACTAAAAGGCATTGAGTAATTCTTAGCCCGTGATTTGGTAGATGTAAAGTTATACGTATAGGCCCGGGTCTTTGCATCGGCTTGTCTCAGATTGTCTCAAGACTTGAGCCGCGTTGTCTCTTTCATTTTTTCCCATCTTCGCAGTCGCGTATCTCCCCCTAGTTGGTCTTCACCCTTCGTTTCATTCCGTGCCATTCCTTTGCCGAATGGCGGTAACTTTTTTATTGCCGAAGTTGGGTATCGGGAGGAGAAATTGGATTCGAGCCCCTTAAGTCTCGGGTAAGGAGGTGAATCGTTGGGTGAATTGGGAAATCGGGAAATCGGGCAAAGAGTGGAATTGGCAAGACGCCGAGGGCGGAATGACTCGCCTCGCCTCGGCTTTCGCTTTCGCTTTCGTTTTCCTCAAATCTTGAAAGAACAGAAATTTCAAAATGAAAAAAGAAACAAAACAAAACGAAATCTGACCCGCGCCTCGCATCCCTCCGTGTCTATGATATTTATTCATCATTCAATCGTCGCTCGCCATCGGCTCTTTTCACCAGTTCGTTAGCCTGTAACGAATGCTAAAGCCATTAGCACGACGCAACAATTTAGCCAGAACCGCGGGCCGACCACGGCGACAGTCAATATATACGTGGCGTATGCATATCGCCTCTCGCTTCTCCACAGTCGTCACCCTTGAGGCCGGTGAAAAATCCACTCGTTAGCGTTGGTCGCGTGTCTCGTTGCCCGAAGGGTTAATTGGAGGAAACAAACTTGAGCGAGAAGCGCGACGGGGAGCCCCTGTAGCATCGGGGTTGCGCCAGCTAGCCAGCTCATGCAAATCAGTAGCGTTTATCTCTCGTGCGAAAAAAAGTAAAAATAAAAAGAAAAAAAAAAAAAAAAACCCAGCGGAGGGAAAGAATGAAAAAAGAAATTTAACGTGTCGAAAAAACTGTTGCGTAAAGGGCTGGAAAACGCTTTGCGTGTGTGACATCAGCTCGTTGGTAATTGCGGTACTAATACAGCTTCGTGCGTGTGGAAGACACCCTTACCTCTTGATTACGTTGTACATAGTTAAAGTGTATATAATATCTCACACGATATTAGTACATAATTTATACATAGAACGTCGTCGCGGATCCGTCGCGTTGCCAAATTATCAACGAATGAGCAAACGCCTGGCCGGCAAAGGGGTGCCGCTTTTGATTTATCAGTACTTTTTCAAGCAATGATAATTCGATGATATACCTTGATGCAAGGCCATAACGTTTTCGGCATCTCAATTCGCTTTGAAAGTCGGGCCCCGGGGCCCCCGGGGCCCTTCTCAGGTATTTATAAATCCATGCGAGTAGAACCTCGGGGAGTAAGAAAACGGCTCGACGAAGAACAACGCCGCCGGATAAACAACAAAATGATTATTAATCTCTTATCAGCCGGTTTCTGACGCGGGGAATTATTGCCAGTGCTATACGGACGGGTAGAGAAATGGCGAGCAAGGAATTACGTAATATCGGGTGGAAACAATGCCTCTGATTCCGGATACACGAAGGCCTGTCAACGGCAGAACTTCGACGTCCGCTGAGCCAGGGATGGGCGGTTGTAGGTATATGTACGCCGACGTTGCCCTCCGGGTCAAACTTTGTCTGGCTCTGGCTGCTCGGCTAGGCCGTTCTCCTCTCTTTCCGGTTATCACTTCCAGACTTGCGAATCGTTGAGTCGAGTCTTACCGAACCGATCCGCGTCATTAATCGCCTACCTGATGTATCATGTACAGTATATAACCGAAGAATTTATGGCAAACCATAATCGCATCTCTGTCGTCTCTCTATTGCAGTAATTATTGACAATAACGTCAGTAATACGCTTGTTGCAGCCGTACAGAACGAAAGGCAGCCACGAAACACAGCTACCATCAGACCGGAGGCTCTGGTAGAAATGGAACAGGATCGAGCACTTCGAGAAGCTGCCGTTGCCGTCGGAGTTTTTGGGTGAGTCTGTTGCTGTTTCGTTTATGACAACCTTATGTATATTATACATACGCGGATAGGTATTTGCGATAAAAATGCGATATGTGGCTTTGACACGTTGGCGGCGTACATAAATTCGATGTATTAATTATAACCTGGGGCGCATATTACGGAAGAAGCGACAGCGAGCGTTGGATCATCTTTGATCCTGATATAGTGGTTATATGCCCAACGTCGCGTACGGCGTACCGTGCGATAGTCAAGCTTGTGCGACTGATCATTTTACGTGCTAGTCGTTAAAAATTACCTTTGAACATTGCCGTTGTGACGTTCGGGCTCACCGCGGTAAACCTCTCAACTGGAAGTAACGAAAAACCGATGTCGTCAAATGTAAAGTAAACTTATAAAAGAGCTCAGGCAGTCGGTGAGCAGGGACGGGCCAATACATATACTAATCCAACATTATCATTTTCGTGAAAAACAACAGCATTTATTATTTGCTTAACAAAGAATCAGTAAAATGTTTGTACAAACTACTTTGACGTGAAGATTCATCTGGTCTCATAGCTCTGACTCAACGCCGAGATGCCGTATACCGGCATTTATCAAAACTTTCACAAGCCTTTTACTCTACCTGATTTTTTTACTCTTTTAACATTTGTTTTATAATCTTTTTGAACCGTTTACTTTGCGTCATTTCAATTCGCGTATCAATTCGCTCTGTACTATCCGACGTGCGAACCGATCGTTAGCAGCGAACCGTCTCTGACAATCTGTGCAAATATTGCCCGAGCTCGTTGCCCAGGTGAATCGAACAGCTTAGCTCCTTGAAAACGATTAATTGTTTCGCGCGAGGGCGACATCACGTCCGGACTATCGCCGATATTCTTCTCCAGGTGAATCCGCGTGGAAATTTTTGGCAGGGTCGTACGTAGGTTGGCCTCTGACCTAGTTGATTTCCTTGCTACATCAGTGCGCAGAGTTTTCGCGGCCGCAGGTGCTGATCCGGGGGAAACTGTGCGCGATAAACTTTCGGATTTAGTCTTACGGATTAGGTGAGCCAGGTGCCGCTTTATGGTTTCCCGGGCGACAAGTTCTTCCTCGTCGATGTTTCTCTTCAGGGCGCTGCTAGGGTTCTTTGTTACGCTGTCAAGCATCTCTAAAAGACGATCGAAGGTGGTGCAAATATCGTCGAGCGACTGCTGACTGATTAAAAGAAAGCCGCGGGTTTCTTCTTCTTTGGTTTTCAGCGTGACCTCAAGTTCGGCAAGGTCTTCATTCACCGCTTTCAATTTTGCCTCTGCTATTTCTCGCCGTAGCTTCTCCTCGGTAAGCATTAAATCGTTCCGCCTTGTTTCCTCCAGGAGCTTGTCGTGCCGCGCCCTAGCCTCTGCTAACTGCCGACTTATTTCTTCGACTTTCAAACCCTTTTCGTCGCGCGACGAACTCTCCAAATCTTCTCTCACAAAGCTCTCGCTGCCATTTTCAATATCTTCAGCCACATCGTTCGGTGGAAGACGAATTCGGAGCGAAGCTCGAATCGGGACGTTTTCAACGTTCTTCAGGCTCTCGGCTTCCACCGGTTTAGCTAGATTTAATACTGGGGAAGTCGTCTTCGTCTCCGACCTTTTACAGTTCGTCGATGACGCGGTCCACGCTCTTTGCACTACCGCCTGACGGCAAGGTCGTTTCGGCTGTCTGCTCACCGCACTCCTGGGCCTAAGTAGCACAGTCTTCGTTGCAAATCCTTGATTACAAATTACTCGATTCTGGCAGTTCGTCACGGCAGCTGGTTTTCCTTTCTGGGGCAACGGCATCCAGCCGTACTCTGGACTTGCACCGCCATTATTAATCTCAAGTCTGTCAGAAATTTCGCGCAATAGTTCTTCACCGATCGGGTTCAGTCTCACGTCAACGACAGCGAGGGTCAAGTTGCTCTTCAAAAGATCCAAGAATTGGTATGCCGCGTTATCTGTGAGACCGCAATTCTGCAGGTCAAGCGCCTTCAGCCAAAGACTGTCACGTATCGCCTCGATTATTTCATTAACAGCGGAATCTCCGAGCTGAGGATTTCCGTTCAACGTCAAACGACGGAGGCCGGGCATTGCCTCAAAGTTCGGTTCTCGATATCGTAGCGAGTCCATCCACGTGTCGTGATACAGCATCAGCTTCTGCCTTGACAAAGCTGAGGCCAGGGTGGGTCCGCTCCGAAATGTCAGATCGCACTGGCTCAGGTTCAACGATTTTATACTCTGAACATCCGCTACAGTGCGGCAGATCAGCTCGCAGCTACCGTCGCCGATTCTACACCTCCCGAGCGAAAAGTGTCGCAGGGTTTTTGTGGAGGCAAGACCGACGCAGAGTACTGCCAAACAGTCGGGAGGCAGCGGAATACCTTCGAGTTCGAGATGAGTTAGGGCCGGTGAATTCCTCATGCACTGTGCCACGCTGTGGGATAGCCATTCGAGCAAAAACCGCGTCAAAATCACAGGGGCCTTTCCGATCGCCCTTGCTTTGTCCTCGGAGTTTACTTCCTCGAGTGGTTTACGGCATTGATATCTACACCTAACGCTTATCGACTTTAGAGTACGGTCGAGCGATAGAGAGTTCAAAATTGGACCCCAATCGTCCATTTTCACACGGTCCGTTGCTATGTCCAAACTATGAGGCAGGGTAACGCTTATAACTGGAAGGGGTCGGAGATGCTGCTCTTTACAGAGGTCCATGTAGCAGGATGCGAAAGTTTGGCTAATCGGCAATGCCATTTTCGTTGCTACAGGGCGTTTCCAAGGTGGAGGCTTCTTCCAATACCCTGGAAAGTTTGTTTCGTAATTTCTAAAGGACTGGCGGCGGATTGCAATCGTTCGCCGGCTTACCTAGATGACCTTTTATCCTGACTCGGGATCGGGCCGAAGCTTGCATCAACGATAAAACACGGTATATCAAAACGCGAGAAGAATTTTCGTCGGTAATTTCTACTGTTATTAGTTACATTTGAACAGAAATATGGGTATAATGATTTTTTTTTTTTTGTAAAATCGCAACAGTTATTGCGACGCGAAACATCCAA
Source organism: Tenthredo scrophulariae (assembly GCA_963978835.1). Classification (NCBI taxonomy): domain Eukaryota; kingdom Metazoa; phylum Arthropoda; class Insecta; order Hymenoptera; family Tenthredinidae; genus Tenthredo; species Tenthredo scrophulariae. The sequence goes on from OZ022228.1 coordinate 416,703, forward strand.
TTATACTGAGAAAAAGAAACGGCGGTTGAAACAAGCGAAGCCTCGAATTCCCTCTAACGGAGATCATATTCACTCGGGATACGTTTTGAAATCCGACATCTGCGGTTCTCTCGATTTATCATCGCGGCACAGACGACTCAATCGCACTTCCTTAGTATTTTAACTTTGTCAGTAAAAAAAAGTTTCTCAAATTCTTTCAGACCCCCCGTTTCCCTGGCGATGGCCAGGTACACGGCACCCCTTCCTCTGCCATCAATCGCACCGACCCCTAATTCGACAAGTGCTTCGACGCCGCCGCGCCAGGAAGCCGAGGACGGTAAGTACCGACCCATCATTAATTCTATTCTTCATCAGCATATGGATTCTTGGAACGCCATATCTTTCTAATTCGTTAAGGCAACGGGTCTGAGGACAGCATCGACGTGACCAACGAAGAGCCGGTTGTACCGCAGCGTAGCGGATGCGCTCAGCTACCGCCTGTACTTCCAGCCCTCTATTCGCCTGCGACAGCCGAAACAGTTTACGAAACGAGCGCCAGATTACTTTTCATGGCTGTAAAGTGGGCAAAGAATCTTCCCTCATTCGCCAGCCTACCTTTCCGTGATCAAGTGATACTCCTCGAAGAGGCCTGGTCGGAGTTGTTCCTTCTAAACGCCGTCCAGTGGTGTTTACCGTTGGAATCATCCCCGCTGTTCAGTGCCGCCGAACTTACCGCCCTTACACTTTCCCCACCGCTTCAATCTCACCCTGGTCTACATTACTCGGGTGTTGGAAAGTCCAGCCAAGTTTCCGCCGACGTCAGACATCTTCATGACACTCTTCACAGATACAAAGCCATGATGGTTGACCCCGCAGAATTTGCCTGCATGAAAGCCATCGTTTTGTTTCGACCCGGTGAGTCAATATTTCAGCATTTTTACAGCACAAGCCAGTGATTTCCTTCAACAAGTTGTCGGTTTTTTTTTTCTTGCAGAAACTCGCGGCCTCAAGGATCCCAGCCAAATAGAGAATCTTCAAGATCAGGCTCAGGTCATGCTCGGGCAACACGCGAGAGCTCAGCATCCTGGGAATCCAGCACGCTTCGGAAGACTACTCCTTCTGTTACCTCTCCTCAGAGTCGTTCCAGCCACGAGGGTTGAACTCGTTTACTTCCACAAGACGATCGGTAACACCCCAATGGAGAAAGTACTCTGTGACATGTATAAGAATTAGGGATATCTTACGATGATATTCGGAACCTAGTGAGTCTGGATTTGAACTTTGATTCTATATATATATATAATTTATACCCTCTTCTATGATCTCTGCATGACTTTTAAATGAACGTCACGTATTGGAAGTATGAAGAGAGAAGGGATCTCTGTGAAAGTTGTGATATGCGGAGAATTAGGTATAACCTCACACGTTTTAGATTCGTTTCCTTGACTTTCACTTTTTTTTTTTTTTTTCATTCTATCATTTAATGTATCTGGTTGCAGCGGATGCTCGACGTAATCGCGTTTTACTTTCGACATACTATATAAATATTATAGCTAGAATTTTCTCACCGTCGATTGTGAAACGCGATAGACTATAATAAAATATGAATAATTACTTTGGTACATATAAAAACCAAAAAAAAAAAAAAAAAGAAGAAAAACCAAAAATATATAATAAGTAACGAAAAATGGCATCTAATCTACAAGGAATTAACAATAATTAACTATTGAAGATATTTATGTATTTGTTTATAAGTATTTATTCCTCATTATTTATTCATATATATTATAGTATATTATAATTATTACATTACATTATATTATATTTACGAAGATTGTATCTATGAGTACGCGGGGTGCGCGCGTGCATATGGGTACATAATGGTACGTAAGTATCGCATAGTATACCTATACTGTTATAGCTGTGGACATTGACTTCGCAAGGCTGACCGTAAATAATGAAATCACCATAAAGCGCAGCATCCCCAGATTTCGTGTTGTGATATTGTTATCGTAAAACTATGTACTTATGTATAGCTGGCGATAAATATCATGTCGCCCGCGGTGTCTTTTCCTTGTAATAAAAACCCAGAATACTGCATAAGTCTGCCTGAAGAATCTATAATTATAACGAAAGTTGAGAGAGAGAAAAAGGGGGAACCTTACGACCGGGATTAAAAAATTTATTAAATGGGGAGTAAATCTGATAGATCCTATATATTCATCGCTCCCTTGACCCGTGCCAATTCCAATGATTTGATGTGATTTCCTTCCATCGTCGAAGTTCGCCATAGCTACGTAGAAAAATACGAAAATTGATAGGCGTGCCATGAAGCTGGTATTACATTACCATTATAAGGTGCGAGCCATTAGCGTGTGGATGCGGGGGTTTGCCGAGCGCACATCTACCTCTAATGTCGCGTCAACTAATGCACCGATTGTATATTTATCGCTATGTAATCCCTGACGGTTTTCTCCACCCTCGTGCGGGAGGGTGAAACCGGCAAAATGCTCTTCCCCTGGGTATAAGCAGAGAGTGGCTATATATACAGCGTATAAATTACAGTTTGGGCTGAGCGAGATTTAAGGGCTGCTTAACTTGTCAAAGTACGAAGTTAAACGGTATGTATTATACCCGTACTCTCGTCAACAGACACACCCACCCCCACGCAGGTAATATAAATATTATCCTATTAATACCTTCTACTTTACCTGACTATACCCGCATGTAGAGAGAATCGAGCTATCATGACTGAAGAAGAGAATAAAAAATAAAAAATGATGTCAAAATTGAAAGGAAAAATCCGGATAAAAATGAAAATTTAGTTATTAAAAGAACGTCCTGGTGAATCGATGATGGTTTTTATTCGCGTGATATCTACCACCGCGCATAACCGGTGATCAAAAGATTGCGGTACCTATAGGTATACTCGGAAATTCGCACGCGATATTGCGGTGCCGGCGCCGGGGTGTTTTTGGGGGTAGCGATGGGGTAGCAACCGGGATATCGACTGGCGACCACCAGGGCGGGGTTTCTGCTCTTGCCTCCCTTGGTTTGCACCCATTTCTCCTGCACTGGTTCCATGAACAAAACGCCGCACCCGCCCCTCTCGTGCCAGCAGAATTCCAGAACCGAAACTCCCGTCGAAGCGTGACCAAGCAATGGCGGCGGAACCTGTTGTATTTTCCATTCCCTCTAGTAGGGTATGTATATAGTTGTACACTTTACTCCCATATACATATACATACATAGGTAGTACGCCCTATGTACTCCTCTATACTTTATACCTATAGGTATATCTGTGCCCCCAGGGCTGCAAGAAAGGCCTGCACCTTACTCCGCGCATCTCCGCAGTTGGAAATTTTATCCCCCTCATCCCGGATGAAAACTGGGAGTAAAAGCAGCACCGCCACCGACTACCAGCCCTCAGACCCTCAGCCTCCATTTATTTTATTACATTATCATACCAAAGAGGCGCTCGATAAGGAGTGCCCTGAAACGCGACGGTTCTCAACCCAGGCTCTTGGTATGTTAAGGATGGCCTGTAGGATTTTCGCCGAAAGGAAGGATTCGATCTATATTCCTTGGTGCTGGAGGAGTTACGGCAATCCGTTTAAATTATCACCGTATGTCTGTCTGACGAGCGAAAAAAAAAACAAAAAAACAAAGCTCGATGACCCGATGTCGATTGCCTACCGCGTGTATTCGCGGAGAGACGTAAAAAGATACGAGAATACCAGGTATACCTATACTGAGACGGAAGACACAAAGAAAAGGAATAATTTTACTTCCCTTAAAACTTGGAGAGCTGAAAAAACTTTTCGAACTTGTAGTATAACAAGGAAATAAAACTTTTAAGTAGCTTCTTGCGATTGTATCATGCCGGCATTCGCGCGACTGTCAATTGCTGAAGGTGAAACTTCTCTTCCTAATCTACAACTCCAATAAATTATTTTTTATTAGGTCGGTCAGAGACGTCGAAAATAATTCTTTGCGAGTGAGCAAGTCGATCCAGAGTAAAAGAGCAGTGACCGTGTCTTTGATGCGGTCATTGGTATTTATTGCATATTCAGCACGAAAACTAAGTGCACACGGACCCGCTGCCATTTTGGAAATTGACTTTTCACGGAGAAAAAATGGTTTATTCCTATATAAATCTAGTCAAAAGTTTATCTACGATAAACGAAATCCTCGTCGTAGACCTGATAAACATTCCTTCAGGATTGATCACTGGTCAGAAATGAGTTTTTTATTCGGTTCATGTATATTAATAAATCATTTTTTATGGCCGCACGGGGTGAAGGTGTTCGAGGGGTGGACTTCCCGAGAACGTGCATGATAGAATTTCAAATGACTCGTGCTCCCTGCAGGTCTAGTGCCTCTCGAAGCATCACTGAAAGTTTGTCTTGATCGCCTCGATTCACCCCACGCCAAGTTAACTCGAGGCTAATATTTAAAGAGTCACGTTTGCCTCTCGCAGTTTCTCAGCATCCCCTCTCACCCTCTACTTCCTCCTCTCTACCCCTAACGGTGAAATGGCAACAGCGAAGCCACGCCGGCGACCACACTTCATCCAGGATATCGACAAACAACAGACACCCTCCGCCCCTCGCGCTCTCATCCCTCAGTGGAATCCTGAATCTCGTCCTCGGGGAGAGAGGGAAAGAGGGACAGAGGGGGTAAAAGGGAGGATGGACTCTGTGGCGGTCAGGCCATCCGTGGGTCACCCACCCTTTAGCGACTACCCCTGGCACACCCCTTCCGAAAATCAATAGATGGAACGCTTCGGCTTGACTGTATGTGTATATTATACTGGCGCATGTTCATCAATACATACTTATAGGCAAAGGGGTAGGTGAACTTTAATTTAGGGATGAAAAAAAACCATCAACGATTTATAAGTGAATATATTTCCTATGTTACATGGTTATATGTTGCTTTCCGATATGCCTACATTCGTTTCCACCTAGTCTTTGCTGCACGAAAGGTTACATAACGAATCAGCTGCTGTTATACGTATAGATTCCTAATTAGGGTGACAATCTATGTACGTACAGGTGTAATCAAAGGGTGGGTGCCTTGCCTCTTGAGGTATTCAGATATTAATAATATAGATGTATAGTTGCGGTCTGTAAGTAGGTGTTGTGTAAATATATAGCTGGTAAACGCGCGGAGGTAACAAAGACCAACACGCAACCGATGAACGACGGAGGGAGGATTTTCCCGGGTTAATCGAGTGAGTGCGGTTGATACGATTCGATAAACAATCAACTTTAATTTCTCTCGACAGGGAATCGTTGCTTTGGCAGCGTGAGTCTGACGTGAATCCACACAATGACGGTTCGATTACTTTACCCAGATACTCGTCAATCTTTTCCGCGTGGTTCGGCCTGTCGGCGACGTGACGCAAATATAGAATCCCTGTATTACTCAGAATTCATATTCACCGACATTGAAACTGATCGCTTCCAATTAACTCATGCCGTACGTATACCTATCTATATCTCTATATTCCAACATCGTGGATGGCTGAATTTGTCAAGTCGATGTAATTGGAATTTCCTTACGAGAAAACTCCTCAGAATTTCGATAACTTTTACCAAAATTAACGCCGCTTCAAGGTAAAATAATTACAACAACTGTAGATATTATATAATTTATTATTCGCTAAAACGTATATCAGTTTGAAAATTCCCAAAGGTCCAACGAGACAAGACTCTCCTGTGACAATGATAATGAATAAACTTATGTTTACTGTTTTTAATGTTAATCCGATTTATTTCGCGGACTTTGACGGGGCACGTGGAAAATTGTTTGGGAGGAATCCTGGGCGGCAAACGTTTCGATGGGGAAGGGACACAGAGAGTTTGGCGCCTTTGAACCCGGCTTAAACTCGACTCTGTCCGATTTCGAAGAACACGCAGCGCGGCGAAGCGAGCAGGGTTGGGGGGTCTTATATTCGCAGACTGTATCTAAAAAGATTTCGCTGTTTCTTTGACATTCGGATTTTATGCAACGACGATTTCCATAAAGATAGGCTTTGTTTAAGAGGCAAATTCAATTTGTTGGATCTGAAACGAAACGCGAAATACTTCAAAGGTTCCCCAGCTTTGTCTCGACGACGTTGTTCGACTAAATTTAAATAAAAACTCGTCGATAATTATTTTATAAGAATCGAGGCCAACACGCATCGGGGCTATAAATTTTCTCATCTCCTGTTAGTAATTATTAAATAATAAAGAAAAGTGAAAATCATACAAGTATAACGAAACGCGGTGACTGGTGGGAATTTTCTTCATTCCCTGCACAATTTCACGATTGATTGCAAAAAAACGTGTGAAAATAGGAAAGTGCTTGTGTAAAGCAGTATTGCTCTATATGTATATCGAACTCTCTCTTTGACAATTTTGCTGTCTTAACTAGTATGTCATATTACCATCATACTTGTATTGCGATGGGTACATATTTTTAAAAAACAATTGTAAATTGCACTTCACTTTTCCAATGAGTAATATTGTATCGATTTTTCATCCATAAATTTACAGACATATCAATACTCAATTAGTTCATTATTTACCTCCTTACCCTCCGCACGCCTATTTATTTATTTTCATGTTTAATAAACATATAAATAGATGTGCATTTTCCTTCTGTCTGTCACGGAATTTCAGCACACCTCCTTGGGTCAGATGTTCTCCTGATACCAGGTAAATTTTCGAGCTTAAAATTTGAAATTTTCAGCTTCAGAAAAATTCTAAGTCGAAAATACTCCTGGTATCAGGAGAATATCTGACTCGAGGAGATGCGCTGAAATTTTTGGCCGGAAAACGAAATAGTATAATGCATGTGTGTCTTTATGCACATCTATGTATGTTTTTAATAAACGTGATGTAAATAAATGAATAGTAAATAATGAACCAATTGAGTATTGATATATCTAAGATTTTATTGCTTTAGCGTCCATAAAATAATAATCATCTATAAAATTGCGCACAATTTATTATTGTTTCTCAAAAATAAATATGTATCTATCTGAATTCATCGAGTCTTTCGTTTAATTGCATCCTATCATAGTGTAAACCACATTCTCTCACAATAATATACTGGCCTCATCATGATATACTAAATATTAAACCTAACATAACGAAGTTCACAAAGACTGTCCAACATGTTTTGCCGCAGACATCGGTACGCCTTGTCATACGCAACCTAGCAAACACGAATCGCACGCGGGTTGCATATCATAAAAGTCGCACCAGGGCACAATTATTCAGTGGATATCTGATTTTTAGTCAAAAATACAACGCGATTAGTTTAATAAAATATTTCCAATCGATTAATAATTGGCTAAATAGATATAAGTGAATTTATCCTAACACATTAGGTTCGGAAAAGGTAACAATGATGACGGGTAAGAGATTTTTTAATATATTTCAGAACTTTATTCAGAATAATAAATATATCAATCTGTAAAATTGCATTTTACGCATACTATGTCGGAAAATATCGTATGAAACTCGTGCGTAAGATTTTACGCACTCGATGCATAATATACTATTTATTAGCGCCGTCCGCGTCGGTATGATATTGAATACCAAAATTTTCGCCTGAAGCAGTGGCAACCCAACGTACAATCACACCTCTGGATCCTCGGAAAACCTCGGGCCGCTTCGGGTCCTCCGACGCGCCATGGGGCGGTCGACATCTTGAATCTTCAGTCGCGTCTGGGAAGCCGAGTGAGTTGTTAGTATGGTCGACGTCTCGACGCCTCATAGTTTAGGCATGGTGTTATAATTTGATGTACGCGTCGTTGTAAAGGTAAGAGATTGTGATATTGCGATTCAACGATCATAAATAATTATCTAAGGGAAGTTGACGGTTAAATTTCGTTCGCCGTGGAGTTGCATGCCAGTTAGAATTTTTCTCGACTTGTCTCGACCGGTCGGTGGTGGGTATTTATATTCATCCCTCGTTATTTAACGTAAATTCTTTATTTCATCGTCTAATAATATCGGGTTCTGATTAAATTCTTCATAAATATAATTCATTCGGATCGAAAATAGGTTTTATATCTTATTCGCCGAAAATCCGTTGGGTTGATGGACGCGGAGGGGCGGGGCGGGGTGGGGTGACGGGTAACAAAGTATGGCGATCGCACATCACGCCATCTCTCGACTTGTTTCGACCGGTCGGTGGTAGGTATTTATCACTGTATTTATATTCATCCAGCGTTATTTACCGTAAATTCTGTATTTTATCGTGTAATAATATCGAGTCCTGATTGAATTCTTCATAAATATGATTCAATCAGATCGAAAATACGTTTTATATTTTATACGGTGAAAATCCGAAGGGGATGACGGGTAAAAAAAAGTGACCATCTTGCGTCACGCCATCTTTATCCAAACAACAAGCGGCAGAATAATCACCTCTAGTAAATTAATGTTTTTGAGCTGTAAAAACGTCGTTGACATAATAAAAATAGTGAAAATAGTTCTTTCTTTCGATTCCGCGACTGTTAGAAGTGAAATTCAAGTCCGAGCATGCTATTTATTTCCGATAAAACGTTTTACAAAAATATACTTCCTGGTCAAAGCTGTTCAACCGTTCCGGCAGTTGACCTGAAATATTATTTCTTGTAAGTAGCCAACAATTGTGTATCTTTCGAATGAATCATACTATAATACTCGATTACAATTAACAGTATCGTAAAATAGTTGATCTGCGTATAATCGTGTTTGAAACGTAGTCTGAAAACAAAAATTTATATCGTATTCGACTGATGCAATGTAGCGTAGCCATCTTGATCTCTTTCATTCTTTCGAAGATGGCCGCCAGTTGAGGACGCTATAACATTCTATTTCAATATATTAAACGAATCTTCGTTGACGAAACAATTATTTTATCTCAGAAGACGAGTCGAATTCTGGTATGTGTACAGTGACTGATATTTTTGAGTTATGAAACAATCGTTTTTCCGGGCCAAGTCGCGATCTTGTAGTCAAAGGTTTATCGAGAGTGAAGGATTGTTTTTTTTTTTTCCACGAGTCTCACTTTATTATCACGCGTTGGAATCGAGAAGTCGGCGGCTCCTCTCTCATTAACGTTGTATCTTATTGTTTTTCAGCCTACAACGATGTCCGTTACGAATCATCGCCGCTGCGAGTCCAGACGTGCCGTGCGGAACCGACGCGTGAGTACATAACCTCTTTACACAACTCACCGCACATTGTAATTTCATGTATTATTACGTAGACGTATGATAATCATTTCAATTTCGTATCTCGGCATATTTTTTTTTTTTTTTCCTTTTCCGCGCCACCCGAGTTAATTATCGGCAAAGACCGTTGCCAGTCCAGTCGATCTTCGATTTCAATTTTTCTCGTCGTTCGAAATAACTTTCGAAATATTTGTTTGCGATCGCAGATATAACTCGTTGAATCTTATCCTACGCGTGTCGCGTGTATAAGCAGGTGCAAGCGTGTCTCGATTGGTTTTAATTTCTTTTGTTTTTTATTTTTTTAATTTCTTCTCAACGTTAGAGGAATGCTATATATATTATTGGTGAAGTTATATCACACACGCCGTCCGGTAGGCATTATTTCCTCTATCATAGATTGGTTTCGACGTAACGTACCCGAACGCACGTTAGTATACTCGGGTTCGCTGACAATATTTTGCGCCTCAGGTCGACCGACCTGAAACAGAACCGCTGTAAGCTCTCTGTTAATGTACACCGGGGTCTACCGCCACTCAGTTTCGCTGGATTCGTGCGAACGGATCCAGTGGAACAATTTCTTTAATAAAACCTCAATTCTTCAATTTCAATTCCAAAAATGTCTTGGAATTACACATATTATATATTTGTTATTGTTCGTATATGGTAGACCCCGAGTGATCGCCAGTTGTCTAGGCTCTGGAAGATAGGGGACGATTTGTGCCTATGTGATTTCGTACTAAAAGAAAGAGTCATAAGTCATAAGGATTTAACGGAGGCTTGCGGCGGCGTGTTGGCACGCTGGGAGATACCATAGAGATTGCCCTCAAGCTTTCTTTTTTGGTTCTTTCATCGTTCCACGGTTTCGCGGTCTGGCCTGTAGCGTACAATTTGCAGCGAATCTTTTTTCTTTTCTCCATCGATCGACGGCGCTGCGGAGAAGAGGACGGCGGTGAGGGTCGCCGCTGTCTCGGGTTAGTCCGATTCAGCGGCTGTCCTCACTTTGTTCCATCACACTAGACTGTCAAGCCCTGTACTTCGGGTGCGATCGGTGAAAACACAGCCGTGGCTGACAACTCGAGTCGGGGATCGATCCATGTTCTCCGTAGCGTCCCGGTCGCCGCGGCCCGGTTCATCCTCACCAGTAGCTTTTTTTTCTGCGCGGGTACGCCGGGGTTAGGAAAGAAACTTTCTCGCACGCCCGTTGGTGTCTTTTTTTTTATCTTTTATTTTTTATTTTTCATTTTTCTTCTCCAAGACTTGAGATATTGCACAAAGCTGTAAATTCAGATTGATTTCAACGAAAGAGCTTCCAAAAGGGATACGCAAGCCTGCTTATACACTGATTGGACTGGTTTAGTATTCGCGTTACAGGTGAAATAATCCTTGCAGGATAGAGAAAGTCTTGATCAACCATTCGATTCCAAAGTTGGGCCGTTTGTCGAGAAATGTATCGAGATGCCAAGTGGAAAAGAATATCCGACTTCATTCAAAAAACTTATCCAAGAATAACGAGCGAAATAATACCAATGAGACGTAATTTTATAGATCTCCGGTCGTCCACAATGATCTTGGAAATATAAATAATGTAACCGACAATTTGTTCTGTTCATCCTGCTGACGCTTGTCCATTTCTTTATGTTTCATGTGCATTTCACTATCCTGCCTAAAAACAATTCTTCGTGACCGAGTTGCATGGAAAGCTATCGGCGCAGCTGGGATAAGCTGCATCTGTCGAGTATCCTGGAGAAGAAGAGACAACACTGAAGAAGGAATGAAAACGAATATCCCAGTATGAAAATTCTAGAAATGCTGCTGAAATGCATGGGGACAGATTCTGGAGGCAGATTATACAAATCCAATCTCATCGATAAATGAAATGAATGGTAAGCAGCATTTTTAATTGCATTTTGCTTTTTTTTAATAAAGTTCAATCATTGTCCGACTCAAATCAGTACCCACATTTATGATTTCCAACGTTTTTTCTTCATGTGAAAATATCGCTAATCTATGAAAATGATATGAATGCGTTCGGAAAATAAATCTTCTGCTTCTCTTTTATGTTTCTATTAGATTGTCATAAACCAGGCATGGACAGGACTGATTATGAGAGGACTATGCCGAGAAGTAGCGACCAGGTAAGATCGCGATATATTTTGATTAATAATCTTCTTACCGAACATGTAAACCCTATGTATTGAAACATGTCATGTTAACGGATCTTTATTTTCTACTATATTGAAGAATGAAAATACCTAGAGAGGATTCCTGGACTTGATCAGTCTATTACTGCATTTAAATTCAAATTTATCGGCATTTCAATATTTTTCTTTCCATTTTTCAGTCAAGTGCCTCCACATTGAAACTGATGGAAGTTGAACTTAAGCCGATCCAAACCTGTTCTGGTATGCTGACAACCAAGCACACTCATCCGAGTGCAATTGCTCTCGCCCTACTCCGCAGCGCCGGTGAGTCTCATGATTTTTGGTAATTGTCTTTTTTTTTCTTGGTATTCTCTTCTCTCTGTCGCGTCGCGTGGCGTGGCAGTAACATTGTACAATTTTCGGTTCCTCAGCTCAATTCAGATAGGCTCATTCCGAGACTTATATCCAAGTTTATCACTTGTCAGTGTAAATAATTAGCGGGACGTTCAATCATCTCACTGGAGCAGTCCTGCTGGGAAAGATTTGACAAAGTGGTGACTGATGATAAGTATCAAATTTCTTAATTTATATAATCTATCCCCACGTATATTTTACAGCTCTTATAGGTCTTACAAGTCTTATAGGTTCCACGAGATTTACGAATTTTATTTTTTTCCATGTATTTCTATCCTTTCTTCTCTCTCGTGTCATTATTATTATTACTCACTGTTGTGTTTTTCTAATTATTTACAACTGTTCTGTTGAATATCAATGTAGTGCTTTGAAAATTATTCTGCTGTATGTTTCCTATGTATTGCTGTGAAAAATGATTGTTTGTGTTACTTTCTAATTAATTCATTGATCGTCTGATTAAAACTATTCATTTATTGAGATTTAAATAATACTCGTTACATTTTACAGCTCTTACAGGTTTTACAGGTTTTATAGGTTTCATCGGTTTCATAGGTTTCATAGGTTTCATAGGTTTCACGAGATCTACTAATTTTATTGTTTCTGTGCTTTTATGTTCCGGCTTTTCTCTCGTGTAATTAATATTATTACTAACTGTTTCTTTCTTTATTATATTATTATATTATAATTATTTATTGCATACCGTTATGGTGTTACAATTTTGAATGTCTTATATCCTATTGAACTTCATATATTATATTGTTTCTTACTTCTAATTTCTTATCATTTTTGTTACTTTCCTTATTTGGTTACATTAATATTGGTTGTGCCTTTGCTCTTAATGAGCCGACTTGATCTTTATTGTTTCTTTGTTTAATTAATCATAACTATTGTGAAAATTATTTTGTTGTATCTTTCTTATGTATTGCTGTGAAAAATGATCGTTTGTGCTTCTTTCTAATTAATTAATTCATCGTCTCTTATTAAAACTATTCATTTATTGAAATTTGAATAATACTCGTTATATTTTACAGCTCTTAGAAGTTTCATAGGTTTTATAGGTTCCACGAGATCTACTAATTTTATTGTTTCCATGCTTTTCTATTCTTTCTTCTCTCTCGTGTAATTAATATCATTACTAACTGTTTCTTTCTTTAATTAATCACAATTATTCTGAAAATTATTTACGTGGTACTTTGAAAATTATTTTGCTGTATATTTCTTATGTATTGCTGTGAAAAATGATCGTTTGTGTTACTTTCTAATCAATTTATTCATCGTCACTGATTGAAACTATTCATCTATTGAAATTTGAATAATATTCGTTATATTCTATAGCTCCAACAGGTTTTACAGGCTCTTCAAGTTCTACAGAATCTGCGGGTTTCATCAATTTAATATTGTTTCGAATTTAGATGTTTACTTTTCAGGCGGGGGGTGGTGTTGGTTGCCTTCTCGTGGTGCCCCCTGAACAAATGCGCTGATTTCATGGTTTAACAGACAATAATAATACCAAGAAATGTTGCATATTGAATAGTCGTAAAATTTCGTATACATAGGTCATGCTAGTCAGCGCATTTGACCAAACAACCAACTTTTTAGTTAATAAGGCCAGTATTTCGTATTTCACACAGTTATCGTAGAATTATTGCACCCCACTCTACTCTGTACTTCATTTATTACTGCATGTTAAAATCTAACACGCATGATTTAATTACACCTCTTATGTTTCACTGGTCTTTCCAATCTTTCCGCTCTTTTGTCTCCGTGTCTTTCGGGGTCCTTCGCGTGTCGTTTCGGGGTCGTTCTCGTGTTTCAGGGTCCTTCGCGAGTTTCGGGGGTCTCTCGCGTGTTTCGGGGTCTTTGGTGCCGTCCGGTTCCTCGGATCCCTCGTGTCTTTCACGTCTGTTGGGTTTTTCGAGGGTCTCTCGCGTATTTCGGATTCTTTGGTGCCGTCCGGTTCCTCGGATCCCTCGTGTCTTTCACGTCTGTTGGGTTTTCGAGGGTCTCTCGCGTGTTTCGGATTCTTTGGTGCCATTGGGTTCCTCGAATCCCTCGTGTCTTTCACGTCTGTTGGGTTTTTCGAGGGTCTCTCGCGTATTTCGGATTCTTTGGTGCCGTCCGGTTCCTTGAATCCCGCGTGTCTTTCACGTCTTTTGCGTCTTTTGAGTCTTTTAGAGTCTTTTGCGTCTTTCGGAGTCCTTCGCGTCTCTCTTGCTCTCTTCCTTCGACTTCTCTCTCTCTCCTCTTTCTGCGGCAAGGTGCTGGTTTATCTCAACTTAATTTCAATTAGTTCAGCTAGACGTAAGTGCACTGTATGCATGTAACTATTCTGTACTTTCATAATGATTTGTACTTTTTCGTTTTCCGACATAACGGGAATATTAATTAACTATTCTATTCTAGTCTTTCATGTCCTTCCTGTCTTTGGGGTCCCTTGGTCTTTTCGGGGTCTCCCGATTCTACACGATCCACAGATTTCATCCATACTTTGCCCTTTTTATGTCCTTAATATTCCATGCATCAATATTTACCTACTTCATTTATTACTGTATGTTAAAATTAAATACACATAATTGATTTATACCTTTAACGTTTTACAGGTCTCATATAGGTTCCACGAGATCTACGAATTTTATTGTTTCCATGCTTTTCTATTCTTTCTTCTCTCTCTCGTGTCATTAATATTATTATTTATTACTAACTGTTTCATTTTTTTAATTAATCATAGTTATTCTGAAAATTATTCACGTAATGCTTTGAAAATAATTGTGCCGTATATTTCTTATGTATTGCTGTGAAAAATTTTTGTTTGTGTTACTTTATAATTAATCCATTTATCGTCTCTCACTAAAACTATGTATGAAATTTGAATAATATTCGTTAGATTCTATAGCTCCGACAGGCTCTACAGGCTCTACAAGTTCTTCAAGTTCTACAGTATCTGCGAATTTCATCAATTTAATATTGTTTCGAATTAAGATGTTTACTTTTTAGGCGGGGGGTGGTGTTGGTTGCCTTCTCGTGGTGCCCCCTGAACAAATGCACTGATTTCATGATTTACCAGGCAATAATAATGCCCAAACATTTGCCTTTGCAAATGACCTAAAATGCTTGTTAAATAGTCGAATAATTACTTATACACGTGTCATGCTAATCAGAGCATTTGACTAAACAACCAACTTTTCAGTCAATAAAGTGTTTATTTTGTATTTCACGCAGTTATTGTAGAATTATTGCATCCCACTCTGACAATTGTTATGTTCAGAATCCACTCCACTCCACTCCACTCGATTGCAGAGAATCTACTAATGCTATGAAGTTCAGTGACCTTTGCGGCGTCAACGGGTCAACATGGGCCATACATGAGATCTTCCGCCAAATGAAATTCATTTTTTCTTCAAGTTTTACACGTTGCGTATTTCTACTAGCAGACTTCGATTGTAATTGGAGAAATTGTTATGTCTTCAACCATATTTTTTTTATTATTTTTACCACGAATCAGTGTGAAAATTGATATTTCTTACAAACATATGCAAAGTTGCATTCAAACTTGAAATAATTATCATCTCATCATATTACTAATTACTTTAAATTGTACTTCAAAATTTCTTTATTCCTTTCTTTTATTTTTTAACAGCATTATTGTTTGACAAACAGCTCAATGGATATTCCCAACACCACGTAGCTGTTCATGAATGAATCAACCAACATAATAGCGAGCTTTGTATTATACCAGCAAAAAATTGTATTTAATTATAGATATCAAAACGCATTTCATTATCATCAGATACCTAGAGGGTATGTAACTCTAGATGCAGCAAAGTTTGTTCTCATAATCGCAATTATAATGTCTTCACGTTTTTCAATTGAAGAGCTGAAATAAGTCCTGGATAGTTTACATATCAAGTCATCCGTACTATATGATTTTGGGGCGGCTTGGACATAATATGGAAGCAGTTATGGAGCAACAGGGCCACCTGACTGACAAATCTCCCGTTCGAGTAACCGTTGTCACAGACGAGCGGAATATCCGCATTTTTCCTCAACATACTTTCATGGCAACTTGGTTCTATTCAGTTGCCAGGAATGGGATACAGAAGCCATAATAATATACCTGAAGGTAAATACTAATATTTACGTGATGCGTGTTATACTTTTATATCTTATTATAGGATGAGTCTAGGAAATACAGAATACTAGTTCTAAATTCAATAACTTCTATTTTTCCAATGACAAAGTCCAATGCGACGAGAAATATACATCAGGGCGAATCTTTGATATTTTTGTTGAATCGACAAAATTTAAAAGAGATTCACAAATCTCAATAAAATGAGTATTGACTTTGTTTGTTTAAGACAGATTTGCAAAGTCAATCGTAAGGAATATATTAATAATAGACTGTTTTAAGAATACCTATTATAATGCTAGAAATGAGCCAGATGTACGACCACTTGAAAATTTGATTTTTAGTCAAGAATGTATGCTTGAATCAATAACACGTTCAGTTATTTTATCATTGTTAATGACACTGGTTCCTAGAAGACAATGAACCTTATGTTTATCTTTTCTTTAATTTTTGCAGGTGTTGTCTAATGAGGCAAACAAGCTTCTGCCATCTTCGAAAAAGAAACTTCAAAATTCTACACGACAACTATTCTCACCTGGAACCGAAGCAGCCCAAGCATCGAGGAAATGGCTACCAGTCAACTTTCTACAGAAACAATACTCCAAAAAGCTGTCTATTTTAACGAACGGGATATTCCATTCGATAAAAAAAAAAAAATGGCTTTCCTAAAATTTGTCAACTTGGTTTACAAACTTTTCGTTCCTCCTCAAGTTTTAATCACCCAGTGTAACTATGCAATTATACCTTTGCTTCCTGAAACTACCGATAAGTTTTACTTGAAAAACTGCCCCTAGCTGGGCATGTAATCTACTACTATATAACTCCATTATATATATACATAGCCCCAAATATTTGTAGAGTAACAAGTTTTTTCAGTATTCAGTGGCGGAGTTACATTGTTCAATTGTAATCCTTGAAAAAAAACCATGATATGTGTGGGTAAACATTCATTTATGTATAAGATAGAACATGCTCCCGATTTAAGATTGATAATGAATTGTGTGATATTTATATTATTTCTAAGCACCATACGAAAGAATTATGAATACTTCTAGAATCACTATAGCACCCTATCTGTTTATAATTAATCTTAAATTCGTAGAATGAATATTAATTTTTAATGTATCACACAAAATGATAAAATTATATTATAGGTGTACTTTCTACGTAAATATCTATACATATAGCTATATGTTGATGATAATTCAATGACAACAAAGAGAAATAGTTCCTGGAAAACTCGAGGAAAGCAGGTGAGATATAAATATAAATATCAAATCAATTTTTCATTTCTGAGTTTATAAGGTGTGTTATTGCAGTACAAACCATATTATACTATAAAAGATGATGAAATGTATGTTTAGTAATAATGATTATAACTCAGAATTTTAATTGAATATTAGGATTAGCACATCTCTTGATACTCTTATCGGAATTTTATAGGGCTGCCTCTAGTATTGTGCAGATAATTCTAGCGGTCACGTAGGACGTTCTGAGCTAGAAATACCTGGTTTGGTTCGTCACGCGATGGATCTAGATTATTCTGAATTAAATAAGCTTTTGAACTACTTTAGTGTTATTTAAGATTATGGATAGACTACTCAATTATTGAAATATCGTCACATACATGGGGGTAGATGTTGCGCCTTATTACACGAAACCCGCGAATCATTCCATTATTGTTATACCCTACTTAGTCCATAGTTTCTCACCCGATGACTCCACCAGCGTAAACTCACGCGCGACGTCATCAATGGGGGGGGGGGAGGGGGAGTGGGAGTGAACGCTTTCGCTTTTACTTTCAGTGGCCTTGTTGACGTCATCGAGTGAACATGTGTCGTGCTTGGAGACGGGAGAGAGGCTCCAGCGTAGGTACAATCTTGCGCGGCAAATTAAATAAACTTGACAAGTGATACGCGCTAGGGTTACGCGTTCGAGGAGGCTGACATCGACGAAAGTACATTGGACATGAGTAAGTTTGAAATATTCCAATCACCATTTTACCATAACCGTAAATAATTGAGAATTTTCAATGGTTGTTCGTAACAATCGGATTTCTAGAAGCAGACTTTGATTATCTTCGGGGAAATGGTTCATTTTTGAGTATATTCTATCCGTACCCGCGAAAACCGTGTTAAAATCAGAATTTCTTACGAACATAACCTCTCAGACCTGTCTGAAACATATATATATTAGGCGACGTAGTTCCATTTGATAACATCGCAATATTATCCTATTATATCAACAATCATATAATTCCAAGTTCCTGGTACTCTAGTATCGTCTGCTCTACAAATATATTTTGCGGCTTCGAGGGTGAACTATAGTTTGTCGTGTTATTTCATGACAAACTCGAATTTTATTGTTTTATTTGAAACAATTCGATAAGATTGATCTAAGAAAACATGTTTACCCTGTTCGAATATAGTAGACTTGCCTCGTAGTAGAGAAATATTTGAATAACTAGGATCCAAATTCAAAGGCTTGAAAATAAATACAAGTGTAGATTTCTACACAGAATTAATTAGGAGTCACATTTATTTTTCAAACGTCAAACACAATTCAATATTGATTATCAATTACTTTCGTGTCTCAGGTACTGGTTACAACAATTGGAAGATTAAAAAATCCATTCATTTATGCAACATTCTTACTAGCTTATTGACATTCTTGATTCTGTTAAAAATAGTTTCAGGAGGGCTTACAAAATCAATGAGAAGTAATATATGATAATAAATTTCATCAAGATTAGCAACAGCATTACCGACAATGAGTCAGATAAACGATCACAATTGAATATTCTTTGGTTTTTAGTCGAGAATATTTGCTTGAACAATACATTGAGTTATTTTATCCCATCTACCATATGTTTATCTGGTTTTTATCTTCACAGGTCAAATCACAGGAAATCCTGTCCATCTATAAGAGAACCTCTTCACAATTCTTCAGAACAACAATTCACACCAGGGAGTGGAGCAGTCCAAGCACCGGGGGAGTAGCTACTAGACAACTCTTCACTGCGGAGTGTTGATGAAGTAGCATAAGAAAATAGTTTTAGGTTGTGTTCTATCGAGTTCGTAATCACAGTTCCTTTGGAATCAGTTTTTGTAAACTCTCGCATCTCGGCTGATAATCATTTCGTTTGAAGCGTTTTACAGAAAACGAGCTGAGCTGGTTGCCAATAATTCTCAGTCAGTTTTTAACATAATGTATGCGTGATGAATAATGTAACGTAATTTAAATATTATTTACGCCGAACTATTCTTGCCGCAAACATAGTACGCCTGACAATAAGTAATCTCCAGTTAGGGATCGCAGCAATGACACACGGGTTGCATACATTGAGCGATGCCGACGTTATCGGCATAGTACGTTATCGACACAGCACGTTATCGGCACAGCACGTTATCGACACAGCACGTTATCGACACAGCACGTTATCGACACCACGTTATCGGCACGAAATAGTTCAACAATGCGGCCGCGAGATGGTGGAGCACTGACCCAGGATAATAGCATCTGTCGCGGAGTCAGTGACCTCAGTGGCCCTCGTGGTATCAATGAGTACGTATGGGGTGTGTTAACGAGACCCCGTAGGAATATTTCGAACGCAATAATATTATACCACTCGTCCTTTTTTATAAAATTAATTATATTAAGTATGATCTTATTGTAATATGAATGTAGTTTATTTTGTGATAACTCTTATACACGGAGAGAAGTTTATGGTGAATATTCTCATACTCATACAGTAATTGTCCCATATACTTCCAATATTTACCATAAACTTCTGTCCGTGTACCAGGAAACAAATGAAGACACTCGAAAAATGTATATTTGATATTTATTTTTGAGAATCAATTACAATCTACAAATTCTGCATAACTTTGACAATGAATGCGATTGTATCAATGCTGCGGAAATAAATTTTTAGATATGTGAATAATCAATTGCTTTATTATTTTCCACTTCCCCTCCCTAAAATTATTCATTTTAAATAAGAACAGTAGGGAATTTGAGATTTGAAGCATTTTCGGCTACTTGAAAATTTGCGAACACCTTTTCGGCTCAGATGTTCTCCTGATACCAGGAGCAAATTTTCACTTAAAATTATTCTAACTCTTAAAAATGCTAGTATAGATAAGCTATATATAGCGACGTGCATGAAGCAGCGTATGCCGGACAGATGATGCCTCATTTTCAGAGTAAATCTTCTGGCAGTTGAGACTTCTCCGGAGTCATATGTCTGGCAGTTGACACCGCAAACTTAACGCCCAAAAATAAGGTGTCAACCGCCAGGCATATGACTCCGAAAAGGTTCCAACTGCCAGAAAACGGAGTGACTTTTCTGGCAGTTGAGACTTTTTCGGAGTCATATGTCTGGCAGTTGACACCGCAAACCTAACGCCCAAAAATAAGGTGTCAACTGCCAGGCATATGACTCCGAATAGGTTCCAACTGCCAGAAAACGGAGTGACTTTTCTGGCAGTTGAGATTTTTTTCGGAGTCATATGCCTGGCAGTTGACACCTTATTTTTGGGCGTTAAGTTTGCGGTGTCAACTGCCAGACATATGACTCCGAAAAAGTCTCAACTGCCAGAAAAGTCACTCCGTTTTCTGGCAGTTGGGACCTTTTCGGAGTCATACGCCTGGCAGTTGACACCTTATTTTTGGGCGTTAAGTTTGCGGTGTCAACTGCCAGACATATGACTCCGGAGAAGTCTCAACTGCCAGAAATATCGCTCCGGAAAGGTCTCAACTGCCAGAAATATCACTCCATTTTCTTAAAAATGATAGTATTGATAAGCTATATAGCGACTGCATGAAGCAGCGTATGCATGCCGATGTCGAGAGGCGACCAAAAATTTCAGAACACCTCCTCGGGTCAGATGTTCTCCTGATACCAGGAGAATTTTTCGACTTAAAACTATTCTAACTCTTAAAAATGCTAGTATAGATAAGCTATGTAGCGACTGCATGAAGCAGCGTATGCATGCATGTGTCGATAGGCACTCCTTTCCCCCACCAAAAATTTCAGAACACCTCCTCGGGTCAGATGTTCTCCTGATACCAGGAGAAATTTTTGATTCAAAATTACTCTAACTCCTAAAAATGCTAGTATAGATAAGCTATGTAGCGACTGCATGAAGCAGCGTATGCATGCATGTGTCGATAGGCACTCCTTTCCCCCACCAAAAATTTCAGAACACCTCCTCGGGTCAGATGTTCTCCTGATACCAGGAGAAATTTTTGATTCAAAATTACTCTAACTCCTAAAAATGCTAGTATAGATAAGCTATGTAGCGACTGCATGAAGCAGCGTATGCATGCATGTGTCGATAGGCACTCCTTTCCCCCACCAAAAATTTCAGAACACCTCCTCGGGTCAGATGTTCTCCTGATACCAGGAGAAATTTTTGACTTAAAATTACTCAAACTCTTGGAAATGATAGTATAGATTAACATACATAGCGACGTGCATGGAGCAGCGTATGCCGGACAGATGATGCCTTATTTTCAGAGTAATTTTTCTGTCAGTTGAGACTTTTTTGGAGCGATATTTCTGGCAGTTGAGACTTTTTTCGAGGGTCATATGTCTGACAGTTGACACCTTATTTTTAGGAGTTAATTTTGAGGTGTCAATTGCCAGACATATGACCCTCGAAAAAGTCTCAACTGCCAGACACATGACCCCCCGCCAAAAGTCTCAATTGCCAGAAATATCGCCCGGAAAAGTCTCAACTGCCAGAAAATCGCTCCATTTTCTTGAAAATGAAAGTATAGGTAAGCTATATAGCGACTGCATGAAGCAGCGACTGTATGAAGCAGCGTATGCATGCCGATGTCGATAGGCGACCAAAAATTTAAGACCACCTCCTTGGGTCAGATGTTCTCCTGATACCAGGAGCAATTTTCGACTTAAAATTACTCAAACTCTTGGAAATAATAGTATAGATAAGCTATATAGCGACTGCATGAAGCGGCTTATGCATGCCTGTGTCGATAGGCGACCAAAAATTTTAGAACACCTCCTTGGGTCAGATGTTCTCCTGATACCAGGAGCATTTTTCGACTTAAAATTATTCTAACTCTTAAAAATTTAAGAACACCTCCTCGGGTCAGATGTTCTCCTGATACCAGGAGCAATTTTTGACTTAAAATTACTCAAACTCTTGGAAATGATAGTATAGATTAACATATATAGCGACGTGCATGAAGCAGCGTATGCCGGACAGATGATGCCTTATTTTCACAGAAAATTTACTCTGAAAATAAGGTATCATCTGTCCGGGGAAAGTGGAAAATATAAGAAAGCAATTGATTATTCACATATGTAAAGATTTATTTCTGCAGCATTGATACAATTGCATCCATTGTCAAAGTTATGCAGAATTTGTAAATTGTAATTGATTCTCAAAAATAAATATCAAATATAAATTTTTCGAGTGTCTTCATTTGTTTCCCGGTACACGGAGAGAAGTTTATGGTAAATATTGAAAGTATATGACACAATCACTGTATGTGTATGAGAATATTTACCATAAACTTCTCTCCGTATATGAGAGTGATCACAAAATGAACTACAGTCGCATTACAATAGGATCTTACTTTATATAATGAGTTTTATAAAAAAGGACGAGTGGTACGATATTATTGCGTTCGAAATATTTCTACGGGGTCTCGTTAACGCACCCCATACGTACTCATTGATGCCACGAGGGCCACTGAGGTCACTGACTCCGCGACACGTGCTATTATCCTAGTTCAATGCTCCGCCATCTCGCGGTCGCATTGTCGAACTATATTGTACCGGTAACGTCGTGTGCCGATAACGTGCTGTGTCGGTAACATGCTGTGCCGATAACATGCTCTGCCGATAACGTCGGCATCGCTCAATGTATGCAACCCGTGTGTCATTGCTGCGATCCCTAACTGGAGATTACATATCGTCAGGCGTACTATGTTTGCGGCAAAATAATTTAGTCAATTTGCCCGCTAGATTTCAAGCTCGTATAAAGTAATCTCAGTAATCTTTGTTGGAGGCCCGCGGAGATAGTAACGAGAATTCCGATCGTGAGAAGAATTTTAGGTTTACTGTGAAAGAGTCCGCGAAGTTCTCTGAATTACTAGACTTGTGTAGAACTGGATGCCAAACAAAACTATGAAAGCATTGCTTTCGAATGTATGAATAACTAGGAATAGGATTAGGGTATTCACAGGCATATTGGTGCTTTAAGGACTACAATAAAACATTTATTATCTCGATAATATAAAATTAACATGCAACAGGTATCTTACAATATTTCACAATAATAAGATTAATAATATTAATATTTATAAAATAAAAATAAAACTGGTCGCAGTGTTACAATACTTCATCGAGGTTTGATCCAAGAGATTACGCATTGATTATTGTTAAAATTCCCTTGTGGGTTTACGTTTAAAATCCCGGCGATTTCGGATGAGAAATATATTTTATCAACCAGCTATATACCTATATGGTATAAAGTATCGGTTTTGTTTTCTTATAGTAAATTACTGTTTTAGTAATATAAAATAAAGATACTAACTAAGGTGTATAAAGATTCCCTTAAGAGATTATTAATCAATTTGATTTTTAGACGCAGCTAAATTAGCAGTTCGAAGCTCGTCTCGTCGGACGTTAACTTTGAGTTGTAATCATTTTTCGTTATCATTTTACAGCTCGTTTTATTTTATTCAACGTTATTCATAAACGTTCAATTCTATATTACAAAAATGTACAAACTTCCTCTCCCTTGTTATTACTATACTTTGTGGTTTTTCTCTATGATCGTCTCGGCTGCTGGTCACCAACCACCAATCATCGTCGTCTTCTTAACGCGATACATTATTAACTAAGCTAATTACATAAATACACGCTATTTACATTGGTTAGTGTTTCAACAAAATAAAGAACAATCTCTCTCTTTATATACGAAGGAAGGGGGAAAAAAATCAAAATTTATCAGATAAAATAAAAACTGTACACTGCGTCAGAACTGAGATTTAATGTTAATCCTAAATGAGACGTAGACGCGTTCGAAATAAAACAAACACATCTATCAGATAGCAGTGTTCAGCTAGATAGTAGAATAATTGACTGGGGGGAGGGGCGTGGGAGAAAATAAACGTCAAGGTTCTCCGTCACTTCGTGTCGTATAAGCGGGTAGAATGAATATTTACAGAAAAAAAAGAAAAGAAAAAAAAAAAACAACTAAGACAAGACAGTAAGTTATGCCATGACACCTCATCGAGGAAAGTTGCGCGAACTACAACTTATAAAATATAGCCGAAACACGCTATATTCAAGTTAGTCAGCTTAGATCCATAGCCCAAATTTCTACACACAGCTGAATTTGACACCTGAAAAATTCAACACAAGAAAAACCACGTGAGTATTACAGGGTACAAAAAAACAAAAAAAAAAAAACTAAAACAGAGGAGAAGCGACAGAACGGTGGCGACGTTTGTGAAAAGTGAAAATGAAAATAAAAGAAAACAAACAAAAAAATCATGTTTTCTTATTTCATTACAGGTATAGGTATACCATGAAGGAAATGAATATTTTTCCAATAGGTTGGATAATTTTCACAACGCGCCCTATGTATGATGTACCCTGAAGGCAAGAGATATGACAACGATAATTATAGGTATATAATGTATATGATCAAAGTTAAAATAAACCTACAGCAAATGACACAGTTATCGCGAACGATTATCAATAATATAATATATAAATATATTGCTAAAATGACATAAGATTATTTGTGAATACCGTCGTCACTGGAGTAACAGTTGTGGCAGTGAAGTTTGTGATTTCGTACACGAACATCGGTGCCCATACGACCGTCGCCAAGACGTACATGGCATACGCAGCACTTAAAGCATTCCATGTGGTAAAATAAACGGAGACTTTCAATTATCATCGCAGCGCCACGACCTGTGTATAAATAACAAAAATTATACATGGAAGTAGTGGGAGTTTGAAAGATGTCAAATTTCCTTACCACTCTTTATACCAAAGAAAATTTGTATACGAGATAAATAAAGGAGGGATAAAAATGAATATCAAGATTTCGTACCCAGCTCGTCGCCGCAATGCGAGCACTTCTTCTTCCCGCTAACGCTGAGCATTTTTTCCTGCGATTCTGTCGTATTGCTGGTAGTTATTTGTTGCTGTAATTTTTGTTGCTGTTGCTGAGGTTGTAGCGGCTGTTGGATCTGATGTTGAACGGAGAGATGTTCATGGCTCGAACTGTGCTCCAGCCTAATATGGAGAAAATTAATGGAAGGAATGAGTTTAACGATCGAGGCAACGCGGTTTCGTATGCTGCAGTTTAATTTATAGTCGCGGAGCAGCCACGCTCTCTAATTATTGTTTTACCAAAACGAGGAATCTTATTACCTTCGTCGCGGAGGTAGAGGTTTCTCCTGCGCTCTGTTCTGCACTCTTTGGGTCAACGTTTGGATTATTGAATCCGGAAGCGGTTTGTTGTCCACTCTCGGCGACGAGGCGATATTGTACGGAACCGAAGTCCCCGTAACGTGAGATTGAACCTTTCTCGGTGAGCGTTGATTCTGTTCGTTTATTCGGCGCTGTTCTGCCTCCTGGAAATAACGAGAAACGCAATTTATAGCCTCGCTGGCGTTAAATTCGCAAAGAATAAACGAAAAGGAGACTAAATAAAGGGAAGAAACTCTCACCTGGATGAGCCAGTGCTGATAATTTATGTCCTGTGCACCTCTGGGAATGTCGCTCTTCCTCCGCTGCACCCACTGGTCACCTTGAACGATGCGGGGCCTCGGAGCAGCGCTGAGAGCCTGTAGGGTCTGCCTGGTCATTTGCTGGCCAGCATGATTCGACAAAGTTGTAGCCGAGGCGCTGTGACGCAATGACGCGTCAACCTGTTGAGGAATGGAATCTGCCGAAGGCATGCGGCTGCTCCTGTAACAATCCATTGGTAAATCGTGGCATAAGATATTGTTTCAACAAAATCACTTTCGAATCAATCAGCGCAAAACTGATGCAGGAAACTAATCGAATGAATTTAATGCGCGTATGCAGTCACCAGGGCGATCATCCGGCCAGACAGACTATTCACGCAACGGTATTTACCTACGCGTTACGTAAACGCGTTAACCGGAGGCCGGAAATTGAACGGAATTAATTATACGCCGACATATACTTTGCATACCTTATCGTCACGTCTCGTTGTCTCTGCTCGACAACCCGGAGAGGTTTTGCCGGTGGAATCGGAGGTGGTGGTGGTTTTCGTCTCTGACTTTCTTGGAGATTTGGCATCGACGATCTGTAGTTTACGGGTGGAAGAGCCTTGAATTGTTGCCCAGTGTTTACCGGAGGTTGAACAACGTCTTGCATAGATTTCCATTGCTCCTGTAACTGCTCAGCGAGCTTTTGTTGCTTCTGTTCGCGGTAAGCAAGATTGCTACGCTGACGTTTAAGCTCCTCTTGCTCTAGCTGAAGGAGTTCGCGCTCGACGCGAAAGACTTCCTGAATAATATCGAAAGGAAAAGGTTTGAAATACGGTATTTTTAAACGATGCGAGATTATCTTAGAGGTCTGTGCGTAATAAGTACTAAGATAGGCAGCCCTAAGCTCTACGAATAGAAATCCCCTTACCCCAGAAGCATACTCGTCATCGTTGCTGCTCAAATCACTCAAACCAGCAGCCAACGCCTTGTTCTGGAAACGGGTAAACGTAGTAGTGCATTTTACGCGAACGGAACCACCGTGCAAATTTGGATCGTTTTTTTCTTTCATCAATGGATGGTAAATATCGCACAAGGGCAAGGCGTAACTCAGGGTCGATGCAAAACCAGGAATCGAATGAACGAAAAGATAATCTCACCTCCTGCTCCCGTATCTGATTTTCTATGGCCCTCAATCGGATCTCGGAGTCCTGTCGTCGCATTTCCTTGCCGAGCCTCTCTTTTTCATCAAGTTCCGCCTGAGCTCTGATCTGTTCCTCGGCGCGCCTCGTTTCCTTAGCTCGTCGCTCCGCTTCAGCGATAGCGGCCTCCTCTTGCCGCGCCATTTCCGCTTCCCGTTTACGAAGAATCTCTTCCTGTTTACGTATGTTCTCATCGTTCTTCCGCAGCGTTTCTTCCTGACGTCGCAATTCCACTTCCTGGGCTCTCTCGCGCTCCAACTGCATCTTCTCTTCCTCCAATTCCCTCAGTTTGTGAGCTAACTTTTCGCCAATGTCACTGGGATCGGGGATAAGCAAAATTCGTCATTGTATTTCTACGGAGAAGAACGCAACGCGATGTCGAATCGCTTGATCGTCAAATTTCACCAACCTGTTTGTTTCCCCGGAGTTTCCGTATCGCCACTGTTCCTCCTTTTCTAGTACCTCGATTATCTCGCGTTCCTTCTTCGTTATTTCATCCTCCTCTGAAGATGTGACACTAGCACCGAATGGCTCGCTGCTCTGTCTGCTATGCTGCGACATGTCGGGACTCACCGTTTGCTTGGCCCAGTCCTCGGCGTGGCCGAGTTCAACACCAGAGTCACGCTCATGGCTAGAGTCCTGTTCGTAGTTGCTGTCCGTGTCATAGGAGCGACGATGAAGCTGCTCGACGCGTCTTTCCTCCGCAAGAATTGCCGCCATATCTGGCGGCTTGGTCAGGGTCAATTCTCGCTCGAGTTCATCTTCGTTTCCCTGTTGTCAAGTGAAAATTAGCCCGTCTTATAGAAAACTGTGAATACCAATTCAGACGTGTTTCTTTCGAAGAGAAGCTCACCCCTTCGATTCCGAGAAAGTCTGATCGCCTCGTGCGGAGTTCCTTCTTGATTCTTCTCGTCGAATTAAGCCGGCGCAACGGCTCTACAGGTAGGCTGTCTTCGTCGCTTAGATCTAACGGAGGTGGTGGTGGCTTTTCTTTGGGTGGTTCACCGCTGGTTGGTGGTCCAAGAGGGAAAGCTAAGCTGGTTACGATTTCCTCGTCGCTCGATAAATTCAGGGTCAAAATCTAGAGCGGATAATTTTTTATCGAAGCGTTAATTAAACCGCGAGGAAATTGCGTCTAGGTATACAATTCATCGTATCCTTTATTGGCGATGAAATTTTTATTCAGGTATGAACGAAGTTCCGCGTCATTTAATAGATATATACCTACGCGAGAAAAGTGGTCGCGCTATCTACGCGTATGTATCTACTACCTACACGCTATTCCAAAGTTTCAAGTAAAATCAATAACTTTATCGGCATATAGGTGGACGTATATTGTTTGACCAACCTGTTTCGACATAGGAGATAATGGACTGAGGATTTCCATCTCTTCGGACGTGAGCGGCGCCCTGGCAAAGTTTAAGGTCAAAGGTCGGGGTACTTCCTCCTGCATAGATGGCCTAGCGGCGTCGACGAGCCTCGGTGATTCGGTGAAAATTTCACTTTCCGAATTTAATATCTTTGATTTTTCAACGGGTGAAGCGGGTCTGTATGACTCTTGGACATTATCCAAGGAGACGACGCTTTCCTAGATTCAAAATACAATACGAACATTGAATTTAGTCTTTGAACGCTATACGTGCAAAAGACTCGGCTGGGTAAATACAACATTCGTTTCTGTGACACGTGAAAGTTTCACACACTGAACCCTCTAGCTAGTGTTGCGTCCGCCTTTACAATGATTAATTACAACGTTATTTCACGTTGCAGAATAACTTTGAGAAAATATAGCGTGTGAAACTGTATTGTAGCCACGAGGAACGAAATGAATTCTTATATTATGTCACAAAAGCATGCAAATCTACGAACAACTAGATTATATTATATTATATTATATTCATTAGATATTTAGGTATATTTGCAGGAGTGTGTATAGTTAGCCATATAAGAAAGTTGTACAAAGAAATGAAAATAAAATTCATTCAAAAATATGTATAATAACAATCGATACGTCAATTAGACTGATGGACTCGTATTTCCTGCTGAACAACAACCTCATCCTACGTCACGGAATAAATGATCGCAGTCTCACACTATTTCACAATAACTGGGTTCTAAGTTTTACGCTATGACCTACCTACCATGATACAAGCACACGCGGTCAAGCGTCAGGACGATACGAAGATGAATAATTCAACTTTAAAAGAGACGAGTGAAGTTGTGCAGAGGGTAGATTATTCTCGTGATAAAAAAAAAAACACGAAAAAACATAAATGATAAGAAGCTACACTCCACTGCAGATCGGAATTCGGAAGAGAACTGAACGTAACTCACCGTAACCCGTCATATGCCTTTAACATTGTCGGTAGACGTTATCAGGCGAAATCGCGCAATAGATAACGCGCGAAAAAGAAGCGTCATTATACGGCAAACTAAAACTTATATCGCGGGTATATTTCCTATGGCAGGTATTCGGATGAATGATAATAGACGAAACTATGGCTGCATGTGAGTATCGAGAGACACGCCAAGGCAGACTGACAGAGTCTGGAAGGCAGATGTTTCGTTCTTTCGTTCTTTAGTTAGGCCCCAGAGAAGGGGCCCCCGCGCGTCTATAAATCCCTGCTCTGTCCGCCTGCGTGCTTATGATGCCTGCTTGCTCGCCTGCTCGCTGGTTCTTCACGGTCAAATCTACGCTCTCTCCTCCGAGTAGTAAGATTTTTCACGGATTTTTTCTTTTTTTTTTTCTCCTCTATCTTTCAAACGCGATGATGTTTGTCCACGAGGTTCTGGCTTACCGCAGATGATCACACAGGAAATAATATCGGAGCAACTTTCTTTCGGGTATAACTCCGTAAGATCTAACGTATATATAAGTCCGAATGAGCAAGTCCTTCGCCGATTAATCTCTCTCTCTCTCTCTCTCTTGAATGAAAGAAGGCTCGGTGATTAGCTGAGACTATGAATATCTGACGGTTCTTTAAAAATAGTCACATACCCTTTTGTTCTTGGATTCGTTTTAGCCCGGATGATAAGATACGGGAAGGTCGTTCGTTCGCGTCATTCGATTCTCAGATATCTATTGATTCATATAAGCGCGATATCATCCCGGGCCGTTTATCCGATGATCGAAATAATCGGAACGCGTAATCGCTTGTAAAAAACAAGTATTACACTCATGGTCCGTTATATCGGGAGGATAATAAAATGAAGTATTGCTATACCCTGAGGAAATCGGCGTTTACTTTACCACCAGTTATATAGATCTAAGTTCGATATGCCTTGCCTAGAACGATGACCAAGCAGGCTTCCTTTTAGGTTTTAATGTCCTAGAAAATTCTAGCTATTTGTTTCATCGAGTTGTTAGTTTGGGTTAAGGTGAGATTCGTCGAGGTAGCCTGCATTGGCGGAAGTGGGTCATTGCCGAGGTAAAACGCCGGTGGCTCAGAGCAACACAAATTGGTCAATCAGTCAATTCATCGCGTTAGCCTAGCTCTCGAATAAACAATAGTTTTCAAAGTTAATTTTCCCGGCTGTGAAAATCTGGTGAAAAATATTTGGATCAATCGGTGGCGCTCGTGAGTTGGTCAACGATCGTTCATTCGCCCGAGCCCGCTATTTGCAAGAAGAACGGGATGATAATTTCTATGGAGTCCAGACGGAACAAAGACTATAAACGAGACGAAAAAATGAGGATATATTGTACATTTATGCGCAATGCGAAGCGAAACAAATAAGATAAGCGTGCATGCGATAATCGTAATTTATGTAAGCTGTATTTACCAGCGTTGATGTAAAGTGAGGCGATGAGCTATCAAGTATCAATGCATAAGCTGGGAGTGACTAATTAATAAATATGTCATGCTGGGAATGAACATTTATACCGCGATGAAATAGATGATCCTTTGGCTGGATTGCGAAATGCTAAATTGCCACGGCGTGACATAAAAATGGGAATAATTTCTTATCTGAAATCGCGCAGTATCTGGAATGAATAAATTTCGTTTTAATACGACACCGATAGATATCTTCGAGTAATTAGTGATTCAGGAGTCATAAGTTTAGTCAAGATAGCTGGGAGGCTGATCGTGATTAAACTTTGTCATCTATTGCATATCGGTATAATAAAGTGAAAATACGATTATTGTAAAAGCATCGCCTTACCTCTGGAAGTACTGATCCGCAAGCTTAGATTCAAGTAGATACAGAAAATTCCTCCGCTGTAGTTACGGAGAAACATATAGAAACGGAGAGAGGAGAGAGAGAGAGAGAGACATTCGTACAGAGGTATACAGAAAGACGGACAACAGACATAATTATGCAGATAGACGAAGAGAGTTTATTTATATTGGAGTACTTATGAGTTACGATTTATGACGCACAACGTAGGTTTCATTGGGAGTTTTCATTGGATCAGACAAAAACTGAGGGTAAAAATGATCAAAAATTATGATAGAAATGAAGAAAAATTTATACCTCCTTCTTTTGCTTTTCTTGTTTTTTTTTTTTTTTTAATTTTTTAAAATTAAGTAGCAATTTTATTATTTAATATAATACAATGACAGAATTGAATGATAATAACTATTTAACAACTTGTTGATCGTCTATATATATAGCTCGGGGCTTTTCTCTCGATTCTCTTTAATCTTTAATCACGAATATTTTAAACGCTGTACACCTTGTTCCAGCAACGTTCGATCTTTATACCCGGCGAATAGCGATGGAAAAATCATTCTACGTTATAGGTATATGGTATATACGAAGATATTACATCGCGCACAGTTTAAGTCAGTTTAATCGCTCTGTTGTGTAAGTGACAAGTGGCGCATGAAGAGTTGATAAGTTAATGAGGCAGGCGACATGCGCGACACTGACTATCGCCTGTCACATATTACGTTAACAACAGCCCGTATATTTGCCGACAATAAAACTAATTAACATCTTTCAAGACGCGATCGGAAAACGTTATAAAAAAATTATCTTTTTCACGCGAATCGTGTATGAAAAAATTGAACTACATTTACTTCGAACCCTGTTTTTTTTTTTTATTTTCATTATTATTATTATTATTATCACTAGGTATTATTCTTACTATTACTATCAATCTTATTATTTTCATTTATTTATTTATTTATTTATTTTATCCGAAGGCCATTGTAGTTATTGTAATATAGAGAGATTTATGAATAATGCTGACTGGTTGACGTAAAAAAGGTACGTATACGTATAATATACGATATATATTATACATGTTGGATCGAAAATTTTTCTCCGCAGAAATACGAAGTACTTACTCGAATGGGGTATCGTTCGCGGTTTCATGTTCTTTAAGATTACACAACAACGAATTACGTAACTCGCTACCCAAGTGCGTGGTTAGAATTTTTAAAAGAAAATACGTTAGAACGTGCCGACGACAATAATTTAATTTCTAGTATAGGTAGAGGTAGGTATGCATATATGCATATATACCTATATGCGAATAAAATCGAGCGACGACGAAGATATAAGTTTCAGTTCTGCGATTAAAGAATAAAAGACTGTAATGCCTCGTTTTTTAACTTTTTTTTTTCTCACTTTTCTTTTTTATCTTTCACAATCCTAGCACATGCCTTAAGTATAGGGAACATATCGATTCAATCCAATAAACCGTAAATCTGCTTTTTTTTTCTTTCTTTCTTTTTTTTTTCTCTTTACCTAGAAATAAATTAATGCAATTATACTAAATAGAAATGATACAGTGGATAGAATAATAGGTTTGCACAAGTATTAGGAGGTTTTACCTAAGCAAATAGTGTATGGTTTTTTTTTTTCTTCTTCTTCTTCTCATCGGGGATAATTATTGTTACATCGCTCGGTTCAATCCAAGCCACGCTTCTCGAACAATCTTAGATTTTTTTTTTTTTTTTTAATTTTTTTTCCTTCTCTTTCTATCGCTCAGATGAACTATTCTATTATATTTGTCGTATACGTGTGAGTGACACATCGTTAGATATGATAAATTATCGTATTATCGTGTATTTACATATCGTTTGCTGGGATCCTGCGAATCTCTCCTTTTCCTTTTCGGATCATTCCAGACACGTGCCTGTTAGAATTCATGGTATATGGTATAATGGGCATTGAACGAAAGGAGGAATCGCAGAATAATGGCCAGTTAAATTTCTTTAAATTCTTAAAAAGCGACGGGCATGAGAAAAACAACTACGTAATACAACCGTCAAATAACAATTAACTCTATTCAACTCCTGACTTCGCGTCCTATGGTCTCTTATATAAATTCCTCTATATCCATTGTTGTGAAAAATTTATTTCGCCCATGACTCGTCGCTCAAGAATTATTTGATCGTTTGACCTTAAATTATACTATACTATACATCGTTGTACGAACGAGAAATAAAATAAAAAGAAAAAATAAAAAAAAAAAAAAATGACGGGGGATTCTTACGCTTCCCTCTGCTTCTCCTTCCGAATTGGGTATATACTTATGAACTATACTTCTGCTTCTCCGTCGCAGACAGCAGAATTTAATAATGGGATATCTAGCACAATTAGTTATAGGCTCTAGCCTACCATTACGTATACATAGTTACGGTATTATTAATCTATTTATGTATGTATGTATGTATGTATACATGTACAAAGAATTCTAGCATTTTCTTAAAGCGGTGCTATTCTGTTCGTCAATTCTAACCTCGTAGTTTTCTCCATCTCCTACCCGGGCGATTGTGATGAATGGTGTGACCGGAGGTGTGACCTGACCATCTCCCTGAGGAACCGATACCTTTTCGCAAACCTCCACCACCGTGTGCCGCCTCTCACCGGCTGATTTCTCCCTTAGGGTTATCGTCGGAGGAACGGAAGGAGTCTGAGGAATCGATACTGGAATTTGAGATTTCTGGGATTCCCGGTTCTCCTGCGGTACTTCCGACAACACCGAATAATCCTTATCAAAGTTTATCGTACTCTCAGCCTCCGGCGACGAGGGTGCCGATCCGCTCGTCGCCTTGGACGTAGAACCGCGAGATTTTATCGTCGGTAATTTCGACTGACAATTATTCGCAATCGAAGGATCTGAACACGTCGGCGAACTCAGGGGACTAGGATTCGGGGTTGATTTAAAGTTCACAGTCTTTCGCGGCAAAGGCGTAGGGATTTTCGACGCCGATCTCAACGCCGAAGGTTGAGAAATCGGCGATATTTTAGTTTCCGGTAAGGTCGAGGTCGGAGAAGAAGGTGGTGTCGACGGAGCCGTATCTTTAGGCTTGGCTTCAAGCGCGAGTGCCTGGAGGATATTCGAGTTCGCGTTCGCGTTCGCGTTATATAGTTTGCAATCGGTATCCGCCCCCGCGGTCTCTTCGATATTACCGTTTACCGGCTGGTCAGCAACGATTTCTTGAGAGATGATACTCGGCGTTGAATTTTCAACCGCGAAAAAGGCTTTGGGTTTGGGTTTCGGACTGGGTGTTTGGGGCGGTGTTCTGCGCGGCGGAACTCTCGGGCTTTGGTAAATAACGGGTCGCGGGGATTTCGTAGGGTGAGGAAGTGCGCCGGTGTTAGTTATGTCTACCATTGACCGAGGCGAGGTGGGAGGGGGTGGAAAAGATTTGTTAGTAGACTGCAGTTCCTCAGAGGTATCAGCAGTTTCCTATATAGAAATAATTTTCACAATATACGTCTAGTTAGTAACCCATAACCAGAAATAGTTCAATTAACTGAACAACCAGTAAATAATAGCGACCAGATCCACCATCTACGTTGAAAATTATCCAAACTTATCTTACCTTTATTTCTACTGCTTCCGGAATTCTACCGACAATCGCTTCCGGCTCCGAAGATCGCGCGATCTGTTCATCCCGCACCTCATTCCCGGGACTTTTAACCGCCCCGTCGTCGTTGGGTAGAATTTCCGGCTCCTGTTTTTCCTCGATGATAATTTCCTGCTTGCCGGTCAAAACTGTTTGATTAACAGCGGCCATATCTTCGTCGACGGTCTCGTCTGCCTGACTGACGGAGCAGCTAACGTCAGCAGTGTGTATTCCCGAGTCCTCTCTATCGGTGTCGTTGAGTAATTCAGCGGACGAAGATGAGGCGGGATAGCGACGAGTGTAGTCCAATTCTTCGAGGCTTTGTACTCGTTCGAAGGTGTCGGGGCCACTGGACGCGTCGGCGTCCAAAGAGTCGAGGCTGCGATGAAAAGGGGCTCTGGGAACCCGGTACTCGGAATCCGGAGACGAGCTTCTTTCGCTCGGTGTGGATGTCTCGATTCTGTTTTCATTATCCCTGCAGCATAGTCCGTGTTTGGCTGCGGTTCGTTTGTCGAGTTCCTTGTTCCTCGCGGCGTCCAAAGCACTGAGACGATCCTTTATCGTTTTTGCAGACAAATCGACGGTCCGGCGCGACTCCTCGGTACTTGAAGATGTGTACTTTTCCAAGGTGGAGAGTCGCTCCCGCAAGGGACGAACCGCGTCCAATTCTCCGTTCGTAGATATCGAGAGCTTTTGGGCGTTCTTCATTTCCCGCTCGGTGGTCTTTTTCTCAAGATGAGATAGCCGCTCTCTGATCGAACTCATGTCGCCCGATAGTCTGTTCAGGTTCTTGTTGCTCTTGTCCAAATTTTCGTTATCGTTTTTCTGCTTTTCCAGATTCGAGAGCCGCTCCTTTATCGATTTTGAGTTGGTCAAGTCGCCCGACAGCCGGTTAGACTTGGTCTCCGAACTCTGTTGCGATGCCTTCTCGAATATTTCACGCCTCTTAAGAATGTCCACTTTCACCACTTGCGCACCTTTAATTTCGTCATCGTTCGATTCTGTCTTAGAACCGTTTTCCTTGGCCGCCGAACTTTCCTGAACTTTGTTGTCCAATTGGACGAGAGACCTTCGCGGTATATTTTGAGAAACTCTTGACACATACCCACGAATGGCACCTTCATAGGTGTACTCCTCAGGCTCGGGAGAGCTTGCGGTTGCTGTTGTCGCCGAGTCGTACTCCTGGTGATTGTGGTTGTGATTATTGTGAAACCCATTGCCAAATCCGGGCGCGGTTGTGTGGCTGTTCCCGTTTTCGCTCGTCGCATTGTCTACGTCTGAGTGGTTCTTTTCGATCTCACTGTCTCTGTCGCTCTGAAAGGTAATGAACGAAAAAGTTAATTACAAAGACATACCATTTGACGCGAGGTCACAGTTGAACCAGATAAAACTTTTCCAAGTCGTGATTACAAGATCAGTTGGAAAGAAATTTCTCCGCAGCGGGTATTGGAAGGATTTTTCATATCTTTGCCTTTTTTTACGGTGGATCGTGCTTCAATTCCCTCATCTAATCGAAGGGCGAATAACCCTCGTGGCTCGTATTGTTTCCATGCGTTCGTTTCTAATTCGTAACTATTATGCGAGCGAGTTGACAAGGAAGAGTTTGACGCGAAACTATAGTCTCTTAGAAAGTGGCGGTGGTCTGACAGGTGGAAATTATTTTTTAATGTCTCCGGAACTTTCTCCGCTTATAAAAAGGGACCAGGTCTACTAGAATTTACTACATTAAGATCGTGACCCTGCGCGAATATTAATTGTCAAATTGCCTGGTCTAATTGCGATCCAAGCAAATTCACCGTGGACTAGGAAAAATGTTTTCGTCACAAGAAATGATATTCGTTTTTATTTATACTCACAAGCACACTGTGGGCATCATCGTGTGTGTCGCCGCTGACCGAACTCTTTCCACTGCTGGTGCCGATCCCTAGGTCGCTCAAATCGTTGGCATCCTCCTCGTGATAGACGGCGAGGCCAACGCTCATCTTCCTTCCTCTGTTACCCCTTTCTACCATCATCTCCGAGAACGTTTTACTCCGGCGACGTTGTCTGTCGTGTTCTTCGAGCTCGAGTTTCTTCACCTCAACCACCCGCTCGATTATGTGCTCCTGCCTCTTCCTTCGACTGCTCTTCCAATTGTCTAGGTTCTAAAACGAACGAGGAAGCGATTTACGGCTGTTCGTGTTTTCTGAGAATTTTCAGCATGTTTTACACTCCGCTCGCTCTCCGTATAGGCAAGAGATTTAACGAAAAAAGGGTACCGCTCTTCAAAATTAAAGCCATCATTCACGTTATTAGGACTATAGGGATAAAAAGCTGGACTAAAAAGCTTGACCAGGTTCGTACAAATGTATTTTATTTATCTTGTCTTACCGACTGCCAATCTTCGGGCTCCTCGCGCACCTCCTGTTTGATTTTCTTCACCTCCTCCACCTTCTGTAATTGTTCTTGTGCCGATCTGTAGAGAGCACATGGTCCGACCTTAACAAATTGCAACGGATTCGTTACTGGTTTCGGTGGTGTTTTCAGGGTTGTCTTGAGCTTCGGTGGATCCGGCGTAGTCTGAAATGGCGATAAAGATGATCAACGTCGATTTCAGACCGGCTCAATGATTTTATGAAAAATTTTCATAACTCTTTGGTCTTAACTTTATTCTAATATACGTTTAGCGGAGGAGTTCGTTGACGCCTAAGCCTCGTCTAACTTTTACCGTAATCAAATAATTTCACGGTTCGTCTTGCTTCTGTTTATACTCAACTCAACTCTCGCAGGGACTAATTATCATTAATTGATGTGTTTAACTCGGCGCGTTACTTTCAATTAAACCGTAAGAACTCGCGTGCGTTTGTTATACTTACACCATTATTATATCAATCATGAGCGTTAGGTATAAATTAATTATTATCACAGAGACACGTATCGTACTATCGAAGGAACGACTCGACGCCGAGCGATCAGAAGCGCTTTGACAATTCGCGACGTTTCATGTCTAAGAAACACGACCCCAGCTGTGTCCCATATTTCCATTTTCATTCCCCAAGACCTTGGCGGAAATTGATTTATCCCGATGTGAGCAGCCATATGTTTACTCTAACTAAGCGTAAGCCAGGGGCTTGAAACGTTGAAGGTTCTCTCCTATATCATGGTATGGCTTGCAAAATAATTGGAGCAAAACCGCCGAAACTTTGAGTAGGAATGAATATTCAACTTCCGAGTAACCTGGCCCCGCGCGTCGTTATATCCGTCGGAAAGTACTATTTACACCTACTATTACGAGGCAAGAGAAAATATTTACTATGACCAAAGCGAGCGTAGGTGTCCATACGCGAATGTATGGGTGATTTGTTGCACGGTGTACAGCGTGTGTGGGTATACAGGAAACGGAACTACGCTTCGATCTGCAACGTCACGCTATTTCCACGAATGCCATTGTATGAATGGTGTATATTCGTTCGATTTTATTTTGTAACGTTTCAGGCAGGCTAGCCGTCCCACCGTTCGAACATTGTCGCGTTTTATTTAATTACATATTTTTTATCCTTTTTTTTGTTCTTTTTCAAACGAACAAAGCCCGCGTCACTGTTTAATCGCTCGGCGATGAATATAGATCGTTTAAACGATTCCGTAACCAAGCGACAAACTTGTTGGCTTTGTCAAACTGAGATAAAAGAGCCATTCCTCAAATAAGATATAACCGCTTGTTGCGGCGATAAAGACCCGCGAGTCACGTATCCTCGTTAAATTTTTGCGCGGATTTCTCCGAGTCTTAGATTAATTTTTATTCAGTTATCTCCGAGGAATTTCTATAGAGCCTGCAACAGGCTCGTATAGACGTATATAGGTATATACCTACATCTGCAATCGATTATTTTATCTATGCTAAATCGTATAGGCAAACGAAATGTCGGGTTTATCAAACGTACCATCTTATCGGTTCGCCGCTCCGAGGCAGCGGGTTGCGAGGCTGGCATCACCGCGACTTCCTCTTCGCACCTTTCGACCTCCCGACCTCCGACTTGGGGACGTTGTGCTGTACCCCGTACTATAAATTCGTAGAGAGCCCCTCTTCAACGCGGTGCTCCATGCGCCGACGACGAGTCCATCCTACTCTCGAAATCTGTAAAATAAAAATAAAGAAAATATGAAAATCGGGGTCCGGTGTAGGCGGAGGTGTGAACTTAGTCTAAATTTAGGTTGGTAAACAAACGGATGAGAGAAACACCCAGCGTCGTCTGAAACTGTGCGGTTCAGTCGAAGATCGAACACACAGCTGCAGCCGTAAGACGCAGAGCTGCGAAAACCGGATTTACTTTCGCTAGTCGCTAGTTAATATTAGCCTGGTATAAGTAGCATGACTTGGCGGTCAGCTGCATATCGTGACGAATCGAACGAAAGGTTTTATTCCCAATAAAAAATGCTACTATCGGTATTTACAACACCGAGTAAGCTTTGTACGCATGGCATGGATGAAAAATGGAAAAGCGCACAAGTTTTTCTTGCACGTTTTCGAACTTGACTAACGCGTATTACTAGACAATTTCGAGGATAATCCGATGAGTTTCTTTCATTACTGCAAACCACGAGACCCTTACGATTATCACAAACCCCATTTCCTGTCGCTGCAATTCGATGGGGCTGCGTTGTTGGATAAAGAAAAGAATCTTCACTCTCGTTATTCGATAAGGTTATCGCGAGACTGCGGACTCTCGTGGTCTAGATTTTTTGTTCTACACCTTTTGCATAACAAATTCTATTTTCTAAGAGTGCAGTAGGCCAAGTTTGATAACAGATATTTATGTCTAATTGTTTAGTCGTCGTAGTTGCGAGTGCCAGTAAAAATTGAACATCTTATCACCCCTGAGATCCGTGCTGTATATACGAGCGTATTTTTTCTCATTCCGATAAATTTTCCATTCCGATAGATGAGACGATAAATCGTAGACAGTTAGAAATCGAAAATTAAATGTATAATTGATAATTAATCTGGTGTAGAAGAGCAGTTGTTTGCTGCCGAGAATTCACGTGCCTTTATTATAAGTTAGGAATGTTATTACAGATCGTTTTATTCGCGGCAGCATCCGGTGGACTGTCTATTTTAGAATCGGCAAAGTTTATTTGTTCGCGGTTGGGTTTGGTAAAAGGTATAAAGAAAAGAATAAAAAAATAACAGATAAAAGTTTGCCAAGGCTAAGTCGCTCAGATTCGAGCCACGCCATGCTAATGCCGTTCTTCTGGCTTCTGACGTGTGCGTTATAGGTAGGTACTATAGTTGTACCGTCCGTAATAGTCAATGACAAACTAGTTTAGTTATGATCAAAGATCTGATATCCGATGACATTTTTTGTTGAAAATGCCAATCAAAATTTATCCACGTATAGGTATAGGAAAAATATCGCAGTTTCGCCAGTATATGTCGTCCAAGGTTATACCTACCGTCAGATATACGTCAGGATTATTATATCCAAGTGAGAAGATTATCCACGCTCAAATTACGTGGCAAGCAAACACTATTAATTTATGACATATTTAATTAGGATCACGCCGGGGAACACCAAGGTGAAAATGATAAAAAAGAAAAAAAATAATAATAGAGTAAAGTAAAACAGCTGATATTGATAAAGTGAGACCACAATGTGCAATATAAGACTGGGTAAGCCTTAGCGTTCAGCTGCGACTGAGCACACAATTTGATATTCACTCTTATCAGGCGACAGCTTTGGTATCTTGCAATATGTTGGCATATGATTTCTTATCAGCCGATGTTGGACACCTTCAGAAAAAATAAATGATGGAATTATTGTGTAACCATGTTTTTCTTGAACTCATTCTTTACTCTTATTCCTTCGTTATGGCGTCAAAGTGCAAACTGATACGGGATCAATAGACAGCAGCCATGAGCACGGGGGGAATAAATGCACTCTCGCGAGAGGTGCTTAACGAAATTGTATCAGCGGTAGAATCGCCATTGTTTCTTTGATGGATGCGAAAAACGACGAGCATCTACCCACATTATACCTACACGCAACAGTTCACATCAGATTTCTCTAGTTCAGGAGGGCGCCCAGGGAGCTGCATACGTTTGAACGAGTCAAACGGTGAAATGAAACGACTACTTCGTCATCTTTGCTCAGGAATCGCCAGATCGAAGACGAGATTGGTAAAAAAAATTGTTAGAATAATTTTACTGGGTCGGAATTAATTGATCCGCGGTCTCGCTCGGGGATGATTAGTAGGCTGAGGCTGACTTTCGTAATCTAAACCACACCAGGGCTCACTTTGTGTTTGCCCTTTGCCTGGTACCGAGACAGGGAGATAAGCTGCCGGTTGTGAAGAGTCCCAGTCCCAGTGC
This sequence comes from Tenthredo scrophulariae, assembly GCA_963978835.1. Taxonomy (NCBI): domain Eukaryota; kingdom Metazoa; phylum Arthropoda; class Insecta; order Hymenoptera; family Tenthredinidae; genus Tenthredo; species Tenthredo scrophulariae. The sequence goes on from OZ022228.1 coordinate 457,671, forward strand.
ACGAAGGGGAATTCAGTGTTACGAACGTGCAAGTGGTCATTAGGAAAGGCGAGTGTGTCGTGGGAACATAACGTAGAAATTACCTCTACAGACTCCAGACTCCAGACTCCAGCCTCCAGTGTAGAACGTAGACGTAGAGAGTGGTCCCTTATGGTCCAAGAAATTCCATAGCATATATAAATTTTTCGTCTCTTTATCAAAAATCGCCCCAGACCGCAATGGAATTATGAATTATACGAGCTGTTTTCAATTATTTAATGAACAACCGAGCCTGCGGCTTGGGTTTTATTTTGCATAAGTTGTAGTCGTGACAGCGAGGCCGACACAATGAATTTCTGGAGACCAGGTAGACGTAGTGAAACGGTAATTCTGCAGGAATAACCACAAGCAAGCAACGGTATATTTAGTTCGCCACAAATTTCAACGGGCTTAAAGTGATTCTCTTTCGTAATCGGTAGAACCTTTGTCCATGTTAAACACTTTTCCATTGTATAAAGGGTTCCGTAAAATCTGCAAGAGTTATATATATATATATATATATATGTATATACGAAATGGAAATGGTAACGCGGTCAAGTAGTAACGTTTTTTCCATTATTTCTTCGCGTCACAGTTTGGTACACATCGAGATCCTGCACCAGTAGGAAGGAAGGAATATACTGTTCGCTGCAGCAACAGATCATTTCGCTGTCTAGTCAACTGTGGAAACTGTCTGATGGGAATTGCCGCTCGTAAAGATGATAGCGGCAACTGGAGCGAGTAATTTTGCTATTCGAATGATGACTGTCTCGAGGCTTAAGGATTTGTCGGGCTTTCTGATTTTACGATTTTGACTCGCGCGATAGGCTAAACCAAAACTAATGAACCTCCTCGCGTGCTGCCGCGTTTTCAGATCATTCCGTTCTCCAAAGGATCGCTGCTACCTGCGCTACTAGGTAGCTACTACCGTTCAATATTCTCGGCGATGGTATTTATGCCGTGTGGCGGTGCCCTTAAATCACTTTGCATTACATTAACGAGGATTACATCGGCAATCCGAGGCACAGATACGGCACCGATATCTCCTCGCCTCGACGTCCACATGGATCGTGTGTGTATCCGTGTACGTACGCATGTGCGTTGCATCGACCTCATGTAAGGTTGTACGCATTGGCCACGTGACCACGTATCTGAATAGGTACCCAAAAACTGACAAACCCAGGCCTTGGTTCCTTCGGAAATAACGGATGCACATTAAAAATCCTCCGAGATTGAGTATGGGTAGGTTAAGGCGAGAATTCTTTTCTCAAATGTAAAAGGCAATTTCTCACACCGATCGACATTGAATTGAAAAAGAATGTGGATGTTTGAGCGAGAAAAAAAAAAAACGTGGCTCGTTTTCTCTTGCTTACAATTAGGGTGGCAGGGCTTACGTGGATCGACAGTTGAGGCTCGTTACGAGCCGTTTAATAGACGACAAGTCTTGATTAGAAGATGTACCGGCCGTTATTGGAACCTGCACCGTTCGTTCGGTCTTCTTTATTCACTTATCCAAATATTTTTTCGAATAACATTATGCGTTTCGTGGAAAATATGATAATACGAGAAGAATTGCGCGAGCGATAGATTCGCAAGGTGCGATAGTTTTTATTCTCCAATTTCTCAAGAGTTATTACCGTAAATATTGTTCGCTCAAGCCGTAATCTCTCGCGGATGAGAGAATTAGTGCCGAGGTTTTAAGTTTGGTAGAAATGGTTAAACAGCCTACGAAGATAACCTCTTGGCTCTAACGTTAAAAACCTCTCTCGAAAATCTAATTCCCCAGGGAAAGAGGCTCAAGAGTCTTGGACTAATTACAGAGCGGCTTACATACTTTGACTCGAAACGGATTTGACCGCGGCCGCTATTTGAATATAATAGTTTCACGTTAAGCGGTGAAATAGTTCAACCATAGTTTCAAGATAAACTGACCGATTCAACAGAGCCATCAATTATACCTCGGTCCACCGTCCGCACTCGGGTTCCTCGAGCTCATTTTATTTTACCGAATAGTCAACGGAGTGTCATAAAATTACAACGCTCATTCCCTACGATGTTGTCGATTCAGCTTGGAATTTTTCTATACAGGAATGTTGGGGGATCGAAGATTCCTGTGATTGTGGAATTTTTCAGTCATTGGACTCTGTCCTCGAAGGACTTCCCTTGACGATGAAAATATGCCACAATAATCCTGCACCACTACCTTGGCAGCTATTTCTGGGGCTGCCTGTTGTCCTAACTGTAACCAGCGGTGAAAAATAACGCTATATTCATCCCGGTTTAAATGAATAAATAATGCGGTCTATACCACGGTGTTATTTCAGGTCAATGGTGTTTGGACCCTATAGGCGTAATGAAATGAATAATTGATACTTTTGATCAACCTTGAATTCACTTAATGTGGATCTCGCGAAGACAGTTGTTAAGTTTCCAGGTACAGCTCGAGGGACAAGTGCAGTTCGATATGTCTCTACCGTTACCTTTCGGAATTAGATTTCCTCTGTACAGTTAGCTCGGCGGTGATTTCACGGAAACACTTTACCAGCTGCGTGGAAAAAGAGTGTAAATATACCTACCTAACAACTCTGCTTTGGTGGAGGCAGAAGTTCACTCGCGAAACTTGAAATTTCACGATCGAAATCAACAGATCGGTCGCAATTATCCCAGCTGTAACATATTACTCCCACTCTCAGATCTCTATACGCGAAAATAATTGCCCTCTGATGATATCCACGATATAATATTATACGCATCGACGTAGCAGAGCTGGAGAGAAAAATCCCAGCGGGGGTTTTGAACTTTTGAATTCCACCTCTCGAGGGCATCAGATCGATATTGATCATCGTACATCGGTAGGGAGGGAAAAAAGTACTTGAGAAACATGCCGGAGAATCAATAGATCGATGGATCATCGATGGATCATCGATTGACCAACGCCCGCGCACGCCGTTCGTTTCTTCCTGGCGTCTCCGTCTGTTTCAGATATTTCCTGGGCATTCTTTGTGCGGCACGCAAATCAATTTATTACATATTATACTTTCGTCTCGAGCCCCCAGGGCGTGACGTAATGCGGTCGAAGGTTCGAGAGAATCGAATAAGAACCGCGGCGTCGCGGGCGTCGATGTGGTAAAAAATTACCGCGACCGGGTCGCGATCTGATCTCACGTTCGTGAACCTTTAGGCAGATCAGATTATCGGATATGAGATATTTTCAAATTCTTCAACGCCTCTTTGATTAATTAAGATCCCCGGTAGTTGATAAAGATATTTTCTCATAAAAAAAAAAACAAAAAAAAAAAAAAAAAGGTCCAGAAATTTCGTCATAACGGTATATTTCATTTTTAAACTGACAATGAACCCCGAGGTAGGTCACCTCGGCGTTGTTTGACCCTGTGGAGGAAGAGCGCGCCCGTGGCCGTCACATTCGAGGAGTTTAACGTTCTGAAATTCGACTGGTATATACCCGAAGCTGATCGTAAACCGAGCATGCCCCAGGTTCTGGAGGTTTTATGGAAGGTATAAAGTTATGCGCCTCGGTAAAATTACGAGCTAGGAGGGGGCCCCCGGGCACCCACCCGTCGAGGAGTACGGAAAACTTGGTTCTTTCAAGGAAGCGAAGAGAGCTGTGACCCAACAGATTTTATGCTCATCGGTTATAAAATGAGCGTATTAAGTAGCACCGACTACTTCTTCTTCTTCTTCTTCTTCTTCTTCCTCATCTTTCCGAACGCGGGAGCAGATCTTGTCACTCGAAGTATATAAGTAGATATATATAATATAATACGCAGACAGTTTAATATTATCTAAATACCAGATGCAGGGATATTAGGAGGTGCATCGCACCTCGAAGCTAGCCGAACCATAAATTATGTCAACGAAATAGCCCCCTTGAAGAGTGCCACTTAACGAACTGTGACGTTCCTTCATACGTACGTATACCTACATACCTATATGGTACGAGACTCGGGAATTTTTCTATGCTACCATTATTTTACTCCATAAAAATGATATCTCGGGTTTTTATTTACCAATTGGTGCGAAATAGATCGATTAAGGGGAACGGCGTTAGCTACTTGTTGGAAAAGTTTACCCCCAGAAACAATAGAATTTCACTAAACAAGTGGCGTGGAATTATTCATTAGGAAAAACATGCCTCTTCAATTTCCAGACACCTTTTCCACAGGAAAGTATGGTGTGGTGTGGCGACGACGTCGTAACCGACGAAACACCGTTTCGACTTGACAGAGAAAAGTTCAACGCCTTTCTCTTTCTCACTCTTTTAGACTCTATAGTCTCTTTCTCTCGGTAGTTACTTCTTTCCCTTCGTTATTCTACCCGCTATTACGACTCTCTTTCCAGACTCTAGTTTCTGATCGTAACAAAGGAGCATGAAACGAAAGCGGTTCCAGACGAAGCACACGGTAGCAGGTGTCTCTATCAACACTGTGATCACAGTTGATCCTACAATGATACCTTCGTGTTTTCTCAAATTTTCACTTCATATAGTATCGCGACCGAAGATTTCCTCATTTCGTCCAAAGAGAGCGTCACTTGACCTGCCTACATCTGCCCTGTGAATCACGTAGCTAATCCAACGACAAGAAAAAGAAAGAAAAAAAAAAAAGAAATAGAGGAAAAGGAATCTTGGTTAGCCACGTGCAGGATAAGGAATAGATCCAGTCTCCTTCGAGGGGGAAAGAAGTGCGCTTCGAAATGAAACAGGATGATCAGCAGCTGTTTCCGATTATGAGGAACGCGACGTTCTGATGGTTCTTTCGTGGGTTTCAATGCACAATAGTCATGATCTAGTGGTAGGAATATGAGTACTACCTGGGAAAAGATTGGCGTCGGTTTGTTGTAAATGAGGAAAAAAATCGTCCCCGATTACGAATCCGTTAAAAATCCCGTGCCTAGTGGGTCCTTCGCGGGCGCTGCACCGTATGAAAGTTATTAAAACGACGGAGTCGAGGTGTCTGCCGCGGCGTCTAACAATAAGAAGTCTCTCTCGAAGTCTTGGGGACTCGCGCGGTGGCTAGGTCGCGGTCAGGGCGATGCCCTCGAAGACGAGCTCTTCCCTTCCTTTCCCTTCCCTTCCCCCATATAGCCTCTCCAGCATCTCGTCCTCCCAGGCTTCGGTACCCCTTCTCTGTATCATTCTCCGACGTGTCCTCTCTCGCCGCAGCTACGTCTTGTCCCAGTGTCGTACCACCGGGATACCAGAGGCCAGGATCACTCGGGCGTACAGCTTCGAGGAAGTCGCGATCAGTTTACCAGATCCTGATCGCTGTTTACTCTGCGCAAGGTCCTATGTCGCTTCTGATCTAATCGTTGAAATTTTTTGAGAAATTTTATCTTCCATCTATCGATAACGAAGCCTTTCCACTCCTGATAAAAATTCCGGTCAGAATACCAGCCGATCAATCCCGAAGGTATAGGTTTTCACGATAAACAGATACTCGAGGAGAAACCAAGACGATAATAATATTAATGACGACTCGCGAGGTTCTCACGATTGGTAGCGCGTATTTACGCTCCTGCGTGTGCGTCTCTTCAGTTGTTAGGTATATCCCGCGAACGGGTAACATATTCCCTTCGTAATAGCGTGTTTATAGTTTATACGAGCAATTTATGATCATTATAGCCGACCGCAAAGGACGAGCGATACCGCGTCCGCGTCCGCGTTCGTATCTGTATACCTATGTACTCCGCACTTTAATAGTAGCTGCTGGTCAATTTTCATCATTGAATGAATATAGCTAAGATATTTAGCGGTCATCTAACGAGATTTAGAGCCTCTCTATCCCCTCCCCGAGACAAACCGTGAAAATTAAATAGTCTACGATGATTAACGACGCCGGATCGAACGCTTTTTGCCACTCCAGCGACTCGCGCGTCAGAGTCGATAGTTCGAGCCCAGCCGGAGGCATTATCGATGGAATTTTGATAAAGAGAAAAAACTAAATGAGGAGAACTGAACGACGGTGATTATTTATGCCAGCTAGGCGCCGTTCGGTGTGAATAGAATAAACTTTTGACGAAATGTGCGACGATCACTTTTTCTCTCTCTTGCTTCGATTAAGGTCCTTTGTTTTTTCTCCGGCTACTCGTTTATGCGATAGTTTTGTGCGAACGCGGGAGTCGCGACGGGGTGCCACCGCGCCGCGGCACAAGCCTCATTTATCTCGTTGTAACGCTGCCGTGTAAATCCGTGTATACGGTGAAACGTAAATCATATCTCGGGGGTCGGGAAAAAAACGAAAATTCCACATACCCGCATTACGATATCCCGCGAGATGGTGGAAATTCAGTGAGCGAGTGATTCACACCGATCCATAGGTATACATACCTATACAATATACGTACGCCTGGCTTATTGCGATTCGCGTTTGCCCCTAATGAAATAATAAAGAGGGAAGAGGATGCGGCGCATTAAAGACCGCGTTTTATTAGAAAATGATCCACACCGTGAGCCGGGACTGGGATATACGGCTGTTCGTGGAATAAATAAAGGGAGACGAAATCCTTAGTCCGTAAAATTTACGTCATGCAGGACACCCAACCCTGACATTATAGTAATAAAACCTTCGGATAGACGTGATCCAGACTCCTGAGTCATAAACTCGTTTGAAATCTATGGGTTTCTAAGATAATCGGAGCAGAAGTCTGAAAATACCTTCGAAAGTTCCAACCCTTCTTCGTTTCTCCTGGTGTATTTCGAGCGAATGCATCGCGGCGGGCTCAGCATCGCCAGCCAGACCGTCCTGAATACGTAAACACGTGCGAGCCACATGGCGGTTGTGCGTCGTCGATGTTTTTCATGCACACCACACGTTGCACACACGGTTAATACCGGACCTTGAACACGTGCGCGGAGCGTCGCGACGGTGTAAAAAGAGGGCAAGTTACTCGGCCCGGCAATACCTAGGTAAGGATGCGTATAATACGCGGTGCAATGACGTATAGCGGAGGTATAGAGTGAGCCAATCGACAGTTCTTTGATTAAATATCTATTATTAGAAAGCAACGAGAGGTATACATGAACAGCCTTGAGAACGAGGCGGCCGTTCATTCATGATCTTAACGATATTCGTGTCCGACGTGGATGGAATCGTGTTAAAAAGATATAATTCTGGAATTTCAGACCAAACCTGGGTATTTAGGGGGGGTCAAAGTTCGAGCGGAAGTATAGCCGGGTCGGGTCATTGCCTACGTATACCCATACGTTATAGAAATACATATATATATATATATATGTATATTATTTCGTTCTCACGAGGAAATATACCTCGACTGGCGTAAGGAACCTGGTAGACAAACAATCATTACCTTAATCACGCGAACGGTAAATTCAAGGACTTGTGTAGTTTCTAGACGGGGAATAGGCAAGAAATAAAAGTGGCAAACAAATGAGTAATACGGGTACGAGTAACGGGTGTAAATTGCGTCCGCATACGATATTCGGTTCGTATACGTATACGAATTAGATGTAAATATGTAAATGTGAAGAAAATGAAAAGCGGGCTTGTAGGTGTTGCATATAAATGAACCACACGTATACACGTGAGGTGATTTTTTTTTTTCTTATCCGCAGTCCGGCGACACTCTTTCGCCACGTCTTGTCTCGTGTCCGCATTACCATAACTCACTCTATACCTATAATACAAGAATTCTTTGCACTAATCGTAGATTTTCTTATGACATTATCTAGTCATGCGGGTAGGGCGTTAATGCCCGCGATATCTTTTCACATCCTACTTTATTTCACGCTATACGTTACGCCGGCTTACTTATTACACCATTATAATCCCGAGAAAGGTTGAAATATCAATAATCGTTACGTGGGCCGTTGAAATCGTGACAAAATTCCGACTAATTTACGACGTATTGCCCGATAATTTCGTACGTACAGTTATACACACATATCTATATACCTTCGTGGATAATATCAAAGTAATTAATTATCGATAGATAAAGGGAACAAAATTGCCGGAATTATAAGAGCCTGGGTATCCGTTTGTATAGAAAAAGAAATAAAAGTATGAAAAAAAAAAAAAAAATTAAGAATTACTCACACGCAAACACTTGGCGTACATATAGTAGAATTCCTGATTTCGTAACATACCGCAGGCAAGAGTCTTATACATTAGTTCATTCTAGGTACGTATATGGGTATGGAAACAGCGAGAGCAGTTCTCGTATAATCGGTACACATTATGCAGAATGTGTCGGAAATGTCTACCAGTCAAACGTCAAGAGTCATTTAAATAACTTCCTATCACGAAAATGGGTAGGTAGATATAGGTATAGGTATAAGTATGCCTATGAGAGATACGCCGAGAGTAGATTGACCAAAAAGTCTGTATCCTACACGCCGACACCGTGGCCTTTCGCCTGTCTACGATATAAAATCGCGCGAATTACCCGAGGCTGTGTATGATAATGGGCGAAAATATTCAACAACTTTTTTTTGTTCCGCCAACATTTAAACGCATGAGATTGAAGCCAAATATCACGCGTTTTTAGAATAATTCAACATTCGATAGACGATGATAATTTAATAATGATAGTAATAATGACATTTTTAACAAATGGAATTGAATGACGTTGGAAGAATTTTTATTTCCGTGTTTCAAGTCACTGCGGAGGGATTGCGTACGTACTGGACGCGAGGAGGTGTCAGCCACGCCAAGGACAACCAGTCAGAGAGAGAGAATAATTGTATCGTGTATAGTAATAAAAACAATAGGAGAAAAAGTAAATGAAAAAAGAAAAAGAGAGAAAAAAAAATAAAAAAAAAAAAACGCGATTCCGAAGAGAACGTTCGTCAGGGTGGAACTATAATAGCGCAGAGATTATGCAACTATACTATATATATATATATATACGGCGTAAAACGCGTGTTGCTGCATCAGCTACTTATCATTGTTATATTATTTCAATATAACAATGATGCTTGACAATGATTTTTACGATATATTGGAAATCGTAAAATCGATTAGCGAATAGGTTTCTTTTTAGTTAGCGTTGAGCGGGGAAATATTGCGAAAACTAGCTGATATATAGAGGTAGACGAATTGGGTGAAACAGATCGAAACGCACCTCGCTAACACGTAACGCAACAGAAGTTCTGCTCTGTTTAGAAGAGTGAAAACGCGGGAGTCGTCAGGATGAAGGAGATACACCGTATCTACTCGGTTTATCTGTATACCTATACAGTCAAATAATTCGCACCCGTAAAAAGTCGAGGACAATAATTGTGAATGGCGGAAATTTCATCTACGAAGAGATTGTGATCTGAAGTTTTTATTAATTGAAATGAATTTCTTTAAAAATTTAATAAAGGGGGAAATTTGAACATTATGCGGTTGCGGCATCTGCGTTAAGTCGCGACTTGTGCGACTGACTCATTGCGTCACATGTTATACCTATACGTGACCGAAACACGCACGCGAAAGACGTCACGCGTGGAATACGGGAATAGAATAAAATAAAATAAAATGAAATAAAATGAAAAATTCCCGGCTATAAGACCCGCTGGATGTTTCTCACGAGTTACGAAAGCGAGTTCTATTGTTGTCACTAGTTTTGAGAAATCTTTTTCCAACAACTATAGGTAGGTATAGTAGGTACGGACAATGAAATCCTCGTATGAGTGTAGCTCTACGGATTGAGCGGAGCTTTGTATCAGTAGTTTGATAATTACAACGTACTTGTAGTAGGCGTACGCCGACGACGAGGTATTTTCAAGGGGGTCTAAAATTTTGGAGATAACTGGCGTATACGTATGGATAATGGATATGTATATTTGAACAAGGAAGTCTTTTGTTCGTGATTCCTCGACTTCTTTTGACTAACAATAAGGGTAACGGAACGCCGTGTTATGCAGAGTGTTAACAAAGCCGAATTAACACCGTGCTCGAACGCGAGACGAAGAAAGACGGCTAAAACAGCTCCAAGACCACGACGACTGCATTCCTCCGCGATTTCACGATTTCGCGTCTTCGCTGCTACGTCGATGCGACGCGGGGAAAGTTTTCCTTAACGAGTTTTACCATACCGCGTATGGCACTTTGGGGGACGATCATATCTCAAGGTTTGCAATCGAATCGCATGCAGATTTACAATCCGCGATATTTCTTAAAAAAAAAAAAAAAAAAAAAAAAAAACAGAAAACTGCAGAAGGCCAAAAGATTAACCGCGGATTTACTCATTCCTATATGAATAATTAATTACATACAGTGCGCGCATATTCGATTCGCGTATTCACCACGCTTGATGTTAATTGAAACGCTTGTAAATTTTCATTAATTAAGATTATAGTACGACTTATTCGCAATTTTCAACTACCAGACACTCGTCGAGTCGATGCAGCGCTAATTGTAAGCACGTATACTTCGGCGAGACGATAGGCATTGCATGAAATCTATTACCGCGATAAACGTAGGGGGTATACCTTTACGCGGCGTGGAAAAGGAGGAAGAAAAAAAGGGAAAAAGGAAAAAGGAAAGAGATAGAAAAATAAGCAACAATTTAATACCTTGTAATTTTCACGTTCTTTTCATTGCCCCGTTAAACAATCGTCGGCCAGGGTAGGATGTCTAGGCAGGCGTGTAATGCCGTCAAATAAACATAAAATCCGCATCGGGCAACTAGCAACGAGCAATTATAATGAAATGAATTTACGCTTGTCCGACACTCGACTTTGACGACCAAACGGTATAAATTAACGCTTCTAAAGAGGTGCGCGTACGATCAGGTTCAATGTCGCTGATCTTCGAGCACAAGCTGCAGTTATTGTAGTACTTATCGTTCTGCAATGACAATCATGTATTTATCGATATAATCGCGCGGATGAGAAAAAGGAAAGAGAAAATACGAAAGCATCGTGGAAACAAAACGCGAAACGTTCAGATGTCTCAGCCTCGATTCAGCTTAACGAGATCGAGCAAAACGGTCAGTGGTCTTGTTTCACGGTCGAAGACCCGTGGGGTACAATTTTACTACATCTTATGGAGAAACGACCTCGTCCTATAAACGGTAGTAAACTCGAACGACCTATACCCTGCACCTACTCCTACGCTTGAGGCTTAAGGCTTGGGGCTTTGCGTATACCATGAAAACTTTTCGCGAAAGACGGGATGGGGGACAAAGATATGGAAGTATGTTATAGGCGGTAGTAAATCGCAGGACATTTCCGTCGCCGCGTTGATGCTGATGCTGATGTTTATGTTGACTCAACTGTTCGCATTGTTTCGGGTCATTTACCTCCTCGGGGCGATACAACTTTGCTGCATTTATGTATTAGCTTCGTGTGCCGCTCCTGACGTGGCGAGACTCTGTACGGGATAAATAACGTACTGACTACTCGACCGCCGTGTATATGTATGTAGTACTCGTTCTATGGACCGAAGGGAGGAGGATGGAGAGAGAAATTCTCGCGTATAGATTATAGCTGTCCACCTATACACCCGCGCTCCCTACGCCAGCTTTGATAACGAAAGTATGTATCCCTGTAGCGGGTGACTTTTTCGAACAAGGAAACGGACCGTCGAACTCAGCCTCGTAGGTATACGTATACGTTTTTATATTGTCCGAAGGTATCGCGAACAGGGGCCGTTTTTCGAGAGGGTATCTCCCCGGAAGTCTACATAGCCGATTGAAAAAACTTTCAAACGGAGAAGACCGGAGGCTCAAAATTCCGAAAGCGAAATCTCCGAAGCCTGAAATTTGGGGATACCGATGATGGTCAGAAAGGTGTATACAAGAAAACGTTGCAATATGTACTGTGAGGAATAAAATTATAATTGAATTTAATCCGCAGACTTGGATATTGTGAATATCACTCGTACCTTGTTCTTTTTTTCCTTCTTCCTTCTTCCTTTTTTCTATTCATTTATTTTCTCGTCTAAGTCTAAGACTCTAGAGCGGACAATGTGCAGCAATCCAACGGCTCAGAATCAGAGATGAAACGAGACATAAGCCGGATGCCGCTGATCTATCCTACACCGTTTAATTTCGCAGAACCGCAGCCGTTCGCCTCAGTCATTTACGAGAGATCTGTTTCTCTTCGCATCGTAAGATTCCTTTCAAAGGATCCTTCGTCATGGCTGTTTGTGAGACGGGCTGTCCGAGCTTATACACGTACAGAGGAATTCTTATCTCAAAGGGAACTCAATCAACTCAGTCATTCGCGTATTCTTATAAACCATGGCTATCCGGATGCGATTCAGGGATTGAAATCATACATAGGTGTTCGAACGTTGTGTACGTGTGCGATAAAAAGTGGGATGGCGAGAATAAAATTTTGGTCAAACCTCGTCCGGTGAGCAGTAAGTCGATTTCAAGGTATAAATTACTCCTGCAGGCCGTTGAATGGGTCGCTAATAATTGCAGGTCTTCTCCTCGCGTCTATACGAGGCGACGAATGTGAGGAGAACACGCGAGGAGATTAGCCATCAATCTATGACCGATTACACAGCTAATTGCCTGCATAGATCCCCAAAGCTCGGTTATTACATATAGAGACTTTCTAAATCGCGATTTGATTTCGTCGATTATCATTATTTTATACTCGCTATTTTTCTCCGGTAGAAACTTTCAACAATAGTTCGGCACGGTGTGAACACACCCTTAATGATACGCCGTTGTCTTGTACAGAATGCGGAAAAGGAAAGTCATTGCGTCATGCGGACTTAACTTACTTACTTACTTACTTACTTTATACTTACTCCCTCGCTTGCTGTTATACTGCAGTTGCTACTCTTTCACGCACCAACAAGAGAAAATTATATCAATTTATGCGAACCCATATTCGCGATCGCGTCACATCGCAAGTATAATACTATAGGTACTACGTAGAAAGAGATTGAGCGAATCGCAGATGGGAAGAGAATCTACCCTGAGGTGGCTTATATAGATCCATCATATTTTGGGTGCAAACAAACGATAGAGTGATTTCTTTGAAAACTAGCAGCACGCATACGTTTACGCACGTGGTTTTGAAATTTTTTTATAATTATCTCTGTATGATTTAGTCGCGACGTCTCTGAGGTAGATTTAGGAAATCATAATAACTGCGGTTTGTTGTTCGTTGCTCGTTGCTCGTTGCGGACGATGATCTTTCAGAAATAATCCTTTGATGCGGTGCAGTGCAGTGCTCCGAGAAGTTTTTCACTAACTGACTGCCGGCACGGTTAGGGAAGACGTAAGAATATATAGAAGATACAAACGGGGTAGGAAAAACTAACAAAAATTTATAAACCAACAAACCTGATCCCGTACGAGTTCAATGGAAACGTGGCAATGGCTTCCAAGACTGCCAAACAAAGTCCTGACTCTCATATAGCTAGTCAGCAGACGTACCGGAATAGTCCCGAGGACTTCTATTTCGATAGTGTGTATAGAAGCGGTGTCAAGGATGTTTGGAAATATCGGTATAGAAGTCGATTCAATGTACATATGTTACAGCACCCCTAAAGGCGCAATACACCGCAGCCTTGGGATCTGCGATGTGCCAAGATGTTCAGGTTCTTGGCCTTTCGCGAACAACCCTTTTGCTCTTTAAATTCATTCATCAATTTTTTGACACCGAATTACGAATCGTGGTGTACGGAACGCTTTCTCGAAGGCGTAAGCCTCTAATGACACACATAGCTACCCGTGCCTGGGCAATTATGCGATACGTGCGGAGTAGGTAGGCAGGTATAGCTTGGCTGGGTAGGTGTATATAGTTGCACAGTTAATTTCTCGTATTTCTATATAAGTAAAGTAAAGCCGAATAATATACGCCGAGGAAAGTATACCCCGGGTACTCCCACTTGCGGAGGGAGTAGGTGGTTCACATACCTATAAGTCGTATGGCGTGTTTCGTGGCTGATTCATTATCGCAGTTAGCGTACGTAAAGTAGTGGGTAAATTACGAATCACGATATTCGCCGGGATTCAAGCGGTTCCTTTAAGGAGTAGAACCGCGTTACGAGTTTTTGTCTTGTTTCCATGGCTCTCGAAGACACCCAAATTGTTTTATAATCGTCCAGATGGTAATGGCCGGTAATGCCTCGTCCATTTCTTTTCTCACCGTATTCCTGCGCGTACACGGGTTTCAAAACTCTTCCCGAAAGATCCCACGGGTCCGCGCGATATGCTGCTTTACAGGCACTTCTCTCCTTCATTCTTCTTGTTCTTGTTTTTCTGCTTCGAGGAAGACGTCTTTCTATCTCAGCGCGCTACTCTTCCGCGTGCTGCAAAAGCCAGCTCGTAAACGCAAACGCAAACGCGAACGCGAACGCGAACGCGAACGTGAACGTGAACACACTCCAAGGGGAAAGGAACTTTAAAGAATTTATTTTTCCGCTGCAGAACGGCGCTGTATTCGCCAATTACCTTCATCGAGAAAATACGCGTACGTAGGTGTGAATTTCACGCATAGTCAGGTAATACTTTCAAAATCCGGTATAATCTTTACGTTTAAGAGTATTTTTCATCTTTTCGATTCGAGGGGAGGGAGAAAGCACAAATACTCGTGGATTTATTTCCCTTTTTCCATTTCAACCCGGGGCAGAAGAAGCTGATCGAATTTAAACTCCTGTTTATCGCCTTCTTAGGCGCGCCCCGACGTCCGATAAATCATTTTCTCTTTGCTCCCCTCTCGGTTCACGATTGTCGATCGATCGTCGATACCGGATTTCTCACGGATTGACCATTAGCCGTTATTACATCAAGTGCCACGCTGCAAGATCACATCTTTCTCACGTATAAATCATCGGTTTCCGCGTATTATTACCTACTGGATGAGGTGAGTAGGTACCTAGTCACTTACGTACCTACCTATCTCGACGGAAAATACGTTGATTCGCAATACTTTGAACAGCCTAAAAACGCGTCAAAATTTCGGAAGCTCCAAGTATTCCCAAAAGTCAATCAATAAACTTCGCAATACGTTTCCCGAAGATATTGCAATGACGATTGCTATAATATACACGCCTTTGAGCGGACGAGGATAGAGCCACATGAATCATTACCGCGCCTAACTGTCTAAAAAAACTTTGGTTTTTCATTCATCCAAAGAGACTCGGTCTCTCGAGGCTAATGGCTATTTCACGATTCGAAAATGACCATCTCGCGGAAGTGTGATAGCAGTAATCGGCACCGTGTCTCGACGCTGGATCCAGTCCGTAATAATAAAAAAAAAAAAAAAAAAACAGAATACGTTACGAGTATGTCGAACGGAAAACCGCATCGTCGCGATACGATTTGAAACCTTCCAAGAGACAATGATCGAAGCCCTGAAAGCGCCAGACATATGACCGCGCACGGCGTTGCCTTTAGAAATAAGAGGAAAAAAAGTGAGGAAGCTCGTTTTCGGAATCGAAAAAATCAAGATTGAAGCAAGGAAAAAATCCGGTAGCCTAGATCTGTTAGCACTATGGGTGATTTTCACCTTGAAGCCAGGTATAACGTAGGTTCTAGACGGTCGCAGGGCTTCGTCGCGGCTTTTCTATCAAAGCGAGTAAATCTCTTGAGATTTTTGGAAAAAATTCTTCTACCTAGTCTCGAGAGAATATAAGGAATTGAACGATGGGCATACAATCGGTGAAGCAATTTGATAAGTTTTGGTAGCGCGTGGGGGCTGCCTAAGGCGACACATGAATACGCGGGACATGCATCCGTAAATTATAAAAAGAATCGCTCGGAGAATTCCGGAGTGAAGCAGGCGGTCAGGCAAGGCCGATGGTAGGCAGGTTGAAGATGGTGATTCATAAGCGTCCGACGACGATTATGGGATGATAAAAATAAGAAATCCCTAACTGTACGGTATACCGAGGCGATTTTAATTCGATTTTTAAAAACCGCTGCAGCCTATGGTTATTACACTATATCTTTATGCTCTCTGTCTGCTGGGAGGAATAAATATCAATATCAAAAACATTCCACCTGACAATCCGATTAATCGGTTCCTTTCATCTCGGCGTACATGAAGAGCTTCTGAATGCACGCGATATCGAATAAATTCTTCAGATGTGATTTCAACAAAAATAAGTACGCGACTAATCGGACGAGTAACGTGAGGAGGCGAGTCATATTTTTGGTAGAGGATATATTTTCTCGTATAAATTTCCTTGACCTCCGAACCAGGTCGCCTTGAATCGGAGTGAGACTGCGGCGGCGATAAATTTGTCTCTTAATAAAGACGGAGAGGACGCGAAAAAGGAAAAATAATGGTCATTCCAAATGAAATCACAGAATCTCAGGTCCCCGCGATATCCTCAGAGGGCTCTGAAGACATTTTTTTACCACGCTATAGAAGGAAAAGAACAAGGCGTTGTTGCCAACTGGTATTTCTAGTTAATAACTTTTGACCCTGTCTGAGACGAGTTCAAGGCCGTTACTGCCCGCCAGACATATCCAGGCGCCTACCTTCAGTGGTCCATGCGATATGGAGACTAGGATCAGGTCCTCTGAGTCACTCCTTCTTCGCTTCTTTGGTAATTTTCTTATTTGTTTATTTATTTATTCATTTATTTGTTCACTTATTCATTCATACGTCCGTCATTTATCTTTTGATTAAATATTGAAAAATTTTTACCGCAGGATCGATCGGTGGTTATTATTCAGTAGCGTGGTTTTTCCCGTTCGCGAGGCTTACCTGAAACAGAAACGAATAAAAATGATGACAAAGTTATACGGAGGTCGATAATTAATGAGTTTTTAATTAACACTTTAGACGTCCCAATTAAAAGTTGTACAGTATCGCGGTCCGAGCGACTAGATGCAGGTATAAACGTATAATGCGAGTTGAAATCGTGGGAAATAGTTGCGATCAATCGAATGACCAAACCTGGGTGCTCGCGTGGTAGGATCACTTGTCCGAAACTCACGGCTCAATTCTTCTCCGTAAATGACTATCGTCGATACACAGTAGAATATAAAGAGGCTCGAAAAGGTATTAAAGAATACCGGCGGGTGGCCGGCCCGAAGAATAACGCAAACAGCTTTTCGAGGCATTCGAAAAATCCGATCGCTAACAACGAGTAACCTGGTATCGTTGTCAGATGAGTCATTTGAAGAGGAGGAATGAAGAAAGAATCTAATCATCTTCAGCGGGGCTGTGTTCGCCATTACGATTACACGTAATAATTTATCAGACATAATTGATTTTTTTTCCTTTCTTCCGGGGCCATCCGATCTTTTTGTATCAATCACCCCGTGAACGCGGGGAGTCAACGAACCCGGGTATAAGTCGCAAATTAGGATCTTTGCACGCAAAGACGCGCGTCTACGCTCGCGGAACTTTAGGTACGGGTTAAAGACGTGTCGAGAAATAAAATAACGCTAAGAACTGGGCATATAATAATCATGGGATTCGTATAAGACTAGAGAAACTAAGATAGTTGTTTCTCCGAGCTTGAAACACTTATTCTTTATAGAGCTGGAGCTGTTATGTCGTCACTCTGGTCGGTTAATTAACACTACCTGAATTTTCTGTAGCCGGTTTTTAAGTAAAACACGATACCCGACTAGTTTTAACTGCCCGACAGGCTCTCAAGCCTCGTATACTCTGTCGTTGCGGGATCTGAAATATGTAACAGATCAACTCCGTATACATACCGTCCGCGGAGATTTATTTTTTCACAATTTTCCCATCCGCGATTCGGTCTTTGAAATTCTCGATCAATTTTCGCGAACAATCATACGCGAGAGGTATATTATATATTTTGCGTCCGAGGTAGATCCTCGGGTTGTATATTTCCGCGCGTCGAGGGGCAAAGGGTTAACTGAAATGGTCGTAAATCTATAGGTGAATAATAATTTTCAAAATAACTCATTTAAAGACTGAATAACTTCGTTTTACGAGCTCAAAATTACTTCCCAGTAACCAAATTTCATATTTTATTTTCCAAAGTGTATTTCACACATAAATTAAAACCGCGGAGATAGAGCCTGCGCAGAGCCAAAGGCCTAACCACGGGGCGTCGAAATACGTTCGTTCGTTAAGTGTACCTAATTATTTCTCGTCTAGCCGAAATCACGCTAGAATATGATCGTTGCAGAGCTGTTATAGTGATGAAGAAGTTTAATAATAAATATGAATTAATTGACCAAATTTCTTGCCTCTGTAATAAATGTAATAAATTGACCGATGTTAGTGACCCTTCCGTATATGACCGACGGATGACCATTGATCAGAGTTTTAGCTGCCGGCTGAGGTAGGAAGGCGTTTACTTTATTTTATTACCGCGTTAATCGGGATGGAGAAAACGCGGTTCTATTAATTCGATAAAATCTTTCGCAACTTGGGGTTATCCAACCCTATGATCTCCGCGAGATGAACGCCTCGCCTTGCACCTGAAATAAATAAAGAGGAGATAGTCTCTATATATTCTCACGCGTTCATCGGGCTGCACCATGGCGTTCGGTTTCTCTTATGGTACGCCTTCGAGGTCGTTGGGATCAGTGTGAATACTACCGGAAGATTAATCGCCGAATATACTATACTAGGTATATATATCCCCTAGAACAATGTTATAATGTGATTATAAAGTTAATTGCAGAGTTTATCGAGTGAAAAATTGACGGGGTTGTTCGATGAACGCTAGAGATTGTAATCGTCGTCAATCGACACCGAGATTCGATCGAAATATATAAAACGTGATTTGAATGGCTTAGGGTTAGATTATCTGTTGCGGTTTATTAACAAGGCATAAATTGTCCACCCTTAATTATTCTATAATTCAATGTACGAGACGTCGCGGTATTATACTCGGCATACGTATGCATTAATCTTGTCGCCTTGTGTCTGACACTGTAAAGCAATTTACTGCGTCGTTAAGACATTAATAAAGAGCGTATATTGAAAATGTCAGATCGACACCCGCCCTAAGGGCGTCGCGACGCTTTTAGACCTATTTCCCTATGTACTCTCCTGCAGGGCGTCGATAAACCAGATCAAAAATGTCACGACAACACTTCGCCGGATACTCGGCTGGAATATTTCTCTCAAACCCCCTTCCAGCTACCATAAAATATGAAAGATAGAAAGATATCGGAAATCAGATACGTGCGAGTCTATAAAGACTCGAAATTCTTCGGCGGGTCGAATCATCTCTAGGAATTCGCTCCGATATGTATCTAAGATAGTGCGGAGCGAGTACGGAGCAAAAGCAATTAGCATACTCGACCGTGCAGCCTATTATAATAATTAAAACTGATTTCTGCTAGAGCTACAAGGTTGCTGCTAATAACTTACGAAATAATTAGCAGCTACCGCGCGGTTGCAAAATTGCGAAATAAATATATGTTTAGGAAAATTGACGAAGGTTTACCCACCATACAGCTAGAGCATTATATAACTAAGTGTTCGAGGATCAGTAAATATCGTAAATATTGTTAAAACTGATGAAGAAAAAAAATTGGGTCAAAAGTTTCGTTTGCAATGAATCGCACCGCGGATAACTTTTACTCCTGCATAGCAAAAGCGATCGTAGGAAAGTAAATTCTTCCCGGATAATTACGTGAGAATCTGTTTACATGTGTATATATGTATATACATATATAAATATCGTCGTCGTCGTATAAACATCACGTAGTTGAAACCTCGCGGGAATAATCATCCTCTCTAATTGTAAGTGTGTCATTCGAATAAGAAAACACCTATACTTATGGGTTCCCAGTTAGTTCGAGTCGCTTTCTTTGACAGCTGTAAGATTCTGGGCCGCGGAGTCAAAGAGTTCAGAGTTGAATCGTCGACAGAGTTCCGCAGCATAATACGCCGTGAATTTAGCCCATCGTTTATTTTTGATTTTAGGTTATTAGAAATCTTTAATGTCAGGGAAACGAAGGTTTCTTCAATTTCTAAAAAGTTTCAATAATACTTAAATACCGGTAGCCAACATTCAATTTCTATAATTATTATTCAAAGGGCGAATACGAAATCAGCAGGTAGAAATCATCTCGCGTGTATATTATAATACGGTATCGATGTCACAGCTGTATAGAAGCAAGATGTAGTCATATGCAAATACTATAAAACGAGAAAAATAAAAGAGATGAAAAAAAAATCCGGAAGTTAAATCTCAGCGCTACATATCTGTCAGTTCTCGTAACATTTAATTTATCGATGACGAGCTTGTCTCCCGACGACATTACGATCTCTGGTTTGAACCGGGTCATAAAAAATAAGGTTCAGACTCCGGTATGCGTATGCTGAAGGAAGAGCGAGCATATCTCTCGTCGCAGACTAATGACCGATAACGAGCCTCAATTTTTAAACGTATAGATATTTCATTGACAAATTGATTCAAGTCTTCGGTTCAATCTATTCGAAATTATTTATCGTCAAATTTTGCATACGTAATTGTTAAAAATTCTGGCTTATCCTCCGTGCGCACGGTCGTCCATCCATTCGTCAGTATTAACGTCCGAAGTGTCCCTCCTTTGTCGAGTTGAGACGTTAAGTTGGTTGCGCGTGAACTTGGTCGGTCAGGTTACGGGAACTTACTGTAGGGTGAGGAATTTCGTAACAGTTTTTTTCTCCTTCGTTTTATTCCATTTTTCCTATACCGTATCAAAAGTAGTGGTAAGCCGGTCGCGCAAGGACAAAGAACGAGTATTAAATTCTTCGTGGAACAATATATATATATAGGTAGTTATGTGTGAGTACACCGTCGCACATTGGGTATAGGTATAGGGTAGAGGTAGATGTAACATAGCGCGCCGATTATGGTTGGGTTTGAAGTAGGTACTTTAAATGGTTTCGTTTCTTCTCTTATATGTTCCTACGAAGCGGTGCGATTAACAGCTTCGTTGTCGTCGCTGACTCGATGGTGCAATTAAAAGTAACCAGTACCTTTACCTGGTAATGCGAATTTCTCGGAATCCTACACATCCACTCGCTGTTGGTTAATCAAACAAGAAATATTCGATTTCAAAAAGTAGCCGAGGGGTTCCTGCATGTGTCAAGGTAAGACTAAGACAGTCTCAAGGCGATCGGACCTATTTCGAATCGGAAATAACACGGAGGTGATACAGGAAAGTCGATGCTTCACCACTCCAGAGACGATTCCACGAATAATGAAATCGAAATGTGATAATCCTGCACCGGAGGGAAGATAGTAGAACCGCCTTAAGCTAGATTATCCCGAACATGGGCGAAGAGAAACTATATACGAGTATAAGACTGGGGTTTTTCGTTGCGATGCGTTGATTACGCTGCGGCTGATTATTTTCGGATTAGAAGTTATTTTCGAGACGAAAGAGTCTAGTAGACGGCGTGTTAAGTCACTCTGAATTACGGATCATTTTTATAATCTCGGTATACCGCATGTAACACGTCATCGTTGGTGTATTAAAAGACCAGAAAGTCCCCTGACTCTCGTCCTTGCAGCACCAACATTGATTTAAAACAGTAGTGACAGTAAAAATGTGAATGTTAATAAATCTCTTATCCCGTATATAGAACGTGGAGGAAGTTTATTTTATTTTCTCCCATTTCAACTTTGATCATGATTATTATTGCCTGCTGTATACCTGGTACAGATTCACATGTCGTTGATCAGACCCGATAACTATGGAGTAAATGAAATGTTCATAACTCGTCAAGGACGAAACTATATGTTTCGGATCTCGCATTAGCGACGGGGAAGTAGAGAAGTAGGTAGCTGGCAACTCGCGACTATATTATGTACATAGGTATAGTGAAAATTAACACCTGATAGAAAGATATCTGGGCAGGACTCCCAGCTAGCCCAGGTAGCATTGTGAAAAGACGAGAAACTGAACCGTTGCAACGGAAATGTAACACCTACCGTACTAGTATACCTAGGAACACACCTATCTCTCCTATATCACACAAGAGTCTCTATTTGAAGAGGATCATGTATTTGTTATTCACCTATGTCCACCCATACCCACCTATACACCTGACAGACTCTGACCTGATTTACCGTTCACAGATCCATGCATGCACTTCTATTGTCGTGCGTATCGATGTGTGCACGCGTATATTGATAGCATGTGTCTGTATGCGTGCGCTACTGCAGGAACTTGAGAGAAAGTATGAAAAATGTCTCGTGTTTCGTGGTCCAGTGTCCGCAGCTCTACTCCTGCACGTACATACATACATGTGGGACGATCCGTAAACGCGGTTCAACCTGCTAACTTAACTTATTTAACCTTTTCAAATAGTCTGATGACTTATGATAGTGGATTGTAAAGTGCAGTCCGGGATTCCACAAAGTGACGCCAGCTCCGCTTCTCTTTTCTGCCGTTTATGTTCGTTCAATGACCGTTGGAGTCTCGAATAGAAGAGTTTGGTTTTATTGCCATTTTCGCAACTTTTTATTGCATAATTTCTAGTTTTAGAAATGAGTACTGTCTCACCACAGTTTCTTTGTTACTGTTATTCTCAATTTTAGTCTTCAGTCAGTGCCTACATACGGCAGGGCAACGTTTCACAGACCCGACCGTGATTCACACTTTGAGAGGCAATCTAAAAACTGGCTCTTCGTAATCGAGGTTTCGTTGCATGGTGTGTCTCTCTCGTAATATCTGGAAGATTTTGCACAGTTTGCAGTATAAAACGACAGAATTTTTACGTAATCTGACAACGACTTGACACAATATCCAGTTATTGCAACGGATTTCGTGACATGGATATTTTCTAGCGGAGCTCGATATTTTTCAGAAGATTATCTCGTAGGTAGTCGAAAGTCTCTGTATATTGACTCGCAAAAGGTCTTATAGATAAATGAAGCGACTCATCGTCAATAATGTTCATTTGATTATCGCTCATAGTGAAAATAATGTACAGAGTAGTAGAGTACGATTATGAAGACGAGGTTTTTTGCCTTTTTTCACATCCTCCGCCTGCCCAAGTACTGTATTAACGAGAGTCGTCTATTTTCGCGTGTTCATACAGTCCCGAGTAAAACCGTAGATATAAATATAAGCATAGACTCCGTTAACAGTCCGACATTTCGACGACTTGATTTTACCTAATTGGCAGATCGCGTGACGGTGCAGCAGCAGCAGCAAGAATACCGCATAGAGAATCAGGCTAGATGTTAGATGCTGGATGCTGGATGCTAGGGCACGCGGATTTCAAGTTTTCATCCTTCTACGAGAAACGAGATATCCGGCTTCATAGCGTTTATATACCCAAAGAAGCCAAGGAGCCTCGAGTTGATGGCATAGATCTATGCGAAGGCTGCATGGTCGTGGAGGATGAACTACTCCATATTAAGTATACTCTATGTATTTATGTATAACGCGGTGCAAGGCGTGTAAGCTCGGTTTGATTTAGCCTCGTGACAGGCTAATCATATCCCCGAGTCTTAATTAAGCGATAATTAACGCGCTTTCGAGGTTTATCAAAGAGTTCCGAGAAGGCGAGGGACTTAATTAAATTTTCTAATCCACTGCAAGACATAGGACGCGGGTTTTCTTCTATACCCAGGTATAGGTGGGTATCGTTCTCACCTATCCGGCTAGGTCAAATTTAACCACGTAAACTGGAACGTGAGCTCGCCTCAACCAAGTTTTACATACCGGGACAAAAGATCATCCTTAATAATAATAATAATAAGAATAATAATAATAAACACGTTCATTATAAACACACGATCGTATGAGTCAAGTTTAATGCCAGGGTGATGCGTGTGCGTGTGTGGGTTATTTATTACCGCGCAGTAGAGACATGTTGATCCAGCTTGAATCCAAAATCTGACCAAATATTATCGATTCAAACCATTTCCCGGTGGATATTTTCAATCTCTCATCTCAGATCTTCTGTACAATGTTCGTGTACCTAGATATAAGCTGCGGGAGAGAGGGCGAGAGGAGATATCGAGGCGATGGATTGATAGGTACGAAAATAGCACTTTGGGCGTGATGATATTCATGAAGATGAATCGATCCTCGTCAATCGTTGAACAGCAGATATTCGCCTGCAGTCTATTCATTAGAGAGGAAATGAGTTTCCACGCTGAAGTCTTCCGTGCTGCAGTTTCAGTACAGGAACGAAGTGCAATGTTAACGTTCGACGAGGCGTGGCTAACCCGGAACACAATTGACTGGTTAAAGTAGGTAACGAGATTACTAACATTAACGGTCTTGTTACACAACGTGAACTGTGTTCTACCATTATTTTCTACTTCGTTATACACATTTTTCAATCACGTCTTATCAGCATATGTTGTTAAATCTACCTACGCCCGATTGTTAGTAGCTAACTGTATAACACGCTCAGGACATATGATTCATTTGAAATGGATGTCATTCTCTTGTGGAGACTTGAAGCTGTCCTCTTCTTCTCCTTCTTCTTCCTTATTACAAGGGAATTTAACGTGACCCGTATTATTAATACCTTCTCCTAACTTTGCAACAATTTATAAGACTGGTCAATGGCACGTCGACAATGCACAACGTGTATATATGTGTGTTATATCTTCATGCATACATGCATGAGAATGGTTATATCCAAGCATATTCAGCGCAGCGTGCAACGGTTCGTCAGTCGACCTGCGGTAGGTAGCTAGTTTTATAGACGAGTCAGTGAACGGGTTATATGGCTAAAGAGAAGCAATGCTTTCCTTGAGCGATCTTTAAACTGTGATGAAAAATTCTTCCATATTTACGAAAAAGAAAAAGAAGCTTCTCTCAATCGAGATCATTAAGTTCGAAGTTCGACATACCGAGCAGCGTGTAAAAACCGTGTTAAGAGTTTAGGCTTTTTGTTGTTACTTGAGGTGAAATACCAGAGAAAAGTAGATCAAGCTATCGATTTTTACCGAACCTCGAGCACGACTCGCCCGAATCTGAAGGCTATAGGTTAAATCTTGCGACTGTATACAAGATCTGCTGCAGACAATGAAATATGGCCAAGGTCTAATCGGGTGTTTTCTGTCAGAGTGGATTACAGCTAGTTGGTTCTATCGGTGCGGAATAGATTCGTTGTGAAACCCCGGTCCCTCGATCAGTCGATAGTTCAACATTCTAAGGTATTTGGATCGCGATGGTCGATCTGAATGCGGGAACTTAATTTAGTTAGCCGCGCTCCCGTTTCGTAATTGCACCAAGTCCGAGTGCAGCATGGATAGAAATACACCAAAGGCGCGTACCATGGACAAAGAAGACATTGACGTACTGCTTAGGCTAAACGACTGTTTAGTTACGCTGATGGTGCACCGGCACTTTGTTGCTCTGGCTTGTCGACATCGAAGAGGAAAGGCGAGAGACGAGCAGTGATAGAGAGGTTCTAATTAAACCCAGGGACGACATTCTCACGGGAGCAAGTAGAACTGGTATTATAAATACACGTGGTACCTATGACTTCCACGTACGTGTGTAGGTGCTTGGAAAATAGTGAAAGTTAAATAAATACACGCGTGACGCGTGAACATGATTAAGAAGGTAAATTCATTAGGAATTATAATCAAGCAAATTGGATAGAGGACGATACGACGAGGCGAGGTGTAGTTGGCAGTTGGCAGTTGGCATTTGGCACGAGTCGATTGATCGCATATCTCGTCGGTCAATCTCCTCCTTGTAAATATAGACCCAAAGTCGACCGCACCGATTAAGGCATCTTCATCGGTGCAGCGATAGAATATATCAGAGATCAATTATTTGGCGAGCAAATTAAGTTCGCGATGATAGATCACTTCTTTTATTCTTTTTTTCTCGATTGGCAATTTTTATTCGATGTCACAGATGAAAGCAGGAATCGCGTATTAGCTCGGGGTAAACTTGCACCGATTTTCGTATCGCACTTTGCCGCTGTCTCGGATCCAGAAATAACTCTTGGAACGAGTCACCAAAAACTCGAGGAGAGTATTTGAATTTTCAACGTTGACTAATCGTCGCCAACAATAATTTCCGAGTGTTTTTTTGTTTTTCCATATCAAAATATTATTTCCAGTTTCAGATTGAAATTTATAAATGAAATGATAATGCGACGATCCGATCTTCGCTTCCGACTACATACCCATCGCATACCCTCGCCAACTCTTTGTTAAATTTCTTTTTTGCTGCTATCTAGACTCTCTAATACCGTGAGAATACGGCTTTGACTAACAGGAAGATGTCTCTCTTGTTTGTCAAGGAAGAGATTAAGAGATAAAAACATCTTAAGTTTCACTTACGTAGGTAGCTGAAGTACATATGTAGATATCTACATCCGAGAGAGAAAGAGATTTAGAGAGAGAGACACACGTGCACATACACAATCCGAGAAAAGAGTTGCGGATCTTTCGAGTAGAAAAGTTATAGAGATGAGATGAGATGGTTATCCATTTTATGGAAGCAGCAGATGTTCCCTAGAACAGATGTTCTCTAAGATTGACGTGAATCGACGCCGCGGTTGGATACCTACCGGATGAAATTATACTCGAAGCTTGTTAATCATTTCTAAAGATCGTTTGAACAAAACGAAAACCTCTTATCCCGCGCACTGCGCTCAGAAATGCATCGCTTCGTCTTCTTCTTCTTCTTATTCTTCTTCTTCATCTACTTGGTATTATTCTTCGAAGGGATAGGGACCCGCCCCGCCCCGATGCGATGCATTATTCCGTCAAAGTATGTCTACACACGTAGATCTACCTACCTGCACAACAAGAAACCACTATAGGACCACCTTGATCAGATTGAATAGCTGCTGCAAGGCTACACCTCCTCCGTATTTTTACTCTTCTCTCATTTCAATCTACCCTATAGTGCCCCCTGCGCCATAATAACAGATATCACCATTGTACCAGATATAGAAGAGATTCGTCACACGTCTACGACGGATCGGGTATCTGGAGCAAGGCAATACACGTGCCTGTGCCTGTGCCTGTGACTGTGACTATGACTATGAGGAGGGAACATATGCACCTATCCAGATACGAAAAACCTAGCTTCTGCATGTATTAAACCTAAATGCACTGAGTACCGGTATCGAGCCCGTTGATCATAACACAGTTCTCTCTCAACTCACGAGTTGCGACGACTATTTCCTTTCAAAACTTCCTTTCATCTCTCGGTATCTAGTACGCGAACCGTTGCGGCCTTGACTACACCGACTGTCTTTTTCTCTCTGTCTCTTTTTCTCCTTTATCTTTTTTTTCTTTTTTTCCAAAGATTGTTTGATAAGGAAAAATTATACCTCTTGTCAACAACGCCTTCAATTATTTCATATCAGTCCTCTCGATCTATAATTCAGATTAACAACGGCCTTTAACCATACCTGGCGAGTGTCTACGATTATCGTAGGATCGTAAAAATCAGCCCAAATTTGAGAAAAAATTTGAGGGTCTGAATGATAAAGGTTTTGCAGTCACGGCGACCATAATTAACGGTGCTTTTTAAAAGTTTGTGGATTTACAGCTTCTTATTACCTACGACGAATTATTATTACTACTTGACTGATACCTATTCACTGGCTCTGAATCTCGGGTTTGAAAGTTATTGCTCGTTTGCTTATACCTTGCGCTTAGTTTCGTAATCGTGAATATAAAAAGGTCAGGGACTTTGGTTGAGTGCAGGTATAGGTATGTTCAGCGAGGGACCGACTCCCGATGACGTTTCGAAGTCATAAAGTCATGAAGTTTAGTGACCAGAAGGCCCCTCCTTGAATAATTACACTGAAATGTTAAATTTCTTTATTTTAACCTCGGAAAGAGTGAATACCAACGATTCTTGATCCTCCGAGGGGGCTGACTGGCAATCGGAGTGAAAGGTCAGGTATTTTAGGTCAAATTGTAACACGAAACCTATAGTGTGTAGAGGGACTAGAGACGTAAGACTTCCAGGGCTTCTTACCCGCCCTGTACAAGGTCCAACTTATCGTTAGTCCGATATACTATATAATATACGGTTCGTGCATCGAAGAATAGCTGACGAATCAGACAAGCCACATCGGTTGATAATCATAAAACGATGATAAATAATTCATCGAGTGGATAACACGCCTAGACGCCTAGAGACGGTCCATTTCAAAGGATTCCTGACCGATGATATGGTATGGTTATTCAGATTAAGGGGTCAGGAGAAGGAGCTACGTACGTAGGAAGCATTTCTTGCGGACGATATGACGTAACGCGTATATCAACGAGATTATCACGGTAGGCAAGAGGGAGAAGAGGAAGAAGAAGAAGAAGAAGAAGCAGTAGCAAGATTCGAGGAAAAAAGTGACACACATATAATATATATACAAACATCGCGTTTCTTAATTAACGGTAAAACCGAAACGTATGTGTTTTTGCCCGATTCGGTGGCGAAAAAAGGTTTCTTAATTTTTTGCCCAATGGACCCGCGAACCCCATTGGCATTGACGTTCCTCATAGAAGTTTGAAGAGGAAACCACGCAGGAAAATAATATACCTAAGCGAACACGGAACAAGCGATAAGGGAGAATAATTCAAAGGTCTGAACATATAAAGCCTGGAGATGGTGTGACAGTGAGACACGTCACTCGCGCTCCAAGATCCTTAATTAGCTAATTGTTTGTCATTCGCGAAGATTACGCAACTCTGGGTAGTGGAAACTACTTGTATTTCTTGACAGGCGACACCACGCGGCATACTTTCGACGTACATAGATACACATGGACAAGTTGTGTTTCTATACGTAGCTTAACATTACCTTCCCCCAGCACCTGCAGCCGTATGATTCAGATCGCGGATATCGCGGGTCGAGAAATAAGACGATACAAAGCGCCTCACTTACTTCACGTTTATTTTTACCCATCCTGATCATCTTTGACGTTATAGACCTATACGTTGGATAGAATTATCGAAAATTTCATTCCAAGGTTTGACGAATAATTGTTAGAATAGATATGTTATAGAGGCGATACATGAGACCTGAATAATAACCGCTTTCTCGACTCTCTTTATCCCCGGACCGTAACTTTCATTCAATTTCAATCCACGAAACGTTACGCTACTCTACTCTACTCTACTCTACTATCTTCCTCGAAAGCACGTTTGCCAGGTATATCCTTCGACGTAGGTACATACATACCTATGTATACGGACTAAGGTAATTACGAAGAACCAGCAGGTGAACCGAGGGGTCAGTCACGCCCATTACGCAACGAATCACTAGCTCGTGAATAGTAAGAAATATAATCGAAGATAACTCTTCTCTCTGTATAATTGTACCCACATAGGTATATAGGCAGGCATATATAGGTACCTAATGGTGCACTGGTTTGCAAGGCGCACTCGGCACTACCTCCCATACGTAACCACCGCCGCAACTATTTTAATTTCATCCGCAGATCACGATGTATCGTTAGATCCCACATACTCATACATTAAGACGGATAGATACGTACGTACGCAGATATATGATAACGTGTGTACCTAAACCTCGCTGTACAGTTATGACACTAGCATGGGATAGCTGGGTTAGCTAGCAATTTAAACTTCTCTATTGGATGTATGATTGCGCACCAAAGACGCCGGAAATTACGTAATCGCACCTAGCGGTAGCCTCAAGCCGCCCATCCGGTCCTCAACGATTCTCATACATATATACACGCACGTATGCGTATACGATACATCGAATATGTATACGCCGAAATTTATTACCCACAAATAGATTTAATTATTATTTTATTCGAGGATCTTTAGATTCGAATATGGGTTTTTTTTCTTAGGGATTCTTTAACGGTGTCTGAGAGATAACGCTTATACAGACGCCTGTCTCGCTTAACCCCTGAGGGATATGTACGTACTATGTAACGCGAATTTAACCGTGTAATCGTTTAGTAGTACGACTCCTCCTCACGTGCCAAGAGGAAATAATAAATAGACACTCCGCAGGAACAAGTATACGAGCAATTAAACACGAGACGCTAAGCAAACTAGGTGTTATTCGTACCAGATCTGGGCTTATTGTTAGAGTCAACAAGCATAGTGGTATATGACAATAGGTTGATTCTCGTTAACGTCCTAATCACTGTTCATACAATATCAACAATTAGATTATCTAACGCACGAGGTGTAACGAGGCGATTACTGCGCCTAGAATTATCAAGTCCGCGTCAATGTGTGAGGAAAATTTTTCCGTACGAGGGTAAGCTCGCAGTTTTTCTTCTTCTTCTTCTTCTTCTTACTCTGGTTTGAATAATACCTAGATTCCGCACAAAGTATAAACGCGGTGGAGTCAAGTCAGCCGAGGAGGAAATGAAAGTCTGGTAATTTATATCCGGGACTATATAAATACGAGGTCGTCTCTTCAAACGACTGTATAAAAATAAAATAAAAAAATGGTGATAAAATGATAAAAATAATGCGGTTTAAGAGTGAAATAAGATTAAGAAGAAGAAGAAGAAGAAGAAGAAGATGAAGAAAAGGACTGCATCGCAGGTAACATTTTATCGCCACTTAATACCTGGGTGGTTTAAAATGAAAAAACAAAAAACGAAAAATCTACACTTTTGACATTTACTCAAGTTTTATTTGCCTCGCCGACCACGCATCGTGTATGAACTATACGCCACACCCACGTCCCTTTTAATTTTCATCCGTATTTAGTGCCTGTGTGTAATATGTGTATAGATTTTTGTGTACCCCATAATATAATAAGAACATATAAAGTTGAAAGGAAATCGTAGATTTTTTTTCATTCTACAATGATGAGAGTAAAAAACCAATCAGAAAAGATTTATAGGAGGTACGAACGTCTATCGGTCCAATATATATTAACCGATTATAACCACCGGTCACGCATTGCGTATCGTGTATATGTACGTGTCCTAGCTATAATACATACGTCGATGCGTATATGGAATGGCATTATCCACGCGTAGCCTAGATACTACCGAAACGGGAGAGGCCAAAGTGCGTTAAGCCAAATACGGGGAAGAGAGGGAGAGAGAGAGAGAGAGAGAGAGAAATATAATCGGGAAAGTAAAAATATATTAGTTCGTATTGAAACGGCGCTGGTTACGTCATCGATCGATATATAGGCCGTTGAAATATTGGATCTAACCGTCAGCAGACGCCCACTTTTTCAATCGTCCAATTTTCATGATCTCACAAGTAATCGCGAAATAACCAATAATCGGTTCACATGATTCCTATAAATCATAAAAATCTAATGATTTTCGCTCCGTTAGTTAGTTCGTTCATTCAATCAATCAATCATCGTTTTTATTTTCCCAAACCCCGGGGTGGAAACGGTCAATCAGACTTAACAAAAGGAACAGGACACGACCCATCTGTCCACCGTATGCGAGAGGGTTGCAAATGACCGCATTTCCGGTTGTAATGAAACGGTGTCTGTACTCAACTCAGCCAACCCGTTTATAGAGCAAAAATATTCGTGATTTTAAATCATTCGCCAATTTTTCTGGGTTTTGGGTTTTTTGCTTTCGAACTGCTCACAGCCCGTGAAACATTGTGAGTCATTTTCAACCTTGGGTTCGTACATTAGGCTTGAATTAATGCAATTGACGGTACGTGACCATACGCCGATGTACAGAGCGTGTACATTTGTGTGACTTGTGGAGAAAGGGAGAGACACGAAAAGAGGAGAAATTACGCACGGACTCGACACACATCCATTTGTATTCCGACAACTTCTTAGCCCAAGCTGATCGTCAGGTGCGTCGACGTCCGTGTAGAATTTTATATTTAAAATTTCGGGATCTTTGGGTTACGAAGATATTACGACGACGGGGACGACGACGGAATGGCTGCATTGGACGAAATACGTATTTGTACTCGTACAGGTATGCGAGAGCCGGCTGCGAAATTAATTTAAATTACCCCTGAGGTGAATAACAAGTAACCTGAATGTACATCCGAAAATGGACTCGACGCTGATAGAGTTAACCGATTAGCATACAAGCGGTAATTTGTCTCTGTCTTGCGATTCACTCTTCGATACATCGCATCTATACCTTTGACTCTATTTCTCTGTATCTCAGAGACTTACACAACCGTAAAAAGAAACGGCCTTCACCGACAGAAAAATTATTTATTCAAATATTAAATCATTAGACATTTTATTTCTCGGAGAGACATTCATATTCCTCAGAGTGTACAACATAGAGAAGATATATTGCAATTATTCTTCTTCTATACGAGGCCAGGTTGAAGTTTAGAATTTTCAACGACCTGACTGACAGTTTTTCGAAAGAGTATTTCCCCGAAAGTCTGTACATCCGGTTTCCGAAACGTTGGAACTAAGAACACCGAAGGTTCAAAATTTTGGAACTCGAAATACACGCATGTATTCATTCAGTGTTTATCGTATCGAAACCAATGAGTGGTCAAATCAATCGTCCTGAGATTTACTGTACGGAAAAAAGAGTTTCAAAATCCCATCAATCATTCATGACATCGGAGTCATCGATGAAAGTAGAAAAATAAGGTTTTCGTAAAATTTTGACGGACCGTATTCACAGAGCATAATGCATACTCACGCTCCTGGTATTGGTTTTTAAATTTACCCTGCGCAGAGGAATTGTGCGAGGTATGGCTTTTGTCCAGCCCGTAAGCCTCGTCGTCGTCGTCTGCATTTATTGATCGCAACTGTCGTTCGTCGTCTCCTCACCCTCGTCTGGGTCCCTGGGACGAGGATCATTTTAAGGTAGGTTATTGTACGTTGAGTAATAGTCGACGTGAGAGGGTGAGGAAACTCCGCGAGACCTATCATTCATCCGCTATACTGCAGTTCCATGCAGAATAGGTAAAAAGTGCTAAAACGTAAGTTCTGCACTCAGCATTTCTACACACTCGAGTCTCGAGTCTGAACTCTTCTAGTCGTGACGCAATGAGTCGTTATTCACACATATATCCACTCGAGCCTCGCCCACGATCAGCACTAACTCGCCAGAGCCAAAGCTAGAGGAAAAAAGAATTGAAAAAAAAGATCGAAATCGGCATCGTAGGCGTCGGTACCGCAATTAATTTTCAATTATATAATTATCGCAGTATTTTCACTCTTCCGTATATCACAGCTATATATATATATATATATATATATATATATATATATATATATATATATATATATATATATATATATATATATATATATATATATCTCCACGTATATATAACAGAGTAACTATGTAACCTACGAGTGCAGGCATACTTAGGTAAAGTATGGAAAAACACAGAGGCTGGGGTCTTTTTCTTTTCACACGGATTAGAGTCTAAGTCTTGTTCCAACGAAGAAAAGAGTATAATGATTTCACGGTGGTTTAGAGGCGAGGTGCTACTGGGATTGTTGCGAAACGCAAAGCTACTCGCTTTGTTCCCTGCTTATACTAATTCCTTTTTTTTTTTTCCCTAAAATATATGAAAAAAGAACTTGATTCACGCTGCAGAGTTCCGGCGCCTAAAATATAAGGAGATTATAATCTGGCACAAGATGAAGAGAGGCGCCTTATTTTTTTCGGAACTTCACTACGAATCTAATTACGGGTTTATGGCAGATTTTCGCATGAATTTATCTCGCTAAAATAATCTCTAGATCTACCTGGGGTCCAGAGCCTTGCGAAAGCTGAGACCGTCATTAGATCGTTAATCGATTAGCTTTCGACTTGGACTCTGATCGGTGGAGGATTGTAAACGAAAATGTTAATCTGATTGTTTATTGACTTAAAAATCACTGGACAATGGTTTAGCGGCTGAGCAACGATTTCACGCTCCGCGGATTAATTGGTCTCGTATAATTAACGCATGATTGAAAAATCTCAAAGTTCTCCGTTCGAGAATTGATCAATGAGAGACAAACCCCACCGGCAATAAAAAAATGGAGCAAAATCGTGCATCCTGATTTGCTTTCTAAATTTACATCGATCGTACGGTTTAGCCGTGTTACTTACTTACCAGTAGGTACTTTCACCCCGAGATCAACTCCTCGGAGACGCGATGCGATGTTTAAAGATCCGAACCTGCAGCGAGGCGCTCGGTTTCAAGCTACTGAATAAAATCAAACTATACACGAGTCAACTGTCAAAGTTGGTAGTGGAAAATGGATTCTGTCGTCTCATTATTCTATTATACTTTCACCCCTGCTACGAGATAAGGAAGATATTAGTTAAAAATTTCTCAATTTCTTCACTTTTTTTTTTTTTTCTTTTTCACTTCAAAGTCTGAAAATTTCGCGTCGAATATCCCAAAGCCGAATTACGTCACGATGCGTGTCCCTCGAAGTCTCGCGGGGTCCACGTGCTCCGATATTATTTTTATACCGAGTTATTCGGGAGTTTGAGGAGAGGGGCTCGCTCTCTTCTGCCCTCGTGATCTTTTTGTCATTTCTTGGCGCGCGCGGAAGTAATGCGGAGGTATTGAGAGAGGAAAAAAAAAAGAGAGCGACGAGAGAGAAAGAGAGAGGAGAGAGAATTTCGCGCGGTTCTCTGTTCGTGGTCCCCCAGGGACTTGGGGACGCCCTAACGGCACTCCGCTACAACTTGAACATGGTCAGCAGATCCTCGAGTAAACGCCACAGCCGACCGGTTACGCACGGACACGCACTCGACAACGGTACATATCCTACCCCAGCTTAAAGTCCTCTCCTCGCGTGCTCCGGTACCTTTTTCGAGCCTGGGTTTAAACACTTCGTGCGTATACGCGGAGCGCGGGATCATGTACGGCCGTACGCAATACAATACGACACGAATTTTAACGGTAGGAAGTTTAGGAGAGAAGAGAAGAGAAGAGAAGAAAAAATAAAAGAACGAAAGAAGTTATAGAGAAAGGGGGGAGAAAAAAAAAAAATGAAAAAATGAACAGGAAGGAAGGAAGAAAGGAGCTATGACAAAAGTATCCCTTTACTACTGCTAGTTTTGTCAAAGGAGGGAAACTCTGTATGTATATTTACGAAGCGAGACCGCAGACTCTCGTGTAAACCGGAAGTTAGGGATCGCGAAATTGAACGCTACATGGGAACCCGTGCGTATATGTAACATGTGAGAAGATCTTTGCAGAATTGTAAAACAAAAACGATTCGGGGAAGGGAAGGATCGAAGAAATATGAAATTAATGAGCTTGAGGAATCGAAGTGTATCTTTGACTCTCTATCTTGTTCCTGACTTTGATCTTGAGCTTAAGCTGCAGTTATGGATATCCTGCGCTGTAAATACTACGCGATTTTTATCTACTAGAATGTGCGGACCTTGGGTATTTAATTTTTAATTTTTTTATTAGCGAAGAGTAAGTTCTGAGCTCACAAATGCCTCTGGTGCAGAGTCGTTAAAGTAATAGTGGGACATAGTCGTTAATTAGTATTTAAAGTTATCAATAAAAGAAATTCACACTATATAATACGCGTTATGTACGGTATTTCAATCGAGTCATTTCGTTCGCTCGGACTCTAATATATTCAACATTCGATCACCGAGTGATTCAAATCTTGAAATATGTTCTCGGATTATTTTTTCTTTTTCTTTTTTTTGCTTTTCTATACCATCGCGGTCAATTGTTTTTAATTATAAAATACGCGATGAGGAATCCTCCGGTCTATTCCTATCGGCATAAAATTCCGATGGAATTGTTATATATTATATATGTACGAGTGGTAATAAGTGTTTGAAAATTTATAGTCTCTGATGTTTAATATAAATAGCCAAGATTTATCTTCCTCGAAATTGCAGCTCCATTTCCGGCGATATCTTAGCCTAGGGTTTAAATTGTCGAGAGAGTAGAATCCCGACTCTTGGTTTGTTGGTCTATTTTCAGTTTAGTCAGCGAGTGACGGTGCCAAACGTGTTCTGAGTCACTCCAGTAGTAGTACCTAGTGCCTACCTACCTACCAGGATTGTTTCAAAACAGTCGCAAATGCAGAAGGCGAGCAGCAGCGGCGTATACTACGCGCGATCATCTATACTTAGAAATACTCCGGATATACATAGATCTATACGCACAACGCGGAGCGACGCATTTCCAGATTTAGCGACATAATTATTTAAAAAAATTGCAATCAAAAAGAAAGAAAAATTGAAAAAAAAAAAAAGAAAAAAAAAGGGAGCTACCTCTTCTTTGAATACCCACAACTGTATATTTTCGGGCATTTAATTTGACTTGGCAAACCTCGTCCAGCTCTTTGGGTAGCGAAAAACTCCAAACGGCTAACAACCCGCTATGTGTACATAAATAATTTTCACACGGATTAGCACAAGCGAATAATCAGTCAGGCAGGTACGAAACGAACAGATGTTAAAAATGTTAAAATTTCTTCTCTTTTCTCTTCTTCCTCTGCTTCTTCTTCGAACTGCATATATATATGGTACATCGGTGTTATACAGCCGTTCGAATATACGTTCCGATGGGTATTTCGATCCTAATTATCTTCCACGTTGCGCGGATTGCAACGGGACAGCATATCGCGGAATGAATAACCATTACATTGAACACTATACTACGTATATAATATTCCGTAGGTATATGTAGTACCCACGGTTACGTATTTTAAAGTATATTATTTCAAACCGTATACGAATTACTGTAGTCTCATTTATGTTGAGATTGGGTAAAAATTTAAGATTCGTGTGGCTGAAAGAAGACTACGAATGACAATGAGAATAAGAGGATGATGAAACGCCAGAAAAATTGTGGACGAAATATTATATCATAAAAAAAAAAAAAAAAATCCCAAAAAGAATAAACGTAGCTCAGTGCGTTGAGACAACTACGCTATACATGGGGTTTATACAATATACTTAATGAAGAAAGTAATATGTCATGTCCGCGTGCGGAAAACGTTGCGCAATTCAGCTGAAAGAGTCACCATACGTACGTATATGCATAGCTCTGCATAAATTTCTCGTTACAAAGTGACCTTCATGCGTTGCGCAATAAGGAGTAAAGGACAAGATTACAGAGCGAGGTTTAAAAACCACCTAGTTTAAAATTCGAAACCATATGATCGATCGGCTAGGAATAAACTAATCCAGATCTTGTTACAATCCAGCCAGGGCGAGAATCGATTTTTTTCCCTTTTAATTACTGTCCTAATTAGGTAATATCTCATCAGCTTGGGTCAGCCTAGATGAAATGACTTGCCTCGATTCTGGGTACATACCGTGTGGTTCCAATTCCAACAATTGAATATAGATTGTTGGACGTTTGGAAAAGCCGAGAAATTATATGTTCGAAGATAAGCGAGGAGTAAAGAAAATGTTAACATGGTCGATATTATTATTTTCTCATGGTATAGTTCGTAATCGAATATATGCAGAAATATCGAAAGCTGTAAGAGAGGCGTGCTGCAGGTAGTCGCCATTTTAAATTGTCTAGGATTCTACGAGACGCGTAGTAGTACATAGGCGATGGGCATGTATCACATTATATACGTACGTGTCCATAGGTGTATTATAGCCGCGAGTAATAACGATAATAATGAAATATGACAGAGACAGGATTATCGTACCTTGTGATAGAGTCCCTTCCGGGCTTCGGTGTAATCCAAAGAATCCAAGATCTCGTTATAGTCGATCGATCTACGATTCGGTACCTCCGCACCAATACATCTGTGTATGTAATGTATAAAAACGCAGGTTCTATTCACGTCTGCATTATCAATAGGTACCGAGTATACCTCCGCGGATAAAATCAGAGATTAAAGATCGAGGAGAAATAACAGTCCAGCACTTTTGTCATCCGCGTATCGCAGCTTCTCGACTCCGAAATATCACTTCATACTCTTACGGGTATAGGGTATACGAATGAATAATTCCACAATTTCGTATGATGCGTATTCGTGTGTGGTCAGACCGTGGCGAACTACCGATACTCGATAAACGATAAACAATAATCGTCTATACTATTTGGGGAAGGTTTCCTTACTTCTTCGTTAACATCTATCTATCTACGTACGTACGGTACCGAGAGGTGCGCGACCGAGCCGGCTTTCGGCGAGGGACTGAGGCCGCGGGCAGAATCCAACGGAGACGGACGCCCCTTCCTTTCCTTGGCGTCGCGTCGCTGCTGCACGAGCTCGGGTCGAGGCCGCGTCCTGCCCCACCACGCGATCATATCTGTATACGAATGCCTCTACCTGTGTACAGACACTGCTGTACCAACACTTTCGTCCCTAAACTACACCCACCTACACCAGGGGCTTTACTGCTCACACAATCGACCACGTACGTATCCTTGCTGCACTTTGCCAGCCCCTACCGCCACCACTACTACTGTCCGAGGTGTGTGGCGACAGTAATTACGTGGCTTAGTGTGAACGGTATTTTTGGATGGGGTGGAATGGCTTCTAAATAGGGTTGTTTGGGTTTTAGTTGAATTCGGAGTAAATGGAGAAAGTGAATGATTTTTGGACTCTTTTTTTCGTTTTTATTTTCCTTCTTTCAAGTGAAGAGAGGATCGAAAGTTGATCGATTTTGGATATTATAGAGGAGTTGGAAGTACCGAGGTACGACTTCAAAGACAAATGAATTTGGGTATAGATTCAGAAATTCATATTCTAAGAATAAAATCTTTTCAAAACAGGAAAACCACATTAAACGACACTGATTGCTATAGCTTTCTCGGCAGGAACTTACGCAAGGTTTGGAATAGCCGCGAAATAAAAAACCAAAGGGTCAGGGAGGTCTTCGGGAATATATCGCACTTCCATACCTTTTTCAATAACCAAAAAAGAAAAAAAAAAAAAAAGATACATATTTACACATATATATCGAGATCAAAAGTGATTATAATTTAGAAACGATGCCGTAGCCGCATCTGGAACGTCATCTATTTCCTCAATAAACAAAACCCGGAGAAAGATATTGTCGAATGAGAGTAAAAAAAAAAAGAAAAAGGGAATCGGAGCCACTAAAATTGTCACTGCAGGGCAAGATCTCGTGGAGAGGTATACCTATGTACAGCCTAGTTTTGTCGTCTCGACTACTATATAAAATACTCCGCAGTAAATATTTCTCTCGCTCGTCGGGTTGAGAAAATTTATATATATATATATTTTTCTTTTATCAACTGCACCAAACATTGTTATCTCCTAGTTGCGGTTATGACGGCAGATATGAACCGCCAGATGTGATTTTAACTTTATTTATACACTCTGTACGCTATCTTCGTGTATGCACTATAGGTATACGCGTTTACACCCTACCGCATGATATTTATCATCTCTTATATACCTTAAACATTATGTATTTTAACTCAGCCCCTCTGGTACGCGCGGAGGGAGAAAAACGGGATGAGAAATGTCCATCCGAAGCGAGAAGGCACGAGGCTGGAAGATCTAATTCTAATAAATGACACGTAATTTCGGGTCTTTCGTACGCGTCAGCCAGTGCAGCGGTTTCAACAGATTCAAGAATAGATTCCCTTGTTCGAGGCTAATTCTAAGCCATTGGCGCCGCGGCGAGATGCGCCTATCAAGAGCAAAGAGAAGCATAGGACGCAAGAAAAAAAAAAAAAAAATACAAATTTTCCTCTTCTTCTTTCACTATTCTGTTTTTTCTTCAGCCTATAAGTCTCTCATCCGATAGATCGAATTCGGCACGAGACGTACACCTCGGTAACTCGGTAGCTCTACGCGATATTAACGCTTTGGTAATGATAATAGTAATGGAGCGATATGCCCTCCGGGGATATGCCACGGAGATGATAAGAATTATGAATAATTTAAAGCCACCAAGAAGCCCGTGGTCGCGCCTAATTCTTACCGCAGAAAAGCAATCAATACTTTTTTACTCACAATCGGTCCCCGGATAGCGGTCCGCCGTTTAGAACGAACTAGCTCCCGCGTCTGTCTTGGTCCAGGATCCAGGCTCCAGGCTGATCCAGACTCTCTCGCTCAAGAAACGATCGCGTTCTGCCAGCCAGCGATTATCCACACGAAAGAGAAATAGAAAAAAAGCGTAAAAATAAAGACACGGAATAGAATCAATAAATATTACACCGAAATACGATCTACAGAAGTGCTTGTCAGATTTTAACTAGACACCTATAGGTATATACCAACGCAGAGTCTCGATCTTCGCTGCAGCTCAGCTGGACCGAACACCGGCGAGGATATTAGGAAATTAAAAATTGCCCCGGCTGCAAAGGAGGATGAAAAATGGCTGGTGTAAAAAATCTAACAACGGGCGTTTACATCTTTTCGAAATAAACGTCGGTAGTTATACACGCAACCGTACGCTACGTCGCACGTATCTATGGATTTGAGGAATTGATTGCCTCAATAATTTGTCGTGCCTAGAATTATAAAGCGATTACAAGCTTTTGTCAATTTAAAAATATCGTTTTTCACCGCCGACTCCAGCAGATGGTAGGTAAAGTGTTTCAGATTAATAGATGTGTCGGAGAATACATTCAGCTCATTATGATTAAATAATTCAACGCTGAATTGGCAGGAGCTATTTGTTCGCTAATTTTTCGTAGAATTAGTCGGTCATTTTTTTTTTAAACTTCGACGCTAATTCAGGCATGGAATTTTTGAAAATCCAGATACGCCTGGGTTTTGAAAATTCGTAAACAGCCACCCTGTATACCGCAGGCGTCTGTATACCTACGCGCGTCGATGTAGAGGAATGAATATGTACATGGGATGGGTGTTCCTTGCCCCGAGGTGGAGGACTGGAGGTTAATCTGGCGAACGAGTCGGAGATTTGGTGGTAGAGTGAGGAGGACGAGGGTCGAGCCTACGTCGGGGGTTCTGGAAGGAAGGAGGCGGGTAGGGGCCAGATGCAGACGAAATTATCCGAGAGTTCGGCATTCCTGAGGCTCTAAATTACAACCAGGAAGAGGCTGCCCCGCATCTGGCTCTCTGGGTTTCTTTGTTACCGCAAGCCGCGTCCTTGCTGTAGGTACCACCATCGCTTTTATTTCCGAATCTAATTTCAACCGGTTCAATTCTTCGCCGAACAATAAATATCATCAACTTTCAAATTCACCTTTTACCAAGAAAAATAAGAAGAAATTTCTCTCCGTTAAAATAAATATATACTCGTGGATGGCTCGCGATTATAATGTGACCCTTGCGGACGGACGAGCGCGGGATTGAATGTCAAATTCAATTGGACTTTGAAGCTGACACCGGATTAACCCTGATTGCACTTAATTGACCTTGAATGCGACAGTTCTTGCTTTGATGGACCATTTCATGCGGTTGGGAGCTCGAAAGAGACTGTAGATCACTGGCTTCGGAGTTTGGGTTAAGATTGACGAAAAATTAAAAGACTTTTAGCCTAAAGTCGAGACTTTCTATCGTAGCCAAGGTATATTTCTATATCCTGCGGACGTTGAATCGCGATCGAGTATTTAGGTATTCGAAGAAAGTTGATCGAGCTATTGCAATGCATGTGAACGTGTAAAGAAAACCGACCTGCGAGACCCTTTCGTAATTCGTTGATATTCGCAAAGCGTTCTTTGAGGAAAGTGAAATTGTTTCTTTAATAGGTTTTGGATAATTGAAACTGCAGGTGAGGCTAAAAAAATTTGCGAATAAATCTATGGTGCACGCCGCGATATTCCGATAGTAGGAAAAGTTACAAAGCTATATAATTCCTATTCAAAGAGGGTATCGAATAAAATTTTGAAATTCATCGCGCGGAACTATACTCTTTATACCTACACCTACTTACACTTAGTTACTTACTTACTTACTTACTTACTTACTCGCTTACTCACTCAGCGAACTGTTTACGCAATTATAGAGAAATTCACCGCCTCATCGATCCCCGGAGATGACTGAGGAAATAAAATACCTACCCGATGTTGCGGAACGAAGTGGGAATTATATTTCTCTAAGATCTTTTCAGCTTCCTTCGTTGGGGGC
This sequence comes from Tenthredo scrophulariae, assembly GCA_963978835.1. Classification (NCBI taxonomy): domain Eukaryota; kingdom Metazoa; phylum Arthropoda; class Insecta; order Hymenoptera; family Tenthredinidae; genus Tenthredo; species Tenthredo scrophulariae. Next base: position 499,425 of record OZ022228.1, read on the forward strand.
TATATTGTGAAGTTACGAATTTTAAAAGCCCGATTTTTCCTAGCAAAAAAGTTTCAAAATCCTATCAATCATTTATGAGATCGAAGCAGATAAAACGGGTTCCCGTAAAGATGGTCTCGATTGGAATGAACTATTTTTTGTCTTCACATCCTGACGTTGGGAACTTTGAAAATTCGAAACCCCGACGCGACCTCCTTCCTTGACTCGCTCTTCCGTCTCCGGTGTCTTTTGGATGACGATGAAATTTCAGCGAGAAAATATTCACCCTCCGCGAATTGTTCGATTCGTTCGTACAACCCCTACAAGAGCAGAGTGGCGCAGTGGAAGCGTGCTGGGCCCATAACCCAGAGGTCCGTGGATCGAAACCACGCTCTGCTAGGATTTGAATTATTTTTGTTTTTTCTTCCCGTTCCGTTTCATCAACGCTGCGATATTATCCCGTAGCGATAAATCACCGAGAGGCTATGTTGTTGTAATTCGATTCTGTCCGCGAGGGACGCGAAATGACATAATAACAAGGACGCGACTCGGCCCACGCAACCCCTCGCATAAATAAAATCAGCGAATTCATATTATGCGACCGAATAGCCGAACCGCTCGTCGGAGCTAACCACTAATCAAGTAACCGCCTGGCATTAAACCGAACGCCAAATATTATGTCGTATAGGGACCCCGCTTTCTTCGAGGAGACGCCTGCAGACGCTAAAATTACGAGACAAACAATTTGCAATGCTAAAATCTATACGGGGCCTACCCAAAGTCCCGTAACTCCATCAACTGCAGATACCAATGTCGTATATTACTCTCTGCAGCGAGTAGACCACGCATTGTCCTCAGGACGAACAAAAGTTCAGGACGAACGGAGACAGTTCGAAAGTTCAACAGAGTTCAAAACCACCGATATATACGTATTATACACGTGTATATGTACAAACATTTTGACCGGTTGAATAAAGAAAAATTTAGGGCACCTCCCTCCATTCCCGTTCCTTGCCTTGCCTTGCCTTGCCTTCCCTGCACCGGGTGAGCATATAGGTATGCCTCGTCTCTTTTTTCCATCTCCTTTTTATAATCAGCTTCCTTCAACGTCGATTACTCCGGTTTGATAGAAGGGGCATTAGGAACATGTTGCCTGTCACATTGTAATCTCGGGTATTCACGCCTGTCGGATCGTCAAAAAGCCTCGAGTATATAACATAAGGTAACCGGTATATATGCGTATAGGTGGTGAGGATTACGCGGTTGTCGGGTCAGTGACAATCCCTGGTAAGTGATTGAAGGATTATCATTCCCCCGATAAGCCGGAACTCCCGGTCATGTCTTCCCCCATACCCCGTGTCTCTTGTGTCCAATTCCCATACGCACTTATTTCGTGTTACAAGATCAACGACGCAACAACCTGCGCAGTTATCCGTTAGCAATAAGATAAATGGTGGTATCCGAAGATTAGTGGCGATCGATAAGAGGAAGACGGTACCTCTGTCCGCGCATGAAGGTATATGTATGTGCCACAGAGATATTCTGCACGTGCAGATGCCCGGCTTGTAGATATTCGATAATTTTCCACCTCGCCAACTTCGTAGGTACAGGTATAGGTATGGTACTTGGAAGTGTTGCAGTTCTTCTGTCCTAATTGATCCAGAAATGATCACCGCAGTAGTTCCATATAGTTGCGAAGTTGAAGTTGAAGTTGAAGCAGATACACCTAACTCAGCGTTCGAGATCGATAACTGTGGAGACATATTCTTTGCGCCGAGGTCTCATTCCTCCTCGCTATATCCACGTAGGTAGTTTTATGTCGCGTGACGTACGTTACGTGCGTATGTGGGTATATGCATGGGACATGGGTACCGTTACGAGACAGTGTGTGATATATATATATATGTGTGTAATACAAGTTTAAGACTATGTGCCATGTGGGTACGCGGGCAACAACGCTACTATACGGCATACACTCGAGGTTCGGGGTCACGTCTACGAACAAGAAAGAGGAGAAAGGGAAAGAGAAAAATAAAAAAAGAAGAAAGGAAAGAAGAAAAAATAAAAACAGGAGCGAAACAATACCGGCCACCGCCTTCGTAAGGATGACCGATCGCTTGTCTCGCATTCAGATCAATCGATAGCCTTCCGGACTTTTATTTCGATATAGTATATAATGTACAATCTATAGGTCTCTACCAAATGATCATCTTACAACAAAGAATTCATCATTCATCCATACCAGTCGATAAATAAGATGAACTTTGATTGGCATTTTATTACTGAGACCACTGCGAGTACAGCTGCACCCAGGTAGAACAGTCCTTTGAATTTTTATATGAAACGAAGTGGAATGAGCTAGATTCATCTACCCGATTCCTGATTCGACCGGAAGAAAGATTTCGATTTGTCCAAATTCAGGACACGATTATATGGACCAATTTCGAAGTAGGTTTTCCTCCGAGCGCCGGAACTGACGTAAGACAGCTCCGAGCATGCAGCCGACTTTACTTTTACTCCACTTTCCCCGCGACTCGGATAAACTCTGTAAACTTTGACAGGGGATATTTAAATCAAGAATTCATATATAAACGCCCGTATTTACGGTCCACTGCATCGTGGATGAAAAACAATTCGCTCTCCATATCCTCATAGTCACTTCCGTAGCCTCGCGCGGACTCTCCGCGCTACGCGACATGTCAATCATTTTCAATCGCGAATCACTTTTTACGAAACTATTCATTCAAGACAATTTTTTCCCACTAGCTTTTGGCCTCGTCGTATTTCCGTATGAAATTCTTCGCCTTTTTTAAACGAACAATCGACGATTCGTCTTCGAACTTTGAGATTTTCGTCGTAAGAGGCTAACCTCGGCTCCGATGTTAATATTCTTTTCCAAGATCGCGATGGAAGGTGCGAGCCCACGATGACATATAAGCGTACTTATGGAATGTAGATTATAACGATCCTGGTCGGTACCGCGAGTTTACACCGCGTTTTGTATTCATGTCTCAATTCGATGTCGGTGGAATCATGCTCTCTAATCGCGTCCGTCGACAAAGTTACGTAAATTGAGTGTGAAACTTGTAGCAAAAGTTGTTGCGCAAGTGGCTGATTTTTTCGATAATTGATTCGGCGGTAAGAGTGTAAAAAATAAAGAATCGCGCATTCATCGTACGCCGTATAATATTCCCATTCGGTGATTCAGAAAAATTAACTTTGTTAGTCACGGTTCTATAAACGAAGAGGCATTCACTGACCGAAAGAAAACCACCACTATAATATTATAGATATATAATGATTAATTTCAAACGAATTTTGCACTCCTAATCCGTTCAATTTGCCAACTGATTCGCGTAAGATTTCCGGCATGGGACCGTACCGACTTCAAGATTATCTGTTAATCTTTGGCACCTTGTGCCTAAATAAGAGGTCGTAAATTTTCACCCCAACTATAATCCGCGAAGCGATCGTCTGATTCGAGAAACTTTTGTTATTTATATACCGTGAAAAGTAAGAGTAAAATCATTGGATAATGATCGCGAAGGATTATCGTTTGGAAGATCCGTACTACAGGTGATGATAAATCCTTCCGCGATTTACACAGAAACCGTTAGTGCAATGGCTGGTTAGCTTTTTGTTCTTCTATACTTCCAAAGAAGGCCGTTGCAGGTTGCCATTCGATCGCATTGACCAGCAGCTCGTATGGCGTAACAAAGTTCAGGTTAGGCTAGGCTTGGGGGATATGCGTTAACTAATATCCAAGAAAATAAACAGAGATTTGTGGTCAGCGAGGACTGGACGGCAACCAAAGACGTTCCGCGAAGCCGCAGCCTTTGGCTTCCTGAAACAAGGTTGTCACGCGCACGTATGTAGGTACGCGTACACGAGGTACAACCGTGTATATACAATCCTTGTTACTCCTTCTAGCCTTTTTATAAAAAATGAAGACTCCGTAGATTAGAAAAGAAAAAGAAGAAAAAAAATAAGAAATCTACAGGCGAATGGGTATACCCCTAGCATAGAAACTAATGGAGTGTCAATGTATTCGATTTCTCGACAAGGAAATACGGGAGAACGTCCCAGCATCTTGTCTTCACCATCTGCGCAGTATGTATATGTACTTCGGGGTGATAAACGACTAAATAGAATTTATGGGGTGATAAATGCGCACATATACACGGTGTCTTGTTGAAACAAGACCGTCGTCCGAATGTCTCATTTATACCAGCAAATAGAGAAAAAGGTACGTTTCTGATACTGAGTCCTGCCCCAGCCCTGAGCGATTGAATTTCCAAGTACGAACGCCCCGTGGGTCGAAGAAAATTGTACGAATATCCGAAACAAATATGCAAACGGTAATTGAATTTTCGGGCGAATGTTCACGACTTCGATTTCTTCCTTATTATTTTTCGAAAGCCTTTAACTGCCCGATGAGACTATTGTGAATTTTTTTTTTCTCTTTTTCTCATCGGCGTTTAAATTCACGACGAATCTGTTCGATAGAAAGTGCAAAGTAGAAAGCGCGCGATATTCAAACGCCAAGATCTTCTCGGTGGTTCGTGATCGACCTACGAATACGGCGAGGTTCGTATTTTCACTTTTCACGAGCCGAAAAATGATCGAACCTCTTCTTCTGCGAGCCTGAATTTCATCGGGGTAGCTGACGCTCCATATTTTTTCGCGTACATGAGGAGTAATAAACCCTGTCTGTCGGTTTTAATTGGGATATATTTACACGCTTAGAAATGGGCCAGCATCGCGTCAGTGAGAGTCAGTTTTAGCACGCACTACCCGACGTGGATATATACATACGTAGAAGCAGGTAAATAGGAACGCATGCCTTACGTAATTATGCAAATGGCAATAGAATCGCGAAGGATCAGCTCTATCGCCGTCGTGAATCAGTAGTTTTTCTTTAAATTTTTATTTCATGGGTAATGCAGTAAATATTATCGATTTGAACATTATATAACGTGTATACTATACACACGCATACGTGTACCAATATACTTTGTATTATTCCACGACAGAGATCGTTGCACTTCTATACCAAATGAATTGATTGATCGATTGATTATTCGACGTAGTGAACGATCGTCCAATTAAAAATAAGTTCCTTTCGCGTTACCCAACTCGGACGTACATACTATACATATGTATATCTATAGAATATATATTCGTTCATGATTCGCTGTATTTTGATTGTTAGACATTAATTTTCTACTCGTAATTATAGTACGTACTCGATCAAATCTCATTGTCATATCTTGCGCAAGTTAGGATATATTACCTACCTACCTACTCCGCGAAGCGAATATGATGTAGCAGCTTGTAATTATTTGTGTATTAACACACAATGAGAGAAGACTGTAATTAGCTGATTTAGGGCAGACAAAACTTTTAGCATCTAATCTATACGCCGGCGATTAACCGCACTTTGACGCAAATCGTATCCCCTTTACAATGGCACCGATCAGACGTCCTGGATATTTACCGATTATAAAACCGAAATTGGAAGTCGAGAGAAATCGATCGAGCTAAAAGGCCACGACAAATTTGCGGATTTATTATCAACCGATTACGCAAAAATGACAGAGAAAGAAAAAAAAAAAAAAAACATAAGATAAGAATATCAAGTTTTGCTTAATCCATGTTAATTCGCAAATGCAGGACGGCGTCAGTCTCACAGCCGGCGGAATGCAGAGTGACCGAACGACGACCCAGTTTCATCGGCTGCTTTGGGATAAAAGTCACCTGCGGACCAGCGGAGCAACCGAAGAGTGGCAAAGAAAATTTTTATTCTAATCCACCGTGGTTAAACAGGAGCTCGATATAATTATCGTATGGGGTAAAATCCCGATACTTTTATTTTCTTTTTATGTGATTTTGATATTCGTTTTATCTCACCATTTAAAAATCTCGAAACAATTCGTTGAGGGATTAATTATCCTCTTAGATTTAGTTAAAACTTTGTAACGTAGACTGAAATAATTTAGCTGTGTAATTAATTTGAGCAATATTATAGTTCGGCAGCTGCTACTGGTGCGGCAGGCTGTAAAGTGTAAATGAAAGGATGAGACGCGTTGTGCAATCGGTGTTCTATAAACGTCTCGGCATTCAAATAAGTCACACGCTGCCTGGGGAAATGTATCGTTCAGAATAAAGATCTTCATCTCTCGGCGCGGCAGCCGTTGGTCAACAAAACGCAGTACGAGACACGCGGAAGTCGAGAAATGAGAAAAAAATTGATAAACCTCGTAGTTCTGAAAACATGCACGAACGAGGGTATATAAATAACCCAAAGATTTCAACCAACGAAAAGTACCTGCCTATATGTATATCTGGTCCTTGCACTGTGTCCAATTACATACTGTGAAAATTTTTCTTCGAAACAAGGTAGACGGCTGTAGCTCCCTTATTACGCAACGAACAAGTAATTGGAAGATTACGAGCGTGAAATAAAATGAAAAAGAAAATTTACACCCGCTAAAAAAATTTTACGACTCTGCGTTCAGCTCCGAATTCAGCTGTTCCAGGTTTAATTTTCCAACATTTTTATGCACCATTTTCCATTTATTTATTTCGTTCTTAATTTTATGGTCCTTTAGGTTCTAACTGCAATGCGATGAGTTTATTTTTCAAACTTTTATGGTACTTTTTTTTCTCCTTCCAAATTCGACTCTTTAACGATGACGTAAATATTCGCCATACGTGTACAAGTTGTGATGAAAAAAAAGGTGAAAATAAAATCAGGAGGTACGAGTCGGTTTAATTTTTGTTTTTTCGAAACCTGGTAGGTAGTACATTCTCGCATTAAACAGTACGCTATGGGGCTATTCGCGTTCGTACAGATATCGGTAGAAATATTTCGCGTCTCCTATCCTCCTCCGACATTACAAGAGCCGTAGGTATACTATATGTATGTACGGACTTTCCAAGGTATGGACTCGCGATCATTGACCGATGGGATATAATGGTGCGAAAAAGTTGACGGTTCAAACGAGATTAATGGCGCGTATAGACGGATCGTGTGATTGATGCGCCTTACAAGAGGAATATAAATAGAAACAGAAGAACCACCGGTGAGAATGTAGTCCGATAAATCAAAGGGTCGCGTAAAACTGTTATACAGCTTGAAATATCAAAACGTGTAAAATAATACGCGATACGGTCTCACAGTCGAAAATCATCTCCGCGCAATGTTGCAAACGCTGCGAATGAAATTCGAAAGAAAAAAGCAAAAAAAATGTTTCTAAATAAATAAATAATCGGAACACACGCATCTACTGCACTATATATTTATATCACTGAACACACGCCATATGAGTGGCTGTAACCAAACGTAGATCATACAGCTCGGCGAGGTTTACGCAATAGCTGTAATCGCTCCGGTGAGCATTTACCTGCATACATTGCGAGGAGGAATGCTCATGGCAATTAAAATATTACGCACCATTTACTAATAGCTCTATATGTATAGGGGTAAAAGGGAACACCTACTGTTATAGTTATGCGAAAATGAAGTATAAGAGGAAGAAGAAGAAGAAGAAGAAGAAGAAGAAGAAGAAGAAGCGAAGAAAGGGAGAAAAATAGACACGAGGTAGTTGTACGAGGATCAGAGTTCTATGCGTCTTCGTGGCTCGAGGTTTCTAAGTGGAGCTCAAGATTTTAATAATAGTAATTAGATCGGTGTAACTATTACATGTACCCGATGCGGCCTGATTGAATAAGTTTTAACGATTTCAAGGATGTTAGACTATATACTATAATATATAGAGCGGACGTTATACTAGGAAAATTTCCTTGACAGTAATTAGATATCATCTTTCGCGACTCGAGACGATCAGCGCGATTCCGCGTCGCTGGTCATATACCTCCAACCGATCTCACCGCCATAGGATCTTACAGTTTCATATTTTAACCGCGTAATGATCGCCCCGACGTTAGAACGTACTTTATATTTTCCGTTCCATTACTCCCTAACGACACCGCGTCCGGCACTATGGGGTTCATCCATTAGGCGAAGAGCTGTGCCGAATACCCATAAAGATTACTCGTTCCACGAGTTACACTTGGCTATTTTCTTACAACCCGGTTCTAATTAAAATTAAAGAAATTCGACTCCGCAGTTATTCAAATCAGTTTTGACCACTTGACCTCTTGGGCAACGCCATTGTTATCCAGCAAAATTTCATAGTAAAAATGTCAATATTCAACAAAGTCTATGTGCAGGGAGATGAGGTAACGCGTCTCCGGAGTTCTGACATTTCGTATATTGTCAATCGAAAGCGTTTCTTCCAATGATTCACACTCGCCTCGGCAACCAATTTCTGCGTGGGAGGTAGGCCGGGGTATAGCTAGATGTCAAAATTGCTCAGAAGGCCTAATTATTTCGAGGTTACCTCACGAGAATGAATTAATTAGCATTTCACAGAGGTAACACCCACTGCTGCGGCGTCAGTGCGATGGAATTTCGAATAATAACCGTATGTCAGTCAATTTTGTATATTTTTTTTTTTTTTTACTTTTTTTTTTTTTCTTTCAATTTCAATTATAATTTTCTATAATATTATAGGATAGCAGCAAATTCACAATCTGCGTAATAAATAATCGAAATTTTAACTAGCGTCGAAATAATTTATTTCGAGACCTCGAACTGGTCGACGATTTTACTTTTTAATTGCAAAATAATCGCGATAGTTGTCTCGCCGATTTTGTCATCGTTATTATATATGCGGAGAGAAGGGAAAAAAGGTAATAAAAAAAACGGAGATAAATTCTTTCGAGAATATATGAACATTCCAGTTTATGTAAATTTATAGACGAGGATTAGCCGCATATCTGGTCACCCGTGAATCGGGCAGATTAAAAAATGAACTTTTCTGTCGATCGTTAGTTCCGTCGACTTACTGCATTAATTCAAATGATAAATATCAATCGACATTCCGCCTAATATCTCAATTAGTTTACTGTATAATATCGATTGGTGAATGGAAATGGAAATTCTATAAACACTTAGCCTGTGTGTAAAGGCTTGATATTTTATCGAATATATACCCACAACGTGTTATGGTAATTGAAAATCTGTCAATCAGCAACGCGGACAGGTTGTAAATGATTTAGAAATATCCTGTTTACTCTAAACTAACGTAGTGTGGTAGGTACGGCGTCTAAATTGGTCTAAAAAAAAAGAAGAAGAAGAAGAAGAAGAAAAAAGGAAAAATTGCCAAATCATCAGTCGAGGCTCGTAAAACGGCGCCAGAGCTAACTTAGGCAGCTGAAAAATTTGAAAGCATGGTCGAAATTAGGAGAATAAAAGTCTGGGGCTATAAACCGCGGGACGAGGTTCGGTGACAACTATTTTGGCAGGCATAAATTATCACGATACTCATTCCTCGGCACGGCTGTGCTGAGAGCGGGGAGATCCTTTCTCGATCGTCTAAGAGATCACGCGTTCGGTTGTAATTAACGTCGAACGATTTTATTTAGCGGTAATTATACAATATTTATCTATCGGGTTAAAAACGGCTAGTTTATGGCCCGGCATTAGGCGAGGAAAGATCGCTCCCGGAATCTCGGGGAATCTTGCGAAGATACAAGTGTGATAACGAATGTACGAATAGTATCGAGAAAAATGGAGTGAAATAGCCAGAAATTAAGTGTCCGAATCGTTTTCTGTATTTTAAACCGATAATTCATACAGCAGGGATCAACATCAGGTGAAAACGCCGAGGTCGAGATGAAAATAGATACGCATGAGTCAAAATGCGAGTTTAGCTAGATTTGCTGGCTTATAACTCCCGCAAATAGTTCCTCCTAAATCTGTAACAATAATTTATAAACGCGCATCGGTTAGGTAGTACTCGCGAGTGGTATACCTATAGATAGCTGCGTACGTGTACGGTGTACGTTTATCAGCCCCTCATCGCGTAACATATATTACTGTTGCAGAGGTGAATTAAGATCGGAGATTTATGGGAGGACAAAACTGCCCCACAGATTATGATGTATATATGCTCTCCTCTTGCTCGTCGTGTTTATTTTACACCCATATTATTAATAGCGTATAATGGCTGGCTATGGTTACGAGTAACGGTAGTACGTCGTGCTCGGTAGTCAGTCAGTCAGTCAGTCAGTCAGTGAGTAAAGTCTGGAATACGTCAGGGACGTTCATTGAGCCTTCTTGAACGTCTCGCTTAGCCGCTGCAGTTATTAACGAATTTTAGAAATCAGCCAGAATAAGATCCGATTTATCGAAGTACTAGCCCCCTTCTACCCCTCATTCCTATTCCCGATGACCGATCGCCGGGATACAGAGGTTCGCAATAAATTGTACCGCGAGCAATTAGAGACAGTATACACAACGTGGGTAGGTACAGATAATTATATAGACAGACTGGGACAAATATGCAAAGTGAAGGCAAGGTTGGAGGCGTAATAGCGTAGCGGAGTAAAATACGTCGCGTTATTCCATCATTCCTTTTCTTAAATCGTTTGGATATATCGGTACAGATCGTTTCATAAACGAATATTTAACGACCGACTGAAAACGAAACTTGATATAATCAAATCGGGGGAAGGACAAGTTTCTCCTCAATTTTTAGCCAATTCTATTTAATCACATATTATAGTATATCACTGATTATATACCTACGTGGGGTAGGTATACAGTTTGTCGATACGGTATTAAATCCCTGCAACACATAACAAATGTAGTCTTTCCTCGACCGTATACCTGCATTCTCTGTCTGAACGATGATTGGCATTCGGAATTTCTTCCATCGAACCACCACATTCCAACTCTGGTAGGTAGGTAGGTACTCATCGATCCTGTGTAACGGACGATTTTTTGTTGAATTGATTAAGTACGGATGCTGCCAGAGTCGCGGTCAATATTGCGATTCGCTATTATTAAAACTGATCGGCATTGATGATTTGTTTTTATCATCCGTGTTACGGAATAGGAGCGTTTCTTCCTCTAATTAGCCCAATTCCATAAAGAAGTTTCGCGAATTACGATGATCTTTTTTCTTTCTTCTTTTTTTTTATTCAAAGTACGGATCAGTCGCGATGATAAGTCGCTATACGGTGATGGATTCCTGCACCGTGTTTAGTTTTCGGATAAACGCACGGCCGACGACGAGGAAGACATATTAATATGCGTTTTATGTATGCACCCAGGACAGTGTGGGCAGTTATTAAATAGCGAGAAAATATGGACATAGTAAACTAGTTCGAACATCAAGAGCTGCAAGGCCTAGATCACTGCAGCTGTAACGCAAACGCATACGTGGTTCATCAACAACCATAGGTAGGTATACGAAAACCCGATAAGTCTTAGGCGTCTAACGGCATTAGCGCCGCAGCTATCATCGCGGGTTGTTCACCTACATAACTACTTATGCCTACTTTACCGACCTGCGTAAATTATTCTGCATAGGTATGCAGAATAATAATAAGAAGAAGAAGGAGATTGTCTCATGTTTGTCAACTTGGAGATTATTTTCGAAAGACATATGTAGAAGAGACCGGGTCAAAGTGGACACCTCAGGTGAAAGAGTTTCGGACGATTTCGTCGAAATTCAGAACGTTGAATTTCGGAAATCAAAAAATCAAAGATCAAAAAAGATGGTTCACTCCCGAGACCCTCTTTACGGAAACCCATTTTGTCCACTTCAATTGATAACTCCGATGTCATGAAAAATTGCTGAGATTTTGAAAGATTTTTTCCGAAAAGCCCGATCAGTTATCAAAGTTTCGGAGGTTTCACCTTCCTGATTTTTGATCAGTGGTAATTTCGAACCTTCGATGTTCTTCGTTTGAAAGTTTTTTAAATCGACTATGTATGGACTTTCGGGAAAATACCTTTTCGGAAAACTCTGACTCGGTGATATTCGAATTTTGAATTCTGACCGCTCGGTAAAAGGCGATCTTTGAATCTCTTTTGACATCATGCTGCTGCGTGTGTGTACCTATACGAGTCCGCTAGTGACTGGACAAAAGAAAAATCTCTGAATCTGTTTTGTTCACGTTCGTGCCCGCGGGGCTATATCAATATGTGTATATCTTGGCCGTATATAATTCAAGTTCAACTATCTCCGTCTTGGCGCGGAACGGTAGTATCCGCATCAATAGATAAATTCATGGACAGCCGCCCACGAAGTGCACTGACCTCGGCAGCCGGGATATTTTCGCTTGGCTTATCAATTATGTCACAGGGCTATGGGTATTGTTCTCTTCACCTTATTTCAATTCCTCTTCAGATTTACTCGCGCCAATATATTCTTCCTCGGCATCAAATCCCCTCGCAGATCATTTTATACCCATAAACGAGGCATGGTCTAGCCTCGTAGACGAGACTTCCAGGCTAGCTCTAGAGTCTAGTATAACGACAATGAACAACTGGTTATACTTCTTTGTGGAGCATTCGAGTACGTTGTGCTGTTCCTCGTGTGAATCATCAAAGTATATGTACGTGGGCGTAGTCGTAGGTACCACCTATACCCAACGTTTATGGGAAACAAGAGTACCTAAATTAAAATGAATCATCAAGAAATGGAGGAGGAAGAAAATGACGAGAATTATACCTGTTGACGCCACCTAAATTCCAAAAAGTTGGATAACATCCAGGAATGAAATTCACGAGGGAAATAATGACGAGGAAATACATGTAATGTGTGCATTATACATAACGCGTTACATCGCGTCGTCTATAATATCAAGCCTAAATCTATTAGCGAGATTACGTGCGAACTATGAAAATTATCTGAATCAGGAAGACCGGGAGAGAAACTGCAATGCGGCGCACGATCCGATAGAGACTTTATTTGTTTATCTTAAATCCAACGCACCGTTGTAATCAATGATCGTTGTATGCAACATGGAATTGACTGTCTTTCACCGTGCCTCAGATAACGCGATACACTTCTCGATTAATGGTAGAAAGCGATCGTCAAGTAGCAGGCTTTACGAATTTAGTTGCGTAAGAAACATTCCGCGACGAGGTGAATGAAATTATCCCACAACCCTGCACCGTCCAGAAATAGTTTTAAGTAGAGGTCCCCGTTGCTATTGGTCATTGTCGAAATTTGTCACGTCCTGAGACCAGATTCGAGCTTAAATTTCCCATTATCCTATATTATATATCTGTATTATAAAATGTCCCAATTTCGATTGTAAATATTGAAACATTTGTTCGGTGCGATAAGGAGGTGGAGCTGCAGGAGTCGTTAAGATAATGAATGGCAGGAAAAGGCGGGGTTGAATAAAAATTATTCCCCATGAATCGCGGGTATTGGTATGTAATAAGCATTTATTATTCAAAGTGCAATTTATTTTGTAGAAAGGAAAATATGTTCGCGATAATAATTGCGGTCAATTGGTGTTCTAATGGGCTTCTATTACGTCGGATATTAAGGAAACATAAGAACCATAAATTCTATAATCTAGTATCGCCTTTTTGAGATACGTAAAAATCTAAAAATTACCAATAATAATTGCAAGAGAGTCGTCTGGGTAGTTTAAGGGAATCGTAAAACGTTCGACAACCCGTAGAAGTTGTGTTTTGCAAGAAACTTCCCCGAAGTGAAATCTGCACACTATGGGTACAATATTTCACGATTATTATCACGTACACGTTCACCTAACGCTCATACTTCGCCAATTCACATCTCATTAATAAAGAATAGATTGTATAACGGAAGTTGTCACCGGTTTTCCGCAATGTCCATATATTGGGTGCTATACGCGTATCGGAAGTCTCGCTGGTTGAAGTAATGAAGAAAATAAAATCGTTCTATGAAATGACGACGCGCAAGTCGAGTCAATTTGTTGTTCACTCTCAAAGCTACAGCCATACGCAACAATAATGATTACTTATGAAAGTAACAACATTACATCGCGTCAAATATGTATAATTAGGTCGTGACGAGGTATAGATAGATACACGTCGATTTGGCGCATTAATTCAGACACGAAAAAAATAATTAAAATGTACACGAATATAGCTACACGTTTAATAAATTATATATAGAATAAATCACCGAGTGGTTATAGCTGTCGTAGATAAAATCGTATAAAATAACAGTTACGCGCGAGCACATTGGACACGAATAATTGTTGTTAGATAATTCCTCATGGTTTTAAACTATGGCTTACATGTGATAGTCGAATCAAAAGACGACGAGGTAAGGGGGACCGAGGCAGGGTTGAAAATTCATAAACTTCTTCCTTTTCTTTTTCCATCGGAAATCATTTTTGTTTCGAAAATTTTTTGTGGAAAAAAAGGAACAATTTTATAAATTTTCAACTCTGCCCCCTGCAGCCTGCCCTGTACGCCTACGTACAAAGGACTAATTTCACTTAATTGTAATACATGGTCGACGACAGCGCTGCCTATTACGCAAGTTATCTCGTTACTAGATCACCGTACGATACGATTTAACCGATTCAATCGACAATGGAGAAAGTGGGCTTTCGGGGTTAAGGAACCCGCGCGATCGCGAAACACTTTTATGGTCATTGACGCCGGCCATCGTATAGAAGTATTCCCTCTGTACCTCCCAGTGTTTATTTTCAGTTAATTATAATCAAGTATAATATGTAGTACATATAGGCATTCGGACACATATATATATATAATTATTATTATATACCGGAAAGAGAAAGGGGAGAGACAATATAAATATATATGTATAAAATGTAGTGATTATCGAATTACAAAATGAAAGCGAAGAAAGTTAATAAGGTATTCTATCACCGGCCCCGCATCGGCACCAGCTTTACTTTCAGCGAGGATTTTCCGCGCGCCTGGTGGTTAGTTCGATTAAAGGAGCGAGACCAACAATATTGGCCCTTTAAACTTTAAAGATCTAATAAATCCGTAGCTAGTCGTTCTCGGTCGGAGCTTGTATAAGTAATCACCGGTAATAACAACTCGTTCGGTTTTATTTCTTTTTTCTCGATTATTCAGGAACGTTTTTTCGAAATATTAGTTACAAGTTGATTTAATGAGATCGGTGTCCGCGTCGGAGGGAATCGCTTCCTTACGCCGAGAGCAAGTTAATGGGCGAGATAATTGTCCCAAGGTACACATATCGCACACAGAGAATGAGCGCGACTACAAGGATTTTCAATTAGCAAGAAATTTCGCCCTAATCTATAAGCAGGTGAGAATGTCGGTATTGATTTTGCGGATCACGTTTACTGAGTCATTTTTATTAAATACGATTTTCGCATTCCGACTATGAGCTGGCTATCGTTCGGCAGTCAATGACCGCCGAGAAATCTGCAACATGCAAATCAACCTTATATGGGGACAATTTGAACTACGCATTATTCAATGCTCACGATTGACGCCCAACTCGTGATCCGAATTTGCAAACTGATTTATATAGTCATCGACATTATGTTATTCGTCGCAAATCCGCGCGAGGAGAAGAACGATTTTTTCCTGCTTATGCATAATCACCTCGCGGTTGATGGGGTTTTTGTCATTCGGTCGAAGAGGAACCGAAAAGAAAAAAGAAGAGGGAAGAATAAGAATAAGAATAAGAGGTTCGGCAATTCCAAAGCGGTGCGACTACGAGCCCCAGGAGTTAATCACCTCTTAGACGACGATCGCGTATTCTGGTCTTCGCAAGTCGCAATCTACGCCAAGGTGGTTGGTCGGGTTGGCCTGTACCCCTCCTCCCTCTTCTTAGCAGCACCACTACACCACCATCTCGGAATTCTTGCGACGCCAGGCGTCTATTTGCGTCACTAGTAGGAATCCGCGTCGAATGCTATCGTCCACACTCGAACCACGCGACCTCTTCATCGGAGCTGACCAATTAGTTAGGCAAATACGTGACGTTGGGGATTTTCTTGAACCCGATGAAAAAAGGAAAGCTCCTTTGTCCTTTGTCTATCCACCCGCGGGCCTGGCTATCGCGAAAGTCGATACCTATACGCGGTTCGCGAATTCCAATATACATAGATAAAATCGTGCGACCCGTTACGTAATTCGTAAGTTTAGTCGCGCAGTCGGTTCCCTTTTCACTTTTGACTCCCATACCTCCGCGGAAGTTGGTTTAATTAGGCGTTGACTCTTATTAAAAAGAAAGTCAGTGGAGAGACGGTCGCGACGTCCTCGCTCGGCGTGTGTCTAACGTAACGTAAGCGAATATCTCGGTCAGGTTGACATCTAGCTTAGAAATGAATATACCATGTGTATAGCTGCGAAGTTGAGGAGGTACGCTATATCCTAGATTATATGGAAAGCGAAAGCATAATAATATATCTAACCATTGTCGTTAACCTTTTTTAAGTTATTGCCATTGCGCAGCGCGGCACGTATATACAAGTTTGTAGCTTCTTTATTTTTCAGAAGGTGTGAAATCGGTCGTTTAATGACATAAAATGATAAAAAAAAAATAAAAAATTTCTCATTGACCCGCAATAAATGAAATAATCGCTGCAGTTTGGCGATATATGGGATGAAACGAAAGATATTTAAGCGTATATAATAATCGGCGAGATTCGTCACACGTTGAAATCACAATTTTAAAATACGAAAAATTGTTAGTTATGATACGAGCACGTATAATAATATACGAAGGAAAAAGAATAAAAAAAATGATGTGATTCTTTTATCACTGGCAATGTACACGCAATGTACCTTTACAGGCGAGATATAAAGTTTAACGCGTAACTGGAACATGGTAATTGGTAATTACCGCGAAATTTGACCCTTAACGGTGCAGTCCTTGCCGCTGCGTATATGGACATTTACCATTTACCGCATTTACCATTCATTGGGATACGGACTTTCACTGAATTGCGCGAA
Organism: Tenthredo scrophulariae; assembly: GCA_963978835.1. NCBI lineage: Eukaryota > Metazoa > Arthropoda > Insecta > Hymenoptera > Tenthredinidae > Tenthredo > Tenthredo scrophulariae. Next base: position 516,232 of record OZ022228.1, read on the forward strand.
CGCGCTAGCTGAAATCGGGTAAAGTTTAACGTATAGTAACGTTGAAGTTGTAACGCAGGGTAAGAGAAATAGGTGGAATTGACGCGTTAATGTGAGATGGTCAGCCTCGGAGGTGGGCTGGACCCCTTGCGTATAGCTAAAGCAATTTGCGAGCTGCAGTTTGGCCATTCTCTTTGACTCTCTGTCCGATTTTCTTTTCGCACTTATATACCTAGTTTGCGTGAAAATATAAACTGCAGGTTGCTTTCGCGCATCCGCATACCGCCTAGATGAGACTATAAATAAGATAATTGCTAGGCTTGACGGAAATACTGCGATCCACTTATACCACCGCCAACCCCTGTGTAGGTACCCGTGCCTATGTGTATCTACGTGTCTCTAGCCGCGCCGGGAATCGCAGGAGTTAAACAAACGCATGATGTTTACCTTTTTCTCATTTTTCGACTGACATTCTCGGAGATAATTAATCGGCCAGAATTTAACTCGCGTTTCAATTAGACCTGGCGCTGCAGTTTTCGAGTAATAAGTATAGGTATCGCGAGGTGAATGCGTGAGTGCGAATGCGGTATGCTAAGTAAAGCACGTCAAGTGCATTGATCAGAATAGTTGAGGCTGCGGTTTCTCAAAGCGTTAAAGTCTAAAGTGGAATATCGCATGCGGGAAACGGGGCTAATACGTGTTACACCACTTACTAGATCCGATCTTCTTCATTCCCGGTATATTCAGACCGTACATACATATCTACGTAGCTAATGTGTGTACCTAATTCGAGCTCTCGCAAGTGCAGGGGATATCGCGAATTAATCAGACCTTGCGCGCGAATTTTATTACTTATATTGCGGATTAATATTAACCGCGCATTCCTCGAGCTGCAACTGCAGTAAGATACGTTTGCCGAGTACTTCTTGCCCGGATTCAAGCAACACGGCGCCTGACTAATTATCTTAAATGCGAAATTTATTCCCGCTGCTGTTTCAGGCTCCGGAATGGCGCGGCTCGGCGCATTGGCGAATCCCTTGGAAAAATATTCGAGCCCAGTTCCTTGGGATATATAGATATGAAAATTGAGTTACACCGCATTACGATTAATCGCCTCTACCCATCTTCGCATCCACGTGAATTTAAAGTTTCTTTTTTTTTTCTTTTTTCATTATCTATGAAAGTGTTACTGTTATTTAGCCTCTGATAGAATACAAAGCGATCGCCTCTCTCAGTGGGAGAATAAAGAATCTGAACTGTTCTTTCGAACTAGACGCGTTACAACAGTCTCTGTCATTTTTATTTCTCTCTTTTCTTCTCTAGCTGAATACTGTAATAGAATTTAGCAAACAATCGACGGTAACACAATCCACAAAGGAGTCTCTTTCAACGAATGTCACCACTCGAAAATAGACATATATCTTCTCTATGTCTCCGGTTCTCTGTAGTCTATACGGTACATAGTACATTGGTAAGAAAAATATCGGTATAACTTACAGAATCGCGACACCTACCGCGGTCAATTTTTGACCAAAGTAGCCAGCTGTGCTTAGACATATAAGCTCTCGAATTTCTACCGATCGTAAATAGTAGCCGAAGTGTCCGAGGGCTTCGGCCTGGCCAGAGGAATGCATTTTTCTAGTCCGCTCTCGAGCGCAAATGCCGTTCGCACTATTATTGGATCGAGACTCTCGTGGGTCTCTTAACGAATCGAAGTTTAGCTTCGTTTTCTCCGAGAGATAGTACGAGGAATTTTTCTCCTCCACGCAACGACGGTATCCTTTCTCCTTCGTCATACGCGCGGTAATCGCGAAAGAGACCTGATGACAGACGGCGAATTTATCCGCGAGTATAATAAACACGTCCGTGACACAAACTGCGACGAGTTAATGTCGTATTAGCTGAACTGACTGCCGGCTACGTGTCGGCAGCTAATATCTCCTCGCGCCAAATGCTGGGCTGACTGAGAGAGAAAATTCGTGTACATCGTTTCCCGTCAACTGGGAAATATTCACCCGGGATGTAGGATCGCCGCAGGCCTATACTACTGTTATATAGGTACATGAGGTTAGTTAATAACCTTGGACTCTGCTGCCCTCTAAATCCAACGCGTTAATTTATCGGGCTGGTATACTCGCCAAGAAACGGGTCCGGGAGGTAAACGAAAATGTTGTTTCAATCGGGGAAATCGTACTCCGAGGTATTATTTTATCGTCGAAAACGATCGAAGATTCGCTTCGAAATCAAGTAGGTACTCATTCATTCGACTTCAGAAACCCATATATGATACTGTAATTAGATGCAGCTCGTATGTCCACGAGAGGATTTTTGCCATCTAGACACGGAGGAGGTCACTCAAATGTCCGATCAAATTTTAGCAACGTTCCGTGCCGACCGCAAACTATCCGCTTTGTAATTGGCAGTTGCAGCAACGTGACACCGGGATGCAACAGAATCCAGACGACGCCCAAGACGGTCGAATAATATGCCTCGCTGGTTAGCCAGAATCATCTCTCCGCCTTTAGTCTCTCCTTCTCTCTTCATTTATCCCTGGGGTTACCCCCGCGGGATGAAATTTTAGTAGAATTTCACGAGGGATATAAATTTCCTAGCCTCCCTTTAAATTTGCGATAAAATATTTATTTGAATTTTTTCATCGATGCGAAAATCCTTCGGTACACCGCGGCGGACTTGATTTTTGATTTTGAAACTGGTGCAAGGATCGTCGGATGAATGTTTTTATTCCCGTTATTCCCCCGTTCGAATATAATAATCGCAACTGAATCACCACCTCGGGTCAATTTTGGCTCGCGAATCAATCGATCTAAATTTCGCGATGGGGAATAAGTACGAATTGAGCCGGAGGTGAAGTCGAGTTTGGAGTAAGAAAAGTGGATAATTGACTGTTATCATAAAATTGAGTGGGTAAGTTATGCCCCTGTAAATCTCTGTGCTGTTGGGTTAATTAAGAGCTTTCGTCGTATCGATGCCCTGCTGGAGGTAGAATTCGGTGTATAGAATTGAGTCGTAAACTTAACACAGCCCCGTGACTCGAGTCAAAAAGTTAAATCGACGTTCAGAAGAACGTATAGCCTGCCAATAACTCTGTCTACAACGAATAAAAGGACCGGAGGAACGTACCCGGAGAGGTCAACCGCCGAAGGAACTTTAAAGAACACACATACCTATAACTCAAAAACATCCATTTTATAACTGCAACGGTGATTCAGGGGCCTCTTACCCGTATTAAAACGTCGGAAAAAAGGCACCTCGAAACTAACTGCCGCCCGAATCAGACCCTCTGGACAATCGATACCCATGTGGAGATACTTTGCTGATATTTATGATATTTTAAGACCTTATAAAATAGAACTTGGAGAAACGATCGTTCGGCTTGGATAAAACAATGCTCAAACATGGAGGATTTTAATGAATTTGAATAATGTTCGATCGAGGACGCAGGAGTAGATATATACCACCGCATTTTTCTGCGGTATACGAACCCGGAGTTTGGGATAAAATAAAGACGAGGGAAGAGATCGCAGCGATGCAACAGCTCTGCGTCACCGAATGCGAGTTCGTGCGTAAAAAATTTATCGAAAAAACAAACTTGGAATATCCGTTAAAGACAGAAAGTTATTGGCACTCCCTGAGAACCGCCCGCGCCTGTTGACTCAAAACCGAAGAATGTCGCTTCCAGCTTCGTATATAACGCTCGAGTCGCAAAGTTTGCGAATTCCTTCAACTTTATTTTTGGATGAGTATTTCGTTTTCTTTTGGTGCCGAAAATATGGGTGCAAACAGGGAGTAAAAAAAAAAGGAAAAAAAATGTAAGAAAAATGAAAAAGCTGCGAATTGATGATCGAAGAGTAAAGTTATGGGGGCAGGTTGAAACAATTCGCGGAACATTGATACAAAACATGAGACAAAACGCGCACCTTCCAGCTGTCGCGTCACTTTATGCGTGCTGACAATGAGAGCTGGCAGAGAGGAAAGCAGAGATCTCACAGACGCACGCATGTGCCCACGTCTACGCACCTTCTTCACAAAGTCTGATCGGTATGGGTAACGCCGTACCTATAAGGTTCATAATACGAGCTTGAGAAGCTGGTGTATTGTGTTTCCTTGTAAACAGTATCGGATGTCCCTGCAGCCAACAGTTTTTTAACACCCATGTACTTTCATCCTCAGATTTAAAGGACTCCCCCGCGATATACTTAGATTCTCGGTATTACCTGTATATTTATATGCACATTCACGCACCGATGAAGTTTCATCATTTCATCCGAGATCAGAAAAATAAAATCATAATACCTCTAGATTTGAATTATATCAACCGACAACCGCACGCGGGTGTTTACCTACGCGATGTAAAATCTCCGAGTATAAAGGCGGAGCCCGGAGTAGATAAAGAGTTCTCGGAATCAGAGACTTTCAAAAAAGAGTCATATCGTCGCATTTTCATATACGCCTCGTAATAGTTATACATAGTAATGTGACGCTGTGCAAACTTATATGCCACGTATACATTCTGCAGCGCGAATTCTTCGTTCGCTGATAATTCGCGCCTCGTGACTTGTGCTTGTGCACATATTAGGTGTACCTGTAATATAAAGTTAAATTTCGGGTAAACAATAAGGAGCGATTACGCGAGAAAATATCGATCATTCGGAGCTGAGATTGAAAAAAATTTCGGCGAATTAATAATCCGCGAACTCTTCGAACGTGAGGAAATGCACGTTTGTATTATCATTATTGTATACGTGGTGTCGCAACTATGCATATAATCGTCAAGGACATTTGTACGCAAGACACTTTACTCCGTACGTCGCGTCGGTTGTTAGATGTATAAAACCACCGTCGGATATAATGGAAAAACGTGTTTTTGCGCGACGCTTGTCGTCTTAATTACATTTGTTCTATAATTCTTTTATCTTTATATAACGCGCAGAAATTATTTCGCAGACGACAGCAGCATCTCGAAGGCACGCTTGAATCGCGACTGTTGCATGATCAGAAAATTAATCCGCGTAACAGATGCCCGAGTATATATATCCAATGATTCGCGTATATACCTAATCGAAAAATACAAAATTCAATACGTTTCTCCTCCGACTAAAATCTCGCGTCGAATTTTCGTTATAGTTAAAATTCCCACTCTGTATTATATAGCTACGTGTCTATGCGAAGGAGAAAGAGGCCCGCGGTTTTGTCACGTCGATAGATATAGGTATACCTATACTTACAGTCGGCCACGACGACTTAGGTACCTATATAAGCGAATCGTTAAAACTTGACGCGTACCTGCGACAGGATGTGGTATCGCTTCGGACGTGATGACAATAATTTTTTTATTTTCCCCTAAGATTTCGGGGTTACGATTTTTTAGTAGTCTCTAAGGCACGCGTGAAACCCTCGAGCCTCTTGAAAATTCATTGAGTGACTCGCCTTCCCGATACAATACAACAGATCCTCATAGGGCGTACGGAGTTTCCGAATTCCGAATAATTACATTTTTTGACAATAACGAACGAACGATTCTGTTCCGAAGAAAAATTCACTCCCGAAAAAGGGAATTCGCCCGATTATTCTGAAGCCACATTACGAATCGAATTTTAACAACGAGCAGTCTAATCGCACAGCAATTGCTACATCAAGTCATTGGCTTAGTCAGCGGGGCTGTTATAATACACGAGGAAATCAAAGAGGTGGAATTATCTCTTTAGTTCTGATGATTGGAGTACGATGACGGAAGTTTTCTCGGTAAACTGACGTAACGTAACGCCGGAGAACCTAACGATCGCCTGAAACTAATCAGTATAGTTATCACGGTGTTCAGCGAACGGAACACAGGCTTAGATAATTAATATATCTCATTACTGAGACTAGATTGCAGCTCAGACAACGGACCAGAAACGCCAGGGGTTAAACCGCGATAAGTATATAACCTGGTTTTCTACCATTTTAACAGATCATTTTACACAGGTGTAAGAATTGAAATTATTTCCTTCATTTACCGATTCTCAAATCACGGACATGGCACATAGATGCAAACAATAAGACAAGCTGTAGTTTTAAAACGAATTCCAAGTTGGTTCGCGTGATCTCGGATCGATAGGATTTATTTTTAGTTTCAGTTAATCGTGGGAGAGCAGCCCTTCGAAGTTGGACCGAGTCTGCAGCAGCACGGAGATCGACTTGTCTGGGAAGTCGGTCCTGGCCAGGGTCTAATTAGTGTCAGCTAACGACTCGACGAAGCGGAGAGTAGAGACGCCTGCCAATCGTGAGGCTCGCTGCATCCCCATTGTCATTTCTTTTCGATTGGTTCAATATATATATTTATATATACAATATCGTTTTATAGTCGATCTTTATCTTCTCCAGCACGAAATATATAAATTTTATTTCATAGAGATGTGGAAAGAATGTTTTTTTTTTTACTTTGTTCTCGGTGCTTTTAACGACTCCTTATAATCATCTCCTAGATATTTATACCATAGCTGCTTCGTGTTGTAAGAGAGAGAAAGAGAGAGAGATTTAAGCCTACAGCTTAATAAACTATCCAGGCGAAACCCCACGTCGTCTTATTACCCCGAGACGAGCAATTAAATAATTCATCTACACCGAGCCAGAAAAGTACCTGAGTAAACCCAAAGCCGCGAGATCAAAGTAGCCAGATACAGGTACGGAGGTCTAAAGTTACATTGTAGATACAGCGCGAGTAATAATCCGTCTTGTAAGGAGCGAGAAGAAAAAAGAGCGAAAAAATTTGCGAGTGGAGAGCGAAATTAAAGTCGAAATAAGCGTTATTCGAGTGAAAACGAAAATTAACAGCGATTTCATTTTTTGGCAAAGTTCTGAGGGGGGCGGGGGGGGGGGGGGGGGGGGGGAAGAAAGAGGGAACATCGGGATTTGGAGGAGATAGGAAGAGAAAAAAAAAAAAAAAAAAAAAACACAGAAAGAAACTAATAGAATATATTTGAATGAGTAATTCCAGTCGAAGGCGACGACCTGTGGCGAGGAATCAACAATTATATTTCACGTTTCAGTTCTCATGCAATTACAGCGAGTTCACGGCCAATTATCCAATTAATTAAATAACTCTGTATATATATACCTAATAATTACACCGTACGGTTTTACATCCCCGATTATACTCCCGAAACGCGAGGTGATAGTGATACATGCCTCCTCCATTTGAACGAAGAAGGAATCGCGAAGAGTCCGTCATATGTGAATTACGGATAAGCCTGGCTGTTTATAAGGTAAGCTAAGGAATAGATATTATCGCGAACATGAGAGTTTTCGATAGAAAAAAAAATAAAATAATAGGAAAAGTAAGAAAAATTGACAACAGCAGCCGACTATGGTGAGCGGGCGTATCCAAAGAGACGCGTGACTATAGAGGTCATAGTTGACGGGATTAGATACGATCTAAGCTTTCTCTCGCTTCCGTACCGATTTTCAGTCAAGTTCTAATCTGATAGCAAATCGTTGGTAACTTTTCCCGATTAGTTTTATATCGAAAGAGTGAATAATTAACCTGTAGCTCTGTATATTGATACAGGTTTTTTTAATTATTCGTATACGAAATCTGCAGGTGCCATGCATTGAAATAGATTAGAGAAATATAATCTCCTGCAAGGGCGTTCTCGACCATGTACTACATATATTGCAGCCTGGAGTGATACGGTGGTGTTTTTACACGTGGCGTTACGTGTATTATACGAATGTCTCGGAATGCGAAGTCAAGTTGCAAAATCCTTGAAACTATATCGCAAGAAACGCGACGGTATATGGTCAGCGTTCATTCGCACGAGATTGCATTTTTATAGAAAGGTTAACAGATATACGAGATATTATCTTAGCTACTCACATTTCAAATCGATTTGCATAGATATGTACCTCTGATGCATATATTATTACCAAGTTGTCACGTATACGTCCATTACACACACACACACACACACACACACACACACACACACACACACGCATGTAACTATATTAGCAGGACAACTTTTATCCAAAGTATTACCAATTTATTATCCTACCTGTAGCAGCAGCAGCAGCAGCAGCAGCGGTGGATCTTCGACTTCGTGCGTAGTATAACTTTCGCCGATATTTAAAAAAGACGGAAAAGAAAAAAAAAAAAAAAATCACATGCAGAAATTAGGGACAAACTATATGCGGTTAGTATCATTACGCTAATCAAAAGCAAACCCTAGATCTTTGAGCTATCATTTTATTCTTATTTCTTTATCTTTCTTTTCTCATCTAGAAGAAGGCGTGAAGTGGTGTTAAAAAAAATTTATGTAACTTTACTCAGAGAAACTGAATATTTCTTTTATATATATATATAGATATATATATATTCTCAGCGGATGTATAATTATATAAGATATCGCGATAGTGTTCGAGGAGTGTCTGCTGCAGATCTATCTGGCTACCTAATTGTGACTTATGTGAGATGGGAGGTTTAATTGAATTTCAATCGCGCTCACACTCTGGTGTCCATAAATCGTGGCTTGAACCGGGTCAAAGTATAATCACAGTATTCATTCGCATACTTTATAAGAAATAATAATACAATATCAAGTATCCGCATCATCAGCTAAATTTCTATATATACATAGCAGAGCTAGGCGCTCGAATAGCTCGATTGAGTATTATGCTATACGCGTATGAAATTCGGGAGTAATTAATGAAGGGAAATTTCAGTCGTTGTAAAGCCGCATGTTTTTCATTTTTTCTTCAAATTCGCACTACGGGGTTCGGCGACGACGGAGAGTTCGCATCGTGCGAGATGAAAGTGAAAGGCGTAATACCTATATACTAGGTGTATATCGTGATAATTCCGTTCGTGTTGCTGCAGTTTCAGTTAAGCGAAACTTAGCTATATATCTATTACACGTAGGTATAGGTAGGTGGTACGTATAAGTGTAAACGCTTCTTAGGTTATAGGTACTGCAACGTGTGCAGATTCAGATATACGACGACGCAGCGTGTAATCCGGAGTGAATTTTATAATTGAGAGATACATCTACCAGCCGGCTAGCTGCGGAGTTCGATCCTTAATTTACAACGGGAACTGATCAGACACGGGATTTTCGTACACGAAGAACGTGGTAAACATAAATCAGCAGAGCTTCTTAGGGTATATATATACCTATACATATGTCTACGTATACCACAGCGCGATGCATAATTAGCAATTAATATCAAACGTATATGATATATTTATATACAGGCATCATATAATTGAGGATTAATTCATTTTCTTATAGAGGTAAACGATAACCGTGATCGCTGCGTAGTGCGATATGGTTTGAAAATGTATCTGCTCTATTAAAAGAAGGAGGTGATGGGCTAATGGGTGGGAATCTGATTCTAAGATCCTCGTTAAAACGGTAATCTTTGTATACATAGACGTGGGGCGGGCGATAGGGAACGGGTAGAATTTATTCGCCTGTACAATGCAATCGCAGCAGCGTATGGCTGGCTAGGCGTCGCGGGATCGTAAATCTATGATATCTCTGTTAGATGCGGTTTAGCCAGGAGCGATGCATAAATATTATTAATTGGTTCATATATAAGCACGCGTTGGTGGCTATGGCTGTGGCTTTAGAACCGCGTACGTCATGCGGAGGCGTATGGCTAAAGGTGCGCCTTGAATTTGCAAACATTCGAATCCCTACCTTCCACATATTATACCTATGACTTTTATTAACTGTGGGAAACTCCGGAGACCTTCGAAGGCTGCGAGCTGCAGCTAACCGCTCGGACACGCTCATACTTACCACCACCTTCGTTCTCCGTATAATACGCGAATTGAAAGAGTGAAAAAAATGTATAATATTGATGAAATATCTTAACGTTTCGATTAGGATCATTCACACTTTGGTCTATACTATAATATCCGCATATTATAGCTACGAGAAATCGTGTTTTATCGGAATACAGATGAAACGGCAAGATCCCCGATAACATACGAAAGCGATACGCTTTCGCGTTCTATGGTTTATTTTTCTTTTTTTTTTTTTCATCTTTCTTATTTTCATTTTTTCGGCGTTCTTTAATCTCAAAGTATAGATTCGTGGAAACGGTTACGGATTTATATGTATGTGTACGTAGTTGGTGAACTGCTTTCTAGATAATGTAATGATTATTGCATGAAATATGTATTATTAAACATTGTTATTATGCCACGGACTGTATACCGTATAGTACGATTTTAATCTCTGATACGAAAAGAATATGAATTAATCTCACGTTGTTACGAACGTACACCCACGCTATACCCACTAGTCATTACTATACCTATACGCTCGGTAAAATATTGTAACTTTTAGAGCTGGTAGCCGCCAGCGGACTTTTGAAGTTGTGAAGAACTTAACGGGACCTTTCTGCTTGGTGATCGTCATAAATTACACGTTACACGTCGTGACTCTTGTACACATGTAGCCAGGTATACACACAACACACGTGTATACTAAGATAGAACAAGACCCTTGCTCTACTTATAGGTATACGCTCATACATATTCATATATATATATACAATTACAAATATTACGACAACGTCCTGGGACGTTTTTACGCCAATTATAAACAGTCAAATAATACGAAAGAAAATTATGATATCGATGATTATAGAGAGGTGGAAAATATGTCGATTTACCTGATGATAACATTCGTTTTGTCGTCAAACAAATAATACATACCGAGGTGAATAAAAACATCGAGTCATGTCATAAACTCCATCGGATATCGACGGCTCTACGTCTATATAGGATTGATATGGGATAGGTTTTCCTGTTCAGATTTCTCTGCGGAATTCATAACGACACATCCCGGCCGTTTATCTCAGCTGGTTTTCATTAAATAAACAAATAACTTTGCAACAAGACGACTCGTCGGACAGGCACGGCCATGTTGGATACAACCACAATAACAGTCGGCTGCTTAGTTCACTTATATGCGGAGAGTTCGCGCCACCTATGCCACCGCCGGTGGCGCCTCTACCGGCGGAACTCCGAACTACGTTTGAATTCAATAATTCGATAGACATTATGCAATTGAAATTTATAACTTTAATAATGCGATTATTTTACTTTGTTATAGAGCCTGGGGATTATTATAATCATTCCACGCTTTATAACGCAGAATTCATACTTTTTAAAGGTTTAAGAAAATTTATTTAAACGGGAAATAAAATATTTACTTGAATTAAATTCAATGTGAAATATTGAAGAGATTATCTTCGACAATATTATTTCTTACTTTACCGGGTAATATGATCGTTGTATCATTTCATGAATCTATCATTGCTGAACGGGGTGAGATACCGAAGCCCTGTTATACTGCTCGTATCTTTATTGTTCTCCATTGACAAAGCGAGCATCATATTTTTGTTGCTGGAGGCTCTTGAGACCTGTGTATTATCTGGAACAGATTCATACATTGAAATTTGATAAAATTCGACAATTAAAATCGAATTTAACATACCTAATTGACCGGACTGTCTTTTACTGACGAGATAGCGAATCGTTCCAAACCAGCCCTCGTTGAGACGCTCCCTAAACTTCGGAGTTGTAAATGTGTAGAGCAACGGATTTACGGCGCTGTTTACTGGCAAAATAAATATTACCACCCAAGCATGAAGATCCGCTTTAAATTCAAAAAGAGAAAAGTTATAAGCCTCGTTAAAATTGTATATCTTATTCTTATTGCAAAAATTATATCGAACTTACGTGGCACTGGGTATTTAGTCATTGCGACGATTTTGAGGATTATGATCGGTACCCAACAGGCTGCATCGGTTAATACGATCAAAAAGAACCTCAAGGCAAATTCCGAGTCCCCAACAGCCAGGGGCGTAGCATGTCTCGTTGACCAAATACTGGCAAACATTCCCGTGTAAACGTACCCGATAACGACGAGTCTGATTACACGAGAAAGAGAATAGAGCCGTCATATAAATCGGCAATGCGTCGCTATACTTGACAAAATTTGATCGATTTTATAAATTCGATTTATCAATATACCCACCCGAGCAAATTCAGTCCCAGAAAAATAAAGGCCGAGTATTCCCAGCCGACTTGAAATGGGTTTTCTATGTGCAGAGGGAAACACATTCCGTTTACCCCATAAAATCTGGTACTGCTTCGCCAGTGTATAGCTAATTGATTAAAATAGGTGTGATTTCTTGTTGTTTAAGAAAAAACGAATTCATTATTAAAAATTCGAATTTACGTGCCTGGTATGAGTGCGATGATTATTCCGACAACCCAGATCACGATCATCGCCGAATTCGTATTGCGAGCCGTCAGGGGTCGATGGTTTTCAAAGGGGGATGCAATCAGCATGAATCTCTCAATCGACATGAATGATAATATCAACACAGAGACCTAATAATTATGCAAGTTTCGATCAAGCAATGCATTAATCATGCGCTTTAGTAAAATCGTAAATCTCTTATGTTTACCTCGGATGAAGTCATCGCCAAGACTCCGACAAACGTGCAACTCCAGGAACTGATCCAGTCGTTTGCCATTAAGTTGTAGTTGTTACGAAATTCCAAATCTTTTATAGCAATTATTAATAGATATACACCCATCAATATGTCGGAGACTGAAAGAAGGTCTAATCAGATCCTTAATTCCATGAGATCCTCAATGATTGATGGATTCAACTTGTCAAACGACAAAAAGAAATCCGAATCAATATTTTACCTGCTAAATTTCTGATCATTATACTGAGTACACGGTTCTCATCCCTGGCTGTAAATCTTCCCCAAAGGACCAGCGCGTTTCCTAAGCACGTGACGCAAGTAATACCCCAAACTGCAGCTCTTAGTAGTGGTTTACCCAGGAGATGAGATAGCGAAGATACCCCTGTGTAATAATAGTGGACAAAAAAAGGGAAATCGTTTGAAATATTTTTTTGCCGAGGGGAATAAAATTGTAGAAGCGGTTTCTTTCATGGGGGTGGAATGATGAATTCTCACCATCGGTTCTTGGTCGACAAACTGGGACCCCGGGCGCGTACGTTGTACAGTAATGAAACTTCTTGAAGTAGCTGTATGGAAGGAGAAATTCGGGGTAGATGACCGAACTCAGAATTTATAGTACTTAGATATGAGCTGTGGTCAAACTCACACGAAATTCAGACTCTGCAGTAATCCAAACGCGTTTTTATCCATATTGTCTATTTCGATTTCCTGAACGTTTCTGTAAAGAACACGATGAAAGTGATTCTAATAGACGAATAATAATCAACGGGACTTTTTTTTCTTGTTAATAAAGCTCACAGAGATTGAAGTTCTTGCAAAGGACGCAGGACGTCTATCGTCAGATTTTTAATCGGGTTGAATTCCAGCTTCCTGTGAATTCAAAATAATGCATGTATCAACGCCCCTGTTTGGGGCTTACAGCGATCCAATGAACTGCGATTTTTATCTATTAAAATTTGATGAAAAAACTTCAGCAGGCTTATCTCTGTCCGTAGAATAAGGCAATACGTGATATTTCAATAGGGAGCGAAAACAGGTGTTGGATTTATGCGCTAGTATAGATAACTGCAAACAATGGTTACAACACCGCAGCACGTATGCAGATTATACGATGTACCTATACAGCAATATGAGATGGGTTGTCTTGTTTTTACACTTCTGTCTAACATATTTATATTTATGAACCTATTACGAACAGATATGTGTATGTAAGTTTCATCTGCGTGTGCTTATATTTATGTATCTCTCTATTTTACGAGAGAAATAAATAAAAATTTCGAGAATAGTAATAAGGTAAAATAGATAAATGTGCAATGCTCACAGTTTCTGCAACTTTTCCATGGGAAGAAATAGATTCGTTGCTAGAGTGGCTATCTCGTTGCCCGCCAAATTCCTTGAATATATTTAACGAATCGGATGAGTTTTTTCAGTATTAATACAAGTACCCGGGTAATATTTTACGTGGCCAGCCCAAAAAGTGGTATTATGGTTACATTGGCCATATAGCGGCCGTATGCGGCTGCCACTTGAAATTGTTACCCGGATACGTGTGTTTTTTTAATAAATTCACTTTTAATTGTAGACAGTGTGAAATACGAAAAAAGGAAACTAACAGGTCCACCAGTTCGAAGGAGTTCTTAAAGGCGTTCTCGTGTATCGTGCGAATCCTATTGTTCTCCAGACTCCTGCAATGAGAAATTGTTCTGACAATAGATGAACCGGAACTAGATTGTCCAAGGATTTTATATGTCTCCACAAAATGTAATTCAATCATTTTATAGTATCTGGCTACGCTATAGTGGTCCTTATTTCGATGAATTTTGAAATGAATGTTACGCATGCCCTGTATACCTTGCAAATATATGAAAAAATAAAGTCCTGCAAAATTTGAGCTCTTTATTTTAACATTAATTTTTGATTTAAAACTTTCAGAATTTTGGGGCACGTGCTAATGGTAGAATTAAGAGCTCAAATTTTGTGGGAATTTTTTTCTGTATATTTGCAAGGTATATCCAAGGGGCGTGGGTGACGCTCATTTAAAAAATCATCGGATTAAGGACCAACCTAATCTATACGTACAAAGTAGTGAGCCCTGGTAGTCCAGACAATAAATCTTCAGAGATCTCGTCGATCCTATTATCGGCCAAGCTTCTGTATCAACGATAAGGGATTTAGAACAGCATGTGAAAAAAAAATTGTAGGTATATTGTGAATTTTAGGTCAAATATATTTTTTATTCTTTGCGTAAAAGAAACGAGGAAACTCACAACTCCTTTAAATATGGCAAATACGGAAGTTTCAAGCACCTCGAACAGATCTTATTGTCACTCAGCCCTCTGAAACAGAGTTTATTTTGAATTTTATTTTTTTCTCTATTTTCAAATCCTCGTGTGACACACTGGCGAGATTAAAGTATTTCCCTGGTGCGCAATTCGCGTGCAAATAAGTCGCCATCGAGGCTATACGTCTATGTAAGTATATGACGCTGCTGTAATGATTACGCATATCGAGTGTGCCAGGCTTGAGTAGAATCCGTGCGAAGCAAATTCACAATTCCCAATAATTCACTCCGAGTAAGTACCCGGGGCGAATAATTGTTTCCTCTGTGATGACTGAGACGCATTTTATAAGTACGAAACTACGAGACAGAAGAATAAAAAGAAAAGGCATTTTTGTTCAATATTTCAGTCTCACATCCATTCCAGAGCTGTTTGGTTCTCGAAATCGGTGAGGTCAGCGTATTCTATTTGGTTCTCTTCCACCAAGAGCATCTCCAGGGAATCAAGACCGATAAATTGTCCTCTGCGGATCTCACTTAGCTCGTTCCCCGATATAATTCTATAAACGAATCAGGGGATGTATATATTCCAATGTCACTAATGAATTTATTGCCCAGCACCAAGTGCTCGATTAACTCAAATTACCCCTGAAGTACTTACAGCCAGACCAGTCCTCTCTGATTCTCAAAAGTACCTGATTCAATTCGCTTTATTCTGTTTCCGTCCATAAATCTGAAAGAAAAAATATTTTCAATACCTCCCAATGATAGCTCGACGGAAGGAAATAAGATACGAACAAACTTACAAGGATCTGAGCTTCCCATATGAGTCTAAGACATTTTCTGGTATCGTGCTTATCAAGTTATTCTGCAGCGATCTACAGTATAATTAAATATACGAATGAGAAGTGTAATAGGCTATAATTGTTAACAATAGTGCGTCGGATTGTCTTTTAATTTGAATCAAATAATTCAAAATCGCCAGTCATAGAAACCTATATATGGGACGATTCTTCGTGAAAGATCACTACGATTTCTTATATTAACATAATACCGAAATTTCGTGAGTTAGATAATTTTCGACTAGCCTAATGAAAATTTAGCATAATTCTGGTAGAAAGTTCTACAACAATAAGCCGTTAGTATAAATTACTTAAATTTGAGTCACGTTTGCCGACAAGTTTCCGGGGATTTCTGTGTATCCAACTCCTACGCAGCTTACTTTACACACTGATTCCCAACAGTTGCAGCCTCTTGGGCATTCGAAATCTTCTGAAATAAGAATATTCATTGATAACGCAGTCAATATCTCGGCTACATCCAATGTCTCTATTTACCACAAGTCAATTCATTCCTCGACGTGGATCTGTTCTTGGGAAAAAAGTACCAATCTCCAGTCCCATCGACTGTAAAAATAACACAGAACAATATATTTTTGCACCATAAAGAATCTCGAAAAGCTGAGTCTTGGGCTCGCTAGCTGTCGAATTTTAATCTCAATTATCTCAAACGCACCGCAATCTTCCTCATCATCTCTGTTAGGGCAGTCTATCTTCCAATCACACCAGGCCCGTTGGGGAATGCATACGGTGCTATTCGCACAAGGAAACGTTCCCGTAGGACATTCGTCTGGAAAATAGTGCAGAATGGACTTTGTAGATGTATTATCAGAATCATGACTTTAAATTTTTCCTTCAGGACTATAGGAATCGCTCGTCCACTCCTGTAGCACTTTGCTACTATATCTGTATTTTCATTGTCATATTTTTTATTTTGCCGTAGCCGTTGTTATTGAAGCGAGGTAAAATCAATCCACGATCCAATCACCGGAAATATATCTCGTCAGCTTGAATTAAAAACAATGTCCTGCTGATTTGTATTCCGCGGAGGCAGCCTTAAGGGAGAATATGATCATTTTATGAGTGACAATTCCGAGAGATGATAACTGATATTTATTGATCTTGATTTATTGATGGAGTGACACCTTGAAAATGCGCTTGTCAAATCGTGTGTCTAGGTATAAGACGATTTCTGAGATTTTTGCACAGCTTCCGCGTTATCATAAGACCTGTTGGATTTGCGTATATCAGATTATTACAAATTTTTTTTCATTTACTCATTCAGCATTGTCTGCGATAATAAACGATTTTATCCATTTCTGAATCAATTGTAACTTTTTACCTCAATGGTATGACCTCTGCCTTCGCATTTCCTGACAACGCATGAATGTAGGTATACATCATCAATCGCTCAATATTGATTATTAAAGACCTTGGAACCCGACTTTGTAACATTTTCCTTCGATCACACAATTTTGCAATTGCAATTTATGAATGTATAATTAATAACATACGCATATCGCAATTCGCAGATAAACTGCGGTTGTTGAAATGCAATAAACTCACTCTTAGGGTTTATGCGTGCAATCGTTCTTCCCTGTATCTCTGAACAAATATCACCGATTGATCATAAACCTTTGGAGGGATGGAAAGTTCTTCGTATCATTAAAAATCTTCACAGCGAGAACCCTCTTCATGTCATGATATACATTCGATAATAAAAATACATAATTATACCCGAGGGGATCTTTGACTGCCGGCAGTTAAAAAATCAAGTAAAGATGTAAAAAATTGTATGATTCAAGCGAAATGTTAGACAGTTGTTATTTTTGTAGATTCACATGATCGTTAATATATAGAAATCATACCCAATTGCAGGTGAATAAAATACGTAATTTATTCACGTGTTTGTCGTTGGAACTCTATTATCCCCCCTCAATAGCCCGGTTTTCTGATTAACCTGTAATCAGCTGCAGCCACTATGTTATTTTCCAGAAATTTTCCTGCTGAATGATATGGCAATAGGAGTATATGAATCGTCGATTTATTTATGGTTTCAATGAACACTATTCGAATAAATTCTACGATTAACGCTCTGAAGATGGGCTGATCGGGTTTTAACGTATGAATCTCCCTGTACGTGACTGACCATAACCAGTTTTATACATCCGTTATTACACAATGATATTATCTTCATAACATATGGTTAGATATATGATGATCAATAAATTAACTACTACACAATGACTGAACTGATTTTCCAAACTTTTATACCACCGTGTGAAATTGGTTCCGCGGAATCGTTAGAGAATAAATATAAATCAGCCCTCTTTCCCATAAAATAATTATAATTTTTTGAGGGAATGGAATATCGGAAAGTCATCGAATTATACTGCAACTGCAATTTAGAACTGCTATGCAAGATGAAATCGGAATTAATTAAGTGACGAAGTCATCGAAGTGCTGCGAGTTTAATTCAATATATATATCAGAGACAACATGTATGATTACATATTGATAAAAAAAAAAAACAGTTATTTCGATTTGGATCACTGGTGAAAAATGTAAAAAATGATCTTTCAGAATGGAAAATTTACAGAGAAAAACGGAAATTAAATATGAAAAAAATATCACGGGGAAAAATCGCACCGTTTCTCAACTGATCAAACAAAAATTTCAATTATTTCGCACCCTGTGAATGAAAAAAAAAAAAAAAAAAAACTTCAGTTTGTACCTAAAATATTGCTATCTATATAAACCTACCTTGGCTGAAATAATACATCAAACCGGAGATAAGAACGAGAAAGGATATCAGAAAGACGCCAACCTTCGCTATGTATTTGTATTTCATTTTGAAGCCGCGATTATTTCCACGCGCGTTTTTAAATTCGTCCCGGACTCAGGGAGGTCTTGAATAAAGTCCGCTTTGCGCGCCGGTATTCTGTGAACTGCAGGAGCGATGCTCTCGCTTCAATTGCAAGCTTCGATTCTCCGCTTCGAAGCACGCGCTAGTCCTTTGCCATACAAATATACTCATGCGTTACGGGAAGACGGTCAAAGGGCATTTCAATAATAATTATGAATTATGAATCATGAATTATGAGTTATGAATTATGAATTTATGTAGCCATAACACTCTAGACTTTACAAGAGATTGTCTGCATTATCATTTTCAATTATCATTTCCAGAAGGTCTAGATGCCTCGGAATAAAGCCCCATACCCACGGTGATTTTTAAACTTATAGACAAATTTACCTCGAATTTTTCTTCTACCTCATATTTTTTCTACGGAAATTATTCTTATACCCTGTACAGAGGGTGATTCAGTTTGATCGGACCTCTCATTTTCTGGAAGGATTCTCTACGAAAATCTATGACTAAATGTCTTTTTTACCGAAAAATTCACGACTGATGGTCCCCGAGTTACAAAAAGTCCAAGCTGAGTAATTAAGGAGCTTATACATATTTGACATTAATGAATGGAAAAAAACAAAGCAATTGACCGTCGTTATTTCGAGGATTTCATTACAGCAACATCGATACAATATTATAGTTGTCGAAATTATCTAACAATTTATAATTATTTCTTTCAAGTAAATATATGTTCTTCGGTCCGCATAAATGATCAAGTCTCTTTATTTGCTTCCTGGGATACAGCTTGGCAATTATTACGATGTATTTCTATAAAATATCTCGTTAGCGCAGCCCCCATGCGTACCCTTTGACGCCACAGAGGCCACTGACCCCTTGACAGGTGCCCGTACGTACCCTAGGTCAGTGTTCCTTTTCGCACGGCCTTTGCTAACAGGGTGCGAAATGGTATCGCCGTCTCGCGGACTAATCGACGAACTATTCTTCCCACAAACATGGCCGCGTGTTATCATATGCAACCCGTTGCACAAGATTGATGTGCGGGTTGCGTGTAACAAGGCACACTGATTTCTCAGTCGTTCGATCAGCTTTCAGCATTTCTCTTCGTCTCAAAGAAATAGGAACAAGAAATAAAGATTCAAACTTAAATTCCTGCTGAATTTAGTCTGATAATCCAAATATGTGACAAGGGTTTGATAAATCCACGAGAAATTATAGCTACATTATAATATTTATTGATATCATTTTTGAAGTTATCTCAATTTCTACCAAATCACAGTCTCGACGTTTATTACGCGCGTAATACTCGTCCGTAATATACGTAGTATACATACATACTCATTAAGTTTAGCAAAAGAAGTATTTTATAATTGTAAATAAATATTTCTATACGAGAAAGATTCGCATTATACGATGTTAGTTATAATAATCATCATTATACACTATGGAGTATGAACTATGCATCTCTCCCAAATATGTATTTCTAAACGTTCATTCTGTTTCTCGCACATCCGTGCACGGTAGTAGATAGGGACTCGCTGTCTCTTCTACAGGTCGATTTTCCTGCGCCTGTTTACCCCGTAAGGCTAAAATGATATGCCTTATTCCAGGTATCCAAGAACTACACAGTGCCGCATGCTCCATCATCAGAGATACATGAATTTTGTCAGCCGTCTCGACGTCCTTCTTTCTCAGAGCTGTAAAATACGAATAAAACCTGTACAAAACATGAGATAAGAAGCTCAATTATTCAATCTTCCATATCTCCTGCATCAAGAATTATAAAAAAGACTTTTTCCCACCATTGGATAGCTCCAAAATCTTCCTCCGAATATTTTCATCAAGCTTATCTTCTGTCCAGGCAGTTTTCATCAGATTTAATCTCCGTCTAACATCTTCCCGCTTGCTTTTAAGCTCCTCGTTCTCATTGATGACGCTCTCAAAGTTTTCTAGAGCATCAATGATGGCTTGTTCCTTGCTAACTACCATCAAATCTTTGCTATTTTCAGCATCCCCAGTTCCTTCTTTAGATTCTCGAGTCTGGACAGTGGTCAATCTCACACCAGTCAAAGGGGGCGGAGGCATATTCGCCGGGGGAGGAGTTAGAGGTTGATTAGGATCAAAATTGGAAGTTGGGGGTGTCGAACCAAGAGGAAATGCCACTCTCTTGTTCAGAACTCTCTTTGTCGGAGTAGTCGTTGAATTTGGGGACTGGGAATAGGCCCATTTTGGTGGATCGTTCCAGCCAGGATCGTGCGACGGACCTAGGGACTTCTGCGTAGACATTGGAATGGGAATAGATTCTCCTGTAAAAAGTGTGGAGAAAATATAAGTGAAGAAGTAGATATATTTATCATTAGATTTCACGTCGCCTTGAGAATATCTGTGCAAATATTATTCGCGTCTAGCCGATCGTCTAATCTTGCGTAAATAGAATGAAAAAACATTAATACGGAACGATCTAATTTTTTCTATTCGAGGGTGAATTGGGCTTCGATAACAACAGACGCAAAGTAAGAGATTTCATTAGTTTTAACGATCGTATCTAATCTTGGTAAGAGCCCCCGCGAAGATATATGTTTGTAGGTTTGATTAGTTGGGTTAGGTCGCCGATAACAGCGTGAAGATTTAACGTCATTTAGAGCGTAGAGGTTGAGTGATAAGTCTTAAGCCAGAGGAATATTAATATCTGAATGATTACCAGCAGGTTTATTGTCCATGTTTGATAAAAGTTGTATAAAAATGTCGAAATAACCTCAACGAGAGAACGCGATTAGCGGAATCAGATTTTAGAAGTGAGTTTTGACGCATATGCCATATGGATGTGCATACATGTGTGCGAATATCGATTCTTATTATCGTACATCCGCGATCCTCGTCGAGTCGAGAGTTCCGAATGATTCGAATTTCGAATTTCAGAATCGATATCTATTTTTGTGTTTAGTTTCTCACACAATATTCCCGATATTTCATTCATGCCAAAAATCTTTCTAAACTTGAAACTATACTGTTATAACCTCGTCATATACCTATTTACGCCTCATCATTCGACTATATCTATAATACAGCCTCTACGTCTACTTCCATCGGCTTGCGCAATGCGATCTGTTTTAAGCCTGGCTGTCTAGATAATCGTCAAATATTATACATTAACCCTTCAACTACGTATTTCACGGCCCTATAAGGTGTTTCGGAAATTTGTAAGTACGCAGTATCTATCATTGCCATAAATTCGTTCTCCAACTCGTCTTAGACTTATAAATATTCACCTTTGCTCTCCGAAACATAGCTTCGTTCCAGCATAACCTCAAACCACGTTCTATTCAGCTCTTTTTAACGTCTACTTGATCATTCCTGATGCTTTTATTACCCTGTGTTTGAAGATTTATCAATCTAAACTCACAATTGATACCCCAGATCGCATTCCAACGTCCCATTTCCCCTTTTTCCGACCCAATCGCGACCAGATTTTCTCGCTTTACTCCGATCTTACTAATCCATAAATCTCCGGATTTAGGGCGCTGATCCTGATGACTGTCTGCCAAAATGCCAGGCAAAGTGAAGGTCAAAATACTGGCAGGTCGGAATCTGCCGGTTATGGATCGTTCCAGCGACACAACGGACGCTTATGTTGAGATCAAGTTCGGCAATACGACCTACAAGACGGACGTTTGCCGGAAATCTTTGAACCCACAATGGAACTCTGAATGGTATAGATTCGAGGTAGACGAAGCTGAGCTTCAAGACGAACCTCTGCAAATCAGGCTCATGGATCACGACACTTACTCGGCAAACGATGCGATCGGCAAAGTATATTTGGACCTGAATCCGCTGCTTTTACCCGGCACTCCTTTGCCCGTTAAAAATATGTGGACTCTTGAGGCCTCGATGAGTTCTAGCTCGAGTACTCAAGGAGGTGAATGATTTAATTGTTCATATATTTTATTTGGGAGAGCTTGGAATGAGATTCTTCACTTTCTAGGGATTGATATAGATCTGGAAAGGCAGGAGGAGTCCTAATCTTGATAAGAACATTGGATCTTTGATGTAGTATTGACTTAATTTGAAATAATTGCTTCAAATGTTATTTGTCTTGTGATTATTGGTAGCTTTTGTATTTATTTACAATACGATGAAGTAAGATCTGAAATATTGTGCTATAATCATCTGTTGGTTTTGTTTACTATTTTTTTCACACGTTTCCTCACGGTGTGAATGTAAATACGTTTGGAATCTGTAGAATTTGAGGAATTACTCAAGGGAAAGGACAAATTCGAAGGAACATTTACTAGTACATGTTTATAATTGTTTAAATAAAACTACACGCGGTGAAGTTCTGGCAGAAACTTTTAATGATTTCATTATTTCTTATACATTTTAGGTGGAAACTCATTCCCAGCTTCCTAAAATTCCTTAGTTATACTCATTGCATTTTTTTCTCAAAACTGCTCGTAATCCTCTCTTCCCAATCTATTCTGTTGTTTATTCAAAAATTAAGGTATATTCAAACGAGGGATATCCTTTTTTTATGTCATGAAGGATTATTGCCGATCCTTCTGATCACAGACAAATTAAAAAAAAAATGAAATTGGATTGTCTTAAATTTCTATAAAATTCACCTCAACTTTGGCAGCGCAAGTTCAATATAGACTGCTTATCCACAGGGTCGGTGATGACTGGTTGGATACCGGTCTATGACACGATGCACGGAATCCGAGGAGAAGTCAATGTAATAGTGAAGGTCGAGCTGTTCTCAGACTTCAATAAGTTCAGGCAATCGTCTTGCGGGGTTCAATTCTTCTGCTGTAAGTTTATATCGAAACTTCTTTCAATTTTACTACTAGAGGAAATTCTGCCTCTGATATCTTTGATAAAACTTCACGTTTTCATTCCACAGCGCCAATAATTCCCCACGGCTACCATGCCCAGGTGATACATGGCTTTGTAGAAGAACTAGTTGTCAATGACGATCCTGAATACAAATGGATAGACAAAATACGAACTCCTAGAGCATCGAACGA
This sequence comes from Tenthredo scrophulariae, assembly GCA_963978835.1. Taxonomy (NCBI): domain Eukaryota; kingdom Metazoa; phylum Arthropoda; class Insecta; order Hymenoptera; family Tenthredinidae; genus Tenthredo; species Tenthredo scrophulariae. Next base: position 539,734 of record OZ022228.1, read on the forward strand.
GGCTCGTCAGACCCTGTTTTTCAAACTCAGCGGAGAAGTTCAGAGAAAAATTGGACTCAAGGCTCTGGATCTTGGCGGCAATGCTGTTATTGGGTAAAACTATACTTTTTCTACCAAGTTTTGGTTCTGAATGTTTCTTGCAAAACGTTTTCACGTCTATTTCTTGGCACAGATACCATCAATGCTTCGATTTGGAAGGAGAGTCAGGGATCGTTGCCCGAGGGATTGGAACCGCAGTCAGCCTAGTCAAGATGCACGATGTATCCAGTGCTCCGGTAGAAAATCTCACTGCTGAAGAGTGAGTGTAATTTCACCTCCAAAGACTTTTCATAGTTTAGTGTTATAATTAATTGCCTTTTCTTTGGTACGGGTTCAATCCTTTTGGGTATGATTAAAATTGCGACTGGGAAATGGAATAAAAAAATGCAATCGCTAAGAATAACCGGAGACATACCCACAGATTAAAAAACCGTATTCAATGCTCAGAGTTTTCTACCGGTGTAATTTCACTCCTCGTTTTTCAACACACGCGTACATGCAGCTAGGCGATCTCCGGTCAGATGCCTTGAATTACACTCCTGACGAAATGATATCGATACCTTATCAAAACATCAACCGAGATCTCATTAGAAGCTAGATTTTTGCCAATAATTCTTTGTCAATAGAATACAGTCCGAGTTATTGACTCGGTTTAGACAAATTTTTCGATGATATCACGTATTTCGAACAAATTAATTAGCATTCGGAATAATCCTTAGTTCGTGCTATAGAGAAGCTTGGGAATTATGTCTACGAATGATTTCGGATCCGTCGAACGAACGGTTGGTCAGTTATGAGGTCCGAAATATCGGAAACGTTTGATTTTCATAACGCGATTTTCTCACGACCATATTTCTTGGGGAAATGATGAAAATTGGCAAGTTCATTCAGTTTCCTCCGAATATATAATCCCTCAGCCCCGTTTTATACGAAAACTGATTAACTCACATGGATCTTTTTGTACCCCGAACCCGCATGCTTCTATTTGCAGGCTTGCTCTGCTTGAATTACCCCGTAAAACGAGTTTCGAATGCCTCGAAGTAGACGAGAGTGTACCCTTGCTTTCTCACTCCCCCGAGCGTAGCCAAATCCCAATTTTATCGAACCTCTTACAAACGACAAGAGTGAGCAGCAAGTTTCCCGGCTCCGGAAAGAACGCGAAAAAACGTTCCAGACCCATGATCGTAGTGCCAAACTACAGGTCCGCTGGTTCTAGCATGAAAATGATCAGACAAATGTCTCAGCAGTCAAATCTAGCGAGCTATAATAATTTTCGTCGGAGTTTTGACTCGAATTTATCATTGTCGGAAGACAACGCCGACGAAATATCTCTCAGATCAATCCTAGCGCAGGAAGATATGCGCGGGGAGGCTGCAGGTAACAGATTTTCACGTGGTTTGAAGAACCTCAGATATTTGCCGCAGAATATGCTCTCGAAACGAGTCAATCAACTCAAAGCTAGGTTTTCCGATTCTTTCGACGAAGAGAGCGACCTGGACAGCAGCTTTTCTAGCACCTGGTCAGTGAGCTCGGAGTCTGTTAGATCCTCCATATCCGATCTCTACTCCCTCGGTAGAAACAAGAAAAGTAATCACAAGCGAAGCTCTAGCGACGGAATCGCCGCTCTATTGATCAGATCTGTCCACGCTGGACTCGCCCTTGACAGTGTCAAGGAAGACCACGAAACCCCGGTCCCGTCACCGATCAGATTTACATCCGAAGAATCTGAGCCCGAAGATTCAGACTCTAAGATAAACGACTGTCAGGATAGTAGAATAAAAAACGACGGCGATTTAGACTCCGACGATCGTGTAGAGGCGAAAAAATCAATTTCCGGGTCGAAGAAATTGACGAAAAATTTAACCGCGAAGTTGAAGGAGACCGAGGACCGTAGGCCGTCCATTTCTTCATCGGAAACTGACACCGAGAGTTCGGAAGACGAGCCCTCGGAGTCTAGCACTAATTACAATATCTTAGACGATTCTTTCACGCCTGGGGAAGAGGTTGGCTCTTCGTCCGTTGTCGAGGAGGAGGCGAAATTCACGCAGGGGAACAAATCCGAGGAGACGATTAACGTCGTGGGTATAAAATCACGCGCTAATCAATTAGAGGATAATCTTTTCAATTACGACGAAACTCAGGGCTCCGATAATACAGCGAAGAAAAAGAACACGTCCGAAAAAACCGTTTCGACTTCTTCTAGCGCCGAGAGCCGGGGATCGGACATTTGGTTCGATAAGAGAAATTCTATCGAAGAAACGGAACTCATTCCTTCCCAAAATGACTCGGGGGATCAAAGCGATGAAAAATCAGCCGACGGCGACTCCGTTGGTTCAATTCCTCCCGAAATAATCGACGCCTCGGATTACGCCGAAATTACTAACGGCGATACGATCGCGATTACCTCGAGTATGACCGCTAAAGAAACCGAGTTCCTTGACATTGACGTACAGGAGCGCTTCGACAATCCCGAGGACTCCAAGCCAGCTGCTGCCAGCACCCCGACCGAGGACGAGACTTGTGATAGAATATTTTTTCCCGACGTGAATAATCCCTGGGCGGAAACAAAGCCGGTTAATTTACAGAGATCGGTTAGTCTGAACGAAAAAACTATCAGAAAGTTCGTTACGCCCGGTAGGATAAGTTTGAAGAAAAAATCCGAGTCGTTTAAGACTGGGACCAAGAGGAAATTGAGCATTTTCAAAAGCCTGAATATCTCACAGAGTTCGAGACAGAATTCTAACCGAGAATCGCCGCATGTGGAAAGCAACATTCTCGACGTTTCCGAAGAGAGTGTGAATAAAATCGTCGACGACGACGCTTCGAGGCATAAAATCAGCGAGAAATCATCGAAAAAAGTCGAGAGAAATGAGACGGTTATTTATCGCGGGGTTTTGAAGAACGGCGAAAGGCAGCCTCCGCTATCTTCGGGGGATAAACCGACTCTGCAAACTTTACCGAAGCTGAAACCAGTCTCCATCGTCATAGGCCCGGCCCCGGAGGACAATCACTGCCACCTTTCAGTGCCTGTTTTGAAATTAACCGAAGTTAACACGAAGAGCAATTTCACAAACGAGGAGTGCGCCGAGGGTGTCAAAGATAAGAGTCGTGATAATCAGTCGGCGGTTAATTCCGCAGCGGAAATATCAGCCGAGGATTTGGCCAGGGCTAATAAATTCCGTGGGAAATATAAACGTCAGTGTATGATGGAGTTGATAAAGATAATCGATACCAAAATGCTCGTACATTCGGCCCTGGATCACGCGAGAAAACATAAACGGGAAAAAGTCACAGCCAGCTTGAGTCCGTCACCGGATTCGGTCCGGAGGATAAAATCGCACAGAAAAAAGACCAAGTCGAAGTCTAGGTCCAGGTCGCCGGAAAATTCATCTTCTCTACAGAGCTACGGGACCGGTTCATCCTTGGCTCGTAAAAATTATTCCTCAGCCTCTTCCGTATCCCGGCATGCCCCGTGTGTCCCTTACAATTGTGTTGCTGATACTAATCACGGTGATAAATATACCGCGGAGGGTGATTGTTCAGCAAGTAAAGAGAAATTGGAGACACTCGATAAGTCGAACCTGGGTTTGTTGCTCGATGATGAAAATCCAATAGCTTCTTCCGACGATCGTGAGAACGCGGTTAAACTTCTGGGCAAAGGTTCGACTCCGCGGACGGTTCCTCTAATAATTAGCGACGATAAATACGACGACGTAGAACTTAGACCGCTTATGTTTGGGGTAGATTTAGATGCTGGTAGTATGACTAACGCTGGTAACTTTTTAACGCCGGATAAGCCCACCGTTGTTTCAATGGTACGCAAAAGTCACAGCGAGTGTAATCTCAGAGAGGCCAAAGATCAGCCCGTCGACATAACTAACAATACTAATACTGCTAATTTAACTGACAACTCGTGTGTGCCTTGCTATCCCGATCCCCCTAGGCAACAGACGGAGGTTTTACCTGACGCTACCACGAGCCCAGCTACACCGACACCCGCTAATTTAGCCAACAAAATCTCCAAGTCGCCGATAGCTAAGCCAAATTCGGCTGTTCCCATACACAGAAGATCCAGCGACTCAGATCTTAGTATTACTCCGAAAGGTAGGTGCAGATCTTTTTTCCAGGTTGTATAGATATTATTCTGTTTGCTCGATTAGACATGGTTGTTACCCACCTGGGAAACTCAGTGGATTTCATTAGAAGCATGGAATTTATTATGAAGTACGTTTCAAAACAAAGAAAAAAAAAAAAGAAACGTGAAAAGTTCAGGGAATTTGGAAATTGAAAATGTGTGACAACCATGAAAGAGCTTGGGGTCACGGGACGCGGATTTTTCGATAATTGAGAGTTTATTTCCACCAGAATTTATCATTTATCGCACCTTCACGAGTCTTTTAGATTTAGGTTGCTCTATTATGCTTTGTAGTCCTTAACCACCGAGGAATTTACCTCTGTTCACGTATTTAGTCTAATTCTCACGGTATAATGTAATTATGGACGTGTAATACCTTCGGTAGAATAATCGTTTATCGTTCAGGATTTAACGCTGTATATCTACAGAGAGATTAAAGCGTTGATTTCCACTCAGTCAAAGCCAACTCGGCAAACTCCAGGTTTTTCGTCCGTTTATTGCAGGCCATCCACTTTTCTTTTTTTTTTTTTTTTTTTTTTCGGATCGATGTCTTCCGAAAGCAAATCAATTCCAGCAGAGAAAAAATGCAGACGGTCGGCCTGCAATAAACAGACGAAAAACCTGGAGTGTGCCGAGTTGGCTTTGACTGACAATGAGTGGAAACCAACGCTTTAATCTCTCTGTATGTATGTACCGTAGCTAATTATCGCTATTCACAATCTTCGCCGCTTCTAGTATGGAAATAAATGAAAATTTTTGCAACCAATTAACCCATGGCATATCATAAAAGTCTGCAACGTTGAAAATCCCGATATTGGTCTTGAAATTTTCCCCGTCATTCGATATCGATTACAATTATCGTTTATTATTTTCAAGGAATTCTTTTCTCGTTTCTCTGTTTCATTCGCAATGTTTCTCCTGGCAGGATATAATCGTAAACGTGAGTACTGACAGGAGAATGCCAAAAGTTGATGTATTTTTGCATATTTAACAATCTCCTTGTCTCTCTGTAGCTTAACATAAATGTATATGTATATATGTAACATGATTGTGACAGACATGAACAATAATAAAAATCAGCTTCCATTATACACAATACGTGTTCGGGATGAAAGAAAAGACAAGAAACAAACAAGAAAAGAAAAAAGCTTCATGTATACCAAAAATCAACTCCGTACATATCGACGGGTCCTAAGGAAACAGACGTATGTACCTCGTCGTGCAGGCCAGAACGGACGTATCTCAGAAAACTCTACAGAGTTTTACGAGATACGTCTGTTTCCTTAGTACCTACCCGGCGGTATCAACAATATTCAAACATATGTCTCATTTTTCACGCTTTTACCTCATACTCCATACTCTGATAATAATTACACTCGATTCTATAATCCATCACGTAAACATACCCGATATGCAGATAAACGACTATACAAGTTGAATGCCAATTTTTTTAACTTATTTTTTTTTTTTTATTCTCTACATTTTCGGTTATTCATTAGCTTGACGTAAGTGTCTGTTATGCAAATTATTATGCTCGACTGTCATAACTAAATAAGAATACGCTGGTGTTGCTTGACGCGTAAACAAATCTCTGCAAGAATTAATTACTCGTCTTATATAATATATTATGTATTATATATATACTATATACATATATCAGGGTGGTCCCTAACTCGGTAATACTCGAATTTCAATGCTCAACCAAATATGTATATATATAAAGAAAAAATGTAGTCAAAACCCCAGGTTCCTATCTGAATTCTAAGCACTGCCCCGGAGTCTTCGAACTTTCTCATTTGAATAACACAAGATTTTCGGCACCCTTCTTACCTATAGTAGTAAGTATCCGTGGAAAATTTACAGATTTTTACCGTCAACATTTTATTTTTCACGATTCGGAGATAGAGAAGTTTCTTCTTTTTTTTTTTTTTTTTCTTTTTTTGGTGCACTGTATCTTCGAAAATTATATCGTTGGAAATCTATCGAATTTTCATGAAGTACATGCTACTACAGGCAAGGAGTCTACCAAGTTTGAAATTCATCAGAGCTATAGTACTGCAATAGGAAGGAAAAGAAAATTAACCGAGAAATGTCACAAATCGTGTTTTATTCAAATGGTAGAATTCGAAGGCTTCGGGGCGGTTCTTAAAATTGAGATAGGTACCCGAGGTTTTGGCTACATTTTCTTGTATATATTCAGAAATTTATAATCTACGTGGCCCGTAGAGAAGCATTGAAAATTCGAAAATGGTCCAATTAAGATAACTACCCTAATATATAATATATATACCATTAATTCTGATCAGCGCATGCGGTTATAAAATTATTTTAACCCTGATCGTAATATATTATAATAGGGATTCCTCTTTTTCTTACAATTTTGATTATTGGTTCTACCTGTTATTATATAATATTCGTTGAGTAAATGGCTTTGCAGAAACATAACCTGTATCTATATGTACCACGTACTACATACCTATACACATGTGTGCAGGCTGATTACATATAACGATGTGCAAACGACGATTTGTAAATTCGTTCGATAAGATTCGAAAATGTGTGTAACTGCAGGTAACTCGTTAACCGGAAGTGACAGATCGTCTATGGGGGGTTACTTGAGGCCTGCAACTGCGGTCGTAAGACCGATGAACCAGGAAGCACTTGACATGCTAGAATACCCGTTCATTACCATGCAGCAATACCCGCCCGGCTTTATACTGCATTTAGGTAAGGCCCGATCGTAGCCATGTGTTAAATCGTAGAAGCTGGTCAGAAAACTTCGAAAAACAAGAAAAAAAAAAAAAAAACATAACGTGGCAATTTTAGGCGGCACCGTTAGCGCCAGGTCTGTAAAGCTTCTTGAGAGGATAAGCAACCTCGAAGAGCCGGAAAGCCGGGACGCGTGGTGGACGGAAATTCGGATGGAAGTTCGCTCGCACGCGAGAGCCCTTGCCTGCAATGTCGTTTTGGGGTATCGAGAGGAAACCAGCATTTGGTACGAATTCGACGTCGGTATTGCGGAGATATCGAGCTTTCGCGACTCGTTTCAGTAATTGATTTCTCCTTTTAGCGACGATGTATGCGTTTTGAGCGCCGCTGGTACAGCGGCGGTTATAAACCTCCAGAATACGTCTCAAGAACCTGATAATTCGTTGATAAATCGTATACACCAGCGAGAAATCACTACGACGTCCTTGGACCGTACTGATTTCGAGAGGGAAAAGGCTCAGCAGAAGATAATCGCTTCGAAAAATGAAAAGATCGAGAAGACGGAGAAAATTGAGAAGCCGGAAAAGGGCGAGAGGCTCGAGACCAAGTCAGAAAAAAATGATAAAAATGAGAAGAACGATGAAACAGTTTCTACAAATGTTAACGGCGGTATGGAAAGCAAAATTAAACATCCCGAGAGCCTTGAACATACAACGAATCATTCTCTTCCTCTTCCAGCGAGCTCTTGCAGCGTATGTCACCTGCCCTACAGCGAAACCAGCGTTCCGTTTAGGGTCAAGGTCCTGAAATGCGCTATTTGTAGGCGTGGGAAAGTCCCCGATATATTATTCACAACCATCGAACTGCCGGAGAGTATTCCCATAACTGGTAGAGCATGTTTCGTACAGGCTACCGTTTGCAGACCTAAACGAGACCTGAGGGGCGAGCTAAACGCCAAAGAAATTTCCGACGGGCTTCCCTTCCTCGAGTACGAACTTCACAGCCTTTTGCTTAACAAAATTAAAGTCAAAAGTATGAACGCCCTTTTTGGGCTGAGGGTGCAGGTATCAATCGGCGAAAGACTTCTGATAGGAATGGCGACCGGTACGGCTGTGTATTTAGCGCCGCTGCCAACACCTGGGGTGCCGAAAATCACCGCTGGAAACTCCTGGAACGATGAGCAAAAGCTGGCGGATATACAGAAGGCGCTTATCGATACCGTCAAGAAGAACAGAGAATTTTATCAGCTGAAATCATTGACGGTGTGTAAACGCTCCCGGAGAGTTCCTCTCGGTTTCTTCTCCCTTTTTTTGTTTTTTTTTTCTCCTCTTTCATTCGGATGAAATATTTTCGTTAATTTCGGGACCATTCGCTCAATTTAGGACACGGAGAACGGCCGTACGGCTACTTCCGACACAGACGAGTCCGAGGACGATATGCCGGAACTGGATTTAGGCGCGGGGAATAAAGACGCGTGCGTTATGGAGATCGACGATATCGAAGACGCCGACAAGGTGTCAATGCTCATGGAAAGCAGACCTCCGGACGGATTTCACGTTGTTAATACGCAGAATATTCCCGGGCTCGAGGACCTCGAGATCGTAAGAAATCTTCAGATGTTCACCCAGCTCTGGCGGGCAAAAATACCGGTCGGTCAACCGGCTTCGGTGTCGACGAAATACTTTGGGAGATTGTTGCAGGTGAGGTAAGACGGGCTTCGGTCTGATCCCAACGTTTCTCATTTTTTTTCCTTATTCGCTTTTACAGAGCGTTTACTTCAAGCTTAGAAAAATGGTGCCCTGTGCTCTATGCGACCTACAATTTAAGGTCGAACTCCCTGAGCCAGATGAAATACAACTTTCTGTTGTCGGCATGGCTCTGGGATTGGGAGAACCGACAAAACTCAATAAATACAAGAGGAAAGTCTTACCACACTCGATGAGCAGGGATCAGGTTAAGAAGACAGGTAAGCGAAATTCCACTTCGTCGCAGTAAGGGGTCGCGGCGCTTTCCGAAAAAGACATTATCGAGTTTTTTTTTAAATTTTTTCATTCGAAAAATGGACCAGGGAACTTCTATATTTCCTCTTCTTCGTATGAATTGCAATCGAAAGAGGGAAAAGGGGGGGAATTTTCGACACCGGATCGGAGTAGATCCAACAGGTATTGAAAATCGCGAAATCGGTCCCTTATCCCCGTTGTTCTCAGACGAAAACGACCTGATATTCAGTCTCGACGAGGACAACGTTGTGCCTGAAAATGCAGTCGTTGCTTCTGGAAGCGCGTCTGGTACTCCAAACGCTTCTGCTCTTCACTCGATCACCCCAACCGGGAGTTTTACGCATCGTTCACGACCGCGATCACCTACGAGGTCGCGAGCGCACACGCTGCATAGACACAGACACGTGAGATCAAATGAAATGATAATAATTTGAAAAATAAAAAAAAAATAAAATAAAAAAACTGCACATGTAGAAAAAACAACGATCTTTCCTTGTTCTCGTTCTATCAGGTGCCTTTGAAAGAAAGATACGGCGTCGATATAACGCCGCTCTCTTACATGCCGGGTGGAAAAATCGAGAGGTATCTAGGCAACTTGAACTTTTTTTTCATCCGCGAGAGCACCGCGATCAGAGAGGTAAGAGGCTGGGGAATCCGGTATGAGAAATTCGGAAAATTAGCAAATAAAAAATTGAACCATGCGAGTGTAATTATTTGTTCCAGGGTGGAGGCCTCAGCGGATTTGTTCACAGCTTTGTCACCGAGGTATTGGCGATCGTTCGTGCACATATAACGGCCCTAGGTGGAAATGCGATGGTAGCCTACTTCATGACGGAATGTGTGCTGTGCCATAGTCCCCACAAAAATCAGGTAAGTCACGCTTCGCTTTTTCAACAAATGGATTCATATTTGTTCTGGTAAATTTTCCACTCATGGAGATCTGGGGGAGTCGAATTCTTGTTTTTTTTACACCGGGGAGAATTTTTGTACGAAAAAATGTTTAAACTCGTGTTTATAAGGTCCTCACGAAAATACATATTCCCTCTCGTCGTAGCAGACTCAACGATAGATTTTGCGGAGTATATCCTCTCTCAGCTCTTCGTCCCTTCATTTCCACCAATTTTTTATTTTTATTATTTTGTCTCGGAAACGCGTCTTGGCGTATAATAATTCAAAAATTTGTTTTGCTAAATGAACCCTGCAAATAATTGTTAGTCGGATTAAAGTTCGGTCCTCATCAGCGTTAGACGTTCAAGTAATTTGTCATTGAAATAATCGCGATGTACTTTCTGCTGCTCTAGCATTAGCGAAGATCAAATTAAGATAAGCCGGGTGAACCTGGCATGAATAAAACAGCGTAGAAATTTCAGCAGCGTTTGAGACCAGTGGGTAAATACGCGATTCTGTACCTGATCGCGTACTTTCATTATATTTTCTGCTCTTTTAATTGGCGATAACATTTCAATGGTGTATTCATCGCCGAGATAAAAGAAGAGAGAAAAATGTAAGAGATGAGAAGACCGTGGAGAGTCGAAAATCACGTGAGAGTGCAGATTCAGCTGGCACCCTCGCTCACGTCTTCTTGCAATTTATATCACGACCCTCGGTGTTTTCTTTGAGGTTCAAATCAATTTGTTCTTGATTTTGGTACGTGGATTTTTCTGTATATCGGGTACCAGTGAGCCTGCACGTCGCATGTTAAAGAATCTTATTAGGGATTTTTCGGGTTTTGGGTATAGACAACAGGGGAGAGTCGAGGGAAAGAAAAAGCACGTTTTTTTTCGTCCCTGTTTATCGTGGCGGGACGGTGAATGTGAGTCTTGTATAACTCGTTTCCACGATAGCCACAGGGCAACAAGATTATTCGGCTAATTGACATGATGAAATTGTACAAAGGTATAATAGAGGTTGAGGCTGTAAGTAAAAGGGATGATGGATTCTCGGCGAGTCGTATAAGGCAATGCCCATTCAAACACGAGGCGACAATTAATTAATACGGCTTATCAAACTCGTCGATTTTCGCAACGCAGAGGTTATTGTAATTATTACTTTCCCAGGTCTTATACGAAATTTGTTAGAAACGTTGTCAAACGCAGTAATTAGACAATTAGAATTTTCGACGGGGTCTGCAGGGCTGGTCATTTCAGTACTTATAGACTGGTGAGCTTAAGCCTTTAAAAATACCACGCGATTCTCGATATTGCCTCTCAAGCTTTCGTAATTAAACGAAAATCAATCATCTCCGTCTCCGTACTCTCGACGTATTTCGTTAATTTCACTCATGACAGCTGATCTTTATAAACTTCTAATTAATATACCCCCACGCCCAAGCTATTCCAAGAAACAAGCCTCGAGGCGCAATTGTGTCTCGTGTAAACCGTAATACGATCACAAAATAGCCATCTCGACGTCTTCGCGATGAACAGTTTTTCGATAGCTCTTTCATTGAATTCTGATATACTAGAAGTTGCGTTGATACATTTTGCCGAAAACAAATTCCTGGGTGAATTTGGTAGATATTTCGAAAGGGGGTATCATTTATCAGGACCTTCGTTCAAAAATTCAATTAAAACTTTCCGATCTGCGTTTCTTTTTTTTTTTTTCTTTCTTTCTTTCTTATATGCGATGGAATATTTACGCGACGTCTTGCGTCTATTTTTAATAATCAAGCGCTAATCAATTCTGTGAAAATACCATCTTTTTTTTTTCATCAGGGATCAAAGCTGGTCAAAGATCAAAGGTCGCGTATAAATCTTGTCAGATTTATTTTCTCCTCATCCTCTCGTCTCATCATATCGTCGAGAAGAAAATGACCAATCGGAAAAATGACCTTTCCCCTCCATTTCACAATCTGTTTCGTACGATTTCCGCCGATAGGTACGCGGGAATTAGTAAGACGAGTAAACCAGAAATCGAGTAATTTGACACCTAATTGATTCCGGTTCCAATTTTGAAATAAAAAGAATTGTCTGTCTTTCTCTCGCGATTCAGTGACTTTAGAAAATCCCTGTCCCCGAACCCAGAACGTCTGGTATTGGCACGGAAACAAATGAATAAATGTGACTTAAATTGTGGTTTAATTTTCAGTGCAGAGCCTCGGTGTAATTGGCAATTAGTGTCAGTAAAGAGAAGCCCGTTGCGTAACCAACACGCAGAAAGTCACTCGTCAAATCACTTTCACGCAGAAATTTATATGCTATCTAGGTGAAACCTAGGTTCTGTTCGCCAGGTCCTTCCGCACAATTAAATTAGTCGCTTGCAGTATGGATATCAGATAATTTATTTACGAAAAATTTCCCGATTTCGATTTTGAAACGAAAGTGCCGTGTGAAGAAAATTAATCTTCCCTCTACCACGATAGCTCCAAGGATCAAATTGGTAGCGAGACTTCAGGGTAACCCGGTTACACTTTGTCGAGGGTCTGAGGACCGCGTGGGTTTCCATCAGTAAATTTCTATGCTGCGAGAATTCTTAACGAGAAAAGTATAGAGGGTCGTATCCCGATACGACGGTACAATTGAATTTACTTTCAAACGTGTCATGATCTCTAAAAATATCCTGCACCAACGTAAAGAGGATAAAATAATCGAGAAATTGAAGGAAATCTTAGAATTTTCTGTACCCAGCATAGAGTTTAGAATTTTTATTGAATCATAAACGTGTCTTGCAATTCCCATACCTCGATCTTCAGTATCGGAATACCCGGTCTAGTGTATAGGTAGTTTGGAATTTTCCTATCCGAATTTTTTTACTTCTTTATTGATACGCTACGTCTGCTGACCCGTGATAATCGCGTCTCTGACAAATGTGAAACGAGATAAGATAAAAAGTACGAATACAAACGTCACGGTACCAGTCGTTTAACGTCAAATCGGATTTTCCATTCGCTTAGGCACGGAGAAACATCCGATTTAAACGAAGCCTACATCTTTACCGTATTCTTTCATCGATCTCACTCTCATCGATTTACGTCCACTTTAAACTGCTTACGTATTTCCTGTCCCTCGGAAATTACATATCGTCGCTGCAACGAGATCAGACATACCCATCATTATACAACACAGCATCCGCGCGCATGCATGATTAATACAACTGGGAGTATCATCCGTCTAAAAATCGCTCGAATTAGCCGGGCTCAATCTCTCTAGAATATAGTCTGATCCTTTCTACCAGAGAACAATTGTCTTCTAGGGTCAATGCCTGATCAACGTAGGTGGTGACGTGGTATGGGCTTCATACTTCTCGGACGATAAACATACGGGGAATTCGGTGGGCTGACATCAGCTCCCATCCTCGGCGCCGCCCTAGCCGAGCGAGTATCGCGGGGTCCTTTCGATCCTGGCTAACGTCTCCGATTTTCCTGAGATATCGGAGTCCTTGGCCGAGGATTGTTAGGAAAGGCGATTCATGATGGCGGCTATAGTCGCCAACAGATCTTTTTCGAAATACAAGGATTACTAATTTGCGTATGTAAGAATTTCGATAAGGATTCACACGACGCGGCATTGGAGGAGAAGAGAACTGGCTCCGAGAAGGACTTCCAGTCCACGATAATGGTGCTGTTTAGAAATATTGCGATTATTTAACGGTCCAAGATTTCAGGTAATAAAATTTGATCGAAAATCGGACCGATTAAACCGGATTCATCGTGTATGATATACTAAAAGGTATTTTCCTGCTTTATCAAGCAAGTATGATAAAATAAGCGTTCAACTCACTCGTATTTAACAATTTCATAGAATTGTGCCAAAGTCGAGATCGTTTAACGGCTCAAAATCAGAGAGCGGGACCCGAAGACTGATCGTTTGGATTTTCAATTGAATCCCAATACTCACGAAGCAATAGTATTTATTCCAGATGAAAATTTTCTTCCTGCTCTTCGCTCTCTAAAATTCTCTGTTCTTCCATCTTGCTCTCTACATAAATTAATAAAAGCGATCTTATTCTGCCGCAATTTTATTGGCACAATTATTATAAATTTTTGTTCTTATCGTTGTTGTTTATTTATTTATTTATTTCTTTTATTTTTTTTATGCTAAACATTTTTAGACATACGCGTATGTAAGAATGAATTGCGTTTGCTCAAGCTGCTTATTCACTTTCTTCGTATAACTAATGCGTTAGGTACAACCATTACAGACGCGCCGAATTTTAAACTATAATTACATTTCGCGTGTACCAAAGATCGAGTCGTCGTCGTCGGCCTCGGATAATTAGGCGAGATAATATCTAAGTTTTGATAAAATCTAAAACTGGTGCTACTATTAGACGGCGATCGAAAAAACTTAGCATTTTACAACGTCCGTGAAGTGAATGAATTATAAAGAGAGTAAAATATAAAATATATACATATAGTACATAGATGTAAAATAAATGAAAATATGAGAAAGAGAAGAATAAATAATGGTAATAATAAAAAATAAAGAATAAACACTCAGGTACTTAAATTGTTCATTAATTAACGGTTTTTTTCCTCCTTTTTTTTTTATGTGGGTGTGAATTGTAATGTGAGATTCGTAACTTACGATTTGTTAGATCTTACAATAGTCGTATAATTCGCGTGGCTAACAAAAGATCGCATATCCTATGTACATCGTAGTTTTTAGTAAAAATCAGCAAACAATCAATAGGTTATTATGATAGATATTTCATTAACTCGTGTATATTAAACCATGTAAAATATCAGCAGATGTTCTACCGCTGTTATCCTATTAGAGAAAAAGAAAGAGAAAAGAAAAACAATAAATACAGCAATGTTAACAATAATTTTTTCACCTTGTGTATTTATTTTTTATCACAGAATACCAACATACCCTGAATTCCTTAAATCCCTTTTTCAATCGACATTCAACGAAGATCATCGCAATCAATCGGATCAAAAGTATGTACATAATAGACAGTACACACCTTTCGCAACGTGACTTTAGCTCACATTTTACGATTTGTCAGTTCGTCGACCTCAAACACTAGGACTTTGCCCTGTCATATGAATTTTATTTCACGTTATTGATCACGTCAGGATATTATATACGTTATTATATTTGTCCTGAAATATATATGACCTAGACTCTAGAGTCTAGGGTTCTAGACCCCACGCAATCAACTCTTAATCATGTTACAGGTAAGTACACGGATTAGATAACATTACGAGTGCAGGTAAGGGAAAAAAAAAAGAAAAAAGAAAACAGGATACTGATCGATTATCTGTAACAATTGTAGTACGTGGAAGACAAAAGGGCATTCATAAGTGGCTCGAATTATTATCAAACCGAAGAATAATGAGATTGGGGTTCAGCGAACTAAAATTATATCGATAACGTTCAAACAATCACGAATTTTTCTATAGACACGTGATTTATCACACTTTCAGAAATCTAATTGGGTCTTCTTTATATTTGTATTATTCAATTTTGCGTAGATTTCAAATATCATTGATCAATCAAACCACCTCAAAGTAGATGACTCCTAGTCCATACATAATTAATTATTTTTTTTTGCAATTAAGTCACGCGTTCGTCTGACTCGCGAAATTCTCTCGTTTTTTAACAGCTAATTTCACATTATTTTCATTATCTCGGAAATTTTCTCGTACAATGCCTCCCTTCGCCCGTGTGCAGCTGTCCCTTCTTCAATTATTCTCTAGTTCTCTTCAAGTCCTTTGGTTCCGTTTTTATTTTTAATTTTTTTTTTTTTTTTGCTATGCTCGAAATCAGAATTAGATTCCAGGATGAAAAATCAAGCTAATTAAATTTCAATACAATTTTATACTGCAGAATACACGTTTTATTCTAGTCGCTAGATCTCTGAGGTTCGCTTCCATCGTCGCCCAGTTACCGGCGTTAATGTTTTGCTACTTGGGCTTCTTTACCGCGTTAATCATGATCGAAAATCGATAGAACCGTTTCCGCTACTGTTGGGATCGTCGGATCGTTCTATCAAATAATTTTCGTCTTTGTATACACAGTGTGTATTCGAAGCCATGCGATTAATGACGTTTATAGTGAAAGCTGAGGTCCAGATCGGAATTATCATTGTCGCAGACCCAACTCTTGGGCGTTTTACCTGGTGAACGTCCCGACGCCGGCGAAACTCCGTGGAAGTAGTAGTGGTACCGTATAGAAGTAACGTCGTCGGAGATCAGGAGGTAAGATTAATGCCCCGCTACCTCGTAGCAATTACTGGTAGAATATTTGTTCTTCTCCGTGGCGAACGTTCCTGAATCCCAATCGAGGATCGCGGATCTCATTGTCATTCGTTTCGTCATTCCGAGTCGAGTGCGAATGTATATGTGTTACACCTACGTCGCGTCGCACAGACACACGTCTGCACGTCTGTGCCACACGCCTTTTTCCACAATTCCACATTCTAATTCACTCTATCCTGATCCTCCCGCGAACCCCTCGTGCTCCGAAGGACCTTTTCTTTTATTATGTCGCAGGGTCTAGATCCCTTAATTCGAGACAAGTTACTTCGACCCGTCTGTCAACCGAGGGACTTAATTATCCCGAATTTCATTTGAAATCGGAACTCCTCCCGTTTCGTTCACGTAGAGGTATATCTGACCGGAAATCCGGAGGTGATGATATTACAAAGTGGAGAGAAATTCGGGGTGCTTTTATAGGAACGAGGAAAGAAAGAACCCTCGAGAATTATGGTGAGAATATAAGATCAGGGCTTCTACGAAGTATTCGGCGCAGGATGGATGACAGGACATCGCGACCGAGCCGAGACTCGAGATCATTAACATAATTCCGTCAAGTTTTGTTTGTTTCATAATTACTCTGGTTTATGCGCTCATCGGAGTATGCAAGAGGCGTACTTGGAGGTGGTCTTTGACGGGGCTGTTTATTAACCGTGTTCCAACATAGTTGGAAACTCGTTCGAAACTCGGGCACGGGATGACAAAGGGTAATTTTAAAGGGATGAAAAATGATAATGAATAAATTTTCAGAAAAATCTTCAAGTATATGTAGATATAAACAAACTAAGTTCGTATAGTAGGTATATCGCACTCCGTTGCCATGTTTCATGCATTTCTATGCCCTATACCCGGGCTATGTGAGCCTGCAGCGTTATGCGTGTAACGGACGTCGAAAAGGGAATGAGGAATTAACAATTCCAGATAATTGCCACGATCCACGGATAATTAGCACCAATTAGCAATCCTGGTACTTCAATTAAACGCAAGGGGTAATATTATCCGATGAGTTCACGTTGCGTAGAAAATTATCGGGGATAATCGAGAACGAGTTCTACAAAAATTAGGCACCCTTTATTTTATCACGAAATGGTATTCAAATTTCTGGCTGTAAAAGTGCAGTTCGTGATTGCAAATTTGAACTGAACTCTTAGATTCGTACCCGCTGTTAATCTAACTAATCGAAAAATTGCTAATATGTTCTTAGTTTGTATTGTAAATCGGTAACAATTCACTCTTCGAAGAGTGATACGAAACGGTGTCGTTGATCCACGATCACTCTATTGGAATTCATTCTTCCGCGTAATTCTCATATGATTGATTGAATGAAACGATGTCATATACGTATTTCGCTATTGTCTGACAAAACGGACCAGAAAGATGCGAGATTCGATTTCTGAGGGAATACGAAGGGTGCGAGAAAATCGTTGAAAGTGCCTTTTCGGAGTCTAACGTTGTTTTTTTAGGATCAGATCTTCGGCGATGGACTTGATGGAGATCTAAACGATCCGGAGATCATATCAAGCGGATACCGATTTGTCTTCACATCGTATTTAATGCCCCTTGCTATTCTTAGTCGTGGCGTAAGAGTGAGATAAGTCAATCATATAATTATCGACCGTTAATCACTATTATTTTATATATTCATCCCTCTAGGTCGTTGAACACGAGTTAAGCCGATCTTATCCGTTGTGATGTATGTCCAATCGTCGATCTATTTCAACTGTCATTTTGAATCTTCCTTGTTTTATGATCGACATTGTTTAAACATATCGTTGATATCCGAATAAAAAGTGCTAAAAAAAAAATGATGCAGCCTTAGTCAACGTCTCGGAAAATCCAGCTTGGGCACAGCCAATTTTTTTTTCATCCGGGTAAACCGGGAATAATTAATTCTGGTTCCAGGGAGCATTCATTGGAATATAAATAATAGGAATAATAGAGATAGTGTGGGTAAATATAAACGAGTGGATAAATAAATCTAGTGATTTTTGCAGATTCGATTAGATTGATTCTGGTTTTTATTTAAACGTCAAATAGCTTTAATACATATATATAATATATATTTATTTATAATAATAATACTGCAGTTGTTTATTTATAATAATATTTCGTGTGAAACAGATAAATTTATGTGTGATGCAAATTACATTAAATTACATAACGTAGATAAAAGTGGTCGGTGTTAAGGTTAAACAAACACTGACTAGGCGTAGTCACAGCGCGTATGATTATCAAAAATTGATCACCTCCTGCAGCTGTAGAAAAAGAAAAGCGTCGATATCTTATCGATTACAACTAATCACGGCTTAATCGTAGGAGATGATGAAAATCAGCGAAATACGACGAAGGATTTATCAATGAACTTCAGGTCTTCCCTCTCTTCATTTTTATTTACCCCTTACTTTGATGTTTCAGTGTATTAGGGTATATATAATTGACAGAAACTACATAGGCTGTATTAAAATTCGCTTTTATTTTCCCTGCACTGCATTCATTGACTCAAATAACTGGATGTTAGTTGCTGTTGAAGAGACATAGGTATAAATAGTGTCGAGAAAATACGACATCGATTAGACAAAGCAAATAATATTTTTGATTCTCAAACGCTCCGTTATTCGGCAAACATGGTTAAAATCATAAACGTTATGGTTTGGGTCGGAAGATTTGCTGCGGGCGTCGTCTTCCATCTTAAGAATAGGCGTTAGCGGCGTCCCGACGCCTAGCGTCGTCTACCAAAACGCAGGAAAACGTGGTCGACGTCTTGACGCTTCACTCCGCTGTCGGGCAGGGGGATGTTTCCGTGAAGAACTGGGCCTGAGTTGTATGCTGGAAATGTGTTCAAGAAAAATGAATAATCAATTGCCATTCTCATCGGTTCATTAATTCATTCAACAACTAATTAATTCATTCGTTTAGAAATTCATTTATCACAAACTCTTTTCGTCCAGGTAAGTTTCCATGGCGGAGCTGAGCTCGTAGATGGTTGAGAGAGCCGCGCAGACCTTGCGAATCCTTGGTGGAACTTCGTCGAGAAGACCAGGACTGCATTGTGCCGGTGGCAGAACAGCAGCTTGGCCGACGATAAGGGCGATAGAAGTCAGGCAGACCAGAGCAAGCATTGCTGTATTGCTACGCATTATTCTGGGGGATAATAGAGAAATTCATAGTAATTATTATCGCAATATAGGAAAGAGCAGAAAATTTATTGGCGAGAGAATAATATCTCCCTTCTCATTCACCCTGGTTCCAGACTTTCGGTCTTCCCGGAGACCCGGGCCGTAAGACAGGGGTTGCCTTGATTAAAATACGAAACATCCTGGTTCACGGGTGGCTAAGCGATTTACGCTGGGCAATATACCCCGCGAAATAAACTACACATTGTGTTTAATGCGGTGCAAGCAAAGTCGCGGTCAATTTGAGTTGCTATACCTGTACGTTTCAGATACGTGGTTCTGCTTCGGGGCGTAGAATTACGGGAAAAGATAAATCTGTGTTATGCAGGCATTGTGCACGATCTTGTTTCCTTCTAGTGAAGGAAAGGTGCTCTTTAAGACCACCTCGTATGTATTTATAAATTGATACAGCGACTATCCGACAACGTCGTTCCGTTGCCGATCAATTATTCTTATATTCCTGCCAAAAAATGAACATTTCAAAAGCTGACTAGGGATGAGAGAGAAGATTCTGTTCAGCTACGTCGAATCATTTTGGGTGTAATAATTGTTGGCTTTATACAGCTGTTCGTCGGATCGATTATAGCTGAAATTCGCAAGCGGGTCGACCTCAACAGGTGGTTTTCTCCTCGACATCCCGGAAATTGATGCTCCGCTGAGATAAGGCTTCGAGCATTTGTATATCCGAAAATGAAAGAATATGGGAAAAATAGTCGCGCGGTGAATTTCGTACCGCAATTATTTCGACAATTTTATTTATAGAGTTGAATGAAAATAGCGACATCTAAAAAGCAGATGGTAGATCGTTCGTAGATAAGTAAAAAGGGGAAAATGCGAAATCGTTATATTCGCGAATTGATTTAATTTAGCGAAACGTCACGTGGGTATTCAAAATCACGTAACCGTATTTTATCTCCTCGTAAATCCACGGCCTCGATCGATCACTGCAGTAACAAGACGCGAGCGAGAAATTAGTTCCGATACCAAGTTTCTGATCACCGGTTGTTTGCACTTGCGATCGATCGTACTTCTCTGCTAGTGCAGCCGGGATGAATTAATTACTGTAATTATTAATAATTATACTCGATACAGGAGCGAAAATTGGAAAAAAAAAATCTAGAAAAATGTTCGTATTCTCGGATTCATTTGATATTTACTTTGGGGTATGAGTGTGATGGCATTGTACACAAGAAAAGTAATAACATTAATTAATGGTATCTCTTCGCTCTCCCTTGAGATAAACGAACGGACGACATTAAGTAATGCGTCTACTCATTTGTACGACGTTTTGTTTCAGTAAACCACCTCAAAGAGGCTGAGAGATATAATTTGTCTCGTCAACGTTTCACGGAGGACTCTCGAGCGACGCGAAGTAATTTTTATCAGGGCACCTGAATCATGGGAATCACAGGAAACGTTGCACGTAAAGACTTGAGCTTTTCTGACCGCTGGGGGCTTCCTGCTTCGCACCTTTCCACTTTGAGATATGAAATTGTGTTGCTATAAGTTAGAGAAAACAGCGAAGCCACGAAGCCCAAGATACTGCAATCGTAAAATTCCGCTATTGCAAGTCCTCAGGCGATTTAATGGGACGGAATATCGCCTCCTGTACCTAGCCAGAGTTGTTTTATCTCCAACTATGGGTAGATGCTCGACTCCTGAATACAGTGCAGAATTTCCTGCGAGGATTTTCGCGTCATATGCTGAATGAAACATGCGTTAATTCTCGAGAAAATCCTCGCAGCTTGAAAGACGGATGTAATCTTCTGTGATCTTCCGGTCTGAATCTTCGATGTGATACAAGGAATTCAATAAGTTCTCTTCGGGCTTTTAGCAACGTGATTGGTACATACCTTATGCCTATACAGATTTGGTAAACAATATGTATTCGTTCAAATATTTGAACGAATTTGGACGCCCGAGAAAGAATTCAATTGCTATTCTCTCTCTGCCCTCTTGTGGGGATACTCGATCAATTTATCCTTTACGAGGAAAAAAGATGAACTTTTTTATGTACAGAAAATCAAAGCGTTTTAGTAATCATATCATTTTTTCTATATACACGTATATGTATAAGTAAACACAAGTTTACCCCAGGGACGTTTCATTTATGTCAATATATATGTACGTATGCATACATATATAAACGGATATCCTAGTCGGTGCCACAAATATTGGTATTTGAAATGATGTATACACAGTTTTATGTACAGCTATATACCTATATCGGCAGATATTAATCTAGCGTAGGTATATATTATTCCCTGTGTATATACTATGTATTCTGCTGCATTGAATCGTGAAATTATAAATTCACTTTCTGTTTCCGGGGTGGAAATATCCCCCTTTCGAAAAGCTCTTCGTATTTTTTGTTCTTTCTTTTTTTTTTTGTGCGCGATTTATACCAGAGTCCTAATCATTGTTCAACAGCGACAATCGAGGACTTAGCCTCGCTCAGATAACTTGCAACCTGTTGCTCAGCCTGGGGCAAAAATTCGCACCGCTTCGCATCCCTTCGGCGTTTTAACGCCAAACTTTTGCGCGGTTTATCGTAAAATTTCTTAATTGGTTTTACGACCAACCACCCAGAGGCTTTAAATTATTTTTTCACTCCGTACCTACCAGTCTTTCATCCCCATCGTTGAAGGATAATTGAACTTTGATCATTAATTGCATCGTTACACCTCATGCCGTCTCACGTTAAACGTAATACAACCGCGATAACACGCGGGGGAAATTAACAAGCGATTCTACCGTCTTGCCTCGGGCTGATAATTTCTTCTGTCATACTATAATGCAAGGAAATTGAAAAGTTTTCTTCCTGTTTTTTATCACCCTTATATATACTATATATACTCTATAAGGAGTATATTATTTCGTCGATATCTGGAGTTCCTGCCGCGATGTTAAAAACGCTGCTAATTAAGCCGCGAAATAAATTTATACTTTTCCCCCGCTTTAACACTCGCGGTGATAATATAGAGAGAAGAACCATTTTCGATTTTAAACACTAGACCCCCTCTAGATATTCCAACGTCACGATCTATCTGCACCTAGCCGCGTATAGCATTTACATAACACTTGTAGCAATCGAAGAAACGAGACCGATGGTTTAGCCAAAGTATCCGAGATTGATGGAATTGTAAATTGGCAAAGCATAACCGCGGCGTGAACACGATGTATCGAATATCCTGCCGCGCTGGACTTGAATACGATAACGTTTACCTATTGTTTTACCCCGAGATGAAAAGCTATTTGATATTTCTGTCTCTATATTCAAGAGCCGAGCGTATATAGCCGTGGTAATATCGCGAGAATCTCCGTATGCGAGTCCTTTTATCTAGGCTTGCTGCTCAGTAAAATATTCGAATAAATATAACGTATCGGAGTTTATTTTATCGACGATTGCCCGCAGGAGGAGGTTGGCAAGATATTTCACCTGATTCGTATTCAAAGAGAAGATAGGTGTATTCCGCGACGCGAGGAATCCTGTACGATATTTTGCCTTCTAAATTGATCGCGAGTCGGAGCAGACCTTCGTTAAAAAACATCTCTCGATCGAAATTCGAATCGAAAAATGAAACGACAAAAAACCGAAGAGCAACAGAAGATTCATGGGAGATCGAAGGCGCGAAAAAAGAAAAAGATACGCGGGAATATGAAAGAGGCAATTTTCGTTTCCTTCCTGCACGCTTTTTACACCAACGATCGCGTCCTTCTGTCAGAAACTATCGCCTTTCTCGGTTGTTAAGAAAATATTTGAAAAGTCAGAGAGCCTAAATATCCTCGCTGTATCACATATATACTCATTTTATTGAGGAGTTATGCCGTGTGTTAAAAATTAGCATCTTCACCCCGCGGCTACGTTTTGTTGGAAAATATATTCAGCGTCACGAAAACCGGAGGCTGTTAATCACCTTAAAATTTGACTAATTTAATTGCCTTATACTCGGGAAGATAATTAGCCAAAGAGAACTAATCGCAGAGTAAATATATTTGCAGAATAAAAGGGGGTATTAAATTTTCGTTGGATCAATCATCTTCTTGACTATTATGCAACGTCATATTCAAAATCACATCTTCATTGTCACCCTCTCTCCCTGTATCTTTCTCTTCGTCGCATCCCATGTCCCGTCTTCCCTGCTACGTGACAAAAATTTCCCCTGACAATTCCAGATGAAAGAAAAGAAGGCGAATGAAAAAGACAAAGAAAAGGAAAAGGAAAAAGAAAGATGAAAAAAATCCGACGCCGTGACGCTCGCTGCGCGTCATACGAAGGTAAATGAAATTCAAGTTAAATTTCACGGCTGCCTCACTAACGGGACAAAGCAAAGTTCTATGACGATGTTTCTCATCCGCCATGCGCCAGGAGACAAAGAGTCAAGGCGACCAGGTTTACCGTAGAAGGAAATCCGGCGGTGGGTTCCTAGTCCTCGTACTTACTCCCCCGCCCAGTATTCAGCCTCACATTTCCCTCTCTGATCTTATTCAAGAAGACATTGACTATCAACCTGCGCATCGTTGAACGCGGAACAATTAAGCTCTAGAAATTGCATCGTTAAGCCCGAACGATGGTAGGAGAAAATCTCTGCATCACTCCACGGTTTCTCGTCAAGCCCACGTAGTCATGCGGTTCTATGGCGATCTCGAGTAGGCGCCCCATACCAGCGGTTTATAACTATAACAGGTGGTAGACCGAGGGAGGGATCAGGACGCTGGATAAGTAGCCGCGAACGAAGACGTTGTCAACAAAGTGATTCTTCCCGTGGGTTTACAGAACGACTTTGTAGCGATTAGGGGATGCTTTTAATTACTGCGTTACGACGTCATACCGTGAAAGGGCTCTTCTAAAACGAGTACCATTCTTCACCCGCACGAATGAATATAGAGCTACGGTGGAGAAAAATTCCAATATCCACGGGAGGAATCAAATTCACATGGAAAGATGAAAACACTAGCGTTTCTATCTCTCGCAGTTACGTATCACATGCTGTTCCATAAATAAATTGAAATACCGTTATACCGGACGCGAAATACATATTCAATATTATCATCGACAAATAAAACGTCCACCTGCATATGTTTTATCGATTTTTAACCCGGTTACCCGTATCGCTCCCTCGTAGCCCGGGGGTTGTCCAAGATTTCCGTGTAATTGACAAAGTGGATAGTTTTTCGAGTGGCTTTTAAAAAAAAAAAACAGCCGAAGATTAATATTCTCCGTTTCTTTCACACTCCCTACTTTTTCTATGTCCGTTCATTTATCTATACGCGTTTTCATATTATCTATTCTGACGCACGTGGGGCACTCGACACTGCGTACTCATACGGGACAATCGATATTCCCAGCTAATACGTCTTCTTCGAGGCCTCCATGCGTCCGCGTTTCACTCTTCTTATCTCGTCGCGCTTACAAATTACACCCAACAAGCCACGCTAAGTTTGCATCATTCTTAGCTGGCGGGTATAGGTAGGTAACGAGTTCCATCCCCTCGCTATTTCGCTCCTTGATCCTGACCTGCACTCGGGTTACCTTGCACCAGGCTTCGGTTAGCTGAGACGCAGCCACTGTCCTGCAGGATCCAATAAAGCGAAACCGATTCCTAGCGTTCTAGAACTCAAGATTTTACCGCTGCACTTCCACCGCGTCCGCGTTTGATATCCCGTTTCAAGCGAAAACTTATCTACTTTCTTGGAGAACCGGACCCGCTGGATCTGTAGGCATGTGTGTACAAGTGTATGAGTCTCGTTTTTTCCTTGATATGGGAAAATTTGACCAATTTATTCATACGATTTTTTCTGCTTGCCAATCTGTGCGATGAGAGTCGTAGGTTTACTTCGTTATCTCAAAGGATGGATGGACGCGTCCTTCATGGAGTTGGGGTGAAAAAAAGAAAGTTAAGTAATGAGGTCGAGTCGGTCCATATTTTCTCTCGGTATCATTTTGATTAGCGTCAAGGGTCAAGATCCGTCGAGCGCAACGGCTTACCTCTTGTTTACCCTCGGCATTTAATTTTGGCGTCATGTTAACCCACGAGCATTCGTACCGGATGATGTTATTTGCGGGTAAATTAGGGTCAGGATTAACATGAATTCGTATTCAGTTGTTTTCTCTAATTTCTTCCACCCTTCAAGCTCAAAAACTTATTACCGTAATGCCAGGACGGGTCTCTGTATACTAGAAGGGAAATTACACGTTAGCACTAAACGTTAGGCATGTAATAAAGGTGGCTGTACGTACGGCCAGACCGAGTCCCATGAAATATCAATAGTATAAAAGGTTGCTAATTTCTCTTCCAACATTAAAATAGGAACAATCATTATTTACGATAAGCCATACGCCGACGACAATCTTTTTTTTTTCCACTCCCTTTCGTATCCAAGTGAAGGATAATTTATCACCAAATATCTAGCCGAAAAAATCGTTGAAAAAAGTCATTTTCCCGTGTCTATCGTCTCGCCATTTCTCAATGCCAATTCTCGTTTAAAAAGACGCGTTAGTAAATACGTCAAGAAATTCTACACGTATACATGGTAGCACAGGCTCGAAATTAGTATGTATGTATTCTGTTTTTATATAGGCGTCAAGATGGATCACGTATACCTGCAGGTGTTGCGCGACGGCATAGGTACGTGTATAATAAATATTTACATGTTTTTGGGAAAAAACGATGGGCCCGTGATCATAAAATTTTCAGAATTCTTCTCTGATCTTTCGTCTTTTTTGTTTATGTAGTACATACAGCCTCCTACGATGCATACGTATACCTACAGATATTTCGAGACTTTCGAAAGAGTTCCGCAGCCTTTCTTCTTGAAACGGCGAAAATACATCGCGCTCGAATCGCGTTTTAACAGCGTGGGTGGGTATACAGATCCACGGTGGAAATTTTGAAATTTTTCAGTACACCGCATTCCCCTCTCTGTATAAGTCATCAAAGTTGCCGAAATTCTTGCCTTGTGTTTCAGACTCCGAGTACTCCCGCCGATTTAAGGAACTCGAAACAATTCGAACCTTTGATCGCGAATTTCTTTGATGGAATTAAATAACTGTTAGAAAGTTCTCGCAGTGCATCGTAAGAGTTTTAAAAACACTCGTTAACAATAATCGTGAGTTCTTATCGCGCAAATTGTTGATTACTTAAATTATGCAAAATGTAGGGTAAGAAAAACCATTGGAAAAAAAATATATATAATCGTACGTTCGGGTCTCATTAAAAATCGCATAAGATTTTCAGATATCGAGTAAGTTATACATAGATGCATAGATCAACAAAGGCAAAGTTTGCGTCAATGCAAATGTCGTGGCGTTGACACCGACCGCGATTCGTGTGAAAGAGACAATGTCCGAAACCGTTCATTCGGTCAAAACGTCACAATTAACAAGTATCTCTTTCTATTTGATCTACAGGTAAAAATAACGAGAAGAAAATTGCATCTCGTTATCTCTCACACATAGAGTATCGGTCGCCCACCGAGTCTGACCGGACATTGACTCATACTACTTAAACGATCGTGGGAAGCGGGAGGACAGCTTCTCTGGTCTGGCATACGCTTAGCGTTTTGCGTTTAACCATTAGATATGATGGATTGACGTCAACGAATTCGATGTGCCTCTGGGTATTTGATTTTAATTAAAAATTATAACATTGAGAATTATTTGCGACCGTGATTGCAATTCATTCGCGTTAAAATCTTGATCGGTTTTTTTGTTTTTTTTTTTGTTTTTTATTCTCGTTCTTTCGTTGGAGTGAAAATATTAATATTCAAATTGTTCAATGCTATCGCGGTGTCGATGTGAATTTTTGAAACTTAATTTGACATTCGTTTTTATATTTATGATTCTCGAATAGCTTGGGCAACAGGTTCTATTTTAACCGATTACTGTTGCTTGCGAAGATACGGAATCAGTTATACAGGGTTATTACGCAGAGGTAGGTTTTGCGAAAAAGAAAATCAATTACGAGGCTCGAGGGACAGTCCTTGGTTCCCGATTGGTAGACCGTCATGGTTTGGCCCACTCGTATATCTGTTCTTGATTTCTATTAGATATACAGCCACTTCCGGCGAGACAATCGGAATCGTATCACCGGATTCCCAGATACTCTTTAACCCGGTATAATCAAAAATTACGTAGGTATAACGTATAGGTATACGTGTTTACTCCCGACCCACGACCCAGGTACCAAATTACGCGCATCGAAATATTTTACGTAACAATACGCGTAATACCGAAAGAGAAGATAAAAAGAAGACGTAACTTCTTGACTTGGTCAAAGAAAATACTAAATAAACCGATTTTATTATTCGGAAGAAAAGTTTTCTCGCCGTTCATATAATCCAAAAAATAAAATCGATCGATCGATTTTATCGCCAAAAGGGCTGAATCACGGATTACTGTATTAGAGGATTTGAAATTCACTAGTGCGAAAAATAATGATAGATGAAAATTCTGGAATGAAATTATCCACCGTGAGTTTAAGATCGACGGGGGTCGCGGATTGGTTGATTAGTTTTATAAAGGATCCCGTAACGGCTGCAGCAGGATATATATAGCTTTGTCGTTATCCTGATAAACGTTTTTATATGTATGTGAGGTAGGTTGATGATAATAATTGAGTGTTTCACACGACTAACCTGCAGAGGATGTTATTAAAAGTTATTTTTTCGCAATGGATTTAAGTTTGTCACGAGTTTTTCTATCCTCGAAGTCTTCGGTATCTGATGTCGTGCTACGCTGCAGGGACTTCCGGTTCTTCGGTTGCTCTCAGGTTAATAGAAAGAACGCCGTGTCAACGGATGACGGTACAGTGATGGTGGTTGGGATCCGAGCCCCCTTTAAATAGGGCGAGAATAACCGGCATGCGCGGTCCAGCGCCCATGGGGCGCCATAGGGCGTCGGGGGACGTCGCGACGCTCAATCCCTTCCCCTACGTCCAACGACTCAAATTTTTGTTTCGGAATTTTGATAATATGATAATCTAGTAGGAATATTTGCTCCTTATACGTGAAACTGGCGACAGCTATGCCCGAACCCCGTCCAACGCAGGGCGAGACTCGGGCATACGGAATATTATTTCCGCAGGAGGATTATACGATCTTTAAAAGGCTTGAATGGATCTTTATGGTCAGACCGTGACGTACGTTGGAAATGTCCGAATTACTTGGGTTTTTTTTTTTTCTGCTCCTCTTTTTCTCAACTTCTCTCCTCCTTATTCCTTTTCACACCTTATTCTGTCTAATATGTTTCCGGATCTTGCCTCGCGCCCCTCGGGAAATATATTTATTCTTCTATTTTAACGACACTCCAGGATTTTCCCGTTGCAAGGTGGCTTTATTACTTTTTTTGACACGCTTACGGAGCGTCGTTCAAGCCTTATGATTTTCACATACTTACTATTTCGAACGTTATTCTGCGGGGCGAAAACAGAATAATTTTTTCCGGTCATAATAACATTTGTGCCCTCGCACAGCTATGAACTAATTCATCCCCCGGTTCTTTTCTCTCTTTCATTCAGAATTCTCTTAAACTTTTTATCCGAATTTAATTTACGAATAATCTGACGAGTTCGTAATCGCTACCTCAGAGTCTCGGACCGCTAATCCAGACGCTTATTGAAGCCAAAAACTGATGTAACTCGGTCCTCCGACGATTTTTCTTTTTTCTTTTCGCATTTTATTTTACCTGTTTTGCAGGAATCAAATCAAAGGACGCTTTCAGAACTTTTTCCTATACCTAAATCCTAATATTCAAGCCTTCTGCAACAGAATCGAAACACGTACGGCGGGTTGAAATATGGAATTGAAATAGGGTTAAACTCTCGGAATTAATTAAAAACTGCGCGCCGTCTGGTAGACGTTCAGAAAAAATTTTAAAAACATAAAAATAAGATAAAAAATAATCAAAAATTATCGGAAAACTTCGAAGTACAAATTTATACCCATATATATCTATGAGCTTGATTTCGATTCATCCCTAAAATCATTCGATATTACAGCTCCTTTTGCGATATGGCTTTTGCTACTACCATCGATCGCGTTAGTAACAGACAGCTGGACGTAGAGCGTGAGAGAACGAGGGATCGGAGGAGACGGCATCTCATTCTACTGCAACAAGTGTTGGCTCAGTTTCGGGGGCGTATTATATTATATTCGAGGAAAGATACGACAGGCTTTATCTACACTGGGTGTTTGAAATTACAGAACAATTCTACGGTATGTTGGCAATCAATGATTGCCATCGCACAATTATACTCTGGAATTTGTCGATATGTACTCGTCCAAAATTTCGATGCGAATCAATGAAATTTTAAGAGGAAAATTTAAACTCGCGTATAACAGAAAAATACAGCATATAATTCGTCGACGAAGACATATATGTATATACCGCGATGGAAGCTGCGAAATTCTTTGGTTGATCCTTGCAGGTTTTATGGGATCGTTTGATCGCGACTAGCGAGGCCGGTTAATCAAGAAACAAGCCGATATATATCGTGAAAATATATTTTTTCTGATATCTTCACCGTGTTATAGGTATATGAAACGTTTCAAGAAGCCTTTTCCTGTCACTCCGTAATTAATAACGTTTCAATTTCGGCCCTTTACGCAAGCGGCGACGGTTCGGGGGAACGTGCTTTCCTTAAAACGAGAATATTGACTGTAAAAATTTCGGAGTTTCGGAAATGAGTTTGAAATAACAAGGCGAGGGGGTGAGGAGGTGAGGAGGTGGGTAAGGGCGGAAGAATTATTCCGAGTAAAAAATGAAAAATATTCACCATATTTTTCGAACCCCTATATACCGAATTTGAAATTCAAACGAGATCGCCACCGCACCGGGCAAAAGTATCACAACCGAGAAGTTCCAACTATGTAATTAATGACGACCTTTACCGTCGCCATCTTGCGGCTCAAACTCCCCGAGATCCACGTTTACCTAATTAATGAACACGGGGAGAAAAAATTCTGTGCATGTACAACACACGAATTTTAACCGGGAGTTCTCATCCACAATCGCAACTTCGACGTGATCTTGCCAGGCATAAAGATTTTACGAACTATACGCCGAGCTTCGTCGGGGCCAAGTTTGTCGACTTGTTCACGTCGACGGTGATAATTACCAATTATCACGAGTTTGACGTACGACTAATTGAGTATCGGAATCATGTTTTCTATCCGCTCAAGGAATCGATGAGTTTCACGTATCCAACATCCGAAACTGGGTGAAACTTTTCATCTGATTAATAATTAATCATTAATTGTTATACAGGAAAGGCGTATATTCTGGTGAATTTCCGAGGTGAATTCTTGATCGAAAAACGTCAGTCAACGTACAATAAAAATCGGCGTGTATCAACACGAGATAACAGGAAGTCGAGATAATATCGAGAGCGGCGACGATTGAGGATTGCAAACATGTCAAAAATCAATTAGAACCAAGTACGCTGGTAAACAGTTGTAAAGTTTACACTACTCGCTCGCGGTATATGATGGGTGGCGTAAAAAATTTAATGAACGTGACTTCAAGATAGTAGCCACCTAATTAGATATGAAAATTAACGTCATCCCACCAATCACTCCCGCGCTATACCTGCAGCGATTGAGCGCTCTGGTTTTACCCGTTCATTTTTCAACCGGATTAGTTTGTACCGTCAATATCCGAAAAATCCACCTCGCCTTAATCTTCCAGCTCCACCCCGAGGAATTCTCGAGGCCAGAAAACCAACAGGTTGAACACCGATCAAAAGCGAAAGGTCGATGTATTAGAATTACGTCCATCGTCTATCAACGACGCGACGTAAGAAAACGTTGGCTTGAAGTCGATACATTCTACCTCCCGCCGTGCGGTCCGATGCCAAGAATCTATTTCCGGCAATGATTCTTTATTTTTCCGATTTTTTTACTTCCACGATTAAAATCTCTCGCAATCTTCTATCCCTTTTTCTCACCACACGCTATTACCTCGCGAATGATGATAATAAATCAATAAATTACCAACTGCCGTTTGAAATCTTTGAGTCGATTCTATTCTCATCAAGCTCAAACCTTTTCCCTTGGATACCTCCGAGGTATTTTTCATCTCCTTGTCCCTTGGATGATCACACGTCGTCAGAAGACGGACACGACCTCGCTTGATCTAATTTTTTTCTTTGTTCATTGCCATCGTCGATTATCATCACGAAAAGTAGCTAATGAGGTGTCTGTTGTCTCGTTACTTTGTGGAATTGTGAAAGACCTGAATGATCGCAGGATATGGATAGCGGGACCTTTCCGTCCCTGGGAAACACCGTTGAATATCATTCTCGCCGATATGAACTCGCTCTCCCTCTCTCTCTCTCTCTCTATCTCGAAATTTGAGCCCAATATAACTCCGAAGGAAAGAAAGTCTGCAGAAGATTCTCGAACTAACAAATTTTTTCCTTATATCTATTTTACTCTTAGCTGTTGGATATTTATACAATACGAGTTTCTGCTATTCATGTCGTATTATACTTTTAGCGACCGTCTGCGATACGGATTACCGTAAAAGTCGATGGAATATTCAAAGCCTGGACGATGTGGAAAACGTGTGGTCAAATATCGTCGATATTTCATACATATATTGTAATCATTAATATACTATTATTTTATCTCAACTCAAAGACACACGAAATGTATTCGGGGCTTGATTATCTCTCTAACCATCAGAGCTCGTCGAGATCTGGACTTGAGGAGAGAACTGCTCTGGCTAAAGTATTCGTCGAATCGCGTCTGAGGCACCTATACGCGGTCTCTGTAAAATTTCTGAGATATCGCAATGAAAGTGAAGGTAATCCATTGAGGAATCTGCTGAGCTGATAAGACGCGATGGTCAAAGTGGAGAGGAAAAATTGACGGACAAAATATCCGGAGACATTATGCATTAAAAACGTTAAATTTTGCTTGGACTTGCATTGGATATGCATGAGACCCGTCGAAACCTTTCAATACGTGAATATACTCAGGTGATGTCTACAGCGTACGGCTACGATAGTCGTGAAATAAGTTTACGCTCGTCAAAACTTACGGATATACCTATAGGTGTGCGGTCAGACCCGGCTACGAACAGTCGAATTTTCATTTCATTGTGGCTAAAAAAATACGTTATACCACTGTCACCTTTGATCCAAGAGACTAGGCTAGTCTAAAGAAATTTCATGCTTGAATCCATTTACTAGGAGTGAGTTCTTTCGTGTCATTAAGCAACCAGATAATTATTTCATGCCGCAATTATTCCATTTCATATCCGACAGAATAGTTTAGTTGATTTCTAGGCCTGCATTGTATAGACTATAGGACAATATCCCTCAGTTGGAAAACAGTAAGACTGTGCATGACATAAACTGTCATAATGAAATCGTCGATTGTCTAGATTTCCTCAAAGCTTGCATAGTAACGAGCGAAGAGATGTCATTCGTACGTTAATTGATTGTGTGAATGCGACTTATTCAACGAGTTATATTGTATAATGTATAAGATTTATTGGTTATATGAATCCAACTGTTTGCAATTCCTTGCGAGCCCTTGACATTAGCAAGCTGATAAATATTGAATAAAACGAAAATTCATTTGCTTTCCAAATTAAAAATTATAAATTATTTAGAGGCGTATAGACGTGTATGTGCGTACATGTATCCCATTTGATATCGACGCGTCTGAATATAATGACCTATAGTTAGTACAAAAGTCAGGTCATTGACTATTAATTTTCTTCCATAGTCTATTTGGAACGACTGTTCAATTATTCTGTGGTATACACATGCGTATATGTATAGGTGGATATACTAATATTATGTATTCATCTGCCACGAGAAAAGTGGGATAAACAGGGAAGCTGATTTGTTCCCCTGTCAAAATACTAATCCAAACGAAGGTCGACGTTTACTCATACTCGATGTTTTATTATATTTATACGCGACGTATAACATGTGCGCGGATCACTGATCGCGGTTCAGGTTCCTATCTCATTCTGTTGATTCTGTTACGGACGATTTGTCAACTCCGTGCCCATTGCCTGTCGCCAAAATTTCTCATATTTTTATTTCATCACCCGCGAGAGGGAATAATTCCAGAATCAACTTCGGGACTCGAAAGCCACGATAGAAACTACCCGCCTACCCACCTCCTAGCTTATTCGTTCGTGAAGCGAATCTCAAAACGTTGAAAATTGTGAGAACAACCCGGTTCGGATATACCTTCATTTAACCGTCGTGATGCCAGAAGAAAGAAGAGATAAAATAATAATAATAATAATAAAATGGTCCCACCGTGCAGAGATTCACAACTTTGATAGACGCCTATTCGACTTTCAGGTCAATCTATATGCTTGATGGGAATAAAGTTTCTTCGTACGCGACCTTTTATAATTGTCGAGAGCGATTTGAGAGCGATACTATTTTGAATAAAGAAAAACTGGGAGGGCTGAAAGTTTTCTTTTGCATTTTTTTGGTACATCGCAGGGATTCTTTGAACAACGACGTTCGTACCTATTGCAGAACTATATGGGTTTTGAATTTTTCGGAATGTTTTTTTCCTTCGTATTTTTCGAGAGCATGCCTTATGTACAAACTGTATTTAACTCGGAGGTTTGAGTAGTCGTGAAGATGGGAAACAAAAGGAAAAAGATGGGAGATAATAAGAAAATAAGTAAAAGAGAGGAGACAAAAGAGGCTATGGAGAAGTTTCTCTACTCCGCGATGATATCACTACCACGGACTCCGCTGGGCTTTCCAATAATTCCTCACAGGGAAAAACTTGCGTGACTTCGCTCTGGTCCACTTCGGGCCTCGGGGCAGGTGAGTACTTCTTCCTTTTCTACGGCTTGGCTTTTTCTCTTTATCCTTTTCCTCTTTCCCGCTTTTCCTTCATTCAAGTTTTCTTTTCATCTCTTTTTACCTCATCTCCGTGTGTGTACTCAGAGTATAAACTCCGCAGTATGCGCTGGAGGTTATCGAATGAACTCCTTGGCGGACCCTGGACCATCTCTCCGCGCTATAAGCGCATTAAAGTATTACTATATGCTCGTAGATGGTACCTAGTCGTAGGAGGCGGGGGTGCAGTGAACGAGTTTTACCTAGACGTGTAAAACTTTGATTCCCTGATGGGGAAATTACAATTTGGTTACACTTTGTTCACGACACTGTTGGAAGAAGCCGAGGTATAGCTTGCAGTGTCGTTGCACTTTGGAAATTACCAACTTCCGCAGGTATCTTGGGGTTCGAAGTAAGGTAAAAACTTTTTCACCCGCGAAATATAAGTACTTATAGATTTTCATGATCGTCGCGTATTCTCTCAACATCTGACCTCCAGACAGGAAAACCGTATGCTGATATAGCCGATAATTACACATATAGACCAACTCAGTTTTCTTTTATCCACGCAAATGTGGTGTATACGCCTTGGCTATCGGTATTGACGCGGAGCAAAGGTCATGATCAACGTAGACTATTATTTCCCATCGATTGATCGTTAGGTGTTCGGTAAAATCGGTTTAAATAATGTAAATTTCTTGACGAGAGCCTGTCGAATAGTTCTTTATTTTCGTGTTTTCTAATTAAGCTCTATACTTGCGGGTACGCAAAATTGCATTACGGCAACGATTGCCTACTTGACTCGATTTATCACACGTTTCTATATTGGCATATTGCACGATAGAAATTCTCTGTGACCCGTACCTAATTCGAATAGGAATGGAGATCTGCAGTCGGCGAATCAATTTCGACGAGACACACCGTGCATAAATTTGAATGCCCCGCGAACGTCAGGACGAAACAAATGACTGGTACGTTAGAAAAGTATTAGAGGACGTGTTATCGCGTTCTCCTCGACGTTTTCATCGATGCTGTCTTCATCCCTGTAAATTGTTCGCGCTTGTAGAACCAACGGCTTATACCCGAGGCGCAAACGCATCGACAAAAAATAAATAATGAAAATAAAAGGGGTACCTTAACAAAGTACCATGAGTATTGAGAAAGACTCCGAGAGAATAGGGAATTCAATTCTTATTTATTGACGCAAATTAGAAGACTTTTGCTGGAAAACTGCAGCGATTTTACAAACTCGGTTTTATTTTGAATCCGTGATTGTTCCGGCTGCCCCAATCTTCACGAGACGAAGGATATGTTTAAATAATGCGATGGGATCACGTCGTATTCTGGAACGAACGATTTTCCGAAATGACTGGGGATTTTCATGCACACACCTGCTGGCAGCCACATTTTTCAAAAAATTTATTCTCTCTCGCGTGCCTATCGACGGATCTGGTGTGAACTTTGGGAAAATTCTGCAGCGTACGTAGGTAGGTATATATTGAGTGCAGAAATGAATAATTCAAAAGTGTTTTCGTAGATGCAAGAGGACCTCCCGCGTGGAAAATGGGAAGCTGTCGTCGCGGGTGAAATCTGAAATTCGTTTAATTCACGATATAATATTTATTGACACGAGTAGCGAAAGTGGTACTGGATGCAGTTTCAATTACATTCAATTAGAACCGAAGCGCGATAAGTAATGGAAGCTCGTTCCGAGCTCGCTCGAGAAACAATAATTATCTTCAGAACCGCGTGAGTGTATAATCTGTTACGTACTTTCCCCCCCTTTCAAAAATTTCATATTTAATTCGCTGATAAAATAATCGTTAGATGAGAAAAATGGAAAATTTAGTAAACGGTGTCTCTCCCGAGAAAGATATACCTCTATGAGGTCCTTACATAGGTAGGTATAACTTTAAGATAACGTGGCTCTAGGATGGATCGTTCCAACGGATGATGTAGCTGAAATGGATGATCTTGAACCTCGAAACGCAAGGAGACACTTCTCACTGTCATACGACGAGAAAAGACAGCTGCAGACTTTCGGTACTTTTTTTTTTTGGAAATGTCCACTAATTTACCGTAAACTGAGATGATGGAAGTAATTGATGGGTTGCTCTGGCTTATTCGTAGAATTCATATTCCGGAAACTTGTTGAACAAAAAGTTCAGCCGCGGTTCTATATGAGCTCGAATGAGAAAGATATAGTCTCATGCGTAGCCGACCAATCGTATGATTGTAATGAACCTCCCCACGACTGGTCAAATATCAATTTCTAATCAGGAACTAATCTGCCTGATGATATTATTCCCTGTGTACAATGCTTGGCGATAATAGCACCTTTTTTCCTGTTCATTAATATTTCGGATATGAAACTCTTCCCATTTTTATCTTATCGTCGTTCCAGTTATTATCAAAGCTATACATTTAGCTTATTACAACGATATCGACGTCTGGAATATTCGCTGCATTTCATGAGGCGACATTGCCTATTCAATCATCTACCGAGTTGGTTCATTATATTGAACAGCTTGGAAATTTGCAATTCTTATTCAGACATACGCTTCTTCGTAGAACGAAATTTTCGGCAAGCTGTAGAGAGTGAAAGGTCTCGGAGGTTCACGACGGACTTGTCATAATGTAGGTAATATTTCATTTCTCGTTTTCGAACGGATCTCCATATTATAAAAATTCTGACCATCAACCGGCATAGTTATTTCTCTTATTTCGCGCGGATTGTCAACGGTTCGATGTGTAATAAACGAATGAAGAATGAAGAATAAAGAACTAATGTATTCAAAATGTTACTATTTTGTGTTAATTGATAAATTATGCGACGTTTTAGCGACGCCCTTCATTCAATCGACAACCCTCGGATTTCTCTCATCGACGTTATTCTAATTAGTCAAATTCCAAAAGCAGCATGGGGTCGGTTAAATATGCAAAGAAACCTAAGATAAAAATCTTGAATGGCGAATTGAACACGTTGGTTTGATTTTCGGTACGACGAGGTCTTTCACACGTCAGCAATATAATCATTATAGATATACAGCTGAGGCTGATTTTTAGCAATCGTTAATGTTCGAAGGAATCGAATTAAGTCAGTGGCCATTGTAGTCGAGTTCAAAAGTCAGCCAGGAAATAGGTGTCACATGACCGCCTCTTTACATACGTGAGTCTAAGTCGCGGCCCGTACTAAGCAGGAGATTGAGAAAAAAGTTTCAGTTGGAAGACTGTCAGCGGGACTGCAGTATTCGACTTCGCTGCTTTGCCCTATTGAAAAAAATCTGACCAATTATATTGAGAATTAGAAAAAGAAAAGAATAATAATAAATAAAAAATAATCGAAAGAAGGAAAAGTAAGAAAAAAAAACAAA
Organism: Tenthredo scrophulariae; assembly: GCA_963978835.1. NCBI lineage: Eukaryota > Metazoa > Arthropoda > Insecta > Hymenoptera > Tenthredinidae > Tenthredo > Tenthredo scrophulariae. The sequence continues at coordinate 577,190 of OZ022228.1, forward strand.
AAAAAGAATGGACAGAAACCCTGGATCATTTCTGTGATGTACATTTTGCAAGGAGGACTTATTCGTTTGTTTCTTGGTATCGAGTCTCGAGAAATTGTTAGTAAAAAATCGGCTGGTTCTTTTTTCGACTACATATTTCAACGGTAATATTTTGGGGGTCAAAAACCAAGTGGGGATTATCGAAAGAAGTCGTGATCGTGCACCGAGGATTTACACCGTTTCAACGACACAACGACGACGATGCTGGGACAAGTAAACGGTGAATTTGTTCATCCCTGTGTCGACGCGCCCCCGAAAACCCCGTTTCAATCGCGCATCAACATCCGCCAGGGGGTTAACGGGAACAGTGAGTTATTGGGTCACTTTTGTTCCACGCCCAAAGCCCGCCGTCAAATGAACCGAAATTTTGTCAGGTTTTTGAATAGCTTTCAAAAAATACCCAAATTATTCACGTATACCGATATTTGAAGTTTTTTCTTTTTCTTTCTCTCTTCTCTTTTATTTTTCCCACTCAGTTTTCGATTTGAATATAAATATTTCCATTCAACCAAAATCGACTCACGATTGGATACGTGTACGCAATTCCACGCCGGACTGTTTTTCTTCTATCGAATTCGATTTCCATAAAGGTTCAAGAATAAGGACAAACTGGGTGATTTGAGACTAAATGTTTATTGTGGTTGCGTAAAGACTCGTGGTTCTTGATCCTGCCAAGATACGACCACCTACCCCTTTCACGACCCACGCGTTCGTGACGAGTAAAGAGCACCCCAAGAAACACCGTGGTCGAGTCTCTATTTTTAAAATAACTAAAAAAATTTCAGGCGATATCATAAACCAAAATCTTCACTTCAATGCTGTTTACGAAGACGTCATCAGACGGTCCATTGAACAACCGGAGGAATTTTGGTCCGAAATAGCTCAATGCGTCGAGTGGAGTAAACCGTGGGACAAAGTGCTCGACGACGCAAATTCACCCCATACAAAATGGTACACCCATCTGCATAACGCAGTCCTTAAACGAGATAAATCTGACGATATAATTTATCACCAGGTACGTCGGTGGCGAGATTAACGCTTGCCATAACACCGTCGATCGTCATGTGGCCGCTGGTCGGGGCGAAAAAGTAGCTCTCATACACGACAGTCCGCAAACATCAACCGTTCGAAATGTTACCTACAACGAACTACTCGATAAGGTTTCTCTGCTAGCTGGGGCCCTCGCAGATTTGGGAGTCCGAAAGGGCGACAGGGTCGTAATTTATATGCCACTTATACCGGAAACTATTATGGCCATCCTGGCCACAGCGAGACTAGGCGCAATTCATTCGGTCGTTTTTGGCGGTCAGTTTGTTTCAGTTTTTTTTTTCTTTACTTCTTTTGATTTTCTAATTTCTATACTGGGAAATGCATGTGGGTGATCTCTTTGAGTTGAATCATGTAGGAGTCTGCGGTGACTGGTGAGGATTAAGCTCCTTCATTGTAGACTGCGAATATAATCCATCGATAATTTCAGTGTAACGAGGTAAAGTTTGATTGTAGGATTTGCCGCGAGGGAATTGGCGACGAGGGTTGATCACGCTGAGCCTAAAGTAATAATATCTGCAAGTTGTGGGCTGGAACCAAACAAACTCATAAAGTAAGTCTTCTGCATTGAAACGTATGAGGTAATTGTTGCCTGTTGGATTTACTACGTCCGTTTCTTCCGACCTTTCATTTCCATAAATTGGCTACACAGATACACGACGATATTGAACGAGGCGATGGAACTGGTTACCGTCGAGAAACCCAAGTGTATCATTTACCAACGACGAAACGTCTGGGAAAGCACATTGTCTAGCACTGATATAGACTGGGATTTGGCTCTTAGAAATTCAAAACCCCATCCGTGTGTTCCCGTAGAGGCAAACGACGCTCTATACGTATTGTACACCTCTGGAACAACCGGTAATAATCAATTATCTCACCAAGTATTGATGGAAGATATCGATTGACACATAATCTTCGGTCAATCGACTTTGAGCGATATACTTTTGTTCGCTGATTCAAAACCTGGTTTTGTCTAGACACTGAATATACTGAAGATTATTATGCAATGTGAAGTTTCCCCGAACGGAAATCTAAGAGAATGATGTCTGCGAAGCTCGTAACATTATTGTTTATCAATCTTAGACAACCCGAAGGGAATTGAAAGGCCGGTCGGCGGTCACATAGCTACTCTTTGTTGGACTATGAAAGCGATTTACGGAATGGATGAAAATTCAGTTTGGTGGGTCGCCTCGGACATGGGCTGGGTCGTTGGTCATTCGTACATATGTTACGGTCCTCTTTTAGCCGGTGTAACCAGCGTAATGTACGAAGGAAAACCGGACAGGACTCCAGACGCCAGTCAATACTTCAGGTTCGCATATTTCCCCCCTGAGATTTTCAATAACAAATTGACCCGACTTTCATTTCAGAATAATAGAAGAGCACAGGGTCAATGCTCTCTTTACCGTGCCAACGGTATTCAGAGTATTGAGGAGAGTCGATCCCGAGGCATCGTTGGGAAAGAAATACTCGACGAAATCGTAAGTTTCAAGATCAACGGCCTGTTTATTCATTCGATGATTGATTCATCGATTATTCCAGACTAAAGTGTATATTCATGGCCGGTGAGCACTGCGATCACGAGACAAAAACGTGGGCGGAGAACGTCTTCAAAGTACCAATATTCAATCACTGGTGGCAAACCGAGACCGGACACGCGATCACCGCTACCTGCATAGGTCTAGGTCACAACACCAATCCTCCTCCTTATACAGCAGGGATGCCGTTCGCTGGCTACGACGGTACACATATAAACGATGACAACGATAATTGAATCATTCGATAATTTATTGAGGCTATAAATTTTCGGTATTTTCTTCCTTCTTTCTTTTTTGTTTTTATTTTCTTTTTTTTCACCATCCAGTCAAAATCCTGCGCGAAGACGGAAGCCAGGCGTTTACCAACGAGCTTGGAAGAATAGTGATAAAGTTACCTTTGCCACCTGGAACAATGTCCAATTTATATCTAGCGCCGGAAAGGTTTAAGCAAATTTATTTCTCAAAGTATCCGGTGAGTCTCTGTCTCCGTCTCTCTTGTTTCCTCATTATTTTAATTCATTTTATTTTATTCTCATTCATTTTATTTTCTTTTTTTGTTTCAAATTCTCTTTCCACTTTCCCATCATTGTTCAGTTTACCATTATATACTATACACACGTATGCCTATGAATTATACAGGGGTTCTATGACACTATGGACGCCGGTTATATCGACGAATTTGGCTACGTTTACGTAACCGCTCGTGATGACGACGTTATAAACGTAGCGGGTCATCGATTGTCCACTTTTGCTCTCGAGGACGTTGTGTTAGGACATCCAAGCGTGGTGGATGCGGCTGTAGTCGGCGTGCCAGAACCTACGAAGGGTGAAATACCTCTGTGCTTATACGTGCTGAGAAACGGTGGGTATATCAAAAGTCAATTTTATGAATAAGATTGAAATTTTATCCGTCTCTTTATCCCGATATACAGACGACGTGAAAAACGAGGAGGAAATAAACCAGGAGCTTATATCCAGAATTCGAAAATTGGTCGGTCCTATTGCTGCGTTTAAATTAGCCACCTCAGTCGAAGCTTTGCCGAGGACGAGATCGGGGAAAGTCTGTCGCAAGTCGATAGCAAATTTGGCTAGATCGCTGCCAGTCAAGGTGTGCATCTCTATAAATATATGAGTTTCATTATCGATATATACCCACCTGTTTTTTGTTTTTTTGTTTTTTCATACTTTCCTATAGATGCCAAGCACGATCGAGGATCCGACAGTTTATAAGGGGATCAAAAGGGCCCTCCAGAAGCTTGGCTTTGCCATAAATGCCCCTGATCCAGAATTGTAGAATTGCAACGAACAATTTCAATTAATTCTCCGGACTATTTACCTCAGTATAAAATATGTTGCGATTGCAGATCAATCGGACAATTTATGCGACTAATGATAATGATAATGATAATGATAATAATAATGATAATGATAATGATAATGATAATGATAATGATAATAAAAGTATCGACGAAAAATCTGTACCTGTAAATCATCGTTTTCTTACTCCCTTTGTCTACAACTTAAACTTAATGAAGGTCGAAGAAAGATCGAGATTTTTAGGAAATAACCATTTTGAAATTTGTTCATTTTTATTCAAAAAGTTTTACATATATTTTTTCAAATTCATGTCACGTAGAAGAGGAAAGATTGCATATATTGGATTTAATTCTTCTGCTTTCTTTTCTTCCCTTTCTTGCTAGCCGGAGTATCTGACCCAGTAGATTTTGGCTCTGCGGTCTTACGTTTCGGTGATAATTTTTTTTCCGGTATTGAAATCGATTTCTGATCAGCAGTTTGCGGTGAGATACTAAATCCAGGAATCTGGAAAAGAGATTTGAAAGATATTGGATCAGTCTCGCGATCATTCGGGGAAAATATTATTCCATCGATATGTTCGAATGATTGAGAAAAAAATTTTCGTCATATCTTACGACTGGTTTTACAAGCTTGAATACAAGCTTCTCGTGTTGAACATTCGTTCGGTCCAGACTCAGCTGAACGACGACTGGGTCGAATGAGTGGAAAGTAACACTTCCGAATTTTTGACTTTGGTCTTCTTCGTCGTAGATAAAATTTACCGGTGATACTTCCCCCTTTTTACTGAGATACAAAGTACCCTCGAGTCCGTATTTCGGTATGAGAATCTGAAGGGCATTCTTTCTGACGAACAATACGTAGCCTTCTTCGTTCTGTACTTTTTCTCTGAAAAATAACTAGAACCGAAACGAAGAGGAGAAATGAGATGAAATATATTGCTATGTATATCGTTCCGGTGCTATTTTATACCAAGGATCAAACTCACGTGTGTGTTCAAAGCAACGGAAGCTCGTCCTGCGTACTGAGCCATTCTATTTCTATAGTTCAAGTTGTAGCATAACTCGTGGTTCTTTTTCTTATCCAATAACGCAGGATAAGTCGCATCGGCTCCTATACAAACGGCCAGAAGACGATGCACCATTATATCCGCGTATCTGTGTGTCGAAAGACGAGGATAAGTAACCGCCGAATAAAAGTGAAAGATTTTCTCGGCCAATCTATAGACTCCTCACCTTCTGATCGGGGAAGTAAAATGCGTGTAAATCGGACAGGCAAGACCGTAATGAAAGTATTCATCAGGTTGCAGCATTCCGCTGGTGAAATAGACGGCCTGCATCATGCATCGGGTCGCCAATATCCTGAGCATTGTATTAAAGTATGGATTTTCATCCGTGTAAGCTTCGTTCAATGAAGCCGCCAGTTCTTTACCGGAACTAGTGTTTATCGTAAATCCCTAATCAAAAGTTTCTCGTATTATAAAGTTTACCCCAATATTTATTCGTCTTATATTTTTCCCCTTTTATTCGCTACTTACTCGGTTTCTTCCAGCCTTCACCAGAGGATCAAAGTTAGCTTGAGGCGGCTCGGGATGTCGGCGGAGCATCGCACACTCGGGGAAATCTTCCACGATCTTTTTGGCCACCGAGGTATTCGCGAGCAGCATAAACTCTTCGACCATAGAATTAGTTTCCCTTAATTTTTTTGCCTGGACGTCTATGGGGTCGTGAGTCTCGCTGTCTACCTCGAACCGGATTTCCGGCGAAGCCAAAACCAGAGCTCTGTTATATACGATCGCGAAACAACAAACGATTCATTATTTTCTTTCATTTTCTTTTTTTTTTTTTTTTATTATCATTTCACAATGAAATCCCTACCCGTTCTCGAATCGTTTAGTCTTCAATTTTTTAGCCAAATCATTGAGACCCCTGAGAGATTTCGCGATCGGATCCTGTTGCGTGTCGTCGTCGATCTTTAACTGAGCTTCTTCGTAAGTCATGGCTTGTCGAGATCGGATAATACTCTTGTGAAATTTCGTCTCTTTTATATTTGCGTCTCGGTCCATTTCCCATATGCAGGAAAACGCGAATCTCTCTTCGTTACCACGCAGAGAGCAGAGATTTGAGCTGAGTAGCTCTGCAGACGCGATTTTCGTATTACATATAAATCGTATCGTCCTGAGACTTACAATTACCTTAAAAAAAAAAGATGTGGAAATATTGTCTAAAATCACTCACCAGGCACCATGTCGATCCTCTTATCCACCAGATACACCGTCGTGCCTCGCAAGGCTGCTTCTTTGTCCAACGCAGTTCCAGGACGAATAAAATGCGAAACGTCCGCAATATGGACACCAATTTCTAGATTACCGTTTAGCAATTCTCTACAGTGAAGGGCGTCGTCGATATCCGTACATCCCGGTGGATCCACCGAACAAACATCGATGTTTCTCAGATCTACTCTTTCCGCGACATCCTATATGTGTTTTCCAAAGTTATACATATTTTTTTTTTATCTTTCTCTAGATTTCTTTGACTTTGGGGTAACATTTGACGAAAGTTTTATGTTCCTTTGTTTGACACAGCAATGGCGAAATTTCTCATATCATTATCACTAAAAATATGTACTAATACGTCGCGGTAAATTAATGACAGATTCGATCCTTGAAAATGGACAGTTTATCGATGCTTGCTAACGGGGAGAGATAACTTACGCGTTTATACATGTCGCGATATGGATCCAGTCTGTTATATCTACCCACTAAAAAACGCATATTTTAAACATTTATAATGGTCAAGCCCGGTGACTCGATTTCTAATTCAATATTTGAAAAAGATTGTATAAATTTCTGAAGGAAAATAAATTATTATCGACATTATTATGGATGACGAATGTGGGTTGGAGAATCGGCGAGTTTCGCTTACCAATGTCTTGTCGTTTTGCGATCAGTTGGAAAAATTTATCAAATACATCGGGAGTGTTAGAGATCTGAATTTTGTGACCTACGAATACCCGAGGTGAGCGATAATTTTTGATTTTTTTCATTTTCTTTATTTTTATCTCTTATTTTTCGAAAAAAGATTCTCGACGATTTCTCAGAAACGGTATCGATTTTTTTGTACAGAATCCTACAGGATCGCTTAGACACCGACGTTATCGAACTGGAGACTCTGCTGGGCGAAGTTAAAGAGGGTTTGGCTAACGCGGAGCGTCTCAAGACTCAGAGAAAGTCGATTAAAAGAGAGAAGATATCCGTGAAAAAGATTTTAAAGAGAATGCGAGAGGATGGTGGGTTGATAATGTAAAATCTCCATACATCCATGTATATATTTTGCTTCGTTCTTTTTTTTTTTTTCTTTTTTTTAAATACAAACTTTCAGAAGTACGAGAAATGGAGTGCGTAATATCCGTATATGAAAAGCCCATGTTCTCGCGGTGGGAGAACTTGAAGACAACGCAGAAGCCGGAAGTTTTCGAAGTAATGCTAACGGACATAAAAGTAATATTTTTTATCCCCCTCCGTAGACCGCATCAATTTCCGCCTTCTACTTACTCTCGTTCACGCAAAGCTGTTCGTTGTCTATTTTTTTATCAGGGTAAACAACTAGCTTTAGACAACCTGGCCGTTCTCGTTACCCGAAAACTGAACCAGATCCAAGGATTTCAACCGTTGAAAAACGAAGATGTCAATCAGAAAAATTCGTCATTGATTATTAGGGAAAAAACTGTTATCCCACTTCCGTTTCCCTCCTTTTGTACCCCAATTATTCCCATCCCCATACCCATACCGCCACCGCTACCCCCGCCGCCCGTATCTCACCTGCCGAAAAGATCCTACCCACGGCGTTTGTCCATTCAAAAACGTCGGCGGTGAGAAATATCGAAGATATTTAATGATTATCTTTTTTTTTCTTCTATAGATGAAAAATAAAATGAAAGGAAGAGTGAAAACCTTTCTTTCTTTTTTTTTAACAGACTAGAAAGACGCGATGAAAATTTGGAGGGAGGATCGCAGAACGTCGATAATCTATCTTCGGTTTCGCTGACGCTTACCGATTTGCCTAATAATTTGACTAGCAATTTATACCCGACGGTAATGACTCCGATATGTAATTCTGATCAGGATGTTGTCTTGGATAATAACGGGGCTAATATCACTGTGAGAAATTGTCCAAACGATATCACCCTGCTCAATATAAACGAGAACAATAATGATAATAATAATAATAACGAAGATCACGGATTGGGATCAGAATTTCAAAGCGAGATGCGAACAGTTTTACAAGTTAGTTTATCATATTCAAGGGAGTTCAATAGCTGCAGATTATCCTACCTAGAAATATCACTCATGCTCGTTTATGATTCGAGAGATTTTAAAGATAATTTCATTCGAATTAAGTAATAGATGAAATATTTTATCCTCGGTAAATTCGATCCGAATAATTTGTTGCTGATGATTGACAAAAAAAATAAATAAAAATAAAAATATATACCTATATTTACATTCAATAATGATATAGGTAGACGTTATAAAGTAACTGTAAAAGTTTTTAGAAATTTATTTATGAAACTCGTTTAAAAGTTATAAAACTTTTATTTTACTCTTTTCTTTAAGGCAAAACAAAACTTTCTGTATTCTTGTGGAAAATCTTATTTCACTTCATTAGATCGAGTTTCAAATTTGATTCACTTGTAAAAGCACGTCTTAAATTTAACGAGAGAGAGAGAAAGATAAAAAAACACAGTTTTCATCAACTTTTCATCACTAGAATCGGTCGAAAAAAAATTTTGTTCTTTAATTTTCAAACTGTTTTTTTTTTCCTTTTTTACTTTTTTCTTTTTTTTCTCCAGCTAATAAACTCCCTTCTTAATTTAGTTGATTATGCTAAACGATTTGCACCTTCTTTCAGGCACTCTTTGGCGATCTTAGATCAGCCCCAATGCTCCTAGGCACCGAAAGTACATCTAGCAACGTGGCAGAGGCAGAGAACACGTCAAATCCCAATAAAGAAATTGAATTATACGCATTGAGAAAAGCTCAATGAAGATTCCCGCTTATAAAAACAATATGACTAACATTTGCGGTATTTTTTTTTCTCCACTATATCATTTTGTGTAGATTTTTCAGTAGATTTTATAAGTAGAAAGAGATAATAGAAATTCTGATGTTTGAAATTAACTTTTCCCTTTCCTGTAGTACCTATGGTTCTATCTTACATCTATATTCAAAGAAAATGAACGAATTAATGCAGAAACAGAGGAAATAAAATTATAATTACTGCTGACCCCGTCCGTAATGATCCAAGGTAATTTCGGAAGGAAGCTGAGAACCGCGTCGGAGAATCTGTTGTGGGGAACGTCGTGTTCGAGGAGAAGGACTTCGTTCTCAGTTTCTTTATCTCCAACATTGCCCAACGCTCGAACAAAGTGGCCTAAGGGGTACCTAGAGTTACGAGGCCAAGAATCTATCGCAACGATTATCCTCTGCTTGATTAGAATTTCCGATTGACGAGTTTCGATTCTAACTCTGGGTATTTTTCTCTCTGCTGGTACGAATATGTGCTTCACGTTCTGAAACAAATTGAGTAAACGTGAAATTTAATATTTTCCTTCAGTTTTCAATTAGTATCTAAATAATTGTTATGCTGTGATTAGTCGATATATTCTTCAATATTCGTATGGGTATCAATCAGAATATTAAATAACACGTGTTGAAGGCGTATTTTTAAAGAGCCATCGTTTCCCAAAGCAATTTTTCAATAAAAAATAAGCCACGAGTCAGAATTTATCAAACTTTGTCGCTCCAAGTTAGATACGGTCAAAGTAGAAGCCTGGATTTAACATTCTTCAGTTCCTGATAGTTCAGAAAACAGACAAGTTTGTTAATATTGCAAGAATAAGTCGACTAATCCATTTTTTTCATATGAAGTATTTGAATTTAGTGATCATTCTTCAATTTTCTAAAAGTTGTCCATTATTCAGCTTTCTCACCCCTTTCACGAGACTAGGCTGTAGGATGCCACAATATTGTCGCCATTTTCGTCTGATAATCCCAACTACAACGCCCGTAGGAGTTCTTTCCACATTTTTTGCAAGTTTAGTAGCCTTGAGCACATCCTCATCTTCCAGTGAGTCTCCAGGGTCTTCTTCTTCGTCTTGAATGACCAAATCGCTGGGTGCGCTCCATTGATCTTCGGGCAGAAGTTCTAGAGCCACAATATCCCCGTCCACAGCTCTATTCTGGGCGATTCTTCCTTGCAATAAAATCTGAAACGAAAAAAAGAGATTTGAATTTCTCAGAGAGCCGTAATAAATTTATAAAACAACTACACAAACTTTTAAACAACAAGGCTCACAAATTTTTCTCTTCCTTCTACATTGACGCTCCCTTCCAAGAAGTTTTCTCTCGAAGCTAAAAACGACCCCTGCAATAATCTCCCGCTCTTTATACCGTCGTGAATTTGTGCTGGCGTTAAATGCAGAGGAAACAGCGGCGTTCTGCTCTCTCCTTCGAGATTATAACTTCGCTTGCATAGCTTGTCCTGCAATAACCCAGCGTCTGTCAATGAGGCGACGTAGTCTTCCACTGCAAGAATAGAAAAACAACAGTTTATTATCATTAATTGACAATTTTAAGATTATATTCTTCATTTCTCATGCCTTTCCAACGATATATCGTATTCTCATTATTCAAATCAGAGATTTATCCTATAGATTTGCTATTTTCTTACTAGAGGCAGCATTTACGCCTTCGTTAATCGCTTTATCCCTATTGGCCGCATCGTCGGTGAGCAAAACTACTTCAACTTTTTTCTTATCTCGACGAACGCCTGCGTTTATGTGGCTTTGATACCAGCCAGCTGCGACTCTGATCGCTCGATCATTCCGGTCATTTACTTTCTCGCCTGGTTCACGTTCTAGGTACGTATCCCTACGGGTAGGAATAAAAGCGATTAAGAATATTTGGAATTGGCTTTTGAACGGAGAATCGCAGAGTAAAGAGGTTTGGGAATCTCACTTGTGATGCTCGTTCACAAATACATAGAATTTTCGCTTTGGATCGCTGATAATGTCTCTAAGTTTTTTGTAGACGTTAGAACTCCTGTGGCGAACCTCTTCCAGCACAGTTTGTAAGATGATTACATTGCAGAGGGTGTCTTCTTCGAGAATGTCGATCTTTAAAATAATTAAAATTATTACATCAATGTTTATTAATATAATGGAAAAAGTATAGTGTTGATGAATACCTGGTCGAGAACGACATTGGTGTCCAACAGCAGGTAGTGCGCCTTTGGATAGAGCGAACTTGTTGACTCAGGATTTTCGTCTAGGACCAAATCCTTGCTTTTGTGTTGACATTTCGAGCACAAATTTGAACCACACCATATATCATCCCTTAGATAATGCTCCCTGACGATCTGTGAAACGATATCGAAGTAAACGCGTTTATATAACCTCAAAGCACACATCTGTATATCGTGTATATTTTAACCGGGGATTTATGTAATCGGATTTTGATTAGTAATTAAAATACCTTGAGGATGTTGCCTCTCTTAGTTTTTCGGAAAAAAGTCTTCGTGGTCAACATTGCGAAAATAAAGCGATACTTGTTGGACTTTATGTTTAACCTAAAGCACGCGATTCACATGCTTAATAATGTTCATAACCTCCAATATTCACGAGAGTTAGCGTCAACACGGTATGTCTGGAATCTAGATTTCTACCCGCAGGTCGGAAATAATTATCTTTTAGATAAATTTCGTTCAGATAATAAGTTCGAAAGAAGTTTTTAGCGCTCGGTCAATTAAAAGATTATATCCTATCAGAGTATCATTCATTTAATATTTGGTATGATTCTTTCATTCAGTGAAGTTTTGTGCGTCGGTCAGGAACACAGAGAGGCATTGCATGAATGGGGAATTCACTGTAGCTATAGGTATATGCATTCTTTCAATTCAATTTATACGCATTGATATACTATGTATAATACCCAGTAGCGTAGCTGGGTGGACAAGGGCCCCGGTGCATAAGGAAAATATCGGCCCCCCCATTTTTTTTTATAGATAGGGATGAGATAGGAATACAGTGACTTGCACTCATCCTGAGTAGGATAAGTCCATAAGTCACCTGTATCTTGGGGACATAAGGTGTAAAATCACTATCTCTTTAGCAAAAGACAATAACAATAATTGAGGAACGATGCAGATTTTAATCCAAAAATATTTATTATATAACAGATGAGACCAACATACAGAAAAAGTAAGATTGACAGATTGTTGATAAAATTTCCAGTCAAATTCACAGTCGCTTGCGCGCTTTAATTTTTGCAAATTCGTCTATCATTTCATTCAAATCCAAGTTTGATGCAGCCTTGTTTTCAATTGCAATTAATGATAAATGTCTGAGTCGATCTTGCGCCATACCGTTTCTCAAATAATTTTTTATAATCTTTAGTTTACTGAAAGATCTTTCAGCTGCCGCAGATGTGATAGGTATAGTATGAAATAGTAACATTGCTGTATACACTTCCGTAAGGTCACATTCCAGCACTCCAAATTTCGTTATCACTTCCTTACAAAATTGGTGAATTGACCATGTGTCGGTTAATTCAGGAAGGACCAGATGATAAATATTAATGAACTGAAGGGAAAAATTGGTTCCTATTATATCGGAATATTTCATCTGAAAGTGATCACATTTTTTGAGTAAAGTTGTTTCATCCATGCTGAGCAAATTTTTTGGAGTTAAAAAGTCGAACGTTTTACAAACTGCACTCATACCATTGAAACGCGTCTCTAACTGAGTGATTATTATGTCCAGTACATTGTTGAAAACAGTGATTTTAAAGATTTCTTCCCGGTTTTGAAATCGATGGTCAGAAGCCAATTCATCAGAATGCTTTTTAGTTTTTCTTTGTCGCTTTTGTGGAAAAGTGGGATCAATGTCGTATTTTTTCGCAATTTCACTGGCCTTGCATTGAAATGACTCGAAGTCATTTCTGTACTTTTTCAATTTCTCTGTGGCTTCGTCCAAAGCCTTACTCGCCTCGTCTAAAACGATATCACGTTTTTGCAAAATTTTGGAAACGTGATTGATGTCGTTTAATATACGGTGCATAAATTCGCAAAGAAACACAAACTCAAAATTGAGCATTTTTGATTTTATAATTCCTGCCTCACTACATTCGTCTTTACTGGGACTCTTCAGCGTTATTTCGGATAATGCTTTGATAATATCGAAAAAACGAAGTTTGATCGCAGATATTGTGTTAACCCTACTGGACCATCTTGTCGGATTCAATTTTTTCAAGGTAATTTCCGATTCGCCAGTAAATTTCGATAAGAGGTCCCAACGCTTAATGCTGTTTCCAAAGAAGTTATATATGTCTTGCATTATTGCAAAGAATTTCTGAATTTCGATAGAACCTCGAACGGCATCGTTTATCACCAAATTTAAGTTATGACTGGCGCAATGTATGTACTCGGCGTTTGGCTGTATATCTTTAATTTGCTTTTGTACACCATTATACGCGCCACTCATTACACTTGCCCCATCATAACCCTGACCGACACACTTTTTGAAATCAAGACTTTTTTCGGAGAACAACGTAGTCACTTGATTGACCAAATCCGCAGCGCTGTGTTTGGTGACTGGATAGAAACCTAAAAAAACTTCTCTTACCTGGATATCGATTGGTTGCCCATTCTCCGATCTGTATATTACTGCATATCTTACAACAACACTTAGCTGATCCACCTTCGATATGTCCTGCGTGGTATCCATGATGATAGTAAAAAACGGTGACGCCCTAATTTGATCCAACAGATGATTTTCAAGTTTGGTGCCCAAACACTCGATCATTTCATTTTGAATTGTTGCACTCAGGTATCTTGTTGACCCTAAAAACATTAGGAATATTTCTAAAAATTATAACATGAAAACATATAAATTTAAGGGGGTAGTTTGCCATTTCAATGACTATCTTCAATAATTGTTTTGTCTTGCTAGTATGGGCCATACCAGCAAGATTTACCATTAAAATTTTTTTTTTTTAAATCTGTATTACTTTCAGACCTACACTTTTACGTATCACAAATTTCAGATCAATGAATAAATTTTACTATGAGAAAAAAAAAATATTTAAAAAAGTAATTGAAATGGCAGACTACCCTTTGATAGCAAAATCAATTGTTACCTTTGGGCATATCCAAAACTTGACGCAAGATGTGGTCGTATCTGGCAATAAGTTGTACAATTGAGAGAAAATTTCAGTGGTTTCCTTCCTCACGCAAATCCTCTCGATGTCCTCTCAAAGCCAAAGAACTCTTCGCAAGAGTAATTATGATATCGAATAATCTCCGAAGAACCTGTCTCCAAAACGATGTTTCTTCGCGAATTCTATTTTCAAGTTCCTTGTCAATGGTCGAACTTTTTTGCCACCTCTCATATATAGCACATGCTTCAATATGGCCTTTCGAAGAACAATGTTGTTTGACTCTATCTGATAAATGCCTCCAGTCCCGAATGCCCGTGCACCATACGTTTGTTTGCGAAGCAAACAACCAACACGGTTGACAATAGGCAGCATCCAGTATTTTTGAATAACACATCCAAAACCGATCAACTGGTCCATATTTCGACGTAGAAACATAATACGTTTCAGAAAAGCTCCTGTTGTCCTGGTGGGGGTCTTTTGGAAAAGGTCCTGAAGGCTTTAATGGTCCCATGTCAAAAATTAGACGTTTTTCGATGTCGTCTAATTTCTTGTTTATGAAGTTCCCCAAGTCATTTGAAGTTCCAAAAACTTTCAAAGATATAGAGTCACTAGAGATCGATGGTTCCTCTACTGCAGGTTGCACAGAGGCGTCGGCGTGGTCGTTGGGGGCAGAAGCCGATGGTTCCTCTACTGCAGGTTTCACGGAGGCGTCGGCGTGGTCATTGCGGGCAGAAGCCGGTGCACTTACAGTCATCGAATCTCGAGCTTCTCGAGCAGGCTTCGTAAAGAAACTGTCCAGCTTGGGCAACTTTTTTTTACTTTCTTCTCTCTCCTGTCGTTGTTTCCGTTTTGAAGCACCACTTCGTTCCTTTTTGCGATCCATAATTTTTAGTTTACACTATCGAAACTTACACGATACAAACAATTTTGTCGAATAAGTACACCCAAAACGATTCTTTTAGAGCAAAAAGGAATCGCTAGGGATATACATACATGATACATGGATACTGTTTGCCGGACGTCTTAGTTATATTTTATCTCTTCGCTGAATTCCGTAGTCTAAGTTGAAAAGGTTTTGCGAACGGATACGGTCATTGTATTATACAATGTAGTTGAGTTATATGTACGGGCATCGGTCGGTGATAGTTATTCCTTATAATATTTTGCATTTACTCAAAAACACAACAAACAAAAGGAATGCTCACTAAATCACTTGAAACACGTTACACGTACAATAAATAATAATAAGTCTTCATATTGTTCATAAATTGAAGAAACGTGATCGCGGAATCGCCGCTCAATTGAACCTATCGCGGACTGCAAACGGTAGACTACAATGTGGAAAAATATGCACCTACGAAGAGTTTAGCGAATAAAAAACGCTCAGGACGTCCCCGTAAGACAACGATTGCTCAAGACACGACAATATCAATAATAAATAATAACAATTGAATAATAATACTAAATTTCTCTGCATGTAAGATAGGTCCTTAATTAATCTTAATCGATATAAATAAGTAGTATTGAAACTCCTAATTCAGAAGTTCGGCTATTATGAATTTCCATCAAACATGAAAAGAAAAAAAAAAGGAAACTCAGGGGGCCCCTTGGGGCCCCCTGAGCTTTGGGGCCCTGGTGCACTGCACCGCTTTGCCCTATGGTAGCTACGCCACTGATAATACCTATGTATTAGGGAAAATGGGATATGAAAGTTTTTTATTTTATTCGCCTCCGTCTTTTAATTCTATCATAAAAGTAGTTTCTGATGTGTGTCATGGGGTATGATAAGTAGTACGTGTGTATTCATTCTTCGAATCAAAACATTGAGTAAGGTCAACGGCTTGAACCCTCGCTTTTGTTTTGATCACGTGGGTTCGTTTCGACTCGCGATCAAACCTGCGACCGGCGACGGTTTACTGGTTAGCGTATCTCTTGAAATTCGTTTAATTACGTATTAAAAACAGGTTTAAGGTGTATGTCGGTTTGAAATAGTGATTATAAGTCTAGTATCTGATAAAATAAAGCCATTAGTCCGATAATGTTCGACAATTTCAAACATAAAGAGCTTTTTCGTGAATTATTACGCTACCCTGAAACCGTCGACTATCGCCGATGGTTACTTGTTGATTATTTCATTGCGGTGTTAGTTTGACTTTGAAAGTGGCAAGTTTCTTTGGTATAATTGATCAGTGAATGTGTAAGTGTTAGTGTTAGTGTTAGTGTTAATTGAGAAGCTATAACCTCGGATTACCTGCGTCGACAAGAAGAAAAATCGCATGAAGTATTCTTTTCAACAATCTTTTACATCGCGCAGGACGAGTATCCCACGACTCATAACCATACAGGTACAGGTATTTACATTAATAACACAAATTGCAGAAATAA
This sequence comes from Tenthredo scrophulariae, assembly GCA_963978835.1. Lineage (NCBI taxonomy): Eukaryota > Metazoa > Arthropoda > Insecta > Hymenoptera > Tenthredinidae > Tenthredo > Tenthredo scrophulariae. The sequence goes on from OZ022228.1 coordinate 593,732, forward strand.
TATCGTTTTATTATTCAATATTATACAATAATATATGTAAATATTAATATTATCACATGTGACAAATCTTTGACACCTTACAATATCGTATAATACGTCTAATACACTCGCCGTTTTTTCTTCACGCTTTAGCTTTCGTCGGTTAGACTCTGAACGAATAGAGTATTACCACCCAGCTATTATAATAAAACTTTCGACATAAGACTAGGAGATACTGCTGCGAAGAAAATAAATTTTCCGTTAAAAATAATCTAACTCTAAAGCTATGGTATGAAATACGAATCAAGCGATTATTTCAATGGCGGAAAAAGCGAGAAATTGATAAATGGCACGTATTGAAATACTATATTTACACTGTTCCTGGACTTGTAATAAAAATTCAGGCTATGCTACGCTGTGTATAAAACCCTCGAGTAACACCCTCAACTGCACCCCTTGTAATCATTTAGCTAAATGTTTTTATATCAAATAATAAACGACGAGTAAAAATAGGAACAAAATTACTTCCAGCGATGACTCCACATCCATTTATTTTCATCTTATATATCGTCCATATTTTCTGTAGCAAAATATTTGAAAATTTTTTGGCACGCGTTACCTACCCACGTATTCTATAACGTCTGCTTTGACAACCAGCACCTCGTACTCCATGAAAGCTCTCTCGCCTCCGTTAAACGGTATGTAACAAACACGGTGATTAGGTTGTATCTTTCCAATGTAATATACACCCTCGTGAAGTACCCTTCCAACAAACAGTACAAAACCGTCCTCTGTTTCGCCACCCGGTAATGCGTGCAGAGGCACAGTTCCCTGCCAACTTTTAACCCAGCTTACGTTGCGCCGGCATAATACTTGGAATTCTTTTTTTTCGTGCACCGCACCGCCCCATGCGAGAGTGCAACTTCTTCCTCTCACGCTACCAGGGGTTACGGTATTACTGTGATGAGCTCGTCCCACGTAGAGACCGTCTTCAGATGCGCTTACGGCATTCCTAGGGAATCCATCCTCGGAATTACAGTCTATCCAGTAGCTGCATGTCGATGCTAAAGAGGCTTGAACTGCCGGCAGAGAAGCCTTGTAGTCTGCGGAGAGAATGTTTGTCAAATCTTGGGCTTTTTTTTTTTCTAGTCTGCAGACTTTTAGTGAAAACTTTTTTTTCTCAATTTATCTCTGTTTGAAAGGGATTTTTAATAAGGTCAAGTTCCAGTCTCACTTTCTAGTGTCCATTCTCCCGTCGCACCCCAGGCTGTACTTAGGCCTATAAAATTAATCACGACAGGCTCGCAGTCCTTGTATATCATCCGGGTATCAAAATCCTGGCAATATACTTCTAGGAGACCGTCGCACCACCATCTGCAAGGAATCATGCCTCGATTAGTGTTCAATCCATTTATTCAAACTAATGCCTCGACTAGCTAGCTTACAAAGTTTCTTTTTCTACATTTTTACACCTACTTAATGGACACGCTGCGTGGTGAGTCACGGCTCAGTATATTGAGTGTTTCTACTTCAACGACGTCTGGTTCTGAGTTGTTTCTCTTAATAGCTGACATGGTGTTGCCCCATCCTCCAATGATGATCTAGGAAATAGAAATTAATCGATTTATTAGTTTTCCTCAAATATTTGTAGAAATAAAATTAGATTCGTAAATCATATCGCTGAAAACCCGTCCTTTTTACATGAAATACCTACTCTTGAGATTTTTCGGAGATACACTGCAATAGGAGGAAAAAAAATTTACCGCGAAATTTCGCAAATCGCGTTTTACTCAAATGGAATTATTCGAAGGCTTTGGGGCAGTACTTAAAATTGAGATCGGAACCTGGGGTTTTGGCTACACTTGTTTGTGTATATTTAGAGACGTCCTAGCCCGTGAGGGAATTGAAATTTGAAAATGATCAAATCAAAAACCACCCTAATGTTCATACAAAATTTACTTTCGCATTTTACCTCGTAGACTTCAGAGTCTTCTCCTAGATGAGTTCTCAACGCGATTCTAGCATCATGGGCCGCTTTCACACTCAGTCTGACATACCGCGTTGATATTGGATAGTAGTAATAATCCAAACTGTCGATAGAGTTGAATCTGACTATAATGAAAAATGAAAGCAAACTTCGTTACTCACACGGATTATTTACAATTTATATACCCCGTGTATTGAATGAACAGGAAAGTCGAGTCGTCGTATAGAGGAATGTACGGTTCTGTTAGTGTTGTCATAGATATATGTTGCAAAGGTCGGAATTTACACCAATAGATAAGACAGTAGACGCATTCTCCGATTTACCGCTAGCTACAAACGCCTGTATTTCTTCTAAGTACTGGGAGAAAAATCGGCAAATTTATTCACCACGCAGTACGGTTTCATTCACTAGGTTAACGACGCCGATTCAAATCTGTTTACCATTTTTATGAATGACTTTGCCGACATTCCTTTTTCTGTGATGCAGGTACTATGATGCATCCTAGTATAGGTATATGTATTGCCATGATAGCCATGGGCCAGCTAATCGTGGTCTCGTTATTCAACCGAACGTATTATGCCGACAATTCCTGTTCATAATTTTCTGGGGCTCGTGGATTGTATGGAAATGAATTATATCCTAAGAGTAAAGGGGTACTCACGGGTCGTCATAATGCTCGCTTATGCTCGTCTGTACTTGGCGTCTGTCGACTGACGTCTCTGAATACATATAGACAGTTATAATTCGTCTTTAGCTTTGTCGTGGCCTCGACCCTCGATTATCGACGCGAGATTCTAGTCGACAATATGGCCGCGTAGCCGAAGCGTTTGAAATATGCCGCGAAACGAAATTTGGGAAAAATCTAACGATTTTGGGTATCGGGAAAATTGAACTGATTTATTCTTCTCGACACGATTTTATTGCTCCCATATTTCATCTCTGACAAATTCAACATTCAAACTATGTAATGGGAAATTAATATATACTCCGTGATTTCAGTTTTTTTAGTTCACTTTCCCCGCGCCGTACTGGTCACGAAGTCTCTTGGATCTATACTCAGCAGTCGTTCGGTACTTAGATTTTCGAAACTTGCAAATTCGCTGCGAATGTTATCTCGACAGAGTTTCATCTCATCCTTCAATTTTCCGATTATATTCTTCATTGTTTTATTCGATTTTTTTATGTACTCATAAGCTGCGATATAAGGATGTTGAAAATGAATCATCGACGCCTAATTAATATTATTATCATTAATTTTTAATAATTTAACCATCCCACCTTCTTCTCTCTCCGTTTCATCTTTCTTCAAGGCAGCCTTCAGCTCTATCAACGATTTCAAAATCCCAGGACGACATGTCTGTAGAATTTTATCGTGAACGATTATCATCTCACCGAACCTTTTTTCATCCTCAGCTATGTAGGCGTCTAATTCTTTCACTGCGCTTACCAATTTGAACCTATTCCGCGGATTAGATGTTGAGTAATCTTCCTCTTCAGTCGACATCAAGACTTGATGTATGAATTTGCATAGTCATATTCTTCAGCCCACCACTCGCTACGAGTCGAATCGATCGGACGGAAAGAAGTACTCCGAGTTTGCTCTGAATACAGATATCAAGAATCGTACAGGAAAAACAATAGATTCGTTCGTTTTACACAATAATCGGGCTGCGCTGGGAGTTTCAGATCGGTGAATACTGGTCTAAGCTTCAAGGTGATTGGCTCAGTGCAGCCCGATTTGTGTAAAACGAGGCAATCTATATATTTACCTATAGCGTTAAATCAGGAAAGATTACACTTGTCTGAATGAATTGAGAATTTATTACCACATACCTATATATGCGGAGGATGATGGAAAGTAATCAACTGTACGTTGAAAATTGAGATAATTTATTGCTGCGTGTTTGCCAATGTTTTTTTTTTTTTCCTCCCTCCTACTCGTGTATCTACCCGTATTCTTCTCCGACTATGTAAACCTCCGTTATACCTTATCAGGTATTATCTCGTCCTCATTAAACTTTACTATTTATTCATTCGCAACTCCTATCAGCTTTGTAATAATACTTTTATCATTTTGATAACGATTACGCTATTTCAGGTTAAACTTTATTACACATGAGCGTAATTTTCTACCCCATATTAATTGCGAGTCTAGCACACGTCTCTTTCGTGTTTGTCGATGAGAATAACACTGCAGCGCAAGGCTGGTTAGGGCTATGATTCGGTCAATTGGATATTCAAGCGAACCCTCCGTTGCTAACGATATTAGTCCGGCCTCAGGGTTCGATCGTGTCGGTTGGTCCGTCTTCGTCAGAGTTCCTCGATTCATCTACGCTAAGCTAGTCCCAAAACTGCATCTACTGCACTATGGGTGATATTGGATCTGATGTGTTGAAGCCTGGTCAAATGATCAGGCCAAAAGCTGACACAAACACTGCCACCGATATGGTCGAACGTTTATACGGATTGAAAGTGCAAAAGATCGTCGAACTCAACTCATACGACGATAAAAATTTTCACGTTATTTGCGAGCGCGAATGCGACAATCCTTGGATCGGAGAAACACCGGGCGATGGCTACGTCCTGAAAATCACTAATTCGTTAGACTCGAAGAAGACGAGTTTAATCGAGGGGCAAACGGATCTTTTGATATTCCTAAACGACAATAACATAAACTGCCCGTTGCCCATTAAAAATTCAAAGAGCCAATACTATTCTTTGGAAAGTATTGGCGGAGGGCTGGATAGGTATGTCGTTAGATTGCTGACTTATTTACCAGGGAAACTACTCTATCACGTAGAAATTTCTGACGAGCTGCTCGTCGACGTCGGACAGTTTACTGCCACAATTGATGAAAGATTAAAAAAATTTCATCACCCCGCCTACGACAAGCTGGAATCTTTGTGGATGTTGAAGTCCGTGCCAAAGCTTAGAGACTTCGTATATGCGGTGGAGAATGAACAGAGGAGATCCATGGCGATGGAAATTATCTGTAAATTCGAGGAGGATGTGATTGAGAATATAGACAAGCTGGAAACTGGAATGATACACGGAGATTTGAACGAACAGAATATTCTCGTAGATGAGAAAGGCGACACTGTAATCGCGGTTCTTGATTTGGGGGATTCGCAAAAATCATGCTTGATCTTCGAGCTCGCGATCGCAATGTGCTACATGATTTTAAAGGCGAAGGATATAAGGAGGGGGAAATATATTCTACAGGGGTATCAGAGGGTTAGGATACCTACGGAGTTGGAGATGAAAATTTTGAAAATTTCTGTCTGCGCTCGACTAGTTCAGAGTTTGGTACTCGGTGCGTATTCGCATCTGAACGATCCCCAGAATGGCTATCTTTTGGGAACCCAAAAACCCGGATGGGCCATATTAGAGGAACTTTGGCCGATGGACGACGAAGAGGTTTCAAGAATTTGGGAGTGAATTGATTCGGAATGGGACAAGCCTTTATCGAAGTATATATGTGCTGTCGGAGGATTAAATTTGACTTTTTTCGCAGTGCACAGTATACATACTTTTAAATTTTATTCGTCATTTTAATATGTATATAGGCAGTTACATATTTACATAGATATATATTGTTGAATCATAACACTCTTCGTACAATTAATGTATAATAATCATTTTACATAGCTAGATCGTATTATATACAAAAACTTAGACTCTATAAGAAACGAAATGAATATCTTATATTATATATCATCATTTATTATTATAGCTTATTTACGCTTCAATAATTCCAAAATTCAGCTACATATATATAACTGCGTGTCGAATCAATGCGATTTTTTCCCAATTAATTCACTCGAGTCGTGGATCGATTTTTTTTCTTCTTTCTCAACAATTTTTATAATCTTCTAATATTGCGTGAATAAAAAACAAATTTTTAACACCCCGCTTCCAATAATCTCAACATTTTTCTTAAATACTGTATTATACATACTAAATGTGTGTGTGTGTGTGTGTGTATGTATGTGTCTATCGTGTATTTATATTTTTAATTGTACGTTATACAATGTTACATTCGGCCATTAGGGCATAACTGGACGGACAAAAAAGTTAGTCCAAAATTGGCAAATCTTGTATTCACAGGTCTCGATCGTATGGTACTACCTGTTTAGCCTTACAAATAGCTAAATTAGTTACAAATGAACCGTCCGACCTCCGGCACTGTCGTTTAGGTACCTCCGTCCTCCACCAAGCCCCCTGTAGCAGTACCGCATCTACTGACTGACGCGACGCCTTAGCGTCGATTCTACTATACCGACAGAATAATCACTATACCGGGTGATTCCTCGCTTACGTCGCAGTGATTCATCATAGTGATATATCATATATATAGATATACAACTATGTGCTCTGACGATCCGCTACCCACATCACTGCGATGTCAGTGAGGAATCACCCGGTACTATTCCATGGCGTTGCGACGTCTAGACAGAATGATTCATAATAAGGCAATATTCCTCCGTGCTTTAATCTATTCTTCGACAATTGCTCAGTCAATCCATCTGAAACTTAGCATAACCAGTTGTCAAATCATACACTCGAACATATAATTTCACCAGAATTTACGGCGATTTAGTTCTATGGGTTTTGCAAATATTAACGTACGTAGGATCTGTTTTCCCATATGCGACCGTGTTGGATTTGTAGATTTCAAAAATTCATAGCTACTAAATTATCCGGTGTAAAATTCGAAAATAATTAATACGTATCATTATCCTATCAAGAACTATGATTTATAAAATTTTTAAAAATTTTGGCGAATCCTGAATATCCATACAGTTATGCCTTAATTCACATCTAAGGTGCTTCTTCTCAACATTCTCTCCTCGTTATTAATATTCATTTAAACACTATATAGTTTTCTTAGACTCGGCTCATTTTGGCAAACCATTTTTTATTTATTTATTTATTTTTTCTTTTTATTTTTCTTTTTATTCTCTTCTGTTTCGTCTAGGTATTATATATATAATTATATATATATAGAGGCAAATTCGTTGGTCGCAGAAATTTATTTTCAAATATTCTGTGAGTCCGGTTAATTTTCAGTATAATATAGGTAATATATATATATATATATATATATATACATATATATTATTATATATAACCGCGACAGAAAATTTTGTAAATAAATTTTCGCCAGAGATTCTTAACAAAATATTATATTACAATAACCTTTATATATATATATATACTTTATTGCTTACAAACTATATTGGCTGCATTATTATTATTATTATTATTATAATTTTTTTTTCTTTTTTCACCAATATATATATACCTATATATATAGCGTATATTATTTATAATATATTTATATGATAATACAGGCGTTTATTAATTCATTTTTTTGGGTTTTTTGTGTTTTCTTTTTTTTTTATTTTTTTTTTTTATTTTCGTTCATTTAATTTAACTTCTTCTCTATCATAATACTATTTTGTTCCTATAACGTTTTTATTAATATTTACTTTGCATTATCAATTAAATACCTGCTTTAATTTATTCACATCGGGGTTAATATTAATGAAATTCAATATAATTATCGTTTAACGAAAATTATTTAGCTCCCTATAAATATTGAGCCCCTTCTGTATCCTATATATTATAAACTCTCGCACCTCGCTCTCTCTCGAGAAAGAGAGAAAATAATGTTCAGAAACAGAATAAAAATAAATAAATATAATAATTAGAAACAAGAAGCTTTGAATTATCATTTTTAATGCCCCTGTGGGAGTGGAATATACATATACATACATATATATATATATATATATATACATATATATATATATATATATATATATATATATTTATATATATATAACAGTACGAGGTTACAAGCCCGATCTATGGTCACGAAGTATTGCTCAGTCTTGAAAAACGATCTTTAGTTTATTAGTTTATTTATGTAACTTTAGAAAATTCGTATATAGGTAATAAATAAGATGATAAATATAATAGAGGAAAAAATTGAGAATCGTAGCGAAATCAGTAATAATAAATCCTTGATCGATTCAATCACGAATTAATTTACCCAATATATTATTATTATTATTATTATTATTATTATTATTATTATTATTATTATCATTATTATTAATATTATTATTATTATTATTTTTGTTTTATTACTTAACTTTGAATACTTTTACGTTAAAGCCATTTTCTGTGCGAGTCAAGCACCAACATTGAAATACTTTAATGACGATAATCTCATCAACGTTCGTTTCGAATAGTATATTATCAAATTTTGTTCTTTTCCCTTGAATTTGACCATTCGAATTTTGACAATGGGTAGTATTATTTATTCACTCGCTTGGACAAATGCCCGATATATTGGTGGTGGTGGTGGTGTTGGTGTTGGTGGTATTGGTTGTAATTCGTCGGGACACGGTGCGGAATGTAGTATACTATATATATAAATATATATATATATCAGGGTGGTCCTTAAAAATAAAACTTTTTTGATCCACCCCCTTAAAAGTTTCCTTTTTTGTGTAAAAAAGGATCAAAAAATTTTATTCTTAAGGACCACCCTAATATGTATATATATATATATATATAATATATATGTATAATTATATAATAGTAGATACAATTAGGAAATGCGCCAAATTACACGAAAAGTATAATTATCCTGTTAAAATTACAGCTTCATTATAGTGTTACAGGTTTAATTCGAGTTTTCCGTTTCTGTTTGTTTGTTCTTATTTTTTTTCATTTTACTTAATTTTTTTTTCATTTTATTTAATTTTTTTTTTTTGTAATTTTTTCTCTTTTGGTTCTCTTTTATTCATTACGCTTCTTTAATTACTCAAAATATATATGTATACTTAGTCGAGGCGCAATTATAATTATTCAAGAAGGCCAAAATATTTAATCCGGAAAAAATTGGTGAAGTATATAGGTGTATAGACTATTTTGCAACAAGTCGCTCAACCCATGCTAGTCCCTAAATTATTATTTTAACCTATAATATCTTATTTTTATTTTTATTTTTTTTATCTTTAATTTTAGTTCTTATTCTGTATATAATATAGTATATATATATATACAATATATACTATATACTTATTTATAAACAATACACTGCTGCAAAGTCTTTTTTAATTTTATCGCAAAATTTAGCCAATAATTTTATTACTTAATATTACGAGAGATATTATATTCACTCTCGTCATTCTCCTTTAATTGATTAATTTATTTATTCATTTATTCATTTTCTGTTTAATTTTTTTTTTTTTTTTTTTTTTTACCTTACGTATTCGGTTGTACGATATTCAGCTGAAAAATCTTTTCACTTTCTTTCGACTTTTCAATTCTTGATCCTTGTCTCCCTATATCTTATTATTAGTTTTTAAAATTTCAGTGCTAACCCTCGCCCTCTTACTTCGAGACGATTATACATCATCTTAACTCTTAAGACTGCTGACAGGATTGACAGCATTGTTTTTGGTACAGAGGCACCCGACACATATTCATCGCTTTTACCCTACCGCAAAACTGCGAGAGATCCTTGCACAATTCTGAAAAGTATAATCATCGTCAATGGTAAGTCTGCAGCGCAAAATTTAAATAGAATATACTATGCGTATCATTTAATGCTACAAATTATGACCTAGAATTTCATTTTTACCTGACGCTTGAAGGCAAGGCGATCCTCTGCACGTCTTCATTACAGACGGTCGGGCAATATCCCTACAGGCATTACCTGCCGCCTTTTTAGTACCGAACCAAACGCACTGTAAAATTCTGTATTTTACTCCATCCTCTTCGCAGGATGCAGTGCACTGAAAATAGTTATCGCTCAGTTTTTTTTTTTTTTTTTTTTTCGGTTCATTTTATTTAAAAAATATTTTCTCATCCATTTTTTCTATGAAGTATGTAATCCATAGAAAATCTACTCCACTTGGTTATTCTCGCAGTTTCTTATCAGCCAGGAGAAAAAAAACAATGCTTTTAATATACTCAACTAGTCGAACAGAAATTCTACTCTACTCACTTCCGACCATTCCCCAACGCGCCATACCCCTTTACACACGTCGTTATAGCACTCCAATCTTTGGGGTGGTCGAACGCTCTCGTCACACTTGCTCGAGTCAAGAATGGTCCCATTCTTCGTGGTGTTATTCTCTTCGTAAATAATGCGACAGGTAACGTCTCGCCTTTGCATCGCTGGAACGAGAAAGAAATCAAAGGCTCGTTCGACGTCGTGTTTCTATGATAATTTAAACGAAAATTAAACGCGATAAAATATCAGACCCACCTGTCTGCCAGGTAAAACAACGCGAAGTTTCGCAAGGTGTCCATTCCCCGGTATGCCACTGAGGGCATCTTCCGCCACCGCATGGTCGGACCTTTTCTGGTACCGGAAGACCCGCGTCTTCGCAGAGCGTTGCACCTACCGCAGTTTTTTGTGCTACTTGAGTAGCGTTAGCCGCGTTCATCAGAGGTCTTACTGTGCACTGAGCACCTCTCATCTGAAAATGTGCAAATCAATGCGTCGGTTTGAGAATTAATCTCGATTCGGTCATCAGTGATTGGGAAATCCTTTGAATTACCTGAAAACCACCGCCACCGCAGGTCTGCGAACACTCTGACCAGTCCGTAGTGACCCATTCGAATTTTAGGTCCTCCACCATGCCTGCAGAAAAAAATGTAGAGATTTTTTAAAGGTCAGTTAGTTGCGCTTTCAGATTTGAAAAAAAAAAAAATTTATTCTTCTGCTTACTTCTTCCCAGAATGACGACAGGCTGAAGTGTCGACTGGTCGTCGATGTTTCCATTCTCAAATGCGGTGGAAGTAAATATTTCCCAAGTGTTAACGGTCCCGTGGAGCTTGGTACTCGTCAGTTTTTCCTGTGGCTCTGGACTAGTTGGATTTTTAGTTGATTTTTCTGCCACTTCTCGATCGTCGTTCGTCGTCTTCATGTTTACTTCTTCAGGTGCAGTGGTTCCAATATTTTCCAGCTCCTCTGGAATCTGAGTACTCGCTACTAGCTCCGGATCATTCGTTATAACCGCGGTAGTTTCCACGCCGTTTTCTCGGAGAATTTGGGCCTCGTCGTTCATCCGCTTCTCAGATTCGTTTATTAAAGATTTCTCGAAATCATCGAAAATACTTCCAGCGTTATCAGAACCTCCGCTCTGCTCATCCTCCTCTTCTTTCACCTTGAGAAATTTCCTTTCGAAAATACCTTCGCCTCTCGACTTTGACTCCGGAACGCTCGCGTTCTCGTCCTGTTTATGTTTCACAACTGAAATAAGTTCCTCGACCGGGTCAGCTGATTTTACAGGCTTTTTACCCAGCCGGACTTCCTTCGCGGTCTGAGCCTCGTGCCTCTTCGCGTTCCTTAGGGATTCCTCGATGAAATCTATCGCCGATTTCGTAGGCGCCGGTTTCCTCCTGTGGGTTATCATCTTCGGAGTACTTCTTGGATTGTCGCCATTCTGTAGGGCGAAAATCGCCTCGTCTAAATCGTACGGGTCGTCATCAATGATTATTCGCTCTTCATCGGGGCCAAATTTTTCGTCAGGAATCCCCGTGTTTCCTCGCAGGATGCCAAAGTCGCTGTCGATATCGTCGGCGAAATTTAGTCCCGTTTTACGGTCCCTCAAAGTTCGGGTTGTCGGGGAATCGCCGCTTCTAGAACCCTCTGAAAAATTGGGAGCCATCCTGTGGCCCCGGTTCCCGATCGCGTCACCTTGAAAAGGCCAATAGGCCTAGGGAACGGTGTTAATTACATTTTTTGATAGAAAATAAAAGAAAACGATTTTCATTCAGAGACCGTGGTCGTGCAGATTTTATTTCATCAAACGTAACACATAAATACGTATAAATATAACGGAGTATTACTTAAATATAATAAATTATTATACATATTCTACATAGGTATGTATCAACAGTCCTGATTAGTGGAGCTGTGTCTTGTTTCAAAAATGCATCGTAGAGTTTGGAATTTTTTAGTTATATTTTTTTGATTTTTTAAAAAGCAAAAGAAACAGTGCAGAGAACGTAGAGATACAAGCGCAGCAAGAGGATGCGATACTTATTGAAAAACTGTAAAAAGGAAAGAAAAGAAAATAGAAAAGATACGAGATGCAACGTAACCATTATTATAGCATTAAAAAAAAGCTAAAAACAAATCCAGTTATATTTTTTAATAGAGGTCTGGGTTTATTTTGAGCGGTAGGGTAAAACGGCTTTTAACTAAAAGTTGAGATTTCTTTCGCACGGATATCTCCGTAGGGGCACTCACCTTTAACCTGGATATTAATCCAGTTAAATGTGGCAAGAGTCTTGTTCCTGAGGATACCGTAGGTTCAACCGACTCCTGATAGCCTGGCTGAATATCGCAGCAAGAAAACCCATCACCATAAGAAACCATTAGTCGGTTAGGAGAGAAAAGTAGTGGCGTGTAAAAGTTTAGTCATACAAAAATACGAGGAGCGTTATATAGGTACGAGAAATGTAAAGAGATGAAAAAAGATGGAAAGTTAATTAGTCATTGCACAAATATAATACATAATAAATTGAAAACACTTTTATCATCACCTGATGGAGTGAGGTGACCGTATATTCTCCGTGGATCATGGTAGCATCCGGCGGAATTGGGCTGGGTCTTAGCTGTTTCTTTTTCTTTGGTTTTTTCGTTGGTTTCGGGGTAACTATTCCTTCGGGATGTGCCTCGTGGCTGAAGTCTTCTCCGAAAGAAAACGGACTGCCGTATGCCGGTGCTGGAAGTACGAGACAATAATTAGCCTTTGCTACCACCTTTTGAGGATTTCTTTTAAACCTGGAAACGCACCTGCGTGATCAGTGTGAAGCACTTCACCGGACAATGACGGAGCGGAATCCAGACTCACGTCCTGATGATGTACGGTCTTTCCATGGCGGAGGATCTCTTCGCTGCTCATGTATTCTCCAGGTCTTACTTTTACCAGGAGATGAACCTCGGCTTGAGATTGTCCGGCTGAAATTTAATTCGTAATTAAATGATCATTCGCACATTAACTCGATTTTTATCACTCACCTATACATGCGTAGACACCATTGTCCGAGTAATTTATGTCCACTATCCTGAGCGCACCCTTCTTGCTGATCTTGTACTTTTTCGATTTTCTGAGCTCGATTCTGTCCTTGGTCCATATAATGTGAGCTCTGAAACGAAGGTTTGAATCAGCAATGTAGGAATCCATGGTGAATAAAATTTCGCCAGACTCTTACTTGTCGAATTTCTTCACCGGGCACCGAATCTTCACTATCGAAGTACCATGAAAGACCATCGCCGTTCCCCCGATACGTAAATCGACCTTTTTGTTGGGATCTGACTGACTGAATGACGTGTTTTCGCTGAAGATTATCGGCTGTGCACTGGAGTCCAGGTCGTAGCAAGCCCGGGTATTGCATGGTCTTTGTTCCGGTGGTTTTCGCGTTACACAAGCCGCTTCTGGACGTGGCTGCTGGTGCCCTTGGGCCATAACTTGCTCGCAGGCTACGTATCTCTTTTTCACACCTCCTCCGCAAGTCTTTGAGCACTAGAAACGGTGCATATTAGTACACCTCATTACCTCCATACAGTTGGATGTTCTTTTCTGGAAAAACTAAGATCAAAGAAACAGTCTCACCTTTCCCCACTCTCCGAGACTCCACTTGATAGGACAGTCCAAGATGTTACAGTATCGTCTGTCAGGCGGTGGAGGCTGTGGGCACATGTTGTTTGGCACGTGTACGGTGTTTGTTCCTCCCCTTGCGACCTCGTGTATACACGTTACGTCACGCGTCTGAATACCCAGGCCACAGGGACTCATGCAGGGTGCAAAATCGCTGAAATTCCACCTGAAGGTGAAAAAGAAAAATACATTTTCAAATATCCTTTAATTAGGGGAAATCGTTTTTAAATCCGAATTCCTCTACCTCGGTGGACAGGGATGATCGTTACACGTTCTTATCCTGGACTCTGGTCTAGTTTCCGGTGTGCATAGGTACGGGGTCACCACTCTGCCGTCCGAATCTCTCACGCATGTTATTATCAGCTCTTGAACGCCTGAAAAGAAATCGTAGGGTTTAAAATTCAGTTTTTTTGTTGGAAAAAAAAAAAAAAAAAAATCATCTCACTCACCGCCTAGACAAGAGGCGCTGCAGTGGGTGTAGCCGTTTTCTTTCCACGAGTAGCTAGTGTGAGTTGCGCTACCCGCGGCCACCCTTACACTGCTTTCGTAGCTGCCTCCACCCTGACTCCCTGATGGCGATCTGTAGGGGTCTGTGAGGCTGGATTCCGCGTACGCGCTATCTCTGGGAACAGTGTCTATCCTGTGGGAGAGAATGTTTCCCAGAAGACCGCAAGGATCCATAACGCATTTTTCTGTATCGATGGGCTTTGGCCCCGAACATTGTCTGTCCGGTAGTTTAGCGATTGTTCTACTAAACTCGAGGAATATCTTGCAGTGTACTTCTCTGCGTCTGACACCTTCGCCGCAAGTAACTGAGCACGTAGACCATTCCTCTGCAATGAATCTGAAATCCGTACACGGTTCGAGGTTTTTAGGGGATGGTTAAAATACGGCTCGACGTTTGTTCTTTGCCGTATAGGAATGTACTCGTACTGATGAAACGCGTGCGATATTGCGATTATAGGTATATGTCACTCGAACATCAAAGAGTAACAGAACTCTCGAATGTGGCGAGACCGCAGTTGATCAAAAGTGTACATTTTTATGTATTTCCTCCATTTTTTATTCTTGCTTCTGTTTTTGCGAGTGAAAAATTGAAAGGATAAAACTACCTATGCCAATGAATGAATATTTCTGATACTCTTTCGTCCTCGATAGTGTAGTACGTATAGATCGAGAGATATGAACACAGCTCTCACGGCTACACGGTGCAGCATTTAATTAATCAACTCCAAGCTAATGGTGCTGCAGCGGCATTTCATCGAGAAATTGATTCCCTTATTTACTTCTCACTTGAAATACCGCGATCCCATGTTTGCGGTGGGATATCATCTTCCCATAAAAACAAATTCTAGTTTACTCCGGTACTTAATTTCCCTCAATTACTTATACTCCGATGAAGTAGGTATATAAAATCTGTGATTTGAAAAAAAAAAAAAAAAAATAAATAAAAAATATAAAGAAAAAAAACATTCAACTTCTCTCTCAACGTTCAACATTTATTTTTCACACCCGCATGGTTGTTCACGTGTCAGTAAATTCATTTTACAACAGAATATCTAGTACTGAAATAAATTTCAACGCTCAACGCTTCATTCCCGCAAGTCCCAAGGCGTACCGGCGTCTGACACGTCAGGGTTATTACTACTTGATGCAATGAAATTCAGACTCCTCCTTTCCGTGTTTCGGTTCAGACGGTCGGTCGTTTCGAGGTTGGAAAAGAAGAAAATATAAAAAAAAAACGAAAAAAGAAAATAACAGAGAGAGAGAGAGAGTTTGAAACATGCTCAGCATACAAAGTGGTGCTAAAAATGAGAAAAGTGACTAAGAAAACGAGGTGGAGAAAAATGTTGGTAATTAAATGAATATAACATATATAGAAATGTATTCAGGCATGTACTACGTGCGTATGCGGTATAGATAGAACAATTGCACAACATGTTGTTATATAATTGATCAAATATGAAGTAAATTAGCTATCGTTATTATCGTTGTTATCATTATTATTATGGTTATTATTATTAACGAGGAAATTGAGTGGATAGAAATGAAATAGAGATAGATTAATATAGGATACCTCAGATATAACCAGCCACAGGCAAAGTAGATGGTGTATCTGTCGGAACAGATCAATAAGGCATGAAAGTATTCCATTTCCTATGACTATATGGATTTTCATTTAACTATTATATCTACGGGTTTAACAACTAAGTCAAGTTTTTTTTAAAAAAAAAAAAAGCATTTATTACCACTACATATACGATCTACGACAGTCTACGACAACGTAAGCTAGAAAATAATGAATATCAAAAAAACCGTGAACCACTGTGAGCAACAATAATTATCATCGTAATTAGATCAATTACTAAAACGAAATAACGTAAAAAGAGGATATTCTCGTTTTAAAATACTCACGTTGACTCCGAGGGTATTGGTTGTCCAATTAACTTCTCTGGTACAGGTGGAGGCGGATAGGGTTGCATGAGAGGCTGCGTTAACTCGTCTTCTAAATCAAATGGATTTTTTTTTATTTTTTTTTCATTTATTTCTTATTTTCTCTCTCTCTCTTTCTCTCTACCCGTTCGCCAATTAAAATTCAAGATATAATTTCGCTAATGAAACAACGATAATCACCTATACTTGGCGTCGGGCAAACGACTGATCTACACTCCTGTTCGTCGTTCGGCTTCTCCATCAGATCGCAATCCTTCGACGTGCGACCCTTGCCGTCCTTACAGCTAACCAGACGCGTACGAACTCCTGTACCACAGGAAGTCGAACACTATAACATAACGATTGACAAGTCTTAATTCCGGATCTTATTGTTTTAAAGATGAACGATTCCGTGGTGCGTATAGCCTCGGTACTTTATAGCCACGAAATCCAAATACCCTTTTCTCGATGAAAGAATTTACGGTTCGTTGGTCCTTCGACGGGGACCTCTAGGCACCAGCCGTCTTCAATCTCAGCAGCCTCAAGTGCTTTCAGTTTGGCTCGAGCCACAAAAGCGGGGGTATCTATCAATTCCTGTCTTTCTCGTCTTATATACACTCGCGTTTTGCCCATGGCTCTTTCTTTTTTCTTCCTTCGTTCATCAGATTCATATTCGATCGTTCTCCGAACCTCGTAGGTGGTGTATTACGACCGAATCATTACCAGCCGCAAGTTTCAACAACGCGTACCTATATATTCCTTCACCCGCGCTTACCCTCTTAGACGGAATAATCGGGCCGAATTTTCCCATCCCCCTTGAAAACCACATACCTATAGATATATATATATATTTAATGTATTCATTCACCGGCGAATGCATTGTGTATCAATCAAGACAGATGCCTCATTAATCATTTGTGCGAGTAGGTATGGATTTTGCTCCTACTGCTTCTGAACCTGATGCAGATCTGAAAGTCTACCTGTGTTCGTCGTGTTACGATCTTATCTATGTATAGTACTCGTCTATTATCTGCTATGTATTATCCGGAGTTATGGAAGCTCATTGTCCATCGAGATACTTGCTAAAAGCAAACGAACCTCTTCTTCCAGCTTTCACGTTGAAACGAAACTGACCCGATGCTTTTCATCGAGTAATTAATAATCCCCTGTGAATTCGATCGTTGAATTTTAGCCAACTCCCCCCACATTAATCACCGCGATCCCCCTCTCCGCCGATTGCTCAGAGATTCTCAACCCTTTGCCAAAATGGAAATTAAATTTATAAAACGCAGTGGAGTAAACAGACTGTGGAAATAATTGAACGAAGGAAAGGAATTTGCATTTTTCTTTTATATTTCAATGAAAAATTTGAACACATCTCACCTCAGACCATTCGTTGGTTTCCCACATTGGACAGGAAAGTGTATTGCATGTGTCCTGATGTCTTGGCTTGTGGGAGCCGATGCACATGTGTTCAGAAAGCTGGAATTCGAAATAAAAATGGAAATTTTGAAGGAGAGTTTTTTCTTTTTTTTTTTCTTTCTTTTTTCAATCTCTTCTAAAAGATCTGCATGAGTGGCGCTGGTGCAAAGGGGGTTTATAGTTTCTCGCCTAGGAACGAGATACGCAGGCCGTAAGCGCAATTTAAAAAATATCGCTGTTACGTAAGCGAGGTGGTAAAAGGCTGCCGTAGGAACCTTTTGAACTTCGTATATACTTACTCTGGTGCTAGTTTCATTGCTCTCTTGCGAACAGAATACGGGCCTAGTTCTCGTTCCACCACCACAGCTAGCACTGCACTCGGTCCATTGTCCCGTTGTCCACCTTTGAGTTTCACAGAACAGTACAGGTGATTATGGAACTGTGTAGGTATGGTAGTAAGTAGAGCGAATGAACGAACGAACGAATGAATGAATGTATGTATGTAGGTATGTATGTATGTACGACGAGAAATTTTCCAAGCCCATTATTTTTTTCGCATTGTGTTTGTCTTCTAAACCGAGTTCAATTAAACTCGTTATAATTATTCTTAATAGCTGCAGCAGATATAAGGTAGGCAGAGGCGGATACCGATTTTCTATTAAACACGAGTTGTTTAACGTAAGTCGCGAATTCATTATAAAAAGGGAATTAAAGATACGAGAAATTGTGTTTAACGGTTGATAATTCCGGAACGAGTCGCGATGGGGAGGGGGCTGAAATCTCGGAAGTGGATTTATTTGCGACTTCAAAGGAGTTCAATTATCGTAATTGCGAGTGAAAATCGTAGGAGTAAGGGGTCAACCAGGAGGCAGGAAATAATTTTGTAACCCCCTGGCCGGCGGTAGCATTAACGAAATTGCATTTCGAAACTGCCACCTACTTTTCAATTTTCACTCTGTTTTCAAAGGGTTCGAAAGATTTCTTTTTTTCCAAAAGTGTTTGCATGCGTACGAGTGCAGGACACGCACACAATCACGTCGCCTAAAGCTCGCGCACATCTTTATACCTATATACTGTATTTTTATTTCACTTCAAGTTCTCTCACGGCTTAGCCGTCTAGCCGTGAGCTTTTTTCTTCAAGCTTAATGGGTATCGCGCTCAGTTTAAAGCCGCGCTCCTATCGCCAACCCCTATACCTTATACCATACACGAAAAAACGATCTTATATACAACGCGTTGGCTAGGTCATCGGTTAAATCGCGTTGTCTTTTTCTCAGAGAAATTTATTCATTTATTCATTTATTCATTTATTTATCCATTTATTATTCATTCGATCAATCTTTATGTACGACTCCTTATGTTTTATTTTTTCATTTTTATAATTTTTCTTCTTCTCACCATACACTTACTTTGTCGAACATGGATGATCGTTGCAAGCTACGAGGGACTTGTCTGGCTTTTCGTTTTGATCGCAATAAGAATCCATCACCTCGTCGTCTGTGCCTCGAGTCTTGCAAATAGCCATTGCCATTTTGAAGCCTGTAATCGAATGAATAGTTGTGTGCTTTTACATAGCTTCTATATTTAAAAAAAAAAAAAAAATTTCTTTGCTCATATCGAGTATGGGAATTTGAACGATAGGTTTAAACCACCCCGAAGAAGTTGAGTAACGGTTTTTAAGTAATTCGAGAAAAAGAATATTAATTCGTGAAACGTGTGCCGAATATTATCGGGTAAAGGGGCTGCCAAGCGGACGTGGTAGAAATCCGGGAGAGATGAATTTCTCTGGGAGTGGAAATATCGGTGAAATACGAGGCAACCAGTAATTAGAATCACGCGTTCGAATGCCGGCTGCTGCTTTGAGCTTTACCAAATCCATTACGAACAGCGCACGCGAGTATAATAATGAATTTCCGTTTTTTTTTTTTTTTTGTTTGCATCGACGATCATCATCATCTCCGAGGTATAGCGAAGAGTGTTATATAATTTACAGAAAAAATACTACCAATCATTGTTACTATTGTGCTGCTTACCTCCGCCGCAAGGTTTCGAGCAAACTGAAATCGGCAATAAAGTCCAATAATATACCGGGCCGCAAGTAGATCCGTCGCCTCCACATAAACCGCAGGCATCCATCTTTTTGTTGCTTCCGATCCTCAGGTCGCAGCCCACTTTCTACAGGGCAGATAAAAGCTCAGGGTTAAGACTTCGATCACGTGCGTCAATCGCTCCGGAAATTCGATTTCCTCTCTATGCCATTTCGTTTCCTGTCTGGTATCACGAGTTTCCGTTTTCTCGCGACGACTGTATACAAGAATTTCTATATATTTCTATACACATATATACCTATGTACGCCGAATTCACACTGTTTATAAAAATTTACTCATTTTCCCCATATATTTATAAATTGAGGATAGATGTTACCCATACTTCTCTCATGCTGTATGAAAAATGAAATAATACAGGTACACGGTGTGTCAGAAATTTCTGTATTTTCTATACCCCCAAGTGGAGGAAAGGCTAGCTTCTTTTCTGAAAAACTTTTAAATAAAAAATAAAAGTAAAGAAAAAAAGAAGACGTAGAAGGCTGGATAAAATTCTCAAAGAATCTTGAGCGAGAAGCGTGTCTCGACTATGTGGTTATATTAGGTAGATATCAAGAGAAAATTGGATCGCGTCACGTATGACCCAACGCCACCTGGTCGAGGGTTAAAAGCAGTGAAAACGAGGGGCTTTCAGAGACCTGAGAAAAACCAGACAGGTGCCTGCCTTCCTAGCTTCTATTTTGCCCGGAAAAAGAAAGAACTTAACTTATTTATCAACCTGCGAGACACGTGTTTGAAAAGACTGGATATACGTGCGAGGATAAAAACGAAAAAGAAAAGGGCTTGGAGTTTCCTAAAACCACCCTCCCGCCCCCCGATTCAAAACACAAGGCCATTTTCGACGTTTTAAACTTTTATTCAAAAGATACCGTAAATAAATACGTGACGCCCGACGTCTGTTCTCAAATTTTCCGGGAACATCCCCAATCTGCGGGGGATGAAAATATATTAAATTCATGCAAGGGTGTACGAATTATGAAAGGACCCCCTTTTTATTTTTTATATTTTTTGTCTTTTTTGACAAGCTACTTCCCCTTCCTTTAACCTTTTTTTTTTTCTTTTCTTTTATCCCTCTTTTTTTTCGCCTCTTGCTTTGCGGCGATCGTGCTCGACCTGTCGATAAAGAGGGTCTCCTCTCTCCCGAATTACCCCTCACAGGGCACCCTCTTCTTTGACGCGGCAGCGGGCCAACCTGATTTGTCATTCAGGTTGCATGGGGAAGAGGTGGGACTTGTCTGAAGGGTAAGGGAGTACATTATTCATCCCTTATCCGTGAGCTAGGAGGAAAACCAGTTCAAGGAGAGACGGAGAAGAGACGGGTAAAGAGTATGCGATGAGAGAGAACAAAGACTTTAGACTCTGGGTATTAAGTGCATTTGGTTGTCCCATGAATTTAGTTTAGCTTTTTTTTTCCCTTTTTTTACCCATCTCTCTCTCTCTCTCTTTCTCTCTCTCTCTTTCTATCAAACGTCACAGGATCGCGATCGGTGATACCTTTGAATATTTTACCTGTTCACCTTTCACCTTCGACGAACCCTTCCGGTCTACTGGAAGTGATCCATACATGAGCCCACTATATACCTACGACTACCCATATATCTATAGCTGTATACCCAGTGCTAGGGCGCCTACACGCGGGACAGACGTTCGATAATTAATCAACTGATTAATTCATTAATTAATTAGCCCGCCGTTGTACCAGCGTTCGGTTAATGACTCGTTACTATTAGCCCGTATAGTTGTTCAGGACTTGCAGGTTGCTTACACACAAATGTGAATTCAATTCTTCGATTCATCTACCGTATGATCGTCGATATAGACGCAGATTGTGTCATTTTCTTTTTCTTTATTTTTTTTCTTTTTTTATTTTCGAAACGAGGAGAAAACAGTGGATGTAGACGTATACCATACCTTATGGATAAACCCCACGACGTCTTTTGATATTCTAAAATTGACTCGCACTTCGCAATTGTCGAGCAAATATAGACTTTCCTTCGAAGAAAAGCAAGCACCAACCAACCAACGAGGAAAATGGAAGTAGGTTGGGGCTGAGGGATGGAGGGGGCTGACTGCTGACTGGGTAGTATTGTTTCTTTTGTATCGAAATGAAATTAATGACTCCACCTTACCTTACCTCTGACTTTTGTTACGTATATACTTGTACCTACTCTATGTACGTATATCTGTGCGCGTGTGTATATATATATATATGTATATGTGGTACGTAACGGTGCGTCGACTCAATTCGCTCGGTGTAAATAATGCAAGATCGACTTCTACATTTCATTGAACACCCCCCCTCCCTTACCGAACTGCCCTTGTCCGTACCCTACCGCCTTTCCACCATTTCAATTCGCGGTTATATAGACTAACTGCTATCCAACCTTTGGCTACCCTTAAGCCATTCGTTCTCCACCCTTACCAATCTACTCCGCACTCTCAACTTATACTTCCGTCTGACTTTTAAAATGATTCCTTTTACTGTAGTATTCGAATCAGATATTTCATTCCGAGTCTATTTCTTCCTCTTTTTTTTATTTTTTTTTTCTATTCAATTTTCTTACCTGGATAAAGTTTCTTAATTATTATTCTATCCCACTTCTCCTCCATCTTTACGAGTATAGCTGTGCAGCGCAGGTTGATTTGCATCGATAAAGTTTCGTACCAATTTCTAAGATATGTACGAACTATCGCTCCTGCAGATATCCGGATTGCGGGGGTGGGTACGGATGTTGGAGAATATTCTTCGACTAGGATTTTGATGGCAGTTGGACAAAAGCGTAACCCACGTCTGCATGTACTCGGGGTAAACGCAGTTTCACGTCGCGACGCGCGTTCTCGTGCAGCTAATAAGGCGCATGCGAGTGCTGCCTTTCTCGGACAAAAGCTTTTATCGGTCTTATGAGAGTTGACGCTGGATCCGCGAGCGGAGACTCGAGAGTACCTTATGACTATATACGTACATGTCCCGTAGGAAATCCAATATATATATATAGACAAAAAAAGAAATTAAAATCAAAAATTGAAAAAAAAAAAAATAAATAAATAAAAAAAACGAGGGAGGGAAAAAATAATATTTTTTAATGAAAAATTCGTTCGTCTAGTTTTCAAACGTAGAAATAATTCGCGTCAGCTGGTGGTAGTGCTACTGGTGCTGGTGCTGCTGCTACAAGTTTCTGGATAATTAGGGTATTAATTAATCAGTCTAAATTTCTGCGTATACATATAGATATAATGAGGGAGAATATTCTCCCATTGTCGGGACTCCCTTTGTCCTCTCTTCTTCGAGTGGGTATAATATTTTATTCATTTACGTCACCACGGAGCGAGCGAGCGAGCGAGTCAGCCCGTACCTGTATATACATATATACTTTGACGGTCGTGGCGAAACCCGATTTTCCCTATCCTTCCTGTTTTCGGGATGTTTAATAATTTCACTCGATTCGTTTCAACCTAAAAGTTTCAGCGGAGGCCTAATTAGCTTTGCACTTGGAGACTCGGACTCGACTCAAATATCTCTGTATGATATTTGGTTATTTATTAATTTATTAATTTATTAATTTATAAAATTATTATACTTACGACGCATTCGCCGTTTACGCAGACGTCGGTACCTCCCAATCGACACCGGGTCCCATCCGCGACTTTTTCGGCAAGTTGAACGACGACGGACTCGTCGTTCTCCGAGTCCAGGACGTTGTTATCTCGTTCGAGAATTTTATCGTTGATCATTACGGCTCCCGCGTCCTCGTCGCGCTTTCTCGGTTCGCCTCGACAAATCAAGGAACAGGGACGACTGGGGTCGTGATAAGGTGTCCACTTTAGGAGATCTCCGCTATAGGGAATTCCGTCGAAAGCTGAACACTGCTCCGCTCTAAAGTCACTTCCTTCCTGCTGACACGGCTGACAACAAAAAATAGAAAAAAAAAGTCAAAGAAGCGAGGTCTCTTTCATCATCATTATCGTTCTATAAATACACCCAGTAGAAAAAAGGAAAGAAAGAAAGAAAGAAGGAAAGAAAAAAAAACATTCTCTGGCTTTTTTGAAGACGAAAGATTAAAAAGGAAACGAAAGAAGATGCAGGTTTCATTCGATACGCCGTTTCACTAGACAATGAAATACGAAAAAGACGAAACGACGCTCAATTATCTCCGCAGTAATTTCATCCGGTCATCCTCCGCGCCATTTAAAGACATCTTGTCCTACCTGGATCACCGTGATTCCCTGTAACGAACACGCGCGGACTAATCACACGAATTGATACGCCGCCACTAGCAGTGCTTCTCTCGGGTCAAACCCTCCTGCGGTTTGGACTAAATTACTTTGCCTCGTCTTCTTCTCTGCAGTAAACCAGTGCAGGTATAGAATACATCGAATCATTCTA
The DNA here is from genome assembly GCA_963978835.1 of Tenthredo scrophulariae. NCBI lineage: Eukaryota > Metazoa > Arthropoda > Insecta > Hymenoptera > Tenthredinidae > Tenthredo > Tenthredo scrophulariae. The sequence continues at coordinate 617,739 of OZ022228.1, forward strand.
CCTACCATCGATATTTATTATCATTTCAGTATATTTTAAAGAGTTTCGAAGAAAAATTTCGGCTCATTTTTTTTTTTTTTTCCGCGTATTTTTTTCAATCTATTAGATTTATATATGCGTATACATACAATATTTTCATTAGTATATATTTACGGAGCCACGCAAATTCCGACGTCACGCATATCAGGGTCTACAAACATATTGGGGGTGTATTATTCGTCTCCCGTTGAACTTTTTGCATACAGATATATTAGATACTCTCGAGTTTTTCTTTTTTTTTGTTGTTGTTTCTTTCGCCTGCAGGGGATAAACTTGGTGCCTATATTACGTCTCATATATTTAGACGTATGTGGGTAGGTAGGTGGGTATATAGATACGTCTTTTTTTTCGTACGCATGCCATGTTCGAGATATATCGATATCCCCGAAAATCCTGCACGGTGTGTAACCTGCAGAAAACCGCAAACAAGAGTTACCCAAGGAATCTCCTCTGACGTTTATTGCTTACCAAAGCTTTTACTTTGCCCTAACGGGAAGGCGAGGGTTGTCTGACAAAGTTTTGAAATACTAAGGCGGGGGGGGGGGGGGGGGGGGGAACCGACAGGACTGCTCAAAGTCGCTCTATTTTATCCCGTTCAGGAGGTGCGATACTGTCTTCTTCCTCCCTTACACAGTCGCCACCATTTTCTTATATGTCTTTTTATCTCCACCTCTGCACCCATGTTAAATCTCTATTATACATCTATGAGGATTGAGGGCGAAGGAGAGGGGTACTACATCTGCAATCGCGTAATAACGGCTTGAATTTCACTCGCACTTTTTTCCCTCCTCGCTCCATTCTAACCCCAATAATTAACGCTATACCTTAAACCTAAACCGTAAATTACATCGTGTGTATACCTACATACGTGTGGACTCTGGTGCTGTACCACTGCACCAGGTATACCTTTTTGTTTGACCTTATGCAAGAAACCGTTCATTGCACGCTCTCCTGCAGTCTCTCAGAGAACTTCTTACCCGGATGTACACATAGGTATAACACGGGTGGGTTTCGTGTTTCAGATGTTAATTATTTAGCGTATGTTACGCTTGAATATCTATACGCGCAGTTTCGTTAATCAACTCGTATCAATTTTTCGATATGCGTAAATGTTAGATTGCCAAGGTTTTCTGTATAATTATTAGAATTTCCCCCTTCAACGAAAACGGATCCGAACGTTTTTGATGTAAAAAAGAAAAAAAAAAGAGAGAAAAAGGAAAAACCTCTGTCATGAATTGAGGCTCGGGTTTTTTTTTTTTTTTTCTGATGTAGAAGCCCTAACACGATCAAGTTAGTCCTTCGGAGTGGCCAGAGGGGTTGAAGACACGGAGGAAAGTATAGCGCGGACAGTGAAGAAGAAATAAGAAAAATCAAGACGTCAAAAAGCAGAATAACACCTCGGGCAAACGTCATTTAGCTTTCGTCTCTCTCTCTCTCTCTCTCTCTCTCTCCTTGGCTCCCCCGGTAACGAACCAAGTGACGTTTGTATCGGTGGTACCCTAGTTGAAATGGTATTAGTTGCGGTTGTGGTTGTCGTAGGTACGAGGGTGCGAGTCACTGATGGTTGCCTCAGAGAACGCGAAGAACGTCTTCCGAGAGCTCGAGCTTCGTGTTATTTTACGGGCATTCAATTTTTTTTATTGTTATCTTTCCTCCTCAACCCCGGGAATAGGGGCGTGTTATCACAACGGAACTGAGCGGTGCCGATGTTTTCATATATTTGAAGTGATGTGACTCGCCCCCTGCTACAGAGGGAAGAAGGAAACGTCTTTTATTCCTCTTAAAATCTTCACGCTTTCAAACCGACCCGTCTTATTTATCCAAAGAACCGCACGAATATCTCATCTGATTATAATTGACATATATACGTCGAGATATGAATTTTGCAACAAATTTCATCTCAAACATACAGATTTTTAACCATTCCTCTCGAATCTCGGCCGTTTGGTCCGGATACTGGAGACAGGAGACAGGAACCAGGAGGCAGGAGAAAAACGGATGGCCGCAACCCGTTGGGCAGCTAAGGGTATAGAGTACCTCGCGGTGAGGGTGCAGCCCGAAACCGCAAGGGATCCTCACCTCAAATAGAACAGCTGTTTGCGGTTGAAATTTGGCTAATTTTCGTAGGCACCCTCGGCGGGAATTCTCTTGGAAAATTAATCCGTTACGTTCCAGATTAGACAGACGTTAATACCAAACAGTTCGCTGTGGTCCTTTGACAGATATTTACAGAGTAAATCCACCGACTTCTCACACCTTTAGTACTTTAAATTATCAGACGATCAATTATACCCTTAATTACATTTATCGCATACGCAAAATATGTTTTTGAATATTTTAACGAGCAAAGCTCGCCTCTAGGGAAACACGAATGTCAATTTATCAACCTCTTTTCCAAAAAGCCATTAAAAGAAGAAGAAAAAAAATGGAAAAAAAGGAAAAATATGAAACAACAAAAAGAATAAAAAAAAAACGTTATGCTAAGTTACTTTTCGAGAACCGTCGTCGATTCATGTGTATAAATCGTACCACCGATGGCATAATTGGAAGTCGATTTGCGCGTCGTTAATTCTGCGACATCGCTGTCGGTATACTGATATTGAAAAGCTCTTGGGGTAGAGCCTAATTGTCCGCGTATCTCAGAATCTGTACGCGAGATATGCGAGCCCACCGTTCGGTAAGCTCAATTAAATTCTCGACGAGATACCTGGACGAGCATAAATTTCCGTTTTTGTGAGTTAAATTTTGGAAAAATTTTTCCTCAATTCACGGATCCACGCGATCTTAAACACGAGAGTTGTTTAACCTAGCCATCCTCTTGATTGGCACAGACTTATGCAAACTGTATATGATGGATGATTTAGCGAATCGCTGGGTATGTTGCACCGAGCCTCCTGTATGTACATATTTACAGTTATGCACATCGCGTGTAGCTCGGTGGAGAGGCAACAGAGTTCGAGAAATTCTAGAATTCTAGTTCGGTAGCGCTGACGGGCACACAATACAGTGTGCAGGGCGAGAGCTGTGTTCTCTGTATCGTAACGTGGAACCGTTGGCAGCGCCGGATTGTGTAATTGAGTAAACAAATTAGAACAAAGTTATTACCTAATTAGCGAATTAACGCCGCGCGGGCAAATGTTTAACAACAAGCATTTCGGTCCTGGGTGATTAGAAAAGTTTGCACACTTGCTTGGGCGGACTCTCAAACTCACGGGCAGAGTCTCATCCCTCAGTCGAGTATACGCCCTTGTTTCACCTTGGCAGGTAGGCTCGTCGGTGGAAAAGGAAGGATCGCAAATCCGATCAGCACCCGGAGCATGAGAATTTCGCGAAGGACGTTTCTTCGGGTCTCTAACAATTCACGAGGTTCGCGACAAACGTTTCCCAGGTAATTTCACTCCCTGACGACGACGACGACGCGACGGGAGTTTGCAGAAACGGAACTCGGCAAACAAAAATTTGATTGTGCAGACGTCCCCCAACGAGCGGGCGATGGGAACCACCGCCATAGTTTTAGGGATCTCAGAAAACTTGATTAAAATTGCATTTGTTGGGTGGAATTGTGTTTGGAGACAGCTCTTCGCGAACCGCTTTTGTCCCATTGTGGATAATTATTTATATTCATCGTGCCGAGTTGATAGAGTTTACGGGGCTCGTACACACCCCAACATATACACTAGCGAGTGTCATCCAACGGAGATCCGTTCATGCGGAGGGAATTTTTCCAACGATAAACAGGGTTGAAGTAAGATTTCGCGAACTTCTCGTCGTTATGTAGATTCGGCCGATGTAAAATCGGCAAAAAATTGCATTCGAGACCGAAAATTAAACTCTCTGAGTAATTAGTTTCGTTCTACCAGAGTTCGGAAGCGTCAAAATTGATTTTGCTCGCTATCCTGTTTCGCCGAACTCGCACCTTATTCTCTATTCAACGAAATCTCTATCGGGAACAGATAAAGTATTTCAAATATTCAATCTGATGGTTTTTCTTTTTATTGACTACTAAAACTCAACGACGAAGTAGTCGACTCGTAGTGGTATGTTCTGTAGTAAATTACTGGAAACTGGGACACGACAAAAGTGGAGACAATTAAGAGCTTTTAATCGAAAGTAACGATTTGCTCTCGTACCCTTTGCCGAAGCCGTTTGTCATTGATTGAATAAACCTGTATTCCTCAGCCACGACTATACATCTCGTCGGCTACTCACACCCTGGTACAATACAAAGTGCAGCAGCGGTACAGACCTCGCCCCTGTTCTTTACATTAACAAGCATTAAATCCGAAGCAATGTACCGGGATAAAAGGTACCGAGGAACTTATCTTCGATTGGTTTATTCGAATTAATCTAATTGGTTCTTGACTCGTTCGAAAATCAATAATCCAGTTATGTAAAAGTTGGATTTTAATACCATTTTGTAATAGCGGGATAAAACACTGAGTCCTCGCCGAGTGATCCGCGGCGGGAGGGAACAGGACGAAGACGAAGAAGACGAGGCGTAACCTTGCAGGGAGCAAGCTGGGGCGAAACGGTGCCATAAATCCAATCCTTGTGGATTTTAACTCGGAATTTATAGGCGGGAAGGTAAATTATTGTCGCCCGACAGGTGGGCATGACCGTAATTCAAGGGGTCCTAGTGTGCGCCTAACTTTGGACAATTAATTTCCGGCTAAGAAAACTTAGTTTCAGTTAATTCGCGGATTTGTAACCAGCCATCACCCCCGGCACAGCAAACCGCCATTTTAATATCAAGGATTGTATTCCTTCAGGTACTCTCATAAAGTAAATAACGGGACGTTAAAAGTAATTCCACTCGTTTCCTAACGCGAAATTACAAGGATCGAAAGAAATTCCGTGGCTGTTTCAGCTTATAGGATTCGGTTGCCATGACGTCTGTCAATCCTTCGAATCAGACGGAATTAGGGATCGATCGAGAGTCGGAGTTGTTGTCGTCGATTCCCTGACAGCTCGGCCGATTGCCGGCGTATATTGGATGTGATGTAATAAAAAGTTCAAAGATCGGGACGGGGCGTTTACCTAAACCCGTAGAGAAATTGCCTATCAGACGAAAATCGCGAGCGAAATGATTCGACGAGACAAGAAACAGCTACCTTTCGATATATATAATATATATCTAATACCTATATACATAGAAACATAATCCAACTGGCATAACATAATCCTGCACCAACTCCATACACGCGGAGGCATATTGCAATGCAATGAGAGAAGGGAACGAAAGAAATGCTCATTTATATGCAGATTTTATATCGCGTTGCACCACGGCTTAACCGACGCGGGAACAGAGGCTAACTGTTTTCGTATTTATTAATATACGGGTATAGATATTTGGGCAGGTATATTACTTCACCCTAGTCCCTGGTCCCTAGTCCCTTCCCATTAAAGCACGAATCAAGCAATTAGCTAGTAGCTACTCGGCGCCGTGGTAATAACGTAAATATCAAACGGTAAATGTACACGGCATGATACACACATGCATACATATATATATATATATACGTTGAGTCTCTTCGCGTTATCCAGGATATGCGTTTCGGTTGGGCGATTATTACACACCTCGATCAGAGAGTGTTCCTCCCTGGGTGATGATATCGAGCGATCGATTGTGGCCGACGTCGGAAAATCCTTGATTCAATTCATTTTCATTCGTTAGATATATGGGAGCTCTAAAATGATTATTGGCCATATATAGGTATAGCAGGTAGATGTATACACGGAGAAGTGTGGGAGGTCTGCAGAAAATAGCAGATTATACAACAGAGAGTATAGAGTGTGGTATTTGTCATGTCCCTGATTCTATCCAACGTGCAGATATTCCGAGGGAAACCTCCAGAGAGTGTGCAATGCGCTTGCTGCAGGTGACCTGACCTACATTTCTATCTGGGACAGATTTTCGACCGAGAGAAAATTCTGCTAAAACACCAGCTCCCTTGGTATTGGTTGGTTCGGTTCAACTTCTTATCCTAACAGTTTTGAGACTGAATGCTCTCACGCAGTTTTATTCCGTCTGAGAATTCTGTCGCTGAAGAATTCTTCATTTCTTTCTTTTTTCTTCTTCTCGAAACAGCTTTTGGAACAGCTGTCCATTTTTCGAATGAAATTTTCCAAAATTCAATCATGGGTCAGCTGTTACCACTTACATGCACGCGGGTTGTTAAATAATCCGTTTATTATTCAGAGGATCAATTTCACCCACCTGTGTATTGCACGTCTTGTACCGGACTGACCGCCCTCTGCAAGGTGGCCTCCGACATCTTCTCTGTTGTCGTATTATACCGCCTCCGCAATTCCTGAGGAGATTTATTACGCGAAACGTCAATAAAGTATCACCCATACTTCATCAAGTCTGCGGAATAATTTCTGAGTAATTAAATAAAGTTACCTCGAACAAGCTGACCACTTTGACCAAGGGAACCATTCTCCCCAATTATTGATAGCCTGTAACATAAAGGAGAGAAAAAGTATGAGTATTTCTCCCAACGGAGCGTGAAATTTGTGGGAATTTATCAGCGAGAAGACGAAGCGGGTTCGGGCAGCAAGGAGGAGGGGGCTGGGAGGAGACACCAAAGCTCAATAATTCATGATTAAACCTCCGTATACTGACTGACTGACATCGGACCCTTGCATATTTAATATCCCGTACCGAACTACTGGATGAAGGTAGGAGGCTATAGCTTGTGGTAACGGTGTAACGGTGGTTTCTGGGGGTTCGCGATCACCGACTAAGGTTCACTGGTACATGGATACGGGAGGACTAAGTTCTGGAACGTTCTAGCACAGGGAACCGTCCGTGAAAGATGGATGGGGGGGTCTTAAGCTCTAATATGCCAGCTGACGGGGGTTTGACGTCGCTAACTGCCCGCTAAGTGAAAAATCTCACAGACGTGCTTCTCGCGCTTGTCACATAAACCTATGTCTCACATTATTTTCAAAGATTTTACCAATATTTATCCAAGTATAGGTACTAACAACTTTGCCCCGTAACAAACTGCAGTTTGTGGCTGTTCTTCTCTTCATCGATTTTCGGTAAAACGGAAAGGTTGTATTAAACTGCTAAGGAACCTTCGAGTAGGATAAGAATTCGATTATTCCATGCAGCAGTAATTTACCTAATTATACCTGGGTGTACATCTCTCTCCAAGATGATCCGCATATTCAACTCTTTCTCTCTTTAATTTTCTATGAACGTAGTTTTCACCGCATCTTACCATCGTACATGGTAGTGGTTGTACATATGGAAGCGTGGCCAGCCATTGCTTTCGGATGTGTGAGTGTGTGGGATAGATACACCTATCAGACTATATTGCCCCACGTAGGCTTACACGTGCCACGACGAACCCTCGTTACCTTCGTCGACACCACCGCCAACTTTTAACGAGACTAAAATTTATCGTTGTTTCTCCTTTTTTTTTCTTTTTTTTTTTTTTCTCCTGTTTTTTATTTCGTGCTTTATTTTCATTTCTTTTTTTCTCTTGCGCACTGCTTTCGCACCCTCTATACCTATACTGCAAAACGCCCGTCCCAGTGAGCCCCGAACTTCAGCGAAGGGACTCGTGAAATGGTAGTATTATTATCATTGTGCTTCTTTTTTCGTTCTGTTTTTTTTTTTTCTCTCTCTTTACTTTTTCATTTAAGAATAAACCGTCATTGAGATGCACACAATGTACAAACAAACGCGGTATTGAAATAATGGAAATTAGCCAAAGCTCAAGAAATTTCTTCAGATTTTTTGCCCTTCTTGCAATTAGATTAAAAGATTTTCTTTCCAAAATTCTAATAACTTTTGTATTTCAGTTCTCAACTCGCATTTCCTAAGTCACCGATGTGTTGTACCTATTCACTTGCCTCCGTCCTGTTCTACACGAGACTTTAATACACGGGCTTTCAAATCTCGAGTATCGCTACATAGCTACACCACCGCTTACACTATAAGCTGCTTTCGCATCCTGATAATTGATATTAATTTCAATTAGATTCTGAAATACAACATCTCCTCCTCTGTTTCACTGAAAATCATGTAGGTATATCATCTATACCGCATCTAAAAATTCATAAATTTTTTTTCATTTCTCTTTCCCATCCACTGATTATACTCTAAAATATATATAAGGGTGACGATTATTTCGTGCGAAGGTTAAGGTGAAGTTTCGCAACGAATACAGCGCGAGGTTTGCCTGGTTACCGAATATACATCCAATTCTCACCCAATCTAAAATCAATCTTGGTTCGTTCACTTAGGATCGGTGCGGCGGGAAGAAGGGAGGGGGTGGTTTTCCGATCAGTTTTAAGCAGGCTTGCAATCCTGCATTATTCAAACGCCGCAGTGTATACTGCTTTCCTCTTCTCTTCTCTCCTCTCCTCTCCTCTCCTCTCCTCTTCTCTTCTCTTCTGATTTCTCCTCTCTTCGGCTTCTTCTTCTCCGCGCGACAACGAACCCCGAGAACCTAGGTATACCTAACTCGAAAGCTCTGAATCTGAGAGGCAGCAAACGCTGTGAATTTGTCTTCCACCCAAACGGGTGGGGAGCGAGACCGTGCAATCGGCTCTCTGCGCGAAGAACATTAGACTCGCAAATTATTGAAAGCAACAGCCGGGGAGAGAGAGAGATACTCTCTTTGCTAATGGAGACGTGGACCACTTTGAGTCTATCTCCAGGGATACGAATCTGACTTCGCGGGATTGAAACCTCTGCCCGCTCGAACTAATATGTATGAGGAATATACATATATACGAATATTTGTTATACCTATCTATACCATGCATATCTACCTATATATATATATATATATATATATATATATATTTTTTTTTTTTTTCACCGTTTCCGATAGCTGTGCCAGGTATATAGGCATAGGTTAGGTTCGAAATGAAAATTGTGTCATTCAAAAGGGGGCACGAGATAAGAGCCGGTACCATACATCTTCTTTCTTTTTATTTTCATTTTTTATAACTCTTTATTTACGGGTTATCGATTATATACTATATATACAACAACTCTTTACTGTGTATATAATATAGGTAGACGTTTTCGATATCCTCTTTTTTCGTGACTAAAAAATAGATAAATAAATAAATAAATAAGAATAAATTGTGAGGGAGATTTAGTTGAATTCAATGGTATCTGCGATAAAGTATCACCTCTATGTGCCTGGAATTTTATAAACCTACCCTTACACTATGGTAGAAAGAGCTGTTGGGGTGCGATGTGAATAAAAAGAAGAGGAAAAGTTACTAGGAACGGCACGTTTTTTACATTCTACACTTGTCCAACTCCGTTTTAGACCGTATCACCTACCCTGCAGTTTAGTTTGAGAATAAAAAAAAAAAACATAAAAAAACTAACAAAAAACTTCCTCTTTATTTTCGATGTTAAAAAATTTCTCTTTCTCTTTATTTTTCGCTCATCTGGATTTAGGTTTTCGCTGAAAATCCGCACCTCCAAATATTGCACTCAACCTGGAATTATTACTCTCGGTCACGTCTCCAGTTTTGTTTTTTTAAATCTCGTTTTTTTTCTCTTTCTTTTTTGTTCTTCCGAAATACGCTTCGATAATTGCGAAAGATCGACTCTGAACACGGTTTTAAAAGTGGAAATAAAAATTTCTCCGAACCAGGTTGTCAGCGCGAGCAGCAGTACGAAGAGGAAATATATTTTGGACCAATAAAATAACGAGAGGAGGAGAAAAGAAGAGAAAATCTTTTCTCTCGAGTTTAAGGTCCTCTCTAGCTTCTCACTGTTAAATATAAATTTTCCCTCCCGCACCGCATCAGCTCCGTGACCAGAGAGCGGGTATTGTCGCGGCGCGGTCAAGTGTGCGTTAAATACGAGAGATGATTCTTCGGTGAAGCGGTTTATGGTGCTGTAAAACCGCTCCTTCTCCCCGCCTCAACCATCGTCCTCGGTTTCTACCCCGCCACTTTTTCAACCCCCAACCCCTTCATACCGCGGAGGCTAAAGGCTCGCGACCCTTTGATATCCCCAGATAAGGGCTATAATTTAACTTTATTATTACCACCAATTTTTTATGTATATGCACTTCGATCCTTATATATACTATATACGATTATGATTTAACCGCACTTGGGATAGGAGTTGAACGAGTATATACATACGTACAGAGGTATATGTTTCGTGAAAGGTGAGAACGGTGAGAACTCGTTTCACGTCTTTTTCCCCTGATAATCTACTTTTTTTTCTTCTTCTTCTTCTTCTTATTTCTCATTATTCATAACGTTTATGTTAACATATATATATATATTTATGTACATGCATGATATATATTTACAAACGATCACTCGTACTCTCAGAGACATAGGATCGTTTCCGGTTGATATAAATTTATCAAACGTTTATACCTCGTACTTCCCACACCTCTAGTTCTCTCTCGTAGATATACAGGCATCTAGGTAGGTATAGCTGGTAAAATGACCGCGTTGATCTCTTAATGTTCGCATAACTACCTCGTTGCGATTTATCGTTATGAGTATACCTCCCACCATCTGGTATCGGTATACATACCTATGTACTACCTATACCCATACTTACCCACCTACCTTCTTTCTATCATATAGGTAGAATTTTTCTACCCGCACGGTACGACGCGGACGGTATACCTACTCGTTCGCATGTCAGTCGACAGTTTGTTCTGGCATTTTCACAGTGTCAATTGACGACGATCAGCACCGGATCGTTTATCCTCGTCAAAAATGAAAGAAGAAGGTAACTACGGGTTAGAAATAGAGAGAAACAATTTTCAAATAAATAAAACGGAATTGAATAATTATTTGTGAAATATTAAGGCCGGGTAAAAATTACGAATATGAATATTACCGTCTGACAGTTTCTAGGGAGGGTATTTCCCCGGAATTCTAGTTAGCCGATTTAAAAAACTTTGACACAAAGAACACCGGAGGCTAAAAATTCCGAAAGCTTAAAATCCGAGAGGCCAAACCTCCGAAACTTAAAATTTACGCACGTATTCATTCAGCGTTTAATATCTTGGGCTGTATTGATCGTATCCAAACCAATAACTGGTCGAATTAATCGTCTTGAGTTGTACTTTTTGGAAAAGAAAAGAAAAAAAAAAAATTAATCAAAATCCATCGTGAAGTTATTGATTAAAGTTGATTGAAATAGGTTCCCGTAAATAGGGTCTCGATTAGACTGAACTATTTTTCATCTCCACATCCTTAGGAATGGACCGAAATTTTTGAATTCTTAGGGCTTTAGAAAATTAAATTTTCTAGACTTTAACGTTTCTGAAAACTCTAAATCGAACTTAAAAAATTCGGAACTTATGAACCCGCGGGCTCGAAATATTTTTGCAACTCTCGTCGTTCGATCCGAGTAAGGTCTTGAGCGTGGAATAAAAAATTATCGAATAATTTAACTCGCCTTGATCAGCTAGGCTGCAGGGTTCGGCGAGGGTACGAGGCCTTTGTAAAAAATTAATTTGATTTCCGAGCTAATTTGTAAGCCGAGTTGAGTCAGGGACTGAATCAATGCGGCTTTAACCCAGATTTGGTACGGCAAGGGGGGCAAGCAGGAGGCGGGGGTTATTACATGTCAGTCACACCTCGCTCAGGATTGCCTGGTTTAACAGTGGTTCTCAAACATCCACTTCCTCCTTTGTCCTAAATCCTTCAGGACTTACTCCATCAGGGAGAAGTAGGTATAAAGTCTCGCCCTTCAAGCATCGCGGCTCCAGGTTTTTTTTTCTTTTTTTTTTTTTTTTTTTTTGTTCGCTATGCGATTCCCTCACAATAAAAACCTCCCCCTTCCACCTCGTCCTCGTCCTCATCCTCATCCTCATCCTCATCCTAACCATAATATAACTCAAGTTTATTCTAGAGCTTTGGAACCTATCGGCGGCTATATAGCTATAACCAACCTGCCTCGATATACCTACCCACTTGACAATCTCGAATTTTCGAGGGAACGAGTTTTTACTTCAATTTTCTGTATCGAATCCCATCGAATACCTCAGACCCCGGTTTACCTTCTAGTCTCTAACCCCTAGGGCCACCGCGGGACGCGTGACTTTTTCGAGACTATCTGAAGCGATATTCATATAGAAAATCACGCGTACGCACATCGCGCAAGCTCTTGATTCTTCTCATGAAGATAACCGACTCGCTCGACCGTCACGCCGTAACACCAGACGTACGCTCGGGTCCTTTTGGGTTATCGGGAGTCAACCTCACCGAGATCACGACAAACCTCTCTCTCGCTCTCTCTATTTCAAGAGTTCTAATACGCATGTATCTCACGTAACACGAAAAGGTCCCGGCTACGGTCTATTACCGTTCCTTCCCATTCCGCTTAGGAATTGAATCGTTATTAGTCGTAAGCAACCACGTACCGATTTGTCCGAATAAGCTGTCTCTTATAAAGCCTCGACGAGGACGACCCACCCCTCGGGGTTACCAATGTCTTTAGACTCCCTGCCTCCAGGGGATTGATGAAAATTAAACAACGTTTAACCCCTCCCTATGCCCTGGCTTACTTCGAACTCGAACCTTTATTATACCAAATACATTCGGAGATTGATCGGAAATAAAAGAAAGAGGCGATTTAGCGAATCTGACAACGGGACGCGTCGGGGTTGTAGAAGTTTTTCGCGGACGGAATGAAGCTGTATGGATATAACTAAGTGGGAAAAATGCTAGGTGGACAGAACTCGAGCTTAACCCTGTGACAAAGAAGTGTTCTTGAGGGTTGCTAGATACTCTAGGTTATTGTCGAGGCACGTACAGCCTCGAGAAGACTGTGATAGGCCTTTAGGGGAATAGAAAGGGTCGAGTGAGTAAGAGTGAGGGTTGAAAACTTAATAAAAATAAGAGCCTCTGCATAGTGATTTTCGGCTGAATATCAAAACCCGAAAATTTCCCCTATTATACCTGTGTATATATATATAGGTCCTATTCACCGTAATAACTAATGATATTTTTAACGACTCTGCGTGGATAAACGGTTCGTACGTCACCCACCCACACGCGCGTATAATATCTGGATGCAAGAGCTCAAATCGATTCATCGAATTTTATTTCACCGGTAATACGATAGGGGATGGTTTTCACCCTAATAAAGTGTCGGCTATAACCGTGACGACAAAACTTGCTTCCAATTATCCCTGTGAGACCATGAGAATACGGTTTAGTATCACGTCTCACCTACAATCTGTACGATTTACAGATTGGAAATAACCTCTTGTAAATTGAGAATACGCGGGTTAGAACTAATGGGAAATCGTTACCGTTCCCTTTCAGCTATCGTCACCTGTTGTGATAGAGGAAAGTAAAACAAGCAATAAACTGTTGGAGCTATATAGCTTCTGAGGAATAATGAGCCCAAGTATATTGCTAAACTCTTATAAACTATTTAGATACGGTGTTGTAACTATGTATATCTATATGATTCACTGCGCTGTCCGGTAGAGAGAGAAAATATAATCGGAATATCTATCAGGTATATATATATTGTATATATCCGGCATCCGCGGGTGGATGAAAACTTCTGGTTCTGAGCTTGAAAATTATAAGAAAAAATGAAAAATAAAAAAATAGAATCCGAAAAAGTATTATAAGAAGAAGAAGAAGAAGAAGAAGAAAAAAGAAAAAAAAAAAAAAAACAACCTGAACAAAGAAAAATATCCCTAAGATATATTACTATACACTTTCAGTTTGTTCGAAAAATATGCTTCGCTCGGTTGAATCGCGGCAAAAGTTTTCACTTCCTGTTTCCGCACCACCGAACATCCCCCTCGCAGTTATTCGTTACTTCATTAGTTACTCGTTATTATTATTATTATTATCATCATCGTCATTATTATTATTTTTATTATTATATATCGGAAATTCAAAATTAATTGGCCGGCACAGAATTGGCTCGTTTAACGCGTCACGTGTAAAAATGACCTCGCGCGGATCGATTCCACGGAATAAAGTATAGAAATAAATGAATAAATGAAACACGTCATTATCTTCATTCAATGTGTGAAAAGGCGATATAAATATCCCGTAAAACGCTTTCGCAAATTAAAATGCCTCAAAGCCATCGCGGATGATGTGATATGATATGATGCCCCCGTACCAAAGACGAAAGGATCAAGGTATTCGGCTCGTATAATATCTGGATATAAAGTGAATGAGATATACGTATATGTGGAAGAAGTTCGACCCCGGGGTCAGGTGGTTATACATAGATTTAAGGCGTGTGGGTGTTCGGCATGTGTCCGACGCGTGAGAAGGAAATATTAAATGGAAGTCGTTTATGCATCATTTTCCATAAGAAACGTTGAATAGTTTGAAGAAGAGACATTAGGCACACCTGGGCGACACGAGCCGTTTTCGGGACTATTTCGGGCGAATGTTAGGTGGGGGTTGAAATTCGAACTGGCTAACGACCCTAAGATTACGTCACGCACTTTTACATATGACGTGTGCGAGCCCGGCGAGGACGTCAAGGAAATAAGCGCGTGCCTCGTCATACATCCCACGTCTATTTGGATCGATCAATCGACTCCTAACTCGTCCTCGATAACCTTTAGTAGAACGATAAGTCTTGAGAAGGAAGGAAATTTTTACCTTGTAGAAACGTAGGGCCTGCTGACTCGGTATCTAATCGAAGTCAATCAACTTGACGTTCGCACCTCGCAGAATGGGAACAACCAAGCTTAACTATTATTGACCGCGCCAACCTGCCGCCTTCCCACAACACCAAATCAGGAAATGAAATAGAGGAAACGAGGAATAGGGAAAAAGAGAAGGGAAAAATGTTCAGACTCCGATAACAGGCTTCTCACCCTTCATTCGACGCTATTTCACTAAGTTGAATATAACATTCCACTAAAGTTCGGTAAATTCCTGACGTTTTAGAGCGGGGTCAAACGGGTATGAAATAGTATCGGAATGCTGCATGCACTATGATCATGCAGTGATGGCATAATGCAGTCGGTCCAAAATTAGCTGAAAATTGAACTACTGAAGTAACTTTTGATCTACAAAAAAATTCCCGGTCATAATTTTTTTGCTAAATTTATGACGCTAGGTTATTACATTGAACACATCCCCCTTGGAAATTAGGCTGTCGCGGTTGGAATCTCGGTCGTCTATTCTCACCGTGTTACTACCGAGGGTGTGCAGCAGCGGTAGCAGCCGACAGCGGCACTAGTAGCTACGTATGAAAGTTACTTTTCGAAGACTTTAGATCTGGGGGAAAGGAGTGGAAGAAGTGAACCCGAAGAGAAAAGCCGAGCTTTCGGAGTATCCAAATGTCGTTTGTCTTCGAGGAATAAGATTCTTCGAAACCCGGGCGTATTTTTATTTTATCTCCATTAGCTCTCTCTCTCCCTCTCTCTCCCTCTCTTACTCTCCGTCACGAGTGGGAAAAGAGAAAGAAAGTTCACCGTGTGCTCTGAATGATTTCACAAGTTTTACCAGTTTTAAATTACCGTTTGAACATTAGGAAAACCTGACTCCACAACTTTATTATTTATCGGCTCAGACGTTCTGACGTGTTACACGATATTCACTGCATCATCGAGACATTTCACCTCAGGGAAAGATCCCGGTGTGACTAACCCTTATTTGTTATTATTCTTCTCTTTATTCATATTCTACCGTTGGTCTCTATCTTCGTCTATCTACGTCATTACATTTTTAAATCCCTCTCGAATATTAGGTTAGATTTAAATAAATGAATACAAAAGCGCGGGCGGATCGCGGGGCATTCCTATTCCACTAGATCTTCGATATCAACATTGAGCGTGTATCGGTTTGGTATGAATCCATGCTGTGTAGTTGTACGTAGTACGTACTCGGCCCCGTTTCTTTGCTGTGCAAAGCCGAAAGTCTAACAAGTAACAACGTGAAAGACTCTTTTGATACAGAGAATCGCGATATCTTGGAAATATAATTGAACGTAACAAACCAATTATCTGTTTCAAACGCTAAGGGCTCTTCTGTCCCGGGGACCAAGATATCTCGAGATTTTATCCTCTCCATGGAATGACGTCGATCACTCGAATCAATACCGCAAACATTTCGAAAGACTCGGCGTACGCGTATATCTCGATACCAAAAATCCCATTCTCAATTACCTATAGACAGATGCCATAATATCGGTCAAAACTAATATCCAACGTCTCCGAATGAGGTGGGAGAAAATTAAATCAGGTGGAAACAAGCCGGATAAAAATGATTTACAAAATTATTAATTAATCAATGTTTTGTGGGCCTGGTGACAAGTCCGTACCCAAGATATCTGACTAGTTAAGAACGAAAGTGGAGGTGAATAGACCTCAACTAGAGATAGTTTCTGAGTCTCGAGTATGAGTGTTCTGGTCTTGATGCGGCGAACAAAAAGATCCGGCAATTTTTCCCACCGCCACCCTTTTCCTCTTCCTCTTCCTCTTCCTCTTCCTTTTCCTATTCCTATTCCTATTCCTGCTGCTGCTGCTGCTGCTGATGCAACCTTGGCGACACTTTAGAATGCAGCACACCGTTGGAAGATTTGAGTTGGCTTGTGCCTTGGGCAGTCAAGCGAACCTCTTTTACCAAGCTCTAAATCCACTCCTTCTCTATACGTCGGTGCAATCCACGAATACCACTTCCTACTGTGTATATAAGCCCTGAAATCACCAGCGCGTGCTCTTCAAGAGCGTCATTTACGACTATTTTGCGCTTGATGGTGAGTACCGCTTTGAAAACTAGCTTCAACTATACGTAGACGCTTTTCATATTCTTTGATAAGTATATACGGGATATCTCAAGTCAGTGACTCTGGGAATCTACTGGGAATCGACTATATAGAAATTACACGAATTATTGTTACCTGTCCGACCGTGTCCACTTCTAGGCTGTTGTCTGTGTGAGCGATCCTCGAGGTGTCATCCGTCGATGTGTTTTCGGCACACACGAAACCCAGGAGGCAGATCTGCAACGAAAAATGATAACCGTGAATAGGAAAATCGGATTTCGCATGCATATGCATATTCAGATTCAGATTCAGATTCAGATTCCTAGTTCTCTTTTTTATTCCCTACTCAAAACTTCGGACTCGATAGGTGGGGAATTCCACGCCAACTCGACCTGGTCCGTAATTTTTCATACGGTTGTGCTATCTTTCGAAAGCATGCTGAATTTTTCCAAAATTTGTATTACCAAATTTGTTTAAATTGATAAATAAAATCACTTTTTAAAAATCTGAAAAAATTCTCAAATATCCGGCATTCGATACAAAGAATTTTTGCGTGTGGACCAGAGTGGCCGGCGTTCGCTTCTTTCTTTAATTTACGATTTGCGAAAGATAGAACAACCGTATGAAAAATTATGGACCAAATCCGAGGGGTCGAGTTGGCGCGGAATGCCCCATACGTAAACTTATAGAGAGACTCGAAAGTATGAATCCAGCTCTCTCTCTCTCTCTCCGTTCGTATCGCCTTTATGTAATCCAGTCAAATCTAGAACCGCACGGTAGGGTAGCTACATGTTATCCTCGCCTGGAAATGATATTGCCAAGTTTCTACGCCGAGTTATCACTGTAGTATACTTTCTTCGTATTTTGTTAAATATGATTGCCGCCGGGTATGAAGTAGCGGGTATATATTATGCTACGTATATATATATATATCTATAGCTCGGTATATATGGATTTCCGAGGGTAGGTATTCCTCTATACGCTTTATTATTTCGGAACTTTTTCATTATACAAAATTCAATCAGGGCATACAAGTTTACGCGAGTGGCTGCTCCGCCGTTCGTTTTCTCCTGTTACAACATACACGGTCACTTTTCCATAACCCAGAATACGGAAAAATAGTTTTATGAAATGGCTTTTGAACGGGATAGAAGTTAGGAATTGAGTCTTTACTTTGGGGGCATTATTTATTGGGGCCTTGAACGATATATTCGTTAAAAACTGCAATTAGTGATATTCTCATTCGTCGTCGTGGCGCAAGTCGTTCCTATTATTTAGTCGTTGAGCAGGATTGTAGAGAACAAGTTCACAGGTTATTGAAATGCAGAAAAGTCTAGATAACGCGTTTGAATTAACGTATCGGAAAATATTATCGTAGGTGTAAATTCGAAGTTACGTCATTGATGCATGATTTCAGCCGTTCATCTCGGATGTAAAACCGAGTTTCCCACATTTATTTCTCATCTTATTATTAATCCGAAAAAAAATCTCTGGTACGAAATTCCATACCACGAATATCTTAGGCCTGGTCAATTCCGCATAGCAATATTATCCCACAGTCGCCGGGGGTCTCTTCCCGCTTTATGTATCGCATATTATGTTAGTCGCACGTTTCGACGTATCCAACATGTGTACAGTATACGTATCTAAATCAGGAAATAATGCTGTCAACAGAAAGTAACAGCTGACGAAAGTGTGGGAAGGCAGAGAGGCACGACTGTTCTTGAACGGTTGAGCTAAACGCACCCCCCGGTGAGAAACTAACTCTATACGTTTTACAATATATATATATCGTTTCTGAATGGGCAAAGTTTTGTAAATAATTTTCTCAGGAATAATTACATCCAAGTTATTTTAGCAACTTAATAACACACGAATTACGCACACTGCGGGGTGCGTCGCGTTTAATTGAAATGAATAATAAGCCGCGGTGGTTTGTAGGAGGTATTTATTGAAAAAACAAAAAATGTTATACGCGTACGTAGTTTTCATTTTTAATTCTCATTCTCCTCGGATACATATATGTACACCCTGGATATTAACATCTAATTAAAACCTCTTGCCGTAGAATTTCAAATGATCTTTTTTCCTCCTTTTTTCCTCCGGCTAAAACGCCTGTGTGCACGAATCATCGCGTTGTTCTTATATGCATATTCGAATTAAGATGTTAACTAGAGATTTACGCTTAAGGTTTAGCATTTAATGAGGTGTCACCAGGACTGTACAACATCCTCGTATATACCTCGGTCCGTTAATTCTTATCGGTTTTTTGATTGGCTCGCGTGCCTCGCCCGACTGATTATCAACAGACAACCTTAATTCCAGTAATTAACGAACTTTTCTCGCATATATTTACTCTCGACGATTTTATTTTATTTTTTTTCTTTTATTCCTTCTTTTTTCTTATTTTTTCATCATTCGGCGGTCAACTCTCGCAGACTTCCGATCTAGACTTTTCAGAGAAAATTATAGTATCGTACAATCTTATTTCTCTCTTTTTTTATTTCGTTTTTTTAACAGATTTGACAAGTTATTTATGAATTTCATTAACTCAGTATATCTTTCGTTGAGTATCGGGTAAATTTACCCGGAAGATTAATTCTATCAACCTGTAATAATAACCTGAACTACTATAATATGCTTATGGTATGAAATTCTCGGGCGAACTTTATTATGCGGGTAAATTTAGGACCGCGACTGCAGAACTTCGGGATATATCCTACTGGTTAAAGAGAGAGATCATCCTTCGAAAATAATCCGGAGGATTCGGAAAATTTTTAGATGCGCGTTAATATAGCGACGACAGCGATCCTATTTTTCCGTATAGTATACGTTATACATATTATACGAATTTTTTTCGCTCTAGCCTCAAAGAATTAGGAAAGAATTTTTTGTTGGTCGTTTGATGTAGGCACGTTTCCCCCATCCTGCGTTCTTCTGTCAATTTTCTCTCTCATCATTTCTCGCCGTATACTTTCGCGAATCGCGAGTTAGGTACTGCAGCGGCACGTGATGTTAGATAAACGATGGAATGAAAGCAGGAAACGTCGGGGTGGCTAGAGATAAGTTTAAAGGTGAAACACGTGAAAGGCGACGTCTCTTGTCGATCTTTTGATATTTCCGGAGCGAATAGACCTAAGCGCGGATGCATCATGATAGGAAAACGTACATCGGGGAAGAGCTGATTTTTCTACCCGCACCGCATCGCGGTATGAAAAATAATTACTGCGATGAAAATTTTTGTTGGTTAATTAAATGCAGTTGAAACCCACCGCCTGGGCCGAGATTAAGATCGTGTACGTATATCTCATTACCGATAATTAGACCCTGTATTCAAAGCTGCCAGAAACTATTGGACCGAGTTATACCTATAAGCCAGGCCTAAATAGCAGCTAAGCGAGATCGTTGATAATCCGCAAATTCCTTACCAACTTGATCTCGTCTTTGATCAGGATTTAATTAACCCTCTAACGAGCCAATTACCTATTACAATAACATAGGAAAACTGAAAAGATAAAAGAAACAACTTTACGGATGTGGATATCAGAGTTTATAAAGTTTCTTATAATTGAAACGAATTTTCCTTCGATATTCTTCCGGGAATCTTAGCTCAGGAAACGATTGACCTCTCTGCAAGTGAAAGAGCTGATAATTAATTAACCAACGGCGGTATAATGTGGCGGGAATTTAATAGAAAAATCTTATCGACTCGCGTCGGAAGGGAATATTCGTTTTTTAGTATCGTTATTATAGTGGTACGGGTTTGATTGTCGACTATGTTATTTTACTCTTAATGTTTTTCTTATCTTTTCTTTTTTTATATATATTTTTCCCATTTCACTTATCTGCGACTATTTCTCTTCAAAAACTATATAATTATTTCTTAAAGTACGGACCATCGGTTTATACCGTAATGCTTCGTGAGCATTGAATATATATCTCGATAAGATCGTAGCTAGAGGTATAAGGTACACGTACCCCTGCCCCGCGTCAATCTAGAATATTTCTTTAATTAGGAAATTCAAACTCGATGATAAATTAAATAAATTCTAATTAACTAACTGACGTAGCAATTATCATTTGTGTCTGCAGAGCCGGGGATCCAATGAACGTTCCTTATTTCTACTAACGATCGGTAATACGCGAAAAAAATTTTATCTCTCAATTATAACGACGCGGTACATTGATGTATAGCACCTACACTACATCGCGACTGAAATTTTTTTTATCAAAATTAACGCAGTGCTCTGTGAGTCTAGGATCTCCGTATTAACTCTGATATACATACATGGCTAAGTACTTCACACCGAGGTGTGAAAGAAAATTAATTCGACCCTTCGTCGTGGCGTAGGATGCCGCATACACGCGGTCAAATGAACCGAAAATCTTACTAAAAGCTGCTCCATGTTTTCCGATTAGATCTCTCGTCTCGTAGCCTCTGACCCGTACGGCTCGAAAAATTTTCTTTTATTTTTTCTTCTTTCTTCTTCTTCGTTTTTCGTTCCTTCTTCTTTACCTTTTGTAAGTTTATGCATCATGTGCGCGCAAGAGTCTTGAACTCACGATTAATGAAACGCGACAGTATTATCTAGACAGAATTACGAATCTCTACACGTAGGTACAACCACGATAAACGTTTATTTGTGTTTCATTTTCGTTATTTTATTTTTATTTATTTTTCTCATCTTTGCGTAACTAAGTGTTTGAAAAATGACGAAGGTTGTTTCTTCTTCTTCTCTTTCTCCTCTCGTTGGATCATTTTCTCTGGTAGAATCTTTTCTACGCCTGAGGGTCTCAGGTTTTAGGTATTAGGTATTAGGGTTAAAATCTGTTGCCGGATAGCTGGAAGGAGGAGTTTTGCTAAAGACTAAAGACGAACAACTCCTAAGCACGTTGTAAATCACGGTGTTCTACGCGACTCGTTATCGTCGTATTAACAAGGATCTACGAGAGATTACGGAACTCTCTGACGTTACCTATATTACCACCCAACAGCTATAGGTATGGGTATAAACCAATTCAAACACTCTACGTTATAGTCGTTAAGTTTACCAAGCTTTGATATACTCAACGATTAGACCGTGACACTCCGCGTGACGAAACGTTCCAGGATTCAAATTTCACTTGTATCACATATCACACCCAATGCCCATATCTTACGCGCCCATTAGAAGAAACGAATCTGTCTAATTTAAATATCTCCAAACGAGGAAAAGAACAAAAAAAAAAAAAACAAAAAAATAGAAGTTTCCATTTTTTCTTTCCAATTTTTTTTTTTATTTTATTTTATTTTTTTTTTATTTCTCTTTTTTCAAACATCGTGGGGAGTGAGCCGACTGTGCAGCAAGCAACCGAATGTGTGTCTTGGCATAGCTTCAAAAGTTACCCTCGTATTTTTCGACTCCGGGGCGTGGCTAGGCTCGGATTTATGTACGTCGGACAAACCCCACCAACGAAATGTAGAGAGAATTTCTATCCACCCCCAGTGTCCACTGGCCAGCAGCATAAACCAACAGCATTAAAATCTATTTATTGCGAGAAAAAGTATTTATCCAACAATTCGCGGAATACGTCCGGATATTTTACTACTTTTTGATTTTTTTACGATTAACCCTGAGGTAGACTTAGAAAATGTTCTCTCTCTTTTACACGGTTCGCCGTAAGAGGTGACTAATTTTATATGTACATACATAAAAAATAATTATGTACTTGCAGCTTCGTAGTTATTTAATTTAAAAATCCTACATATATATATATATATATGCATCAGCTACTCGGAAATTTTCACGGAGAAAATCTAATAGCGTTGCTCGTATGTGAGTGCGGTTACAAACCGTAGTATATGTAGTAGGTAGCGAGTAGAAGGGTTGTGAGAAAGGAAGAACTCCGGGGATATAATGAAAAGCGCGTTGTGTCCCAGAGGAGCAGCACCGCTTTTAGCAGCGGTGTGAGATCGTATATTCGCAGGGAGAAAAACAGTTTTATGGAATACCTGAGGCTCCCTGTGTTTTTCCTATTGCAAAATAGTGTGTGTTGATTAAATTTAGTTAAAATATAACGACGACGAGAAAAAAAAATTGATCATGTCAATTAGTTGAAGATATTTTCGATCTTTATCTCCGAGACCAGGCGAGAGGCGTGTTCGGGGTCTGCAGATCGCCTTTTATGAGAGAAGAAAAAGAAAGGAAAAGAAGAAAAAAAAAATGAAAACAGAGGGGAAAAAAAAAGGGAAATTAGAGCAACGCGTAGCAAAGTGAATTTGTTATAAGAAACGGTCTCCTCCCGTAAGTAACCGCGCGGGTACAAGCACGTGGGTGGACGTCGAGACCCGCCCTATATTAATAAGTCAATTAACTCGCGTAATATCTTTGTTAACGGAGCGAAAAGAAAGGAAAGCCTTTTCTACCGCAGCGCAGGGACCCGGCATGGCAGGGATGTGTAATTTATTAAAATGAAAAGTTTAACGAACCCCCTGACACCAAATTGATAATGTCTTTTCACTTTCCGCCCAAATAGGTATAAGGGCGAGGTAAACACAGGCATGGTGTATCTATAGGTACCCATGTACACCTCAGAGGAAACTATATACTTATGTACTACATTATCGCATATCTCGGGATATGATTTTTAATTATTTTTCTCTCATCGGCTATCGAACGCATAGATCATACGGTGTGGCTTGTATGCCGTATGTATAATGTAGTATATACTAATATAGTCAACGGACGGCTAAAACCTTCCAGGTTGGCGCCCCGCCCAACGTTTCGTTGATAAAATCACTCCGGACCTCCCAGGTCAGAGGTGATGTTTTCTCAGCTAAGCAGAAGTAAATCCAGGATCCTATCAGGATCCTATCTGGCATCTATACCAAGCTAAACACCTCTGTTTTTCAAGACCTTTG
This sequence comes from Tenthredo scrophulariae, assembly GCA_963978835.1. Classification (NCBI taxonomy): domain Eukaryota; kingdom Metazoa; phylum Arthropoda; class Insecta; order Hymenoptera; family Tenthredinidae; genus Tenthredo; species Tenthredo scrophulariae. The sequence continues at coordinate 641,399 of OZ022228.1, forward strand.
AACCAGCTATATATGTATATACGCGCATATTATACATATATGTATAAGGGATGGGATGGGACTAGCTTATCCCGCGACGACAAATTCAACTTTACCCCGTAACCTAACAGGGGAAGGAGAAGGAGCCAGGAGGGGTTTGCCTTCGCGGAGTTTATAATCCTTGCGGTACCATTGGGGTCTGTTCACCGTCATACAGGATATCTGGTTAGCCTCTTGGCCAGGACTAGAATTCGATTTCAAGAGAACGTTGGTATAACATTATTCTCTGGATATGACAAAGGGAATTTAACCAAGACAATAATTCAACCAACGATGTTTAGCGTAGATTCAAATCACTTTGGGTTTTAGCCCGTATACCCGTACCTATATATATATATACCTGTACGTATGGTTAAACGATACAATTATCATCATAATTAATTATAAATCCCCGAAAAAATAAAAATAAAAAATAAAAATTTATTTTACACATTTCTAACTGTGCCATACGAGGGGGGAAAGAAAAAAGGCCGGTAGGTATCGAAGTGATAAGATCTCAAAACGGTATCTGGAAACTTGATCGTTAAATACACGGCCGTTGCCTATGGGTGGTAGATACAACCTTTTTAAAACGTCATTTCCGGTGGTTGAAAACCATTCTTTCCTATTCCTGGCATCGCCTCAGAATCTCCCGATCTTTAAGCGAGATTATAGCCTTCCGGAAAGTGTTCAGAATCGATACGATAAGTTATATTTTCCATTCTTTTATTTCCTCGTGTTTAATTATTGGGCGATTCGCGAGTCGTTCTCAATGTCTCAGGCGCGTAGAATAAATTGAATTTCCGGTTTACAGAGATTTATCGTTAATTCATAATACGGAATCAGGCTCCCTTTTAATACCATACACTGATGGGACGCGGGTAATAATAGGTTAACACGCCACGTCGAATCTAGCCAGGCAAACCCCTAATTTGGGCGTCATAAATTTTCTTTTCAAAAATGGCTTTCTAGACTTGGTGGTCCGCGGCTCAAGATGGTCCATAAATTTCCACGCGCTAGCCGCTATTCTCTGCGAAGGACTTCGTTGAAACAAATTTTACTACCGCAATTAGGACCTTCAAACACCGCCCTTTATACAATCCCTGGATTTGGTTTCGCCCAAGAGAGATTCGAGTCAAAGTTCACCGGCTCTACTCTGGATGACTCTCGATCCGGCTGTACCTGTACCAGATAGTAAATCGACTTTTAAGCTCGCTCAAAGATCAGGAGTTAGTCACACGCTCGACTTATTCCCATTCGAAAAGTCGTTCCAATATTTCTTTCGTAGTTATTCAATTTGGTCTTAAAATCTATTAACCAAAGTGATAATTATCTCTGCAGCTAGAATAGGCCTAATACCTGACGATCGTCCGACTCGCGGTTGGCTCGATAAAATACTTTTGAAATCTATGAGTTTGAGCGGTTTCGACTTAAAGGAGCTCATCTGGGATAATCTGGCTAAATCCAAGAGCGGTTTATTGGGCCTGGAGATCAGATAAGTCCAGGCGATGAGCATCATATTGCTTTCAAATTGGTTTCCGATTCAAACACCAGATAACGACGACCTGGCCGTGGCGTATGCCGGCCTAAAGAGAAGAGGCTCGCTTGCCGACCGACTCCCCCTGATCAGGTTATTAGAACTTCTTTGATTGCCGTGCAGGAGTGAATCGGTCGAACACCGAATCGGGTGATCGAGGAGTTGGTTCGGTCCTAGGGTCGATAAAGAGTTTGGTAATGCGGAGAAAATAAAAGAAGAGAAGAGGAGGGAGAGAGAGGGGGAGAGAAGAAAAAAAAAGAACTTTTAAATAGAACCTCAGATTCTATTACGATCCTAATAGCATTTTCTCAGTCAGTTTAAACCAGGTTTCAGCTACTTCAATTATCTGTACCTAAAGCATTTCGTTATAATAGGCAACTCAACTCGTTTGCCTGACGGTAGAACCACGTACCTACCTTCCTACTTGGCCCAGACACGCGATAAACGTTCATTTTTCATTAGAAACAAAAGTTGCAGAAGGAAGGACGAAGTATCTTATACACGTGTACCTGTTAGTTAATTAATTATTGAACCATACGTATAAGCGAAAGTCAAACATCGGGTGGGTATAGAATAATAGTTTATTGTCAATTCCGACCGTCAGATTCGTCGTAAAATCAGGTGTAATGGGTAAATTGAATAAGAATAGACTTATGCCTGGGTCTGGATATTGAATTCGATAAGCTACCACTTGAAGACTTGTTTTTTGGTGCAGCGGTGGTGCAGCAAGGGGTTTAATTATACGTAAGCTTACACCGAGAGGCTTAAAAGTTTTATTTATCTCGAGAACCATGGATGTGCGCATACCCTGCATATACCAGTGAGGATATTACGTGGGTGACGATGAGAAACTAGACGGTAAAGTTTAATGGGTTACTGGGAGAAACTATAATAGGAATAGATTCGTAAGTAGGAGATGTCAGGTCGAGGAGAGACTTCGACGTTGCATTTCTGAACAGCAAGAAACCACCTTCGACTACCTCGCTCACCTAGGGTAGGTACAAAGCGTATATGGTTCGAACTTTGGCTTTGTGCACCACTCGCCAAGTACAGATATAATGATTGATATGAGCCTCCTCGCTGTGTTATATGGTAATCGGTTATAGCCGATATAGATTTTCAGATGAGAAAACTAAAGCAATTAGTTCAAGTTCAGGTCCGTGCAAGCCGGTATTAAATTAAACAAATTAGGTATATCGCTCGATCTAACGTCAAAATATTCGAGCAAATTAGTTCAAAGATCCGTATCGTTTTGTGAAAAGTTTAATCGAGGGGATTTGGGGAAGAAGAAAATAATAAACTGATCTTCGGGACTGATCCGGGTGTGTACGAGCTGTGGCTGGAGTTTTCGCTACTAATTCGCGTCGTAGCTGCAGATTTATCAGAAAATTATTCAGGGTCGATGCGAAATTTGTCAATCTTGTGATTGAAAAAGTAACGGCTCTGTTTCTGTCTAGCGAATATTCAGGTGAATATTTCTAACGTGAGGTAAGCGATAATTATTGATGAGTTAAGAAAATGAAGAGTGAATAATGATAAATGATAAATGATAAATGGAGGTAAATAACGCGTGGAAAAATAACAGCCCTAATCTAATTAGTGGAACACGGTTTCAATTACGGACTGCGCCTTGTGCTCTCTGGCTTAAGATGTTATCCCGCGCGGACAGAGAGCGGTGAATATATATATACACGGTACGTGTAAGTGTTAAGCCCCTTATATACCAAATGACGCACGCCTTGCCTTTTTGGCTTGAGCCTCAGCTATCTCATGTCTCTTCGGTATATCTCTTGGCTTATTCATACCTATATACAAACATTTATCAGTATTTCGTAAGCATGAACAGTGAACAGTCTCCGGAATTCATTAGTGAAAATTTGGCTCGAGACGTCCTTGCATATAATATTTTAAAAATTCTACGACCATTTTACTCATTTCGCGGAATTAATCGTTGGATTTGTTTCTTTTTTTTCGTGATCGACATGCGGGCTACTTACACATTGGTTAAAATTACATCGGGTGTTAACCGAAGCGGTATATTTTGAGGTCCTAGTTTGAGCTACGTCGAAACGCAATGCGGGGCTACGAGGGCGAAGCGATAATTAAATATTTTTGTTTAATTACGAAACCAGTCCGAACGTTAAAACAGGGTTACGGTCGGTCGATCCGTTCAGCCACAGTCCGGCTTACTTCCACCATGTTAAACAAAGGAAAACAATTCGAACCTTTGTATTTTTCTACACCCCAGCCGTTAGAGAGAAGTAAAAATCTTGGGGGAAAGATAAAAAAAAAAAAAAAAAAAAAGAAAAAAAAAATAACTCAAAAAGTATACGAGAAAAAAGATGGAAGAAAAAAGAACACAGAAAACGAAAATGGAATGAAATTATTCACAAATTTATCATCCGATTCTCGAATAAAGTTTACACCTTGCCGAATTAACAAGGGTGTTATACGGGAGGGAGGGAAAGCAGAAGAGAAAGTATAAATAAAATGAGAACATTCACGATTGGATGAATATTCCGAATGATGCAGATAAACGTCAACTTGATTTCTTTCTTCGAGAACGGAGAAAGTGTGACTATAACACTCTCTCTCTTTCTCTCGCTCTCTCTCTCTCCTCGACGATGCTCTTCGAACCCGCACAGCTCACTCTCGCAGAATTGAGTGAACAAGGCGTTTTATTTTCCGAGCACTTGAGAAAAGCCTCCCTCATTAGATGCAACACCGTTGCTGGCAACCTCGTTAGCTCTTTTAATTAAGCCAATTCTCTGTTTCGTTAGGGGGCTCCCTTATCATTCTTATGCTAGTAGAGAGAAGCAATTCTAATTTTTTTGTTCAATTCGTTAGCGTTGATCACTTTTCAGTTTACCGACTCGAATTTATATACATCTACTGCATTATAGACAAATGCAGATCTTTCCAAGGTTCGATTTTCCAGGGCTTAGGTACGCCGAGGAGTGTATGGCGTGAATAATTTTTTACACATACTATACATGTACCATTTTACTTTGTCCTTGATTTTTTTCACAGAAATTTCTCCACGCCATTTCTATAATAAATAGAACGAATTATATTTGTTTAAGATTTTTCACTCCGATGACGAACTTGTCCTCTGCAGTGGCGCTGATTGCTGTCTGAAACCCTCACCACCCCTGGCCTCGGCAATGGTGAGTAAAATAAAAAAAAAAGAAATGAACAAACCTATAATTATAAAAAAATTCAATTTCAAGATGGAAGACATTTCGCCGTTTACTAGCAATAACTGCTTTGTTTTCTGCTCCAACGACCTGCACACTAGCGTTGGTGAACCGGTTAACGAGGTCGTAGGATAATGGTGCCCGACCTACCCGCTCCTGCGGTTACACACCGTCAAGGTCCTCGCGGCCGCGTAGTTGCGGTTACACCGATTACACCATGGTCGAACCTTGCGTTAAAGATTGTGGCAGCCAATAGGGAAAAGATTACTAGCATTTGGATAAGGCCCGATTTTCGTCTATACCGCGTGGTTTCATGGCTGCCAGCCTTTTATATATTTCCTAGATTTATCCTTTCTATTTTCGTCATTCGTTTTGCCTTTTATTTCTCTTCTCTGCACCGCGCGCGGTCTCGTGCTGGTGCAAGTATTGGTAGCGCTAGTGGTCGTGTCGTGCATCGCTGTCGGAATCTCGCTCAACGCTAGTCTCGTGTAAGTAAAATTGATGACGAGGGATAACCGTCCCCGGAGGAAATAACAATTTTTATCAAAATTGAGGCGGATCAGGATTTTCCTCTATAATTTCTTAACCTCGAAATTCTGCTCACATCGGTATGAAATTGATACGAATATCCCGTTCGAGGGGTGGGAGCGGAGAAGGGGAAGGGGAAGGGTAAGGGTAAGGGTAAGGGTAAGGGTGAGGGAGGGAATCGGGATGAGGGAGCTGGGTCGCGACGTGAATCCGCCAATCAGGTAATTCGACAATCAGCCAAAATCCTTCAGCTTGATTTTATTCCCCGATCAGATGTGAAGAATTTACCATCCTTGGGGTATGAAATATCACCGGGGCTCTTCGTGGGGTGGCTAATTTCGTTACATCTATTTTTTACTTCTGAAATTCGCAAAATTCTCCTCCCCTCTCCTGGCGATATATTTTTATAACAGCGATTAGGAGAGTTTGGGATTCGGACCCCCTGTATGGGGAGAAACGAACGCAAACACAAGGGCGAATACAAACACGTAAAGAAAAAACACGCGTGACACGAAAGATAGAAAATGGACGGCGACACACTCGCAACATAAACCGCGAAACGATGGATCGTCGTTCGTGTAGCTACGCGGGGCTGTACCCGCTGTACCGCTCTCCTATACCTCGTCCCATATTTATATCGATTTCGTGTAAATCCAGCTACGTTACAATCCTCGCGATGGGCCTTCAGCATAAAACGACGAATGACACATCTACCTTTATTTACCAAAAGCTTTCGCAGTATCGAGAGACAAATATATACGACGCCCGACTCCAGGCGAAGATCGTCTGACTTAACGCTGACTCGTACTACTTGCCTTGAGAAAACCTCGCCGCGCTGCGCCACGCCACACCGGACGGCCTCTTCTTCTTATATTCTGGCAATAATACGGAGGATTTATAGAAAATTTTTTCTAGCGAATGATCCGTAGAATAAATTTTCATCTCTTTATGTAATTTTTATTGTATTTAGATCCAAAAGTTTACCAAGCTTCTAACCTCTCGGGATTTTCGTCGTCCCTGAGAAATGCTCCAATGAATTTCTTTCACTTCGGAAAACATCGAGCTCTACATTAGAATTTTTATCTCTCCCCCTCGACTCTTGGAGAAAGAGAAATAAAAATAATATCCTTCTATATGTATTTCCGAATTTTACGCGGAAGAAATCTCCCGTTTTTTAAAATGTGAAATCCGTTTTTCGTATTAGATCTTCAAATAGTGTATAGGAAAAATATTTCTCAAGAGTATCGAAAGGAGATAGATTTTCAAAACTCCCAATTACCATCGAAAACATAAACTGTATCACAGCTTTCGAAAAATATCTACTAAATTTTAGGAGGATAGCTTTCGCTAGCTAGAGGAAAAGCCGGCGTTTCCAGATCTTCTTTAATTTTTCTCTTAGTCATAGAAGGCTGGTGCGAGCAAGTGGTGAGAAATTTAATGTGCTGTACAAAACGGGATGCAAGCCTCATGGTCTGGTTAGTCTGAGGCTGGCTGGGCGAGTCTTTCCATCAGTGGAAGATGAAAACGTTAGGGAAATCTTGTGAGATGAGAGAAACAACTTCAAACAGCTTCTTTTCTGAGATCCCTACCCGCCTCTCTCCGCCTCTCAAACAATTCTTTCCCTGCATGAAAAAACAAAAAATAAAGAATAAAGAAGAAAGAGAAAGAGAAAGAAAGAAGCAAGCAAAGCAAACCTCGCCTCCTTCTGATGCGGTGCATTGAATTTCATATATTTTCTACCTTTCATATTTCGAACGAGAGCGACGACGCCTGGCAACGCCTCGACACCACAACCTCTTCCATCCGTAAACCATATGTGACCAAAGCTCATACCCCGCGATGTACGGGGTGAACCGTACAAGAATTTCCTACCCCCAAATATATCCTCTTATTTTGGTCGCGTTTCTTCGGTTAAAAAAAAAAGAAAAATAAAGTCTCGTTTCATACATTCGATAAAATCATTCCGTCAAAAATTTCGTTTATAAAGCTCCTGAATTTCTGCACATGACTTGCAGTAGTCGCTCAACTAAACTGCTGCTGCAGTAACTGACATTCAGCTTGTTTCGTGGATTCTGTTCCGTATCATTTCATCCCATCTCTCTCTCGCTCTCTCTCTCTCTCTGCAGTACGTATAATGGAAAATAAAGCTCTGCAGACTCGGCTTTTTGACAGGCGAGGACTATTCGATTCGTGGCGAGAATTTAGATATGTCTGTTAAAATTGTGTACGAATTTGTTTTTCTCATTTTTTCACCACCCCTTGTGTCATGGGTAGGTGGGCGTGTATAGATGTAGTATATACACACTATACTGGCTTGTTGGTACCACGGTGAAATAAGGTCAGGCTGCTACCACGCTGTCGAGGCATGCGGGTGACACGTAAAACCGTCGTGGATATTCAAGGACCTCTCGTATTACAAGTTGTCAACCATTCAGCTACTGAATGGTCTATTCTCATCCTTTGTCATCGAATTTTCGCGGATCTAATTTCGTCAGTTTCAATACTCGCGACCTACGCACCTCCGTCAAACGTTTTATACCTTTACCTTTACCTCTACCTCGCACTCTCTCGATCTCTCTTTGTTCGTCCGTTCACGCTTGATAAAGTTCCTCGTTTCCGTGCTGTTTGTTTTCATTCCAACCCGTATAGATATGAGTATGGCGAGAGGTGTGTGTACCACAACACCATCAACAAAAATTTGTTCCTCCTTCAACATATGTATGTTTAAATACGTAGGCAGCCGTGCTTTGTCGTGCGTTAATTTGACAGTATAATCGTGCGGTTTTTAAACGTTATCATTTATTCATTCGTTTATTTGTTTTCGTTAACTTCACCTTTCATCCTCCTCAGACGAGAGGCTCAATTTTCACGTGAAATTTATGAAATCAATTTTCATCGCTAAATATGTAGTTAGAACTTTTGACGAAAATAAAGACGCCAAATTCAAAGACGTTCAATTTTCCGGCTAGAGATAACTGTTTCTTTTTTTATTTTTATTTTTATTTTTATTTTTTTTGTGTGAATTATTATAGCTATATCTATAGGTTATTATACTCTATGGCAAACTATAAATACCAAAAGCTGTTCTTTCTTATTTACGAGCATGCATAACGCACGATATGCGCCCATAGAACTCTTGATGCATTTCAACTTGTAATGGAGGATTGCTCGCCCGAAGCCGCTTCGAGTTTGCCAATTTTTTTTTTCGTTTTTCTTTTTTCCTTTTTTTTTCTACGAGGGCAACGATCGTCTGGGCCAATTGGTGTTATAAATTATAATTACGTGACAGAGTCACGAGTCGCTGCTCCGTTAACATTAAATTTATTATTTAACCACGTTCTTATTAAGGCACGAGATCACTATTCCGATATATTTTCGTTGCCAACGAAAAATACTATTTCTTTCAACCCCTATACAGCTATAATAACGATGCCAGAAACGACCCAGTGCAAATATTTTTGCAACTTTTTCATCACTCAACAATAATTCTTTCAATCAGTACACCTACCTGTACATGATTATTTTTATTCACACCTGTTTTCATTTTTTTTTTTTAAATTTATTTATTTATTTTTTTTGGGTTTATTTTCTTGTTGTTTTTTTTTTTTTTTTTTTTCTATAAAAATATGCGATTTCATTACGTGTACATGCGGATAAATTTCTTCATTGTTATGCATGAGCCTTGTTGATTACGGTTTCGCCATCCGAGGGTTGAAAATTTTGACTACGTTTACGAAATACACCTACCTACCTGTCTACCTACCCCTGGGCAAAAACGTTCACTCCGACGTTAGCCGCCTTGCGTTGAATCACTCAACGAAATAATTTCGCTAAGTAATTCTAATTCGAGACGATGTATATTAATATATTTCCTGCCTAATTGTATTCAACGAATATTCGGCTCGTTCGTCTGACGAAAACTTTGCCCACTCTTTGCATAAAGCCAAAATTATCATTCCGATTCTAGTTTTGAAAACATGGCTGTACGAATTTTTACTTTTTTTATTTTAATTTTTTTTTTTTTTTTTTTTCTCAGCCTTTATACCATCTTTGAATTTTCTTTCTTCGTAATACACACAGACGAGTCTTGCGTTTAGCTTCGTTTAACTGCCCTACCTTACAGTCCCTCGTCTCCATAGCTTCTTTAATTTTCTTCGATCGCGATGCCTTATCTGCTTACGCCTAGCAGCAAAACGACACACAGTAGCGTCCCGCTGGACCACTAGACGTTGATAGAGATAGATAAATCAAGATCTTTATCTGGCTAATCACAGAGTAGGTACTTAACCTCCCCAACTCCTCTCTTTTTATATTCAAAGGTTTATTATTCACATAACTTGTGAATGGAAACTTGTTACCAGATGATGCGATCAGAGACCCTTATTATTTCTTTTCCTCATATATATTCTAGTTAGCCTGGTCTACTTAGTTGGTATAACGAAGTACCTACTTTATATAAACTTTATAACTCGATCATTAACAAACAATCCGTCTACTTATCTTTACAGGAATTAGTCTTGTCGAAAAGAAGAGAGACAGAGAGACAGAGAGAGAGAGAGAGGGGGAGAGGGAAGAAAGAATTTCTCTCTTCTTCTTCCGCGGGGGGTAAAAAAAGGGGGTTGGGAATCCCGTCGAGTTTACGGTCTGTACTTTGAGACGACAATTTTCTAAACCCTGCGTTACGTCACGCTTGTTTGCAGAAATGACGAAACGCGCTATAAAAGAAGGGGTGAAACTGGGGGGTTTAGGGGCACAGGGATGAGGATGAGGATGAGGATGAAGATGAGGATGAGGATGGCCTAGTAGGTAAGGCCTGCGAACCAAGAGGGAGCTTTGTGTCTGAAAAGTTTTAGATTCGCGAAGACTTTTGGAAATGAGGACGTTTGAATGCCACCCTGAAACGGGTTATCTTGTTATCTTTAGGAGGCTGTTTCACAACCCAAGGGGCTCAGGGGTAAGAGGGTTGAGATGGAACTGGAGCCCAAGCCAGAGAGAGAGAAAGAGAGAGAAAAAGGGAAGAGGAAGAGGAAGAGGAAGAGGAAGGGGAAGGAGAAAAGTATATTAGTTCCGAACCCTTGTCTTGAAACCTTCTCCCCAGACTAGGCTACCCCTTGTTTTATCCAGGGATAGATCCTTTCAATAGCCTTCTTCAACCAGGAACGCTAGTCAACCGAAATATCGCGTCCTCATACACGCGTGTGTAGCCATAGGTATGTGAATGACGAAGTTAAAAAGAATGAAAGAAAGAAAAAAAAACAAAACAAAAACGAACGTAAACCAAAAAAGATGGAAATTTACAAAAACATTCATTCCTCTGTAAAAATTCTCTACTTTTGTTCGTTAAATTGCTCGAGTTCTCGAAGAAGAAAAGCAGGATGGGTTGTGGATATCAATAAAGTAAGAAGAAGAAACAAAAAAAAATAAAAGAAAAAATATGAAGAAGTTTTTCACGCTTTTTCCAAACTCAATAATATCAGTGTGTCTGTTCTCTTGGACTTTTTTAAGAATTTTGATACCCTCCTTTTCTTTTTTCATTCTTCTTCGTTTTTTGTCAATCCGGCCAATTCCAACTTCCGAAGTCTTCGAGTCTCGGCTTCGCCTTCCTCTCACGAAGCGGGTACCATACCTTCAATATCGGTAGATATATAAGGTACTGTAAATACCTGAGGAAACCGTATAATTTCTCGCCTGTAGCTCATTGACCGTTTAGAAATCGTGAGATCGGTCTGAGCTCCGCTCTTCCACTATATCCGACTATCCAACTCTCGCTTTATTAAGGATTCCTTGATTATAATAGACCCGCAACGATGAGACACTACTGTCCCGGTAGGCGGTCATTATAGACGCATGAGTGATTGCGTCTATTTCATCGCTCTTGCCCGGCTTCGTTTAGTTTCGTTTCATTTATCGCCAGCTAGCCGCGGCCACAAACTTCGATAAAACTTCGTATGTGGGTATCGGATTAATACGTGTATACATGCCACAGGCTGAACTATAATACTCAGAATTCATAAATTTTAAAACCTTTTTTTTTCCGCCGTTTTCCCACTACCGAATCCTTCCAACTAATGATACCGCCTTCTCATACATTCTTTTTTTTTGTTTTTTTTTCAACTACCGTATACTGCTCACCTCGTACTCGCCCACACCGGTGAACAGGTTATCCCATAACGCGAAAACAAAAAGGAAAAAAAAAGAAAAATTACAAAGAAATTACAAAAACCGCAGCTATTTTATGTGAATACATCTATCTTCGTTACAGACAACAACGTAGATGTATAGTAGTATACCTTCGACGAGTATAAGACGAGGCCGTTCCTTTTATCAACCGGTTATTAGAAGCTATAGACTCGTTTAATTATCTAATCTCTCTAAAACGCCGTAAAAATGTCACCGTAGCACGTGCATGGGAGTTTTTTCTTTTTATTTTTTTTCTCTCGTTTTTTTTTTCCCTTCCAGCTTTCAAACACGGATCATTCTTTCTGGCCATATTTTAGCTGTCATATTAATCCCCGCGTATACGCGTATGTGTTTTATCATGTGTATAGACGGGTAGTAGTTTAGAGGGAAGGAAAAGTTTAAATAATTCAGAGCCTCGCGGCAACTTTTGCTTTGAAGGGTTTTAACTTCAAAGGATCGTTTGTTTTTCGCGGTGATGTATACTAAACTTCGCTAAAGGTAGATATATATATATATATGTATATACACCTAAATATATATACATGTATAATATATACCGTTCAGGGCCTGAACTTTGCCACGTATAAGAAAGTATCTTTACCCTTATTGGCAAAAACAATTGAGCCCGTCACGCGAGCTCTGAATATAGACGCGATCATATATTGTAGATACGTGACGTCAGTCAAATACCTCGTCTTTCTATACAGGTTTCCGAAATTCTACCATTCCTAAAATAACTCGGCGAATTTCAATCGACTCCGACGACTCGTCCTCGGTTTCGTTCAGCCTCAAATTATCCCCCCCATCCGTTGATTTTCTTCTTTCCTTCTTACTTCTTGTATTCCTTCTTCATTCCCCCCTGCAGTCGAGCCGAGACTAAGGGTTCGCGATTTTTTAACTGACAAGTAGATATAACAAATTCGAGCGGGTATAGGTACGTAGGTAGGATAGGTAGGTATACGTCAGATGGTAGGAAACGGAACGGTGTTTGATAATTTTGTTTGAAACTGGCATAAATTCTGTGGCCACCTAGCGCGCCTCTCGAGTTAGGTGGTAGGTAGGTAGGTAGGTGTACGCACACAGGGCCAAGAAACTGCGGTTTTCAGTAGATAAGAACTTTTCAAATTACTCAAATTTAACGCTAATATAAATGCGAAGACTTTCCGTCTTACATTATTGTAATGTCCGTTCAGCAGTTAATTTTCTAGATCAAGAAGAACCCCATCGCGCACCTCTCAACTCTCGTACATACTTGATCACCGACGTTTATCGGCCCCTCGGGCAAATCCTCTGCACTTTATCCCATTCACATATACATTATACATTTAGGTATATTATATAGGTACACGGCTGTACATTATATTATTTTTTATTTATTAACCGTGTAAATATATTTATGTAAACACGATCGAATAATGGATGTAGAAAGTTCGGTTTTTCCAACATATGGATTATATATATACCGGAGTGTAACCTGCGTTATGGTATAATTAGAAACCGGTTAGAAACATACCTTGTTACACCGACGAGGTGTATCCGGCAGGATCCAAAGATCCTGCCCCGACAGACAGGTCTGAATTAATATTCATTAATACAGGAAATTGCAGAGGCTTCCTAGACACTAGCTACCGCGACTCGCGAGTGAAGTGAAGGGTTGAAGCCCTCGGGCTCATTTATTATTTCGCAAATCCGTTTCGGCTACGTTCTAATCTCTCAAAAAGTAAATCCTTACCATTAAAATTTAATTTATTGGACAAATTACTCCGGGTTGTTGGTATATATCTATATATATATACCTATACGGAGTGACTTTAACGCGGTTACTTCACGGTGATTGATCCATTGCGTTACACGCGAATTGAAGATGCTGAAAATTCATTTTTCACCATCTATTGAGTAGCCGGTATAATTTCTCGTCGATTAATTCATGCATATTAAGTAAGAACTTTATCTAACACGTCGAGTGCAGCGGGATCATCGAGAATATCGGCGCGGCGTAGACAAGAGCTGATCCTATACACTTTTGAATTTTTTAAAAATCCGGCTTACGTCAACCGCTTTTTTCTCTTTCGAATCACCCGCGCTTCCACTAAAATCTTACCCCCCTTTTCACGCTCTAGTTATCCCAATTTCGATGAAATTTCTTCGCTAAAAGGCTCGGCGAACGAATGATCGTGTCTCGGTTTATCAATTTTCTACGACGCCTGAAATTGTTTATATAAAGCTCGTATACAGTATGCGGGTACGCTATGCAGAGACGTTTCAGTCCCGCAATTTGTGGTGCAAAGCTAATACCATAGATCGTATCGATATTATAGGTATAATCCTAACCGAAAGCCATTATAGTAATTTGGCTTCCTATCAGAATATCCATCAACTAGGTAAGAGATTACGATATATTACTGCCTAGAACCATCTCTTGAGTCTCTAATGGGTATGATCCCTTGCCCTACGTGGGGCCCCGACGTTTCTATGCATGCATTAGGATCCTGCAACACACAAACGATATGGGACCTCCGAACAAATCTAGGAATTATGCGATGCATCCTCGAACCGTTTTCAATCCAAGTGCAAATTTGATATGAGGAAAGAAAGAGGGGGGAAAAAATAAGTAAACTTTTATCATCCCTTGTATAATAAGTGTTCTTCTCCGGGCTACGAGAGGCTTTTAATTCACCAAGTTAGCACCCTAACTTTCGTGGCTTTTGTCTCTCGGAATATTTGAGACGCGATATATTCAGGAGCGAGGCGAGGGCAGCGAGAGAAGCAGCTATGGAAACGGGAACGGGGGAAACCCCATGAAAAATTAAATCGAATTTTCAGCTTATGTTTAGTACATATTCCCCAGCCATGCGGGGAGAGACTGAGATGCTTTCGAGGGTAGGATACGGTGGGGATGGTTCAGGCGCGGGCAAAACACCCTTGAGACCGATCCGGATAAATTCTCTTCTCTCTGAATAGGGGTCGGAAAAAGAAACTCAAAAACTGACGCGTACAGGTTTATACTCACACCTCCGTACACCTGTCCACCTTCTAGCTCACGAAATGCTCGCCGCGAATCACTGAATCATTTTCGAAAGATATTATAGAATCATAGCTACTCGGTGACTTGACCGGATTAATAGGGGAACAGAATATTCTCGCTTTATTATAGCCACAAATGAAATGAAACTTGGTGTAATTCGTATGTAAATATTATCATCATTTTCTCGTGTGTACTACGCGTACCTTATTCATACCTGTTCGTGTGTGTAATACAGCTGCTTTTTGATACACACATGCGTAATGATGTAGTAAGGGAACGAGTCGCGTCGAGATATATTTAATATTCAACCAGTTTGTAGCCAGGAGGTCGTCGAATAATTTATTTCATTATTTTGATCCTAATTTCGTGGTCATAGTTGTACGTCATGCACGATTGCGCAAGGCCTGCCTGAATGACTCCGGGGCAAATCTTAATTTTAGTTCTAAATATTTCCCCACGCTCCTTCTAAGGTGTTACATTATTCTTCAACGCGCGGGTTACTCCCGGGCTAATTAGTCTACCATTTTTTATTAATTACGATCGCCATTAACCATCCTGAACTCCGCTTAGTTACACCGAGAAATAATTAGAAAATAAAATGAAAAAATAAAGAATATAATTATTCTTTTCAAATCCACAGGTCTGACTAAAAATACCTTCCGTTTAATTCTTATCGACTTCCTGTTTTTTGCATACCCTATTTTTATTTAATTTTTTCTCTTCATCTCGTATCTTCAATCTTACCCCCACGACAAGGTTTGCACATCAAATATGCTTCTTAATTTTAATTTCCGTTTCTTCGAAAAGAATTTTACGGATTATACGGTTCTTCGGGGGATTTCGTATTTCCTGTATGAAGAAGTAGACGTAGCGGCCTAAAGTTTTTGGTATTTTTGCAATATGGGGTACATACGAGACGAAGGTACCGAGGACAAAGGGCCGAAGGGACACGTATCAATGATGATAGAAAGGCAAGAAAGCCTTCACGATCACGTGAGCTCGTGTGCTACGTGTCGCTCGGTGGTACGAAACCGCGATCTGAAATCAATATGACGTTCTCCCCTGGCGTAGGTACGGGGTCGCGCCCGGTGGAGATGGCACGTTGCCCGACCTCCTGCCTGCCTGCCTGCCTGCCTGCCTGCCTGCCTGGTTGTCTGTCTCTCTAGTTATCCATCTATATACCTGCCAGTTGCATGATTCGCGTCAAATCTGTCACGACACATCAATCGGGGTCGGCAAAACTAATCCTCGGAATGTCTGCGTGTATCGGGTCCCCCTGCTTAAATACAGTCACGAAACCGCAAGAATTTTTCATCATTTTCTTTTGCCCCTTGCTTATCGTATTCTAGGACTTTACCCTCTTCCTTTCTTCCTTTCTTTTCTTACATAATAATTGTTTATTGCCCTTATCTTTCCTTCTTTCTTCAATTTTCTTTTTCTTTTTCTTCTTCTTTTATTTTTGCTCAAAGTTAAAACTCCCTCAAAATCTTTTGGAATTTTAATCTTTCCGTGGTTTTATACCCGTTCAAGCGCACTCCGTTTCTCGGTTTTCTTCGAAATCGTGCGGTTCGCAGAAGTTTGACGAAAAAATAAAACTCCCTCTTTTACTCGTCGTAAAGTAACGCTGTGGGGTTCACTCCTTCTATCTCCATCCCTCTCTCTCTCTCTCTCCCCCTCTCCATCTCTCTGAGCCTTGAGATCAGCCCTTTAATTCAACTCTTGAATCAATATCGTAGCTTGTAACCACCAAAAGGTTATACCTATATCCTACCCTCCTGGCGCCACATGGGCCATCTGTCCGTCTGTATTTTCCGCCTGAAGCGTGCGAATCAAAACTTTTCATTACAAATTTCAAACTCCAATTCTAACGCTCGGTGCCTTTTAGGGTAAATTTTTGAGGGTCAAGAATCTCGGCGTGGGCTCGCAGGACATAGTCATACATGTAGGAATGACTTTTAGTCATTTTCCAGTATCTCGCTACCGTGACAGGATGATATTTTATACCAAAGTCATAACGGTGGTGCAGCGAGCGGTAACGATACCGTAGAAAAGTCACCCTGGCGCCAGAACAACCCCGATGTCTCCCTTTCTTTCTATTACGTTTGAATCGTACTCTCCAGTTCTCCACTTCC
Organism: Tenthredo scrophulariae; assembly: GCA_963978835.1. Classification (NCBI taxonomy): domain Eukaryota; kingdom Metazoa; phylum Arthropoda; class Insecta; order Hymenoptera; family Tenthredinidae; genus Tenthredo; species Tenthredo scrophulariae. The sequence goes on from OZ022228.1 coordinate 658,016, forward strand.
GGGTATATCCGAGCACACAGAGAAATCTGCGCGGTTGACACAGATATATACGTGCCTATAATACATACCATATATATATATATAGTATATTCGGAACCGTTAGGAATATTTTCTCACTCGGACGGGGAAAAATCTGAGAGCAAATATTGTTATTCATGATCGAGAATCTTTACAAAAATGATACCATTTCAACGGTCGGTCCTGCACCAGCATCGCTTAAACGAGTCCATGCTTCGGGGGATCTGGGGAAAAAAAAGTATACTACGTGCTGAATTTTAATTCTCTTCCTTTTTCCCCCGCTCCTAGGCTGTAGGCTGTAGGCTGTAGGTTGTAGTCCGTAGGTTGTGGGCTACTTCCGCTAAGCGTTGTGTTATCTTTCGGCCAAAGGGACGTTTTGACAGGATATACCCTTTTCGCGTATAACGTTTACGAATTTTCGACTACCAGGTCCGGTTCCCAAAATATCACGATCTCGTTCAAGATCAACACTCCAGTTGGTACTCGGGGCGTAATGACGTAAAAATTTTTCCTCACCTCCCCCGCACAGAGGGTCGAGTCTAAAATATTCACGGTATTATTTATCAGTGTCAGTCGATCGCGAGAGTATAATACGTCCGATCATTTATTCATATCTATATAATTATTATCTTATACACGTTTTCGTATATACGTACGCGTTCCTCAATTTATCGGTATTTCCATTAATACGATTGCTCTCCATATAATTTCCCGAAAAACTGAACTCGAGTCTCGAAGGGGGGATGAGGCAACCCCCTTTGAAAAATAATCGCATATTTCTCTTTATCTTTCTCTTCCCTCTTCGTTTCGTTTTTTCTTTCTTTTCTTTTTTTTATTATTTATTCTGAACTCCGGTATCGGCATGAGCCAAGAAGTTAATATTTTAAGGGTACCACCGCACCGTACGGCTGTCAGGCCTGGCAAGCTTCACCGGGATATCGCGTTGCCAGGGTAGTAGAATAGCGGTATGAAGCACACCATCAAAACCAAGAGCACGCTCTTCCTCGCGTTGAACCTGCGCGCGAGCCTCATTTGAATAAGACGGCAGTTAGTCCTGTTTATATAGTGTACAGCTTTTGACAAACGATTACAAATTGTCCTCGCGCCGATCCGCGGGCTTTGTCACTATTTCCTCTTTTTTACATAACTCTCTTCCTTCTCTCTCCTCTCCTCTCCACTCCTCTTCGCTCCTTTTCTTTAATATTTTTTTCCCCGTTTCACTCTTCTTCTTCTTCGTCTTCGTCTTCGTCTTCTTCTTCTGGCTGTACAAGCCACTGCAAACAGGAAGTGACTGAGCGTTTCCAAAGCCCACCCAAGACTCACTAACTAGACACCAATTCTGCGTACATATTATAGGTGTATAGGTATTATGTGTATACATAGGCTGGGTATACAGATGGTAAAGGAGAACAAGCCGAGTTTCGACGTTGTAGTTCAGGGCTTAGTCGAGAGAATTGGAAGAGACGATTTGTCCAATTAAGAAAATTCGGAATAAATTGGCCGTTGTCAACGGGGATTTCCACCCGCGATCATTGCGGACTTCGTTATATCGCCGATCTTAACTAAACGATTATTCAACGACGAGCTCTATACCTACGAGGCTGTATAAGAGATGAGTCGATTCGGCAAAGAGGCGGGATGCGGTGAAGATCTGGGGCAAAAAAATAACTCGAAAACAGTGAAATCGACTAAAGGAAATTGAGATAGTAGGTATAGGAGGGAAAAATGGGCGATGAATTTCAATAGGGAAATAATCTTGTTCGTTTTGACCCAGTTTTCGCGTTTCACTTCAGAAAGGACTTCCCTCGGGCCGACGAGAGGTTGTTTCGATCCTGCCTCGATCCTCCGTCTCTTTCGCTCTTTCCATACTGCACTTTTCAAAGATGCAGCTATTATTTACCTATATCTTGTCGACTGGCCTCCTTTTTTTAATCATTGAATTTTCATACCTGCTTACGTATGTATTCATAGCAGAATTCGGCAATGGCGAGGTCGTATCGTGTACGAAAAGTACGAACATCGAACATCGGGCGAAAAAAAAGTATCATCAAGTTTGATAGGAAATCAATTATTCGGTATATATATATGTAACACGATTGAAATATACCTACGTGTGTATTTATACTGTGGGAAATGTAGAGCTAGTTTGGGCGAGTCCGGAGGAAGAGCCATTTAATTCATTCCTGGAACTCGGCTACACGACGACACATGGGTATCGACCTCTGGTGTGCTTTAGGACGCCGGGCATCGTTGAGAGGCAGCCGTCCCGGCGCCTGAAAGAGCGTCGGGACGCCTGCGGCAAGGCGGCGCGAGACGGGGGACCCGGTTATATCATCTGATCTATAGGGACACCCTAGGAAAGATGAAGATGCTGCCTAGCATCGTGTTTCGGCGTTGGTAGTACGTCGCGACGCCGGGCGTCGTCCCCGAGATCACTCGTTAATAAAGATCGTATCTTTAAGGAAGCTCTGCCTCAAAAGGTCGGCCATGGTAAACAGTTGAGTACCTGCGGTGTGGCCTTCTATCAACAAGACTTGATGTTAAAAAAAAACAAAAAAAAAAAAAAAGAAGAAGAAAACTCGTAAGTTTTACAGTTTTCAGTTTTTTTTTTTTTCTTCTTCTTCTTCTTTTTTTCTGCAAAGGATGAAGAAATTTCAATGAATTCGCGGCTTCGACACGATTTTCGCATAATACTTTGAAATTTTCTTTGAACCGGGTTCCTCAATCTGAGCTTTAGCGTCAAGACGTGATTTCTCTTGAAGAAAAAAAGAGAGAAGAGGAAAAACCATGGATTTCCTTGATAAGATTGGAAATAAACAAGCTTCAAACAACTTCATCTCGCTCATTATACCTCCCTCGCAAAACTGAACGAGTTTTGGAGGAGAACGTTTCTCCTCGACTTCAAAGGCTCGAGAAATATTCAGGTGTAAGATTCTTGAACGCCACGCTACGCCATGTAGTTATGCGAGTTTCCGACTCAATTTAACGACTCCGACACGTGAGGGAGTACAGAGCGAGGGGGATGATAGGCAATGTTACAATTGCCATGGTTTTAGGAGCGGCAAAGTTGTCGACGTATCTAAACAATCGCAGTACCGTACGCAGGCGGTAACGCGATGAACTTATAATTATCAACCAAAAGTTGTATAATTGGGTTGTGATCATTGTGATGTATGCTTTACCGTATATAATACCCACCCCATACCTGCAGTCTATATATTTATATGGGTGTCCGTGTCAACGCGGACATTATTATCATCATACCGGTAGGAGTTTAGCTCTCATCTCCTCTTTTTAATTCCTTAAATAATTCAACATCGCTAAAATAAGCCGAGAAATAATTCACGTGTTACCGCAACGGCGTAACGGTCGATTGTTTCGCGGCTAAGCTCTCCTGGAAGCTTTGTGTCATTAAAATTAATAGAATCATTTGATAATATCATCGTGTAAAACAACCGTGTGGATAAAGTTACATACGTCGTCGAATTGTTGAATTTATTATTCATCTATTGAGGGGATGGCCCTCATATGTTCGTTCATAGTTCGTTAAATTGGAGCACAACGAGGAATTGGTTCGCGTTTAGAGGAGCGAGATATATTCTTAATAACGCAGCGCAGCACCGACTGCAAATGATGATACCTACGCGGTTTTGAGCCTCGGTTTAAACCGTTGTTTGTAAGTTACACGTAGGTAATAACAGTTGTCGGTAGACGCCGAGCATGAAACTCGATTGTTGTAAAGCCTTTATGACGGCGATAAAACGGCGCACTTTCCTACCACAGGTCGAGGGGGTGAAGCAAGACGGTAACTTTGTAACGAAATAAGCATCGAAAAAATCGAGTTTCAAGTTTTTAAACCGTCCTTACATCCGCGCTTCTCCGCCGTCTCCTTCTTTCACCTTGTATACTATATGGGAAGTAACGTTGAATCGTTGTTGTAACCGCGGCAGGTTATCGCGAGATTTATAAGTATAAATAGTGGAATTAGGGATCGAAAATTGGAGACAAAACACACGAGGGCATCGTCGAGAGGCTTGTAACGAATTCGATTTAAATAGAAAACCAATTCCGAGTTTCAAAGTCGATGTATAAATTGTTCAGAAAACACATCAGACCACACAATGGGAAATTTGTATTCGGGGAGAACGGACAATCCTCTGATTTTCTTATTGGTTTTTAAATCGTCGTAAAGTGGAATTGTTTGGAACCGTTTCAAACCGAATCTACGATCGGTATAAAAATTTCATTGGCACGCCCACGCGACCATTGTTAAACTCGAGAGTTCGATGCAGCCTATAGTTCTCACTGCACCATGTAGGTATGTACCAGGTATACTGCCTTCACATACATGAGCTGTACCTGCATTTGACAAAACGGACGCCAATTCTATCCCCTGCGCATACCGACGTCTTTCCTCCACCCTGAAGTTCGATTTATTTTTTTTCTTTTTTTTATTATTTTTTCACGATCACTTCGGCTCTTCAACACGTTGTTATTCCCGGTGTAATACGCGCTTCTATCGCTCTTTACCTCCTTGCGCTGTCTCTTGGCTCGACAGTAAATAACTCGAAAGTCTGAACAACTGCGCGACCAACCCCCGCGGTGTGAGAAATCGTTTTTCCTTCTTTCCCTCCTGCACTGCAGTGCACACCCATCGCTACGTAAGAATTAAATCTCTTTGAGGAAAGAGTACGAGTTGCCAAACGGTACTTAGTATTCGCACAAGGCAGAGCTGGTCGCCTCGGCAGGACTTTGCAACTAACTGCAACCACTGTACCTTGACTGAAGTGGCAACTACCTGCACTAGCTCGGGATGGGATTGCAGAGAGTTTCAAGTTCTACCTGGGAGAACAGAGAACTCTCCTCTTTTTATCTATTCTTTTCTTCTCTACCTCGTCCCGTTTCTTTCTTTCTCTCGCTCACTCCTCCCCCGGGATATGTACCGTCGACCTGGTTGGGCACCGCTTACAGGTAACAAAGCCGGAGAGAAAGAGACGACGGGGAAAAAATGACAGTAAAAAATCCGCAGCTGGAGATTTAACCACGTCTCAATGTCTTCGCTCATTATTCGACTTATATTGAACGAATGAATAGGGCGAGCTGGGGATACGGTTCGTACGCCGAAGATTGCCTGTAAATTAGTTTCATCATGAAATTGAGAAGTAGGTACGTGAGGCACCCGAAGAGAAATTCTGCCTTTAGTACGAAGTAGCTGCAAGCTACTATACAAACAGAAAATTATAATAGGTATACGTTTCACTTCTTTTTTTCTTTTTATAAATAAATAAATCCATAAATAAATAAATTTCAGGTGCAATTCGTCGTGAGTAAACTCTGTGATTCTCTTCTTCTTATTTTCAAGCATCTGTTACCCGCACGACGTAAATCCGTCTGTAGTATAGGAGGTGAAAAATGCGTCGATAAATCTAGCTATAAAATAGTGGCTCACTATACGAGTAAGGGTATATTTGCAATAATTTGTCCTGCGCAGCTGTTTGACTATAAATATGATTTACCAATTTCGAATGAGGGAAGCAGGACGGGATGAGTGGAGATTTTTCAATTCAATCGAGAGTTTAGTGCGTAAATTTTATCGGCTGGTTAGCATGGCAGAGACTCGTAATCGTGGGTCGGATAATTTGCTGAGGAACGAAAGAGGATCCCTCGGTGAAAAGCATCCGTGGTCAATTACCCGGTGGTAAGCAACGACACGGTTGAAACGACGATTGAACCTCGACCCTGTTTCATTGCCAGAATCTAGAACTCTTCGATTTTATCCCTTAATTGGTCGCCGAAAGCTTCGAGGCTATACATACCCGTGTATAGGTACGTACATGTATATATATATGTACACCTGGATGTATACCTAATACCTATACGAACGGAGGAGAGACTTGCGCGCTGTTTACTTATTCTACACGCATTCGAGGACGGGAGCTGTAGGAAGTCCTGGTTAATCGTAACCCCGTTGAGCTTGGGGGACAATTTCTAGAGAACTTCCTCTATCTCTCTCTCTATGCTCGTGTTGTGTGCTAGTTGCGAGTTGGTTTCCACGAGGAGAAACTTCGAGTCAGTTTCGGGACGCCGTAGGTGTTTTCTGATCGTCAATGGTCTAATGCGATTGTTGGGAGAGAAAGAAAGAATAAAATAAAATAAAAAAATTCATCCGAAAAGTAACCGAATCTCCGACTAACTGCTGAGGGGTTATTTTCTTTTTCATTTCGCTCTTTTAAAAAATTTGCAACCTTCCGCCAAGTTTTCATTCGCGAGGGTGAAAAATTCGCGAAACCTCACGTGATTATTTTTTAACAGAATCGTTTTAGCTTTTACAGGAATTGAAATTCCTCCCTAGTTTTATTTTATTTTATTTTTTCATCTTTTTTTCTCTCTTCTTTAAAATTTTTTTTTTCTCGGCTTGTTTTACGGACAAAAAAAAAGTATCACCCTGCAGGGAGATCCTACAGCCGAACTCCTTCGCAATCCATTTCTTACTTTATTTCGTGATTACGTTACTCTATTTTAGTTTAATTAAAGAACCGGTGGGTGGCACGTGTATCGAGCAACTTGTTGAGCAAAACGCGGTGGCCAACCGTAGCAGAAACGTAACTAAAGTGTTGAATCGCTGACTCGGCGGTGTAGGTACTACCTATACCTATATAGGCGCGAGCTGTTTCGCGGATGCGATCTTCTTCTCGTGGTGGCTATTTTTATATATTATATATACTACACCCGAGCGAGAGAAGCAGAGAAGAAAAGCTTTTTGCCCCGCGGTCACGTCGCGGACCCCGATGAAAAATCTCAGAGCTACGGTCTCTCGGGGCGAAATGCTTACCGAGGCGTGAAAACCTACCGTATCCGTATATGTAGGCCAGGGTGGTCGTCGGCCGTTTCATTTCAGCAATACCAGCAACCGTTACCTGATTGATGCAGCCTTATGCGAAGCAAGGGTAGAATGGGGTGGAATCAGTGGGACTGGCGATTTTTTAACGATCAAAATTCAAGTGGTCTACTTTAATCTTGGTTTTATATTGAAACGCTCGTTATATACGATATCGTACAATGTATATTATACTATATCTGTGCATTTTCCTTCGAGAGGTCGAAAATATTTTCCTTGTAACTTTATCACGTCATTTGATACGAGGAGAGCTATTGTTGGTGTATCAGTATGTAGAACCTATGTCGGTATTCCTGTGTATCATATGCAGCGGTAGTACACCGCGTGGATATGTAGATATGTGAATTCTCTGCGGTACAATACCTCTCGAGGTTATATACCAATAAGATCCTGTAATATTACACCGTCACGTGTCTGTGCAGTGAGCTATTGGAAATATAGAATATAAGAAATTCAAAGTAGGAGGAAAACGAGCCTTGAGAAAAGCCGATAAAAGTTCGGAGGCTTCGTGCATACCATGACTTCTTTCCTATATATATACTATATAGCATATTATATTTATTGATTTCGTCTAATGTCCTTCTTATACTATATACGCAATGCGGAAACGTAAAGTGGTGGATGAATACAGGCACACCATACCCGTGCGATATATTTATAGGTAAATAGATAAATAAGTCAATCCTTTTATTGAGAGAATTCCACGTCAATTGAGGGAGGAGGTTCTCAATACGCTGATACTATGGTGTAATGGAATTGGAGAGTAAAAATAATTCTGCGTGTTTCAATTGTCATGGGGGTGATAGAATAAACAAATTCGGCGCTGAACCTTCCCGCGAACTTTTTCGTTACTCGTTTCTTCCTCCCCTGGGGTGCGTAGTCCTTGCCACATCGTTAGCAGGAGCAGGACTTGAGAGTACAACAGGGAGGAAGGAGAAAGAGATACGGGAAAGGGGAAAGGAGAAACGAGAAACGAGAAACGAGAAACTGGAAACGAGGGAGTTGTCTTGGCTATGTGCCTCTTGCGCAGTGATCTGCGATCCGCCTGGATCCTCAGTTACAAATTTCGTGGTTTTTCGTTAAAAAGAGACTCGTCGGAAAGTTCGGTTAAATGAGAGCTTCGAATCTCTTTCCCGCCATGTTTTTTTTTTTTTTTTGTTTGTTTGGAAACGTTCCAAAGTGCTCCTCGTTCTCCACAGCTCTTTCGCCTTTTCCATAAACATATCCTGTATACGTACCTACCCACCTACCTACCGAATACCGGAATGAAATTCACCTCCGCAATTAAGTGATCCAATGTCAACGTGCGCGCCTACGAGCGTAAGGTGAAATTTGACTCTCCGCCGCATAATGTATCGTGTTGTTAAACACCGGATCCTGTTCCTCTCTGCGTATCTCACTTTGTAACGCAAACAAGGAACGCAGGTTATTCGGCAAAAGAATTTATTTTTCATTTATATTTCCATCCCCTTGTACGACGATATCATCAAAGCAAAGCGAAGCAAAGCAAAGCAAAGTGCCTTATATAAAAAAAATCGTTGGATGAATGCAATCGTTTTTGAATTTGAAAAATAATTCTCCTCTATATGTTAGCTGCAGGTACCTATCTGGGCGCATATCCACGCTGTGCATATATGTAACACAGGGAAATGTGTAAAAGGTTGACTGTGTTCTCGAGTACATGTGATATCGATTGCCCTACATAAACTTTAACCATCCAGCCAAGCTAGCTAAGCCTGAATGTATGTAGGTACTAGTAAACTCTTCACCCGTTGGACTGCACCTTGTCAAACTTTATCACGGTCCTTAAAACAAATGCTCGACACTTTATTCCTCGACGTTTTTATTGTTAGCTACTCGCGGCCTGTCGCAATTATCGAAGGTTGTTCACTAATGTTCCTTTCCCTGTTCAACGGTGATCTAAATCTCGTCTCCTTCGAGGTTCCGTACCTCCTAACGTCGGAAACTTACTTGCGGTAATTAATTGTCATCGTCAAGGCCTCCGGCTGGCTTTGAATGTCGAGATTTCCATATCAATATCAATAACACTTCCACTTCCAAAGGTATACTGCCTAGACGGCGGATTTGGTTAAAAGGGATGAAAGGGTGGAAAGGGTACTTGAGTTACGTAACTCGTCTGAAGATAGGGCATTCGGGAATAACAGCTAGTTGTAGTCGTACAACGCAATACGTTTCTCTCGTTGTTCCAGTCATATGGAAACTTGTAGACAAGGCATGTATTGTATGGAATTTCTAATCACTTGAAGAACATGCTGGTTAACAAGTGCACCGACGACGAGTTTCGATTTGGTTTAAGAGGTTGTCACAGTCGGTTCGTAACAGGCATAAATCTCGCGGGGCGCGATATAGTATATCTAGAATCTCGAATCTTGAATCTTGAATCTCGAATCTCTGCTGGATCTAAGATCGGTAAATCAGGATCTACTTTCACCACGTCGTAAACACAATCAGAGATTGTAATTTTGAATCTGTATGCAGCCGAGGGAGAGAGAGATCCTCCAGCCAATCAGGTGGCTATTATTATGGAGATTACGTCATAACCGGTATTAGTTCATTATCACTTCAACTCCCACGTATAGTTATATCTATAGCACATATACCTATCTAGGTACAAGTCCATTTCTGGCCCCCCCGTCATCTTTGCCTATCTTCTGACCGATATAACGGAGGAACCCGGCCCATATACCTTTAATGTAGCCTCAACGTTTATCCGCGAGCTTTATACTGATCCCAGATATTCCTCAAGGCCGAAGTTGATGTAACGATTGTCATAAGAATATGATCGCATGTACATATTATGATCATTGTTTTTGTTTATTATGATTTATTTCCTTTCGGTTGAAAACTCGGATCACGCTTTAAGCCGAACGCGAGTATAGATTTGAATTTAGAAACGGATCGTGCTAGCCGTGAGGTATAGACGTGAGCTAGCAGGGAGTTATGGACTGATTCGACACTTTGGTGCTGAGAAGGAACGGGAATGGGACAACTTCGTATTCAAGTGGTGTGTGCGACAACCCTGTTACGATAGTAGCCTATCCCGTGGGACTCGTCTCCTGGTGCCCAGGTTTCTCCTCTTTATTCCTTATGCCATCTACAGGACTGCTTTACTCCGCGCCGCCCGAGAACGATGTCGCAGGAATTCCTCGAGCTAGAAAGCAAACGGTTCCTCGTCTCAGTAACCTAACCTTGGCCGAACTTCCTACTGCAGGGTATATAACCGCGGGGGAGATAATTCAACCGTTCAGGGGATCTTAGCATCCCTCTTATCCGGAAATTTTAAACCCTTTCGAAAACCGGTAACAGATAACGTCGCCAAGATTAAATCGCCCGACAAATTCACCGCGTAAATTTTAACGGCTTAGTTCTGCTGCAGCTCCTACTTCTATAGGAGTTGGTGAACCGAAAGCTCACTTCTTCCAATATCTATGAAGACTTTGGTTCTTCGAAGTCTCGGCACAACAGTGTGAAACATAATTCTGACCTCACCGCGCAATCAAGCCGCAAAAGTTTGGCAGTTTCAACGCTCGTTCGAAAATGTCTCTTCGATTTTCCTCTACGCGGATTACGGTCTTACCAATACCCTAGTCTTCCGGTTGGTGATATTGATCCCACCGTCACGTTTATTAAACTTCTTGTTCAGGTTACTCGATATACGTCTTCAATAACGGGCAGAATGAACACGATCGTAAATGGACATGACAAAAACGTTGGTATATATGTATATACCGGGCACATAGGTATACATACTAAAACAGATTTCTCACCCGTGAAGAAAAAACGCGGTGTACGATTATTTTAACACTTTTTGAAACCCGGACCGATATATTTTCCCCGATCAATGGCATCGCGAACTCGAGTATCGAGTGTGTTCCCTGATCGGAAATGGGTACTTCGATTGCCTACAGGCGAACTTTAGCCGATGAAAGAACAAAAGGAAAAGAGCTGGGAATAAAAGGGCCCTGGGGGTGAAGTAGGATGGGGGCGATTGGTCCAGCAGTCGAAAGGCAACGGTGATCCATCCATCCATCCATCCATCCATCCATCCACCCATCCCTCCATTCCGTACGAATCACGTGAGCAAATGCAACAGCCACCAAAACTCTCTGATATAGCCAGTAACTAGTCGCGCTGTTTGCGCCCTGATTGATGCATTGTTCGAACGGGAATTGACCTCCTGTGCAGCTTTGTATCAGCTTTGTTCTGCGAATTGGCTGATATCAGTCGAATGGCCGAACTGCAACACAGGCCGAGGCCGATAGTACATAGCTCAAAGCTCAAAGCTCAAAGCTCAAAGCTCAAAATTCAAATTCAAGGCGACGATCGCGAGTAGGAGATATGATGCTCTGGGAAATCAGGCGCATCGCGTGGTTCCCCCGCGCGACGTCGATGTCCGGATGATCGATAATGGAAATTTCGTTATATAGGTAACGATGTACAGAAAACGCGGCGGTGTCTTCCCAGCTATACCCATTTTCTAAGGCACCGTGTGCTGCAGACAACGCGTTCGTCATATTTTTACGGGGTGCAACCGTTCGGGTGGAAGAGTTGAACGTTTCTTGAATATTTAAACCGGAGCTCACATCAGCTAGCTAAGACATTTTTCTGTTTACGGAATTGCCCCATAGAAATATCTGAATCTGTATAATTTAAACTGCTTTATTCACGCTGCATGTATTATAGTCATATGCACTGCACGGAACGGATCACCTTCTTTATAGCATAAAGTAGGTATCTGGTATACAATGCCTTGTATCTTTTACGTGAGAAAGACCCAAGTATATGTAAGTGGTACTTGGGGGTACCTGCAGGTACGAGGCATAGTTTTCGACAGCCACTCAGTGCCATTGCGGTACTTATTGCGGACCCGCGAGCTCACATCGACTACCGCAACGTTTTTGGCGACAGAGAAAATCCTTGTCAGCCACTTCAATCCACCGGCTTGTAAAAATGCCAAAAGTTGATTGGACGAAACTTTACCAACTACGAAAATAAATCGAACGACTATACCGGCACCGATATATACCAGATACCCAAAGGAGTCCGGATAGTTTTGTCAATTTTCGAAAATCTTATCAAAGTCTTGAAGGCAATTTCTCATCCCCTTTTCAATAACATCATCGCCTATAGCTACCGTCGTTCTCCTTATTGCTGAATATAAATGCTACAGCGTGCCGCACTTTGTGATGGACATGGCGAGGGAAGAGGTTCGCAAATATCGGCTGACCACCGTCGACATATACCTATACATATAACATGGGTATACCATGCATATAGTATAGTTGTAAAATTGCATAGTATGAGGCACTGGGAGTATAGATGGCTTTGACTCCGTTGGGAGGCTGTTTACTCTACCGGAGTAAAGGATACATTTGCAAACTGCTTTTCGCTCAGTTCCTGTAGCACCAGTCAACCTCTCAGACAAAATGGTCCCTCGTTATAGGCTCGCGATTCTGAGTTTTCGAGGAGAAACGCAAAACGGCGAAACGGCGAAACGCGAAAGCGAGAGAGGACCAATAACGATAGATAAACGAAACGACTGAGTTCTCGCACGGAATGGCTCAACTTAGATACGAGGTAGCGATAAATTCTCAATATACTTCTGACCTGCTCGAAGATGTTTTTGATTTCTTTCCCTAATTCGCTGGATACACCTATACATGGTCGATTGTTTCCTAGCCGAGTATAACCAACGCGTAACCTAGGTCCTAGACTATAAATTCTGATTTTCAATCCCGGCGGGCGAGTGAGCTGCGTCGACGGTTTATTATTCGTCGAATTGCGAAAGGGAACTGATGAAATAAAATAAAAAGTGAACGAATAACCGGCGTATACTAGGAATTAATTTTCAACATCCCGTAGATATATAATATGTATATGTATATATACCAGAAATCCATTAGATAAAATATATGTATATTTATTCAACGGAGCTTTGGCTATTCTGTTGGTACATATATACGGTATAAAAATTCAATTCGCTATATTTCAATTTTTCCAGAAGAAGTACCACCCCCGCACGTATACCTATGTTGCTGTTGCTGCTTTTGATGATGAGCAGGATCTCTCTACCAAATAAAAGGAAAACAAGATAAAACGAACGGGATGATCGCCTTACAATGAACACACGACCAGGGGATGCACCATCATGCAGTGAGTACCCCTACCTATTGTATAAATCTGTAAATTGTTAAACACGTATATTGAATTTTGCGCGAATTTGTGAATCTGCGAACTTGTCATCGAGGGGAGAATGTAGAGGCGTGAAAGAGGAAGTCGAAAGAGGAATACGGTGCCCGACAGGATTCGCGCGAGGATTTTTTTTTTTTTTTTTCTTCTTCTTTTTTCTACAGAGGGTGAACATTTTTTGGGGATAAAAAATTGTGCTCACATCTGAACCTATTCGGCCTTGTTTTCCGCTCCTTTAAACAGGAAAAAGGTTGCGAAATTATTGACCAATCGACTAAACAGCGCAACTACCTAGGTGCAGAGAGAGAAGTTATACGGACCTCCGTCAAAGATCGGGCTACACGTTTAGCTTGTTAACCTTTAAACGGCGGAGTTTAAGCGTGACGATTTTGCCGCTAGCATTCTTCGCCGCGTTTCGTTGAGTCGAGCTATTTCCTCGGTGTGCAATTCGTGTCCGACCGCGACAGCCACTCAAAGACGTTGACAGTAAATCTTCCACCGAAGTTGATAAACTATTGTCGAAATCACACTGTACCAACGGAGTTATACTTATCGGACAATATATAAACAGCGCTTTGCGGGCACGTTTCGCCGCATTTATCTAGATGTATCTTCCAGTTCGGTGCGAGGCAGAAATATGGGCGAGGGCGAACAGGGGACCGGGGACCAGGGAGGGAATTGACATTGCCTCATCCCCTTCTCTCACCCTTCTCACCCTCTTTCCTGCGCCCCTCACATATTTTCATTTTTCACTCACCGGTTCGCCTCAATCAACAACCGACGTATTAATTCGCCGAAATCAGTCGAATCATTTTTTTAGTATTTTACATCTTTTTTTTCCTCATTTTTCATTTCGTTATTCAAAATTGATATACGTCCGTCGTGGGTACAGAGTAGAATCGTATCGACCGTTGCAGGTGACAGGAACGTAATTATTATTAATTATTTATTTATCTTATAATCATATATTTCCATAATATCTACCTATAGAATTATCATCAAACATATCTGCAGCCCGTCCGTATAGATCAGGGATTCTCGCGATTTTTCATAGTTTTTTTTTTTTTCTTTCTTTCTTTTTCTTTTTTTTTCGGTGCTTGTCAACGACCCGCGTCGATGTAGCGCAAGGGAATTATCAACAAAGGGGTCTCCGGGCTCGTTCAACGATCCGATTAGCTAGGGGTTCTGTATTTTATTTATTTTTACTTTTACTTTTTTTTTTTTTTTTTGTTTTTTGTTTTTTTTTTTTTTTTTCTCTCCGTTTTTTATCCCCAGGAATAATTCCTCAGCCCGCGCCGGCGTGAATACGCTACGGAATAAATTTCGCGAGGATTACGAAATTAGATCGTGGGACGCGTCGCAACGCCGCGCCGCGCATTCGCCAGAGTTACCAAAAATTCTACAGATATCTACACCGAATTATAATGGAAAATTAAAGAAATTTATACTAGATAGGACGAGGGTAGACCGTATATCTCCAACTTCGCGATAAACCGCGTTCCAACCGGACGAGCTTTTTCCCGAGGAAATATTGTTGGTACTATGCTGGTAGCTTTCCGACGGTATACGTCAGCGCTTGATTGATCCACGTGCCACGTGACCTCTTCATCCGCCAATCAGCTTTCAGTAAGTATTTCGCGGTACTGTAACGCGACGACGCCGAATAGACGCTAACCCTGCGAGGGCGCACTCCATGACGAAAAGCGCCGATTAGTATCTCCAGATCCTTTATTCCCATCCACCGACCACTTGGTTCTTTCTTGAAGCCCAATTGGCGTTGAGAAATTGACCTTTTTTCTTTTTCTTTACTTTCTTTCTCTTCATCTCCCACAAAACGATTATCGAATGTAAATGGAAATAACTATTCGAGGGTTGATTCGGTGGTAATGGTATATTTTATCAGTAGCCTAATTAGTAGCTTCCCCAAACTACAGCTGGCTTCCGGGGTAAAAGCAGAAGGTGGCTTTTACCAGACTGAGAGCTGTAGGTACATACATATTGTATTGAAATTGCGGGTAAAATTTGATTAAGTAGTAAAGCTGGCTTGGTGCACGGCTAGAGGCATACGTCAGGTTCTATTATCGTGTAATTCTCTGGATATCGATCTATTCAAGTGATTTCGCGAAGCTATGATATATGCGATATAATAATATCGTACGAGCACTGCCAGTCGGATAGGTGTCTGCGGGTTATATCGATATGCGTGTATAAACAAGGTGGGTAATATAGTCGTGGAACCTTTGGCCTTTGGCGTATAAATCGAGTGCTCGATTTATAAAGGGAATTAGGATACACGCACCCCTTGATTAATGGGGGGCTAACAATAAGCTCGGAAAATCTATTTTTGAAAAACCCACATAGCTCCGGGGCTCCTTTCAACCCTTTATTGTGTACCGAGTCACGTGTGTGCGTGTCATTGGTACTTACGTACACGGATGATAAGCACCCACATACTCCTCGTACAGGTAGGTAGGTATACTAGTTCATATATTATATTATATACAGTGATTGGTGGTTTCCCGACATTTTTTTAATCTGCTCGTCAACTTTTGAGAGATACATTTTTTGTTTTTTTTTCTCTTCACGCCTGGCTTCGAAATCCGAAGAACAAAATGACTGAAAATGAAACAGGCGAAGACTAATAAAATATTGTCCCTTATACTCATTCTCTTCCTCTCTCTCTCTCGACTTCTTTTTTTTTTTTTTTTTTGTGTCCTTGTTGACTTTTCACTCGCTTTTTTTTTTTTTGTATTCCGTTTTGTTTAAACAACACTCGGTTCACTCGCCGTTGAATTTTCAATTCACCTCATTCCATATTCAACGTATATATTTTCCAATACCTACGCCGCAGTGTATATGTATATACATATATATATATATATATTATATACCTAACGCAGCAGTTGAAAGCGGAATGTAGAATTTTATACAAAGTCATTTTCTCGGTGTAAAAAATTCGATTAGTTCAAATGATTTCGAAATAATATTATTCATTTATTATTCTATACGTATGTACAACAGAGGGAGAGGAGAATACTCCGTATCAAGTTGAGCAAACAAAAAAGTTTGTTGGAGAGATGATGTAAAGAAAAAAAGGAAAAAATCGTTTTATCTGATTTTAACGAGGTAATTTCAGGATAACTTTCAGCTTACAATATCCCCGCACGTGAAACGAGGTCGAACAGAAATAGATCGGGTCAAAGTAGTTATAAATATGGGGTGGAGCTAGCTCAGAGCACGTTGTAGTCCGAATTAGGATGTTAGATAATTAGAAGATCTCGGAGAAATGGCCAATTTCGATACAGATCTCCATGGACGATCAGACCAAAGTAGCTAAGTTTCATCCCGCTAAACCCCCGAAGGTCTATGATGACGTCAGGATGTCTACGTTGCCGTGGAAACGCCAATCAATGGATGAAATTGCATTTGCCTTCGCCTCCTGCAACCACCAACGGAATCGAAGACTCCACGCGAACTAGCTAGCTCTCTAGGTATATGCATACAGGTATATGCAATTCTGAGCATTATTCATAACTCGCTGCGTAAATCCTTTCACCAACCCTTTTACCGTGTACCTATACAGCTATACCCAGTTCAAGCCTTATCGACTCGCTTCAAACTCCCTTTAACTCTAAATACGAGTGATCTTCGTAAGCACGATAAGACAGAAAGAGAGAAAGAAAATTAGGGATGGATGCTCGGTTTATTGACATTAGAACCACCGGCGAGATTGGTAATAACAGATGCGGATTCTGGGAGAGCGGGAAAATGTTACGGTAGCATAATAATTCGCGTTTGGTCACACCGGGCTAATTAGGACTGTCTGAAGGGGCGTTAATTTTTAGCCAATTATAAACGTGACCAAGTCGAGTCCGAGAGGCGAGAATTACTTGGTCCAGAAGAGAACCGAGATGGGTGGTTGTCTGTTAGTTCCAGGCGCCGTCTTGGCGACGAGGGCACGTACGTAGGACGAGACGCATTAAATTAGCACACAATCAACCATAAAATGAATTTTTTCTTTGCTACAACAAACGAGGATTATTTCTTATACCGCAGCTTTCTCGCAGTCGCGAACGCGTACTGGTCAAACACTATATGCCAGTTTATTACAAGTACGCGAAGGCCTGTTTTATATGAAACGAGTAGTTCATTTCTGGAGATTTTCGATCAACGTTTAATCGTGAAAGTGAATGAATTCCGAAGTGCCACTTGAGGAGTGAATTATTTTTTTTTTTTTCTGTCTCGAACTATTTTCATATATTTTCGTATTTGGGAAGAAATTCTTTCGGAAAAGCGCGGATCTGCGGGATGATGAAATGGAACTGGGCTTCTTGCTTCCCCAGAGTATTAAGAAAAGGAGGAAAAAGGGAAGAGGGAGAAGGGCGAAGGGAGGAGAACGGCGCTTAGGAATATCAACTGTAAAGTAACTTCTAATCCCGCAACAAAAGTTTCCTTTCCATACAGACCCGAGTCAGTCCTGATTGAGCCGTAGCCGTGTGAAAATCGATTTGGATTAACGACCAAGACTCTTTGGGTTCGGGCGCACGTATTGTGTGTGCTACACTTGCACGTCTACTTCTTTTCTTTCGCGGAAAATTTTCTTTAGCCTCAGAAACAAAGGGGAAAAGAAGGATTGCCGTTCATTTTTCTCCATAACCTCTTCTCATACGTACAATGAAATCTTTATCATTTAATCAGCACAAAAATCTATTCAATAATTTATCGTCAATTCGAGTAGGTATGAACACTCTACTTTCCCCCGTCCAACACCTAAGTCTTTTATTCGCCACAGTTTATAGCTTAATAGCCAAAGGCCATCATATTCGATAATCGAGATCTTGATCCGCCAGGTTTATTGTCAGCTCTTAACCCGTAGCTCTATATGGATTTACAGCTGATAGTGCATCCTAAGCTAGGCTAGGCTGGGCTGGGCTGGGGACATCCCCTCTGTCATGGAACAGCCGGTATTCACCTACACAGTCTAATACATACGGATAATGCATGTTATACCTAATACACGCTGCAGGTATACTTCTATAGGTAGAGTTGGCTTTTCGCATTCAAACCTCCGTGTTTGCGCCCGCGTATTGTGTCCCCCAGGATCCTTGCCAAATGGTGCAGGCTATGCAGGTATACGAACGACCTGTCACCCAGTTCAGCCATGCACCCCGCGTGGTCAGAAACAAGCTTAAGCCAAGAGCTGGACTATCCCTTTTCGCATTTTTCATCCGTTTTAATTCTGCGGAATATTTTCATCGACATTGGAGTATATAGCGATATGGCAATGAGTAAATGCTCAGTTTTTACCGGGCTTATTTTGCACTATTCGCGGAATAGGCTGCGACGAATCTTGACGAAAAATTAAACAGAAATATGAGAAAACTCGCAAAAAGTTAATCACTGGTACCGAGGGGGATCCGGGCGTCATCGACCCCAGGTGTATAATTGTTCGTCTCTTTGTTCTTGTTATTATTGTTGACGTTGGTCTTATTCGCTGGACCATTACCTTCACTATTATACCCCTTTTATTACCTCGGACCACCGTAGCAGCCGTGACTCTAAAAACTAGAATTACAAGGCACAGATAGCGCGGAGCTATGGCTGTTAGTCGGACAGAGAGTTAGTTACTCTATTGTACTCATTATGCTACATCGGTCCGAGCAGTTTCGAGTTAATAAAACTGAACGAAGGGAAAATTTGTTTTTCTTTCTTTTCTCAAATCATTGTAATTATATACCTGCAAAGGGCCTCTCTCTTGACGAGAGACTCGAATCCGGCTCTTCATTCTGCGCGCAAAAGGCTTATTATATCAATAGAAAGTACCTGTTAATATTCGTTTAAGCCTTTCCCGAGCAGGGCTGAGTCGATAAGATTCAAAGGCGAGTCGTCGGCCTCTCGTTGAGTCTAAGAAATGATTTTAACATCGCGACGTTCTCCAGGTAATGGTAGGCGTATAATTTATGTATGTATTGTACTACGTATTATGTGGGAAAAAAATGTCGAGAAAAAATAGAAAGAAAATTGAGCAAATATTTAATCACATGGTAGTACAGAGAGATACCTATCCTGTGATAAAAAAAAAAAGTAGAAATCATTTCTTCGAACCTGACCCTAATAGTATATACGACACATGGCGCCTCTACCAACGACACACGGTGCCGATGTCGGTGCTGGTTACCTCGGCTATCACTATACACACATTTCATTTCTTATCGTCAACTCTCTTAACGTCTCAACATTTCGCCTCGCGACCAAATTTATTCTTCTCATCCTTTTACGGCTCGAACAATCCTGAGTATTGAAGATCCTCTCGGCTGATATGACTCGATAATGACACAGAAGACAGAGCGATGAAATTCAATTGATGATCGATGGTTGGATCGGGACTGATGTTTAATGTTTCGCCTGAAATAGTCGTGAACTATACACACATTCTTCGTTGCTTAAGGAATTCCTTAGATAACTGACCGTTTTCAAAGGTGTAGAGGTATAACACGGGAGATCATTAGATATGTACATATATATATAGATGTATATATATATAAGAATTCGAACCCTTTTAGGACGCGTCACATCGTTGAGGTAAGGGTTTCACAGTCGTAGTCATCAGTGCTTTCCACATCCCTGACAAATCCCTAAGCCGTTTTCTGATCGGGAGTAAAATCCTTTTAGAGAATATGCATGTGTGTATTCGGTTTTAAATCGTTTTCAAATTCTTCCCAGGATGAATATCGCTCGGTCGCTTTCCACCCGGTGGATACCCAGACGCTTTTAGTCGCATTCTCTCTAACTTCTCGTTTGTCAGGTCACTGATCAGCGTTTATAATTTCGATGATTAAACACGCCACGTCGAACAGAGCGGATAACTAATCGAGAAAAAAAATTCAATCAGCAAACACGAACGTCACAAAATGCGAAAAAAAAAAAAAAAAAAAAAAAAAGAAAAACCGACCCCCTACAGCTTCGATCAACACCAATGAGCGCAGATACATTAATTATTTTTCAAACCGTGAACAGATCGGTTCCAACAGTCAAATTCATTCTCACCATTATTAGCTCCGCATCTGCGCCTCGTTCGGGATTTATTAATCCACAATATTCCCACTTATATTTTTCCGTTCTCATCGCATCCCTGTCGCTTACGAGGGGGCTTAAGTCTGACATCCGAATGACGGGCGTCTCTAGCCGATACCACTGATCCCTAAGAGGGTTTTTAAGGGTGGAATTAGGAATTAGGAAGACCGTGTCCACCTCTCGACCCACACAGCATCCCTCCGAGATTCAGCTGTGTAGTACAGTTGTTCGTATCAACCGAAGTATGAGTATAGTATATGTGTAAGCAATAATCAAGCCAATATGTTTCTTGGGCACAAACTGACCTATCCGACCACCCCCCTCTCTCTCTCTCTCTCTCTCCCTTCGCCGCGGTCGTAATTATTGCGGCAACCGCGTCCACCGCGTACTACTACTTCGCTCAGGAATTCACCGTCCTTTTTGTCCCTTTTACCAAAGTCCCCCCCCCCCCCCCGCACAAATCGCAGGACGTTATATATACACCTTATACATACCTACTACAGGGTATTCCGGACTTGGTTGTAAAACGTTTCGCACGCGCCATTGTTCGAAGGTTTGCCGGCACCGGCGCCCTTTTTTTTTTTTTCTTTCTTGCTTTTCTTTTTTTCGTTTTCTTATTTTTATTGTTAGAAAATCGACAGTCGACACTTTGGATACTTTGAAGGGTGTGTGGTCGGTAGTTTTACCATGTACCTATATACCTATTATATATAGGTATACTAAATCGGTATCGGTGTCGGTGTTGAACTTGGGGGATTTTCATCTAGGTTTTCTCGGTGTACAGAAATCGAGAAAGAGAAGAAAAAATTTTCCCCAAAGTCCAGGGTAGGTGCTGGTGACTTTACTGACTTTTCGTCTATACCCACTCATCTACCTGAAGTCAGGTAGGGAACAGGTTGATGGTGAACATCCAAAATCTACCACGGAATCGAATCGCTTCCCGGAACCCTGCAACGACCAACGAACGTTTCTGCTCACGAAAAGGCAAATTTTCTTTTGTACCCACCGCGTCCCTACGGTACAAGGGAAAACTTATGTTGGCTCCATAAACAACGGACCGTTTGACGCCAGGGTTTTGGTCTTTTATCTCAAAAGAGAAGAAGATGAAGGCGGAAAGGAAGAAGATGAAGAAAAAGAAGAAAAAGAAGAAGGAGAAGATCACACCACGGACCCCTTACGACGTAGAAATGAAATCGCGTTTGTATACATGTGTGCGCCGAGGTTTAGCCCCCGGCTTTCAAGAGTCGACAATAAAAGGGCCGTGTCTCGAATCGAAATGGCAATAAAAATTGTCTAGTTTGGCTCGGACCGTTTTCGACAACGTCCAAGAATTGACTATCTCGGTCAAGAGGTAGCCCCCTCAGATTCGAGGGTTACACTCGCTTCCCTACTCAATTTATCCTCTACCCTTCGCCGGGCTCGAGTTATCTCAAAGTTGTTTCACCTATTCCTTCCGCTCCCGCGAGGGATAGAGACCGAGTAAGGAATCTCGCGAACTATTTTCAACACTGCGTCAAATATTCACTGACAAAACAATTTAGACCTATATCTCACCTCTCTCTATGGGCTTTTAGCCGAGCTTCTACTTCCGCTTTTGCTTTTCCTTTTGCTTTTTATTCGTCATAATCCCGATTCAACTTATACTCTACTTTGGGAGAAGAGTTAGACACGTGTTTCCATACCGTCGTACGGTATAAAATGACAGAAATTTAATGACGTGTAACATTTTTTCGCGATGAGTGCGTCACTCCTTTTCACATTTATAATGAATCAGATATTAGCGTCGATGATAGCTCGGCTTTATCACTGAATAGACAGATTCTCTTTTGATATAAATTTACTCTCGATATTTTTTCATCACTTCGTGAAAAGGGATTATAAACTCTTCGCGTAATTTGTACCGCTCCAACGTGAATTGTGATACGATTCCCTTATAGCAAATCTCTTTTTGTACAACGAATTAATAGTAGTGAATCGTCGAGAGCAGTTTTTTTATAACGATAAAGAAGATCCCTAGAGCAGCCACGTTCAATGCTATCCACTGAATTATAATTACGATCAACTAGATAGAAGTACCTAGTAATTGGCTTAAGACCTCTACGTTCGTTAAATTAACCCTATTTTTGCCAGGTTCACGAGTTTTTCCTCTTTAATTCGTTCTTTTTCGTTTTTTTTTTTTTGGCTTTACTTTTTTTCTTCCTTTTCTTTTACGATCGATAGATTCTATCAATAACTAGGAGAATTTATTTTGTCTTTGGTATTCAATTTTTTATATCGAGAAAACGCTTCTAGCAATGTTTTGCACATTTACGATTTATCACTGAACGAACGCGACAGTTAATTGCGTCGAATATATTGCAATAATTATACAGAGATATATTAATAAGTATGTAGTGTATAATTACGAACAGACCGCAACGACTATATGTGCCGAAGTAAACAGGATGTCGTAGTATAACTTCATTGATACCAGTTTATCAATTACGAATGAATATACTCACAACGTCATACGATAAATTAATAATATCCTTATCTCGGATGTCGCGAGACCTTTAGGCTTTATGACACGATTAATAAGATCTTGTTGAAAATCAACCGCTGTAATTAAACGTGCTTTGGGATTTAGATCTTTCGAATTATAACTATCGCTGTTATCGCTGACTCGCATCGTGACTCAATTAAATTTACCTATTTCAATAACGATCGAAAATCATTCTATTTATCGCGCGAGTATATGGGCTGTAATTATCATTGATTAAGTTCTTCTCGTTCATTATACCCCACCACCATACTGACTTGAAAAAAAAAAGGAATGAATTTATTTTTAAACGCTTATCAGCAAGCTCCGAAATACTTGACCCCTGGCCTGAACTTTGGACGAGTCTTCAGGCTCGTTAACCGTAATTGAAACATTTATTTCTAAAAATATTTTGGCCACTTTCTGATAAGAAACGACCAGAAGAGTATCGGAACTGTATTTAATCTCGAATGAAAATACACTTCTCGATCTTTACCGCATTTTTCTTCCGGGCCTATTCATGGGGCAGCGATATAATCCAGGATCTGGGAATAATTTTATTTCAACAATAATAATATTCATCTCGTTTAAAATCATTAATGGTACTTACGAGAATCAATTGTAGCCTTTCCATTTCGGGTAGGTTTCCTGGCTCAGTGAGAACACTGAAATTCTAAGTAGTCACCAAATCCTCACAAAGTTTCACAGATTCACTGTACCATCTGTCTCTGAATAAAAAAAAAATTAACTAATCTGTAAGTACAGATCGAAGCCAGGAGGTCGATTCAACGTATCTCACAATTATTTACTTGGATTCGAAACACGTGTCAAGAGAAGAAGAAGAAGAAGAAGAAGAAGAAGAAGAAGAAGAAGAAGAAGAAGAAGAAGAGGAGGATGAAAGAAAGAAAGAGAGAAAAAAGAAACGTGTGATTTAATATACAGCTGTAGCAATCTCCACGAGAGAAAATCGTGAATACAATAACCGCGTTATTTATGTCATTATTATTTTATTAACGTCACTGAGCCACGTGTTCGAAGCCCGCTTTCCCGTGTGCACTCATATCTCGTTTTTTAAAAATGAGAAAAAAAAAATAATCCACGTGAGAATTGAAGAGAAAAATAACGAGTTAATAGACAAAGAAATTGTCCTCGATGTGTATATTTATACGAGCGTGTTAAATTAACGTCGCCAGGATAGATTGAAATTAGTTTCCCGCGTGCAGGCCTTTTTACGTCAACGGCGTGCCGTGCCGGACTTGAAGCTCCAGCAAAGCTCTTATACGTTCTGTTCAGAGCGAGCGGTAGCACGCGAGTGACTGGATTCGGTACCGATGGGGCTGCGGGGGACGGGGGACGGGGAAAACCGGGGGATTGGGGGAGTCGCGAACCCCCACCCCGGGGTAAGCGTAGCTTGCGGCGGTGCGCCAGATCCGCGAGGACGAAAACTTTATCATCTTCCTAGTTTCGCAAACTCCCATACGAATTTTGGGATGATCTTTGAACCGCGTCGATTCATACACGTTTTTTAATCAGGTTAATCAAATTGAGAAGCGATTTATAGCTGGGTTGAATTATTTCCTTCAATTACGAAAGAGAAATCCTCGAAATTAGCGTTAATCAACCCCGCAGATCGAACAGGGGATGAGGTTTGGTTAAAATTTTGTCATGGGTGCTGAAAGTGGCGAAAAACGACAATTGTAGAAAACGTGATTCGCATTACAACCGAAAATGTTCTCAACGGAATTACGAGTGAGCTTTCGTAAAGTCGGAAGAGCTCGGAATTGAAATTAAAAAATTTTTCACTCACTCCTCGTATTCTTCCCGCGGACAATATTTATTCGGCATAAATTTTCAGCTCTGCGGAATCGCACAGCTGGCCAAAGAGCTGGGTGTAGGTATATTTGAAAAAAAGTTGCTCCGCTCGCGCCTACGTGCTCGGCATAAGCCGGCAGCATTAGGGCTCGTTATCTTATGCAACGCGAGATTGTGGGCCAGTTATTTTCTGTCGAGCCAAGTCACGAGTACCCTGCCACTTCATTGTCCATTGTGTCCGAAGATTCGAGAGCGAAATAACCGGCGAATTGTTAACCCGGGACACCCTTTGCTCAGCCGTGTAGTCGGGCGACACCAGCTAGACAACAGAAAAGTCTTTCAAGGTTGAATGCCTCCACTGTATGTCGCAGCGGTCAGTTCTTTAGGTTTAGCTACGATTGACCGACCGCCTTCACCTTACAGCATCGGCCTCAGCCCCCAGCCTCTGCCTTATAGCCTCAGCCTCAGCCTCAGCCTTAGCCTTAGCTTTAGACTCGAGGAGATTCTCTCGAGAAAATGAACCTTTCTTCTATCAGGGTCTAAGAGTTTCCACGTTTCTCTCTTGACTCGAATCTCTTTCCTACACCGAATCTCGTGAAACGCGATATCCACTCTCGGCGAGGTCACGGACCCCGCAACGACGCCGCGGGTACGTGAATCATTCATTTCCGGAAAAAAAAAGGACTATTCTTTGGACAACATCTGTTTCTTTGACTAGTACGTCACGTCTGTACTTCGTGTACCGCAGTTCTCACAATCGTACATCGACCAGTCTCGAGATATATTCTTCCGCGAAAGAATCGAGTCTTGCAACGATAGCGAGCTCCAAAGTTGTCCGATCATCTCTTTAAAATTTATTCAACAAATTAAATGTGGATCTGCTCGGAGAAAATATACTCAACTTACAAATCTAGCATTTTACCGAACATCGAAATAATGTTGGAATAAAAAATGAGGTAAAAGTCGATCACCTACCTACGCGAGGGAAACGATAGCTCGGAAATCCTCTTTAACCTGTTAATACTTGAAAAGATTAGTACCCAAACTGGTGTGATGAAATTGGGTTATTTAAGAAATACTTTCGTGAGAGACCGGATCTTCAAAAATATCCCCTTAACCGGTCGCATTTCCTTGTTGTTTATCATTCGTAATGGCGTCAGCTAAGGCGAGCTTTTTCTCTTCCCATTTACAATCCATCTCGTGGCTTAATCCGTCCTTAAGGGAAAAAAAAAAAAAAAAAAAAAAAAACGAGAGAAAAGGAGAGAAAAAGAAAGGGAAAAAAAACACAGAAATTGGGTCCCTTTCCAAGTACGAAGGGATTGAATGGTCTTTCGTCAGATATACTTACCCCAAGAGTAAGATACAGGTGGCGACGAGCTCGTCACTCGATTATTTAAAAAGGATTACATACATTATACATTAAAGAAAGTTGCACAAGCGGTTTGCCGCGGGCAAGTACAAACTCAAGGAGGGAGAAATCGGGTCGGATTAGGTTCGACTAGACTCAACGTTTCGGATTCTCGACTCGCTCTCTTTAAGTCGCCTTTCGTCGTCGTTTCAACTAATTTCAAGTTCGTCAAAGTTTTCGGTGACAAATTACCTACTTAACTTATTATACCTTTTTCTCGCTTCTTTTCTCTCCCTATTTATTCGTCGTATCATATACTGCCTGCTTGGATACTTATACTTATATACTTATACTCAGGAGTTGTATAATCGTAACTCTATACCAGCTATGGTGAATACCTAATTATATAAAACCCTGTGCTGAGCTTGGTGAAACGATTACAACGCGTCACCATACACGACGCATAGACATTGAGAGAATGAAAAAAGGTGTGACGTAACTCCGGTCCGGAATGTGGGTTACGATCTTCCGCCCTTTCCTCCCCGGCCACGCGTACTATTAGAGCGCGTGGACCACCCGGTGTAGGAGTAAGGGAGGAATTGTGGAATGGTCGACGGGACAGGGTGGGCGAAGCATGGAATCCTTTCTGGAAGAGGGCGCGGGAGACGAGAACGAGAAACGAGAACGAAAATGGGAACGGGAACGAAGTATGTCTGGCTGGAGCCACGCTGTCGCCAGCGCGCATCGATCCGGCACGGTCTGCGACTTCTTGCCGCGCTAACTCCTGTCCGTTGGTCCAGCCCAGCTTCCTAAACCGGACGATCTCCTCGCGCGGGGACAAGTCCCGGTTTTAATTACTACTCCAAATCCCTACCCCGCAACGGTGGATGAAGGTGCGATCATTTAACATTCGTCGCGAATGTTTTTCACCGCGTTAGACTGCGGACTCTTACCTCCAGGGGTTGCGGTTTATACTAGGCACACGTCCACGACTTAATCTCTAATCCCTAATCGCTCTTCGCGGTATATATTGCCGTGTCGTATTGCCCAAAGACGCAACGTCACAGGAAATAAACGGCGATACATATTCTTCGGGGGTTCTTATAATACCCCGAATTTAAATCGCAGTGATTCACGGACCGAGGGGTGCTTCGAATTCTTCGACTCTTGGCTCCGTCCTGACGCGACCCTCCGCTATAGTTATCGACGCGGATTCACCCTTGCAACGATTCGCGCGTTCCCGGTGCCCGCAGATAGTGAAGAGCCAAGAACTGGTGGGAAACTTGTCCTTAGAATGTTTCTTTTTCTTTCTCTCCTTTTTTTTTTTTTTTCTCCCTTTCTTTCTACTTCACCGTATTTGGCGAATTAATTGCGGCAAAGTGTCGTTACTTCGAATGGTGGGACTGACCGACTGCCGTGCGATATTGAGAGTAGATAAAGAAAGGGTGAAGAACATTGGGTATAATTTGCTCTCGACAAAGGGACGAATTACTATGTGACTTAGGATGAAAGTTTTTGGGGTCCAAGGACTCTTGGAGAAAGCCCTAACGACTTTTACAAAGTTAGCGAATGTTCTTCAGGTGAACAAGCCCCGGTATTTTCCTCGGCAATCGCAAACAGCAAACTACAAGAATACGACGCGAGGTGTTCGGGGGTAAACTTTTCGACCTCGCGCTGGGCTCGATCCGTACCATTTTCAGTAAGAAAAATCTAGTTTAAACTATATTCATGGGAGTTATCGAGCCAGTAGTCGAGAGCAACGTCAAAATAATGGCTCCTTTATCCCCTGAAGAGAAAGTTGAATTTCCAACGTTAGCATATATTGAGTCTATGCGGATGGAAGGTTGAGTTGGAACCGTTTCGAAAACAGAGTTGCCTCTTCGCTATCGCGGCAAATACTTATATTCTGATTTAAAACGCAAAGAGGTAGTCGCTCCTGGATTTCGGTATTGGAGGCACGCTGAAATCAAAATATTTGCTCCCTCAAAGGACCTTTGGCGACGCCTACGGCCTGAATTCGAAATTCACCCTCCCACCCCGACGTTTTCTCTCTTTGCCAATCTTTACCTCTTCCCTGGCAGTCCGTCGAAAACATCCTCGAATATTTTATACCGGGACCGTCAATCGTCCGGGTGACGAGCTTGCGGCTGAACTCTCGTTAGCCTTTACCAATCATATAATCTCTTTACTTCCGTTTGTTTTTTTATTTTTCTTTATAGCTCAGTGATAAACAAATGTCGGTATGTGGTTATGTATCGGTTACATATCGTGATAACGAACAAACCTCGTTATTTTATTGAACCGTTTACAAAAGTTCGCACCAATTAGGATAACATTAGGGGGGGCGGGGGGGCTCGAATCTTCTGTAAATCCCGCGCAGAATCTTATTTACAGTCTAGTGGTTTCCAACTTGTTCCGACCTTCGGGATTTCTTGAAAAACGGAGTAGAACGTATTTCGTTGTGGTTGATGAAACAAGGGAATATCGGCTCGTTGTATATTTGACTATTTGCTCCGCCGAAAGAAATTTGTTAGATTTCATTTTTTCATTTTTCATTCCCCCTTGTTTTTCACCGTACCTACTACACCCATATAACTACTTGCGCAGCTGATTGATCTACGGTTCGTTGGAGTAAAAAAATTTAAATAAAACGAACGCCGCCACCGTCGCGAGCACCGTATATAGCAGGGAAAGTGCTATATAGGTAGATGAAAAGACTGAAGGAAACGAAGAAAATCCGACAAAGATGAGACGGACAATGAAAATTCTCCCAGAGTCTTCCATTGTTGAGTTTCCCGGATCAAAGTATTAGCACTCACGCGATTGGCCCATCAGTGGGTAGTATAAGACGAACGCCGTTAAAATATCCCGGGATATCGCTCCGCGAAATCCTAATAGAAGTTTAAACGGACTCCTCGAACCCTGACGTGCTGGGCCGAACGTGATTTATACCTGCGAATTTCTCACCTCTCTATACGCATACTTCGCTTCTGCACGACGTACGTATTTGAAGATTACCTTTCTCCAAAGCCAAGAAGCAAGAAACGGCGCAGTGCTGTATCTCTTCAGCCCCTGAATTGACCCTAAGCAAAGATCTTAGCTCGATATAACTCTGCTTAGGTAATATATGAACGGTATCAGGTGCTCGGCGTGGTGTTGCTGCAGCCTCGATGTAAGATGATTCAGCTCTGCTCCTTGTCTCGGTTGCATTCTCGTATCTCCGTTAAGATATAATCTACTTTATTAAGAGCAGGTAACGTCCGAGGCGATAAAACCTTCCATTTTTAATATGAGCCAAAGAATAGGAACCTTAAACGCAAGACGGATCCCATATATAATCGAGAAGAAGCCCCCATAGCTTTGGCTGCATGTTAGTTCTGTAAACCGTCTTCAAATTTTTGTCCAGAAAATTCCCCGGAGCTTTTTTTTTCATCTTCGAGCTTGTCGATATTAAGGGAAGCAGAATAAGGATTGAAAGCTATGATTCAAATATGCTAGTCAATTATCAGAAAATTATAAACTTCATTCGTAACTCTAAAGCCCCCCTCCGACTGTCCGATGCTCCGAACTAAACGAGAACACATATGTTTTGGTTAGATATAAACGCCGCTGGTGGACCCCCTGCGGTTCCCAGCATCCGGACACGAAACCGTTTAGACATGGCGTGTAAGTGGTCAGTGATTCTCATGACGAGATGTCATCTTCAGTTAAGAGTAATGCTAGTTTAGCTTTACTTGAGCTTTACGGAAGGAAAAAAGATACCGAGGCTGAAGTATTCATCAGACGTAACGGGCGTCATCTCTGAGTCCAATAATTTTCCAAAGTACTCGTCCGATGGGGAAGCAAAGCCGAGCGATCGTACAAATGTCAGGTTCACAAGGATCTGTCTTTCCTTTATTCTTCCTACCTTCCGTATCTACCTATACCTGTCCCCCTACCTATGTACGTGCACACGCGGGCATAACAGCATGTAACGAGTGCAGGATTGAGAAATGGGGGATAATAAATATGCGGGGCTGGTTGCATGGAGGAAATCAGAGGCCGAGGAGTCCTGAGACCCACTGGGCACTTACAAGGAGCTGTTTTTGATAAACTGCTGTTTATACTAGGCATTACATAGTCTTCCTAGGCGCCATTAGTCAGTGGCGGTCGGTGGACCCTACATATTTTCCATGTGAGTAAGAATTTCAAGCCGCCTACATGGCGCGACGCTACAAATTCTTGTCGCGTGAGAGCAAAGTCAACCACTCACTATACCGCGACGTGATAACGCGAGAAGGGAGGTGAACATGGGAGAAGAGGGGGAATTAGGTGAAAACAAAAAAGAACCTCAAACTTCCTCTATAATATAGAGTTTTACGTTGACAGTTTACATATTTCGTTTAGTCCTGCATCCAATCTTTTCCAAATCTCCGTATCCAGTGATGCACCAGTCCGGAGTGATCTGGGTTCGCGTCTTGAACTTTGCAGACGATCAAGTTTACTCCGCAATGTGAGTTCAGCATTATGTTTTAGTTCTTGCATCAAGAACCGCAACCTTCGAACTGACGGCACCCATTGTGCTTGCACCATTAATCAATCCTGGTTTCTATACCTAGCTACTCTCAGAAGCTAGCCCGTCTGAGAATTCGATCTTTGTTTATTCCGCGAATCACTCTCCGCGGATCGATACATTAAACGAAGTGCCTATCGCCTGGATGAAGAAAAAAACATGGCCGTTGCTTTTGAGGAGAAAATTTTACGTTTTAATTTTTTCCTTTTTTTTTCTGTCAAACAATTTCTAACACATATTTGTATAGGTGTTCGAAATTATCTACTTCTTCGACTTCCTCGATATATCGCGTGGGGCTATTATCAACATCTTAGAGATTAGTCTTTATACTTTATCGTCGGTCGATGATTTGAATCTTTACGTGACGATTAGAAGCTGTTACAAGTGTCTTAAATATCTCGATTGTTTTTATCGTCACTATAAAAATAAAAATTAGCCCCGTGTGACATAGGCCTGGATCCCATCTGTGAAGGGTATCGATTTCTGAAGACCGTAGTTTTAGGCGCTCTATCCCATCCTCGGAAACAAATAATTTATCTTTATTTCGTTGGTTTTTTTTCTTTTTTTTTATACGACAATAAATCCGTCTGATTTATTCAACGCGTCCCACGACCGCATCGAGGTATGGATTATTCTTATAGGTGTCTGAAGAACTGACAAAGGATTCGGGGAGAATACAAACTTTATTGGATCCTCGTTCCAGGAATAAGTTTCATATTGACCGCCCCGCGACACGCCGACGTTTAAACACTTCGATCTCAATTTATGGTTCGTAAGATCGTATCTAACGGAGAATCAAGCTCATTGTCGTATATGTTGCTCTTCCATTTTCATTGCCTAGCATCGCCTGATGAAATATGATCATATATACCAGTTGAGGAAAATCTCAACGAATTCAGGACATCGCACCTAGGTAGATGAATAAAATTATTCAACGACTACCGCAAAAGACTATCAGATAGAAATTCTCTAAAATTCGCAATGATCGTTCGAGCGATTATCATTCGCAACAAATTCATTCCCGCCCCATTTCTGACCTGCAGTGTGTGAATAAAACAATAAGTTCTCAACACTTATCTAGTTTTTGACAATAATCACGTTTTTTACTGTCTGTTTACAGACGAGTGACCGGTTCCCGGAGTAATTGAAGATACCCTGACAGCTTGGAATCACTTTTTACGTTCACAAGACCCTCTTCGTACCGCATGCAGAGAGTGATCATCTTGAGCAGAGGATATATAATCATAGGCTATGAGTAGATTGTATAAATTATTTTATTGGATACGACATAGGCATTACAATGAAATATATTACATATCACTTGAATCTTAAGCCTATAACGAAGTTAGAGAAGAGACAGAGAAGAAACGAACTATTTCAAAATATGTATAAACGTAGCTTGACATTTCTGGTAAGATTGAAAATTTTATTTCTAGTAAAAATTATTTGAATTAGTGGTGCTGAACACCCTCACGTATCAACAATGATTATTCCGTAGCAATTAGTACCAATAACTTATTTCTACTAATTACTAGATGGGGAGTAGGGTGAAATTCCTGTAACCGATTGAACGGCTGTGGTGGTCATTTGTTTTGCGTCTCTGTGCCACCCACGTGAAGCTAAGTAAATCGCTGGTGAATCGGCAAGTGTGTTTGTACCGCAATACATTTATTTGCTAAAATTGTCAGGAAATAAGCGACTTCAAATGGTTTCGAACATTTCCTATAGCAGAGCCGCCTATCCCCCATCCAGTAATTAATACATGATCAGTGATACCAAATTCTTCGATACAAGATTCGAACAAGCTGCCGCCCACTTATCGAAATATCGAAGACGCTACTTGATAGACGACATTGAGCCACCATCTAACGGACAAGGTAGAAATCATGATAATAGAATTCTAGATGCGTACAATATCGAACCTGGCAAACATTCGCCCCAATCGTTTCTATAAAATTGTGCGCCTTATCATATGCAATCACAGAATAAAAGCAGCATGAATAGCACGAGGGTTGCGTACGAGAAGGCGTGCGGGTTTGTACGAGGACCAGATGGTGGCGCTACCAGCGAACCTGCGAGGTGCACTGACCTACGTCAAGGTAGCTCCGTCGTTATGGTATGCGAGCGGTGTGATGGGTCAGTGACCCTCGTGGCGTCGACGAGTCAACATCGATGATACGTGAGATCGGCATCGCAATATTTTCTCCGAACGAAATATGCGGTGTATTCAATATTGACATGTCGTTTACCTAGTTTAATTTTTGGATTGATTTACTTGATCAGTGAAATTGAATATCATCGTCTAGCGAGGATTTCTCTCGAATTCCAACAAGTATATCTTTTGACTAAATCTCTTCGATTCTTCTTCTGAGGAAGTATCCTATTATTGTTACAATAAATAGTCTATGCTACTTTACGAATAAAAAAACTCCGAATTACTTTGAGGATTAGTATAATTATTATACCGATGTGAAAGCAATAAATTTGTCAATGTACCGATATCAGTTGTGTCATCATTTCCCACTTACCCCTTCCTTTGACTTCTTATTTCAGAAAAAAAGTAGGAAATTGGAATTTAATGTAAATCAATTTCAGTTACTCAGGCAAAAACTAAAGCACACCGCCCCGAGTCAGATGCTCTCCTGATACCAGAAGCATTTTCGACTTAAAATTTATGTGAAACTGTGAAAATTTCTAATTTTTACTCGAAAATCTACCTGGTATCTGACCCATGTAGGTGTGCTGAAATTTTTGGTGGCGGAAAAGAATAGTCCATCGATGTAGGCATGCACTCGCTGCTCCATGCAGTCGCTACATAGCTTATCTATACTAGCATTTTTAGGAGTTAGAGTAATTTTGAATCAAAAATTTCTCCTGGTATCAGGAGAACATCTGACCCGAGGAGGTGTTCTGAAATTTTTGGTGGGGGAAAGGAGTGCCTATCGACACATGCATGCATACGCTGCTTCATGCAGTCGCTACATAGCTTATCTATACTAGCATTTTTAGGAGTTAGAGTAATTTTGAATCAAAAATTTCTCCTGGTATCAGGAGAACATCTGACCCGAGGAGGTGTTCTGAAATTTTTGGTGGGGGAAAGGAGTGCCTATCGACACATGCATGCATACGCTGCTTCATGCAGTCGCTACATAGCTTATCTATACTAGCATTTTTAGGAGTTAGAGTAATTTTGAATCAAAAATTTCTCCTGGTATCAGGAGAACATCTGACCCGAGGAGGTGTTCTGAAATTTTTGGTCGCCTCTCGACATCGGCATGCATACGCTGCTTCATGCAGTCGCTATATAGCTTATCAATACTATCATTTTTAAGAAAATGGAGTGATATTTCTGGCAGTTGAGACCTTTCCGGAGCGATATTTCTGGCAGTTGAGACTTCTCCGGAGTCATATGTCTGGCAGTTGACACCGCAAACTTAACGCCCAAAAATAAGGTGTCAACTGCCAGGCGTATGACTCCGAAAAGGTCCCAACTGCCAGAAAACGGAGTGACTTTTCTGGCAGTTGAGACTTTTTCGGAGTCATATGTCTGGCAGTTGACACCGCAAACTTAACGCCCAAAAATAAGGTGTCAACTGCCAGACATATGACTCCGAAAAAAATCTCAACTGCCAGAAAAGTCACTCCGTTTTCTGGCAGTTGGAACCTTTTCGGAGTCATATGCCTGGCAGTTGACACCTTATTTTTGGGCGTTAGGTTTGCGGTGTCAACTGCCAGACATATGACTCCGAAAAAGTCTCAACTGCCAGAAAAGTCACTCCGTTTTCTGGCAGTTGGAACCTTTTCGGAGTCATATGCCTGGCGGTTGACACCTTATTTTTGGGCGTTAAGTTTGCGGTGTCAACTGCCAGACATATGACTCCGGAGAAGTCTCAACTGCCAGAAGATTTACTCTGAAAATGAGGCATCATCTGTCCGGCATACGCTGCTTCATGCACGTCGCTATATATAGCTTATCTATACTAGCATTTTTAAGAGTTAGAATAATTTTAAGTGAAAATTTGCTCCTGGTATCAGGAGAACATCTGAGCCGAAAAGGTGTTCGCAAATTTTCAAGTAGCCGAAAATGCTTCAAATCTCAAATTCCCTACTGTTCTTATTTAAAATGAATAATTTTAGGGAGGGGAAGTGGAAAATAACAAAGCAATTGATTATTCACATATCTAAAAATTTATTTCCGCAGCATTGATACAATCGCATTCATTGTCAAAGTTATGCAGAATTTGTAGATTGTAATTGATTCTCAAAAATAAATATCAAATATACATTTTTCGAGTGTCTTCATTTGTTTCCTGGTACACGGACAGAAGTTTATGGTAAATATTGGAAGTATATGGGACAATTACTGTATGAGTATGAGAATATTCACCATAAACTTCTCTCCGTGTATAAGAGTTATCACAAAATAAACTACATTCATATTACAATAAGATCATACTTAATATAATTAATTTTATAAAAAAGGACGAGTGGTATAATATTATTGCGTTCGAAATATTCCTACGGGGTCTCGTTAACACACCCCATACGTACTCATTGATACCACGAGGGCCACTGAGGTCACTGACTCCGCGACAGATGCTATTATCCTGGGTCAGTGCTCCACCATCTCGCGGCCGCATTGTTGAACTATTTCGTGCCGATAACGTGGTGTCGATAACGTGCTGTGTCGATAACGTGCTGTGTCGATAACGTGCTGTGCCGATAACGTGCTGTGTCGATAACGTACTATGCCGATAACGTCGGCATCGCTCAATGTATGCAACCCGTGTGTCATTGCTGCGATCCCTAACTGGAGATTACTTATTGTCAGGCGTACTATGTTTGCGGCAAGAATAGTTCGGCGTAAATAATATTTAAATTACGTTACATTATTCATCACGCATACATTATGTTAAAAACTGACTGAGAATTATTGGCAACCAGCTCAGCTCGTTTTCTGTAAAACGCTTCAAACGAAATGATTATCAGCCGAGATGCGAGAGTTTACAAAAACTGATTCCAAAGGAACTGTGATTACGAACTCGATAGAACACAACCTAAAACTATTTTCTTATGCTACTTCATCAACACTCCGCAGTGAAGAGTTGTCTAGTAGCTACTCCCCCGGTGCTTGGACTGCTCCACTCCCTGGTGTGAATTGTTGTTCTGAAGAATTGTGAAGAGGTTCTCTTATAGATGGACAGGATTTCCTGTGATTTGACCTGTGAAGATAAAAACCAGATAAACATATGGTAGATGGGATAAAATAACTCAATGTATTGTTCAAGCAAATATTCTCGACTAAAAACCAAAGAATATTCAATTGTGATCGTTTATCTGACTCATTGTCGGTAATGCTGTTGCTAATCTTGATGAAATTTATTATCATATATTACTTCTCATTGATTTTGTAAGCCCTCCTGAAACTATTTTTAACAGAATCAAGAATGTCAATAAGCTAGTAAGAATGTTGCATAAATGAATGGATTTTTTAATCTTCCAATTGTTGTAACCAGTACCTGAGACACGAAAGTAATTGATAATCAATATTGAATTGTGTTTGACGTTTGAAAAATAAATGTGACTCCTAATTAATTCTGTGTAGAAATCTACACTTGTATTTATTTTCAAGCCTTTGAATTTGGATCCTAGTTATTCAAATATTTCTCTACTACGAGGCAAGTCTACTATATTCGAACAGGGTAAACATGTTTTCTTAGATCAATCTTATCGAATTGTTTCAAATAAAACAATAAAATTCGAGTTTGTCATGAAATAACACGACAAACTATAGTTCACCCTCGAAGCCGCAAAATATATTTGTAGAGCAGACGATACTAGAGTACCAGGAACTTGGAATTATATGATTGTTGATATAATAGGATAATATTGCGATGTTATCAAATGGAACTACGTCGCCTAATATATATATGTTTCAGACAGGTCTGAGAGGTTATGTTCGTAAGAAATTCTGATTTTAACACGGTTTTCGCGGGTACGGATAGAATATACTCAAAAATGAACCATTTCCCCGAAGATAATCAAAGTCTGCTTCTAGAAATCCGATTGTTACGAACAACCATTGAAAATTCTCAATTATTTACGGTTATGGTAAAATGGTGATTGGAATATTTCAAACTTACTCATGTCCAATGTACTTTCGTCGATGTCAGCCTCCTCGAACGCGTAACCCTAGCGCGTATCACTTGTCAAGTTTATTTAATTTGCCGCGCAAGATTGTACCTACGCTGGAGCCTCTCTCCCGTCTCCAAGCACGACACATGTTCACTCGATGACGTCAACAAGGCCACTGAAAGTAAAAGCGAAAACGAAAGCGTTCACTCCCACTCCGCCCCCCCCCCCCATTGATGACGTCGCGCGTGAGTTTACGCTGGTGGAGTCATCGGGTGAGAAACTATGGACTAAGTAGGGTATAACAATAATGGAATGATTCGCGGGTTTCGTGTAATAAGGCGCAACATCTACCCCCATGTATGTGACGATATTTCAATAATTGAGTAGTCTATCCATAATCTTAAATAACACTAAAGTAGTTCAAAAGCTTATTTAATTCAGAATAATCTAGATCCATCGCGTGACGAACCAAACCAGGTATTTCTAGCTCAGAACGTCCTACGTGACCGCTAGAATTATCTGCACAATACTAGAGGCAGCCCTATAAAATTCCGATAAGAGTATCAAGAGATGTGCTAATCCTAATATTCAATTAAAATTCTGAGTTATAATCATTATTACTAAACATACATTTCATCATCTTTTATAGTATAATATGGTTTGTACTGCAATAACACACCTTATAAACTCAGAAATGAAAAATTGATTTGATATTTATATTTATATCTCACCTGCTTTCCTCGAGTTTTCCAGGAACTATTTCTCTTTGTTGTCATTGAATTATCATCAACATATAGCTATATGTATAGATATTTACGTAGAAAGTACACCTATAATATAATTTTATCATTTTGTGTGATACATTAAAAATTAATATTCATTCTACGAATTTAAGATTAATTATAAACAGATAGGGTGCTATAGTGATTCTAGAAGTATTCATAATTCTTTCGTATGGTGCTTAGAAATGATATAAATATCACACAATTCATTATCAATGTTAAATCGGGAGCATGTTCTATCTTATACATAAATGAATGTTTACCCACACATATCATGGTTTTTTTTCAAGGATTACAATTGAACAATGTAACTCCGCCACTGAATACTGAAAAAACTTGTTACTCTACAAATATTTGGGGCTATGTATATATATAATGGAGTTATATAGTAGTAGTATATAGTAGTATATATATTAATGGAGTAGATTACATGCCCAGCTAGGGGCAGTTTTTCAAGTAAAACTTATCGGTAGTTTCAGGAAGCAAAGGTATAATTGCATAGTTACACTGGGTGATTAAAACTTGAGGAGGAACGAAAAGTTTGTAAACCAAGTTGACAAATTTTAGGAAAGCCATTTTTTTTTTTTTTATCGAATGGAATATCCCGTTCGTTAAAATAGACAGCTTTTTGGAGTATTGTTTCTGTAGAAAGTTGACTGGTAGCCATTTCCTCGATGCTTGGGCTGCTTCGGTTCCAGGTGAGAATAGTTGTCGTGTAGAATTTTGAAGTTTCTTTTTCGAAGATGGCAGAAGCTTGTTTGCCTCATTAGACAACACCTGCAAAAATTAAAGAAAAGATAAACATAAGGTTCATTGTCTTCT
This sequence comes from Tenthredo scrophulariae, assembly GCA_963978835.1. Lineage (NCBI taxonomy): Eukaryota > Metazoa > Arthropoda > Insecta > Hymenoptera > Tenthredinidae > Tenthredo > Tenthredo scrophulariae. Next base: position 696,185 of record OZ022228.1, read on the forward strand.
AGGAACCAGTGTCATTAACAATGATAAAATAACTGAACGTGTTATTGATTCAAGCATACATTCTTGACTAAAAATCAAATTTTCAAGTGGTCGTACGTCTGGCTCATTTCTAGCATTATAATAGGTATTCTTAAAACAGTCTATTATTAATATATTCCTTACAATTGACTTTACAAATCTGTCTTAAACAAACAAAGTCAATACTCATTTTATTGAGATTTATGAATCTCTTTTAAATTTTGTCGATTCAACAAAAATATCAAAGATTCGCCCTGATGTATATTTCTCGTCGCATTGGAATTTGTCATTGGAAAAATAGAAGTTATTGAATTTAGAACTAGTATTCTGTATTTCCTAGACTCATCCTATAATAAGATATAAAAGTATAACACGCATCACGTAAATATTAGTATTTACCTTCAGGTATATTATTATGGCTTCTGTATCCCATTCCTGGCAACTGAATAGAACCAAGTTGCCATGAAAGTATGTTGAGGAAAAATGCGGATATTCCGCTCGTCTGTGACAACGGTTACTCGAACGGGAGATTTGTCAGTCAGGTGGCCCTGTTGCTCCGTAACTGCTTCCATATTATGTCCAAGCCGCCCCAAAATCATATAGTACGGATGACTTGATATGTAAACTATCCAGGACTTATTTCAGCTCTTCAATTGAAAAACGTGAAGACATTATAATTGCGATTATGAGAACAAACTTTGCTGCATCTAGAGTTACATACCCTCTAGGTATCTGATGATAATGAAATGCGTTTTGATATCTATAATTAAATACAATTTTTTGCTGGTATAATACAAAGCTCGCTATTATGTTGGTTGATTCATTCATGAACAGCTACGTGGTGTTGGGAATATCCATTGAGCTGTTTGTCAAACAATAATGCTGTTAAAAAATAAAAGAAAGGAATAAAGAAATTTTGAAGTACAATTTAAAGTAATTAGTAATATGATGAGATGATAATTATTTCAAGTTTGAATGCAACTTTGCATATGTTTGTAAGAAATATCAATTTTCACACTGATTCGTGGTAAAAATAATAAAAAAAATATGGTTGAAGACATAACAATTTCTCCAATTACAATCGAAGTCTGCTAGTAGAAATACGCAACGTGTAAAACTTGAAGAAAAAATGAATTTCATTTGGCGGAAGATCTCATGTATGGCCCATGTTGACCCGTTGACGCCGCAAAGGTCACTGAACTTCATAGCATTAGTAGATTCTCTGCAATCGAGTGGAGTGGAGTGGAGTGGATTCTGAACATAACAATTGTCAGAGTGGGATGCAATAATTCTACAATAACTGCGTGAAATACAAAATAAACACTTTATTGACTGAAAAGTTGGTTGTTTAGTCAAATGCTCTGATTAGCATGACACGTGTATAAGTAATTATTCGACTATTTAACAAGCATTTTAGGTCATTTGCAAAGGCAAATGTTTGGGCATTATTATTGCCTGGTAAATCATGAAATCAGTGCATTTGTTCAGGGGGCACCACGAGAAGGCAACCAACACCACCCCCCGCCTAAAAAGTAAACATCTTAATTCGAAACAATATTAAATCAGGGCTCATAGCGGGCAACTAGGCAAATAAAAGTGAGAAAAGTGACTTTCAATATTTGAAAAGTGACTATTTAGTGACTGAATAGTGACTAAAACTGATGAATTTTGGTAAATTTATGAATATATGTATATGGATCAGTTAATCTTACACAGAGTACTTAGATATGTACGTTGTGTTCAGCACATGCATATCCAAGCTGGAGGGTGACAAAAATATGTATTTACAAAAAAAGTAACTACTATTGAACTGTATAAATCAAGTTTTATTCAGCAACGGAACAAAATATTTTTTAGCCTATATAAAACTTTGATTTAATAACCCAGCATAACTTGGCACATAATAAACATGTTTACGTAGAAAAACGAATAACAAAATAAGACTCTAGAAAATATTCCTTATAACAAGCGTCAGTCTTAAACATATGCTTAGAAATCATCACTGCGGTGATATTATATTATATTAATTTATAAGTATCACAAATTAGAGTCTTCTGCTTTTGACGTTGCATTAATTTAGGAACTCTATACCACTGCTACTTCCTTCTTTGGCTCTTACTTGCTCACTTGCTGTTTGCTTTATTTATCAAACATGACTTTTTTTCTTCGAGCTTCTTATAAATGGAAATCGTTTGTTTTTCTTGTTATCTTCTTCTTCTCTATATCTCTTCCATATCCTTCTTTCCAATCGCCTTTTTAAGTCTATCGTTTGCTTCAGTGAACAATTTATCAGCCAATTTTCTCTGTTGTTTTTCTTCCTGGTCAGCACTTTTAAATTCTGTCTCAAGTACTTTGAGTTTTTTCCTGGACTGTTCCATTTTCTCTTCCAAAGCTCTTTTCTTTTCAATTTCTTGTTTTTCTGCGTTTCTTTTAATTTCTTCTTTCTCTGCTGCCTTTGCCACCTCTTCCAAATAGTTTTTGTATTTGAGTTGAGCATTCTCTGCTGCAAGTATTAGCTTCTTGGTCATGGGAACTAATTCTGGTTTATTTTGAAATCTCTTCATGCCATCCTTAATATACCGTGACAATCACGTGAAACCGAATGGATCCATGCTACCGGAGAGCGAATATTGGCGAATATGACGTCATTTTAGCGGGCTAACCATTCGTTGCGTTGAACAATCCCTAGGGTGATTTTGGCGCGCGGTCGATGCAACTCGGCAGCCATTGTTGATAGAAGCCGGCTGACTGTCAATACATCGCGGAAGGTAGACATGAGGGGTTATGTTCGTTTATTTTAAGCGAATGATTAATAAGGTGAAAAAAACTACGTGAATAAGCTATGAATATTTATCAAAAATCTATCAATTAGTTTTGAATGATATCCTAATACAATCAAGGAATTGGTTGTTCTCGATGAACTCTTTGATTCTAATTAATTTGCAGTTATAGCTTAAGTTAATTCGTTGATTGTACTATAATATTATTTAAAACTGATTGATCGATTTTTGATAAATATCAATAACTTATTCACGTAGGTTTTATTCACTTCATTTATCATTTGCTTAAAATAAGCGAACATAACCCCACATGTCTACCTTCCGCGATGTATTGACAGTCAGCCGGTTTCCAACAACAATGTCCAACAATGGCTGCCGAGTTTCATCGATCGCACGCCAAAATCACCCTAGGGGTTTTCAGTGCAACGAGTGGTTAACCTGCTAAAAATACGAAATATTCGCTTTTCGGTAGCATGGATCCATTCGGTTTCACGTGATTGTCACGGTATATTTTAGCATTCAACGTTTTCAATGACATCGCCGTTTTGTCTTGGGTGAGGATTCTACCAGAAGATGAAAACCCTCTTTCAATATCAGCACTTCCATGAGAAAATGAGAGACTGGCTTTGACAATCTTATTAATATTTGGGTATTTTAGTTCCCCCAATCCAGTTTTGAGTTTCATGATTTCTCTCCAGAAGTGATCAATACGTTGAGATTTGTTGTCAGGTAACTTTTCCATGGCAAGCATTTTCTATTCATCAACTAACTTGATACTGGATATTTCCAACGGCAAGGCATCTACTATTTTTGTATGCTTCGAATAGATGCTTCTTTTTTTATTGCTTCGGGCTGGAGACATCGGAAGTGCTTAGTAACTGTTCCAACGGAGAGACAGGTTTTGGTGAGAATGTGTTTTGCAGCTTCCAGATAATGACTCTGAGCTTTTTTTAAAAAGTGTACACGGTCGACTTCAGGAAGGGATTTCAAAATGTCCTGAATTTCACTCGTGCAATATACCTCAGCAACAGGCAGTAAATTCTTCTGAAGAAACGGATCAGTTTCATGTAATAGATTTGCAAGGACGTGTGTTTTGCAAATCCTTCCGGCCAGGGTGTGAAACAGCAGCTTCAACTCGTCATATATGACGTGAATCAATGGTTCTCGGCATTCATATTTTCGTGTGAAACTTTGATGAACATCAGCCGATTCGATAACAAAACATATTTCTGCTTTCAACATGGGATTCTTCAAAGTAGTTGCTATATCGTTTCCATGTTTGAAGGTAATTGTTTTTGTTTTGGTACTGCTTTTAGAAAAAACTCACGAATTGCTTCCCATTGTTCAAGCAGTCGACGTGCAGAGTCTTGTAAAGTCAACCATCTCGATGGAACATGCTTTATGAATCGATGAAATGGAACATTACATTTCTGTTGAATTCTGGTATAATCTTCCCAGCGCTTTGGCCAACCATCAAAATAATAGAAAATTTGTATTGAAAGTTGACTAACGTTCGAGACCTTTCAAAAAAGCGTTGTGCACGATGTGGATGTTGCATGTTCCAATATCAAGTAGGCCCTTGTTCCTTTCAATTTTTACACGTTCGTTTACCAATCTATAGACTTTTTTGTTGACATTTGGCCCATCACAGCCTAGCATAAGTAATCGATGAACAGGAAGACCAGCATTATCCAGTGCTTTATAAATCGATTCTTCCAGATCTTCGGCTTTAGCTTGCCCAAGAAAAAACGTTTCCAAATGATGGATGACAACTTGTTCCTCGGTATCGGACCAATAGCGTAGTGCTACCTGCAACTCTTTCTTGCTCTCATTATTGGTTGTCTCGTCGTATATTAGTGTATACCAAACAGCTGAACAGTCTTCCAAAATGATTTCACGAAAGTACGGCCCAAGAGCTTCCGTGATTACGTACTTAAGTTTCGCAGGACTCATGGTGAATGCAATCGGAACACTATTTGGGAACATTTCTTTAAATAGGTTCGGAATTCCTTGGGATGATGCAGCAGACCAATCAGATATCACAGTCTTGAGGCACCACAAGATTTCTGCTTTCGTAGCTACGGATTGAGATGAGAAGAGCTCGATTTGATTTGGGGTATCTGTATCAGAAGCCTGGAGGGTCTCCTCAAGAAGGTTTGCCGGTTTCTTCGTAAGACGGAGCTGATGGATGTCTAGCTTTGTCCTAGCATTGGCTGTGTGTTTTGCTGTTGCACAATGTTGTAGTAGAGCCTGGAACCCTTTCTTGTCACAATTTATTGTGGCTATACATATTTTGCAGAATATTTCCGTATCGCTCGTTTTGTTGCCCCAGCTTGATATTGGATACCCCAACGAATCGTTCTTTCGGAGCCAGTCAGTATTTTACATTTGCCCATCCCGAGCCTCAGTGATAAACTATTCTGCAGCTGTATGTAGAAAAATTTCTAGCACAGTAAAGCCAAATAAACCAAATAAAAAAGTATTGTTGTACAGAGTTACCTCAAATAAATGATGAACAGATATAAATTCAATTGAAGTAGAAATGCTATACGGATACCACTCACCTTTGAAATTCGTACCAGATTCTCAATCTCAGATCGTCTGAGATGATATTATCTGTACGAGCACAACAAAAAAACTAAAGTCGAAAGACAGTTGAAGGTTATGTCACTAAGTTGCGGATGTCTCATAAGATGGATCTCGGTTGATACGGCAGACCGGTCTGCCGGCTGGTCGTTACGGCAGATTGATTAGTATCGGTATGTAGATTTACAATGTACCCACGTAAGAATGAAAGTGAAAAAAATTTCTAAAAGAACGTCCGGATTATTGAAAAATAGTTGAAAAAAGTGACTTTTGCAGGAAAAGTGACAAAAAAGTGAGTTCGTGAAAAAAAGTGACTAAAAGTGAGAAAAGTGATGCACTATGAGCCCTGCTAGTAAAGAGTAGATATGCGGTATGCGGAAAATTTGGGGTTATGTATATATTCACGCCCGCGGCGCAGACACGGAACCTAAGATTCAAGCACAGTTGATATTACAGGTCAGCGACCAAACTACAATCGGTACCTCAGTTTTCGGCTTGTCCTTGAATATGAATACAAGCTAATCGTGGAATGGGTAAAAAAAAAAAAATGTTTTCTCAACCCAAAATAGTTCGAAAAAGTGACTTTTGCTATTTAAGTGACCAAAAAGTGATTCTCCAAAAAAAAGTGACTAATAGTGATAAAAGTGACTAACTATGAGCCCTGAAACCTGTAAAACCTGTAAGAGCTGTAAAATGTAACGAGTATTATTTAAATCTCAATAAATGAATAGTTTTAATCAGACGATCAATGAATTAATTAGAAAGTAACACAAACAATCATTTTTCACAGCAATACATAGGAAACATACAGCAGAATAATTTTCAAAGCACTACATTGATATTCAACAGAACAGTTGTAAATAATTAGAAAAACACAACAGTGAGTAATAATAATAATGACACGAGAGAGAAGAAAGGATAGAAATACATGGAAAAAAATAAAATTCGTAAATCTCGTGGAACCTATAAGACTTGTAAGACCTATAAGAGCTGTAAAATATACGTGGGGATAGATTATATAAATTAAGAAATTTGATACTTATCATCAGTCACCACTTTGTCAAATCTTTCCCAGCAGGACTGCTCCAGTGAGATGATTGAACGTCCCGCTAATTATTTACACTGACAAGTGATAAACTTGGATATAAGTCTCGGAATGAGCCTATCTGAATTGAGCTGAGGAACCGAAAATTGTACAATGTTACTGCCACGCCACGCGACGCGACAGAGAGAAGAGAATACCAAGAAAAAAAAAGACAATTACCAAAAATCATGAGACTCACCGGCGCTGCGGAGTAGGGCGAGAGCAATTGCACTCGGATGAGTGTGCTTGGTTGTCAGCATACCAGAACAGGTTTGGATCGGCTTAAGTTCAACTTCCATCAGTTTCAATGTGGAGGCACTTGACTGAAAAATGGAAAGAAAAATATTGAAATGCCGATAAATTTGAATTTAAATGCAGTAATAGACTGATCAAGTCCAGGAATCCTCTCTAGGTATTTTCATTCTTCAATATAGTAGAAAATAAAGATCCGTTAACATGACATGTTTCAATACATAGGGTTTACATGTTCGGTAAGAAGATTATTAATCAAAATATATCGCGATCTTACCTGGTCGCTACTTCTCGGCATAGTCCTCTCATAATCAGTCCTGTCCATGCCTGGTTTATGACAATCTAATAGAAACATAAAAGAGAAGCAGAAGATTTATTTTCCGAACGCATTCATATCATTTTCATAGATTAGCGATATTTTCACATGAAGAAAAAACGTTGGAAATCATAAATGTGGGTACTGATTTGAGTCGGACAATGATTGAACTTTATTAAAAAAAAGCAAAATGCAATTAAAAATGCTGCTTACCATTCATTTCATTTATCGATGAGATTGGATTTGTATAATCTGCCTCCAGAATCTGTCCCCATGCATTTCAGCAGCATTTCTAGAATTTTCATACTGGGATATTCGTTTTCATTCCTTCTTCAGTGTTGTCTCTTCTTCTCCAGGATACTCGACAGATGCAGCTTATCCCAGCTGCGCCGATAGCTTTCCATGCAACTCGGTCACGAAGAATTGTTTTTAGGCAGGATAGTGAAATGCACATGAAACATAAAGAAATGGACAAGCGTCAGCAGGATGAACAGAACAAATTGTCGGTTACATTATTTATATTTCCAAGATCATTGTGGACGACCGGAGATCTATAAAATTACGTCTCATTGGTATTATTTCGCTCGTTATTCTTGGATAAGTTTTTTGAATGAAGTCGGATATTCTTTTCCACTTGGCATCTCGATACATTTCTCGACAAACGGCCCAACTTTGGAATCGAATGGTTGATCAAGACTTTCTCTATCCTGCAAGGATTATTTCACCTGTAACGCGAATACTAAACCAGTCCAATCAGTGTATAAGCAGGCTTGCGTATCCCTTTTGGAAGCTCTTTCGTTGAAATCAATCTGAATTTACAGCTTTGTGCAATATCTCAAGTCTTGGAGAAGAAAAATGAAAAATAAAAAATAAAAGATAAAAAAAAAGACACCAACGGGCGTGCGAGAAAGTTTCTTTCCTAACCCCGGCGTACCCGCGCAGAAAAAAAAGCTACTGGTGAGGATGAACCGGGCCGCGGCGACCGGGACGCTACGGAGAACATGGATCGATCCCCGACTCGAGTTGTCAGCCACGGCTGTGTTTTCACCGATCGCACCCGAAGTACAGGGCTTGACAGTCTAGTGTGATGGAACAAAGTGAGGACAGCCGCTGAATCGGACTAACCCGAGACAGCGGCGACCCTCACCGCCGTCCTCTTCTCCGCAGCGCCGTCGATCGATGGTAAAAAGAAAAAAGATTCGTTGCAAATTGTACGCTACAGACCAGACCGCGAAACCGTGGAACGATGAAAGAACCAAAAAAGAAAGCTTGAGGGCAATCTCTATGGTATCTCCCAGCGTGCCAACACGCCGCCGCAAGCCTCCGTTAAATCCTTATGACTTATGACTCTTTCTTTTAGTACGAAATCACATAGGCACAAATCGTCCCCTATCTTCCAGAGCCTAGACAACTGGCGATCACTCGGGGTCTACCATATACGAACAATAACAAATATATAATATGTGTAATTCCAAGACATTTTTGGAATTGAAATTGAAGAATTGAGGTTTTATTAAAGAAATTGTTCCACTGGATCCGTTCGCACGAATCCAACGAAACTGAGTGGCGGTAGACCCCGGTGTACATTAACAGAGAGCTTACAGCGGTTCTGTTTCAGGTCGGTCGACCTGAGGCGCAAAATATTGTCAGCGAACCCGAGTATACTAACGTGCGTTCGGGTACGTTACGTCGAAACTAATCTATGATAGAGGGAATAACGCCTACCGGACGGCGCGTGTCGTATCACTTTCCCAATAATATATATATATATAGCATTTCTCTGATGTTGAGAAGAAATTAAAAAAATAAAAAATAAAAGAAATTAAAACCAATCGAGACAAGCTTGCACCTGCTTATACACGCGACACGCGTAGGATAAGATTCAACGAGTTATATCTGCGATCGCAAACAAATATTTCGAAAGTTATTTCGAACGACGAGAAAAATTGAAATCGAAGATCGACTGGACTGGCAACGGTCTTTGCCGATAATTAACTCGGGTGGCGCGGAAAAGGAAAAAAAAAAAAAAATATGCCGAGATACGAAATTGAAATGATTATCAAACGTCTACGTAATAATACATGAAATTACAATGTGCGGTGAGTTGTGTAAAGAGGTTATGTACTCACGCGTCGGTTCCGCACGGCACGTCTGGACTCGCAGCGGCGATGATTCGTAACGGACATCGTTGTAGGCTGAAAAACAATAAGATACAACGTTAATGAGAGAGGAGCCGCCGACTTCTCGATTCCAACGCGTGATAATAAAGTGAGACTCGTGGAAAAAAAAAAAACAATCCTTCACTCTCGATAAACCTTTGACTACAAGATCGCGACTTGGCCCGGAAAAACGATTGTTTCATAACTCAAAAATATCAGTCACTGTACACATACCAGAATTCGACTCGTCTTCTGAGATAAAATAATTGTTTCGTCAACGAAGATTCGTTTAATATATTGAAATAGAATGTTATAGCGTCCTCAACTGGCGGCCATCTTCGAAAGAATGAAAGAGATCAAGATGGCTACGCTACATTGCATCAGTCGAATACGATATAAATTTTTGTTTTCAGACTACGTTTCAAACACGATTATACGCAGATCAACTATTTTACGATACTGTTAATTGTAATCGAGTATTATAGTATGATTCATTCGAAAGATACACAATTGTTGGCTACTTACAAGAAATAATATTTCAGGTCAACTGCCGGAACGGTTGAACAGCTTTGACCAGGAAGTATATTTTTGTAAAACGTTTTATCGGAAATAAATAGCATGCTCGGACTTGAATTTCACTTCTAACAGTCGCGGAATCGAAAGAAAGAACTATTTTCACTATTTTTATTATGTCAACGACGTTTTTACAGCTCAAAAACATTAATTTACTAGAGGTGATTATTCTGCCGCTTGTTGTTTGGATAAAGATGGCGTGACGCAAGATGGTCACTTTTTTTTACCCGTCATCCCCTTCGGATTTTCACCGTATAAAATATAAAACGTATTTTCGATCTGATTGAATCATATTTATGAAGAATTCAATCAGGACTCGATATTATTACACGATAAAATACAGAATTTACGGTAAATAACGCTGGATGAATATAAATACAGTGATAAATACCTACCACCGACCGGTCGAAACAAGTCGAGAGATGGCGTGATGTGCGATCGCCATACTTTGTTACCCGTCACCCCACCCCTCCCCGCCCCTCCGCGTCAATCAACCCAACGGATTTTCGGCGAATAAGATATAAAACCTATTTTCGATCCGAATGAATTATATTTATGAAGAATTTAATCAGAACCCGATATTATTAGACGATGAAATAAAGAATTTACGTTAAATAACGAGGGATGAATATAAATACCCACCACCGACCGGTCGAGACAAGTCGAGAAAAATTCTAACTGGCATGCAACTCCACGGCGAACGAAATTTAACCGTCAACTTCCCTTAGATAATTATTTATGATCGTTGAATCGCAATATCACAATCTCTTACCTTTACAACGACGCGTACATCAAATTATAACACCATGCCTAAACTATGAGGCGTCGAGACGTCGACCATACTAACAACTCACTCGGCTTCCCAGACGCGACTGAAGATTCAAGATGTCGACCGCCCCATGGCGCGTCGGAGGACCCGAAGCGGCCCGAGGTTTTCCGAGGATCCAGAGGTGTGATTGTACGTTGGGTTGCCACTGCTTCAGGCGAAAATTTTGGTATTCAATATCATACCGACGCGGACGGCGCTAATAAATAGTATATTATGCATCGAGTGCGTAAAATCTTACGCACGAGTTTCATACGATATTTTCCGACATAGTATGCGTAAAATGCAATTTTACAGATTGATATATTTATTATTCTGAATAAAGTTCTGAAATATATTAAAAAATCTCTTACCCGTCATCATTGTTACCTTTTCCGAACCTAATGTGTTAGGATAAATTCACTTATATCTATTTAGCCAATTATTAATCGATTGGAAATATTTTATTAAACTAATCGCGTTGTATTTTTGACTAAAAATCAGATATCCACTGAATAATTGTGCCCTGGTGCGACTTTTATGATATGCAACCCGCGTGCGATTCGTGTTTGCTAGGTTGCGTATGACAAGGCGTACCGATGTCTGCGGCAAAACATGTTGGACAGTCTTTGTGAACTTCGTTATGTTAGGTTTAATATTTAGTATATCATGATGAGGCCAGTATATTATTGTGAGAGAATGTGGTTTACACTATGATAGGATGCAATTAAACGAAAGACTCGATGAATTCAGATAGATACATATTTATTTTTGAGAAACAATAATAAATTGTGCGCAATTTTATAGATGATTATTATTTTATGGACGCTAAAGCAATAAAATCTTAGATATATCAATACTCAATTGGTTCATTATTTACTATTCATTTATTTACATCACGTTTATTAAAAACATACATAGATGTGCATAAAGACACACATGCATTATACTATTTCGTTTTCCGGCCAAAAATTTCAGCGCATCTCCTCGAGTCAGATATTCTCCTGATACCAGGAGTATTTTCGACTTAGAATTTTTCTGAAGCTGAAAATTTCAAATTTTAAGCTCGAAAATTTACCTGGTATCAGGAGAACATCCGACCCAAGGAGGTGTTCTAAAATTTTTAATTGCCTATCGACATCGGCATGCATACGCTGCTTCATGCAGTCGCTATATAGCTTATCTGTACTATCATTTCCAAGAGTTTGAGTAATTTTAAGTCAAAAATTGCTCCTGGTATCAGGAGAACATCTGACCCGAGGAGGTGTTCTTAAATTTTTAAGAGTTAGAATAATTTTAAGTCGAAAAATGCTCCTGGTATCAGGAGAACATCTGACCCAAGGAGGTGTTCTAAAATTTTTGGTCGCCCATTGACATCGGCATGCATACGCTGCTTCATACAGTCGCTGCTTCATCCAGTCGCTATATAGCTTACCTATACTTTCATTTTCAAGAAAATGAAGCGATTTTCAGGCAGTTGAGACTTTTCCGGGCGATATTTCTGGCAGTTGAGACTTTTGGCGGAGGGGTCATGTGTCTGGCAGTTGAGACTTTTTCGAGGGTCATATGTCTGGCAATTGACACCTCAAAATTAACTCCTAAAAATAAGGTGTCAACTGTCAGACATATGACCCTCGAAAAAAGTCTCAACTGCCAGAAATATCGCTCCAAAAAGTCTCAACTGCCAGAAATATCGCTCCAAAAAAGTCTCAACTGACAGAAAATTTACTCTGAAAATAAGGCATCATCTGTCCGGCATACGCTGCTTCATGCACGTCGCTATATGTTAATCTACGCTAGCATTTTTAAGAGTTAGAGTAAGTTGAAGTCAAAAATTGCTCTTGGTATCAGGAGAACATCTGAGCCGAAAAGGTGTTCGCGAATTTTCAAGTAGCCGAAAATGCTTCAAATCTCAAATTTCCTACTGTTCTTATTTGAAATGAATAATTTTAGGGAGGGAAAAGTGGAAAATAACAAAGCAATTGATTATTCATACATCTAAAAATTTATTTCCGCAGCATTGATACAATCGCATTCATTGTCAAAGTTATGTAGGATTTGTAGATTGTAATTGATTCTCAAAAATAAATATCGAATATAAATTTTTCGTGTGTCTTTATTTGTTTCTTGGTACACGGGGAGAAGTTTATGGTAAATATTGAAAGTATATGACACAATCACTGTATGTGTATGAGAATATTTACCATAAGCTTCTCTCCGTATATGAGAGTAATCACAAAATAAACTACATTCGTATTACAATAATATCTAACTTAATATACTTAATTTTATAAAAAAGGACGGGTGGTATAATATTATTGCGTTCGAAATATTTCTACGGGGTCTCGTTAACGCACCCCATACGTACTCATTGATGCCACGAGGGCCACTGAGGTCACTGACTTCGCGACAGGTGCTATTATCCTAGTTCAATGCTCCGCCATCTCGCGGTCGCGTTGTCGAACTATTTCGTGCCGGTAACGTCGTGTGCCGATAACGTGCTAAGCCGATAACGTCGGCATCGCTCAATGTATGCAATCCGTGTGTCATTGCTGCGATCCCTAACTGAAGATTACATATCGTCAGGCGTACTATGTTCGCGGCAAAACAAGTCAATCAATTTGCCTGCTAGATTTTAGGTAACGAAAAATCTGGCAGTTGAGAGTTTTATTTGGAGTGATATTCCTGACAGTTGAGACTTTTTTTCGGACTCGTTTTTCTGGCAGTTGACACCTTATTTTTGGGAGTTAAGTTTGAGGTGTCAACTGTCAGAAATATCACTCCGGAAAAAAGTCTCAACACAATGTACTAGATTATTGATAAGATATATAGATAAAAGAAAAATGTATTTATTATTTATTCAAGAAAGATACATAGTGTACAGACGATGGAATATTATAAATGGTAAACGATTGTGCTGTTTGATATTTCGAAGGTCTTTTCGCACTGCACATTGAACCATGTACCCAGTCAATGTTACATGAAAAACTAAATTCGATGAATAAAGTGTAACCCTATGTAATTGTCACGATAAGCCGATAATAAACACCCTATTGCTGAAACAGTTGTGGCGTACACATTTAGACCAACATTTATCCATATCAGTTATATAAATGTATACATATGTTATTATTGCAAAAAAAGGGGTATCGTACCGTTTAATAGTGTACAATCAATGTCAAAGAGGCATGGCTAACTGAAAATTAGTAGTGTTAGTTAATAAACCAAAGATTGAGGTAATATCATTAGGCAGGAGGCGATGAGTAGACAATGAGAAGGCAATTCAATTTCAAATAAAATTGACAGAGTTCAATGTAACAACAAAGAGATTGTTAGTAATAAACTATCGCCGCTATGTCCTGGAATTGATAATTATTTGATAATACGAATATTAGATAGAGTTACAAAATTTCATCGAAATTTATAACATTAATTGGTTTAATAAAGCCATATCCCCATGTAAGAAACATTGATTTGTCACACCAGTTAAACACTTCTTTAAATAACGGAATTTACATTTGATTTTATAAGTAATCCAAACTTTATCTTACTTTCTTACAACAATAGTGAAAAATTCAGATTACTTACGCCTTTATACATTATACTTCTGTGTTATTAAAAATATAAAATTCAAAACTGACGTAATGGACTTTGAATTCTGAATGTGTTTTAATATGCCAGTTGAGACTAATTATCATTATAATTATCATTATCATATTATTATTACTTACAGCAAGTTTTTTTTTTCATTTTTCTGTTTTTTCTGGTTTTTTTTTTTTCTGTTTCTTTAGTTTTCTTATACTTTTATTTCATACATACCCTCGATAGTCTAAGAAATCTAGTGACAATATAATCACAGGTGTCCCGTCCTCTAATTTACATAGCGCAGCCGAAATATCTAACTAGAGAAAGTTTCTTCAAAACTCTATCTAACTGTAGATTACGTCTTTATTGAAATATACCTAGGCTCATGCGGTTGAGAAAAAGAAAAATTTTACTTCTATTTATTTCTAGCTCAACTTAAGCAATGGAATGTCTATTCGAATTGATATAATCGCAGTGTGCTACCTGCATAAATAATCTGTTACCCACGTAGAGACTAAAATCACTCTGAAGTAATGATATTTTAACCAGATTATGAAATGTATCCATTTATATATCTGATATTTATTTATTCTCTGCACAGCAGACAGAAATTTAATTGACGATTAAAATACAGCAGATTTTTCTATCGCCCTTAACGTCAAATCCTGGTACATACATACGTATTTTAAGGAACGTGAAATATGCTTGCTTAATTTTATTTCAGAAGCGCTAGGTCGCGTGACGTATAAATGGACACCCGTTAAGACAATACCTAACTAAAGTAAGAAACGGACAATAAATAAAAATGTTTGAATAATAAGACCTATTACTATTGCTAAATACCTACTATTCAATTTAACTGAGGAAAAAAATTGACCTTGACTCGAAATAGTTATTACCGAATTTTATTCCGATCAGTAAACGCTGATGGAGCTGCGAGATTTTGACATCGTCTCGGCTCTGCTAATTCTCAACGTTCCATTCACGTTTGCCTAAAAAGTCCATATTTGTAAACGGGTAGAAAATAAAGTATTGCACTTATACATACCACTTGTCGCGTGGTCAAGCGATTAAAGAAAAAAACAAAAAACTTTTATCAGACAAAAATTTTCAAAAGATCTATTGATTATTCATTGTTTTCAATAATTGAACGAAAGAGATTTAATCCTAACTTACATCCAATATTTTCAAAGCTTATTTCATCTAGCTAATTTATTTAACAAACCGCGGATACAATTTTCGTAGACATGAAAATAAATAGAAAGATTCAAATAAACATGCCGAATATCTGAATTGAAGCGAAATTCTAATGAAACTTTATAAACAGCGCGCTGGAAGTTCATTTATAAATTAACATTCGAAACTTCTACTAAAAACGACGTATTATGCCCATTGTATGTACTACTTATGCATACATGGAAAATTCAATGTACTATTTTTTGTTCGCATAATCATGTATGGTATGCATATGCCCAACTGACTAGTACAAACAACAAGTTCGACGTTGTTAGACTTGCCTTAATTTCAGGTAAAATTTCATCTGGATTCCAGAGAAGTCGTTTGAGTAGGTAATGAAATCACCGCCTCAATTTCAAACGAAATACACGCATACACCGTAATATCAACTAATCTCATGATACAAAGGCTCACGGTACTCGGGGAGTAAAGATATAAATGAATGATTGATTTGTACGCGTAAAAATCTCGTTTGAAATGAAACGAAACTTATATACTCCTACGATTTTAAAATAAATAATCAAATATTGTGGCTAGACTGATAAACTTTTACATATTTTGATAATCATTATGTATTTATGTACAGAAACGTGCATCTCTAATACAGAGAGGCAGGCACGTAGTAGAAGTCACTAATCTTTGTTCGTTAAGCAGTCTATACATAACGCAAAAAGTACTGTGTGTTATTACTGCGTGTATAAGAGTACAGGAGATTGATAAACAAATACAAAGCAAGTGAATGTGTTCAATTAGAAAAATATCTTCAGTATCTACTCCGATGAGTAAATCACTCCGCGAGCACCGTGCTGACGAAATACATACGCGCCGTTTAAGTATTTAGATCTGAATTCATTAAGTGAAAAAGTTTATTTATATTGTTTAAAATTGAATATTAGTCTTGGTTTAACGACCGATACGCAACGATTCACCTGGATAAACTTATCATTAATAAGATACTCTCCTAACGCTAAAACTGTCTCGGCAATTGGGAAAATGAAAAACAAATTGATCACGAAAATTTAGTCATGTATGAGGAACAGAGTTATTAAAACACATGGCTGACTTGACGTATGATCGTGATAGCATTGAAATTTTTTTAAAGAAACGAGCTGCTATTGACTTCCTGTGAGCTGAATTTTATCACCAACTATTTTTTCATATTTAAAGCAGTGATTTTCTTATTAAGGACATTTATAATTAGCACCGGTGATTCGCGGCAGCAGTATATTACCAAAGAACATCTTGTATTTTTTATTATTTATTTTTTTTTTCCTTCTACTCTTATCGTAATATCTAATCCTCTGAAGTGATTAGCCTGAATTATGATCAATAATGGCAAAGAAAATGAGCAATAGATTTCACCAATCAATCAATCAATCATAGAAACGTACTCAAAGAGTAATTCAAAAAGTAAAAGAGAAAGAAAAAGAGAGAGAAAGACACAGAGATAAAGATACAGAGAGAGAGAGAGAGAGAGAGAGAGAGAGAGAAATAGAGATGTTAGGGAAATGCGCGTCACGTTCGTTCGTAGCATTAACCATTTATATTATCGTTTGACGTAGATTTAAACGCTTAATATCACTATATCGGTAACGAATTGAAGTGTAGTAATTATTTTAGACGGCCCGCCTTTCTCCAGTACCAGTGGTATTTTGTTTTACGGAACAAAAGACTTACTTAACGGGCAGTGGATGTTGGTGTGAGGAGTGCTTACATTCTAGATGATCCTGATGACCATCTTTGGATCGGTGGAAGATAACAGCCGTGCAACGGTCAAGTGCACACGAATCCTTCCTGAACAACAGCCGTGCCACCGGTCGGCCCTTCCTGAAATGTAAAGTGCACAAACAGCCACTCATAAAAAACTATATCCAGTTTAATATCCAGTCATATTCAAACTGGAACGATATTATCAATTAAGAAAACATCAAATTCAAATGCCAATCAAAGTATTATGCGATCTCTTACGTCCTTTGCAGCTGCTGTATTGTCTTTGTATTCGTCCAGGCTGAATCCAGAGTTGCTGTCCTCGCCACATGACTGTACAACTACCAAAGAGCCGTCTTCTCCCTGAAAAAAAGATTGAGAAAAGATATTAGCATAAGAATTGCAAGTTGCAGGGTAAATGTAAAACTATTTCTAAATTCCTTGGACTAAAATTACCTGTGTAATTTGATGCTCAGCATCGTGAATCCTCTGTTTTTTACCGTAGGAATCTACGCTGTGGTCAGACAATCTTTTCTTGTTTGCCAAGTCCGTTCCTCCACCGGGAGAAACTGTTCCTCCGCCATTACCTCCAGACCTTCCATTCGCGATGGGTCCAATGGATATAGACACCTAGAGAATTTCATTCATTGTGGTTTCGTGAGAGACAAATACGCGAATTTTATGAGACTCAGTTATTCAAAGTGAATAAATTGTTTACATAGTAGAATTACACTTCCTAAGGAATTGTTTTTCCAGATAATGAGCCATTAACACATATTAGTATATACCTATTTGGACAGAAATCAAGATTTAGTTTGTTTTAACCAGAATAAGAGATAGACCATGAGATCTGCAAATTTTTGTTCGTCCAATACCTTACGCTCGCGTTTTATAAGACTGGGAGAAATATAAGTGTGAAGTTCCTTGCGCTTAACGGGTTTAGCTTCGATCCACATCCCTTCTTTCAACATATTTATTTGCTCAGCTTGTCTCTCAACTGAAATATATTGCATAGATATATTGTAAAAGAAGCGGTCACAGTTTCAATATAGTTTCTAAATGGCCGAGAAGTAAAAATAAAAAGTATCAAGCATACGAAAAAGAGCTTACATGATAAAGTTGTGGCAAAAAAAGGATTGAAATCAAACAGTACACATGATATTTCCAGAAATGAATAAGATTTCTTTACCCGAATCAGCAAAAGACTTGATATCGTATGTTAGGTCGACTTTCAAATTTTCAGTTTTGGCAAATATCAAGCCGATGAACCACATAGAGCATTGCCTGTCCTTAACAGGCTCCATCGGTGGGAAGACCTCTGGATTAACGTGGGCCAAAGTGATGTGCGGATTTCGTTCCAGTGTACCTGCGTGACACAGTTAGAATTTCGCCATTTCGGCATCCGAGGATTATTAGTGTATTCGTGAACATATATCAATTACGAAGAGAGAGTAGAGAAGATTTAATGTTGAGAATCAAATATGGCTTCGAATATATGTAAATCGTTTAATTTAGTCAATATATTACCTATCAAGTGTCGTATTTTCGATTCAACCAATCCACACCATTCGAGCTGATCTTCAGATGTCAAACTGCTTGTCAACAAGACGATATAATGTCGGTACTTGCCGAAGAAATTTGGTGGCTCAAACAGTTTGTCCCATGCTGCTGTACCGTTCATAATATCTTCGGTTATCGCTAAACCACACTTGAATTCTTCTTGCATTATGGTTCTCGTTGATGCGGAAACGTTGAATGTTGAATTCTGTTGTGGATACGCAGGTGTGATTATTGGCATCAGATGATATCTGTCTGAAATGTTCACCTGAACAAACAAAAAAGATTATAAGACAGTTTAATGCGTGTCTTAAAAATAAATAGAAACTCACTCTTGGATCCCAGACTGGAAAACCCAAGTTGACGTTATCAGGTTGTTTCAGAAGAACAGGCTGCGGCCATTTCCATTGTGAGAACACAAGGAAAAATTTATGTACCAGAGTAGCAGCCACAGCGTTTGGATACAGTTGGCAAGTTCGAGCGACGAGCATCGCCCAAGAAACACCACCCAGGTAGCCTAAGACGTTGCTGTATATTCCGTGCTCTGGAAGTAATAGATTTTCGATATTTTATCATTACGAAGATGAATTGTAATAAACAGATTATGAATTTGCATCTATCAGATGTATGGAAGGCTTACTTTTGGCCCAGAGTTTTATTGCCCTAAGCGCAAGGCGAAAATTTTCAATATTTGGAACCAGGCGCAGTATCTCATCGGTAACTCGACACCCGTTCAAACTCCTTACACATTTTTGATCAAGATTTTTTAGCAGCATATCGTCTTTAAGATCCTGAAAATGTTATTAATCAGAGAAGAAGATTACAAATTTTGGAAGCCTCAAAATGTTTTCAATTGCGAGAAATATTCCATAAAACTCACCATAGAGTCGGGGATTTCTTTGAGCGCTAGTCTAGCGAACAGCATATCAATCTCTATCCCATCAAAGTTCATTTTTATGACTGGTACAAAGGCTTCTTCCACCGCCTAAAGAAGAATTATTATTAATTTTATGTGCTTGTCCTGATTTTCTATTTTTTAGGATGATTTTTGAGGCAACACAATGAATTCTGCTTCTGAACGGATTATTCATCGATTTATTAAGACTCATAATCTGAATATGTTGAATAAAAAGTCAATTATTATAATTATTTAAAAGTTCTCTGCTCACCCTCAAGTCTGAAACTTCAGCTTGTTGTTTCAGCGACTCAAAGAAAGAGGTGAAGTAGTCGGACCTATGAATATGGCGAGGTACAACACACAGCGCATCTATATCGGCTCCTTTGTGGTGTACACCTAGTCTATATGATCCAAATGTGTAGATTTTACCACCAACTTGTTCCGCGACGTTTGGAGGCATGTTTCTAGCCACACTTGTATCCCTTATCCACTGTTTCACCAAGCTGTTCAGTTTGCTGTATAATATAAATAATATAAACAATATAAATAATATAAATGAATAAAAATTATGAAAAATACAATGAAACTTTGTTTTGTAATGAAATTGAAGTCGTGTTCAGTTCGGTGGAAAATAAGAAATGAAAACTATTGAATTAAATTTTTAATATTAAAGAAAGTAACCTCAAGATTTCCATTCTATGATTGAGTTCCTCCTCAGATTCAAAGACGTTGTAAGGCTTCAGAGCTTCTCGAAGATCGTTAGTCCTAAGCTGATCGCTGGGCTTAGGTCCCGCCAATGTAATAGCCGACGTCATACCTAAGGTGCGTAAATTCTGTGCGGCAGAACCGGTGCCGACGGCAGAGTTGCTACCTTGCGACGACCACATCGTGGTTTTTGAGGATATATTCAATTTCTGAAATTAACAAATTTAACTGACTTAATAAAGTGAGCATTGTAGAAACGTAAAACTGCCAAGGTCATGTTTTGCATCTCATTGCTCTTTCCATTCTTTTTTTGTGTTCATTATTATTATTGATATTATAAACAAACTATTGACCAATATACAGATAAATCTGTGCACACGTGATTATTGTTAATAATATTATCGAGGAATCAATGAATAATGTAAAATCGGTGTAGAGGGAATAGAGATGCCGTGGTGGTGGGAAAAAAACGGAGTAAAAAAAAAGAAATAAAGAAAAAAAATATTCGGGTCAAAGCGTGCGAGTATGTTAATTTTTTATATCCATGATGAATCTTACCTTTAGCACTTTGTCAAAAATGCAATAACATGTTAAGAATACAGAAGCTTCGGTCAAGTTGTCAGGTTATAAAAATGAACAAAGACTGGTAGGACGAAAAAACATTAGCACCTGTTATAGAAGGTAACCGGGCGAATAGTCTGCAATGAAAAACACTTCAATTTAATAATATGAATCGCGTAAATAAAGGTTGAGCCACGAGGTAGGATGAGAGAGTTGTAAACAATACAATTTTCCAATGAGTAAAAATAACTTATAATCAGTCCGTGAATTATAAATTTTCTTTTTTTTATTACGATCCCTTATTTATTATTACGTCTTAGATTGGAATATATTCATTGTATCAATACAGCGGAGATATATTCATGGTTCACATCACAATTAACTTGCCAATATTATCAGATAAATAAATAATTAAAGAATGTTATTCGAAAATAACGAAACAACACGTACACCCCACACCATACCATCTACAATACAACATGGCGTCGTATGACGGTTCCTATATCGATCATTACAAATATCGAACGATTTCAATATCGATCTTTACTCGACGAATAATATATCGATATGTGACGGCGGCAAACTGATTACCGATTCAAACATCTACGCGAGATAGACAAATAGATGAAACAAATAATTATAATTATGTTAAACAAAGGAGAATTGAATAAAAATTATTTTTTATACCGAAAAATAACTTTTCACCTACTCCTTTACCCCAAGTCCCATTATCTGCTATTTTTACTTGTATCATAAAGAATTTCAGGTAATTTTATGAGGATTTATAGCTCAGCGTATAAAATGTTATTGAAAATAGGTAATTGTTTTATATGAGTATTTTTCTCTTTTGTTTTTTTAGTTAACGCTGCTGAAAAATCTTTATTTACAATATATTGACAATTTTTTTTCTATAACATAACATATATATCAGCTCAGTCGTCAATAATTATATCTGCAAAAATGTTACACTGCAGCGTAATAAGATTTTATAGTATAATATGTATAATTAAACTTACGTAGTTTGGATAATAATTCTCAAAATTGGCAACCTTACATTACGAATGAATTATAACAATAGAATAATGCCGTCGGCCTTTTATTGGAGATATACAATAGGAGAATTATAACGACCGAATCGTATTTTCCCGATTAACAAATAATAAGAAAAGTAATACTAAATCTATCAACCGCTAATTCAACTAGGTTTTTTGTGCTATCAATTTAGTATTAATTCATTGGGTCTCGTCCAAGTTTAGAGTACAATAATTACGGCGATTTGAATTCCGCAACTATACAAATACGGTGAACTTACGTTATGAAAATTTCTCTAATCATCTAGTATACTACCAGATTCAATCATTGATTCAGTATTAAAGACTTACAAAAATATGTGAACTGTTCAAAATCCGAAGGTAAATTATAAAAGAATTGAGAAAACTCGTTGTTGGGGATAACTTATTGTTACATCATTATCATCGTCTCATTTTAAATATAAAATAGAAATCGTTAGCTCAAAATAAAAACTTAGAACAAATCTTAGATGGGGATCAGTTGTATTTTGCAGGGAGGTAATGAATTTTTATCGGTTTTTCCTTTTAAAATAATAATTTTCGTTCGAAATCACCCAAATATTCAAGGTACCGCATTACGTATAGTTTCTAGTATTTTATAATCGATAATAAACTTCATAAGTCTAGGTTTTGTTTTTTATACAAATCTCACTTCACCGGCAAGGCTCAAAAGTAAGAAAGAATATAACAATTGACTCAATATTTTCACTGCAATGTGTAACGCTTAGAATCATTTCTTTTTAGCTTCTTCCTCCACAGCTTCGTTCTGTTTTCGGAAGCAGTCTCCCACTGGGAAGAAGTCCCAACATCTTTGTTGGTACATATTCCAAACATAAGTCTCCTGACCCGTGTACTCTGTGTCTGGTTTATTGATCAGATGCATAAGGAAGAACCTGGAATGCATTCACCACAATATATCGAATTCAAAAGCGAGAATTCTTCGTTCTGATCCATTCTCAGAGTAATGGGAATTATTCGTTTCCATAAAATCTAATTATGGAATCTCATACTCACATGTAATTTGCTAAATTATGTTCTTGCTGTACGTGTGTATCGAAACCATGCGGCACTGTATCAAAGTATTCTTTTCCTAATCCACATATGAAGCAGTTGCTTTCCATGTTATCTTTAACGCTTTCAAGTTGATCACGCAATTCCCCAAAGGCATCGATGATCAAACCTTAGTGATAAATAATTGTTGTAAATAATAATAGATATTGAATAAAACTTTCTTCTCTTGTCATACATTCGTATTCATATTTTTTTCATACATACCTTGAATAATAGCGAGCAGAATGACAATGACAAAGAAGAAGAATGTGATGTCAAACATTATACGATATACTTCGTAATCGTCGCCATCTGGTTCCCCAATTTCATCACCAATACCACCACCAGCTCTAACTCCTTTGTAGAGATGGAATACAAAGCACTGAAAATAAATAATGTTGTGAATTATCAACACAATATTCGTTTTTAGATTGCGTAACTAAAAGTTTAACAATATGATATAAGATCAGTACCGTTAACATATCGTGGCACTTTTTATCAACTTCGTCATCTTCCTCTTGAATATAAAACTTTCTGAAGAAATTAAACGCTATGACCGTGTATATGTAGACAATGATAGTCAGAAGCATTACGGTCAAGACTAATTGTTTTCCGTTGTGAGTTACTGACTGCAAAATTGTTCGCAGAGTTTTAAACCCAACTGCGACGTCCAATAAATGTGCAGCAAAAAAGAAATTGTTGTAGTTTCCCATTACAGAAAAAGTGAAGTACCACAAACTGTAGAGGAAGGCCTGAAAAGTACAAAATTCCACCCATTAGGACCCCATATTTTTTCGCACAATCATCCAGACAGAAAATCATAATCATTTTTAATAAAGCTTACATTATCAGTAATCGTAACACCAGCCTTCCACACCTGATAACGCCAGTCGATGTTTATGATACTAGAATATAAAATAAACTGGCATTAGGTACTTAAAAGAGTTTGGTAATAAGAAGCGGAGAAATCATAGGTTTATAGTATTTAGGTATATTGCTTGGAAGTTTATGCAAACTGCTTACAAGTGTAACAATCCAGAGCCTTCTTCTTCTTGTTGACTAAACGATGTCTTTTCCATTCCAAGAAGGTTGCTGATGTAATCAAAGTCGTAGGTTTCACTGTACTTTTGTCGGACCTTCTTTTTGACAAACTTATCCCAGTAATTAACTGGGAAAGACTTAGCAGATATCACCATCTTATCCCAATGTGCCTTGATATCGTCCTCTTCGGGTGTTTCTGCTATGTATAAACCATCAAACTCAACACGTCTGGCAATTTCTTTCTCACGTTTGAAGATTGCTAGAGGTACCTAATTGGCAACAACATAAAACGTACGATTTTTATACCCAACTTCAATTTCGAAAGAGTTTTTTTCCGATAAACGCAGGCCTCTTCTAATAAGTAACATTAATTCTCATTCTCAGTACCTTCAAATGATAGTATGCGACCAGCATAGCAAGCGATACAATAGAATGCATAGCAGCCATTAATCTCATCACGTGTGCCATGTAGTAAAAGTCTTCAGATACTTCCACGAGTTCTAGAGGATCTTCTTCTTCTTCGGAACTACCATTGCTACCGCTTCCTCCATCTCCACCACTAGCATCACCGTCAGATGAACCCTCGCCTGAAATCTCTGCCAATAAGTCAGCGATATCTTCCCCGCTGCCACTTCCGTTGTCGTCTTCGCCTAGAGAAGTGACCTGAGAAAGAAATGAACAATATAAGAATAATTGATGTTAAATTTGCAAGAATAATCTCAAGTTTTGCACAAATACGTTTATGTCTCACCTTATAAAAGAGTAACATGAAGTTTATACAGAAGGCCAGTACCAATGCGACGTATTTTAGATTATAAAAATTTCTAGCAAGGAAAGACACGATGCGGTGAGTGTATTCAGAAAGATCTATACTCGGTCCAGAGGATGGCTCGGCTGCAATTTCGTGTTTAGCTTCTGCTTCAACAGCTGCCATAGCCGCTTGCTGAGCTGCTGCTGCTTCAGCTGTAGCAGCTGCTTGTGCTCTCGCTTGTTCCCCGCTGAACATTAATTCAAAAGATGTAAAAATTGTACAAATAAAATGAAGTGTATAATATAAATGGTGAATAACGTACCCTAATAAGTCTGCCAAAGTCACAGGTCCCTCTGATTCAGTAACACCATCCACAGATCCTCGGGGGTGATCATCACTCCCTCCTTCATCTGGGGTGCTCTCGCCAGTTTCTTCCATACTCGACTGAGGTGTGGAGGCAGCAGATTCATGGGGTGCTATCTTTATTTGTCCACCTTCTTCCTTCGTTATATCCATTCCAAATGCTTGGACCTTTGAACAATTTTTTGATTATAATATTTGCTTGGAATTGTATTTAATAAAACAAACAAACCTGTAAGTTTGATTCGTCAGGCGTTGGAGGTAAGGCAGGTAAAAGTCGTAAAGGTTTTTCTTCTTCCTCTTTGATTTCGACAATTGGTTCATCAATATGGGGTCCTCTCATTAAGCTAAGTAACAATCGCATAAAGTATCTGATTACACAACCGACGCCGAATCCAGAGTAGTAAAATGCGTAGAATATCATTTTGAAAAATCCGACAAACAATTCTGGAATTGTCATTTGTTGCATTTCTGAAAACTTGTTCTTGATATTGGTGGGAGAAAACATTGAGAAGAAGAAATAAACTCCGTCTTTGAAAGCCTGGATGCCTCTTCTTATCGGATCTTTATTTCTTTCATCATCATCTTCAGTCATATAGGTGTAAGACGATTCTCTTGCTTTTCCAATGCCACTGCTCTCCTCGACAGCCATCAAAGCACTAGCATGTTGCATTTCAAATATAGCATCTTCACAGAAGTTGATAAATGTCTCGAGTTTCTCTTTGTCACCACCCTCTGTTACCGTATTGTAGAAGAAGGCACGTTTAGATTCTTTAATCTGAGGTTTTTCCCATTGCTCGATGTTAGATTCCTTGATTTCGAAGTAAACCCTTTCTATTTTTCTACTACCGCCAAGAATTTCAATCCTACCCAGGAAAGGTTCAAAGTAATTGAGCACAGAGCCTGCTGTTTCAAGAAAACGCGCTAGTCTTGGCTCGTTTGGCATGTGTTCTGACAAATTAGTCAGGAGAACGGCGAGGTTGAAACCGATTTCTTTGGCAGGCTCGTGGAAACGATCCATAAATGCAACATAATCTATCTTTCCGTCATGGTTTGTTTCGCAACAGGCTAGTAGAAACTCTATTTCCTCACTGCAAATAAAAACAAGCATGTTTAGAAATGAGGAAATGATTTTATAGAAACAAATAGAATAGATGAATTCAAAATAAATTTCTATTTACCTGGTGTAACTCTTTTGCTGTTCCATTTTCTCTTTGAAATCTTTGGGATACACCCAGCCGTCATTATTCACATCAACTTCAAGAAAACTGGGAGAAGAAATGAGATCCTTCAACTTCAGGAACATATCGAAGTATTTCAAGATTAATTCAACGTTGCTTGCAGACTCTACCAGCGTATCTACCATCTGCTTTCCGATAGTTCCGTTGACGACGTTACCTGAAATAGAACATTTCAAATTTGAATCATTTTTATTCAACTATTTTTCGTTAGAATTTGAATTCGGAGATTTACCTTCCAACATGGAGAGCATCATCGTAATCATGTCCTTTTGTAGATTCAATAACTCTTTGAGAAGATCTACTTGGCTAGAATGCTTGGATAATTTATCCTGCATATGTGAGAAGAGAAACAGAAATCCTCCCACAGCGTCCCATAGCCTGGAGTGCGCTAGAGCCTGTTGATTCTGAGCGCAAGGACCCTGAATAACTTCAGTCAAGGTGTTGAATACTTGACTCGCAACTTCAATGGCTTTGAAAAAATTTGCTTTTCCAGCTGGGTCGATGAGTTCTTTGCTCGAATAGTGCCAATAGAAATCCATAATCGACTCTTGGAGACGAAGCAGGTAATCAACAGTGCAAATTACCACATTTACCGTTGTTGTATTACCGGCTTGAGTTCTCAAGTAATTCTGCCAGTCTGTGTACAGAAAAATGTTACACTATTATTCATCTTCATTTCTTGCAATAACAGATATCCTTTTTACTGGGGAACTGGATGAATTATGAAAACAATCTTCACCTAAATTATGGCCTTCACAGGTCAATTGAATGAACCTGAATAAAGCACAAGTAAATTCAGCATCGTGCATATTTTTTTCTCCTGCAGCACCTTCAGATCCAACTCCAAGACCTTCTGCCTTTGTGTTTCTTTCGAACGCATCCAGATCCAGTACACTGCATGAATTCATCAGACCAGCAATGGAAGTGAAAAATCCTACATCCTTCTTTTCTTTTAGATGGTTCAACATTCCTTTCTGAATCTCTATGTTACCACCTCGTAGAATTGAAATGCCCAGCTCTAGAGTCTTCATTACCATTTCACTCGGAACACCTTTGCAAGCTGAGATGTGGAGTAAGACCATTTCGGCAACTCC
This sequence comes from Tenthredo scrophulariae, assembly GCA_963978835.1. Lineage (NCBI taxonomy): Eukaryota > Metazoa > Arthropoda > Insecta > Hymenoptera > Tenthredinidae > Tenthredo > Tenthredo scrophulariae. Next base: position 723,614 of record OZ022228.1, read on the forward strand.
TCGATTGGCAAGACGGGCTTGATGGAACAGCAGTTTCTGTTTCTCCATTTCTTGTTCCTAAGAAAAACACAACAAAATATTAATTCACGTCATTTTTCTAGATTCCATTGCATCGGAAAAAATTTAACGCTACATTAAGTCAGTTGGAATCTCACCATCAGTTTATGCATAGGCCTCTTGGGTTAGCGATTAAAAGGAGGATTAAGATTTAATTAGTAATGTTATCGGGCTAGGTTTTTTACTTTTTACAGTGGAATGCACAAGAGACTTATACGATGAAATCTTTGATATTCTTACATGGATGGATGCGCCACCTTCCTCTTCGCCTCCTCCTTCATCTTCCCCTTCCTCTTCTTCCTCACCACAAGATTTTGATACTATTTGAGCATAACTCATGTAAAGAGGATCTTCTTGAAGAGCTCCCGAGCGCTCAGTCATTGCTCCACGGCAAAATGTAGTTACCAGTTGCGTTAAGGGATCAGGTTTACCTTCCTCTTCTGTTTTATCCATCTTTTTCAATTCCGCTTCTTCGAATGATTGCTGTGAAACGCATGTATCGTTATTCCTTGACGAAGAAGGATACTGAGCAATTGAAAAACAAACCGCCACAGTTTACTCACCGTCAGATCTTCAATCATAACTTCTTGTCCTACATTCTCATCTTGCAACCAGAGCTCGTAATAAGTTCTTGCGAAGATATTGATTGCCCGATGTCTGAAAGTATGTACGCCAATAATGAATAATATACAAAGCAATCGTAAACCACATCCAAAGTTATTCAATAATATTTCTCTTAGAAAAACAAGCCCCTTGGCTTACTGTTAGTGTTTGCGATGAAGATTTACCTCCTGAGTTTATAGAGAGGTTCGCTTCTCAGGCAAGCAATAGCTGCTCTTTTTCTGGCTGCACACAATACCCTTTTCCATCCGTCCCTTGAAGGCGGTGGTTTTGTGGCCTGGGATTAGCAGCATGCAAATACCACTCAAGTTGTTAAAAATGTGAGGAAAATAGCGACTTAAACTTTGTTAGATTTTTTCAACATTAATCACATAAAGACACTAAACATTTCCTTGAGATCTTAATTAGAGGAGATCTGATACCTTGATCCGAAACTTACGATCATGCTGATTCCGAGGACAAATATTAGTTAAGAAACGTAAAAACTAAGATTTATTTCTACGCTTTTAAATCTAAACAAATATTTAACTTAGTAAAAGTGTGAATCTTATGAAACTTTTATGGGCTAAAATGAAATTCAAATCAAAGCTAAATAACAGCAAAAACAACGACAACAGAGCAAATCAATTAAAATACCAAATGGGATACCTGGGTAAGGAATGTAGGGAGGTCTGACGGAAGCAAGCAATAACTGCTCGCTTTCTCTGAATAGACACCACCGAGCGATAGCTACTCTTGCTCTGCTGCTGGGGATGGTCTATCTACTCGTACACATAGAAATTAAAAAAATTATAGGCAAATAAATAGCAAAATAATTGTTTTTTATAATTTACCATCGCATATAAAAGTTCAAAGCCGCATTATAATATTTTAAATGCAGATTAAATGATTTGAATATGTAACGATTTGTGATCACTACTTTATGCAATAAAACTTTATGCTTTATTTAGAAATATTTATTCGGATTCCAGATTATGTAACACTATTGTATCTTACCATGTGAAGCCCAAAAAGTACTTTGGCCATTGCCACAATTCTAGTAACTACATCGTCCAGTTGTTGAGCTTTGACTGGTTCGGTGACGTCCTTTTTTTGTCCAAGTTTTGAATAGAGATAATGTTGCCAAGACATTTCATCAGCGGGATCAATTTTGTCAGGCAAAGTCAGCTGGGTTGTAGCAAACTCTGTTATTTCGTATTCAGGAAGCTTTTTCAAGAATCTATCTTTACAATGTTGAACCAATTCCTGTTCTCTTCCAGCAAATAAGTTCAGACCAACGGGTAACAGACGTTTGAGGCAAGCTACCATCAGCGACGCTTGGACTTCCTTGTCTTTATCTCGCTTCTTGTCACGATTTTTTTTTTTTTTCTGTACAAGAAATTCAATTAGTATTAATCCAGAGTGATTCCTGTTAGATATGGAAAAAGAATTTAAATACACTATGTTAGAAGAATTACCTTTCCACCTCCAGATGGAGCAGTGCCATCCGAAACAGCTGTAGGTCTTCTCGTAGCTGTAGGCATGATAAGAACCATATTGTCAATTTCGTTAGCTGATATAAAGTTCTGTTCTTCCCGTAAAAAGTATTGAGACTTCGACCAAGTGTTGAAAATTGCTGCCACATGATTGTAGAGATCTTCAGCTTCCGGTATGTTGTTTCTCAGCCAATGATTACGTTGTAGATCTACATATTTTATGAGGAGTGGATAAAACGAGTATATGTCTCTGACAAGAAGCTGCCAATCCTCCTGAATTTGTGCTTCTATCTGAGAAGTATCGTCTGTAGAAGACTTGATGAAACCGCGCAATGATTCTTCTTTATGGAACATGTTATCTGTTCGTTTTCTCACACGTTCAGCGAGCGGCAGGAAAGGATCTTTCAGTAGTTCCTCAGAAGAATTGATAATAATCTGTTGAGTGTAAGCTGCAATGCGTGTCATCCACGGAGCGTTCTCGTTCCCAATGTTCTTTTTGATCAGTTTCAAAACATTTTTCAACAACTGATTCATGTGGTCGCTTGTGACCATGCTAACGTATGTCCCTTCGTTTGGATTCACGTTGTCTGGACCTTGAGCCCACCAGAAAGGTAGATAAGAGCAGAGCAGAGGTAATATTACATCAATAACGTGTGGAGCATCGCTGTAAGTCTTCTCGGACTCCACAAACTGATCGACTTCGGTCAAGATAGTTTCCAAAGTCGGCATGCTCGACTCCATGCGAGTCATTATATCCTGAGCCTCTAGCGAGTGATCGGCGATTCGATTTAGAAGAGAAAATTGGTTGTGCTTGTTAAGATGAGGCTCTAAGAATGCGACTGGAAAACAGCTAGAGAAAGCACCGAGACAAGACCCCAGATTAGGCTTGTTTCTCTCGATTTCAGTCTTCAAATACTTTCGATCATGAGTCAAAGTTGCATCGACACCCAATGTGTAAAGAGAGGCAAGCATTTTGTATGAAGCCACTTGGATTTCGTCCACTATAAATCAAAATGTAAAAATGACTATGATAGAAGAGTAAAATCAACTGTGGAACGATAGAATCCAAATTCAACATCATCATACTTACGTAATAAGTCACTGCCATATTCGCAAGCAGCTAAATGATCGAACATGGAAGTTAGTACGGGTAAAACGACGCTATTTACGTAAGACAAGGAGGTCGAAGTTTTCAGATGCGTTCCCCTAAGGTGGCTGTATTTCCCCTCTTGCAAATTGAGTATAGTATGTCCTAGATCATCCGCTGTATTGTTAAAGAATGTTAACATGGACGTTCTGATAAATTCTGGGCAATTTTTGACCAGTGATTTGGCGTCGATTCCTTTTACCAGCACTTGTAAGCATCGAACAGTTATTCTTACGTCCGCGCCAAAGGCAGCCAATCTTGAACGCAGCAGGCTGGCTAATTTGCAAAATAATGCAGCGACCATTTCTTTTTCTTTCAACGACGCAGCGCCTATGTTATTCGTTGCGGTGGCCACAGCTATGAAATAATTTCTATGGGTACTGAAGTATTTTTCCATCAATGGCAGGACGACTTTACTAAAGAATTTTATGTCCCGAGTCGAAGTCTTGAAGCTGTTTCTTCTGCTAAACGTATCCGAAGGCTTCAAGAGCTTCATGTTAATGGTAGCTTTATCTAAATATGCGATCAGCTTCTCAAGCAAGGAATATGCAAATCGTAACTCCACAGCTGCTCCAGCACCAGCAACTTCGGTATCGGTTGTACTTCCGCGAACTGGCTTGTGCAATTTGTAGCCTTGATACTGTAGATACTTTAAAAACTCTTGGGATCGCTCTCGATCTTTACGCTTTTCTTTGTCAGTCAACAAGTCGTAAGGCACTAACTGCGGATGAATACCGCCTCCTGCAAAATATTAGAAAACCTCCCATTTTATAACAAATATAAGTCCGATTGATCCCAATTCATTGATAATAATTGAATTCAACTGACCGCAAGTTATAAGTTCCTCTTTTTTCTTCTTTGCCCAAATGTCATGAGCATTATCAGCCAAACGTTCTGCCATATTTTGCATTTCCCTGCTCAGTGTCAAATTGGTCATATCAACCGGATGAGGATTGTAGTTGAATGGGTTCGCCGTATCAGTCTGGAATTGTGTGTCCTCAAAAAAACTTGCAGTTAGATTTGTGTTGTGGGAATAAAAAAAAATAAATAAACAATTCATTCAATTATAGCTTAGAGTTCGCTAGCGTGTGCTCCTTTCTAGACTATAATTTCGAGAGTAGTATTAAAACTAGCTAAGAAAACAGGGTAAGATTTCTCTAGTGCAAAAGCGAAGATATTCAAGATCAAGACAAGTGCAATGTTCAACTCACTTGGCTTTTAGACGACCTTCTCATAGAATTACGACTTGTAGATGGTACATCAACTTCAGAGTGTTCTACACTCCAACCGATCGCTAGTAGAGCCTTTAAACTTTCCCTAACGGGTTCCTTGTAGCGTTCTTTCTCATAGTCGTTCAACATATTGTAAGGTTTTAATCGAGGATGAGTTTTGTTCACGTCGGACCACTGTTCTCCATGGACCCAACTGTTTTCTAGCTTTCTATTAGCCCACGCATCGTGATAATGCTCAGAAAATTTCTGTACTATGGAATTCAAGTCGTTGTTCAATACCACGCTGTAAAAGAAGTTGAGATTATCGATACACATTGATATATTAACATAGCATCGGTAGATTTTCAGGTATGAAAATTTATTTTTCTTATCACATATACCTGGAAGTGTTGATGGGCTGCGGATTGTACGGTCCATCTGGAGACTGAGTTGATGCAGACTTACTGCCATACCATTCATCGTCGTAATTCTTAGAGAGAGAATAGTCCGGAGGTAAAGCACAACCGATTGCAGTCAAGCAGGGCAAGGCTTTACCAAATAATTCCGGATCGTAATCCATCTTAGACAATGAGTCGAATATGTTACTGAATAGGACCATAGTCAGACGTTTTTCTTCGTCGCTAGACGCCCCGTAAATTCCTTGGCCGCTTGTAGAGCCGTAGTATTTAGCACAGCGGTCGTAATGCAGAGTCAGCAACTGTAAGCCAACAAACAATAAATGAATAGAACATAGATTTTGATGAACTCATGTAATGATTAGAGGCTGAATATTTCTACACACCCTCAGAGCTACAGTTGTGTATTCTGACAATTTTGAAACGTCCACAGTCAATTTTCGGAGAAGCTTGAGTAACATACTCGGCTGCATTTGGCTGTAAAAATGTAGAATATTCATTTATATCGATAAGACAGTTGACAAAATTTTGACAAACTATGCGGAATTAGATTTCTACCTGGTTAACGCTACAAGAAAATCAGAAACAGCTTCACGCTGACCCTTGGTAAGCATTCTGTTTTTACTGAGACGATATACCGTATGGAGTGTGGCATCCAGCAAGCTTGCATAATTATCAGCTTCGTTATAGAATTTAGAATGTTTAATAAGCAGTGGTAGAATGCTGTTTCCTATGTATCGATTCATGGCTAAGGCCATGTCGGATTCGTAGCCATCATTCTGAAATTGTGATGAATATTTGCTCAATTGCGGCAAGATAATTTAAAAGTAAGCCTGAAAACGTTAATTCAAATAAAGTTAGTCTACTAACTCTGTCCAGCATAGTTGCAGCTCTAAGATCAGGCAGAAAAGCTTCTTCAAGTAATTTGAAGAAAAGCTCCTGCGTCTCAATGCCATAAACACGTTCCAAAAATAGAACAATACTCTGTTTGTGTCCAGGAATTAAGCCGGACGGCATATCGCTCTTGGGTCTCTCCTCTCCAGCAGCTGGATTTTGCAGGGTAAATCTTAACGACAGAACGCCTTGGAGATCGTCGAGAGGGACGAGGGAACGCAGGATAGCTCTTGCTCGAAGGGACTCATTTTTTCCTAAGGAAAATAAATGTATTTGAAATAAAAATCAATACTGATACAATTCTGTTCCAAAAACAGGATCTAGATTTACCTTGTTCTATAACGGAAGAGTCCGGAGCACAACGTCCCAGAAGATCGACCAAGGTACAATAGAAATTTAGGATGGCTGCCCCGGTATCAATGTAATCTTCGTCGTCGTCAGACTCCGGGAGAGGATGTTCGAATTGAACGACCATCGCAGTGCCTTCTGCCTCATCTTGTACCTGTTTATAGATCTAAGTTGATACCAAATTAGTATACAGATCGTGCACATGCCTTGCAAGGCTGGGTTTCTCGAAGCAAGTGGTTCTATCATGTGGTGCGAAAGAATGAAAAGTCACAAGTAATCTTACATGCCAATAGGAGGCTCTCGGTTTTTTCTAACATTTACAGACTACATGAAAATATAAATTAAAAAAAAAAAAAAACATACAACAGATGGGAATGGATCAGCATTAACAAATGTACAAAATCATTTGCAAAAAATGAAACCAATCAATCGGAGTAATATGTACAATTGGATATGGGTGATAGTTTCTTATTCAAATTATCGACAATAAATTACATGCATAGAACACAAGCCTTGATTTATCTCTCTGACTTTGATATTCCGTGTAACTTACCTTCCTGCGGTCTGCAATACGTTCAGACATTTTATTCGCCTCCATAATTGCTCTCAACAGACCTTCTCCTTCTCCGCGAAGAGCAGGGCCTAAGCATTCTGGTCTACGAATGAGCAGTCTAATTACTAAGTTGGCGTTTTCTTCAACACTTTCACCTTAAAGAAGAACCAGGGAATTTATTTTCGTGAAACGTCCTCTGGATTTCAAAGGCCAATCGTTTCATATTCTTATATAATACTCACCGTTTACCCAAACGCAGAAACGTAGAAAATCTAGATAGCGTTCACCCTCGACTGGATCCCACCCAAGATCTGGATATCCCTTTTCAACCAGCTCAGAATTTGACTGTAATCCACAGCGAGATAAATAGATGGCAATTTTTTCGAGATAATGTTCTCTGAGCGCAAGAGCAAGTTCTGTATTTTCCATAAGTGAGGAGTAAGCTACATCAAGTGGCGTCGAACCTCTTAGCGAAGGTCTTGATAATAGAATATTACTGTTCTCCAATAAAAAGTCAAAGTGATCGAACATAGCTTTCTGATTTTGCCTTGAAGTACGACAAAAATAACAAAGAAAACGACAACAGGCCACGACCATTTCGTGGGAAGTATCTTTTTCTTTAGCCGGTGTTTCGCCTTCGGCAACCTGACTCTGTGCCTGGGCATCGGATTGAGCCTGAGCTCTTCTCCCCAGTGTATTCATCATTATAGCCATTACGTTTTCATGGATTCTTAATACACGAATCAAATCTGGATGCTGGAAGAACGTGTGGTTGTTTACCAATTTCCAGAGACGTTCACGAACCAGCTCTTCTTCTTCTTGAGACATTTGCACAGGCAATAATGCCCGAATTTGGCTTAGACCAACCCACATTTCTGCAACGTCTTCTTTTGTCTTGCTATTTATTATATACGTTTTTTCTAACGCTCGAATCAATTCACCAACGGTGTCGTATTGCCGTACCAAAAGGCTGAACATCTCTCGAACTAGTTTAGGCGTTTCAATTTGAGATTCCTCTGCCCATTTCACTATTGTCGCTATCAGCACCTTGCGGAATACCTCTGTAAAAAAGGATAATGATAAACGAAGATATGACAGATTGTGGAAAGGCCAGTTAACATACCTTCTGGGGTTTTCTTGACTGGTTCAGGTTCCGCTTTGGGTTCTTCTTCGAATTCTTTGACAGCGTTTATGAAATTGAAGACTCGTTTCATAGCCCCAGGTTTCTCAATTTCTATAACTTCATTAGCAGCATCAGCGGCTTCCTGTAGAGCGTGGAGAGACACATAAGACATCAAATCGTCATGGAATTCGTTCATTTTTTCCCTCAGTTCATCCCCGCAAGGACAGTTCTCCTTCTCTTCTTCTTCCAAGTTCTTGAATCCTAGAATAGCGTTCATCTGTTCGCGAGGCGGACACCTAAACTCTTTGGTTTTCTTTGCAGCAACTGCAGAAGGAAGATCTGACTGCTTGATGTCGATGTAACGTCGAAGCTGATCAGACTGAAGATCTCCGACAAAATCATGACTGAATGAAATTATAGACTCGACTCTATGGCGAAGCTGAATATCATTCAAATGGTGCAGAAGATAACACATCTGCAATTTCGCACCTTCTGCCATTTTCATATGCAGGAGTCCCTTTTTGTGCTCGTCTTTTCCTTCTGGAATGATTTGGGTTCGATAATAAATTATTTGTAATATGACAATTATTATAAATCGCTTGTTACCCTTTTCAAAAGTGGGATCCCATGTCTCAGGATTTATCATAATGAGCAATTTGAAGATATCTTCATTCCTTAGCATTCCAACGAGTAGGAGTCTATCCACGAGCTTCAGAAGTGGTCTGCAATGTACAGATTGATATCATCACATTGTTTTTCAGAGTAAAATGAAATATTCCGTCGAACTTTAAGTGTAGAGACTTACAAAAACAGATTTTCGTTGCTGCCTCCTATTGGATCTCGATTATGGACTTGATTAACTTCCACCGCCTCATTAAGGGCCATCATAACATAATTACGAACCACGTCAAGTGGGAAAAACGGACTGTACAGACTACGAATATTCTCGATGCTCTGGTTTTCGCTAGAAGGAAGTACGCTTGATGCCGAAAAATTAGTAAAAAGGTTCACATCTATATTGGAAAAATGAATACTCACTTGATGTCCGTCATTTTCATCTGCGGTCGGACAGATTCAGTTTCCAAGTACCTCAAACTGTGCTTCATTTCAGGATCTTCATACAGATCCTTTATCTCTTGTCCTTTAAGAAGCAGAATCATTATATTTATCACTTATACGTCAGTGTATATGTGTACCATAAAGAAAGTTCACAGGTAATGACGGCTTATTACCTAAAGGAATTATAAACTCGTTTTTGCAAACTTCCATAGTCGTGGCATGAGACTCTAGATGCAAGGCAATTAGAAGATCGTAAAATCCTTGTCGGAGTGGACCCGACATATATTCCGATCGAATAGCATAGAGTAATTGCTTCTGATCTACATGCAAGCAGAGAGCATGTGCCGCCCTGTAATTTGATTGGTAACACAACGCTGCGTATAGAGTAAGCGTGTGGGCATGAAAACTGGAACATAAATATGGAATATATTTCTAAAATGTTGGAATTATGTGAATAACGATTTGGAAAATCGATTTTATCAACGCAAACCTTAGAAGTTTGTCCATTTCTATAAGTTCGAGAATATCAATGCATCTATCCTCTTCTGGAATATGTAAAGCTAGCATAGAAATAGCATCTTCACAGAGCATGGACCATCCCCTGATGTCTGAAAGCTTGAGCGCATGTACTTGAAGAGATTGATTTGGAACTCTGGCCCATTGGTGAGGCTTAAGACATTGTACTTTCAATCTGGGTGGGAATTGAGGAATAACATGTCGCTCTGAGTTCTGTAGAACAGCTGCTGACAATGGCAAAGTAGTAGACGTTCTCCCCAATTCTATTTGCAGTATTTCTTTGCTAGTTGCTTCCACGAATATAGCTGGGAATAATTTCGTGTCTGGTTCCATTTTGAACTTGTGACTAGTCTCTTTTCCTTCGCAGGTAAAGGATACCCACCCTGTAGCTATATCAACAAAACACCCAACAAACATGCCTTGAGAAGCACCTTTGCCAGATGCGTCTTGTGTTACTTCGTTGTAAAGTTCGTCAGCTCTCACCATGTAACAGCTCTGCCGATCGACCCTTAAAAACGTATCAAATTTCAGCTTTCAGTTTTATTGGATTAGTACAAAGGCAACTTAGTTCGTTTCAGTTTCAACTCACTGGTCCATTGGTCGTTCATAATCATCCACGATTATTATAGACGATTTTCTGACTCTTGAAAGATTGAAATCTTTGGTATGCAAATGGTACTGCGAAGTGACCCATCCGACGTAAACATGAGTCGGATCTTGACCAGGGAATATTCTGACTCCGTAAAAATATTCGTTCATCAATTTCAGACAATCTGCATCGTATATTTCGTTTCCAATTGCCTCGACCCCAGTACCGGACAAAACAGACATTTGCTTAGGTGCATTTCGTTCTGGAATTTGTGGAGGTACTACTTTCAAATCAGTCTAAAAAAAGCAAAAAATCAGTTACTTAAATGCTTGCCAAATAAATAACGCATGATATCGATCAGTGTGTTTGATATTTACAGTCGAGACTCGAACTTGAGCCGGTCTTGACCCTACTCTGATCAGTGGTAAAGGCTTGGTGCTCCTATCTGAAATATCTGATCTCATCTGAGGTTCCGGAGTCTTGGATTTTGCTTCGGGTGATTTTGTCTTACGGGAGAAGAACCTGGAAACATATATTCCTGAAAAATTGCTGGATCAAGTCTGTTTTCCGATTTGAAGAAATATAAATTTGTAGAATAGTTTTCGTTTAGTTATTGTTTGCCCAAAATTAGTATCAATGATGTAACGTTTCATTTTAATCAAAACTATAAGTATACGAGAATTAAATCAATGATTTTCCTTCATTTTTATCGCAAGGAATATTTCTGATCCATCTCTACTGCATGCAGTTAAAATAGATTCATTGAAAAATGTATCTGATCATAATAAATGATGAAATGAATAATTAGTTACAGTTTAAAACTTCTTGAAGCTATGATTTTTCTACCCAAATATCATTACAGAGTAATACTAGAGACTTATGATGCTAGCTTGGACTCTAGATAAAGAAAATGACTTCTTTGCTTAATTCTGGGATATCATTCTCATATAGTTATTTAACTTACGATATATCCTCCATTTCTTTGCTAAGCTTGCTAACAAGAACAGAATATTACGATTAGATATTTAGAATATTAATAAGCAGTGGCTGAAATTTACCGGAAAGGTGATCGTCCCCTTTTTTTCTTATCATCTTTCGCGTCTCCATTCATTTCTCCGTAGCCATTTACTTCAGCTTCGCTAGTAGCTCTTTCCAGAGTCCCACCCCTAGATCCATACATGTTAGACCGAGATAACGAGCCTTTCCTTGGTGGTCTGGATGGTTTGTTCCTTTGCATCGGAAGTGGAGATTCTTTCATCATTTCATCAGCCTCGACTCCATCTTCAGAATAATTTCTCTGCAGACCTGACAGATGAATAAACGAATAAAAAAGGGCACAGAGATTAGGAAATATGAGTGTACAAAGGTTTGTATACCTTTAATGTCACTCATACTGAATCCAGACTTTATTATTTGTTCCATATGCGCTGACTGAGTAGTTTGCTGTGCTTGTTCAGCTTGCTCGACAAGAAGTCTATTCTGACGCATTTTAATGTCTTGCCATCGCCTCAGCTTTTCTCCTTCAGTTATGAAACTTGACTGGCAAATAACTGGCAGTGATAGTCTTAGGAATTCCCAATTGGCTTTCTCCATAGTCTCAAAAGTGTTGTGCGAAATTTTTAGACAGGGCGGTGTGTCAGATCCGGCTGGGATTCTAGCAACGTCGATTTTCGTATCAGCCATATCGTCGGTGTTTTCAAAAATTGGTTGATCTTTGGTATACCAGAAGGTAACAGGGCGATTCATATTCCTGAATAAACATATAAAACCATTGTCATAAGTTATTAAACGATATTTTCGGTGTAAGTTGGAATACGGTAAATTACTTACACACAAAAGGGTTCGTAGCCTTCCTGTAAGCCACAAGTGGTGAAATATTTCAAGGTATTTACATCTTGTCCAAAAGTTAATTTAGCTTTTTGTCCAACGCCTAGAGTAAAGGCTGGGACAAATGAATCGCCTTGAACATCTGCAAAAGATGTCTCTCCACCAAGAGCATCCATGAGTAACTCGCCATTCAGCGAAAAACCTGAAGAATAATAGAGCTGTTGTATGGATTGACACAGAAATTAAATAAATTTCTAATTCAAATAATTATAGGCCGTGTTTTAGTGAGAACTAAAAGTATTAAGTTCTGGTGCAAGAATGAATGATTTGAAATATTATTTGAAACAAGTGCATTCAAGTAAGTCTGGGTTTTCTTTATATTATTTATCTAACTTATGGAAATGGAAATATTTATACTATTTGTTTTAGAAAGGATTGATCACAATTGATTGAGTATTCAATTAACGATTATTAAAGTTACAGAAAACTCATTATAAGCAAATAAATTAAACACAAGAATTATTCATGTAATATCATGCAGATAAAAAGTCTTATCATACAATAGTAAAGTAGTCATGCAAAAGCCTTATTTGGCAAATTTTTATAACAAATAATCAAAAGACTGCAACATAATGACCATTATTGTACAAAGCACAAACAAAAAACCATAATGTATTATGGTAAATAATTATCTAAATTATTTGGCTAAATTATATCGTAGCAGCGATTAGTAGGATATTCATTTACACTACAGTTTTCATAGCGTTCCCCAAACGAGTTCCTAACAGTATTTCTAATCTACGTTTATTCTTCCACGATTTTAATCCGACCCTGTTAAGTATTCTATTGAATATGTTAAGGAAATCAATCTTTGGGGTAAATTTGAGTCAGCGATTAGTAGGTACAAATTAAAGCTTGATTCAAGTTAAGAGTACAGCTCAAGGAAAGCGCACTGGAGACCAATGAAATTATGGAGTGGAAAAGCGCCTAGTTCAATAAGCCGAGGGCCATTTAACATACATATTTATAATAAGCAAACGTATAACTGCGTGCGTTGGCTTTGGCAATATGGATGATCTTCTCCGATCGAAACTGATACTTTAAATCTGTGATATAAGCTCAGGCAGAAACGAAAATGTATGTACTAATTTGATGAAGAGGAGCTATTATTAAACGCCAATTGTAAGCAAATAATTTTGACGTGGGAATGTGTGAGAATAAGAAAATATAAAGCATGGATCTGGTGCACTGGTGTCCAGCACTCTTCTCTTATACTCCTAAATTATAGCTAGTAATGGCAGCTAAAGCGTTTGCTTAAAGATTCTGCCTTACTAATCGTTCGGTCAATAAGATCCAGGAAAACTCCAACAACGTCTCCAACCTGCCATTGCTTGCCGAATGACTCGGCTGTGCCTGAGTATACTTTTTCCTCCTTGAAATAAAATTTTCAATAATTCAATATTCAATTCACGAAACAAATTGCAACCGCAATAATTGGCTTTATCAATGCGCCTATATGAGTAAAATCTATTTCAATAGCCCCTGCGTTGATGTATACAACATAATCTTTGAAAAACTGATCGTATGAGATTAAATATGAAACGAAAAAAAATATTTACAATATATTTTTACGCCTGGGTATTAAAAACATGGCGAAAAAAAAGCTCGCCACGTGTTAATCATTGTATTGTTAGAATTTTTAATTTTTTAAGATTATGTTTTACCCTGTATAAGAATAGAAACGGTCCTTAATTGGGAAAGGTGCAAAATCAACTCAACATATATAAACATTCAGCGAGACGAAGACACGTTATAATATTTTAAAAAGTTAAAAAAATAGTTAAAAAAATTAAAAATAAACGATGGACGGCTATTGGCTATTGGGAAATGGCTCTCTTACTGATCGTTCCGTCTGGTACATCAATGAAACAGCCAACTACGTCACCCACTTGATATTTGTGACCAAAAGACTCGTTCGAACCACAGTGGACTTTGTTCACCTAGCATTTCAGCATCCGTTATTTGTAATTACGAGTCGGCGTTTGATCCTCGATACATTTATTATTTCTCAAATAAAAATTTGAAATATCTCTATACATGATTATTGCCACTCAAAACTTATTGTTCGGCAAATATGGACAAAAACAACTCGACTTTTCTCATCGTAAAACCAATCATCTAACTCGATTGTTCAAAGATTGAAAAACATTACTTATTAAATAATCAGAAGCACTTTATTCAACTCACAAGTTACGTTAAATAAAGTTACGCTACTACCCCAATTAAAAACTCGATAGTATGTATGTAGAACTTAGCTACCGCCTTTTCCCACTTATTTATTACTGTGTCATTGAGGATTTTTACTCAAATAAGACAAGTGGCCCAAAAAAACAAGTAACTGGACTGACCTTCAGACATTTAGAATTCAAATTTTAAACAGCTGTTCACCCAGAGAGAACGTTTCTTAAACTATGAAAAAGTGCCTCATCTAAACAGGGACAGATTGGGTAGTCGAGATATTATTACATCGAGGATTTACACTTAGTAGGATCAAACAATGATCGGTTTCTTTGGGCCACTGTACGTGAATTTCGTTGGGATGAGAAAAAACGAAAGATATAAGGACTGAATTATTACTGAGATTTCCTTACGTTGTATCCGTCGAAAGCCCATGTATTTTCATCGCTACCAAGCATGCTGCCAGGCATACAATCGGACTTGGCCCAACCTACTCGCATAGGTCCAGCGGTAAGGACCTCAAATTCGAAATACCACTTGCCGCTGGTAACAGCATAGTTTTTCTCCACTCTGTAAGTCCTGAACAATAATTGACGCAGTCTGCTGGCCTCCAAGAGTAAAGCTGCAAATATATACATACACAGATTAAACAAAAATATCCAACAGTTTTTTGGGTCGGCAAATTGTCGTATTACCTTCGTGCTGCTCTCCGGTTGGCGGATCAAGCATATACCCATAGACAAGCAAAGTTCTAACAGTTTCACTTGCTGTATCTCGATTTGCTTTTTTTATCGCTTCGTCAACCTTGAGATAGGGTACCAAATGAGGACTTCTCCTCATTTCTGAATCCTCGTTCAATCCGTAAGTCCATCCTTGACTGATCCTTTCCTTCGCCCATAAGTTATGGGTGTTTTCAGCTAACTGATCTACCAGCTCTTCCATCTTTGGCGTTAATGTTATCGCACTAAGATCCAACGGGGCTGGTTTATACCCATTTGTTTGCATGAATGGTTCATTTGGTAATCTCAGAGTCTTGATTCTGGATGGTGGATTGTCCATAGTTATGTAGTAACCCAAAGCCAAAATGGTTTTCAACGTTTGTACAGCCAGCTGAGTATCGTAGCGTTTTTCTGCCACAGGGAGTCTTTCGAATTGAATAATACAGGGGTGTATCTTCCTGAGATCGTCTCTGAGCTCTCCAAATATCCAGCCAGCTTCTACCTTGTTCATAGCCCACATTTCGTGGATATTTTCAGCTAGCTTATCTCTTATTTGTTCTATGTAAGCTGGTAAGTTGATCATAGAAGTATCTACGGGTGCTGGTACAAAGGCTGTGTCATCTTCGACTAGCCAGGGCCCGGCAAGGGTGACCTTGTTCATATTACCAAAATAGAAGCATGGATCTAGGGACAGAATCTGTTGCGGTAACAAGCTTTCGACTAAGGGAGAAAATTCTTCAGGAGGTTGAAACTTCAAACGGCCGTGATCACCGCCTAACAGAAACCTGCAGGACAGTTTTGAGGAGCAACTTATTGACGGAAAGAACATTCCGTCTAGATTGAAATTTCGGAAGGATCCTTTCACGTGATTTCCGTTAAAGGCAAACGTTATTACAGGAATTGTCAAGTCCAATGCACAACCAATTACATCCCCTTTTTTTATATAAGGTTCTGTTGCGTCCTGTACTATTTGTGTCTTCCGACCACCAGACCAGAGAGAAGCGCCGTCAAATCCAAACGAATATAAATCATCTCCGACTCCGTTGCCTCCCCATTTTTCACCCCCCCCAGGGTATGGCGTATATCTGTAAAATGAAATCACATTTTTTATTATCTTAGAATAAGGCTTGTCTTATGAAACAGGAAAATAGAATTTATATATTTAGATCACATACCCAGCTGTGTTCGCCCAACCGATTCTGAGGTGAGGCATCATATGAGTAGTTTGTTCTATATGATCAACGGTGACTTCAAAATACCATTTTTGGTAAAGAGCTGAACCTTCGACTCTCCCAACAAATATATTCGGTCTTATACTAGCCACATGATCGACCAGCTGAGTTTGTAGCAGTAAGTTTTTTCCGGGTAGTAAAAAGTCGCAGATATTATTCTGAGATGAACGTACTGCTACCCCGTTACCAACGCACAATGAACACAATACGTCAAGGACCTTGGGATCCCTTCCGTGCTTCTCAAGTAAAGATATTATTACTTTGATGTGTTCGTCCTGTAAAAAGTTCAAATTATAGTTTTATCATTCTTTAAATGATATGATCGTAACTTTTGGTTTGTAATATTTGATAAATCTGCTTACCCTCATCATATTCAAGGCCTCGGGGGAATCTATGAGTACGCAATGGAGTACATCCAGCATTCCTGTTCCTTCGCTAGAAGCCTGTGACCCAAGACGACTGAACAACCAGTTCAAACGATTGCTGTTTGCAAACTGAGCACAGTTTGTATGATTTCCTTTAATGATAGCGGCTAGCAGTTGATAAAGATAGCCAGAAATTTGATCCCAAGATTGTCCGCTTTCATCTCCAGAAAGCGCGACCAGAAAACCTTGTGAAGTTATGACGTTGATTTTGTCTATAGCTTCAAGAATTAAGTTCAAAATTCCTTCCTCCTGGAACAAATCTTGACGATTTCTCAACGCCCGAAACTTGTTTTGTTTTTCTTCATGCTCTGGAAAGGAAATATTTCGTTCAAGTCAGTTGATTGCGTTTTTTTAGAAACGAAGTTCAGTTCTGGTGAATTCATACCCATGTCTTCATCAGGCTGAGCGAAATAGTTGATCAAATCTTCTAGACACATGACCATCTCGTTGAGATTTACATTTTGAAAGAACATAGAAGCTCGTCTGTCTAACTGCAGAGTTTCTAAGCCACTGAAATTAATGAAATCATGTAATTTTCTGAACTGTGTTCTTTCGGAAGGATAAACTAGATTCAAATATAAGAAGACACTAACGTGATAAATTGAGTGAACAGACTGCTACATTTTCTGATAACTCTAGCTGTCCGTGATTCTTCTTCTTGAGAACGAGAGAAGTCAAGTCCGTCATCCATTTTTCCTTCTTCGTGTAATACTGCCTGTTTTTCCTCTACCTTTCCCACACCTTTTTTTTTCGTTTCGTAGGACTGAGAGGACAAAAATAACACAATTGAGAAGATTATTCAAAAGACACTATAACAAAGAAACGAAATAATCCCGGATCATTATTTATGTACCTTATATGATACCCAGAGACGAGTCGTAGCATGCTGCATGATAACAGTCGAGTCACCATACTTAATAATCGGAGTTCCAATTATTTCCAAATCCTTATCTTCAAGGGTTCCTTTCTGGTCATCTTTCTCTTGCCGGAGCCAGAAGGTGGAAGTTTCTATAGTGCCCTCGTTCCTTTATATGTAACATTGAAAGAACACTCATTTATTGTCCTTGAATTATTATTTGGATTGAGAAATTCAATCCTCATCTGGCAATAATTTACCTATCAACTAAATATAATTCGTTATTCTCATTCACACCGAGATAACGACCCGTGGTAAGATGTCTAATTCGCATGGGGTGTAACCAGTTGATAAAACCGCCCGCCCACTTGGTTCTGGCCAATTCCAATCTCCACAAGGATCGTGCTTGGCTCATAACGCTTCCTCCCTCATAAATTACCATACTGAAACCAATAGAGAGAAATTTATTAATCAAGAGAAAAAACTTTGCAGTTGAGAAATGCTTTGGATGATGAAAATGTCGAAACCTACTTTTGCCCAGCTGCAGTACTCCATGTCGATGGTATAGTAAGACACTCATCACCTCCGTGAAAAAATCTCAGTACATCGCCGCCAAAAACGTAACCAACATACTTCATTCGGCTTATACCAGTGCCGTAAGGTTGTACAGACCAGTGCGTTACGTGGAAAGACGCATTTACCACAGATAAGTCATTTTCTTTCGTTGTGTGCTGAGGAGGAAAAGAATTTTTGTTAAAATAACGCCTTCTGTTGGTTATAATTAAATTGAAAACTCACTAGATATCTTTCTGTAGCAACTGATACTAGGATGAGATCGTCACCCACTCGGACCTTCTCACCCTCCGATCTTTGTTTAGAGGCAGGATGTACCGTCCACCAACAAGCCTCGCCTGGAATAGATTGTGAAAATTAGATTGCTAAGCCTTCAAGGTATTATTATCGACTTTTTAATCGGCAATTAGTTACCTTGGGAGTGTTCTTGTAGACCCACATCAAACGCAAGTTTGTCATGCGAAGAACTGGTTGATAAACACGCCAGGTACTGGAAAATTTTGTAAATTAAAATCTCAGGATTGATTTTATTGGAATAATTTCTACCTTAGTATAAATTACTTCTTTTACAACTCACCATATCACTGTTCTGATGTCTGAGCAAGATTGCATTGCCATAGAGTAGAGTTCTATGACCAGACCCCGTACCCTTTCCCTAAAAAAGCATTAAGGTCTAAATTTGCTCCTCGAATACACGGTTCTACATAGTCTTTCTCATTTATACATTAATGAATTTATATTCTGTACAAGAATAATGTTTCATCATCAGAGTATTTTTGAAAATTTTACATTAGATTTGAAGATTTGTTTTATATCGTTCGAGAATATTAATTTTATTATTTATTGAAAAGTATTATCGAAACACAATTATAACTAACTAAGAATGTAATGCTTCATCACTTTCATTAGCGAGTATTAAGTGAGACTCATTCTCTACTGATCAAATGAATTTCTTTTTAAGTACATCATACTTCTATCGATTAGTCTACTGATAAGAGAAGGCCATAATACGCATTCAAGTGTTACATATTAAATCTGTGTTAGTTGTATTATAAAGTTAAAAACATATTCTAGCTGGTACCAGTGCCAATTTATGTTGGAAGTCGATACAGGTTTTACAAATATATAGAAAATAAAAATTCAAGGATATAATAACTAACCAGAAGGATGATTCTAATCATTATACATATAATTATTGTTTTATATGTTATTATTATTATGATTATAAGTATCTATGTAATTGACCTAAGAAAATTTCTTGTCATAATTAATGTTAATTTTGAAAAAGCCAAAAATAACAATGAGCAGCGGAATAAACACGAAATGAATAAAAAAATAAACAAATAAATAAATAATAATTATAAGTTTTGAAATGATAAATTTCCAAAAAAATACTTACTAAAGAGTCTTGCTGCTGCAAATGAAAAAAAAAATACAAATCGACTTAAATTCTTTAATGTAGTTGCTAATTTTTCACCTTGTTTTTTTTTATGATAATGCTACAAAACAGCAGCTCAATATTTACTATTCAAATGATTGAAACGATTTTTGAATTCTGTTAAAACAAGGTCAATCTTCCTCAGACAAAATTGACAAACTTTATACGAGAGGTCAGGGAAGACAATTGCCTTTTGTGTATTTATAAACTTACGCGAGGATATACAGGGACATGCGATTGACCGGACAAGAGAAAAAAAAAAAGAAAAAAAATGAGAGAGAGAGAGAGAGAGAGACATGACGATGTATTCAGAAATGCTAGATTCTAAATTTGTTGTACAAAAATAAGATAAATCTGCTGTAAGAAAATATTGAATGATATATAAGTATTATACAAAAGTAAAAGAAACTGCTCTGAGTGATGAATAAAAAAAAAAGTAAATATTTTCTGAATACATCAATATATTTTAGTAACATAAAGGAGAGAGCAACACTCTGTTTTAATTTTATACTTTTCATCGACTGAATAGCATGAATATTTTTTTTTATGGCCTACTCCTATTTAAGAACATGAATTATATCTTTAGTCATTTTTTTTAATCGACAAGAAAGAAACATTTTATTTTCATTGAATAATATTCTTTCTTATATTTATATTCTATCTATGGGATATTTAATGATAATAATTAAATGAATGATTTAGGAAATATTTAAAAATTAAAATACCGTCTCTGAACCAGCTGCGGTGACCAATTCTTGTAAGGCTCGCACCGACAGAGCTTGTTCTATGACAAAAACGCATTGCGATAAATCCGGGGGTATATTCTTGTCCGCAATATTTTCTAGGAAACAATGCCTGTTGCCAAAACCCTCGGCAGCTAAGCAGACCCTCTCTCCGGTGGCTGTGCAGGACAGACACACCATGTCCTCCTGTAAATTTCAACCATAATTATTAATATTGATAAATTATGTAAGAAAATAAAGTTTTTCAAAGTAAATATAAGATTCTTTTCATTTCAGGGTCGAATAGAATATCATTAATCTTTCTGTATATTATAGACACGGATATTAACGTAAATATTTATTTATCTTGATGTAATTGTAATTCCTACCATTTGTATAGATTACATTTTGGTAGATTGCCTCGAGGTAATGACAAGCATTATAATATACGTTTACAATTCGTAGAAGAATTTTTACGAGGTTTTAGATAAATGAGATATTAAAGGAAATAGTTAATAGAAAAAATAAGGGTGAGACAAAAAGGGTTATTTTATTTATTATTTTTTTTCACTAGTTCGTAGGTGTAAAATAAAATAATTAGATACAGTACACAGAGGGGGATGAAAATGAATGAGATAATTCAATTTCACGATTATATAGAAGCGAGAATAACTATAACTACTGAATAGTATCGAATAAATAAATAATTGTTTATAACTTAACCTAAAATGTTATTAAACTGATAATTTCTTGAATAATAAATAAACATAAGTGTTCTGTAAATGAATTTTACCAAAATGTTCCTGACATATTTATTTCGTTAATGAATAACTGAGTGAAATGAGGACAAATTTTCGAACTTAAATCAGCGATTATTCAATAATAAACAATTGTAAATAATTAATAAACGTCAAGGAGATCGGGACGATGACAGCTCAGCTGTACCACCACGATTATGCGAATTTCTTCTCCAGTTTGAAACGCTTCCTCAAAGATGGCAATGCTTTGCTACACGCTATAGCGATTAGTAGTAACATACCGCATTCTACCCGGCAGCCTCAGCCGAGACCAGCCAGAACTAGGCAGAAGTTACCTTAAAGGTCAGACTGCCTTTACGGTGACATGCTTTTATCACTGCCTGACTACGTACGACTTCACTACCACTCTGTCTTTACGCTACATGCTTTTATCACTGTCTGACCAAGTACGACTTCACTACTAGTGTCGGACGTATAAGATATGCTTACTACTGCCGGACTAATATGCGGCCACACTACTGTCTCCCGCGATGCATTTCTTATGCGATTAGCATTCGCAGTTGTATTTGAATTTGTATTTGTATTTGTATGGCAGGTTTATGAAATAATTAAACTAAGTTATGGTATGATTAGCGTCACGATTGTAATGTAGCTGGGTTATATAGGTAATATTGAAATTAGATATTGGAGGAAATGTAATGGGTAATAATATGTAAATAGACTTCGTGACCTAGGGCACAGTATTGCACAGAAATGCATAATATTAAAGTGTAATTATCGTAGGTCTGCGTCACACGAGGTCAAGTTTTGATAAACACGCGATTCGTCCGCTCTGCATACCGCTATGACACGAAATACATGTCACGGAAATTTGATCTATACAAGAAATAAAATGTAAAACTATTTAAATACTGCGAGGGAAGGTATAATTTGTTTGAATGAAAATACTTGACCAAATTAAACAGCTAATTTGAGAGATATAGGTATAATAATTCGAAGGGATTAAAATCAGTTATATAATGTTCGCTGGAAATGAGTTCGGTATAATTTATCTTGTTTACAGAAATTTTCATTTTAAACTTCATACAGACGGATGTTTAAGGGTGTATAAGGGAAAGCAAGCTGGAGGGGAAACCCACCTACCCCCGGATCGAAACGAAGACTCTAAGCCTATGTGTGCGGGTCAAGGCTACGAAGCAATTTCTATCCCTTTAACTATACGCGTATACTCCGTGTCCTCCTGGTTTCAGAGCATCGATCTTCGTCAATTTTCTATATGGATTGATAAATGAATCGAGAGAGAAAACAACATTATTTTATTACTCGATTTCCTGTCTATACGCACTATCGAAGCTATGTGCGATTACGAAGATATTATTATACTCTGAGACATTACATGGTTTATGATAATTCGAATAAAAATATAGACACGCTTTTAACACCCAAAAAAATTTTTATCTACAAAATATTTAACCCACCATGGCTTTTAAATTGGAAGCAGATACTCTGCTTCGAATTAATATTATGAAACATTCCGTGGAGATAAAGTCAAGAGAAAAATTTTCTTCTTCGCTAATAAAATCCTGACAAATATTTCTATCTCCAACTGCGGATTGTAAATCACTTTTTTCAAAATAACGAGGGGTATTGCTATTTTTTCTACATTTTTTCTGACTGTTGCACTTGACATTTTTTACTCTCAATAAATTATCAACACTTTTGTAACGAGTCAAACGAGTTTTGACGTTGCCAATTAACATTTGAGAATTTAATTACCGAGGGTAATTCGATACTTGGGATATAATTAACAGGTCTAAAATCGCGGCTATATAATTATGGGGACAATTAGTTTCACACACGGGAGTCGCGCGAGCACCACGCGCGCTTTGTAGTTCGATAGAGAATATTATGTAGTTGGCCATTCAAGGTTTGAAATCCTTGGAATCCTTAGAACTCGAATTTATTTGATTATCGTAGAGCATAGGCAGAATCAACTATCAACTACATATTTTCTGTACGAAACCTCAAAGGTCAAATTGCCTGTGGACTACAAATTGGGGTAATCATATTTCTCCGCAAAATATTAATAATATTCAATTGTCGTATGTATTTTCGAACAGCTTTTCGCCTGCTTAATAATTCACGATCTATATTTGAGCCAAAATTACCGCGAAAAAAATATCTACGACTATCGCAGCTTTTCCAGAAAGAACATACGTTATTTTGCCTTAACATAATAAGGCAGGTATAAAACAGGGTGAAGCTTTTAAAAATTAAAACAAACCACGCCGCACCCCTACGCTTAGAATTCCGCCTATAAACTCGGCATACACCTTATTATACATCTCCATGCGGCAGGGATTGCGGCAACAGTTATTTCACTCTACGTTGGCCAAGTTTACATATACATACATACATACATACGGTTTAAAATCACTAAAACCGAGAAGAGACACGTGCCCCAGCCCCCAGGCTCTTAATGAGCAAACTTTCAACCGAGACTCATTTGATTTGATGCTTAAATCCTAAAAATAAATTTATGACTTTCGAACTAAGTATTTATATACGTATACCGTCCATTTTTCTAGTCTTTTGATTATATCTGCCTATCTAATTATACGAGTCCTAGCTGTCTAGCCTGGAGATAACTCGATTAATCTACTTTCAGCTTGTTTTTCCCATTTTTTTTTTAAAGGTGAACTACGATTCGCTGTAAAACATTCCCTTTCGTCCCTTTCTTGCATCGTTTTCCGGCTTATCTGATTTTCTGTTTACATAATAAAAGGGAGCAGCGAATGGTGACCTGAATTTTTATTATCCACCCTTTGCACGTGACATACATGTGCGCGGGTGGTAAAAACAGGTAAAATATAATATGACAAAGAAATGAGATAAAAAAAAATCTAAACGAGAAATTGTTTCAACGCCAAACGCGCGAGCGATGTTTATTTTTACGCTGTCTCCAATACTGATCTCGTCGGGATAGAAAAAAAATTGTCAAGTGAATAGGAGTAAAGTTGAAGGAAAAAATATTCGTAAAATAAGAAAAAAAAAACAAAAAAACTTGAAATAAGGACAGGAATGAATATGCAGGACGATCCGAATGAAATATCAAGGAAATTTGGATATGAAAAAAAAAAATTTTATCGCGATAACACCTGCAGGTGAGCGTCTTAATTCTTCTTCTTCTTTATTTTTTGTATGCAATTTATTTCGATCCAACGGATACCTTCTGGTCTAGAGAATACAGTCAGAAGAAACGTAGCGGAAAAATAATGGGATCGAATTACACATCGTCTCGTGGGATTTTCCGACGGTGTAGAGATACCAGCCGGATGTCAGATTCGCCTGTTATCAAATGTTACAGAGGGGGTAAAAAAAAGAATGGTCAATTTTTGAAAGTGGCAAAATCAAGCAATCCTTTCATTCTGTTTTACCTAAAGATGTTATACAGATGTTCAAAGTTGCCAGTAACAACGGTTGCACGTTTAGCGGGTAAACGATGGTGCTCAATGAGCAAATGTGAGAAGAAAAAGTACGTTGATTTAGCCAGAAAAGAACGTAGACGTAGAAATTGCATGAAGGTTTAAAAATAATCATCTATGCATTGACTTTTTCTCATATATGTATTGTAAACGATTATTCAGTATCTGGTTTACTAAATAATACAAAAAGGACGATTCTCTCTGTATCTATAATTTATTTCGTTAATTTGGAGCGAGACGATTTATTTATTTTTTTTTTTTTAAGATTGATGAACATCGATCAGACGAACCCGATTTGAATCCCGCAAATTCTTTTAGTGTAATTAAAAGGTGACACGTAAAGGTGTATAGATATACCCGTATACAACCGGCACGCAATTGCGCGGGAGTAATTAAGCTCCAAGCCCACAGAAAATTGATCATGATCCTAATACAGAAATAAATGAAATATGTGCGGTTTACGCCGAAATGAGAAAAATTAACCGTCGAAGAAAACTGGTGCAAAATAATGAAATACGCTTTTGCATACTAGTCTGGGGCTTGGCTATCTGCCAAAGCATCTTATTCACCCCATAAACCATCGCTACAAGTAACGAGTATTAAATCCACTTCTAATTTCATCACAATAAACCATCGACGCTACGATTGGCCAAACAATTATACAGTATATGTATGTATGGATTGATACACACAAACAGCGAATACTATTGTATATAGTATACCGTATAGATACGTTAAATATCGTAAACATAGAGACGCGCGTGCACACAGCGTGTGACTTGTGAGATGAAAACAGTCGATGGAATCTTGAACCCAAAAGCCACCGCTACCCCATATAGTGATATAGAATCGGTAAAAGTAACAAGTTGTGATCTGATTTTCAGATTGAAATTCTTAAGACCATTTTAGGGGTGAAATAAGTACACGGTGAGTTATTAAATACTATGTGCTTTCAACTCACCGTTCGAAGGAAGGAGACATCATCTTGCTCGGAGCCACCCTCACTGTCCGCCATCCCTTACAGCGTATCAAACTGTTGTTCGTCAGAATTTTCGGGTTGCTAATATTATTTCATCGATATACATAAATTCATCTAATAATTCACCCCTGTATCAGTTCACTACCACGTATGAGTACAGGCTACGTTCGAGCATGTTCGTCGCGTGGTCGATGCGCGTGTCCGCACCCTGGCCGATGCTACGTACGCCCCGACGCCGACTGAGGCATTCGTTGTCTCGTATTCTAGTCGCGAATTTTCAGGCTACAGGTAGATGCAGATTGCGATTGAAGCTGCCCACGTAGTCCAGTTGTGTTCTTTTGTAAACACCAAGGGTGTACTTGAAATGATAGAAAAGAAAACAAAATAGAAAAAAATAGTTTTCATATTTTTGCAAGGATTGTGTGTAAAAGAGAAATGTAATTTCATCTTGTCAAGTGTCCGGAGCATTTATATGTAAATAATGGTTCAAAGAAATGAAGATATCCGGGGTAAAATGGTAATTATTCAAATTATTCAAAATTGACTTTACGAGAAGTAAGTTAAGATAATTCTTTCTAATTTTCATCAAAAATATACATTCCGCATATTTATCACCCGAATATTTATAAGATTAATGAAAAATAAATTAAATTTAAGGACGAGAGCCTGCAGGTACCAGCCGTTGATCACAGATCACCAGCTGTCACACGATATGAGAGTAGGTATAGAAGGATTGGTATATAGACATCGAGATGAATTTTAGGCGATTCACTTAAAGTGAGATGAAAAATAGTTTTCGAAATATAAACCGTTTCGTAACATTAACATTTTTGTATGTCGTTTTAGAGATGTCTCCTCGGCAACGCAGAGAGAAATAAAATGTGACTAGAATTGTAAAATCACCTTGTAACCGCACCACTTTTGACGATATGTATATTAATACCTCGCAGGACTCACTCGCGTTTATAACTATGATATAAAATCACTTAGAATTTCGTATTTATTGTTTAAACTATTTTGATTATAGTGTATAGTATGATGATGTTGTAATGTTGATTCGTTCGTGTGTTTATCGAGTTTTTTTTTTTTTTTTCTTCTTTTTTTATATAACTGACCAAAAATTGAAGTGTAATTCTTCTTCTTTCGAGCTAAAATAGCAGCGAGCCGAAAATTTCTATCGAACCTAGAACCGAGCTCTGGCTCTGGCACTCAGAAGAGGACAGATCCGAACAGCCGTTCTGCCTGCTCTCGGCTATTTTTGGTATCGAGATGGTCTCGGCCCTCGGTCGCCCCCAGAAAGCGAAAAAGCACCACAATTACTAAATCACGATGTTGATCCACTGTATTTACTTCCTCGGTACGTGGATCTCCAGTCACGAGACTTCAGGGTATTTTTTTAATATTTTTAATTTTTTTATAAAAGTAAATTCCACGACTAGATTTTTTTTTCACCCCGAAAGACAATCTCTGAAAAAATACAACGTGATTTGAATATTACCGCAAGAAAAAGGAAATGCTTGAAATTCCTTATGCTTTATATGTACAGCAGTAATTCTGAATCACACCAAAATATAATTATTCGACGTATAGGTAAAACGGATGTATTACTCAACGTTACGTTAATACATATGTTATCATTTTCGGATGACCGTAAGATCATCTTCGGCGTCGCGACTCACGTATACGTGTATATGCCAAAATACAATATATACGTCGAACATGCGGATGGTAAAAAAAAAAAATCTTTTTTTCCTCGGCCTGGTAACTATTTTGGATCGAGAACTGTTGGAAGGCTTATCGTTGGAAGTAACAATACCAAGTCAAAAGATTTGTTGCTAGTGTAATGGACACTACAGTTTAATAATAGGTCACTCCGATTCTGAAGCCAAAACAAAAGTGCGAGACCAGTACAAATAAATGCTCGACCAGTTTCACTTAATTATTATAATAATATAATAATTCTGAAAATATCTGATCGGATTATTTCTTCACTATAATAATTATTAATTATAGTTATTAGTTATTATTACATCGATGTAAAGATCTGATTTATATATATATCTGAATTATTATTTCATTCAACGTGCGTTTTTTTTTTTTTGTTTTTCCTTTTTTTTTTTTTGGGTAGATGTTTTAGTAGGTATAGGTATTATATGAGAATACAGCTATTTACACAATATAGTTTTGGCTAATTGGACTTAAAAGTTACAATTTTAAGTAAAAATATAATATGCACGTAATATATCTAGTATATGTAATTATACAATATATATATATATATATATATATATATATATATATAATAAATTATTTTCTTAATTAATATAGATAGATTCATATAATATATGTGTATACGTACATAGAGAACTCGAAATTAAGGAAAAAAGAACAAGTAATAAAGAAAAGAAGCAGGGGAATAAAAAAAATATATATATACTATAATATATAAAGAAAGAAAAGTTAACAATGAACCGAAAAAAATAAGAACGTATATCCATTATTCCAGGTGAAAACAAACTATGTAATATGTTATACACATTATGTACAGCTGCGGTATTTATTCGTTTAAATAATTAGTTATTACTATTTTTTTCAATTTTTCAAATATATATTCAGTTCTAAAATTCATAGAAATACAGAGGGTGAGAATTTTAAGCTGTATTTGTATGTAGCCCTTTAGTCCAGGAATTTACGAATGTTAACAATAAATTAATTGCTATTACATATATTTATTATTGGGGCGTTTTGTAGCCAATTCATTTATTTATACATACCTAACTCAAACCGGCGTCCAACTAATGATAAGTCTTCTAATATTTTCTAAAAATCGTTCGAGATAATATACATATATAGATATAACTTCCGCGTCTATTCATTTCTCAATTTTATATTAAAACTGGTTAGTGAATTTCGATCGGATTTTACTTTTTCTTTCTAATCTTATATATCTTTGTTTACTAATTTTATTTACCTCTTATCTGCAGCTAAATAATCTCGATTAAAAATTTTCTATTGATGATGTATTGAATAAACCATTATATTATACTTATTATATTTTATAACATTTGAAATATTTCTAGAAAAAATGTTTATCGTTTTTTTTTTTTGTTTTCTTTTTTTTTTCTTTTATATATATTACTTAATATAGTATATGTAGGTAGGAATTACTTTTGAGTTTAACGACTATATAAATTAATTTCTTTATAATAAGACATGTTATTAAATATAGAATTCTCTTTTTTTTTTGTAATATACGCTAAGGTTTTGCCTCTTCAAATATTCTGCATATATATTATATATATATATCTTTACAACTTGTAATCCTGCAGAAATCGATTACGAAGAAATAAAAGCAAAAAAAAAAAATTACACAAACATTTCTTCCATTCTGTATAATAGATTTGAAAATTATTTTTTGTCTAACTATAGGTATCTATAGGTAGGTATGTACACTTTGCAATACATGAGATTTAAACCGAATTGAAATTGATGTCAAAGTAAAATATAATAAATAAATAGAAGCATTGGAAATTGATGTGTCGAAGCAAAACCAGCTATCTGGTCGATTTCGGACAGGTACGTTTCAATCGCTGCACTAATTGTCCTATCTATATGACCTATAAGTAATCTACTAAGAGATCTATTATAAATTGCTATGTGTCAACTATTAACAGCTGTAATGTTAATAATTTGTGAATAAATGTGTTTTTTTTTATCATTTTTTTTTTTTCTTTGTATAAGAGAATACATATTTTAAACGTTTCGTGGTCATGAGCAAAATATGGATATGTTTGACGCGCGTGCACGTAGAAGAGCGTCACTTAAAAGTTGACAAAATATCTTATTCTTTTTTTTTTCTTTTTCATCTTGATTTTTCAACTACTATTTTCGTATAAAATATCATCATATTTTAAAACGACAACTGGTTACATAATATTAGGTTTTTCATTATATATTATATATATTATATATATATACTATATATAGTATATACGAGCGGCAAATAGAGATATCTTCTTATTATTGATTTTATCTAGATTCAACTTTTAAGTCAAACACCCAATACATGTCTTTTCTATATGTTGTGTAATTCAAATGATTATTGTCTTTGTAATAAATGAAGAATTAACTTTCGTGATTAGGAATATTTGATACGCTCGAAAATACTTCAAACTCATTGATGCAGAATAGAATAGAATAGATAAAACCAGAACAGCGTTGGATCGTTTTTTTTTTTTTTTGTATCGAAAAAGCAATGTAACAACATATAATAAAGCTGAGAATTGACTTAAGTATGATACTTTAGATGTGCGTAATTAATAATAATTGTGTAGGTACGTTGAATAACATTGATTATTTATGAATTTCCTTTCTCACTCTTTGTGTCAGAATCGCTCAAAACTCGACGAATTCCAACGCTTTTCTCTACTTTATTATTCTCCAATATTTCAAATTTTAATTCATAGGACTACTTCTAAAGATATAAAGCACTATTTTTCTTTTTTTTTTTTTGCTTAGACGAACGTACGTTTTTATCGAAACAACAAACTCCAGAATTCAATGAATATATAAGAATTACGCTTTCTAAATAGAAATTTGTCTCGGACAAAATACCCCAAGTTTATAAGATCAAGAGGTATAATACAATATAATAATAATAATAATAATATAGGTGATTGAACATTTTTAATAGCCGAATTCACTAGGTCTTAAAAATTTTTTTTTCTTTTTCTTCAGAATTTAAACATTTAGGAAGACATAGTTTTCTTTTTTTTTTCTCTTTTAATCATTATTTTTGGAGTTTTTTTCCTTTTTCTTTCTTTTTCTCTTTTTTTCTTCCGTTAGTTTTCTTTTTTAAAAAAAAAAAAAATAAATAAATACAACGTTTCGCCGAATAAACCTGTGGTTTCGTTTTTTTTCGAACACACAATTTATTACACTGATTTGATTAATGCAAAGTTTGATTGAGTATTTTTAATTTGGTGTTTGCGACACGAGGTAAGTTACTTCAGTTATATTATATTACAGAACTATTACAATTCTACTATCTCTTTCTCGTTCAGACGTGTCATTATTATTTATTTCTTTTTTCTCCAAAACTAATAGATCACGTTATAATTTTATCGATATGAGAAGCATTGAAGCTCGGAGATGGAACATGGATAGATATCAATATCAATAATTACTAATTCAAGTGGATAAACGAAAAAAAAGTAAAAACGTGCTAAGAACGTGACCTATTAGTTTAAACTTTGTGACAAACAACGAGTCTGCTAGATTATAAAATATTTCGTAACTAATTAATCGATAGCTAGTGTCTTTATCTCAAGAGGATCAATCTAGATAAATTTTTGCAATTCATTATACCGCCACACTAGACTTTTTAAAAGCAATTGTGGCTTGTAATGCATAATCTCTATAGTATGTTACACGGGATTTATAATTTAAGTGGTGTAGGAAACGATATTTTTATAGTACCAAGTTTAAATTGAAATACATACTAATCAATGCTTTATTTAGCACACATTGCTAACTTATACATTTTATCTTCAGATATTTTAGGATTATTAATTTTTCCTGATTTATTATTATTATTATCATTTATTTTTTATTTTTTTTCAACTATATTTAATCCTACACCACTTGCATCTGCGTTATATCCTATTATTTAGCAATGAAACTGTAAGCAGTCAAACCTTACATATACAATAAATGATTGAAATGGTTTAATAATATAATACTTTCTTCATTTTCCTTGCATCCTATTTACATTGAAAATTGTCATTGGATAACTTTGCAAAGTTCTTTACTACTTATTACGTAGTTTCTTTTATTTTTTATTCATTTTTTTCTAGGATTGAATCAAATCGGCAAATTTTGTATTTTAATAATAAAAACTTTGGTTAGCAACAACCTAAGAGTACAAGACTAGACGAAAGACCATCTGACAACAGGCCTATCTCTCTTTGAGCTTAATTATACATCAACGTATGTAATCTCTTAATAACCGGGCCCGTTTTCTCATCCGGTACTCTTACTTTGTCTTACTTTATGTACTTACTTAGCAACAAGAAAATATAACTTCAATAAGGATTTTACGCTTATCCCAGTCTTGAAGCCGATCACATCACATTACTTTGATCCACATGTTTTTCTTCTTCTTTTTTTTCTTTCAAGAACATGATTAATCGCCATTAGTTTTACTACATAATAATAATAATAATAATAATAATAATAATAATAATAATAATAATAATAATAATAATAATAATAATAGTAATAATAATATGTATGTATGTATGTATAATACAAAACACTCCTAGAAATGAAAAACCTTTACATATTGTTCGCTTCTTTTTCTTCCTTTTCTTTGGAAATTGACAATTTATTACTGAATGATGATTTTTATTCCAAGGAGCGTTTTATTGAGTTAATAATAACTACGCTACTACCCTAGCGATTCAATAGAGTATACCATGAGGACTGCGAAAGAGATTCAAATATCCTCAAACAAAAACCATTCATCATTTTCAAGTATAACGCAAGAATAAAGAGCAGACATTCTCTATATGAAAATTGAACAAAAGTCATACATCAAACGAAACTTTGTGCTGATATACATACTATAAAAATTATTATGTACATTATACGATAAACTAATAACTTATTTTCAAGCATTTGTATACGTTATTACATCTAGGTATACAAGAAGCACGACATGAAACATGCCGAATTGTGCCTTCCTGAAAAGAATTATTATAACGGGCCAGTAATACTATGTAACATGTGACTGATTTATAGACGAAAGAAAATTTGTTTGCATTATAAGATTATCTCCGCTACAGTCCCTATGGTTTACGGTACAATCCGAGCAAATTATTTGAATGAATCGTAGCTCAAGATAATTCCTTATTTACGTGCTATAAGCATGCTGCTTTTAGCTATAATAAATTGGCTAGGTGCTAGGCTAATAGCTGGCTTCGTGTCCTGCGAGTATATACAAGTCTGCCCCTTCGGACTCGGTTAACGTTCCTGTGTGAACCAAGTGACTCTCCAGCATCACAACCCTGTTTAATATACGAATTTCGTAGCTTAGTTCATAGTATTTACTTATTAAATCTAATAATACGTATGAACATATTGATTTATACAAAGCAAAAAGATTTGAGTGGCTGAAAAGCAAGGATGAAACAGTAGACGGATTGAAACTTTCAATCTTCAATATAAAAGAGAATTTTACCGATTTTTAATCACACTAATTATAATATCATCTGCTACTCACTTGTCGGAACCAAGTAGCCTATACGTTCTACTTGGGTCGATAATTTCTTGGGTAACATCGCCGTTCTTAAAGCTTCTTCCCTGCATGCCATGCTTATGGAATGCAAGTACACTATCCGGCAAGCAAACTGAAAATAAAGTATTGTGTAACTAGATTTTCATTTTCTTTCGAATAATCAGAGAGCCATTAGATTTCTTTATACTCACTAATAGATTCGACTTGAAAGTGGAAATGGAGTTCTGAGATCTGCTTTTTGCTTACTCTTGGTTTACCTTGCAGCGTAACGACCTTAATGCAATCTAAAACAGTAAAGAATAATATTAACAACTGTTGGTGCTGTAATTTGTGAATTGTTGAGGACAAACTTACTGTCGTAGCATACTAATATTGCGTCCTTTTCAAGCTGTGTCACATTGATTACTTGGAGATTCTCTCTCCTCGGAATAACAGTAGCTGAGATAAATTCACAATTACTTTTATAAATGTAAATAAAATATTTGAGGAAATAAATGTGGTATTTGAGCTTTGGCACCTACCCGATCCATCCATATCTTCCAGTTCATCGCTATGAAACCAGCTTGCTCCAGAATTCATGTTTATAAGATCCAATTTTAATTTATTCTGCTGATAAGCCTGTTTAACGGATACGCAAACCATCGGATATTCCATCTCTGGTGTGATTACCATTTCAAAAACATTCAGCGGCGTCGGTAATGAGCAATCAAAGTGTTTCAATAGCATGAATTTATTCAGAGGGTCGTACCACTGCATTAAGAATATTCCAGCAGGCATTGCTCCGCATAGATATTTGTACCTAGATCAGATACAAAAGTTTTAAGAAGGCATTTCTTCAGAGAAATTATTCATTAAATAATATCATATAGAATCATTCACCCGTTGTAAGGATTGCGTCCGACACAACATTTCGAACATCCTTTTGTATCGGGAACTTTAGTCGTAAGCGCAAATTTCCTTGGTACTAATCTCTCTGGTATTCTGTTCATGTGCAACGAAAACCTGTGCGTTTGTTTGCTTTGCATTGCCAAAAGGTCGTGCCTGTACAGCTGAGGAGTTTTACCTGAAATGTTACCACATTAAGAGATTAATAGTTTGTGAAATGATTTTAGTTTTGAATAAAATGCATCACTCGAAGCTTAGATTACTGACCAGATAGGGACATGAGAACATCCTTGATAACGTACATCCATATGGTTCGTCTCGCATACAATTGATCTATCGCAGTCTCATGCAATTCGTTGAGATTTAAATTATAAATTCCTTCTTCTGCGGCTATAAGTAAATGCTGGTCTCTCGTGTCAGGATGAATCCAGCTTGCTGTACAGTGTATTCTCAATGGACAGCCATTAAACACCTGCATAAAAAATACAGCCATTTTTGTCCTACTGATGAATTATGTTATAGAAAAGTGAAAAGATTACAGGAACAGTTAATTTTGCACAAACCTTTGAAAAACATGCTCCCATATGAACTTTTGGCGTTGGGGGAAGCCCGTTGCTAACAGGTCTAGGCGGTGTGTGTCTCTTTCTATCCCTTCGCCTAGGTGGTACGGGCGGTGTATCGGACAAGAGATCGGGTCCCACACCTTCTCCGTCTCCATTTCCAGGTGCTTCGCTATCCCCTAGAAATCGAATTGATAGATTAAAAAATTACAGGTCAAACGGAATTTTTATGAAGCAAGCTTTTCTTGAGCTTCAAATGGTGCAACACAGAACAGACGTTGCTGGTTAATCTTTGAGGAAATGTAAGTTAGGGTAATAGCAATCAAGCGGTAAGCCTATTAATAAATTTGACGGCGTTCTATGTGATATTCATGAAGTCTGTGCAAATTATGTTTTTTAGTACTTTAATTCTAATACCGTGACAGACTTTTTGGATATCTTTCATAGCAACGTCATGTATGAGAAAATACTACATGTGAGTGAAATTTATCAAGCGTGCTCCTACCATTGGACCGTGGCGCCTCATCTCTCGGTCCACTATCCGAGAGCGATCGCTGACGTTGCCCATTGACGGCTGCCAAGGAGAGGGTGCCACTCACCAACCCATACAACTCATCCACAGAGCTGTGACGTCTAGGACTCGCTTGCAACCCTACGCACCCAACCTACTCTGTACACTACTGCCTAACAGTATAGTATGATACAGGAGATAGGCCTCCAGACTGGTAATAATTACATATGAAATAGAATCAAGCAGCCCGAATCCTGTTCCATGGAAATATGTATCAAATATTTACAGATTGGACAGAGAATGTCCACGCTATGGTATCAGACATAAGTTTAATGAATAAATACTATTCAAGTCGTGTGTCCCTAGATTAAATGTTCGGCTTCATTGGCCTCTGAGCTAAACTCAACTCAACAGTAGTGAAATAATACTATACCCAAACCTTCTTGTAATCCAGAGATCTTGCTGCTACAGCATGAGTCTGACCTCTCTTGTAACATTCAGTTTTTTGGTATTAGCTTTTTCATAATATAAATTCTTCGATATCAGCGATGCCTCATCCGATAATTGTCATACAAATTTATCGCGTACAAATGAAATAATATGCTTTTTTTTTCTCCCAGGCAAATATTAGTTTAATATGTTATTCGTAAAAACAAAACTACGAGTTTTAGAGAATTAGTTGGACTTCTTTAACAGCAAATGAAAACTTATGAAAAAGCTTACCGTATGTTGATTTGCAACAGTGATTATTATTACTCTCATTTCTAGTCTCAAGACAAGCTAAGCAACAATAATACAACACGATTTAAAACACATACGAACATTAAGTCAACTAACATCACATTACAAAACTAAACACAAATAATAATAGTAGTTTTTAAGTCACCCATTGATTTGTAGAAGTTTTATCTATTCTCTCATTTTATGTCAATATACTGTTAATCATTCCTTTTTCAAAAATGAATTGGTATACAAGTTCGTAAATAATTAATAACAAACGAAATTGACTCTTTTAATTCATAGTTTCTATTTAATAAGATCTAATATACTAATTTTTATCCGTTGGCTACACCTCATGAATGAGTATGAATATTATTATGCTTACCAGTAACGTTGTTGTAGTAGTCTCTATGTACCTCACAGTCACCGGACGATTCTCCAAGAGGCAGAGTCGCTCTGGAAAAGAAAATTTAAGAAGCATAAGGAAATATACAAAATCAATCACCATTGTTAATCGGAGTTAATACAGCTTGCAGATGTGAAGTGAATGTTAATGGAAAAAAAAGAAAAAGAAAAATAAAGAGAAAGTATTAGATAAAATAAAATAAAATCTAATGAATGATTTACACCATGATAGAGTGATCGGGTGACGAAAATGAAAAAGCTAATAAAAATAGGCAAGTGGTAATCATAGTATTAATCTGAAATAATAACAGCTATTATTATTATCACTTTGTTAGATAGTGAGAATCTGTATAGTTATTCTCTTAGTATTATCTATGAATACCAGTGTTTATCGGGTACGGTTGTATGATAGCATTTCAGTTACTTACTGCAGGGAATATAGCTGATCGCAATGCCCAGCAACCATCGACATTGCATTCCCCCTGCACACAGGAAATAGGAAGTCATACACGGAACAGAAAGCTATCCGTGATCTTTTTTTAAAACATCTTTCGGTATACCATCGTCCATCACCAAACACTCAAGTCCTATTTCCTGCTTTTTATTTTTTTAAACTGCTTTTACGAGTTCCACGGTTCACGGTTTGTCATAAAATGTATAGAGTTGGTGTAAGATTCAACTTTAGAGCCTGGGATTTACTCTGGATGCTTGATATCGAATGTGTCAAACAGATTCATGTTCAAATTCATACAGCCCGTTGTTTGTTAGTCAAATAGCAGCAGATGATGATATATATATATAAAAAAAAAATAAACAGCCACTTCAACGATTCAATAAGATTTTAAGCATTTGACTTGTGCATGTCCACCACCAACACAATTAGCGCAAAAGTTTTCAGACATAAAAGAACAGCTAATGATCGTGCAACGGGCAATCTTAAATATACTTCAAACGAAAATACTGTACCTTTCATCACTCACATATTGTCTGTATTGTACAGTCTCTAAATCAACTACCTACGGTAATTAGTTTGAAAATTAATCATGAATACTGGAACAAATACTCTGGCTATTGTAAATCGTAAATCAGACTAGTAACTACAATTAATCTTCGAACAATTCAGGTATTTTCTACCTCATTAAGGGAAAATTAAATTTCTCGGATCAAATTCAGGCGGTTATATGATACATGACTTATTAATAATGATGTAATTGTCTCGCTATGACCAGCGTTGAAGTATTTCAGTCTTCATGTATTTCAGTCTTTATGGATTTCATTCTTTCATTATAAACTTAATAAATCATCAACGATTGGTCACGCGAATTGTTAAGTTAATATGTGAATTTAAGAAAATTGGAGATGCGTGCGAGGTGCAAGATGCAAGGGAAAAGGTTACCTGCCAATACCTTAGCAACAACTCCTCATCAATGTACTGCAATAGACTCCTGTTGGGAGAAATTATTACAATTACAAACTGATAAAAGGAAATTAATACGCTACATTGGAAACCACTGAATTTTTCATTATTAATTAATTGATAATCGTCGGATTAAGAGCCGCTTATATGATAAAGGATTATTTGAACCGATTTCTACAGCTTCAATTTTACAGAATTTGGAAAATTCAAGTTAAGCTATACGTGGGATTATTCTACAGGATGAAATCAATACTAAGGAAATTATTACAAAGCAATTAAAATAAACTATTGATGATAGTTTTCACACTACTTCAGCAGCTTATCTGGCGTGCGCAACATATTGATAATAAAACTAAGTCACAATTTATATTATTAAAGTTGCATAGCATTTTATCCAGTGATTAATCATGCCTGAGCACATGCTGTGTTGTACGATTGTAGTAACTGTTTCTGTTTTTTTTTTTTTTTATAGTGTATTATTGATATTATTGTTGTATAAAGCAACTCCGATTACGGTCAAGCATTTTAGTTTTAAAACTGTTCTTTCAACAGATCGTTTTTTATGTTATCATGTTTAATTTCCATCTGATAGTTTCAACTAAATTCCATAAATAAAATATACCTTCACACCAAGCAAAACTCGATCTTGCGAATTACCTGAGGCTCATATGTAAAATCTCGGTGCCAGTTTTGCTTCGACGTGACAGCCTACTATCGGTTGTATCTCTAGCTCCATGCTTACTATTACAAAAACAAAGTGGCTTAGTTCTGATAAATAATTGCTCTCAATTCTTCCTCTTTTCTTTCAGATAATTTCTAGTCTAGAATCGCGGAAGCGGTATTCATTGCTGTTTAATATTTCTAAACTGATAGCACTTTATACTACGTCTACGATACAATAAGCATAAGCAGGCGTGCTAATTTCAGTCTCTATAGCATTCAGTAAAAAATTAAGCAAATCGATACATCAAACACTAAGAATGTGAAATAAATGGCTCGCCATTGAATTGGTGTACATTTAAGAATTTTCGATGCTTTAACACACTTCCGGCATGAGTGTAAAGTCGTTTACATTGAATGAGGAGGCAAATAACAGAAGGTAATCTATGCGGGGAGAATGTTAACGAAAATTATCACTTGATGAAGATGAGATGTGTTCATGTGGTTCGATGATGTAACAGTTCTAATGGTATGTTTATAAAGTGCAGGAAATTTAAGGATTTACCCCATAACGTATATACACCTAGAGAATATTCTATGACAA
Source organism: Tenthredo scrophulariae (assembly GCA_963978835.1). Lineage (NCBI taxonomy): Eukaryota > Metazoa > Arthropoda > Insecta > Hymenoptera > Tenthredinidae > Tenthredo > Tenthredo scrophulariae. The sequence continues at coordinate 761,934 of OZ022228.1, forward strand.
ATGGATATAAGCAGCTGTATTGAGTCGGTGGAAAATGGATGTGTAGCTGAACTAAAACCCTTGCCAAATTCTCCATTATAGAATGTTTGTCAAAATTAGAAAATGGTATATCTTTGAGTACATTAGGTATTTATGAATGGAAACAAAAAATATCTCACTTCTCTTGGACATCCTCAAACGCAGTTCCAATTCCACAATCTGGATGCACGTCACAGTTATGTACACTCTGTGAACAACAAAGGAATATTCAAAAACATGCAAATCTGATTTTAATTTACTCGCAAGTTATTATTGTCGACAAATATTCATAACACAAAAGCATTCAGTTACCTTGACGTTATTCATAATGTCTATGATATCCCAGGCTGGGTTACTGTCTACCGAAGGCGCTGAAGAATCTCTCCGCAATGTTCCTTCTTCTAAATTTATTCGATCTGTAACAAACGACACTAAGATGTACCAACTTCATCTGCAAATCATTCTGTTCAATGGAAAAGCTCATATCATCAGCAACAGCAAACTTTTCAGGATCTGTATCATTGTTACCATCGCTATCTAACTGTGGAATGGGACTTCTTGGTTTGGCTTTGGCTGTGTGACGTGATGCTATTCGTTGTGGGACATTTGGTACCGCGCCATCATCGTCTGGTTCTAATTCGGTAAACATGTGACTTGGGTTAGAAACTTTTTGAAGCAATTCCAGAGCCAGTCTTTTGCTCATATCGCCTTGGAAAAATGCGTGCTGTAAATATTTAAGAGACGATTAAACTTCGGCGTTTCAATATGGTTGATAATAGATTTTTGTCAAATGTTTTTCATTTCACCTGTAGAAGTTTTTCCGCAGTTGGTCTCTTCTTGGGATTTTTAGTCAGAGAAACTTTGACGAAATTGTGAAAAGTCTGACTCCATTTATCCCGGTCCTTCAATGTCGGAGGCTTAAAGCCCGATTTTGACATCAGAAAAAGAGCTCGCATTGGATGTAGGTCAAACATCGGTGGCTGCAGCTCTGCTAATTCAATCGATGTTATTCCACAGGCCCAAATATCACACAGCTGATTGTATCCGCCCTTGCGCTCAACTGCTGCGACCTGTGAAAATGAAAAAGTTTCAGATTTGATGAAAGTTGTAAAGTTTTTATTTTAAGTAAAAAAGTTTCATGCTACCTCAGGTGCCATCCAGTAAGGTGTCCCTATAAAGCTCTTTCTTTTGTTAATTGTAGCCGTTATTTGAGCCGACACACCAAAGTCCGCCAATTTTACATCCCCAATCTCTGTGAGTAGAATATTTGCACCTTTGATGTCCCTATGCATTTTTCCTTTCTCATGTAGATAGGAGAGTCCAAGAAGTGTCTCTCGACACATGTAAGCTATTTGAATCTCCGAGAGGGGTCCAGTTACTGAAATAAATAACGAAAAATGGTGATTGAGTGAGAATTCAAGGCCTTTTATCATACGATTTTCTTTGATCTGTTTTAAATGTTTGTTATGAAGATAAAGCTAACATTTTTAGTTTATTTGTTCAACAGATCTCTCGAAACTCACTGTGATATATATCTTGCAGAGAACCACCGCCGCAATATTCCATACAAATCCATAGTTTATCTCTCCTAAGATAGCTTCCGTAATATGCGATAATGTTCGGATGCTTGCAGTCTTTCATCATCAAAATCTCTTGTTGTATAATGGCAAAATCATCACCTAGATGATGATAATAATTAATAAAAATCATAGATATAAATGATAAGTGGGTGGATGTAGAGGGATATTAAATTTGAATAATAACGAATTGGTGGTAATTTCTAACTAGGATGAATAGTTAACTAGCCAATTAATAATTGTCGTAGAAATTGAATATTCTTAGATGAGTTAATGCACGGTAATAGAAGCAGTAGCAGCAGCAGCAGCAGCAGCAGCAGCATAGAGATATGAATAATCTTGAATGTCATATTGACCTACCTGGCTCGAGTTTGATAACCTTGATAGCGGCGAGATCGTTCATGGAAAGTCTTTTTGCCTGAAATTAACACACCTCGGTTAAGTTTTTGGATTTAATAGGTCGGAGAATTAGTGGAAATATCACCGGTAATAACCTTATAAACATCGCCGTAGGTACCACTGCCTATCCTCTGAATTAGCTCGTATTCATCCTGCGGATTTCGTCGACTTATATCACTGGACAACGCGTTCGCGTTACCCGCCATCTCGGATAATGGTTAAAATAACACTAGATATTATAAATCGTACATAATATCTACGATAATCGCTAATATTACAAAGTAAAAACACATTTCATGAACAAGGATGTCACTTCTGTCGAAACGTCGCCATTGTTCACAACAGCTCTGAAGTGAGCTGCGTGCGCAGAACGAGAGACTCTCGCTACAAAATTGGTAAGATCGATCGTGTGGGGAAGGAGCGATAACTACTAGGTTCAAACCGCTTAATGTTTCAAATCGGAGCGGGAACCAGACAATCGATTTCAACATTTTTAATTCCGCTATTTTTACATGAATTCTCATTCTCAATCGATATTATTACTCTTTGACTGACGAAAAATCATTCTGTATTGATTGGATGATTTAATTGCCTTAATGTTTCCAGGAAAATTTCAAAAATGTATAAAATATAAACACAAAAATTCTGAAAATGTATAAACTTTGGGAACCTTTTTTAGAGTTAAATAATCTTTATTATACACATTTTAATACAAATTTTTCCAACAAATTGATTATACAGACTTGGGAAGCTTTTATTTATCGTTAGTTTTGTCTTCGATTCAATATTAATCATTGAACGGCGAAAGACCGACGTTTTTCACCTAGTCGTTTGAATCGTTATATTCATAGTATTTCGAAAATACGCTTACAGTGTAGTCTACTATACCTACGTTAGTCAGCAATAACTATTAACACAAGGGCACCGAATTAAAAAGAACAATTTTTCAGGATCCTCTCTATTTTTTACATGAGCAATTTTTTATTTTTTCATTGTGTTTTAAATTTTTTCCTAATTTATTTTATTATAGTCTGGTTATTCACAATGACATATATAGCGAACAGATGTGGTGAAAAAAACAAAATACACTATTGTACAAAAGAGGAAAGAATTATCCATGCATAGTTTCAAATAATTTCAGGAATTACTGAAACTGATTATCTATACCTATATATTAGAGTGGTCCTTAAAAGGATGATTTCTTCAATTCTCTCCCTAAAATTTTAGCCCTTAATTGCAACGATAATACATATGCAGGAAATTTGAAAAATCACCCTTTTAAGGAGCACTTCAATATACGTCAAAAGCTCAGTAATTGTGGTAGTTCACATGAATTAATAAATATCAACTAACTGATAGGATTCATTTCTGTCCCAATACGAATCTATGAATTCGTGATTTTAATGTTGAAAAAATAATAAAAAAAATTTCAAATCCTGTATATCCGAACTTGAAATCAATAAAATAATAATGTCAGAGTGGCGATAATATATCTTCAATATCAGCTGTCCTTCAAAACCTCTTTTAGAATCGATCCAGTATTACGGGCGGGAACAAAATCTGGGAACGTTGGCAGTGCGATGTTCGATAGCAGTAAGGTTGACTGAGTTGACGACGAGGAATGTTGTCTGCTGTGACCTGGCCGAGGTGGAGGCTACAAAAATACAAAGAATAGGATAAAAACTCAAATTCTGTATCCATCAAGACTGGAGTTATAAATTATTGTCCATCAATTTACAGTAGTAGATATTGGTAAAGCCGGGAGCTGAGCTTTTGGTTTTGATTCGCTCTCCAAGAATCTGACAAACGCTGCAGATAGTGAGGCCTCTTGATCCTACAGAAAACAGAAAGATTTCACAATGTTTAGAATTTAAAAACATTTTCGTAATTAACATTTGCAGTCAGAAAAATCAGATAGCAATATGTCTTTAATAAAGCTATGATAAATGCGTTTTTACTTTGGACTGGGCTCCAGCGTTGCTTCCTAGTAGACCAGCAAACCAGCTACTACTTGCTGCCGGGCTGTTAAGTCCAGTCTTGTCTCGATCTGATTCGTTGAAATCCAAAACTGTAGCCAGTACTCTGAGAACTGATAATTTATCAGCAGCTGATGAGGATAGGTAGCCGAGTATTAAGTTCTTTACAAGAGCCCTGTAACAAATCGAATTAATATATTATAATATAATAGAAATATAACCAGCTGATCGAAGGTGAAAAATTTTACAAACCTGTCCACTTTTCCTTCGCCGCTTCTGTTTGCCCCTTGTATTCGGTCATCGGCAGTATTTACTAATTCTGTTAGCTCAGCAACTGTAAGAAATAATGTATGATTTTTAGCCAGAGGTTTATGGAAGCCTCACAGATACAGGAAAATTATGAATTCAATTCTAGAGGTTCATTTAACTTGTTTTTGAAAAACATATAAAGTTTATTGTGACTACATATATCTAATTACTTAAAGTTTACTGGCTGATATTTTTTTCAACAATGATACGGCCATTCTGCCTTCTCTGTTTCTTATAACATGTGCATTCCGCTGTTGCGTGGTTTCAGGCTGGCAGGTATTGAGACCATAAGCGCAAGTATAACACAAGTACTGGTAGTCGTGATGCTACACCAGTACCTGATGTAATACTCACACCCACAACTCGATTAAACATGCTGCATTCTTCTCTTATATCATGCCATTCGAGCAAACTATAATTACTCACACATGCTGCTAAAAATAATAATCTTATATTAAACTAGCTTATACTCCGTTACTCTTAAATACCTTAAGCTATAAAACGGTACCGAGGGAATAATTATACCTCTAATTGTAAAATAATAAAACATTGACCGAACAATTATCTAATGAAATAGTAAGAAAGTTTAAATTTCTTCAAAGTTTTTGGACTGTTGAGATTTCGGAATTAACTTTGGGTGAATGTGATTGAAAATATGTATTGAAATATATTTTGTAATTATTTGTAGGATAGTGGTAGCGGGTGGGAAATCCCACGAGGTAATATGAGCTCCTAAAATCAACACGCTCACAGTTACCGCATGAGATTACCCACTCTGTCGCTACCAAAATGTTTAATGATTTTTTTGTTTTCTAAACGTTTAACTCTACATAGAAGCTATAAGGTACAGTTTGCCTCAAATATATTATGATTTGGAAGTACTGTTTCAAAAGTTTGGAAATAGTAAGGTACAATAATTCTGTCCCACTAAAAGAACTGGAAAAAAACTATAGCAATTTCTATTTCGCAACAACTTATGTAAATTATAATAAAAATTTTTAATTTTGTACAAAGGACACAAAACGTTCGTGCGAACGACGTGAGTCCGTTAGATATTATTTAGAAGAGACAATAATAATCTTGTAATAATATTTTTCGATTATTCGTATTGTTTGTACTTTGATTATATATTATAACTGTTCCATCTCTTGTGTAAAAATAAAGGATACCAAGGAATTAATCCTAATTGTTGGAACGTTGAAAGTAATTCAAGAATTAGTGAAGCTAGAGTTGCTTTTTTTTTTTCGTCTTACTGAATTATTAAAAGTAAACTTATTTACCTTCGGCCTAGCGTTGGAATGAACGCTAAATTACATATATAGTTAAAACTAGCCACTAAGTCCTTGAATTACCTAACAACCTGCTATCTTATATATATATATATGTGTTGGAACTGCAACGTGATTACATAAGACTTGATAATCATATGAAATTGCGACATTACCAATATAGGGCACAATAACTAGAAGTAGAACTAGATGGTAGCGGTCAATTAACGGATACCGTTGTTCAGTGTGTCGCGTTAGTCGATGCTCCACAAAGATTATCATTATCAATGTAATTAAACATGCAGAAATAACATGAAATGGTTCTGAAAAAATATAGAATTCATGCTATGTCTTTGTAACTTGCAAATCTGTATGAATGAAAGTTTTATTTTAAACTATAGAAAATTTTAGAAGCAACAAATGATGCATTTACTCAACTCCAAAGATAGGAGAGGGAAAATACAAATTTTATAAAATCAGCAGACTAAATTAAGTAAATTATGGTAACAAGTGATGTAGAAAAAAAAATCAAAAATTAAATATATTGTTGATAGAAAAGAAAACGTGAAAGAATAAAAAATCCCGAAAAAATGTGTCGCCGCATTATTAATTACCCTGTAAAAATATACTATGGAAATATTTGATGTAATGATAACTTATAAGTATGTAATATAAAAAAAGAAGAGTAGGAAAACCAGCACCAATGGCAATGCATGAGCCAAACGAGATGCTGTTTAGTGTGCAAAGGCGTCGTACCGGTTCGTAGCCGGATACCAGCAAGAATCCTGGGCTAGTATTAACAATCCCAGAATTACCAGCTGATATTTGACTACGCCACCGGATTATTTATGTGCGTTTTTTTTTTCATTTTTGTGTATTAGTCACAGGCCACAGCCAATTTGATGCTTGGAATGTTTGTTTTTTTAAAGAAAAACCTCGCTAGTATAATAATATGTATGTTACATATCATGAAATTTTTAATTAGTATACAAATGGTTTGATGAAACTTAATGCAGTATTTGATGAGATATTAAAGGTTCCTTTCCCTGTTTAACACTTGAAACATTTTTAAATTACCAAGTTTAGTGGGAATATAATTGGTGTAGTTAACTTTGATTTGTGGTAATGGCCCTACCATCTGATCAAACAAAAATGTGGACACCGGAAACTAGAGATTTGATCAAGTATCGTAATTGGAAACGAAATCTATTTCTCACAATTAAAACTTCATGTATTTTTAATTCTGTTATCGATTACGTCGAGGGATATTCTACACTCTACAGTTTGCAATAATGCTATTAAAAATCTTCATGCAAAGTTTGAAACCAAAATGCAGCCAATGCAGAATATAAAACGTGAATTAATTCCGATAAAAAAATGGAAATACCTTCTCGCTTGAGTTCGTCAATCCTCTCAGTTTTCTTATCCAGTTGTTCACTAAGTCTCGACGCTGCTTGCAGAAACTCTTTAGCTTCTGTTAACTGATCCTATGAATGAAAAATAGAGTAATCAGTCATCATGACATCCGCTAAGTTAGTCTATTGACTTCACAGAAATGATAAATGAATTTTTTACTTGAACAACTACAATACATATCAAACAAATAACTAACAAACCTTTAGATTTGAAATTTCATTGCAAAGCTCTGCTTGTCTTCCGTAAGAATCTTCAAGCTGTTCACGTATCTTTTCTGTAGCTGATAGGATGTCCTTGTCTTTGTCTGAAAGAAAATCATAAGCCTTTAGCAATGCTCTTCCAAAATATCGATGCCATGCTTGGTGAAACTCTGTGTACGATAAAAGAAATCAATGAGTTTAGGGGAAATGAAATTAGATGAGTGATTAAATGGGATGAGTCGTTGGCTGTGATAATGAGAAATGGACTGAAAACGATTAGTAAGCTTATCTCAAAGACCCGATAAAATAAATTATTGCAAAGATAACATAGTGGCGAAATATGCGTTCCCTGATATATATACCTCTTTGAAATTGTTCCAAAACTATTTGTAAATTGGTGAGGGAAGCTGCATTGGCCAAAAGCTTGTCTTCAGAGATGGACAATTTCTTCTGTATTTCATCCCTTTGTTGAACAATCAAAGTCATTTGTTGCTGTAACGTTTCGACTTGTTGGTTCGCTCTGATACTTGCCGAAGTGTAAACTGTAGAACTATTTTTCACCCGTTCTTCAGCCTGTATCAATTTAGTTTCTAGCTCCTTCTGCTTTTCCTCAGCCAGCAGAGCTTCCTCTGTATAACTCGCCTCCATTTCCATGAGGTGAGTTCTCAATCGTTCCAATTCTTTACCAGCGGTTATTTCTTTCTTCTGACTTTCTGTAAGCTGATTTTGAAGAATTCTATTACTCGATTGTTCCTGAACCAAAGCTGCTTCCAAGGCGTTACATTTCTCGTTTAGAATTCCCGCTTGTGCAATTTGGATAGAATGCTCAACCACGCCGCAATTTTCTCCGTAATTATTTGATTCCTCAAAGTTTTTCAATCTCTGACGCACAACTTGGAGCTCATTTTGAGCCCACAGAAGATCCCCCTCTTTTTCCTTCACTGCAGTAAGGACGAGCTCGTACTCAGCCTTAAGTTGTTGATTATTAAACAGCTGTTCGTTCAACAATTGCGTTAATCTTTGTATTTCAGCATGATATTGCACGCTCTCGTTGTGTTTCATTTGCACGAGGTTCACAAGTTCGTCTCTTTCTTTTTTCAGGGCGAATAATTGCTCCTCGACTTTAGATTCCGACCCTTCTGTCGTCGCTGAGTTTGATTTCAAATTCTGTAACTCTGTATCCTTCTCTCTGACTAGCTGACTCAAACCATTGATAGTTTCTCTCGCCATTGCTGCAGAATCTTTGTTATTTTCCAACAGCGATTCTTCCTTGCGGTGTTGCTTGGCTATTTCAGCCATTAAATTTTCATTTTCTCGGGTTTTCTCTGCCACTGTTTCAAACATTTTTTCATTTTCATTTCTGATCCTCTCCAATTCTCCCAGAGTAGGATTAGCCGCTTGATTCGACCTCAAATTTCTTAATTCTTCCTCTAGCTGACTGCATCTGCTCTCACTCGATTGTAATCTTTCTTCTACGTTTATCAAATCTTTTAACTTTGCCTCAAGTTCGTTAAACTTCTTCACCACAGTTACCAGCTCTTCTTCTTTGGAATGAAGCGACGATACCTCAGTTTCTAGTTGTCTGCGTTGTTCCTCACTTTTGTTTAATTTCTCTTCCACGTTTTTCAAGCTTCCCAATTCATCTTTCAATTTGGTTGCCACATCTTCGAACTCCACAAGTCTTTCCTTATCCGATCGCAGGGACTCCATTTCGACCTTCAATCCATCCATTGATTGATTATCAGTTTGTAGCTTTTCAGTGACTAACTTAGAAGTTGCTAATTCGTTTTCAATGCGAACGCACTTCCCTTCGTTAACATGGAGTTGTTCGAGAGCCTCAGCAAGCTCCGCCTTCTTACTGGCGGCTTCTTTTTCCAAGGCATTATATTTTTGCTCAAGTAAAACCATTTCTGTATTCAGAAGTTCTATGTTATCCAAAGACTCGTCTTGAGTCGCAGCCAGTTGATCAAGTAGTGACGAATTTTCCTTACTTAATCTCTCGTTGTCTTGACTCAATTTTGCTATTTGACTTTGCTTGAGATCTAGCTGACTCAAAGCTTCGTCTAGCTCTTTTCTCATGTTTAATAAGTCGTACTCCATGTCATTTAGTTGATTTGAAGTGCTAAACGCAGTTCGAAGTTCTTCTTTTTCTTGCAAGGCAATTTCAAGATCATTTTGAACCTGGGCCTTTGCATCCTGCAATGCCTTCACCTCTTCCTCTAATCGTCGTTCATTAGCTTTAGAACTTTCAAGCTCTTCCTTCGCCTTTTCAACATCAGATTTCAATCCCTCAACGCATTCATACCCGTTCTCTAACTGGTCTTCGTAATACCCTTGAGAACTTTGAAGTATTGAAATGTGGTTGTGAAGTTTTGTATTTTCATCCAAAGAGCTGTGTAATCTGCGGCTCAAGTCCTCGAGCATATTCTCATTGTTTTCAACATTTTTAGAAGCGCCAGCCAGCTGTTGTTGTGCGATGTCAAGCTGCTGCTTAGTATTTCTCAATTCAGCTTCAAGATTCTCTTGGTTCCGCAGCGTGGCTTCAATATTGTTTACCGCAATAACTAAGTCCGAATTCTTCTGTCTTGTAGCGTTATTTTCTGTATTAAGGCGCCCAATTTCTTCCTGTAGGGACTCAGTCTCTGTCTCTAATGAAGCAACGCGCTCTTCACTTGCCTCTGGAATCGAAGGCAAGTTAGATTTGAGATGTTGGATTTCTCCCAGCAATGACTCGATGTTAAGCTGCATGTCGTCGCCCTCAAGTTGAAGAGATTCTTTCATTTCAGTAACTTCCTTCAACTCTCTACTAATCTCTGTAACCCTTCTTTCCAGCATATCTTTCTTCCATTTTATTTCGACGTATCGCTCGGCTACAGCTTCGAAAATCGACTTGTCATCGTCGACTTGGATTTCATCGTTTCGCAAAATGTCTTTTACTCTCTTTGTCAAATCTTCCAAGACCTTAAGATCGTCCGCAGAAGTTTCAGAATCTTTTGTCAATCTATCGTCTATCGTGTTGTTGTTAGCCTCTGCAAATTGAAGCCTTGATTCGGCCGCGATTAGCTTGCTCTGTGCGTCGTTGTACTCTGCATAAAGCTGCTCGTAAGCATTTTGAAGAGTTTGATGCTTCTTTTGAATCTCTTCTTTTATTGATAATAATCTCTCTGAAATTATACATTGAAATAATTTAATGAATTCAAGAAGAATGACATTTACAGCAGAGAAATGATTATCTTAGAGATATTTGCTTCCAGAAAATTTATTTTATACCTATTGATTCAGAATGCTGTTGATCCAATTCTACGACGCTTGTATTAAGCGATGCATTTTCTTGTTCAAGTTGGTTAATCCTCCTCTGTAGTTCGATTTCTTTATTTGATTGATCCCCGTTCGATTTCTCTTCATTTTCATCCCCAGTTTTCAAAGATATAGCTTCGAACTGGCCGTCGTCAAATTGGATAGTCTTTTCATTACCATCAGACTTCTCTTTACACTGCCTCAATTTTTCTTTCTCATTTTCACTTTCCAGAGACTTAAGAGCTGCTCTTATTAGATCTTGCTGCTCCGTCGACCCCAGCTGAGATATTATCGTTCGAAAATCGTTCACCAGAACAGCTTCGTCTAATTGAAGACGTTTCATGTTTCTCTCTGCCTCACGATTCTGTAAAGATGTCCATTATCAAAGTAAGTATTTGTGAAAAAAGAAAAAAGACAAACTATTATATTTTTTTCTCCAAATGTAAAATACAAGAAAAATTTATTTTTCCAATATTTTCCATATTTTAAATCGAAATACTAAAATAATGTATTATTTTTTCGAATTGACATTTATACCTTTTCACCCATTTGAATAATGCGATTAATCATGTCTTGTTTCGCGCGTAGGAGCTCCGTTCTTTGATTACCATCGAGTACTTCTTCTTTCGACGTTTGCGCGTTCATCTGTGAATCATTAATTAGATGAATCAGAAGTTGTATTTTTTTTTTTTTTTAATTCCTTTCTTTTTCAAACTTTTATTATACGAATAGAAAGATATAGTCTCACCCGTTTAACGGTTTTCAACTCCGTTTCCAATTCCCGTATCTTTACGGTGGCCTGGGATAGTTGTTCCTGAAGGAGTCTCGTCTGATTATCCTTTTTCGTATCACGATTTTTGACCGTTGGAGGATCCCAGAAGAAAGCTGATCCTTCGTCATTCTGATTGTCTCGATTCTGAAAGAGATATGATAAAACGTATAACGTATAAGAATATAATATACCATATACCTGTATAATAAAGAAACGGGAAATAAAACTAATAAAACTACAAGGTAAAATTGGCAGTTAATTTTTTTGTCTTTTAACTCTACAGTTACGCACGTTTCCATATATTATATACTATCTTAAAAACATTTAACATAAGTGGCATGATTATATTATACCCATAATTAATCTCAAGATCTACTCTATTTGTGTCTGATAAATATACCAAATCGTTTCTAATCGCTAAAATATCGTATAATAATCGATGAAATGAATCTTTTGAAATTATATAAATAATCATTTTATACGATTTTCATAGATATCGTTCCTCGTGACTATCATCAAATTTCTTACAATCAAATCATACAATTTATAACTAGGGTATAACGGAAAAGATATCTCATCATCGACACAGCACATAGTCGTATGCCTAGATACGAGTGTACGAACGTATAGGTATAAACTGTTTATATTTCGCGTATTTTGCTATACCTAGAATTACGTACACCGAGTGAATATTCAAACTCTTTCGAGAGAGAAAAAGAGAGACTCTGAATCGCGGCCTATTTAATTACATATTACTAAGTACTTATACATTACATTACGTTAAATTATATAACGTAAGGTAAGGTAAGGTGATTTTCTTTCGTCACATATATATATATATATATATACCTACACGTATGTATACATAAATTACATATTATATACCTACGTAGATACTTAGAAGCGCTAAAACAGATTTAAGTGCAAGAATTATTTTTCTTTATTCCGTATCGTATATAGGTATATACGTATTATATATATATTTATGACAATATTAATTAGGATCTTCGAGGACAAAGTTGTTGCACCGGAGGGGTCACTCGAGGGGGAAAAAACTTCGTGCAGAATTAACTTATTACATAAGATCTCGTGTCGCGTACATAACTAAATTGTTGAACAATGCTTTCTACCTGTACTGCACGTGTAGTGAGTATGTAAAGTTATATATCTATGAACACGTATGCAATTACTGCGTCATGAAATGAGTAAGATTTTTTATATTTACATGTAACAAAGGTATATATAAGGGAAAGAAATTGTTGAATAAACAAATCATCGATTATTTGAATCTTCTTCTTTTCGTATACATAAATAAATAAATCTCGAATAACTCAGCAAGTTTCCTTGACTCGAATCGCATAAATATATATATACATAGGTATATATACTTATATACCGTGTAAGTCGATCCCTAAGGAAAGAGAGATAATTCTTATCCGGAGCTATCGCATCTGCAGGATCGTTTGGGAAAACGACGACATCGGTATATATGTATATCGTATAACACACGGAGCGATTCGAATGGTTATGCAAAGATACGTGTGCGCGAGTATAAGAAGCCAGGTTTCGAACGGACGTGTTCAAAAGACGAAACTAAATGGTCGCGCGGGTAAAGACTGATGAATATGAAAGGAGGTTTCCTTGGGTCAGGTCAAGGAATAATGCGTCGTTTGACTTGCATGACGGAGGAAGGAAAGAGGGCCTAGCCGCTTTTACAACGGGAACTTTGAGCTCAGATATAAGTATGAAATGGATGAAATGGATGAAATGGATGAAATGGATGAAATGGACGAAACAACGACGGCGAATGAAATAATAGTACGCGCCTGACTCTAGGCAACGTTCCATACGCCTATGTTCAAAGATTGCCTGAATATAAAAAAAAAAAAAAATAATTTCCAACGTGAATCCTTTGGTTTTTGGATTCTATATCAATTCGCATGTTCAATCGTCTTACTAGCTTTATACCTCCGGCCGCAGTCGGGTTTAGCTCGTATCGGTATCACGTATTCGAGTAAACGCGGTGCAATACTAAAATGGTAAAGTGTTGAAACAACGACGACGAGGTGCAAAAGTGAAGAAACTGAACATAAAAGAAGGAGAATATAAGGCAGGTGACCCGTAGTGCCAACTAAGCTTTAAGCTCGTTGATAGCGAACGTGGGAAAGGAAGTTCCTATCAATCTAGGCGGGTGCATATGTGCGCGATGGTCAGGTCATACTGATTATCCACGGAGGACCCCGACTTCCTCTTTTTCTTCTTCATTCGATACCGAATAATTATAGGTATATTCAACTAGCTTCCAACGTATTTTTATTTATTTATATTTTTTCTATTATAAATTTATTTTCAAACTTTAAACCCTCAATCCACATTACAGTACCAAAATACACACGCTGCAGCGTCTAGAAAGGTACAATACCGTATTATATTTGGAAGAATTTTTCACCCTAGAAAATAACGTCCCAATCATGTAGGTATAATACAGCGTCGTATATACACTATAATACAAACGTCATTTTATTGCCGGTTGTATGTTTACACAGGCCACGTCAAGATATCGAAGTAAGTATAATATAATATACCTATATGTGTATATGGTATATATAGGTATGTGGGTTTATATACCAGTTGGCTATGTTAGCTCAGTTTTACCACGCATACAAGAGACGAGAACGACACATATGCGGAGAGCCAGACAGCCGAAGCTAAAGGAGCTGAAGATCCTCACCTTAATACCTACGTAGTTGATACAATAAATTAATTTTATTATTTTTATACTATTTACTGTCTCCGTTAATTTTAATTTTATTTCGATTCTACATGGCTCGTTGATTGAATTTTTAGTTTTATTTACAATAAAAATACGAAATGAATTCTACACAATTGTATTGACGGTATTTGAATATTGCTTATCTATTTTTACCCGTTAATTTCCAACAAGGTACGTTATAACGTGTATGTACACCAATACATTATGTGGCGGTCGCGGTCGCGGACTCCGCGACGTGTAAAACCGACGCCAGAAAACGAGGCTGCAGCAGCAGCACCTAATAGGCGAGGAGAAGGCAGCAGCGATAAGGCAACCCTCTTACTCTTCGTTCTTACCTTTCGTACCTGTGCAGGTACGTCACTCCAGGTATCAGGAACAGCAAGAACGTTTTCTCGAAACACTATATGATGTTATACCTGCAGCGGATAGTGCTTTATACTTCGCTGTATATCCTGCGGCTTATCATTCTCATACGAATTTGAAAACAAATGAAAAACAGAGAGGGGTTCGAAATCTTTTGATTTAATTGGACAATTGATAATCGAGGAATGAAATATATGGATTATATTTCAGAGTTGGATAATCTATAGGTAAATCGGTCATCAACACTACTAGCCGCAGTTTCTTTCCCCCATATGAAATGTTTAATCGCTTATAGGGTTTACAGAACTCACGATGAGATAAGCCGAAGCTAGCGATTGGCGCGGATCTTTCTACCTACACATATACGTATACGTGTGCCATGTGTATACTCGAGTACGTGGTTTTCTTTTTTTCAGAGTTTTAAAGATCGTTGTATTAATTGAATACGATCGTGAAAAAATGAGATTATATACGCTCGCATACAGGTACATACGCTCAATCATTTATTAGTATATAAATGACTGAAAGGGAGAGTGAAAAAAAAAAACAAAAAAAAGAAAAATTACAGACTTGCGGTCAAGAATTGAACACGTCTACGTATAGCGCATATACATGTGCAATCTATTGGTCTTTCCTTCACATTCTCATATCACATATTTAACGTATGCAACGTGCGATGTTAAAAACCGCGGAGTTCACCCGCGCGTGCATCGTGCGTGTTTGCGAGCCTTGGGCATTTATGTAGGCAGTAAGGTAGTAGGGTATACGTAGATTTATCCATGTATGGTTACATATATGTATATGTATACGCGGTGGTGGTACATACATGCCAAGAGAGTGTTTAATAGTAATAATGGTATATAATAACGCGACACGACGCCCAGTGACGTAACTGGGGAACGCGATGCACATGCGGGGCTCGAGGTTTCATTATTTTTTTCTTTATTCCGAGTATATTTTCTAGTACTACTGTGCCTGCAGTTTTCTGCCAATAAACATTACATATTACGTGTATAGTCATATAAGTATAGGGGTACAGCTCTAGTACTCCTATACCTATATATAAATCGGTTTATTTTTTCAGCCATTTGTCAACGGAATGAAAAAAAAATTACAACACATTATTTTATTATAATAATTCTTCCATACTCGTATACCTTCATCTACCTATAGGTAAGAACGCGACGCGACTCGGCGCAGAGACGAGCGTCTAAAAGGTGATATTCGAAGGAGTCAGCGCGTTCCGTCAGATAAGCATAAGCATATAGTGCCTCGGACTCTGAGCCACATATTACGAATGAGTCAATCCACGGCTACAACGAGCTGGTTACGATAAGTTGAATAAGTTTTCGCACATGTAGGTATGTATCTAACACACGGGTAACCACCTCCGACTATTTGCGATATTACAATAGGTCTAATATCTATATATATAGTAGAATTTATCATCATTCGTTGTCATTGTACTGCTTTTTTTTTTCCTATCTTTTATTTTTTCGCGGTATAGAATGAGCGGTTTTTGTGTAAAAATAATAATAATAACAACAATAATAATAAAATAGACATCATTCTCTCATCCGCTAGAATATGGATGATTTTTTTTTTTTTTCATTTTTTTTTTCGCTCTTTGCAACCTTGCAACCTCGATTTGATATTACCTATGATGTATAACTGCTGAATGTTTGCTGATGCTGCTACTGCTGTTGCAAGTTACGTGTGTAGAGTACCATAGCTGCACGCACGTTTTACGCGGAATTTAGTTAAAACTTGTCGTTCTTGATCTTTGGACAAATTATTGCCGCGGTTTGTTATAGAACGATTATTAATATTAATATATCAATATACATATACGAGACTACTCTCTCTTTATATGTATACATATGATCCAATACAGCTGCGAGTGCATAGAATGGTAATAAAATACCTGTATCTGTGAAAGAAAAATGGAAATGGAACGAGGCGAAGTATATAACTAAATATATGTATAAGGAGAAGTAATTAAACACCTTGAATCGATAGAGAGAGAGAGCGAGCGAGCGAGAAAGAGAAAGAGAAAGAGAAAGAGAGAGAGAGAGAGAGATAAGGGATGCAATTAATTATTGAATTAATATATTTATGCGATAATTGTTGTTTTCACGTAATTATTAATAACGGAACCGCAGGTTATTTCCTCTTGATTATCAATATTCAAGCTCGTGTGTATATCGTTTTAATATGTGTCACATGTAGGTATATATACGTCGCGATATATTATAACATGCATGGAAGCTGAAGCTAGTTCTACTGTACATATACCTACCTACAAAGCTTATGGAAATTTGATGAATTTATGAATGGATTACTATATATATGTATATATATATATATCCATGCCGGCTTCATTATGCTTTGACCTGTTGAATTTTACGAACTGAATATATGGTCGCGATCGCGGCCCGCAGTCAGAAATTCTGGTTATACCAATATATGCCTATATGTATGTAATACTTTATGCGTATATATATATATAGGTATGTAGGCGAAAATAAGAATCGCAGAAAGGAAATAAAGCGAGTAATATAAAGAAATTTTTCTCTTTTACCGAATCTTTTTTTAATTTCTGTTATTTTTTTACGACTTTTATATATCAGATCGTGCTAATTATTTTTCTTATCATTTTTACACAGAAATTAATTGTAGTTCGGTTATCCGCTCATGCATAGAACGGCAATACTCAGAAACGTTCTACTGATGATTAGCATTTTAATTACACTCACTCAGAATGAAAAAGGAACATCTGTTTTCAAGACTTACCTATACTATACATCCTTGTTCTAATTATATAATATTTAGACTATAATTAATAAGCAGACAGCCAACATACCTTAAAATATTATTTCTCTCTACCAGTACGCGGAGATCCTATTTCCGGATGCGAATTCAACGATCATCAATATTGTCGTCGGATGGGGTATACGTATGAGGTGAAAAAAAAAAAAAAATTATAATAATAAAAAAATATACCTACGTCGTGAAAAAAGTAAAGAAAAAAAATAAAAAAAAAATAAAATAGAACAGAAAACTATACAGCGGAAGTAAATCTTTCACACTCGCGGCTAATTCTACAATAGTCAAGTCCGATGAATTGCATAATGTGATTCGTTAACGTTACGAGATAAAAAGAATGAAAAAATAAAAAATAAAAAAGACGCGGCGAGGTAAACCGCGCGACGCTTTAGACGCGACTGAGGTATCGTGAGTTTCTGTCGTAATGTCGCAGCACAGTAAACGACGACGACGCGGTTCCTGCAGGGTATACTATATATACAATATCCGTTCTCTTCGTCCATGCAGCGGGCCCGCACAAGCAACAATGACGAGAAGCCCGGACTTGCAGAGGTATACGAAGAAACTGAGGTCTCCTATGTTATACTGATGACTAGGTATATTAATACTAATACGGACAATATCTCAGTCGTTTCCATATATAAGTATTAAATTTTTTTTACGTCTGTATGTGTGCCTCGGTAGACGTTCTCTAACGTGCGAACGAAATAGGCATGCACTATCTTATCGAGATATTTGTCATTCTTTTTTTTCTTTTCTTTTTTTTTTTTCCACCGAACAGTGACTCCGCGATAATGATATACCTATACCCACCGCGGGCTCTCCGAAATTTAGTTTCTAAAGATTTTCAAATACAGCAAAGAAATGATTCGGAGAATTTGTATATGGGTGTAAAATATTTGTTCGAATTATCGATATGAAATTTTTTTTTTTTTTTTTCTTCTTCTTTCAACGAAAAGCAACTGTAATTATACCCTAGTTTGTTCAAAGAAAAAGATAACGAATTCTTTCCTTCTCTTTCTCTGTTTTATTTTATATTTTTTCCGTTTTGATGGATTAACGAGAATATTGTCAACGCCGTGAATACGATACAATCGAAATAGTCTCTTGGATCTGTAGCCTATCGTGCTCGTATAAAAGGCTGTTCGAATTACAATCAGGTTCGTTATTCAACGTTCAACCCATTTCAAGATGTGGTAGCCTGACCCCCGCTGCCCTCCGCTTTGCCGTGTCATTAGAATTTCCATTAATTTGCGTTGCTTATGTATGTAATACCTACGTGTATATATATATATATATATATATATATATATATATATAAGGTATATAGTATACGTTGCTACGTACGCGAGTGCGACGAAAAGATACGTATTGTGACAGCGACATTTTGTTTTTGTCTTTTCCCTATGTATATACCTACATATGCACCCAACGATGTATTTTATACAAATTTTACTTCATTTCAATTTCATTATATATTCTTCTTTCCTTTTCTCCTTACTTTATCGCCAGCTAGCCCCCATACACACATTCACATGCCTATATACCATACGTATGCCTATATGTATATAAAAAAAAAAAAAAACCATTCGACAAGTTTTCTACCTAAATACTGCGGGCGCAGGTGATACCACATATAGCATATAGAATAGAGAAAAAGCGGAATAATATAATTTCTTGGTTAATGATGATTTTTTTTTTCAAATTTTTATACTCTACTTACGTATTTCGGAGTCTAAATCTTCTCACTATCCGCGACGCAGCAGCACCAGCTATACGCACAAAGTATGTATAACGGTATACAGGGTCAGAGGTCGTAGGTGTTCTGAACACTTGCGATCCTAGACCTTTGATAGGCAGGGACAGGCTCAGCGCTCCCTAAAGCGGGCTGCATTTATAGCCAACGAATCTAAGGGGTAGTCATAGCCACTATCAAGACAATTTTTCAATACGTATATCCATGTACTGTTACCTATATTATATCGGCAGCCGCGTTTAACCCCCTTACCTGATCGCGGCTATCATAAAAGCCTATATATAACTACGTATATGTAATACCTTATCGCCCGTGCTATACGAGCGCGGGGAGCAAAGGTTTCGTGGTATAGAACAACGGGCATATCAACTATAAAGTCGCACAGCTGCAGTCCATTCTACCAAAATGCGAGAGACCGTCCGTCCGTCCGTCCGATCGATTCGATTTATTTTCAGATTTATTAAACTTTTTACTTTACTCTTTAGCTTTTATTCCACACGTGAGAGTCATAGGACTTCGAACCGCCATATAATTACGATGTTGTGTGTATATAGGTAAAGTATAAAGCAGGTGAATGTTTTCTCGAAAATTTACGTTGCTGCACCTCGCAATCTCTTTCATGATAACTTTAAACGGAAGTTTCAGATAAAAAAAAAAAAGTCGCTGAATTAACTTCCGCCTCCTGCTCTTGCGTATGGTGTTCATGCTCACGCAATAAGGGCCGTATCCTTTCCGTGGGCTTATAACGCTCTACGCAATTATACGCGTGGCGTAAAAATTAATGGGAAATACAGAAATTAGATTGAAAAAAAAAAAAAAAAAAATATGGGGAAAAAAAAGGAAATAAATAAAATTTGTTTAAAATGATGTTATTCAATATTGTTATTATTTTTATTATGGGTTTCAAGCTCCATATATATATATATAGGTACATGGGAAAGACGTAGAGAATGTCGTGGACCCGCCTTTGTTGGCCTAAGATACGAAACACGTATCTAACCGACTTTTAGTCGCGTTCCAGTCTAACACTCCCTTCGGTTATGGCAAACAACAAATTGATGTCAACCTAACTCTGGGTGGATTCCTTGTATGCTATAAGCGTAAAATTTTAGGCTTCAAGCGCTGTGGTCATTTCGTGAAAATTTCAAACATCAGAATTCTTCCTATTTTTTTTTTTTTTTTTTGTGGGGCCGGGTTACTGGTCCGAATTTTAAAAGTCCCAAACGGTAAAAATTCACAATTCGAACATTATCGAATCACACTTTTTAGAAAGAGTATTTCGTCGAGAGGCTATCTCGGCTGATTCAAAAAACTTTGAAACGAAGAACACGTCCGGATGTTCAAAATTCCGAAACTTAAAATTTGCGTATGCATTAATTCAGTGTTTAATAACTCGGGCTGTATTGATTGTATCGAATTCAATAAGGGTCCAAATTATTCGTCTTCAAATGTACTTTTTGGGGAAAAAGTTTAAAAATGCTATAAACTATTTGTGGCCCCGAAGTTATCGATTAAAGTAGACAAGTCTCGATTAAAATGAACTTTTTATCGTCTTCACATCCTGAGAAGACCAAAATTTTCCTGTTTTTTGGTTTTCGGGGTTTTTCGAGCTGTCTGCATTTCGATCAGGATGCAGAATGATTGAATACAAAGCGCAAATCGTCTGTATAAATATATCTACTCCGTAATTATATTCGAGTGAGTATATAAACGGGTGATGAACCCCAAGCCCGCATATTTTGTAGTAAACGAGCGAGTAAACGGGTGCGTGTTACCGTGTTGCACAGTTCGTTTCGTGTTTAACATTTAGCTTCAAGTTTATCAGCTGCCCGAGACCCCATGCCAGTATGCAGAAGCTCGAGGTCTACAGAAGGCCCGAATGTTAACCCGTACCTATGTATAGTACGTTTCATTTTTTGTTGAATAAAAAAAAAAAAAAAAAAAAAATTGTAGGTATATTTATTACGCAGAAATTATTGCAGTATGATTAATGAATTATTCTGATCAATTCAAGCAGCGTAATTTTCAATTTATATTTTATAGACGAATGTATATATATATATATATATATATTATATCGACGCGATATTATCGGATTAAACCTATACACATAGGTGTGATTACTTAACTCTGTGCTTCAGGTTGATAGGAAACGGTAGTTGACTCAAAGCGCGTTGAAGACCGTTACCAATTTCGTCTGATGCACTATATATGCTTTATGTGATATAAGCGAAGAGGAATGATTTTTTAAGCAGGATATTATTATTGTTTTTAGGTATAACTCACCGTTTCTGATTTCTGAGCGTCGAACTCCAGGACGGCCTTTTGTAGCTCGCTGTTCTGTCGACGTAGAAGAGAAATCTGCGGTGACAAAAAAATAACAGAAAAAGATTAGAAACTTATAGGAAAAAAAAAAACAAAAAAAAAAAAAAAAAGATATCTCGAAATGCTCTTTTTTTTAATCCCTTTATATTGAGGAAGAGAATTTTCGATGAATTTCTTCAAAATAAAAAAAAAAAATAACCTCTCGTGACCTATAATACTGGATAAATTTTTTTTCTATCCATATGCCTCTCTCGATCGTATAATGTGACTATTTGAGAAAAAAAATTGAATCATTGAATAGGAAAAGCCATTATCACCAGCACCGCGGTGTTATAAAATAATTTGGAAATTTTCGCATGATCTATCTAAGGTGTAGAGACTGTAGAGTACGTACAGAGTAGGGAAATATGATACATGAAATGTGTATGCGTGTAAGATAGTAGTAGAATAGAACAAAGAATAGGAATGGCACGTGTGCGGAAGGCTGAATCTAAAATAGTAGAAAAAGGTTAGAAGAAAAAAACAGAAAAAAGTAGAAAAAAAAAAGAAAACAAGGAGGAATAATATATTCCTGTCGTCGCCGACTTAAATATTGGTGTCCACAATCAGGAGGAAGTCCGGTGGAGGTGAAACGAGCGAAGTGCCATGCGGCGTGGAGGTAGGTATAAGGTAGGTATGCTTTTTGTTTGCCCTCGTTATCTCAGGTTTGTACTGTGATAAAAACTACCTCCCCCTTAAACCCAACTACCCAACTCTCACATAGACCCCCTTCACCCCACAAGGTGTACAAAGTAAAGGTGTGTGGGTACCACGAGGATATAGTTCCCTTTCCAAATGCGAGACTAGTTTTTAGTACGGGGATTTAGGAAACGTTAAACGTTCGGAGCCGGGTTGGAGCTCCAAATTTTTTAACTAACTTCCGAAAGGTAAAGATTTTTAATTTTAAAATGAGTTTTTTTTTTACAAATGCTCCGGCTCCTGACAAATGGGCTGAGATTTACGGATTTTTGGACTTTCGAAAACCTTTCGGAATTTCAATGTTCTGAACTTCGCCGTTTCTAAAAAAATTCGAAATCGTCGTCATCGTCAAACGGATTCGGAATTTTTGCCGCTCGAAAGTTTCAAAATTCTGGACTTTATAATGGACACATTTTCGCCGTGGGGATGAAGAAATGATCAGCTTTTTCTCTCCACTTCTTATTTTATGCAGGCCGAAAAATCGATCTTTCTAAATAATTTAGTTCACACCGATCGTTATTTTTTTTTACTTCCATTTTTCTGTGTGGATGTACTCATATGGGTACTTTTGCCCACAATCGGTGAAGAGTGCCTAGAACGATCTTTCTTCTTGTGCTCGCGCCCGCCGCCGCTCAGGCTTTAGATATAATAGTTTATTGATTGGCATTGACGGAGCACAAAGCTTGGGGTGGGATAAAATGGAAAGGGGTGACGAGATAGCGGCTGATAAATGAGCGCTTGTTTGCGTTACACTCAGTCACGGTTATTAGGGAAAAGGACATCTGTTAAAATATTTTCTAATCACTGAACCAACCCCATCCGCATCCCTTATCTAAGGGGTGAGTTAGACACATATGTTAAAAAACGAAAAAAAAAAAAAGAAAGAAGTTTTTACATAAAATTCAATATTTTAGTACAGAAAAAGCTTTTTCGGTTCAAAGTTCCCCATTTGCGAATACCTACATTAGCGTTTACGCAATTTAACTCAAACATCAAGTCGATCATTAAAAGTTTTCAAAATCGATCGAATATTACAGTCGAAAAAGAAAAAATGTTAATAAAAATTTTAATGAATTTTTGTGATAGTAAGAGAAAATTATCTTCTCTTTTTTTTCACTCAAAGGGGGAAAATTATATGTTTGTCATGACCATCGGTCGCCACTCGTTATCTTTTGGCTCCGAAAGAATAGGCGCGAGAATATATCAGATTACAAAATCAATATTTTAAAATAGATTTTCAACAACGTTTGAAAATTTTACTGTAAAGTATTTCACAGTATTTTTATAAAGTTTGCAAATTTAATCGCAAAACCGGAAATGTCGATTTTTAACTCTTACGTTGATCAAAGCGTATCAAAGTCATGATTTTTAAATTTGCCGTTTCAAAGTCTCGAAATTTCTTGTAGAAAAAAATAACGATAAATTTTCGGGTGAAGTTTTATTCACGATAATTTCCAGTGTCAAAAATGATACGAAATTTCTTACCTCCGCATCTTTTGAAACAAGTAGTTCCTGAAGTTGAACACATTTTTCGTTTGCATCGTTGAGTTCCTTCGTTCGTTCGTCTGAAAATAGAAAATAATATTGTAAAATAAATAAATTGTATTAAATAAAGGAAGAGGGAAAAATAATGGAAAAATTTTCGTAATTATAACAGTTTAAACGGTTCGAATTTTCCCGCCTAAATTATAAATGACGTACCACGATGTTTTCATCGGTTGGTAAGACAGAACGGTACTTTGACAGTAGACAATAAACTATAAATTTTCATTTATACGAAAGCGGCGTGTAGATGTGAATATTTTTTACAATTATTGCCTATTGTTTTACCTATCTCTTCGACGATTCCTTCGGACAGAACCTCCTTTGTAAAATTGGTTATTTGTCCCTTCAAATTTGAGAAGGTAGACAGACCATCGCCAAACCACGCCATTTTACACGTCGACAGTATAGTTAGCGGTATTTAGGGTATGAATTATCTCTCATTTCACGTAAAAAGTGTCTTCGTGTTAACAAGAAACCATAATTTTAACTATATTTCACTATCACGGTTACCTGACGTTATAACTAAAGGACAATAACACCGTGGCACTCTTTACCACCGCAGTTTATACACAACCTGCTGATCCCGCCAAGGCTGCCAATTACTTATAGTGAATAATAAACTCCCTAGATATCCTCTACACTAACGCAACATGGCGACTACTCAATGACGACCTATTTCAAATCTATGACGATTCGTTTTATTTTTTGGCAGAAAAAAAAAAAAAAAAAAAAAAAAACTGACCCATGATGCTTTCGGGACTTGTTATCTTCAGATTCTAGATAAATGAAATTATTCTTAATTCATACGTCGTATTATAGTATAGAGCTGGTTAACTTCCGTCTAACTATTTATTCTTAATTCGATCATATTTCGAGTAAATAGTTTTGGAATTATAATAATTAGATGAAATAATTTTTTATTACAAAATAAACGTTACCTTTATTGATACAAAAAATAACTTATGTATACTTTATTCGACAGTTTGAGCTTATTAACATCATTAGCTAACAGTATAATGAGCTGTGAGGATCTAATAACATATGTACACATGATAGGTGTAAATTTTAATATGAAAGAATAATGGTAATATTAAGGCGTAATCTCAGTCTTAGAATTCAATAATTAAATGGAAGTAATATGAAGAGAAGAACAATGAATGACAAGAATGACGATCTCAAGCAGCTGCAATGGTCTTCTCCTTTTCCTCATCAGCAGGCTGTAGGTCTTTTTCATTCGCTCTTTCGATCGGTTGTCCTGGTGCTTTGTTATCCTTTACAGCTGGTCTACCGGTCTGTTGAATCTCGACGATTCTCTCCTTGTTTTCGATAGCCATTTCCTGTTTCCTTGGAGCGGTGATCGACAGGATTCCATCAGACGATAAACTCGATCTAACTTGATCTACGTCGCACTGAGACGGCACGAGGTATTTTCGCAAAAACTGTCTCGACACCCATCCGTGATCGTCTTTCTTTTCCTCGTGTTTACCCTCGACGACGACGTTGTTGCCGAGAACTTTGACCGTTATTTCCTCAGGGGCGAAGTGCTGGACGTCTAACGTAACGTGGAATTTGTCTTTGTCGTTCTTTACCACTGAGGCACCGTGGGATTTGTGCTCTTGCATCTCATAGGGCTGAAATCTCCTCGCTAATTTTCTGAACGGTCTACATACGAGGAAATCAGAATTTCTCGACGAGTGGCTGTCGAATAGATCCTCAGGCCTCATGGTAACTCCGTAATGTCGGTCCAGGAGACTGCGAGGACGTTCGAGTTCGTCCCAGCAATCGGATAGCAGAATTGGCAGCAGAGACATTTTTCACAATTTTTTTATTCTTTCTATTATGTGTTTCGAGAATACGAAGATTACTTTTCTTTCGATTTTTATTCACAGATTCAAGCTCTTCGCTTTAAACAAGTTCAGATTCAAATGTGATGACGTTCCGGATCTCATATCGTATTTATATGCGCGAAGAGCAGCTGCTGCATGCGCGATGGTGGGGATGAACGGCCAGCGAAGTGGTGGGGCTGGTACAGAACTCGAATGATCGAGAATTTACCTGAAGCTAGTAGAATCTTCGAGTAGATTCGAGAATTTACATGAAGCTAATAGAGTATTCGAATTGATTCGAGAATATCATAAGATTTCAAGAATCAGGATGCATAATGCGATTATCATGATGGAGAAATTTATTTTTTCTGCAGTAGTTTAGGTCTTGCCGTAACGAAGCTGAATAAAAATCATTGGCGTTGATGTTACGGTGATTATATGAAATTTCTGGTAATTTACCTTGATTTTTAAAATATATATTTTTTTTTCTTGTAAATTGGTTTCGCAACTGTAAACCTAAGCTGAATTTGGCGAAAGTATCCCTCAATAATATAATCCCCAGCTGTAAGAAGGTTTCTTTTGAAAATATAGCAGCTGGTTGGTATTATGTGCAGGATATAAAGCAGTTTGAAGCGCACGAAAAGGAGCCTAGCTAGTCGACCGTTTGCAGAAGGATCTAGATACTGCAGGACTGAACTTGAATTTCACGAACTGAAATCATGCTCGAAATAATTCAATGCATTATATTGAAAAGCGAAAAGAACGTTTCATATACCCACGTATGAAATAAATAATACAATTCTAGAAATTACCAGAAAGTTAAATGAGCTTATAAAATGAATTTGATTCGGGGTAATTTAAAATTGAATTTCGGGAATTAATGATGAAACAAAAGTTCTGAATTTTCATTACTTTGATTAAAAATAAAAATCTCTTTTTTGGCAATGATGCAAAATTAGTCATTATGATTCGGCTGTATTTTATATCCCGACACATACGGTCGTAGATCGCGAATCAGTATTTTTTATTCAAATTCTGATCATGACTATAGAAAAAAAAAAAAAAAAAAAAAAAAAACGCTACGCATCTAGTACGAAGGGTCCAGGCTCTGCGTAGATGAGTACGTTCGAGCAAGTTCTAGTGTCTACGCATCGTGCCGAGAACCGGCCGGCAGTTTCGATGCATCTTGTGTTTCGCAGGCCAATACGCAGCGGAGACAGCTGACTCCCCACCCGAATTCAGCATCGGCGCAACGTGACGATCGCGTATAAATACGGCGCAGGAGCCGGCGACGATCAGAGCAGTTTTAACTGTCAGAGAGCGAAGCTGATCCTTAAGTCTCAAAATATACTCAAAGTAAATTTCCTCCAAACCATATCATCGACTGATTACGCAGTTCGTGCTAAAACGTTTGATTGATCAAGTGATTAACGCTAATCTTGAGAAAACTCGAAGATGTCTCTAATCCCAATGCTGTTTTCTAACTGGTGGGAAGATCTGGACGAGCCCCATAGCATCCTGGATCAACATTTCGGCCTGGGACTTCGCCCCGAGCAAATACCATCATCGAGTCATTGCCCATCTGGTTATCGCCATGGACGTAATTATTCACCAGCAGCTCTCTACTACAGACCATGGGGAGCTGTTTTACGCAGCGGAGACGGAGGCTCGTCCATTGTAAAAGCTGACAAAGATCAGTTCAAGGTAAACCTTGACGTGCAGCAGTTCAAACCTGAGGAAATCAACGTAAAGGTAGTCGACAAGTGTGTCATCGTCGAGGCTAAGCACGAGGAAAAACGAGACGAACACGGGTGGATCTCTCGCCAGTTTGAACGGCGATATTTGATCCCTGATCAGTGCAACATCGAGCAAGTCTCATCGAGCCTGTCTTCGGACGGTGTATTGACGATCACTGCACCGAGAAAAGAGCAGCCAAAGATCGAGGGTGAGAGACAGATCAAGATCCAACACACCGGTAAACCGGCTGTTAAGGAAGCTCCGAGCAAGGAAAAGGATGCTGGAAAAGCCGTCCAGGAACAGAAGAAGAAGAGCGATGCCAAATAATTGTGTAATTGATGAAATTCGACTGATTATTCATTGTATGTTTTCCTAGATATGAGATTTCGTATTTCCATTTTATAGCTGTAAGAGTTTGAAGAAAAAAACATTCACTACATTCACTTCATTATATTATTCTCTATATACCAAATATCGCAGAGTTTGAAACTATGCGTATGATAATTGATAACTATCACTAGAATATAGGAATTTACCTCGTTTCTTTCCTTTTGTAATAAATATATAACTATGAATGAATAAATAAATAATATGTAACTAGAAATTATTTCGCCTATTGTCTGAGTAATTATTTATTAACTTGTCCGAAACCACCTAATCCCGAATTTGACCGTTTATAATAGATAAGTATAATAGCTTGTAAGTTATCGGAAAAAAATCCCACTAGGCAGTATTGTTTTGAGTTTTTCTGTTGAACATTCGATAATAGATATCATAATATAGAAAGGATAATAACAAATGTCTATTTATTCGGCTTGACAGTTGACAAAAATCATATTTTCAAAATTTGAACCACTAAGATGTACGTTGCGTTGCTTACGGCTAGGCGCACCGGTTATTTTTTTCGTGTATTTATATTCAGCAGCAGATCAGACGAGACGTTGTGTCAAGTATTGCGGTTATATCACATATACAATCAACAATATTTAGGTACCTATACAATAATATGTTATCTAAACTATAGAATTTTTAGAGATTAGTCTAACGGTTATAATAACGAGATTATTCTACAACTTGGAATTTCTGCAACGAAGTATAATAATATAGGTATGCGTGTGTATACGTTATTTTCTCGAAAAGATGCATACAATGTGAAATCGTTATGCGTTGCACAGATTACTAGTTTGTTAGGTAATTTTCGATGCCAAATTCGCCGATTTCTCCACCAAATCACCAAATTCTAACGATTTTCAATCGTTATTCTATGTAATTTTTATTTTTTTCTTTACTTATTTTCATGTAACGATATAACATTTTTAATCTAATATTATGTAGGGTTTTTTCTGTAACAATCCAATCGGTTTATTGATTCTTGACGTTTTTTTTTTTTTCGTTTCTATACATTTGCTCTAGAAAATGCTAGAATTTTTTCAAACACATCGTCTACTTAAACGCCCACTCTACTGTCCACGCAGTGCGTTTATCACAAAGGCACGACGGTGTGGGGGACGTCGGTCGATGCCGAACTCTCTGGACGCACTATACGACGCATCTCGTAATCGAAGCATCGCGAAGGTGCTGGAACCGTGCAGTTGTACGCACCGACAGGCGTCTAGATACGAGATAATATTGTCCAAGTATAGGAGAAAAATCGTAAAAATATTCGATTTAATATGTAAAAAAATTCAGACTTTAAATTATACCGATACCTATGATAGCAAAAATTTTCAAAGTACGAGGAAAAATTCTCGAATTCGAAATCCAAAGTCAGGATAATCGATTTTTTAACATTTTCTAGAATATTTTCAAACGTTGGAAACACTTGGGATTATTATTTTGTTAGACGAAAAATCTAGAAGAGCGTAGAATAATCGATATTACGTTATAGTTAGCCAATGCACGAAGTTTCTCGATAAAAAAAATTGAAAAAAAGAAAATGATATTGTAATGATTAACGTTGAAGAAAAATCTATAATAAAAATCGGGAAAATTGAAAATTGTAGTAGATGACGAACTACCAGGCAACCAAATAAACGCATTGAAAGCTCTAGAACCTCTCGCATCGTTCTTTGAAGCGATCGATATCACAGGGTATTCTGATCAGAGAAAAGATCGCGAAGTTTCTCGATAAAAAAATATCATATTCAATGAAATAATTAACAGTTAAGAAAAATCTGGAAGGAAAATTGCGAAAATTGAAGAAGCTTTTCTGCTAGGCGACCAATACAAATAAACACATTGAAAGTTCCAGAACCTCTCGCATATTCGAGACTGTTCTATAATAAGATCAAACTTCGCATACAGGCCAGCGATAATTATTATTATTCGGCGAAGCTTATGGGTCAAAAAGCGTATGTGGAAAGCTTCCCAAATTCCCGATCGTGAAATATTTCGTTAAAAATATTGCATGAAATTGTATATCTCAATGAAAACTCCAATATAGCCAAAGAGTCTACGCTGTACGAGGGCTTTCTAGAATCTTCATCCCCACCACTGAGCATACACGTGCTGCGCAACTCGCTGCGATAAATACCGGCCGGTCTGAACGTCAGGCAACAGTTTGACAGAAGCAACCGCAAGATTCAAATCTGAAACGCGAACAAGCATCAAGCTAGTCTTTCTTAAAACAGAAAAAATAAAATAAAATAAAATAAGAGAAGAGAATCGAGTGAGAAGTTTATTTCTGATTATCGAAAAGTTCTATACATCAATCGAAAGCCATGTCTCTGATCCCAATGCTATTCTCCGACTGGTGGGAAGATCTGGAGCGACCTCACAGCCTCATGGACCAACATTTTGGCGTTGCACTACGCCCCGAACAGCTAGCATCTGCGAATTATCTCCTACCCGCGATCTACGGTCTTGCTAATTCTCCGACGCGATCTAACGCACGACTGATACCGTCATCTTACTACAGACCATGGGGTGACCTTCTGCGTAACGGAGACGGAGGCTCGTCCGTCGTAAAATCTGACAAAGATCAGTTCAAGGTAAACCTTGATGTGCAGCAGTTCAAACCTGAGGAAATCAACGTAAAGGTAGTCGACAAGTGTGTCATCGTCGAGGCTAAGCACGAGGAAAAACGCGACGAACACGGGTGGATCTCTCGTCAGTTTGAACGGCGATATTTGATCCCCGATCAGTGCAACATCGAGGAAGTCTCATCTAGCCTGTCTTCGGACGGAGTATTGACTATCACTGTACCGAGAA
The DNA here is from genome assembly GCA_963978835.1 of Tenthredo scrophulariae. Taxonomy (NCBI): domain Eukaryota; kingdom Metazoa; phylum Arthropoda; class Insecta; order Hymenoptera; family Tenthredinidae; genus Tenthredo; species Tenthredo scrophulariae. Next base: position 792,265 of record OZ022228.1, read on the forward strand.
AGGATCAGCCAAAGATCGAGGGCGAGAGGAAGATCAGAATCCAGCACACCGGACAACCGGCTGTCAAGGACGCTCCCAGAAAGGATTCGCAGGGACAGAAGGAACAGACTAAGGAACAGAACGCCGTCGAGAAGTAATTTTCGATGATAGATGTTAATCACCTCGTCATATTACCATGTTCCTATAGCGATATTGTTTATCGATGTGTACTCATATACCTGTATATGCTATATTTACGCTCTGATACATATTGATTTATCCTTTATACTTCTTTCAACTTATATTATCGCGGTACTGACACGATGTTTAACAAGTCTGACTATTGTATAATCAAACTATATTAAGATTCATAGGTTCTTAAGTTTACTATTATTCAAAATGGTCAGTAGTTATCACAACTCCTAATTTTTTTGGTTTTGTTTTTTGTTTTTGTATCTTTTCATACGTAATTCACAATAAAATTTGTCTTTAGACTTATAGATATGTGTGTTTTGATACTTATATATACTTATAGACACTTCCTTCCCTACTCTGTCCTTAATTAATAAATACCTTAATTTCCCTCTATTATTCATTATCCCCTAGGCTTTTACACAGAGATAGATTTTTGCTCAATTTTTGATCGTCTATATAGCGTAATATTCTCCGATCTATCTAATATGCATACCTAATACACTCAAGTATCTTGTAAAATCTCTTAGGGGAATTGGGGCGTGCCTTCGTCTACTATATGCATATCTAAATATTTAAATCACTTTTGAACGTAATGTGACCTACAATCTACGTAACTTAGAGTCGATTCGTAATTCGTATCGATATCCGGTATATTTAAATATCGGTTCCAACGACCCGTGCGCTGATCTTATATATTTCTATTAATTGATTATCATAATATATACGAGTCTATATAGCGTAGATTAATTTATTATTAATTGATAAAACTTAGTAGAGAAGTTGAAGATCGAGGGAGTAACGATAGCTTTATCGATCTTTTGGGAAAAAAAATTCATCCCTACTTAGGAATAAATAATCCCTACATAGAATTTATACGATTAGAAATTTGTGAGATTTTTATACAATTCAGGTACTGACGACATTTTTTAAAGAACTAAAGTGATTCGGCACTTTCGAGCTCCGACGCGATGTAATGAGAAAGTTGGCGCGTGCGTTTAATTGTGATTGTTACTGGAAAGAACTGTTATTACGTTCTTGTATAATATGACGGCGGTTCAAGTTATTATACTGGATTTAAATGAGGTACACTCAGTTTGTCGAGTAGTAAAATTTATTCGAAATAAAGTTGACGAGTAATTTTCTTTATTTTTTTAAATCATTCATTTGCAATTCCTTTGGTAATTTTCTGAAGAATCTCGGTTTCAAAAACTATAAAATTCGAACCTGAATGATATGATTAAGAATCCGCAACCATATTTACGATTCCTTGAAATTCTAAAGCTATTACGGTATCATTCGCAACTACATTACGCGATTGCGGTACTTCTGCCTCCTTAAGTATAAAGAATTAGAACAACATATCCGTACACACGTAGGCCTGTACGTAAACCACAGTATATGAATGAAGCAAGAAAAAATTCACAAATAATTAAAAGGAGAGAAGAATGATATCAAGACCCGGACATAAAAGCTCTTAACGCAATAATCTCCACATAGTATACCGAGTTGACCAACATATAGATAATTCACACCTTCGTCTTAAATTTCTCTTCTCTTCAAAAGACGTCGCGTAATCATACACCGCATCTACAAAAAAAAAAAAAATAAGAAAATACCCAAAACGAGACGAAACGAAAAAGTGGAAAACTAAAAAATTGATATTACGATCGTTACCATAGTTACTTAAATTATGCATAAGCGACGAACAAAGGGCGAGTTGAAAATAATGAACTTTCGATGTGTAGGTATGATACTTGCGACTTGAGCGAGGACTTTTATGAATGCTGCATGTGCGCGGGAATGAAAGATCTCAGATTTCTAGGTAAATATAATATTTATTGTCTAGGAGTGGGTCTCGCGATTAGTGGCACGGGCTAATGATAACACGGTCGACTAAGAAGGAATAGGAAGGAATATAGTAGTCGAGCGGGCATCGCGCAGAGGAGACAGGGTTGGATACGCACGCATGGGTTTGCTGCGCCAGGCTTTGGGGTCCGAGCCCGAGTCGCTCGCTTTTACAAACACAGTCCGTAACCAACTGCAGTCAACTTTATACGCGACGTTCGACTCGCGTATCGGGTCACTCCACGGACTTGTTTCTCCAGTTTCGTGACGTCGTTTCGGAGATATTTAATAAAATTGAAAAAAAAAAAAGGAAGAAAAATGTTCACAACATAATCCAACAGCGCAAATAAAGTGCGAGACTATATAATATGTAAAAAAAAAAAAAAAAAACGCAAGTGAATATAAATAAATCGTGATATTTTTATATTCCATACGGATGATAAATAATAAAAAAAATTGACTAAAATTTGAATCCAGTAAGAAATTTCGGACCGTAATATTGATCTGGTTATAACACACGCGCCAGGACATATGGCGAAGTAGAATTACATCGCGGTTATACTACACAAATGTACGCAACAGGTGTTTTTGTCGGAAGTACGCGCCACTCTTTGGCTAAATGAAAGGCTAAAATAATCGCGTGCGCCGCGTAAATTAGCGTCCTTTTCTGTTCGCCGAAAAAAAACGGGACATAATGTTTGTATCTATATAATAAGAATTTGAGAAATAAATATCGACACGAATTTTTTTTCTTTTCCCCCAACGAGTATACATATTATATATAAAAAATGAATATTGCAACCGGCAGTAGAGGTCTGATGATTCTAATCCTTACAACGAATTATATGGCGATAGAAATTTTCGGTCTTGAACAAAGATTCGAGGAGACACCAGCCCTTTATCAGGAAGTATCGTCCGGAGATGACGTACGGTTAAGATGCAGGGTTAAAGACAAAAGAGGACAGTGCATATGGCAGAAGGACCGGAAACCAGTCGGCATTCATCCGGACAAATATGAATGGGCTGGTAATCGAGAGGGGGACTGTTCCCTTCTCGTAAGGAGGGCCTCCCTAGACTTTGACGATGGTTTGTGGGAGTGCCAGGTCACCCCTGGCGACTTTGCGCGTCAGGATGCACTCACCTCACTTCCAGCACGCCTTCTAGTCAGAGGTAGGTCATTCAAATTCAAATTAGGATTAGAATGTTTCATTATATTCCTACAGCCTTATATACGGGGTCAGGAATTGAAACGATTTGAAAGGATTTGGAATAAATAATTCGATCAAACAGTAGGAAAGCAATGAAAGAAAAATTCTTCGATTGCAGTTAACCCAAGAAAACCACGACTCGAAGTCGAAGGCGCGCTTCCAAATTCCGTTCTAACGCTGAGGGAGGGTCAAGAGGCGACTTTGTCCTGCGTATCGAGATACGGAAATCCGCCGGCGTTGATTAAATGGTATGAAAAAAAAAAAACAAAGCCAATTTTTCTTTTTCGTTACCGTAAAAATCAAAAACTTATTTAAGCGTTTTTTAATGTCCACGAATCGAAATCCAATATGGATATACAATTGTAAATTGTCTCTTCTGTTTTTCGTATATTCTGCAGGTTTATAGGAGGAAACGAAGTGGCACCTCTGAGGGAGCAGACAAACGCGACAGAAGTGGACAGTCCGCGAACCTGGGCGGCCCACAGTCTTCTTCGAATCAGAGGAGAAAAGGAAAACCACGGATTGCACGTTAGATGTTTGAGCATTCATCCAGCGGCCGCTCTGCCCGCGATCGCAGAGTCGAAACTTGATGTACATTGTACGTTCTAATGTCACACATCATGTTCATATACCTAATAAAGTTACTTATATGAATATCGTAAAATCTGGATGTACGAAGCTATTGTACAATGTTTGGTTTTTTTTTCTCATTCAATTGCCGATTTTAGACGCACCGGAAGTCAAGCTAGAGACAATTCCGAGCGCTCTAGCTGCCGCCTTGGAAGACTCCGAGAGTTTCCTAAGCCTGAAATGTGTCGTCGACGCAAACCCACCAGCTGTCGTAAAGTGGTATAAAAACTCCGAGCCGTTGGTAGCATTTGAGGAGGGTGGAGTTTCCCTGAGGGAAAATCTAACCAATTCTAGTTTCCCGGGACTAATTGGTTCGGAATTACGCTTCGAACCCGTTAAACGTACCGACGAGGGTCTCTACGCTTGCATGGCGTCAAACAACATCGGCGAAAGTTCTCCGGCTCATTATCGCTTCGATGTCAAATGTGAGTATACTTATGAACACGTTTGAAAAAAACGAAAGAAAAAAGAAATTCGATTCCCTATAATCTTCGATATTATTCCAAACTATTAAATTTTTGTCCTCACGCAGACGGTCCGAGAGTCGAATCTATAACCGAGCGCGTATCTCCCAAGGTCGAAGAAGCTGTAGTCGCGCTTTTAGGATCAACCTTAGACACTTTTGAATGTGGAATATTCGACGCTAATCCACCGGCTAAATACAGATGGGTACATCTACGCGGAGGAACAAATACCGAGATGATATCAAACCCGAAGGGTGGTAGTGACGGGCGTAGATTACGTTTGGAAAACGTACAATGGTCCGATGAGGGAGAGTACAGATGCGTTGCCTATAACGTGATAAACGGAGTACGCCGAGAAGCGGCTAGCGATGCTCGCTACGTTTTACACGTTACTGGACCCCCGGAAATACAAACTGGACCATCTTCTCCTGGCGATCTTTCGGACAGTGGAGAATTTCGGTCTACTGGATGGGTGGGGGAACCCGTTCATAGACTTAGGTCAAGATTTTGCTCAAGACCTCCGCCTCGGCTCGTCGCCTGGCAGTGGGGAAGCTCTCATATCAGAGCAGGTGAGTGAATGAAGAAAAACTTAGTAATTTGATGATTTTAGTTTCAATTATTTACCGATTATCATTTTTTCCCTCATAATTATATCACAGGAGAGAGTATCCCCCCTAAATACGAGGCGCTACCATTAGAGCCAATAATCGAGAATAAAATGGTTTCGAATTGTTACTGGGCAAAACTGGAGATAAAAGATTTGCAGAAGGAAGACGCCCGGGTTTATACGCTTTTAGTTGAAAGTGAGAAGGGCAGGGATTCGACAAACGTTCGTTTGCTAGTCCGGGACCCGACCGAGATGCGATTAATAGCAGCAGCCGCGGCGGTCGGGACTCTGTTTCTCCTAGGTCTATTTGCCATCGGTCTTTACGCAGCACTGAAGTCTAAACGGTCGGCAAATTACAGCCAAGAAGTAGAGGAGGGAAGCATTGCAGCGGACGCTTTCTACAGCCCGACGTCTACCGTCGATAGGCAAATAATAAATCACGATAATAATTCAGACATTGAAACTAACCAGAGTTTACAGATCACCAAATCTTTTACTCGGAATAAAAGCCAAACTAACGAAAGTCCCTTGGCTGTTTTATACGGCTATGATCATCTATCTAAACAAGCTTCGATTACTAGATCACCGATGAGCCCGGAGGCTCTTAAAGTCAGGAGAGCTCCGGTCGTTTTACAAGCCCCTACGATAGTCTAGTTATTTATATTCATCTCATATAATTTGATTAAAGATAATCTTTGATATAAGACGTAGTACTAAATAATTGTTATATTATCTCGATATAATATATTATTTTTTTAGAACCAATTTTAACATTTAAAGAGTCTGATAATAACCGTTATTCTGTTATAATACCCATTGCTATAATTGTTGCATTATAATTTAACTTTATCTATATACTTTTAATCTGACATAATATTATGATAACTTATACATATATTTATAACGATTTAATTATTTTTTAACTATTTATTTGTTTTTCATTGTTGTAATTTATTTTAACAAAAAAGAAGGAAAATAAACAGTAATACTCAATTGCGATAATAATTGTTGTTAGACAATAAAAAAAAGTAGATATATGTCTCTGTACTAACAACATCTGCTCAACTTCTGCGCTTCTACAGTAGCCCCGTATTCTATGGCGAAACGTAGAATTGTAGCACGGTTCCGACTGTTCGATTCATTATCATTCATGATTCAACGCGTGGAGACAGGTGTCTCTGTTTAAAGTTCCATGTCAGACTGTCTGCCTGTCAAAGGTTATTAGATGGGTATCGATGTTTGGTTTAATTTCTGAGCGTTTATGATAGCATTTAAAATCACATAAGAGTTGAGTAATCGTCGACATAAAACACACTGAGCGTGTTAATCTATATTAGTGTCTAGAGTTTAGTTAAAACGGCGAGAGTGAACGATGACGTACATGAAATCATGGGAAGAATTCGAGAAGGTTGCTGAAAGATTATATCTTCAAGATCCAATAAAGGTTTGATTAAATATATATTTATCAACGTTTATATTTTCCCGCATTTAATTAGATCAATTAAACTCCGCAGACTGCGGAATTATAACGATAGATTCAACCCGTTCATAACCTAAGAATCCTAACCTATAAATCGTCTCCGAATTTTTAACCAGCTGTCTAATACCGGCGCGTAAGATTAGATTTAAAGTTATAAAAATGTCTTCAGATCAATCAGACGCAGCTTACCCTCCGATATTTCGCGGTTAAACAGAGAAACGCGATTTTCAATTCATCAGAAGTTTCGTCTGTATAATTTAATCACCGTTCTTTTATTTTTTTTTATTCCTAATTCCAGGCACGCTACACAATGAAATATTGCCACAATAAAGGTACCCTGTGCCTGAAACTTACGGACAATCGTACGGTGGGTTAAAAATAATGAAACTATCATTTTTCTAAGTGGAATAGAATTTTTATTTTATTTTTTTGTGATCTTCCAGCCGTTTGTGGTCGGAAAATAAATAGAATACTGTTTGAATTACACCGCTGTTATTATGCTTCCAGTGTTTGCAGTACAAAACAGAGATAGCGCAAGATCTGAAAAAGATGGAGAAGTTCATTGGGAACCTAATGCGACACATGGCATCTAAGGATAACTGATATTTAATTAAATAGGAATATATTTTTTAAATAAAAACATGTTCACAGCAAGGATTTTTAAAGGAGTTTTATTCTTTGAGTATGAATCAATCGATCTGTATCTATACATATATTTATTTTTATTTTTCTTTCATTTTCTATTCTTCCTTCATTTGATTTGGGTAGAAACCGAAAGCAAGAAAAAATAAAATAAAATCGGTCATTTCTACTTTCGTGTTTCTTGCTTTCTTAAATATGTATACAATATGTGCATTGAATATTATATTCGTCCTTTTTATTTGAACTTATAGCTCGGTGCTCATTTCGGTCTGCTCTTGTGTCGGCGAGTCAGAGTTCTGTAAGAATAGAGAAACAATGATCAATCCTCGAGTTATAATATGGTCTAAATCATTCAGGAAACAAACTCTAGAATTGGAGAGTTCTTACATTCAAAGAAAGATGTAAAAAGGAAAAGAAAAGCGGAGAGAAAAGAGGAAGAAACTTACGATATAATGGGCTGAAGAACCGCATCCAAAGTTGCATCAGCAGGAGGGTAGATTTCTTGATTTGAAGACAGATCATAGCGTCCCTCTCCCCCCAATTTCTTTTGTTGCTATACCAAAGAAAACTATTTTTTACTAAACTACCACAGAGAAATATACCAATTACTATAGTAGACTAGAAGTTGAATGACTATTATATTCAGGATTATATGTATATTCAAATACGTAGCATGCCAATTACAGGATTAGTTTTTATTTCTCCTTGATATTCGTGAATATTGTGTTCCATTGCTTATTCAAATTTCATTCAAATTTCATTCAACACACACAGCATAAATACAAATGCTGTAATTTTAAATTATCTAAAGATTAGAGACCTCTCGACCCACATATCAGCAGTCGACGGAAGACTGCAGAATCTATGCAAGACTGAGAGTATTGGTGAAGAATCACTGTGTTCAAATTGAAACACGCAATTCTTATGAGTGCAAAAAGTACTGCAACTGGCTATATTATGGAATGCAAAATATGCAATAAACCAAAATATATTTTTCGTTCTCCTTTCGTATATACACTATAATATAGTTATTCATTAATTTAAACTCGATCAACACGCAGCTATAAAATGAAATTCACAGTTTTCTAAACTTCTGAAGGAATACGAATCGGAAGGAAAGAAAACAGAAAATAGGGACAAATGGGAGAGAAAGAAAGTATCAATAAATACGTACAGCTCTGGTGAGTCTGGTGCTGCCTGCGGAGCTTGAACAGCAACTTGAAAAGTCTTGAGGAGTGCTTTCGCCTAGTCCGCTGTCGATATTATTGCCTATTAATATCCTGCCGTTACGACGATAATCAAATTCCTTCCTTGTATTATACTCGTTTCTAGCGGAGAAATGTTTTGAATCAATTCGAGCGGCAGACCTCGAAGAAGCTAAGTTATAACTTCCGTCGCGACAATGATGAGCGGTCCTTCTCTCTCTCTCTCTTACTCCAACCGACCCGAAGTTCGTTCTGAAAGTGAATCGTTGACAATCTAGGCCTGCAGGGTCTTCGGAGGTAACATTTAGGTGTAATCACATAAAACATACAACATTCTTTCGCTTCGGCTAGTCAGATATCCGGATAGGCAAAAGCTGTGCCTGTAGCCAGGTTTGCATGTATGTATGTATGTATGTATGTAATAATAATAAATAAACAGGTGCGTCAAGCTGTTAATCAGTGATTTATTAACGGACTCATGCTTCGAATAAATAGGGGGCATGCTTAGACAACAATGTATACATGCTTGAAATAAATAAAAATCAAAAAAGACATGCAAATATTAAAATAAAACAAAACGAGATTAAGTAGTCTACACAAAGTTTAAACTTTAAACAATGACTACAGATCCCGTCTCGTCCTCAAGAGGGGTGCCGTGGAGGACGCAGCTTGTCTTGAGATCATCGTACCTAGGGAGGGCCGTTGATTCGAGATCCTCAGATCGAGATATCACTGGAATTTGTGAAGATTGAACAATCGACTGCGACTGAACAATAGTGTAAGGGATCTCTCGCCTCTGCTGTTCGCTCATTCCTGTCGTATCGATTAAACCAAACTCCAAATGCCTGGAAATAATTCAACTTGTCTTGTTTAGCTGTTCGAAAAAATTATTCCCAAGCTTTATGATTTTTTCTTACTTTCTAAGCTCGTCGGGTAAATGCTGCTTGTGTGAAGACGATGGACTTCTGTGCCTACTTCTATGCCTTCTACGCGGTTCCGTGTGACTTACAACCTGGTAATAGCAAAAATACAATTTCAGATAGTCTTGTCTGCCCGTGATACGTTCTATACCAATTTTTGGAGGAAATAACGTCTGCTTACCACAGCTCTTTGAACACCCTCTCCTTTTCTCCTCTGCGCTTCTCTCCATTGAGGCTCAGAGTCGACCAGTTCATGTCTACAGATTGATAATATAAATTAATTAAAGTATTTCTAATTGGTGATTACGGATTATTCAAGTAGAAATTAGAAGCTACCTCGAATTGCGAGAGCTTCGATGCTTCCGACGATGTTTTCGGTGACCAGATCGAGAATCAGAGCCTCTAGAAAGCTCTGATTCACAATCTGAATGTCTGCTGTGTCTTCGATGACTATGACTGTGACTATGACTTCTTCGTCTATGACCACCTCGACTATGACTGTCCCCTGAACTCTGGCTCTCCACAGAGCTGCTCCTTCGCTGGAGTCTGCTCAAGAGCTGCATAGTATATAAACGAGAATTGAAATAATTTGGAAGAAAGTAAAAGGGAAAGGCACTCGAGGGAATTCGGTTTATTAAATCACATTTTGAATAAAATGCTTTCGTGTCTTCTGAAAATTTTGAAAAAGCAACTCACAGCGGGCGCAGTTCCTGCCGATCGTACAGAGCGAGGACTAGATGATGTGTAGAGTCCTCTGGGTTGGCTCTGTGTCCATGGAGCGCTTCTGGTGCTCCTGGTGCTTCTAGGACTAGTGTTATTTTGTTGTGCGGTATTATTCAGGTTCGAGCTAGAAATACTGGATACTGGAACAGGGTGAGAAACTGGATTCACCGTAGGCGGGACCTCGACAAATGGTCCAGCCATTTCCTGTCCTTCAACAACTCGCCTTTGAGCCCGTCTACTAGGCGCCCTTTGAAAAGCAGGAGCAGGGTTTCTGATCCTTATAGCACCATGCTTTTCTGAGCCTGAAGACGGCGGGCTGTATTGTCGAAAACGAGAATACGGACTGAGGGGAGGCGGCCCTGTTGCCATAAGACGAAAAAATGCCTGATGCTCCAGGCAGCACTTCCAAAGATGACGACAGGCTCCTCGAGAAGGAGTTTCAAAACCGTGCGTTCTCTCCTCAGAATTCTTCTCGCTTACTCTCAGCATGAAGTACCTGCCCTATGTGCCATTATTTTAATCACGATACTTACATTGTTATAGGTATACATAAAAAGGTTCACATGTAGATTACTCAGGTAGATAATGTTTATGGCTAATAAAATGGTAAAAATCTGGATGAAAAAATTAAAATAGGTCATCAAAGTACATGAAATTTTATAAATTCTCAGGATTTAGAGATCTGAGAGACTGAAATACAGATTTATATCCTAATTACTCGGCATCCCATACCTTGTAGTAGATTTTGTTGATACGAGGCCAGTAATAGTTTCCGACTTTGTTTTTGTTTCTTAAAACAATTATCCCGCTCGGGGTGAGACCGAGAAAATAATCGACGTTGTCTTCACCCTGGTATAAGAAAAAATAATATAAATTAATGAGATATACCATCTTGGGCTGTAAGGTAAGTCAAGAATTTCAAACTGAAAGAATATAACACCGATTACTGTGGAGATAAAACCCCACAGCCTCGTAAATAGTTTTTTGTCAATTCCTGAGCCTGCTCTTGCATCTTTGCAGTTTAAATACAGGAGGAGAAGTCCATGTATACCTACCAGGACCGGATGAAGATCAACTCCGTACATTTCGAGCCACTTGACCTTGTCAAGGTAGTTGAGCTCTGCAGCCGAAGGAAGTTGTCCTCTGTAAGAAATTGCATATTTTAATTTAATATAAAATTGATTTGGTGAATACTTCTTTAAACTATATATACATATGTAACAATCTGAGATTATAATGAATGTGAGAAATTCCCCCTTTTATTTCTATATATTCATTATTCATTATAAATTTTATTCATGAACGTCAACAGATATTATTCTGAAACATACTTGAATAATTTGAAAAAAAAAAAAAGAAAAGTAAAAAGAAAATGAAACAAAAAGTGTTGTATATAATACTAAATAAATATGAGACTCAATGAGAAAAACGAAATATACATATATTCAAATCTGGAGATACTCATTTGTATAAATAGCTGTATTAAAAGCAACATTTTTTCTCTCTCTCTCTCTCTCTCTCTATATTACAGTCCTCGTGGTTCAGCTTCTTTTTTTTTTTTTTTCCCAAACTTACACTAGACTTTTGTGAAGTTCAGCGATCCTTGATTCAAGTTCTGTAGTTTGGTTTGCTAAGAATCGAAATTCCGTCACGTATCCCGTCGAGTGTCTTCTCATATCGTAGTCTCCGAGTTCAGCTGAATATGACAAATAACAAAAAGAGAATAATGACGTATACATTTATTGATTTTGTAAAAAATTTTGCTGAAAAAAAAAAGAAAAAAAAATTCTGCGTCACGTGTTCCCGTTTATATTGAGAGCTAAAATTTTAGGGGAATTTGTTTTTCTCTATTTCGAACCGATTGAGAGGTGGATCTTGGAAAATTTTTAAAATCACCGTTCTAAGGACCACTTTGATACACATGTATGGGTAGGCATACACGTATTTGTATTAATAAATGCACGCCCATATCCTGCAATTTCTGAACCAGTTGTCGATATCTATATTATTCCTATTTTTATCTTTTTCTACGTTCTTTAGTTTGTCTCTTATTTTCATAATTCTTTTTCTTATCTTTCCGCGTCTATCCGCGCTCATCACATGTTCTATAATATGTACCCAACCGGGTTTTATATCTTGTCCACGTTAACGGACCGGTTAATTTCTACGGTCACGCATTCAAACGAGATATAATAAAGCTAAAATTTATTCTATCCGTATAATATAGGTACTATCTATAATCTATATAGATATTTGAACGTATTGAATAAATATATTAATTAAGAAAACGCGATATCTTCCGGGTATACAGCTGTATATGATATAATATGAAATAGATATACTATTTCATTTGAGTTATATACTAAAATAATGATAATAATATAGTAAGCTAATAAAATCTGAATATAATTAAAAGGGTGATCACCACTTACATTGTACAACGTAAGCTCCAAGCTCAGCGGCTAAATCGAAAGAAACCGGAAGTCTACCTTGCAGGATATCCTGTTTCACTTGAAGAAAGAATTGATACCTGAAACGGAATGGAATTCGATCGATTTCGGTATGTCGTTATATCTCATAATCTTAGTGTTACACAAAGGTTACGCGATAAAATATCTTTCGATAAAATGCATAACGAGTATAGGTATACATATATATGTATATGTGTTATTTCATTCTTTCCTATAAATATCAATAATTAAAGTGTCTATAAGTTTCGAAACTATTTCGTCATATACCTAATACCATACCTACGTGCGTGTCGAAATTAAAAAAAAATCTTTTCTTCAACTTAGACTGTAATGCACAAGAAAATGAAAATAAAAAACAAAAAAGTGCAAAAAATGTTGAACTGCAGAGATTGAGAAGCCTCCGGCTATACGGCTAAATTCTAAACTCTAAACTGTACTGTGAAAGGATTATATAGCTATTCTATATGTATATACATATATGACAGCGAATCAGTCCCGAGCCCGAAGCGTTTAGCCCCGTTGAGATGAGTTGTGTGGGTAGTTATATACGTAGTATATAGGTAGATGCATGAACGACGTGTGTATAGAGTCGAGGTATTGTGGGATTTAAAATACGTAGCAGGTTGTAATCTCGACTTCTTTGTATGAGGAAAGAGTGAAAATGTTAGATTTTAAAATCTCCGGAATGCAAGGGGGTCTATAATTTTCATTTTCGGGTCAGTAATTGGTCTGCGGACTTAATTGCTAGGGTCCGACACACAGGCTCTCCGTGAGTAAGCCTTTAAGCCTTGGGCCAAATACGAAATATTTCTTCCCCACTTGACCCACCCTCATTCCCTACCTATACCTATAACTACGCCCAAAGCCGCTTTGCTACACATTCGTTCCCTAAAATTTTATCCCCTCTCCCTTTCCCTCTATATAGGTATATATATCTCTTCCCCGTTCAACGAAGATATTGTTATACCTGTACGTGTACCTTTGCTATAAGTATAAACGATTTTAATTCAACATCAACTGAATAAATTTCATTCTTTGTCATGGAAACATTTCAGGCCCTTTTTGAACACCCTTCATATTAGGTATACATCTTAGTACTTGAACATACGTGGATTGTTAGTTAGATAAAAACATGTAAGAAAGATATATGCAGTATCGAATGAACCTGCAGCACACGCGTATGCAGATGCATTTGCATATAGATAGAGTTTAGCCCGCGCTCGACTCTTTACCCTCTTTAATTTTTAACCAATTTTTAATACCTTCCCGTTCATCTCGTGTTTATATATATATATATCGTTTTCGTCTCCTCGACCTGGTGTACGCGCGCGAAAAAAAAAAGTAGATAGGTACAGGTATAAAATCTCTTTCGCGAACCTTACTGACCGATATTATCTGCACCCCTTACACACAACATACGAAGCTGATGATATCGGTGGGTGCTTTTATCGCGACAAGTCGAGTATAGAGCTCGCGCGATATAACGCTTTTAAATAATAATAATAATAATAATAATAATAATAATAACGATAATAATAACAATGAAAACGACTCGGTCTTTATTATACCTCGAAAACTGTTAATGGACCAAAACTTGACCCGCTAAATAATTTCGAGGTAAACGACAAGGTCTAAGTTTCCTCGTAAAATATTCTCTCCGCAAGTTATATAATTTAAATAATAATAAAAGAGAAAGAAAAAATTTTTTTAAATACTTTAGGTACCTATATATAGTTTTTTTTTTTTTTTTTGTTTTTTTATATATATGAGTAATATACCTTGTTATTTCCTCGATAAGTTTGCACGGATCAGCCGCGTAAAATTTCACACCAAAATAAAGGGTGTGAGTATCTGGATTAGCCTCTGTATTACCACCTTCGTTCTTCAGCTGTTTACCAATTTTTTTACTCGGATCGAGCCATTGCTAAACGAGGAATAATAATAATAATAATAATAATAATAATGATGATGATGATGATGATGATAATAGTAACCGACGATGTGATATAAGTCTCGAATGATTACAATTATGTTTAATATCATATTAATTATATAAATCGAGAAGATGAACCCGTCCGAGTGCATGATTTGCATATAAGTTTCATAAATACACATACACGAGGGTATATATATAGTATATATACATATATGTAGTATATAGCAGCGGATATTAAACCTGGCAGACCATTTCCGGTCAGATAATAATCTACAATCTGGATTTGCCCCGGAGGAAAATCGAGGATTAAATCTTGAAGTAGGTTCAGGTTAGTTACGGTTTTATAATCAATTAAAATGTCAAGTGCAGCATCAGCGCTGCAGCAGCATTATAATATATGGAGAGAAGATTTATCCGATAATATATGAAAAGTAAAGCAAGAAGAAAGAAAAAAAAAAAGGAAAAAAAAAAAGTATAAGGTACTAAGATGAAAAGGGAGGGGATTAATTCATTATGTATTATCACCGTTTGATTTTCGTGGTCCAAATAGCGTAGACCAAAGTATGCTGTCTCGAGAAGATTCAGGTGCCTGAATACTCGGTCGAGAAGCTCTTGTCCAAGGCTCGAGTTCTGCGAAGTTAAAAAGGTTGGAAAAAATGAAGATTCGTTGCTGCTGTTGCTGCTGTACCTAAGGGCCAGAGGGATGAAAAGGACTCAAATACATTTCCCAAAAGTGCTGCTCGTTTCATATTCTCTACCGTACCGTACCTAACAGCAAAATGTTGGTCGTATTTTTTTTTCCCCGCCTCAAAATTGCCAATTTATACCTAGCCAGGTCTCAGCTGACTTTAAACTTTATAACATAATAGACAAGGCGAATAAGAAGAAGAAGAAGAAGACATATTTATCATATACATGATCTAAAGAAATACGGATATTTTGCGGCGTCGGATTTTTTGCAACAACATATGATATACTGTACAACTATAGTGTTTAATTATATTAAAGCGTCGTCTATAGTTCCGCTGTGATACTCTGAGTGATCAAAAAGAAAAAAAAAAAAAAAACCTCGTAATTCTTTAGTCAATCGCGTGTTTCGTTTTCTGTTGCAGTTTGTATACCTATAGATGTGTATATCTGTATATGTAGACTCTCGACGACCTGGTGTGGGTTATACTGACGATGAGATCGAAATCGGTGGTTTCCGGTTCCCACAGAGCGAGGGCAAGCCGTGACGCACTTTTATATATATTTTTTTCTTATTTTTTATACCTCGTTGATACACTGGGCGATTTTTCGAAACGCACATGCCTAGTCAAGACATTGGGTAGTCGAATACTCTTGCCTCTTGGAATTAGGGATCGCATGAAGGTATTTGTAACATGATCTTTATTGATTCGATAGTAAAATTCGTGAATTAAAAACGAAAACCTTAAGATCTCGATAGATCCAGTTCACACTATTTGTATACGAGGAAGTGGTCGAACCCCTGATCCGAATAAATTGAAACGGAAGTACGCGGAAGCCGTAGTATCTATAAACCGTAAAACTTTGAAGTGTTTTGAACCGGTCAACTTATGGGACACTATAAAAGTGGCTCATCGAGTATACATAATCATACCCGCCTACGTATATAGAATGAAGTTACATATATCAAGGAAGTTTTAATCTTCTGAATGATCGAGATATTTTTTATATACAAATACGTATACAGCATTTTCAGGTGTGAAAAAAATAGGAATTTCGTTTCTCGGCTATGTACCGAGTTACGCGTGTTTTCCCAGTTCCCTCTAAGAGCGAGAGAGAAAAAGATCGGGGGAAAAGGACGAAGAAGAGAGTGTCAACCCTCGTCGATCGGTTTTGGCTTTGTTTCAAGTGCGTTCTCCCCGAGACTTTGAAGTATCCGCTTTCGATCGGAGATCGGTACTCGCGATTTCGTTCTGCCTTATACCCAGCTGTATAGTGTATCGACGACGACGAGAGTCGACAACGAATCCGGGATTCCCGGTTTACTCGCAGTATACGCACCGTCATTTTTTCGCTCTCCTTTTTTTCATTCTTCTTCCTTTTTTCATTCTTTATTTCTCTCTCATATAATGTATTCCATTAGACATACGTACACGTTTATAATACATAGGTATAATATGTATATATGTACCATTCAGGTACACCCACCCCGTACTGCAGTGTACAATATCAACGTATACGGACATACCGCTTAAACCTACACGATTCCCCTCTCCCCTAAACGAGGACTGACTCCACGTCTTGATATCCACGTACTCCTCTATAGGTAAACCCATAGGTAGATATATGTGTTTGTATAGGTATGTATATGGTTGGCTGGTTGCTTGCTCCCTGGTGGCTGCCTGAACGCGCGCACTCGCGCGAACGTGACGAAGGAGCGTCGCCTCGGAATACATATATAGGTATAGATAGTTAGGTAAGTGTGTGTATATATATATATATATATAGATATGTGTGTAGATATACGGATATACACTGAATTTACTTACAAGAAAAGGTCTTACCGCGGCGTACATACCGATGTGACTGAGTGTGTACGAAACACGACGAATCACAATTCATTTAAAATTCAAAGTCAAGAGTCGAGAGCCATTGTACGCCTCCGCGCGTCACTTTCCCAGAATATTTTTTAACGTATCTATAATATTATACCTTTATATAGGCATATAGGTATACACGAAGATTTTTCTTTCAACTCTTCGTACATATAGTTTTCAATAATTTTCTGTCCACTTATCGACGATAACTAAAATCACATTAACTCTTCTAGTTCTCAAAGGATATCGGGTAAAAAGTGAACTATAACTGTACGAAGTATATATGAGAATTCAGTATAATATACCTGCGGCGCGGTTATACTACCGTACTTACATATACCTACGTATGTATGTACCTTGAGGCTGCACTCGCCGTCGGGGGTCGTTCAGCGCGCCCCCATAATAATCATCGTGTACCGGTACCCGGCTCGCGTGCGGCGAACAATTTGAAGATGAGCGTATATCTCGCTTTCATTTTTCACCTCTTTGCTCTCGCCCCGCGTCGCGTCCGCGTAGTAGTATAATAGCTCGGAGATATACATCGTAGACATATGTACGTAGGAATAACTCCAACTTCCATGTGTGTTATATAGTTACGCGTATATACATAAACGTGCTTCCTCTACGCCTCGGTTCGCTCCGCTTAGCTCGTTCGTTCGCTGCACCAATAGCAACAGCAACAGCAACAGCGCAACGCGGCAGTTCCGTTTATTTAGGCATTGCGAGTGCCTATACACTGCAAGCACGCTTAGGTATATATATCGTGGGAATCGACCTGCTCCACCTCCACCTCCACCTCATCCCTTTCTTTAGACTTAATTGCGCGGAGGAAATATTTGCAGGGGTCTGTTAGAGTTCGTTCGACTCATCGATTCCGCACCGAAGGCTCCGGGCGTTTTTAATTTACAAATAATTGTTGCATCGGTTTCCACTCTTTCATTATTTTTTTATCTATTTATGTATCCTATTCTCTCACGTTTCTATGCTTATAATATAATTTCACTAATTCTAAGTAGGCAAGATAATGACTTATAAACACCGAGGTCTATAGGTATAATACACATCCGCTTATTAAGAGAAGGCGTTCTTCGTCTTGTAGATGTTTATTATAAAAGACCCCCCGGGGCGGTTTATAGATCGCAGAAGATCAGAATTTTCGAGATAAATAGACGATGGGTGTCTACTTAACGCGTAATTGTATCCGTTACTCTTATATACCTACCCTATACACATATGTATGTAACTAACTCGCTCAATTTTAGAAAACTTTTCTAATGGGTATATATCTGTTGATCTGCAGTTCCCTACGACTGTATATACCAATACATATACCAGATAAATGTATGTAAGACAAGAGAGAGGTGCTCGTCGGCGCCGGGGGCTTCCAATTTTCGTGTATCGGGTATAATAACACCGCGAAGCGCTTTGGAAGCTCGCGGGCTCCTTCTTCTTCTTCTTCTTCTTCTTCTTATTCTAGTATTACACTTCTTTGAAAATATGAATATGAGCGTTTGAGAAACGTCAGTCTACCTTGAGATGTATGAAATAAAAGTACAAAGCGCCGTATTCTCGCTAATAGCAAATGCGAATTTGAAAAATCGTAGATATACGAGAGTATATAGACATTTCGACACACATATGTATATGTATATAAATTATAGGTTTCTCATTCTCCACATCTTCTTCTTCTTCTTCTTCTTCACAAATATAACCGTTGAAGGGATGAATGACGGATCGGACTAACCAACGGCTACCGCGCGGGGTTAGAAGAGAATTTCTTCCACCAGATTTGGGGGGTTTATCGCGTGCGTGTAATTGGAGAGACGTGGGTAACGCGGTAGCTGCTTACGCGGACCTTTTCGGCTTTTTCGTATACATGATCGTTATAGTCAGGAATTTTCTGTATAGATAAGAAAGAAAGGGGGAAAAAAAAAAATGGAGAGTAAAGGAACAAGGAGAAATATACATATTATATATTTGCGAAAACGATGCACTTTGGGACATACTATACCTATATGGATAAATAATGCAGGATCATTGCATCTATAGTATATATATAGTATTATTATAGACTTACTAGTACGTCCTGAAGTAGTTCATGTTCATCGAGAAGGATCACCTTGCAGTGAAGGAGGCGAGGCCTGCGGCGACCAGCGGGCCTTAATCCCGGACACAGCCACTCGACCACCATCTCCTCCTCTCTTCTCCTTTATAACTTCTTACTTTTTCGCTTTCCACGATTTTTTTTATTATCATAAACTTTCTTCGGGACTTATTAACCCGGTTCAATATCTCGATCTGTTCATCATCCTAATAAATAGAGATCAAATTTCTTCAATAAGTCTATATATCCGAAAAAAAACATCGTCTAGGTTCAAATAAGAAGGATTTCAATTATTCGTTTTCATTCATTCAATAATTTGACAAATTTAGATCCAAGTCTCTAGCCGCCATAGTAAAGGAAAAAAAAAAAAAAAAACAGTTCTTTTGATTTTTTTTCTCCCCTCACCCCGCAGAGTTGTTATTATTTTCACGACCATATAATATACCCGCAGGTATATATAGGCTAATAGATTATAGTGTCGTCAGATGGTAGGTAGTACAGCCCCAGACTTCCGCAGCAATAAGACGTACGGAATGATCGTTGTCTGCGGTCAAAAAGTGAAACCGCTTGGACCGGGCGCACGTACGTAGTTACGCGTTATACCTCTTTGTTCATTTTTTCATCTTCTCTTCTCTTCTCTTCTCTTCTCTTCCCATTTTTTTTCTTTTTCTTTTTCTATTTCTCTTTTACGCCCGAGTAGCTGCGTGCAGTTCATGTCAGACTCACCAGTCGACGATATTATACGTATAATATTATACATACATGCTATATACTCGCGCGAACTTGCTATATATGTACCTACACCTATCTGTAATGCAGAGATTTTTGCAGACGTTTGTTAGCCTCCGGCGTGCGAGTCGTGCAACCCCCCATTCGTCTTAATTTTTTCAACCTTTTATCACTCGATAATCGACAGATATCTCACACGTGGGGAAAACGATCGGATACGTAAATTTTATACGGATATATACATCGTCCATCCATTTTCATACGGATTCCTCGTTTCTTCTATCTCCCTCTTTCTCTCGCGTATCCGACTATCCATTGCAAGAATTGAGTATATCTAGGAGAGGGAATATAGGTATATAGGAGGGAGTGCAAACGCGAGAGCTACTCGTCTTTACCGTTACTTTGCGTCGCCGCGCGTGTATTATGTACTGCGTACGTATATATAGGTACGAGATATACCCAGCACGCGTTGAGTAGACATATACCTATAAATTGAAGTGTACATTAGCACGATATACACATATACCTATATTTACACACGTGATATGTATATAGGAATACACGAACGTACAGTGTAACGTATGTATACGAGTATGTATATCGCGGAGTGATTCTCTCTTACAGCCCTATAGGCCATACAATACGCCACCACCCCCGTAACTCTTCTCTATTCTCTATAATACGCAAACATCTATTCGCGCGCGAACTCCAAAGTTCTTTTACTCCGTTGAGTCTATCCTGTAATATCTTTGTATATACACCCGTATAGGCGTTTCTATAGATTATTCATGTTTTATACCAAACACGTGAAATTAGATTAGATTAGATTAGATTAAATGTCGGGCATATTCCATACGCCAATTCCGAGATATTTTAAAGTACATTATTTTTCTTTTCATATCGAGAATAATAGAGAACTATTCTGATTCGTATACCATTTACGTGCGTGTATAATTTTATGTAGATCATTTATAATGCTCATTTGTTCTCTTCAATTGTTCTCGTGTTGATTATACATACCTATATACCTTATAATAATAATCTAACGAGGTACTGGCTAAGTAATTATACAAGTGAACTAGCTAGGTATAAGCGCAAACGAGGAGTAACTAGGAATAAGAGCAGAGTTTCAACTTCCGGTTTTATTTTCCCATGACGGTGTTTTATATATTCATTTTTTTTTAGTATATACAGTATGTATCTCTACATTTTATACCTTATATTTATTATCTTGGCGAGATGCATGGCTGTGTGGTATACAATTAAAGGACGAACGTAAATTTGAAAATAATGTGTTTCCGCGAATCGTCCGATTAAAACTTGAGATACGAACCAACCTGCTGCAGGAAAACATCGTCTAAGGTACTAGGACTTTGAAGACGAAAAAATTTCAAGAATACAAAGACCACCGGCAGAATTACCGGAGGGGGTCTTCAAGTTTTATAATAGTGAAAATGCGAGCGTGGGTAGTGATTTTCTTTCTTTTCTTACGATTCTATATATATAATATATTTATATGTTCAATAATTTCATGAGAATGTAAGAAAAATCTTATATTTTTCTTCACTGTGAAAATTATTATTATCCTTTTTTTTTTTTCTTTTCTCAATTCCTTATGCGACACGTATGAAAAATATTGTGAATCGCGGATAAAAAGCCGAGAGAAAAAAAGGAGAGGTGGAGGCGCGAGAGAAGAACATCTTCATCGCGAAGGGCCTCGTTACTCGATGGAAGATAAATTTTATTTGATTTGATTTATTTATTTATTTTTCCCGTATATCGGTAGGTATATAGGTACTTGTACTTCGTATACCTCTGACACAATCATCGATATAACCGCAAGCAAGGATAGGGTTGTTAGAATCCCATTATTTAATTTACCACGGTAAGCTATAAGCTAAGGATGTGATACTCGAAATATTGTTTTAAATTTCACTTATATATATTTTTCAGCGGAATGAATCCATCCCCGATATACAAGAAGTTAAGCTTCATGAAATTTGTCAATAATTTCAATACACGCCCGCATAAGCTATATATTCAAGATCTGACTTGTATTAAACTCACGTTCAACAGCGTATGTATATACCAGAAACACCCGCCGCGTCGGTGATACCGGTTAAGAAAAACTGTAAATCTTATATACCATACATACATGCATGCACATATAGTGTATGTAATATATGTCTATATACATGCATACACGCACACAGGTATAAAATACAACGGTGTTTAAGTACCGTGAACGGATCGCAGGCGAATTCCCTCGTTTTAGTGGGTAATTTTGGCGAGCGTTAAAGCGATTATCAACGTCCCATAAAGCGTGAAACGGTTTGGTAATAAAATATATTTATATATATATATATATATATAAATAATGATAATAAAAAAAGAGAAATAAAATAGAAAAGTTTTTGGGTGTTTATATTTCGTAATGAAAACCGGAGTCGTAGATGTAGACATGTACTATACCTATACCTAAATCCTAAATCAAAGCTAGTGGATATCAAAGGCGAAGCAAGCAAAGTGATCGTCGAACCTCAATTCACACGGGACGCCAATTAGCCGCTTGCGAAGTATATAGCTGACAACTTTATACATTTTATCCTTCGTTATTCCTCTGATCAGTGAATGGTGTAATAATATACATCGAGGTATTATAGTCATAGATTATACACGCTGCGATAATCAGCGATGTATACATCTATATATCGCGCTGGAGACGACGACGAAGTCAATGCATTATCTTCCTAATCAACGAAGCGAAAAATAAGAGATACATATATACAGGTATGGTGAAATACAATCTCTGACGCGATTTTATTCAATCAGCTTCCCGATCTACGGTGGCAAATGGAAGTGGAAGTGGAAGTGGAAATGGAGGTGGAAGTGGAACTGGCTCGTGGGCGCAGCTCATTAATTGACTCATTAAACGCTCGTATACTACGAAAACAGTTGATATTCTATCCCTAAACGGCTTAATTATCATTGACAGAAAACATATGCTTCTTTGAGTATTATTCATCCCAGAATATCTATTGCCTCTGTATATCTATCTATCTATCATTTATCTAACTAACTAACTATGTATTTACAACTTAGTTAAGTTTAGCTATGGTATACGCGTGTATACGAGTATACAAATACAATACATTTTTACTGCACGCATACATGATGGGGAATAGGTATATCTCGACCCTCGGAGAAACCCGGATTTACTCGCGATCGTCGAAGACAATGCCTTCTTCCTCCTCCCGCCCTCACCAACGGGCACATCGCTTACGTTAGATCTCGTGCGGCGCGTTGGAGGAAAAAAAATCAAAAGTGGTAAGTGAAAATTGATAAAAAGAAAAGAAAAGAAATGAAATTAAATTAACAATAACGAAGGACGAATAATCAAGTTGATAAAATAGGAATAATAGTATCAATAATAATGAAGATTGAAAATAAACATCGGTCACTTACCTGATACGTGGGATGGCCCCTTATTCTTATATATTTCTTTTTAAACTCACGAAAGTAAGAATAAAAATTGACGTATGATCGTAGAAAAGAGAAGAAGAAACTGCCGTCGTTAATCAGACTGTCAAAGACTAGTCTTGCTATGAATGCTGCGACTACTATGAGCAGATTTATATCATCTCATCTTTCGCACTTCTCTGATGTTTAATGACACGAATATACGAAGCACGCCGGTATAATGGGTGTAAATAGAGGAATAAAACTAATCGCGAATTTGAGTTACACAATCTTCACACGTGACAGAGAAAATAAATAAATATAATAAGATGAAGAAAACCAAGAAGCCAAAAGCTGGAATCAAATCAAAAGCCCGCAACAAATCGTGCGCGCTATTGTATGTCCAGGCTTCTTTCAAGTCTCGAGTCAGAGTACGGACTGACTCGACGACGCTCGCCGCGGCTCGACGGCCCAGTCGCCACGGAGTCGACGATCCTCGAGGAGCCGAGCGACGAGGACGAAGGCGAAGGGTAGAGAGCAAGGAGAGGAACATCAGCGCTGAGGACGAGAGGATTGGTGCTGCAGTGGGGGGCAGGGAGACACGGAGGCTACGAAGTGACTCGCGTATACACGCCGCATAGTATGCGTAGAGATATTCAAGTGTGGTTGTTGTTTGCCGGTCAAGAGCTTCCTTCCTTTTCGTTCATATTATAGGATCACAAGCTATAAGGTTCCATCAATTTCAAATTATTCAGTTTTATAATTAATTTCAAATGATATTGTTTATTCTATTAGGGATATAAACGTTGTTGATTTTAGAGAATTAATTTTTTTAATTCACAATCAGATTATGCATAAGCATTGGTATACTGTAACAGTACTTCGGGTCACAGGACAATGAAACTTTGTTTGACTACTGCACTTTACAGTTTCGGAATACGATCGAATAGATGTGCTGCCCTCGCAACGGGTGCCGTTTGAATCTGGACATACACTTTGCCGGTAATATGCTGGCATGAGTTAAACCGGAAAGCGAGAATATCTGGTCAGTCATGAAGGTAAAAGGCCGTACCATTCCGTGGTTAGGGTATCACGCTTTACCACTATACGATGCAGTTCGATCGTAGTACGTATTTTTATAAAGAGAAGTACTACTGAATGTGATGATGATTTAGAGGTGCCATACCTACTAGAGTGAAAAAAATTGAATAATTTATATTTCATGTCGTATGTCGTCTAATAATTATGCTGAAAAACATATACATAGCATGGAAAAGAAAAAAGAAAAACCAAACTGTTGCCTGAAAGAAAAAAAATAATCGGAGGAATAATAAATATAAAGAATTTCATTGCATGCGAGACTCACCGTTCTGGCTGATGTTGGGTATCCATAAATAATCCTATTGGGAGAAGAACATCTTGAAGTATAATCCAAGGCTACGAATAGGGTAGGGTAGGGGTATATCCGATAACGAGGGGGGGATAATCGAAGACACTGTGTTGCGATATTTATATGTGGGTATGAATTCCATACACGGGGATAAAATTTGGGGGAAACTTCACTCGCGGATCTATGTTTCGAGATATTATCATGCATTCGGCATTGGGGACAGAATTGGGATAACACTACACTTGTAATTCACTGTTTTGATATTATATATGCATTTAGCATTGGGGTAAAATTTAGATAACACTCCACTTGTGATTTTCTGTTTTGATAATATTACATATGCATTTTGCATGGGGATAGAATTTAGAGAACACTCCACTTGTGATTTCCTATTTTGATGATATTATATATGCATTTAGCATGGGGGTAAAATTTAGATAACACGCCACTTGATTTCCTATTTTGATAATATTATATATGCATTTTGCATGGGGATAGAATTTAGAGAACACCTCACTTCGCTCACTACGGTATTTATATTCCATATTGCAACGTAGCACTGTCACTGTAATAAAATATGAGAAAAAAAAAAGATTCCTTTCGTAATATATATTTGTAAGTATCTTCTACTACCGCGACTTGGAATAATTGAGGAAAAATAATGATTTTATTCGATATCAAAAGAAATATGCGCGCAACATAGGAAAGTGAAAACGCCTGCATGTAGGCAATTCAGACATCAAACCTTAGGTTAAGTTTCCCAAGTAGCCAACAGGCGCGATATGCATGAAAGAACCGATTAGTCGATGGAATTTACCAGTTCCCTACGACATATAGAGTCTAAAAGCGATAGAACATAATAAAATTTTCCTTCTTCAAATCTGGAAACGAAAATATGAAGAGAAAACACAAAAATTATTTACCATCAAAAGTTTTATAGAATCAAGACATAAGAGGTTCGTGTCGTAATGGCTGTCCAATCGCATAATCTAAACAAACTTAGCTTTGAAACGAATTCTCATATCTTCCCGATTCTACAAACTCATTATACATTATATATTGGATGACACTATTTTTCTCACCGTTTCACAAGGAAATCGTGTCTTCAACAATTGAAACAAAGAAATAGAACGCGAATCTTTATTAACAGAACAACCTTACCAATTCAGAAGTTGAACGCACTACGGTTTGAGAGAATTTTCATAGAAATAAGACCGTTTTTACTCGACTCACAGTTGATAAACGCAACTTTGGTTCAGTTTCAAAAAAATTGTTCGCTCCAAGGTAATGGGTGACCGTAAATTTTGTAAAAAGAATAAAAACTTGTTGCTGTAATTACCGAGAAAAATTTTAGCGGCAAGACGGACACTTGCAGATCGTCAACTGTCGAAATTTTCGATAAATCCCTCCGCCCTTGCGTATTATCGATAAGCAATGGCGGATAATCGAATGTCGCTCTCCCGCGGGAATAATTTATGGTTATGTGATGAATATTGCGAAAATTGATTCGATTAGCTCATTTTTACCGAATTTATGTGCAATTCAGAGTTTTATACAGGCTTATTTTCTTACAGATCAAACTTATGACTATCGAAGAGAAGTAGACGGAGGGTGAAGAAAAACATCCTATCAACTCATCATATCGAAGCCTCAGTCTCGCTACATAATTCCACTGACTCTAATCACGAAACGATCATTTAACTGAGCTAAGGATCAGCAAAAATGCTTCTACGATAAATCGCGTTGAAATAGGAGCAGGCGTTGGGCGACTTCGTTCTAAAAACCACACTGAACAAAATCTTGACTTGTGAATAAACGGAAAATTCGTTGCACTGCCAATTTGAATAGCTGCAATCGTAGGGGCGCCACTTGTTGATGATTTATATTTATCCCGGGTATTGCATATGGCGAGGCGCACTGATCTGGCAATCTGTTCTTTCTTTTATCGCTGAAGATCCAATAGGTGCTTCATTTTCTTGTATATTTCATATTTTACTTTCAGTTGCATATTAACGGGGCTGATCCCTGGTTAATGATAAGTTGTATATTTATTTCATTTTTGTGGCGAATTACGATGAAATACAAAAGCTGCATCTTATTCTGGGGTTTTTTTTTTATCGTATAGGTACGCCTTAGCATACGCAACTTTAGTTTAAAAATTACAACAGTGTCGTACTGGTTGCAGCCAACGACTCGTACTGGGCGTGCGGTGAAAGTAGTTCAGGCAGGCACAATTCACAAAAATACGAAAAAACCCTCTAATGAATTCGAAATTGTTTGGGAAACACGTCTTCAGTATTTTTAACATTTGGGACATTTCATTTGATTTTATAAAAATCATGAAAATTGCACACTTCATAAGTTTGAAATCATAAAGTTCGTGCACGGCGTGACAAATGGTATTGTCATCTCGCGGTGGCATTGCCGAACTAATTTTGCCGCAAACATAGGTATACCTTACGATACCGACGTTATCGGCACACGACATTATCGGCATACGACGTTATCGGCACAATCTAGTTCACCAATGCGACCGCGAGATGGCGATACCATTCATCCCCCTGCTGGCGCAACTTACGGAAGGAGCACTGAGTTGGGGTAATAGCACCTGTCACGGGGTCAGTGACCTCAGTAGCCCTCGTGGCATCGAAGAGTATGCATGGGGTTGCGTTAACCAGACTCGATAAAAATATTCCGAACGCAATAATACTATAACATTTGTCCTTCTTTGCGAAATTAATTATATTGAGTAGGATCTTATTGTAATACGGACGTAGATTATTTTATGATATCTCCTATGCCAGGAAGCAAGTAAAGATACTCGACCAATTTATATTTAATATTTATTTTTTAAAATCAATTACAATTTACGAATTCTACATAACTTTGACAATGAATGCGATTGTATCAATTTCATCAAAAATTGCTCCTGGTATCAGGAGAACATCTGAATCAAGGAGGTGTTCTTGAATTTTTGATCGCCCATCAACATCGGCATGCATACGCTGCTTCATGCACGTCGCTATGTAGCTTATCTATACCAGCATTTTTAAGAGTTAGAGTAATTTTAAGTCAAAAATTGCTCCTGGTATCAGGAGAACATCTGAATCAAGGAGGTGTTCTTGAATTTTTGATCGCCCATCGACATCGGCATGCATACGCTGCTTCATGCAGTCGCTATATAGCTCACCTATACTTTCATTTTTAAGAAAATGAAGCTATTTTTCTGGCAGTTGAGACTTTTTCGGAGTCATATTTCTGGCAGTTGAGACTTTTTCGGGGGTCATATGTCTGGCAGTTGACACCTAAAAATTAACTCCTAAAAATAAGGTGTCAACTGCCAGACATATGACCCTCGGAAAAAGTCTCAGCTGCCAGAAATATGACTCCGAAAAAGTCTCAACTGCCAGGAACATGACACCGAAAAAGTCTCAACTGCCAGAAATGTGACTCCGAAAAAAAGTCTCAACTGGCAGAAAATTTACTCTGAAAATGAGGCATCATCTGTCTGGCATACGCTGCTTCATGCACGTCGCTATGTAGCTTATCTATACCAGCATTTTTAAGAGTTAGAGTAATTTCAAGTCAAAAATTGCTCCTGGTATCAGGAGAACATCTGAATCAAGGAGGTGTTCTTAAATTTTTGATCGCCCATCGACATCGGCATGCATACGCTGCTTCATGCACGTCGCTATGTAGCTTATCTATACCAGCATTTTTAAGAGTTAGAGTAATTTCAAGTCAAAAATTGCTCCTGGTATCAGGAGAACATCTGAATCAAGGAGGTGTTCTTAAATTTTTGATCGCCCATCGACATCGGCATGCATACGCTGCTTCATGCACGTCGCTATGTAGCTTATCTATACCAGCATTTTTAAGAGTTAGAGTAATTTCAGGTCAAAAATTGCTCCTGGTATCAGGAGAACATCTGAATCAAGGAGGTGTTCTTAAATTTTTGATCGCCCATCGACATCGGCATGCATACGCTGCTTCATGCACGTCGCTATGTAGCTTATCTATACCAGCATTTTTAAGAGTTAGAGTAATTTTAAGTCAAAAATTGCTCCTGGTATCAGGAGAACATCTGAATCAAGGAGGTGTTCTTAAATTTTTGATCGCCCATCGACATCGGCATGCATACGCTGCTTCATGCAGTCGCTATATAGCTCACCTATACTTTCATTTTTAAGAAAATGAAGCTATTTTTCTGGCAGTTGAGACTTTTTCGGAGTCATATTTCTGGCAGTTGAGACTTTTTCGGGGGTCATATGTCTGGCAGTTGACACCTAAAAATTAACTCCTAAAAATAAGGTGTCAACTGCCAGACATATGACCCTCGGAAAAAGTCTCAGCTGCCAGAAATATGACTCCGAAAAAGTCTCAACTGCCAGGAACATGACACCGAAAAAGTCTCAACTGCCAGAAATGTGACTCCGAAAAAAAGTCTCAACTGGCAGAAAATTTACTCTGAAAATGAGGCATCATCTGTCTGGCATACGGTGCTTCATGCACGTCGCTACATAGCTTATCTATACTAGCATTTTTAAGAGTTCGAATAATTTTAAGTGAAAATTTGCTCCTGGTATCAGGAAAACATTTGAGCCGAAAAGGTGTTCGCAAATTTTTAAGTAGCCGAAAATGCTTCAAATCTCAAATTCCCTACTGTTCTCATTTGAAATGAATAATTTTAGGAAGGGAAAAGTGGAAAATAACAAAGCAATTGATTATTCATACATCTAAAAATTTATTTCCGCAGCATTGATACAATCGCATTCATTGTCAAAGTTATGCAGGATTTGTAGATTGTAATTGATTCTCAAAAATAAATATCGAATATAAATTTTTCGTGTGTCTTTATTTGTTTCTTGGTACACGGAGAGGAGTTTATGGTAAATATTGAAAGTATATGACACAATCACTGTATGTGTATGAGAATATTTACCATAAGCTTCTCTCCGCATATGAGAGTAATCACAAAATCAACTACATTCGTATTACAATAAGATCTAACTTAATATAATTAATTTTATAAAAAAGGGCGGGTGGGATAATATTATTGCGTTCGAAATATTTCTACGGGGTCTCGTTAACGCACCCCATACGTACTCATTGATGCCACGAGGGCCACTGAGGTCACTGACTCCGCGACAGGTGCTATTATCCTAGTTCAATGGTCAGCCATCTCGCGGTCGCGTTGTCGAACTATTTCGTGCCGGTAACGTCGTGTGCCGATAACGTGCTGTGTCGGTAATGTGCTGTGCCGATAACGTGCTGTGTCGGTAACGTGCTATGCCGATAACGTCGGCATCGCTCAATGTATGCAACTCGTGTGTCATTGCTGCGATCCCTAACTGGAGATTACATATCGTAAGGCGTACTATGTTTGCGGCAAAATAAGTTAGTCAGTTTGCCCGCTAGATTTTAAGTAACGTAAAATCTAGCAGTTGAGACTTTTTTATCGGACTCGTATTTCTGGTAGTTGACACCTTTATTTTTGGAGTTACTTAACACGCAATAATGAGGTATCAACTGCCAGAAATACGAGTCGCAGCCTCATGTGATAGAATATTCGCGTTCAACGATCGTATATCCGTGCCCAGTATTGGAACCTGAAAAAATAAAATAAAAACGATCTCGTTGTAATAAAATCACAAGTTGAATGTATCGAGCAAGCGAAAGTTTTTGTACATTATTTAACACAAGTTTCTTCTTAAACCGACATATATTTTCTCCTAGCGTTTAATTAATTTGAGATCTGGTAACAGCTGCTGCTCTCATTGTCAGCAGATTCAAATAATGGAAACGAGGTTATTAATGCAATATAAGTACACGGTGCCAATGGGTTAGGGCTTTTCTCTTCAATAGACAGCCGTCTATATACGCGAGGAATAACCGAAACGAGGAAAATGACGTGTGGGTTACTCTTCGCAAATTACACTCTGAATAAGTTGTACCGAAGTCTGACAGTAACGTGGGATGCAACCGGCTGTAAATTTTTTTTTTTTTTCTTTTTTGATACCGTTACCTGGTTCAAATCACTCTTTGGCGAACGCTGAGCTTTGATAATAATAATTACACTCTGTGCGACGAGTTGTAAACTAAAAGAAATAATTCGTCCTGCACAGAGGCTCGTCCATTTGTTTGATAGTACTGTTTAGCTAACAATAGGAATATGCCGTGTATATATACATAGACTCCCATATTAATTAGAGACACAAAATAATGGCGTCCTGCGGTTATGATGTCTGTTCGTTCATGAAAATGTTACTAATACGTCCATTCGTGTAATATCATCAGAGAAATGGACATTCGTATTCAATTTTCAAACGTTCTCTTTGCCATATCCAGTAATTATTATTTGCTATAATTTCACTAGATATAAGCGTATCAATTTACCTGCTGCAGATTGTCGAGCTAGTAACAGCTACCGACCATATAGATACGGTGTGGTCGATGAAAACAGCCACGGTCGACGATCAGCGAGCTATTGTTGCCTGAACTATTACCTCACAATCTGAAATTTCACGTATATTCTAGTCGGGAAGGTTTTTCATCGACAACTTTTCCCCCTTATGATTACAGCACATTACCCGTGTATTTAAGTTCTACGATCTGTATACACCAGGATCCGCGAAGGGCTATAAAAATCCTGTCCTCTAAGGGGCGAACTCCCCTCTCGTCTTATGGCAGGTACTATTTTCAAGTTAAGAAAACGTAGGAATGAGAATTAACATTGCGCGCGTTCTTGATAAATTACAATGAGTTATGCTTGAGGAAGTTTTCTCAATGTTATGTTATACCAACGTTTCGTTGTAATCGCAGCGACTGCAGGTACCCTGGAACCTCATTAAAACATAAAATTGCGGAAGAATTTATCCATTCGCAAGAGCCTGTACAGGTAGGTAGGTAGGTGGGTAGAGTAGGCATTTCAGACTCGTGATTATTCAGCCTAAGATTTTTCGTATCTCTTCGATATCAACGAAACTACCGAACTTTCTAAACGTCGGACATTAAAAAGCCGAAAATTTCTTCAAATCAGCTACGGAAAATCTCTTAATCGACCAGTTAAACCGCACCATAAGATTTTAACAACGATATAACAATTTGTAGAAATCTGCAAGGGTTCCTCGTCGGGTTTGGATTACGGCCGAGCCACACCCCGGGGGTAGAATTTCTCCACGTAGGTATTACACCAGTAGAATATTTGTACATGTAACAGAAAACTCAAAATTTTTAATAAAATGTTAATAATTGTATGTATATCAAATATTGGGAAAGTTTGAAAATCGTTTCTGCCCATTCTTTCAATAAATAATATAAACCTCTATGACTGTGGCAATTTCATTTCATCCCAGCATCGCAGCAGCTCAAGGTTAGTCTTTGGGAGTGAAGGTGGAGGGTATGGGCGACCCGTAGATAGGAAAAGGCGAGGGCGAAGGCGAGGGAACGTGGGTAGATATCGCCTGGGTTCGCGAAGTAGCCGCCCGAGGCGTTCAACCAATTAGCTAACTCCCGGTTCACCCCCAAAACCGCTAACGAAGAACGAAGGAAAGAGTGAGTGAGTGAGTGAGTGAGTGAGGGGTCCATGGCTCCCTTCGGCTCACGGCTCATCGCATCAGCACCGGTGCTTCTGTTACGCTTCTGTCTATACAGTCGGTGGGTACTGCCTCGGGCAAGGCTTTAGTTTTTCTTTTTCTTCGTCTTCTTATCCACGAGGAGCCGGATAAGGATTTGGTAAAGCGAACGAACCCAGGTATAACCCAAAATCTAGAATATATATATATTTATTCAGGGGGTTGAATAGATGTGTGTAAACTGGGGAGATAATCGCTCCCTCGCTTTCACCGAATTACGAAAAAAGGAATTATGAAATATTGTAATTTTCACCCCGGTCTGTTCAGAGAAGAATAGTCGTAGTTGTGATAATTGGGGTAATGTGGTAGTAAGACCGCGTGCGAGGTAACCGAGAATAATAATGATGATAGGGTGAATAATGATAAGAATTAGTGAGGTAAGGGCTGAACAAGGTGTGACGTGTCAAAGGCGCAACACCTTGAGACTTGAAAATTTTAGACCGAGAATAAAGGGGATTCATTATTTACGGATTTTAATCTCGTTTCAGCACCGCAAATACAATTACACATGTATACGAGGTGATTTCTGAAAGGTCGCGTATGACTTGTATGTATGAGTACACTCATGGTTACGAAGGCAGTCGACACCCCTGCCGCCTGCACCTTGTTTAACATCAAAGGGAGTACATAAGTGGAGGAAAACGCGAGGGAGAAGAACAATACGTAGTTCGATTGCCGCACGCGGTTTCTTATTTCGCATTATTGTCGTCAATTTATAGTATGTAATGTATGTATATACAATCAGAACGAATAATGAAGGGACGAGGGTGAGAGAAAATGAATATATGAGATATAAGGCCGAAATGGCATCCCTTATTCCCGGACAAAGGACAAACGGTAATCGTGAGTCATTGAAAGCCACGAGGTCCCTTAAATAGGAGCAGGTATGCCTAGGTGTACCTACCAACCAACCCCCATATACAAACTCCTTCCTCTGCAATGCCTTGCGGTAAGAGACGTGCGACGCTGCGTAATGTACGCGCGGGTAGGGTAGATATAATGTAGCTAGCCTCGAGGAAACTTGCCTGTCCAATCTTACGATCTAAACGTAAAACGTTTTTCCCTCGGAATGAAAGGCAGGGTATGGAAGGGGGGCAGGTTCGCAACTCGGTCAACATTGATATATTCGTGTAGGTATCGTAAAATGAAGGGCTTCCTCGTAAAAGTATAAAACGCAGGAATCAGCTATCTGCTGCGGTGGTGGTTTTGTCTTCGTCCAAAAATTCGATCTTCAAAACTAATATACCTATATATACATATCTGCGATATAGATGTATAACCGTACGTTTGGGTGTGTGTATTCGCGAGACGCCGCGGTTAAATGAAAACGTAGGAAAAAAAAAAAAATAGAATAAAAAATAAAAAAAGAAAAAAGAACTAACCAGAGGCCGATAAAAAGGCGCCTCGTTTTTTAAGTACTAAAATCCCAAAACGAAAATTTTCGAGCGTTGAACAGCTCTAAGCCCCGAGCGTACCGTATATCAGTGTTTTATTGTTAGTTGGAAACACCGCAGCGCGTCGCGACGCGTGACTGACAACATTGTGCGTTGCCCGTTCTCCCTTTCTCCTTTACGTATATTTTTTTTTTTCCAACGGCCAAAAACCATCCCTAGATATATTTGCGGTGGGCACGATGATATACTATATAGGTATATATATATATATATATATTTTTTTTAATTTCCCCTTTTTCAACTTTTATTTGAATTTTTATTCGACGACTGTATAGGAACATTTTACTCGTACATCTGTACCTACATACACCGGCCCGTTGACAGCCGACGGGGTTAGCCCTGGCGCGCCAGGGGTCGACGGGGGATAAATTCAAATTAGTAAACGCCATTAAAATGAGTTGTTAACTCCCTCGGCTATGTGTATGTGTTTACTCCTGCAGCACAGTTTGGCATTTCGTCGCCGTCCTCACACCCGAAGAGTAGGTACCTCTATGTATCTACCTACCTACCTACCTACGTAGCGTATATACGTATGCCGCGAATCTATTTCGTATCGCATGGATCTCCCGGCTTAAAACACACACGTAGACAAATATACGTATATATATATATATATGTGCATTGAAAAAACGAAAAAAAAAAAAAAACTCAGTCAAGCCTTTCGCGGAGCTCGAATTTTGTTGCAGATTTGAGCCTGCGTAAGCCGATATTTCTACTATGAGGAGATATCAGCTGAACTGTTCGAAGAATCACAGCTCGTTCTAGTATATCATACCTATGCCATTTTCAGATGATTTTGATGAATTTTGAAATCTATAAGTTACACAAATATTATTAGATATTATATGAATAATGTGACTGTTTGATTAATAACCGTTGAATAATTTTCGAAATTATTTTATAAAGAAAACTATAACCAGATTGTGTTATTCGTCGATTGCTACGATCCTCTTACATTCATTCTGATACTTTTGTCAAATCTGAACTAGACATTTTTCCTAATGTAAAGGAATAATTAATACCAGTTTCCTCGCTTTGTCAACTGTATATCCTTATATACTGTGCAAGTGGGTATAGATATGCTTCAATGTTGTAGTTTCTGTTGAATAACAAAAATGATAATAACCATAATAACAACAATAATAATAATAATAATAATAATAATAATGACGATGATGATGATGATGATGATAATGATAATTACGGTACGGTGAAGAGTCGCCTCGACTCGCCACTCGTCATATTCTTCACCCTCGACATGTACTCGCTCGTTTCTTTCACCCTTCTTTTAATTATCGAAACGCTAATGATGTATCGACTCTGCACTCACGAGCGTCTCCTCTTTCGAGGATGCAGCACCTAGCCCTTAGTAATCATTATCATTATAAAAAAAAAAGTATATACACCGTGATGCCTAGGTACCTAGGTACTTCGTCTCATCTCGGGTTTATTAGTGGAAAGGAGTGATTCAAATTGAGGCTGAAACTCGTTTTGAGTATAAAAATATTCACGCCATATATATTCTTGATCTGATAATTGAATTGACACGAATCTTAGTTCTGTGCAGTACTACACCACGTAATTTACAATTATTCAACAGTTATTCCATCTAATTCCAAAAAAATGTTATACTTCACCATCATACCTAGTCTTCCACCTCCTAATTGTATAGCAACAGAGTTTCAAATCTATGAGTTGTTGCTTGGAGATAGGTAGGTACTACGTGACGTATAAGACGTCAGTCGAATCTACAGGGATGAGGTGAGAAAGCCAGATAACCGACTACACGAAGAGAAAGAGAGTGCGAGAGCGAGAGAGAAAGGAGGCAAGAGAACAGGGTGTTGAGGTAACCGAATTATCCTTGCGTCCGCCCGACTTATCCTGACGGATTGGGTTAGCCGAAGGAGGATCCTCCGTTGCAGACGTCGACGCTACCGCCACCATCGACGAGACGACGCTACCGTCCTCGGAGAGGAGAGGGGTCCTTCTCTTTTACCAGGCGCCCAAGCTCCCAAAATTCCTGCCAATTTATCTCACCCCCCATATTCCGTCTTATAAACATTTTTTTCATTCTCTTCTACAATCGCGAGGCGAGGGTTTGAGGAAGCTGCTTCAATGATGTATCAGAAAAAAAAAAAAAAAAAATATTAAACAAATGGAAAAAAATAAATTGTTTTTTTTTTTTCCGCTGATCGAATTACACGCACATATATACTGTTATAGGTATATATGCTAGCGGTGCGCATCCACGGAGCTATTGGTTATCTAGTGCGAATGCAAACGAAGGCAGCAGGTCCGATTTAACCCGGGCGAACGCGCGCTGTGCATTTATTTACTACCCGGTGAGAAGAGAAGAGAATAGAAGAGGAGAGAAGAGGATGGGCAGAGGATAACACCACAATTCGCTAATTGTTTTTCAATTTGCGACAATCCATTCCCGGAAGGTACAATCCGAGTAGAAAATTTTTTTCTCCCCTATTTCACGATCAAACAACGAGAAGGGTTGGTCACGAATGGATCTGAAAGTGATACGAATTCGGAAATATATGATAAGGTATTAGTCACTATGAGTGATTTCAACTTATTCCAATCAGACACGTGATTCATAAGGGTGCGCGAGTCATATAACGTAACGAATTGCTATAACAGTCGTAGTAAAATCGTAGCCAAAGCGAATCGGTGCAATGTAAAAGGGAGAGCTAGGGTATTAGTTTTGGTATAGATATAATACGGAGCCGTGGAAGTTAGAGCTTCTCCTTCGCGCCAGGGATAAATTATCCTTCGTCAGATTAGCAACATCCTGACGGCGTCACGCCAACAATTGAACAATGGCTAATTTATAACGTACGCGCTTGTAGTATACATAGGTACGATAGATATATACATAAGCCCACATACATACATACATAAACGTGATGCTATACGTAGTATAGCTGCGGGCAGCGAAACCATTTATTCGCATTAGCCCTGTATCCGTTTTGCGCCTTGGTAATATGGCTAACTCTCCCCTCCCTGGCTCGTAGGTATCAGGGTACGTGTACCCTTCCGGCGTTGCGTTTGAACCAAAAAAAATAAAAAAAAGAGGAAACAAAAAAAGAATACAGAAAATATAAACTCAAAAAAATTTTAAATTAAAAAAAATGAAACCTGCGGCTGTAGACTTTGAGAAGAGAAAAATTTTCTCGCTGCGCAGGATTTTAAATTGAGCAGAAATTAATTTCGACTCAGGATCTCTCCGCACTTTTTCTCCCTCTCTCTCTCTATTTCTTTCTTTCTCTCTTTCTCTTTTTCTCTCTCTCTCTCTCTCTCTCTCTTTTCCCGTACAGACGAGGTAGGTATAGGTAGGCAAGTATAATGCTCGACGGTAGGCAGCCCTAATCTATTATGAATCGGAACTGATATTAGAATGCCCCTGCACACATACGTACGAGTACATTACGGATACTGCGGGGGGGCCGATATAGATTCTCTTAGCATATTTTAATATTTTCTAGGTCTGATTTAGTTTTCGATCGTGCAGCCGTGCCACGAGCTGAACTGACGTGAGCTCAAATTCGTTCGACGAATATTTTGATCAGCCATATAGGACCTATATGTTGAATAATACCGAGCGAAGAAAGCGCGGGACGTACACAGATACATTTGTATTCAGAAAATAAGATACGTATAATATATTTCTTCTCTTCGCCATTTTTTTTCCAACGGATTTGGAAGAAATTTAATCTTTTAAATCCAACCCCCTCCCCCCCCCCCCACGCCTCTACTATTCTACATTTTACAGCGAGTCGGGATATACTTACGACAGTTTTAAAAAGGTTGCGGGTTAAAAGGGGTAAAGCTCCCCTAGCTAACGGGGAGCCGAGTTTCCCGAACAAAGATTCGGACTTTGAGCTACTCTCCGTGATTCGCGCTATTTTTCCCCCTTATCTTACCGTTATCTCGCAAACGGGCAACCACTTAGCTCGACCGGCGACGGTCGGGTTAAGGGTGGCCCTCCGGGCGACGTCGGGCGCCGCCAAGTCAAGGCTGGGGGTCCTGGCGGGAAAGAGAGGGAGAAGAAGACTGGTTGTACAAGCTGTTCTAATGAGATAACTTGGCCCATCATGCCTTACTTTTAATATCTCCTACCCTCCGAGAAGCTTCTCCAAACCCCTCGACCACTTTCGCCTCACTTCGCCTCGTACGCCCTCAGAGTCGGCCATCGAATTGTCTGACAATAAATTTCGCAATTTATCTACGTCTATAATTTTTCGGCTTTCCCGCGGGCACACATGTACTAAATACATGCGAGGGTACGTATGTACCTATGGATATGAATGTAGAATGTAAAACGGGACGTTCTTTCTACCCCGATCTAAGGACGAGGCGCCGCGTTACAGCAGTGAAGTTTCGTTCTGTATAAAAAGATTCGAATTTCGAATAAGTTTGGTTCGTTACCCGCACCGAGAGCTTCGACGGCGAGAGGCAAGGGACGAAACTGAGTAAGGGATGAGGAGACGAGGTACAAACTTACAGGGTACATCGCCCCGATTTTTCCACCCTCGTTTATGCGTATTGCGCGAGCGACTAATTCATCGAGGATAAAGAATGAGCTCGATCTTTCGCACAGGGATTATAAAAGAATTGCAGAGGGGGATTATGAAGATTTGACTTTATAGAATTTACCGTTTTTTTTTTTTGTTTTTTTTTTTATAGTAGTGATAGAACCGATACATGCAATAATGTACGTATCGGTTCAAACTGATCAAATGATAAATAATGAGGTCGATGAGAAGAGAATTTAATGGTACTCGATCGTTATGCCTCTTTACGATTATCGAATCATTTATTTGACGTTGCTTCAACGGACCTGCCAATGCCAGTAAAGTTTGCCGCGTGACCTGCGACCCAAGTAGCGAATCTGCAGAGGTTCAACTTCAAAGTGCAATAATAACTCGTCGTTGAATTATCGCAATAAAAGTAGGTGGTACTATTTATAGGTCAGAGATGTTAGGTTCATTTCCCTGGACGTATACATACCCAGGTGATCTTGCTATGATAATTAAAAAGAAAAAATGGCGTTTTTTTTTTTGTCACTCGTCCGTTTCATGAACCTTTATATCAAATGGTAGATATTTCTGGGAAACAGAATATTACCACTTCCGCGGATGGACGTAAATGTAAATTATTATGTTTACAGATACACGCAGTGTAAACAAATGGTTTGGTACGTGCTTCATGGAATATTGGGTGATGGACACCGCACTGCACATTGCACCGGCTACCGCATCGTAAATTTTTACCGATTGCGGTTGTGTATTACCGGCATCAGAGGACGTCCGTCACAGCGGTGGATGGGCTTGTTTAATCGAGGGTTTTTCTAATAACGAGTAATATCAATCCGGACGTGATGGTATAAGTATTAACCTCGGTATTAACCAAAGCCGGAGTTTCCGCGTTAAATGTTGTTACGGAATTCAATACCGATCGAGAGGTGACAAAATAAATGAAAAAATTCGAACCGTGTGTGAAATACGAAACACGAAGAAAATAAATTAGACAAAAAATAAATAAATAAATAAATAAAAAATTGATACGAAAAAGTGGAAAAAAATTCTAAAGACTGATAAAAATTCGCCTATTCGTCTATTCGATTAACCCCAATTCCCCCGGTTCCCTCGAGCCCTGAGGGCCAGACGTGAACACTTACCGTGAACTCGTAAAAAAAATTTAAACCGCCAACGGGCAGGACTTCGATAAAGTTATAAGCGAATCTTCGAATTAAGGAAAAATGGACGCCGCGGATTCAGCGGTGACGTGTTCGGCATTTTAGTGAGGAATTTTTCCGGCTAGCTACATTCCGTGTGTATTTTGATTCGGCGAAAAATCGTGGGGGGTTTTCATTCTCCTGATTAGAAATTTGTTCGTTTCTACGCAGCTGCAGTGTCCGTTTGACAGATTTTCAATTTAAATTTCAATCACTAATTCAAAACCCGAAATTATTAAATTTCGGTAAACATGCTATAACGTCTATTCAGCACTCTAACGATCCCGAATTAATTCGGCCAAAGTTTCATCGCCGTTACAATACCTGTCTCTGAACTTTTTCGGACGGAATCAATCAACGCTGTTCAAATGCGATATGTGTACTTATCATACCTAAACGTATACCTAATCCAAATATATTTAGCTGTTGATTCAACCCTCAATTTTTTTTTGTTTACGTTCATATACCTATTACATGTCCGTGTATAGTACGAATTGATTCTCTCGTTTCCATAAATCCCTTCGACTACCGATCCACCTTCGATCTACTACATATAATTACATAAATCCCTTTGGTTCCAGATCAATCGAGATAAGTATTGCCGCCATTATATCAGAGAATCGAATGGCCGCGAGATAATTGGCTAAAACTCATCTCCTCGTCGTCGTCGTCGTCGTCGATCGACCAATCTTCCTGGACCGGATATAGACAAGGGTTTTATTTTTTATCCAACTATCGCGGTTATTTCACCATCGGAATCCCGCCGCTGGTGGGTGGTGGTAGCGGTAGTGTTGGTTAAAATCCCCGATGTGCGCATATATATATACGTGTAGCAAATTGCGTTTTGTTTCAATTTATCAATTAAGTTCGTCAATTAAACCGCGACGTAACGCTGATGGCGAGTGAGAGAGACAGAGAATCGTTTATTTATGTTCTGGAACTCGTTAGTCTAGGAAGAAAAAAGCCTGGTGGTGATGGTGGTGGTTGTGATGCACACGTCACCATCCACCAGCTGGGAAAATGGAAACAAGGTAGAATAGAGCTGGCGACGAGCGAGGTATGAAATCAGCCGTAACACCTACCAAAGGATATGGAGAAAAAAAAAAAATCAAAAAAATAAAAAAAACTGGTGGAATAGCCGATAGCGCGTCCCGGGATTTGGGTAGAATTTCATTTCTAGATCTCCCGTCTACGAGAAGCGGGAGGATCGAATTTCGCGATGCGTTGATTCGATAAGAGAGTTCGAGACGTATAGCGTAGCGTATGGTCGTTGTGAAGAATTTTCTTCTCGACTAAAGAAACCAGCCGCAGGGGTTTTCGCCAGACTTTCAGAAGCTTCTGCGCTTCGCTGTGGGATAGTTACATACGCTATAGCCTATACGTTTTAGTAAATAAGATATAAAGTATGGGTTTGTTATCAGATTTTTAGCGTGAAATAGAAAAAAAAAAAAAATTTATTATTTTATCCTGGGCTCGTAAATTGGAAATAGTTTTTAAAACTACAGGTGAACCGCGTACCGGGGATTAGATTATTGTATATTTGTGGAGATATTCTAGCTGCTACTGCGACGCTGCTGTACGTTGCAGCAAACGCACGCACGGATGAGGACCGACACACACAATGCAACATCCGTATCCAGTGTGCACGCGCTTCATTTCCTCGCGGGGAAATTGTGTTTCGAAAATCCATTTTCAATCCTCACACACCCCGGTCGCGCCTCTTCCTACCTACCTCCCTACCTTTCTACCTACCTACTCGTCTCTTTGCGATATCCACGCTGACACCTTTATGCCGATATTATACACATTCGAAGTACCGAATGGTCAAAATTCCGAATTTCAATATCGCCGAAAAACTTGAAGTAGATAAAATGGGTTTCCGTAAATAGGGGGTCGATGAAAAGGAACTATTGTTTCTCTTCCTCCCCTAAAAATACACCGAAATTTTTTGATTTCTACCTTTCTGCATTCAGAACTTCATAATTCGCAGCGCTGGGTAGTTTCTGTATATTTTTGAAATTCCGACTATAAGAAGGAGAAGGGGTTTACAGCGTATTATACGAACATGAATGTATACTGTGTAACGCAAACTTACCGAAGGGACATATATATTCATATCGAAGGGACTGTGGGCACGTGCTTCAAGTTACAATGAAAGTGAGACTGCAGGGGTGGAGGCGAACGTGCAGCTCAATAAGCTCTGCTGTTTGCAATCGTTTATTCAATATTTGTATGTTACATATGTGGGACGATGAGAAAAAATTATGCGATGGTTCAGGTAATTTTTGTTCTTTTTTTTTTTTCCACAATTTAAAACGAGAAGAAATATTCGAATGATGAAAGAGCCGGAGTTTAGCTGTATAATTTTTATCTGTTTTCGGGGTGTATTCAGATGTACGAAGTAACTTCTGTGAAGTTTTAATAAACATCTTGGGGCTTACCGCATTTTTTTTTCTTTCTTTCTTTCTTTCTTTCTTTTTTTTTCAGAATATATACGTCTTTAGTGAATTTATATTCCCCACTTTGAGAGAGAAGGTTTTGAGCTTTTTAGACTTGGTATAAAGCGGCGCGGTTGATTCAACAGAGAATGTTATAAATCGTAAAAAAGTTTCATTCAGTATTTCCCTCTCGCTTTATCCCCTGCTTCTTC
The DNA here is from genome assembly GCA_963978835.1 of Tenthredo scrophulariae. Taxonomy (NCBI): domain Eukaryota; kingdom Metazoa; phylum Arthropoda; class Insecta; order Hymenoptera; family Tenthredinidae; genus Tenthredo; species Tenthredo scrophulariae. The sequence goes on from OZ022228.1 coordinate 834,300, forward strand.
CTTCTCTTTAATTCTGTAAGGGGATAATAATTATCGACGTAATTACGTATCCCTTGGGTAACGTCGTTAACTTTCAAAAAAAAAAAAGCCCTTTGAGGATTTGGACACGGCTCCAAGTGCCTACCCTCTGTCTATCTCTCTCGTTTTTTCGCTCATTTTGTATATTTATCGCTTTCTGGTGCATAAAAAGAGCGAACGTCAAAGTAGCTGGTACCACTTTCGAAAAGAAGGGTCCTATAAGCAGCTTGTAGTCTTCCTACCTACTTTCATCTTCGATAGTCGCTAGGTCCGCGGTAAAACTTTCGAGAATAACTTTTACGCGAAAACTTTTTAGGCGAAGAAAAACAGGAAAAACCGGCAGAAGGAAAAGAACCGAAAAACTCTCTTCTCACGTTCAACAATTCTGTACAAAGCATAAAAACATGCAAATATACGTATACCGACTAGGTGTCGTAGGTGAGAATTTTTCCTCCTTAAGAATCCTGGAAACTTACGGTTCAGTGTTTTCAGGGTTTAAAATGCGAGTGCAAAAGTCCGCACAGCGTAACCTCACGGGTATGTTTAACGTTGTTTGTTTTTTCATTTCTAAAACCTCGACGAAACTGGGATTTACACTCGCAGCAGCAGCAGCAGCAGCAGCCTCCCTTCGCGTTCAGTTGCGTTGACGAGTCGCGTCGTTCTATTGGATTTGTAACGAGCGACGACCGCGTGACGAAGGTAAAACGAGGTGAAATTAAAGAAATAGATGAACCTGCGGTGCCGCAAAAAATGTCGCGTTATCGGAAGCTTCGTGGAAAATGAATTTTTTATGAAACGGTGAACCGAGGAGCTAAATTCAATCCAACGGTCATTCCGATTTACTGCGAATTTGAATTCCTTGGAATATAATTGTACATTATACATACCTTCGAGCACCTGACGACCGGACAATGTCTTGATTCTTGAACCAAACACTTCTCGTTAGATCAAACCTCGAACATATACAGATATTGATGGCGGGTACGGGCAGCACCACTACAGCACGTTTCTACCACCTAGTCGCGCGATCCAAACTTCAAACTCCTCGAAAGTTGCACCGCAAATTGGACTCGACGCAGACTGCATCCCGGTTCGGTTAGTATGTAGGTACCTAGGTAGTACCTACCCACCTAGCCAGCTACCTCTTTCTCTCTCGTTGCTTACTTACTTGCTGCGATGTTCTCGACAGTATAAGGAGGAGGAAAATAGGCTCGCATAAGTGGGTACATATAATGTATAATTGGCATTCGTACTTTCTTTGAACAAATACACTTTGAGCTCGAGACTACGTTCGAGGTATCTATAGGCAACAACATTTGTACACATGTGTACGATGTCTGAACGGGTGAGTATCATGTCGGAATATGACGAACGACCAGGTTGACGTTCGGGAAAAGAATCAGGAAGAGGATGATACGAACTAGGGAAGAGGAAAGGAAAGGAAAGGTAAGGAAGAGGGACTAGTTTCGTGGGGTGTCGCTGTCGAGACTCATCTCGATGGGGATCGCCTCTGCATCTGACTGTTTCATATTTAAAGTATATTTTCGTTGTTTCAAAAGTATTGACCTGACCGACTAGAGCCGTTCTCAAACCATATTGACAATTATTTTACGGCTCTTCTTGGGCCATCATTTCCGGTGGCTCCTTCGATGAGGAAACCTGCCAGTCAGAACCGCGAGCTCGCAGGGCTTATAACTTACTTTACCTCGATATACTATGTGTATACGTAACAACGTAGAGCCCAGTGTCTGTATATTCGCAAGCGGTGTGCCTTTATCAGGCGTCCCATAAATAATTGTTTGTGAATTTTCTCTACTCTCAAATTTTTGCTCATATTATATTTTTGTCCTTTATATCTCTCGGTGGCGGCGATTGAAAATCTTCGGGGTTATTCTATACGGCCACTACTCGATCTTTGCCTCCCGGTGATTCGAGCAAACATTCGCCTCTGCAGGCAACGACGTTCGTTCATATATAGGTATAGAGTTTCGGCGAGTTCCGCGAGCCGCAATTCCTAATTCACGAACGGAATACCAAACTCACCTAATACAATCAATTATATCTTTCCAAACATTTCATTCTTCTGTTTTACTTCGCGTACCGTACCGTGCCGCGCCGCACCGCTGGACCTGGTTATTCTCTCCGCGGGCGGCTCTTATTCTATAGATTTCTACACATGTAGGTATCCCATCCACCACGAGTACGCATACAACGATACGTGTAGTACCTAGAGAACACCGACCATCCCACCCTTCTTTTCATCGAGTTTGATATTAGTTAGGGGGTTGGGGGTAGAACGGGGCGAGGGAAGTCGAGTCGAGGCGGTCGATTCGGTCTCATTGTTTTAAGGTAATTGGTGAACAATAAAGGAAACTTGCTTCATTCAATGTTACATTTCTATTTATCTTCCTCTCTCTCTCTCTCTCTCTCTCTCTCTTCCTATATCTTAACCGGATGCGAGATTCGTTCCATACCCTACGAGAATTAACCATCTGTCTGTCGATTTTCGTATTATTCGTTTATTATGCTGTCTATAACTATACGTGCGTGACAGTGGTACGTGGCTGGCAATGAGGTTGATCGAGAGACCCACGGGGAATGAAATTATGCAAAGACAAAGTAACTCGGCTAGATTTCAACAGCTAGTTTCTTCTTGTTACTGTCTGTCTCCTAGTTGGCCGAGGCTCAAAGATTCGCTAACGAACTCGCGGAACTAAGAAAGGAAAGGGAAGGCGAGGAAAGGGAGTTTTAATTCGCATATCCTTCGCGTCTCGTACTCTCTGAGAATAAGGATAAAGGAAAATAAAAAGAGAGGGCGAAGGAGAAGGAGACTCTTCTATGGGATTGATCCGTCTTTGGAAGAAAGTAAAGGGGACGGTAGTCATCGCTAATGAAACTGACGGACGGACACACGAGACGGCCTATAAGCGCGATTAGGAACGGAATGACGAACGCAGAACGCGTAGACCCCCCTGTACCCAGCATCCAAGCGCCGTTGAACAGACGAGTAAACTTTTTCGTCGATTGCTCGATAAGAGAAGTTAAACGGAGTGGCAAAAGTAGTCTGAATTCTGATCCTGCTCGAACTATCGTAATAAAGAATTGGCGGAGGGAGTTTCGGTAGCGGAGAGAAGAAAATAGAGAAAAAGAGAATAGGAGAGAGAGGAGACGAGCATCCGCGTCGGTCGCGAGGCTTGCTTGCTATATCGTTGCAAGAAGGGGGCGAGCGCTCGTTCGGCCCCAATCTTCCAGATTGCCGTGTCCTAATTTATCTGTTTTGTATCTCCTCTAGCGCGATCAGACAGTCCCCAACGTTATTACGATTCGGTTGTAAATTAAAGGGGGAATATTGAACTAATCATATTTCTCTAATCGTTAACGAATTACAAATTATAATACGAATATATGTAGGTATATACCCGAACTCGATAGTTCGAATCTCGGTAGTCAGTATATAGATATTCCAATAAGGAACCGTTATAATATGATATATACATAGGTATATATATATATATATATATATATAGGTAGGAGGAAGTACATGGGTGTGTATGTATACGTGGTCTAAAACGGAACCACGTCGATTCACAAAGTCTGGAAGATAATAAATCATAAAGTTTATACGAGTATTTGTGCAAGCGGTTATACATAAAGAAGTATAGTCAGCGGTGCAGGGGTGTCGGGGTTACCCATACGTATACGTATATATATGTATATATATATACGGGTAAACCGAGTATACGTATATAGGGGATTTTATATATTCCATATAATTACTTTCTTCGGTGAAATCTGGTGCGATCTTTCCACCGAACGAGTCGACGAGGGTAACATCTGTTCCGCAGCTTCTAAGATGTATATGTATGTATATGTATTATACCTGGTTCAGTATGAACGGGTGGTGTTTCAGGAGAGAAATAAGCCACATATATCTATACTCTAGTTAGGTATATATATATGTGTATTTTACTCGCAAACGTCTTTCAAACTTTGCCGCAAAATTATTCCCCTCTCACTCCCTCTTTGCCGAACAGCCTGTTAGCTAATTGAGTATACATATACGTATATCTATATACATATGCGTGTACTTTTCACCCGAATTATTTTCACTCGTTTAGTTAGTTGGTTAGTGTTTTTTTTTTGTTTATTTTCTTTGCGTTTCTCTTTTATCTGCGAGTACGCGTTAGGAGGATACTCATCTCCGCACTCTCAGCACAACTCCGAGGTCTCACCATTTTTAGTATTCGACGGCACGTAGTAACGAAGAAAAGAAAGAATATAAAAAAAAAAAAAAAAAAAAGAAAGATAAAAAATAAAGTAAAAGTATAAGAAGAGAGGGAGAAATTCGGTGTTAATAATCAACGGGTGTAATCAGAGCTTACACACGTATATATAACGTAGAACGCGTAGATGAGATAAAACGAGCTTTTTAAAAAGAACAAAATTTACTTTTCCAACACTCCGAGACCTCTACAAGTATATTTCTCGCAATGATCACTCGCTTTTATTTTTTCACCCTTAATAAATGGGGTGCAGTAGGGGTTGGATTTACAGCCAAGGTCTCGGATCTAAATTGGTCGAGGATCAATTAAACGATCCCAGTTCGGTAACGGACGTATCAGAACTGCACATCGTATTCGCGGTGGTTGAGAGCGGCGTTAAGGAGTATCACAGGAGTCGCCGTTGTCCCGTCGCGTCGGTTCCCTTGCCATCCCGCAGGAAGATTCACACCCCAATCAACGCGATGCGAGTATTTACGAGCAAAGCCATGACTCTCGCAATTTCTCAAGGCGTCGTCGTCGGTCTCTTCTGCCACTTCTTCCTCGTCTCTCTCTCTCTCTCTCTCTCTCTCTTCTTATTCTTATTTTCTTCCTTCTCGGTCAATTTTTATTCCCATTCTTCCTCTAGCCACCCATCTACCTATACAATGTACACACGAGACCACTTACGTGTTTCTCCTACATATAACTATATTATACCTACAGTATATAACTAACCCGCAAGCGTTGAGATATCGCCACGCGAATACTAACTACTATACCAATTAGCGACAACAAATGTTTGAGCGGACGCCCGCAATCCTGAGGTCTAGCAAAACTTTATACTAGTTAAAGCTATTGTATCAACTTCCTACTTAGGTATGTAGTACGTATGTAACTACGTGCATCGTAAGTTGCATTCGCGTAACTATAACGCCGAATTTGTTGTACATATATTGGATAAATGTATACCTATGTGAATGTAAGGGAGGTATTGGTCATCCCCGAAGCGACGCAGCGTCTCGTCGAGGTAATTGCATAGGGTTTGGATAAAGTCACGTTCTCCACCGTTTCAGGATTCGACATTTTCGCCGATCCGTACAAGTTGAAAATCGCCGCTCCCGCGTTTCGCCGATTTTCTACACCGTGGTGAGAAATCAAGAAACCGGACAGGGGGAGGTGAAACGGAAGGACAAAAAATAAGAAAAAGAAATATAATAAAAAACAAAAAATCGGTCGAACTCGTATATATGATTTTAGTATAGATCAATTTTTGGCTACTATTTACCCGCAAAATAAGGGTGACTCCTCCCCGTCCCTTATTCAAGTACATTTTTATACCTGACGCTATACCATTGCTGCAGGAACTGCAGATATAGATAATAGCCAGCAGAAGCTACCCCTACCTATATAAGAAAGAGACGGGGTAAAGGTGGGAGTTGGTTGGGGTAGGGGTGGACGTGATCTTTCATCGCTGGTTGATTGGCCGGGTTTAGCTAGCGAATATATTGTCAACTTCTTACATCAGTATCGTATCTTGTATGGTGACAAAATATTTAAAGCCTCTATAAACTGGCAACAATAAAAGGAAACACCGTTGATGAAATCAAGATCGCGCGAGAGATAGAAGTTGTGTGCACCACCGGACGGCCACCCCAAACTCCTATACGGCAATTGCACACCCATATAGTATACCTACCTAGTAGTACCTACCAAGAAATATATCCAGCTGTGACGAGGATAGGCGTTCGTTCTCTTCTATAACGGATCCAAAGATTCTCATTTTTGTAAAATAACGCGGGTTTAGGGGATGCGGAGAACGAAGAAGACGCTTATTTGAAACCCTGCAGTGTTTATCTACGTGTAAAGTTTGAGCCCTGAAGTGGATGGTGGTTTTGGTTAGAAGGTGTTGTACCTATCTACCTGAGCGTGGTAAATGCAGGGTTATATGGCGTTAACGCGTTAGGCCTTCCCTAAGGCGACCGCTAGGCCCTCATAGGCCTACCAATTCGCGAAGCGACACGACCACTAAATTCCGACGTTGTCCTCGCCCTGCGCTTTAAGCCTCGGAAAATCTTATGCTAATATATACGAGAGCCCTTCCCTGCGTGGTTGCGGAGCTCTCTACGGCTACCAGCCCCTTTGCCGTTAAAATAACCGCTGATTTCACGGCTATGGCCATGCCAAGGCTTGATGCTGATGGTGATGGTGGTGACTCCCATGTCTCGATGTTTGCACTCCAGAGGGATGCCGAGTGGTCCTACCTCCTCCTCACCGTTGGAGAGGTGAAAAATCTTTCTCAAAATATTATCTCTACGTTAACCGAAAGGGAAAGAGGAAAGGGGCGAGGGAAAGGGTGGGCGAGCGATGTACTACATAGATCGTATACAAATCTGGGCAATTCAGGAGAAAAGCTCCCATCGATTCGAGGGTAGAGATGCGATATTTCGATATGAATTTCCTGTTCATTTTTAATTGGCATGGAGTTGAGAGTTACCACCGTAAGCTGTGTCGGAGAAATTTACTACTTACTCATTTTTCAGGGGTAAAGTCAACTGCTAATTTCCAGAGAAGACATGGAGGAGATACTAAATATCGTAGGTCGAAAACCATGGACTGATTTTCATCGGAAGAAAATTTGTCTCGTTATTTCTGGTATGAAAACAAGTATCTTTAATTCCCGGCACGTTTATCGAACAACAAATCGCAGAAATGAGGGCTTTTCGTTGAAAGACAAGAAGCGAGTAGCACCCTACGTAGTGATATGATTATAGGTTCATCTGTATTCAAAAATAGTTTCATGCTTGAGAATTTGTAACAAAAATTATACCCTGATACTTTTAGAAAAGCTTCCCTAATATTCCGACCGTTCCTCTTAATTAATAATTACTTATAATTGCCGTTTCGCGTGAGACATGAAAATCATTATATTAATACTCGCCGGTGAAAAAATGTCGAGATTATATTACTGGGGTACGTCAACCATGATCTAATCTCCCCTGTTTTCTAATTATCAGTAAATTTCCTATACGTTTTTAGTGTAACATATATCACCCTGGTTACATTACCTGTAGATATTCCGCCCACGATTATGTATACAGGTGTGTATATCAGCGTATCATCTTTGTATTGTATCAAGTGAGGATGATGTATAGACTTAGGCCTGACAAGGACGGACTAATTATTCACATCCAGAGGGAATCCCTTGGATCATCGAGCCGCAGAAGACGTGCCTCGAACTATATACCCCATAAAACGTAACACTTTAACACGGTAGATGATATCGTATCTTAATATTCATTTTTCTTTCTTTTTTCTCATTTCACAGTCTTCCTTTTCCTCTGGTTTCTACATCCGGAAGATTCCTCCGCAGTCTGTGTACACATATACCTACGCGTGTATCTACGTACATGGGAATCGCGTGACGGATACTATACGAAGGTATAAGGTAAATAGCAGGGTGTCGTAGGATCGGGCTCAGCTCGTGACATACCCTGCATTGGTGCAGGATGGGATCCTATAGACTTGCCCGGAAGAAACTCGACGCGACGTAGCCTAGCTAGGTATAGGGTAGAGGGGCCCAACAAGGCCCAAGAATAAGATACGACGACGAATACAGACGGTGGTGTTGCTGCCACTATGTTTTCGTATTCAGCTAGTGACTCGGGCGGCATGACGTCACGTACAACGCGACCGACGATGTAATACAGGTCGCCCATCGTACGCTTATGTATACCAGCAATACTTCGACACATACACATACGTTTTTCGGCTTTTCTTATTTTCTGTTTCCTTCTTTTTTATTTTTACATTTTTCTCTTTTTTTTCTTAATTTTTTTTTTTTTTTCCCGAAGAATCGACGCATAGAAAGAAACGAAAGAATCTCCTTAGGGTGCAGGACACTTGCTAGAATGATCTTACAGGATCCTTTCGACGACGTATACACTAGGTAACTGTATAAGGAAGAGGACGAGAGGTGCACACACACGGTAACGCGTACACGCGTCCTGTCCACTGAGCCACGTGACAGCTAATATCCGGCCAGGAAACTAACACCGTTCCCTCGACCCCTGTACCCGATTCGATGCCCAGTATAGTATATATAGGTAGATGGTAACCGTAGACCATACACAGGGAGAACACCCCTTGATATTAAAGCGCAAAGTCCATTAGGCTTTGAGCCGAAAATTTCGAGTCGAATTAGTATGATATTAGAAATTTGCGGTTGAGATTTCGAAGGATGTTTTGATCACTGTAGCTGATTGAGTACGAAAAATGAAAATACGAAGATCAATAATTTTAGAAAAAACTATTTCAAGCGACTCTGTATATTTTTTTTTGTCATTAATTTTTATAACAAGAATAAGAAAAATATGGCTCATGCCTTTAGACGGGTATAGAAAATGATTATACAATTAAAGTAACAAATTGAAAAGCTATACTCGGAAGAAAAAAAAGGGGGAAAAAGAAAAAGCAGAAGAAAGAAAAAAAAAAAAAAAAAGGTAAAGGAGGAAAGGCCTAAGCAGCTACATGTATATAGCCTCCGTCGCGGCGCCTAGGTCTCACAGACAGATTACACCTGTCGTTGGTATATGCGGGGTGAAATAGGGAGAAACGGAGGTGGAGGAAAAGGAGGTCGAGGGGAAGAAAGACGGTACGGGGTATGAGGTTGAAGGTTGAAGAAGTAATAACCGAATCCAATATTCGTTCCTTTCAAACGACCGCCCGTTGACAAAAAGTGAAATTTGCTTTCGAAGACAGGACTGTCAACGGCAGACCTGTGCCCTGCCCTCTTTCTTACCCCCCTTGCGCATACTTCTGTTCCTTCTTGGCCATCTCTTACGTTTCACTCTGAGACGGCGAACTCTTTTCGGAAATACGGAAACAGTTGGCCAATATTTGCTCTGGATGTATTATAATGCGTGTTACGCGTCGCTAACAGCAAAAATTAAGTCATAGGGTCTAAGGGATGACGGGTTGACGACTTGGAAGGAAGGATATTTTTCATCCCTTTTTATATTCTGAAAAACGTTATCTTTCGAGACCCGTGAGAATTGGAGAACGGAAATGATAATTGATAGGGAATGAAGAGAATCGGGAAGAAAGAAAGACGCGATCTGTTTAATAATGTCTTAGTCGTTCGCGGTATACTTCTTACGAATTTTTCGACTATGTCGTTTTTTCTTTTCATTTTTCTCTTATTTTATTTTATTCCTTTTTTTCTTTATTTTATTTTATTTTTTTTTCCAGTTTTTCTCCCAGTGGACGGGAACGCTCGTTAATCATACGCGAGAAGTATTCCTGAAATAAAAATCCGTAATTACCTTCTCCGCAAGGAATTTCACGAGGGAACGCCCGGAGACTGAAGTATAAGCGGAGTAGGTAAGTACGAGAAAAAGAAAAAGAAAAAGAAAAAGAAAAAGAAAAAGAAAAAGAAAAAAGGAAAAAGGAAATAAGGAAAGGAAGAAAAAGATTTTTTAAAATAAGAAATAAAGAAAAAAATGAAATGAAAATGAAAATGGAATAAAAGACGAGAGTTTAGCGAAACGTCCCAGCCCGTTAGCGATTACACCTCCCCAGAAATGTATACCCATATACGGAGCGATTCTGTGGAAAGTATTACGCGCCTAAAAGGTAGGCAAACGGGAAACGCCTGAATTGAGCAGCTCAAACGTCGACGATTGGTTTCTATTTATTAGGTGGGAAATAAAAGCCAATCGTCGATGTTTGATCTGTTCAATGCAGGCGTTTCCCGTTTGCCTAACTTCCAGGCGCGTTACTTTTCACAGAATCTCTCTGTACATCCTCCGTAAGAATTATAGAGAGGACGAAGGCTATTGTCATCGTTTGTCAAGATTCAAATGAATTGATGCCCATTATACCCATATAGATCTGGTTTAAATCGTATAGTCGAATCGAACGGATACATATACGTATATATATATTATATAGGTACGTACAACGTTGAATAATTACAATCGAATTCTACCTCGGGGAGAGATTTGAATAGTCAGTTTCTCATTGAGTGGAGAATTCCCCGTCGTTGTCGTTGGTGTATTGGCTCGTTAATTGGCTCGCGAGTTTCAAGTCTTCGAATTGTCTCCAAAGAGTTTTGTATCGGGCCGTTCTCCCGCCTGCCGAAGTGTAGATAATCCTATTAGCGATTGAAAAAGGCTGCGAGCCGAAACAGGGAAGTCGCTTGCACGGGCTATATTCATACAGAGTTTATCTGGTAGCTTCGAGCTTTGTCTTCGGCCCGGTGTAGCCCAAGCCCCCCTTCACTTCGCTTCCCAGTTTCTTCTTCTTATTCTTCTTCTTCTTCTTCTTCTTCTTCTTCTTCTTTTCATTGGTAAAAGGAAAGTCTTTCCCGAGGTACAAGAGGCAAAAGCCTGCGGGACGATGAAATCGTCGCTCAAAGAAGCGATCGCACGTGGGACACGAGCCCAGTAATTGACCGTTGCTCGTCTTCGTCTCTGGGGTCCGCTTCTGGTCGTCAGAAGGCAGGAGGAAAAATTTGAAAGGCTCGAAACGAACAGATTTCTACCTACATAAAAGGGAATGGGACTTCGGGAGGTGGGGGCAGAAGCAGAGGCTGAAGACGAGGCGGAGGTGGGGTCGGGGGTGGAGACGGAGACGGCAACCCTTATCAGACTTGGTCTGTTACTTGGGGTTCAAGAAATCATTTCACGGAGAAAATGAATATAAGAGTCCAGCTGTGACCGAGGAAAAACTCTTTTCCGATTGTCACATCGTCGGCGTGGAACCCCCCGACCTCGATATTTTCCACCCTAACTTCAGCCCCCGCCTATCTATCTCCTCGTGCCGCACCGGAAATTGTAAAACGCACTATATTCCGCGCTCGCATCCATCATTCTCGCCATTTGGCAACTGACCTTTGACTCAGTGTTATATAGAGGCCGTTAGAATTCCGCGGATTTTCTTTGAGTCGCGGTATAATTTACTAAAATACGTTTCGGCTTTCAACATTTCCGCATCGAAGGCAGACAGGCAGGTAGGTAATCTCAGGTAAAAGGGGTTAGGGGTTGGCTGGGCCTGAGAGCAAGGCCATCGAGATATCAATCAACCATCTAATTCTTGTAATAGCTCAAGTTTTAGTTAACGAGCCAAGTATTAAAGCCGAGTCTCTACCCCGATAGAGACTTAATTGTTCCACGAGAAAATTCCTCGAGCGATAAGCAGATGTCAATCTTGCCTCCAGCTGGTGGATATAAGTTACTGGGATCTAATACCGTGCTGAATAAGACGCGCGCCCGGGACTCCTGGGGCGTCGAACGACGCGTTCTGCCTCAGGGCCTTTGCGGACGAGCCGAGATGCGACGTATGTCAAACCTTGTGAGCATCAGAATCGTAAGAAGAAATCGTCGAACTGGCCCGCGGTGAACTAGACGGAGATGACTGGTTCGTTTTCGCATCTTGATTCTTTCCGATTCGTCTCATCCTTCACAGATTTAGAGTTTTTTTTTTTTTTTCTCTTTTCCACGAGTTTCAAAGGATCAGGGTACGTATAGTCGATACAACATTCGATTCCTCGACGAAGACCTTGCTGTGAGGTATCACCCCCATTGGAAAATACATCACCTCGATTAATTCCAGACGTTAACGCGAAGAGAAAAAGAACTTGGCAATTATCACGGGAAGAACACAACTTTTTTTTTTCATAAGGGCGGAAAGAAGAGTCTTCGAAGCAGGGGTGAGATGCAAAAGCAATTTTTCTGGACCTCCATTCTGCATTATGATTATTAGCAAAGTTGGTGATGACCTTAAAATTCAGGAAGGGAAGCTTTCGAAGCAAATTTGATGATTGTACTATTTCCGAACAGAACAGATAGATAGCCGCGCAGTAGATACAGTCAGACGTAGGTCAGACATGTCCAGCGTATTGAATCTAGAATGAAATCGATCATATCGCGATGATGTTTTTGGTCTACGGTCTTGTTTTTTTTTCACGGAAAATGTTCATTTCTTCATTAACGTCAAAAATGAAGAATATCATTCCAACAAAATGTACTTTTCTTTTAGGATGTACAGTTTCCTCTGAATATTTATGAGTATAAAAAATAATTGAAAAATCTGTTTGTTTTGAAGAGAAAGGGTAGATTTTCTCTGTACCTGCAGTGTGTTCGAAATGTTGGAATGCTGTGGAAACCCTCCCCATCGTCGAGGACTGAAAATCCGTGGTGCAATTTCATTGTTGGACAGGGTAATTAGGAAGGGACGTAGCGAGGGTAAACCTCGGTCTTCTGCTCACCGTACAATTAATCTAAATTCAAAATTCTCAAGTTATAACAACCGTGGCTCCCTTAGGTGGTGCAGTGGGTCAGAATCTTCAGGGATGATAAATATAAAATATAAAATATGAAATATGAAATATGTGAGACATGCCCAGGGCGCGGATTTAAAAATCATCGAAAGTTAAACAATGCCAGGTGGTCGGGGGGTTCGGGGCTCGGGGCTCGGGGCTCGGGGATTCTGGGGTAGGTATGGACTTGGGGTCACGTGCCGGCGGCAAGTCCCGCGCGGACGCTAAGAAAGTCGAAAATCTTAATTTGAGAGTCCCGCCTCCGAAGTCACGGGGGCGGCCTCTCCTAACAACCGATTGGCTTTCCCAACTGAGACGGGAACGGGGTAGAGGGTGAATTTTCGTCGGGGGTGGAAGAGATGCGCGTCGTCGCGGGCCGACGCTCTGGGGAATCCACCGGGTCGACGCCAGTCGACGCCGGGCGTCCCGACAGAGCGGCCCGCCGAATACTTCGACGTCTTATTTACCGCGAGAAAGCGCTTGGTATCGCGTGCCCGCAAGCTTACGTCCTCTTCGTCGCGATAACGACGCCAGAGAGATTTCTACGGCCGCAACAGACGATACCTTATATCGATTAAGGGATAGAAAACGGAGAGCCGGGTATCAGACATCGTATAAATTGACAAAAAATCCATAAATTAACAAAAACTATTAAATAATGGCCTGAATCTCAGCGTTCGCGATATGAAAAACGATGATCAGAACGGACTTGATTTTTTACAAAATTTTGACCTAAATAATCATAAAAGAGAAAAACAATTTGGTGTTAAAAATAATAAAAACTAAACGACCGATTGATAAAACGAAAACCTAATCGCTGCGAAAAAGTTGCTATCGTTCGGTGTTGTTCCCGTTCATCGATGGTCACCCGTCCAGGGAAGGAGGAAACATCCTTCAGGGTGACGGTTCCCGATCAACCCGCGCGATTCATTATAACAAGGGCGACGGTCGACTCGCGATATGCGTGAGGAAAATATCGGCGAAATTAAGACGAGGCGTCCCGCTCAGGGCCTGGTCCTAGTTATCAAAGTACCGAAGATGGCCAAGGTCTGCTTCGCCGTTAGTATCATCCTACAGATTCTGAGGGTTGGACAATTGGCGGCCGCAGCTACCACTGGTAAATTTTATTTCTAATTATATCAAATCCGTCGCAATTTGTATTCACGATTCATTGACGAAGGTGAAACGATGATCCGCGCGGATGTAGGGGATCAAAAGGATTATCGCAGGTATGATTGATCGTCGAGCTGACTAGAAAGAGACGAAATTTTGTGACATCCTTCAAACTGATCTGATAATGTGTAATTCATTGTCAATTGCTATAAAACGTAGATCGAAGAAATAGAATGCATTCGAATCCTGCTAATCGCAGCAAATGAAAGTGATGTAGAAAATCAAGAGCTCAGAATACTGATTCCTATTTCATTGTCCGAGGACGAAATTCAGGATCGTTAATTAGCTCACTTCGGATAGAGCTCACGGTGTATTGGACGAAATCCGATCACAGCGATTAGATTAGGTCCGAAGATCGTGTCTTCATGGTATAAGCCAAATTCCTATTCCTTATGGTGTAGATTATCGGAAGGAGAGAAATCGGCACACTGAACGATGCGGAGACCTCCTTAGTGTAACCACAATTCCGCGCTAGATTTCCAAGGTCGATATCGAGGCTGTGCAGCCGGTAATCTAATCGACGTGGATGAGTTATTAAAGGCGGTATGATAAGCGGTTAGCAGGGGTTCCATCCCCACGAATTCACGGACGGAGGGGGCATTATCTCGTAGCCGGAGGGGTGCCATCTGTTTCAGTCGTAGAGTCCCTTAATATCGTTAGTCAAGGACTCACCGTATAGTGCAGAATGGCATATTGGTAGCTGGCAGTGGAAGTGGTACATAGGTAAAGCTACAACCCCCTGGTCTCGGACTAGTCTACATCTACACGTACACCGGCGATACGTGAGGGCCCGCGGACCAATATATCTAATTTCGCAGGGTATATTTTTGCGAAAGACGTACGCGTCCTCGAGTTCCACCCCTGACCAATGGCTCCTGGTCCACCGCCCTTGTCTATACAAGTAAATGCCTTGAGGCGTACATATGTTCCGACCGCGGGTAGTTCTTTCTCTCCCTCTCTCTTCTTCTGCTTTTTTCCTTTTCCCGCTTACACCCTCTCTAGCGTATCTCGTGCCCCTTCTTTTCATCCCCGTGTTGCCGCAGGGCGGAGGGTGCCGGTGAGTATTTGGGGTGGGGGAAAACCCCCTGGAGATTCACGCTTCATGCATTTTATATTTCGACAGACTTTGATTCTTAGCTTCTGCTGCCCTTACACAGAAGCTATGCCACCCCTGGCCCCGTCTCGTCCTCATCCTCGTCACCACCATCCCTGATCCTCCTCGTCGCTCGGGGCATCAATCTTTAAGCTTTTGGCAAGGAATTATCTTTGATCATCCGCTCCGATCTGTCTGTCTGGTCATCGAAAGCTCCGTATATAGATATATCAAAACGGGGAATAATAATAACAATAATGATAAATATAAGAAATAGCTTTGTGGAATTTAGGCCCATGATGTTCATAGACGTCAATATAGTTTTGTTTCAAGTTGGTTTTTTTTCTTATAAAATTGCCTTTTTCCTATCCCATCCTTCACCCAGACCTCTAGACCTCTTGAACGGTTGCATACATACATATAGGCATATAGATATATGGCGATGTATATAACAACGGATGATATCGCGTGGCGCGCCTAATCTGTTCGGAAAAAGATTTGGTCTCGGTAACGCCCGCAGAAAAGTCTTTTCGTGAAATCCCAGCGATTTTCAAAGTTGGCTTACCAACTTGGCGAAATACTTGGGGCGCGGGGGTTCAACTCGCACCCCGACGACTTTTTCTATACCAACGCTGTCCTATAACAGCTCTATACTCCTGGCCCACACGCGTTTTCATCCCCCGAACTTCTTCTTCTTCTTCTTCTTCTTATTCTTATTCTTTTTTTTTTTCTTTCATCCCTCCAACCCCCGTTACTTTTATCCTCTGCTCTGCTCTTCTCTTCTCTTCTCTTCTCTTCTTTCTTTCCTTCTTTTTCTTACCAAGGAGATCCCGGCCCTGTAGGACCCCAGGTTTGGGGTTAGTTGAGTACGTGTTAGGCTGCGACGCGGCGTACGTGGGGCATTAATATTTTAGTTGCTAACCCTGGGATTTCGAATCACGGGAAAGAGAAAGAGAAAGAGAAGGAGAGAGAGGGAGAGAACGAGACGGGGCGTAGATCTACCGCGAGATCTACTTCTCGCCATAAAGGACGAAGAAGGCAGACCAGCAAAGGAGTTGGATAAAGTAGGAGGGGCGCGAAACCCCTCGCGAAAGGATTACAAATTTGGCTTTCAAAGGACGGACGGAATTTTGTTGGCTCTACTCGGAACATCCCGCAAAATCTCCTTAGCCCTTCTACATATATACACCACTTTCTCCTCTACCTACCCCTACTGCTATACCCATACCATTTATTTCCAACACCGCCTTACTTTCAACCTTTCGCCAACGGGACACACCCTGGCGATAGCCAAAGACGAGACAGTTTGACGTTACCCGACTAACATTGTTTAACTATTCATCAACTTTCCCGTCCACTGGGAGGCCTTAAATTTACCGGTAGGTATAGGGTCTTAACGGGCGAAAGAATAAGGCCAGGTCGATATGATAAACAGGTAAAGTTAGTGCAAAATGGGGATTAAATCGAAGGAATGATAATGATAATGATAATATAGGAACGTTAAGATTATTCCCAGTTGTTCGATATTGAGAGTAAAAGACATTGCGCCATTTCTCGTTCTCTTCGGAATACCGAGAGAAAGAGAAAGGGGGAGAGAGAGGTGGAGAAAGCATCTTGCTTGCGTCTTTTCGCTTTCTCAGTATCCTCCTTTGAGCCGGAGTTCCTACAGGCGTCTTTCGCCGTCTTCCGCAAAGGTAACAAGGCAAAAAAGTATATTAATTGCGCTCTGTGTTGCGGTGTTATTAAATTCTTATGGAAATGCGCGGGAACCTCCGCCCAGTCCTCATCCTCATCTTCATCCCCATCCCCGTCCCTATTCTCACCCCCATTGCCTGATCCCCCATCCCCAAGTCCACATCGTAAACTTGGCTATTGTGTTAGAAAATCTAAATAATTTCAACTTCTCGACCTTCTGAAAATAAAAAAAAAAAAAAAAAAAAAAAAGAAAGAAAGAAAAAGGAGGAGAAAAAAAAATTGAAGTAAAAGAAGCTACTGTATATATGTACATACATTCATATACATATATACACACATAGCTATATATATAGCAATGCGGAGGGCCAGTTTACGGAATTTAAAGAGGGCAATCAGATATTCAGATTATGTTTACCGAATCAGGAGATTTCCTGATTTTTTCTTCTCGCGTAGAAGTTAACGTTCTTCATCTCCACCCCCGCCTCAACCACCGCTTTCATCTCTTCCCTGTGGCACCACTACTACTTCTCTCTCTCTCTCTCACTCTCTCGCTCTCTCGGCAAGTTGACAATTCGGTTAGGAAGTTACCTGCTTCGTCTTCTTCCATCCCCCTTTCTACTTCTTCCTCCCTCCTCATTCCCTGTCCTACGGTCCAAAGCGTCGCGACGTCTTGTACAACTGAAAGAAGAATACCTCTTGACTTCCGGGTTCGGGTCCGGCCCCTACTCTTCCGCAAACCGACACGACTTCGAAGAAGTAAAAATTCAATAAACACCCCCTCGTGACTGAACTCGTGTATGGGTACCGATGTATGTATGTATATAATACGTACGTATGTATACAAGTACATCTACTCCCGCGCTCACGTAATACTCTAATTATTAGGAGAAATCTGAGTAATCCGTGTTACAGCGGAGGTTGGAAAAGCCTCAGATTTAAACAGTACGATTTCCGCGCCGTGTCGTCGACTCGTTCGTAATAGTTTGCACGTGACGTCACGTACGCCCCTTTATTATTAGCAAAAATTATCTTTTGATTAATCTTAGCGGCTGGGCCTCTTCTACCCATGGAGGGAGGGAGGGAGGGACGGTGGGGGGATGCGAGAGAGTCGTCGCATTCATATATAACGCGCGTATTCATCCCTGTACATACCTATATACGATGTATAATGGATGAATATATAGGCGTATGGCAAGATATAGGTATAAAGTTGACGGCGGGGGAGACATTAGGCAGGGTGGTTTGTCATGCCCAGTTACAACTTATTAACTTGCATTCTGGACCACGTTGCTCGGGATTAGGTATAGTAGGTATACCCACCAGCGTCTGTTGTCAAGCCACGTCCCTATATCGTATGGCCGAGGGGTTGCGTATGAGGGTAAGGGATGTGGAACCCTCGGGATGGACGATGCCGACGGGACACGACTGACTTATAAATATGATAATGTACGAAGCTGAGAGCGTATGGTGGATATAGCTAGATGTGGTCGGGGTAGTATGGACATGTATACCTACCTATATGCCTAGATATGGGAGAGAGACCGAACTAAACTACGTTTCCACGTTCAACTTGATATTGGAAATCTGAGAATGCGAATTAAAGCGGCCGCGGATAATATAGGAGGGAAAGAAATGTATGTAAACAGGCTACGAGGGGAAAAACCCTCCTATTTATGCCTTCCTCCTTCTCGACGACGTTCAGGAAATCGAAAGGCCGAAGTTAGCCTTTCGCCTCTTCCTACAATCCGACTCCTTTCACGTCCATCTCCTCCTGCTGCAGCGGAGGTATACCTTCGCATTTTCCTCAGGGATAAGGAAACAGACAGGAAATGTACTGGTCTGGGAATAAAAAGAATTCTATACTTGCAAGAAGTCCGAGAACAACAAAAAAAAAATAAAAAAAAAAAATAAGAACGGAATAAAATAAATACTGGAAAACTGTAAAGAGCACAGATTTCACCACCGTATAAAGATTTAATAAAAGAGGAAGCTGCAGCAGGTCTGGAAATTTCAAGCCCCGACTGCGTGGATTCTAAATAATAACTTTCGAGCTCCGGCTTCGCGATCATTTAGGTTATCTAAACAGAGTTAATAAGCGGCCATTATAATGATTAACGTCATGTAGAATGTGGTTAGCACAGGTCAGGTATCCTCTACCTGTCCCATGTATTTTCCATTGCCGAAGGGAGTTCCGGGTACAGTAGCTGGGTAAAGGTATATGAGTACAGAGGCTATACCCAACCAGGTGAACGTGGATAGCCATTAAATTCGTTTTCACCTGTGTTTTAATTATCTCTGACTACAGAGCACGCGATAAGCCTGAAATTAATACCCATACCCGGGCTGGTCGCCTATGCGTAAAATGTACAATATACAATGTATGTACCTACCTACCTACTAGGTAGCAGCCGACAATACGAATTACAGATACCTGAACAGGTGAAGGTAAAGGTACGCATGTATATCTATGATTCAATACGTTATGAACCACGGCATACATGGGGCACGTATGGCACACCTATGACTGCGCCTGTATAGCTCTTTGAACAACGAGTATGGGGAATAGATACCTCGCGTATTAACTCGCCCACGGTATATATACCCATCGCCACATAATGCCAACTCGGATAGAGAATACACGTATAGCAGGTATGGGTACAGATGCAGTCATATATATATGGTAGGTATAGGTAACATGTCCTATGCGGTAATCCTTCCTTTATATTACGGCGCGTGGTTCATTTCATTAGCACCCTGCACCCACCCCAGTTCGCCTTTCCTTTGCCGCGACACACATATACCTCTGCAGCATAGATACACGTGTAGGTTGAGTAGTGCTATTTGTTCATCCGAGTAATTTACAATTGACCGGAAGTACTCGCGAAACGGAAGCGTGTAAACGGATGTGAGGCATTGTTGTTGAAAGTCGGTTGAGAGATAGAGCGAGAGAATCGTTAGCTACTGAGGATGTCGAAAGGGGTAGTGGTAGGGTGGATATTATAGTAGCTTGACCGCGAAGCAGCCAACCCCCGTTTAAAAAATAAACAAATGAAAAATAAAATAAAAAAATACGAATAACATTTTTTGCTCAAACTTTATGGAACATGGAGTCCTTCGAATTGACAAAGAGACATATCTCCGCCTGCAGAGACTTTCGCGGCGATTCAAACCGCCCAGCTTTTACAACAGATTTATTTATACCCGCAGACTATGGCGGAGGCAATGTCCTCTGCGTGAAACACAGCTGCATCAGATTTAGTCACTTGGTGTACCCCGTTCTATTTTAATTTGCTCAAATTTTCTCCGACCTCTCCGAAGCGACGATGCCCCATCAGACGAGAGAGCATATTTTTTTTTTTTTTGTTTTTTTTTCATTGTATTAATAGACGTTCTTGGAATTTTTCGGATGATTTTTTTACACCCCAACGGTGTAAATATATGATGTGTTAACGTGTTATTACCTCCGAACTGAGGGTTTTTTTAATTTTTTTTCTTTTTTCTTCTTCGTTCTCATAATTGCTTTTTTCCCTTTTATCGAACGGCTAATTTTTTCTCCTTGATTTTTTTTCTTTTCATCTTTGTTTTTTTTTTTTTTTTTTCTTTTTCTTTTATTCACAATGAATCCGAAAGAGGGGCTTCTCCTCTTTTACCTGGATAAATGTACGCCCAGGTAAAGATGAAACGAATTTCGTTCATGTGGAATGGGTAAATAACCTCGACTTTTAATATACCTACCTGTACGCATAATAAGGTAAAAGTATACCGTACAGTTGGTATTTGCTTTAAGGCGGTATAGAATGTCGCGAATCGCAGAGATAGCTACTGTCGTGTAAAATTAACTTTCCATAATTAAGCGTAGTCCCAGGTAAATTAAAACAATAAATACCGTTGCTTCGCGGTGGGTAATATAGGTATATGGGTGTATACTGAGAGCGTCGAGAGGAACAGCAATAAATGAAAATAAAAATAAAAATAAGAGTTAAATAATTGAGTAAACCGAAAAAAAAAAAAAAAAAAAAAAATTCATCCGAAACCTCTCGCGTACCAGTACCTCTTCTTCTTTTTTTTTTTTTTTTTCCTTTTGATCCCAATTTCGATACTCACCTGAAATGTTTTGTATAACCGCTTCAAAGGTACGCGACACATTGACCAAGGAATCGACGTACACGTCCGATGCATATAGGTGGATGAACGATCGAATGGGCGAGCGAACTGACGCCAGTTCGGTTTATAAATCCTCTATTAATAAACGATATATGTATTATATTGACTAGGAGGGTAAAATGGTGGTGAAATTTGCATATCAAACACAGCAAAGCTATATTATACTTACAAATTAATCAACTCCACGGTACACACCGACGAGGCCGAGGGAGTATACAGGTTGAAATTTCTTTTTAAAAAACCGGAAATTCGTCCCACGTGTTTATTCTACCCAAAATCTGATCCTCCTCTTGGTACATACAATTACGAGTATTTACGTTACATCTTCCTGTGGCAGTATTACGTCGAGAGTATATAAACCGGATGAAAACGGAAAGTTAAAAAGAGGCAGCACCGTTGAAAATGGCACAATTCTTGATGGATTAAAACGAGTTGGCCAATTTGCTGAAACGGTGATTAAAAATGTATAATAAATTCAAACCCTGGATAGCATTAACGGTTGAAAAATGTTTATTGGATGGGGTATAGGGCTAGGGCTAGGGCTAGGACTTGGGCAAGGTAATGTTTCAAATTGGCATTATTCGTAGCGGTAGGTACTGCATTCAATTAAGTGGCAGTAAACGCTATTTGTTTTCGTTGCATAAATTAATCGTCAAACGGTTTACCCAATAACCATTTGTTTCAAGTAGGTACGTAACCCGGCACAATACAGTAGGTATAGCGCGTCGCGTTGCACCGGAGTCCGGGTAAGTTGTGAAAAATAATTCCGCACGTTATACAAAACCCGTTGAATGATGTTACTAAATTTTCGTCCGGAACGAGCGCCCGTAATGCCAGTTAAAACGTAATAGAAAGAATGAAAAAAAAAAATAGAGAAAAAAGAAGAAACGGGGTAAAAAGAAAAAAGAAAAATACTAGCTCACCTCCATTCCTCATCAATAATTAAAACTAGGTTCAAAGACTGCGTGATAAAAATGTGCGATATTTTATACACTTTCAAGGTGACTTATCGCCCACTCAATTTTACCTCCTATTCACATATCCACGCACCTATGGGTGCAGGTATGTTACGTTTAAATTGTCCGAGTCCTTCAGGGTGGCCGTTTGCACCGGCCCCGTGCTAATGCATCTGGGCAACGATATCGAGAACTGGGTGAGGGATTTGGCTTCCCATAGCCCTATGACTATTGTCACGGCTTTGCTTTCTGCCGTTCGGAATCCGCCGATAATATCCGCCTAGCTTTCGCGAACATATGTATGTTACTGTGAATCAGCGACGTATGCAAGTGTGGATGGGTATCTGGTATGCGTGTAGGTATATCTATTTGCATGTATAATTCCGGGCGCATATCACGCCCCGTAAAATGCAAATACATATACGAATATGTATAATTTCCGTAGGCAGGTAGCCGTAGTTTTTATAGATGTAGTACCCGCACGTACGCGGTAGAAAATCGAGTGGCGGGGGTGTTGGTTAGTAATTTTGATCTCATTTCAGCGTCCGAAAGGACGTACGATGGAAAGTAGGGGTTCGTTAGTTCGTCGAGTCTGGCGTTTTAGTCGGACGTTCAGAATAATTTATAGTTTTATTTAGGGTAGCCGGATATATATGGACATCGGGTCTATTATAGCCTATACCTACGCATACACCTAACCGCCTAGCGAGATAACTTGACGATGTAGACGGAAATTAATTGATCGAAACCGTCCCGTTAACGGGGTAGCGTTTATGCGCTACCACGAACAGCTATGGTCTCAAAGGACCGAGTTCTCGTTGGTTACGTTGTACCAGCTTGTTTTAGTCCTGGGTTTTCCAGCCTCACGAGTTCTCTCACAGCATCCCTACCAGCTCTGTAACGTATTGCATCCACCTAACGCCGCAGAAGGCTTTGCGGAGAATCATCGCGGCGTGTAACCTCCATCCGGAGGGGTTTATTGTTAGTTTAAGTTCAGTCTGTTAAACGGGGTAGCTGCAAACTGAGACGAGATACGGATATGTGCAGTGTATTTAACGACGGAGGCAATTTTTAAAAGGGGAAATATCTATTTGCTTATAATTATTATTATTATTTTTTAAAAGAAAGCTATACATTTCTTTCCCCTATTCGAAGCATCTGAATAAGTATTGAGGTAGTAGATACACAGGTGGCGGGGTGATGGTAAGTATACAAGATATATACGAGGTAACGAAATCACCCCAAGGGACTGAGCTGGACGGCACGGAAGTTCTTTGGGAGATAACCGGCCAACACCCGCGTTAATAATCACGCGCAGCTAGGCCTCTAATACAAAGTGAGAATCAGGCCGAGGGTCCAGGACGAATCACCCTGCAGGTCTCATTGTCAGGGTACACCCTACGACCTACGTGACTGTCTTTTCAATTTCGTTTGTAACGTGTAATACGTGTATATATACCTAACTAGTCGAGAATTAGGGGTTCGTTTTTTCACTTTTTTACCCTGTTTTTATTTCGTCTGCAGTTTGAAGAGCCTGTTATCAGAAATTTTCATTTTGTACATATACAACGTAATTACTCGCGAAAATAATAACTATGATGATGATAATGAGCCGGTGCAATTACAGCGATAATCTCGATGCTCGAAAATGACGCCTTTTGAAATTGGATCGTTTTGTACGGTGGTATAACGTCGGTGCAGATGGCCATTACGGGTAGGCGTAGAAATCGCCTCGAAACCTACCATTGCCATCACGAGGGACAATTAACAATTATCCCAGATTGCTGATAACATCGGCAAAGTCCATTTCGCCCACAACCAAATACAGACGCACGGAATCCGTGCGCACAACGCATATGATAATCCTATGGATGATTTTCGACGTACCCTATTACGTGCCAGTAGGCTAGGAATATTATCAACGAACCAAAATGCATTATTGTTTTAGCAAAATTGGCTAAAAATCTTTTAGGACGAAATATATTTTCCAAAATTCATCCCCTTTCTCTCTCTCTCCCTCTTTCCCTCACGTATTGCTGTTTTCGAAAGACTAAACCTACCAACGGCAACCTTATTACACGTTGAAACGAGGCGCGAGTCGCGGTCGTTGGGGGCTGGTGGATGATTGATAGTGACGTAGTAGTGTGACGTCAGGGTTAGGGCCCACGATTCGTTGAACGAGACGGGTTCGTTGTATAGGTGAATATGCAAAATTGTGTAGGATAGACGCGGGTACGTTTCGGCAAGGTGTATTTGTACATCGGAAGCTCGTCAACGCGGTGTAACAACAGCGTGAGCGATTATGCGGAGAGAACCAGTTTTCCTCGTTATTTTTTATCGCTACTTTTTTTTTACTTTTTTTTTTTTTCTTTTATACTAGGTGTACGCAATTTTCCGATCGAACGCTAAAATTTGCAAATTCTTGTTTAGCCCCCAGACTCACATTTCTGTACACCAGCTCTCTCTCTCTCTCTCTCTATACGTTCGCCGACGTATCGTATTACTTCATTGTTACATGGAAACCTCATGTTAACTCACGTTTAAAAATTATACCTACGTGTTCAGGGGTGAATTCTAGGGCTTTAATTTTTCACCACCTTTCTTAAAAACCAACCATTCAGTCTGCGGTTTATACAGTAATTTTTATATACGCGAGAAAAAACGGAAATAGGAATACGGCGTAAAATATTACGCTGCTGTCTTCAAGCTGGTTTCCTGTGCCCTTCTGCTTTTCGTTTTTATTCATATATTTATTTTTTAATTTCTTGTCATTTTCGCTACGTTTTTAATGAAAATAATATGAAATTATACGGCAGTGAATTTTCACTCGAAATAGATTGTTCCAATTGTGAAAATTTTCGAACCTCACTCACGTCACACTTGTGTGGAAAGACTCGGTGAACTATAGAACGGCGCCCGTTTATAATTTGCGAGGGAATTTGGGAAATTTCATGAAAACCTACCGCGGGGCACAGATTCGAATTAAGAGAACGTCAGCAAGGACGATTGTCCGTCGAGGATCGAGTGGTATAAGTTGTACCTACCACCACCCCTTCCCCACGGTCATTAACCAGACAATGCCGTATTAATGGATTAAATCGAATTTAACGGCCTATACCACCTCATCCTTTCCAAAACCCGACTCGTCCTTCGCTCTGTGACGACCCTTTTCTCCAACGTAGACGTAGTAGACGCTGACGCTGACGCACACGCGGTCCCCACATCCTGGTGATTTTGATTGCTTTAACCGAGAGTCGGGGTGGATGAGCGTGATTAGGTAATCTGCTCGTCTCATCTGACCCGGTTGCTATACCGACACAGATATAGGTACATTCACGCGAACGTACGCGAACACCACACTCTGCGGTTTCGGAGGGTAGCCTAATTTTAAGTACCAGCTATTTATCGGCGGTGAATATCAGCGAGAAAAGAAACGAGCAGGACGATTAAGGATATCGTCGTATTTTCTCTCCGTCTTTTTTTTTTTTCAATTTTTTTTCAACTTTCGCGTGAGAATTGAGCTACGTAGGTATATACCTCTGTAGATTATCAAAGACTATTGTGTAGCTGTGGGGGTAGCGATGACGGTGCAGGTCCTCGAAACTCGGGGATTTTGTTTGGCTAAGGATAATCCTATTATTGGGTGTCCTCTGCTTAGGCGAAGCTCTTGTTTTGCTTCCAGACCCTTTTATAATTAGCTGGCTGATTGGACAACCGTGGTCGGTATAACCACTTTGATATATACCTTATACGCGTAGCTATATGGCACCGAACTCCACCTACCCGAAAATCTATATCTATATGTATTTATGCATATATACCCCCATAACCGTATTACCGTACCTAGCCGGACTTATACAAGACCGTAATGCATACCGAGCAGCCTAGCCACCGCGATGATATCCTTGTGTGAAATATACGGGCTTAGGTATGTATGTATGTATACATATAGAATATTGGTACTCGGGGTACTAACCAATCTGTCCTTGGTTAGCTGTAGGTATACATGGGGAAATTTTAAACTAGTTGTAAATTTGCTTTTCTTTTTGGGGTAGATTTTTTGATCCGTTGGATTTTCGGTTAAGGGTAAAGTGGAGTTCTGGAAAAAGGGTAAAGCATCAACCCCGAGATTGTGATCCGCGAAAGGACAAGCGCGGGGCCGTCTCGTCTCGTCTCTCATCGTTGCCTCTTCAAGCCTGTTTGAGAGCAAAGGAGGAGGAGGAGAAAAAGAGAGAGAGAGAGAGAGAGAGAGAAATAAGGGATGCAATATCAGGAAGTCTGGATTGACGTGAGAGAAGAGAAAAAGAGAGAGGGATGTGGCGCCGGTCGGTCTTCGCGTTGGTAAAAAATTTAATAAAAACGAAGCTTTCTTTATTCTTTATACTCTTTACAACGGCCGTTTCGTTCTCTCGTAAACCGACACAAAACACCACCGCGGAACTGGTACACCCACGTACATGTTCCTGCTTAAAACTCGTCTGGACGAAAATAACGAAACGATGAGTAGGTCGGTGGGTATGGGTATAGGTATATATAGATACGCTGCTCCTACCCGCTGGGGTAATAATTAAACCACTAAAAATCTTGTTATACATGTATATTAGTAGGGTGGTCCTTGATTTGATCATTTTTGAATTTCAATGCTCTCATGGGCCAGACGTCTCCAAATATATACAGAGGGAACCAGAACCCCAGGCTCCCATCTCAATTTTTTGTAGCATTGGAATTCGGATACGACTAGATCAAGGACCGCGATATATATACGTCAATATACACGCGTGCGTCGAGACGGGACTTATTTTGCATCGCTAATTTCAATGAATATGAAGAATGAATGACGCGAGGCTCGATATACCCTGTGACAGAAAATAATAAGAAACTGAATGAATGATGAAAGAAAAATGAGGAAAAATAATAATTCTGAGTCCATATTACCGCGTGTCATGCAGGTTATTGTTATACCATGACAGAGTTCCGTGGTGGAATCTTTTATTCATCGTGGCGATAATTAAAGGTAAACTCCTGTAGTTGATATATTGTTGGTTGTACTGGGAGGCACCGGTGTTTGAAGAGCTTCTTACAAATTAGCCGTGAATATTCATCATCCTCGGCTCGCCCCGGGGAAGGGAAGGGAAGAGGAGGGAATGGACCCACGGTCTCTCGGACCTCGACCTGGCTGCACCTACCTTTCGGAAATGCGGAGGT
The DNA here is from genome assembly GCA_963978835.1 of Tenthredo scrophulariae. Classification (NCBI taxonomy): domain Eukaryota; kingdom Metazoa; phylum Arthropoda; class Insecta; order Hymenoptera; family Tenthredinidae; genus Tenthredo; species Tenthredo scrophulariae. The sequence continues at coordinate 861,183 of OZ022228.1, forward strand.
ACCAAAGCGAACGAAAAGGATACGCGGCTTTCGAGGGATTCCTGACACCTTAGAAATCACGTTTTTATTTATCAGATAAAACTAATTAGTTTACTCGTTTTAATTTACCCGGTGTTCTAAGGGAGGAACAGATTTTATGACGATAACCGTTTCTGCGAGTGCAGAGGCTGCCTGATTTTATATACATGTATTCACTCGGGGGTGCAAAAGGGGAGATAAATGATTCGGCAATCGGTGTAGAGTAGCTGTTGCTCTCGGCGGGCTGATCCTCCTCGAATATACTCGTGCCGAGACAGGCCCTACCCCCGAGGACGAGAATTTTCGTCAATTTGCAAAAACTACGTTATGCTAATCGTAAGACGCGCTCCACTCACTCCCGCGACCGAACTTGAGGGTTGTTTTCGCCAAACGAGACCTCCGGTGGGTACGTATTCCCTCGATTCAGACAATCTCATTATTGCAACACGCGTACACTAACTTTTAGACTGAATAAAAAATTCATACGAACAGTTTGGGAATGAATCGTTAGGTCCTCTCGCCTCATCCCTCACCTCCCATACTATAAGGAAGAAGATGGCAAAATATTTGATGGTTTTTTCTTTCGACTCCTTATACTACTCCGTAATTGAGATAATTGTCGAGACATTTTAAAGGAAGAGACGTTCGGAGAATTTCTTCCCTCGCAAGCTTTTCCCGTTATCAAATTTCATCTACGAATTAATATTCCTTCATCAAATTATGGTGTACGACGGTATTAAGTCTGCAGCGAGTTTATAAGCGTACAACTTCTTCAATAAATTTCTTACATACCGATAATTATACATAGGTATGTATATATTTTATACAAATTATTTCAAAGAGAAAATCTTGAGCTTTCCACTGCTCTCTTTCAAACGCCATCACGGCTTCAATGTAGCAAGATCATAACCGGCGTAGGAAGACACCGAGTCGTTTCACGTTCTATTTAAATTCGAAAACGAAAATAATATTCAGAAGTCTACCGAAGCACGGATTCTGAGAGTGGGCTAAAAACGACATGCTTCAAGGGTTGGGAATGAAGAAAAAACAAAAAAAAAAAACAACAGAATAATTGATAAACAAATAAATACCCATGCATACTATGCCGAACTGTTTCTTGTTCTACGATCGAAGCACCCTAATATTTTTCCCAAATTTGATTTTTGGGTAAAAAGTGGGCACGTGCATACCTCGGTGTACCCGATATCCCTACCCCTATCCTCACCTGGATGACGAGGGTGTATAGAGGCGTACAGCGGGCCTGACCTCCCCAACAATACGTATAACGGGGTGGGATGGTGGAAAGGCACGATCAGCTTTAACGCGGTGTATGATTCTGCGTAAACAATTGTATTGTGTCGCGGGTTCCCGCGCGCCACACAGCCGATCCTCCCCCTCCTCTCTTCCCCACTTCTGGAGCCTGTCGCTCTCTCTCTCTCTCTCTCTCTCTAACCCCGACGCAACCGGATTGTTGTACGATGTTCCGGGCTGTATTCCACCCCCTGAAAAACCCCCAACCCCTTATACCGGAGCGACGACCAAGCGACCGTGTTGTATCGGTGTATAAACGTTTGCATACATTCTCTGGGCTGGCTGCGAGGGGTGATTCAAGGGAGCACCACTACCACTACCAGCTGTACAGAGGGTCGAAGAGAGGGATAGAGAGGGGCGAAAACCGAAGAGAGAAGAGGGAAGAAGAAGAGATTTACGAGCTATGCGGGGTGGTCGCATACACCGCTGTGCACGAGCGCTGCATAGAGCTACAAGCGCGGCAAATGCTCTTCCTCTCTATACGTGTACGAAACTATACCGATGGAACCATACGTCGGTAGACTTTTTTTTTTTTCTTTTTTTTCTTTACACTCTATAGCCGGGTGATTAAACTGTTTAATATCACAAATATCTTCACCACAAATCCGCAATGCTTGAAAGAAGCTAAGCTATCGCGCGTGCTCCGCGAGTCTTGCTCTATCATGGAACGACATTTCTCTTTTTCCTCTTTCTTACTGCACTTCACTGCACTTACGCTTCACGTCATGAATCATTTCTCTCCTTCGTATATGTACGTGTGTATAAATATTTTGTATAAACGGAATGAGAACTTCTTCGGTAGATAAAAGGCGATTCAAATTTTGGTTATAAGCCAAGCTACCCACGAGCCGCGGGTATATCTACCTTCCCATTTCCTGGACGAGGGTGAACGCGTCGAGACCCAATGACCAGCTCCAATCAGCCTCTATTGCCGACCAATCGATTTTCGTAATGAATTGTGCTACCCTCTGCTCCGTCTACGGTGGTAGGTGCCCCGAGACCCGCGAACTCGAAGCAATATTGCTTCTTTGGGGGTTACTAGTTCTCTATATACCCTATCCATGTGTGGATGTATGGATCTCGGTGCCACGTTTTTGTTTTTGTTTTTTTTTTTTTTTTTCAGATCAATGAAATGTCACTTGGAGTTTCAAAACTTTGTCGATTACTTATATATATATGTATATATATGTATAAAGTGGGTATACACCTACATCGTTACCAGCGCATCATATTTTCTAGATTTTTATACCACATATACGTGGCGTTTTATATTTTTCCATGTACAGACACGACGGCGTCAGACTGCAGCGTACGCTTTAGGGACAAGCTGCGGGTTCGGTTTTATAGTGGTATGAGGAGTTTATGACGGGCATTAAAAGGGCGATGTTTTGATGCGATGTACCGACCCCGTGACGTTAACCCTTTTGTGTTAAAATTCGTAGGGAATATTCCAATTTCTATGTTATGGAGTTTAAACTCTGTTATAAGCGGTTTCGCGTCCTATCAAATGTTTCCATTTACATTTTTTCATCGCTGTGTATTCATGCCTTTTCTGCTATTTAAACGATGGGGACAAAAACTACGTTTATATTCGTCGTTAAAACAGGAGAAAGGGGATAAAAAAGAAAAAAAAAAAAATAGAAAAAAGAACCCCCGGATAATATTCAGCTAATCACGAATTTAACTTCTTTGGTTACTTTGTCCTCCCCGAACAGATCCTACGTAATTATTTCAAACATGGAATGACAAGTCCGAAAGTAGTCGCAGCTTACCATAAAGCACAATCAGACGTCAAGACGGAAGAGACGTCCTGCGATTGAGAGCAGAGAAGAAACCTTCAGGTATACATCAAGGATCGCGAGCTACGAGAAATGAGAAAAAGGTTTTGATCTCGTCACCGAAAAGTTAATAGCCAATAAATATGCAAATACGATACCGTTCCGCGTAGTTGTCAATCGAGGCCCGATATTTTTACCGCGGCACATCGAATTCGCGCGAGTTTGAAACCGCGAGGGAGATAGAAATAGAAAGGGGAAGAGAAAGAGAGAGAGAGTTACGAGTGGGGATAATAATTCTCCTGTAATCCTATCCCGTGGATATAGACCGCATGGGTCTGAGGGAATAAGAGAAAGGAAAAAGAGCAGGAAAAGATGATAGAATAAAGTTGAAAACACGTAAAAAAATATAAGCTGGGCAAGAAAAAAAGGGAAAGTGAATCAAAAGACTGTGGTAGCGAAAAGTGACAGGTAAGCGTCGCAGGAGCGCCAGTTTTTGCCCGGCTTCCTTAGCCGAAGATGAGGCGAGGCTGAAGCTTTGAGAGAAATAGGACGAGGGAAAGGAAAGGGAAAGGGTCCTTCCGCCCCGAACAGAAACATTTTATAACCTTATCATCGCTCGCATATTCCGCATATTTTCCAAATTCCCGAGCGAAGGCTTCGGATTTGACGCATGGCTTCGCGAGTGAGTCCACCTCCGCACTGTATCCTATGACTTTCGAAGAGAACAAAATATGTACCTATACATATATATATATATATAAAAAAAAAAAAACAACAACCTCAATCCTCAGCAAATATCTTTGCGAATCCGCAGTGATTCTCACGTTACAGATTAACGGGGGTAATCCATTCATGTACCTATCATATTACCTTTTTGAAAATCCTACCTCCTTCTTCGTTCTTTCAATCTTCCAATATACTAATTCAACAGCTTTGTATTATACCCGCGTTATTCGAACTCTAAATTAACGACGTTTGCTAAAATTTCGAAAATGACACACACCTGCCAAAATGTCGAAACGTTTCATTGATCGTATACGTACTCTGATTCGAACCATTGCGTTACTCTTGGTCACAGTGTCAACAGAATCAGTGGACTGCCACCGCCTGCGGCAGAGACAGCAGCAACAGCACTAGCACCAGCACTAGCACTAGCACTGGCACTAGTATACTAGCACTAGCAATAGCAGGGCGCGAGGGCTCTATCGCTGCACCGCTGCACCGCCGCACCGCCATGCCACTACGAGATTAGTTTTGTTCGAAGCAATTTGAATTTAGATTAGTTGCTGCAAATTGGCATCGCCGATCGCCACATACTGCCGGACGGTAGGGTAGCCCCCTGCACATGCAGACTGCACCGAGCGTATGAGTATCGGGAAATCGTATTACACCAGGTAAAAGGGTGGATAAGTGTTCGCGGAGCTTTATCTATACACGATGAGATCTCCGATGATGAGATAGGTGCTACGAAATCCGCCTTACGTAGCATATTGTATGAACTGATGATTGTCGGAATTCAATCAGTGAGAATTTCGATCAGTTTGCACGGAGTATAGTGTGCGTAGTTTTTTTTTTCCGCTTTTACCTGAAGCTTCGATGTTTAATACCAGATATTAAATCCCATTATTCAATATTAATCGTTTGTTGATTCGAATATTATACTTTCGACTCTCTCTCTCTCTCTCTCTCTCTCTCTCTCTCACTCGGCAACTCCTGTTTAATTAATTCTTCCCCAAATTACCAAGCTCTGCTTTATTCCTCGCGGTTATTAAACGCCTGTACTGATACCCTCCCGCTCGGCTACTAATTGAGCAGCTAACAACTTATATCAATTACGTTATGGCCGAGGGATAAACCCCGACTGTAGATTTGTATCATAAAATATGGATGATTCAACACACAGGTATACATATACTTAGGGTATAGGTAAATCTACTCACGTAAAATCGTTGCGGTGAAAAATCTGTTAAGAATTTTTTCTTTTCGTAGGGTGTAGTAAGGTAGGCGAAATTGGATCCCTCCTTGCCCGGTTTCTTCCTCCTGCGGTAGGTATACGGGAAGAAAATCCTTACGGATATACCGGGGACTTTCCGCTATTTGGTTATGCGATCCTGCAGAGAGCACCGAGCTAGCTGCCTCTCGAAGCCGTCAGGATGTCCTGGAAATTAAATTTCTACGGTCAAAATAATTCCTCACACGTATACCCGCCCCCGATGTTACAGGGCCGAGGTGTACCTCGCAGTCTGATAACTGTTGTCCGTCCGGATGAGCCGAGGTAGAAGAATCTTTAAAATAGCTTATATACGCCGTTGGATTTTATTTTATTTTATTTTATTTTATTTTATTTTCCTATATTTTCTTCATTTTATTTTAAGGAAGACATTTTTCCCGGCTTACGCATAAGGATCTCAGGCGCGGAGGCACCACGATTTTTTCATAAGCTTTAGTCGAACGAATTTATGCGAGGACTTTACGGCGACCTGATACGGCCAATAGAACTTCGGCCGAGGGTCCTGCGGCGTGTCCGACTAACAGACAGAAATGAATAGACCGAGGGCGAGGGTACTTTACAAATATGTGACCAGAAAACAAACCGAGACCCGTTTTTCTCTCTCCTCATACTATTTTCTTCCCTTTCTCTCGTTTTCCCTCGTTTGCGACTTAGCCCTTCCACCTCACCTCGCCCCATCTCGCCCTCACACGTACACGGAAGAACCTAGGCCACACAACCCAGCGATGACAGATTTCTGAGGGATCAAAATTCCACCATTTTTTCACCCTAATTTATCGCCACCGCTAGCCTACTCTACCCCGCAGAGGAATTACCTCGGATTTACTCCCCCAGGAGTGACCTGGACGCATAGCTTCCGTGACCGATTGGCCCTCTTAGTCTCCCGAATGACCATCCCTCTCAAATCTCCTTTGGCTATTTTTTTTTGTTCTTTTATTTTTAACAGTTTTATATTTTTTCACTTCTTCAATAGATCACGTCGTCCACGTCAGGACGCGAAATATATATATACACCATATATACTCGTGTGTGTATAAAAAGTGTTACAATTTACCCCAATCTCTCGAGCGTGTCCTGGAATAATCTATAGAGTATGAAATTAAAATCCACCCCATCCGCATCAAAGTATATTACGCGTATATACATATACTATATAATACATATATCGTAAACTATATTTTTCGGGAATTGTTCTTCCCCGTAAAGTATATGACGCGTTTATGTATTTGATGGAATCGACGCGGTCCAGGAAGAAATTTTTCCTACGGCACCAAGCTGCCGTCTAGTCTGTCTTCTTGCCTCTTTTTTCCCTCAAGAAATATACATATACGACATGTGTCTGTGTGTGCGTGTACTATAGGTATACAGAAGTAGTCGACCCGGTGGTTATAGCCGCTACTGGTAGAGGGGAAACTGCTAAGTCTACGGAGTTCATTTAGATAAAATCTCAGCTTCTATCGAAGGTCCTAGACGTTTTGCAGAGAGAGAGAGAGAGAGAGAGGGGCTGCACGGCCAGCCAAGACTGAAATGCTGCCTCCAAGATCCTGCAGCCGTGGGCTACAGATCTCGATTCCATACCACTCCGCAAACAAAAGTCGAGTAGTATTTCTTTCGTGACTTTTCCTCGCTGTATACCTATACATACATAGATATATAGGTCCTTCGTTTCATATAACTGCGAGATATTTCGAGAGCCGAAAATTGGGCCGGAGCGCAGAGGTCAGCCTCGAAGTGGCATTTAGCTGTATGGAAAAAAAAAAAGAAAAAAAAAAAACAGAAAAACTGAGAAACTATCAGAATTTCGTATACTATATAACAACCTGGTAGAGGTGATTGTAAAAAAGTATAGGCTAAACCGGCGAGGACTCAGGAGCGTACAAGGGTCGCGGGGATGCAGGGCCACGCTCATTTGAATACTTAGATTGGACAGGACGGGGGCGCTTAATCGCGTTTTCTGAGAAATTTATGAGATCCAAGCCGATAAGGTTGGGAATAAGAGGCGAGTCTTGGTAGTGCAGAGAGAAGAAAAAACCTCCTCTTCCTCACCCAGCTACGACGCCTATATTCTTTACCTTTTCTCTGCGGCGGGTATGCCGCACCGAAACTAACTTGACGTAGTTATATCGCCGGACGATATTCTGTGCCAGATCCATTTTCGAAACTGATTCTTTAAAAATGTTAACCCTGGTTGGCCAACGGGAATCAAGATTTGGCTCGTTGGAAATTGTCTTCTTCGGAAAACCATTATGCGAACGAAATTCTCCCGCGGATAATTGGTTGATCTTATAAATATCGATGAGAATTATGTACCTACCTTGGGATTAAGGGAAAGTTCATCGTTGCTCATCTCCGCTGATTTTTACTCCACTTTTCGTCATTTTTTTACCCAACCCTCCCTCTAGCAGAACGATATCGATAGATAGGTGCAACGATACGCCGGCTTTTTTATACCGCGTCGAAAAAACAGTTGGGTAAAACCAAGATTCGAGGGGACGAAAAAACTTAGAGTAGGGGTTGAACGGCGATAAGAGTTATCCGGGACTTATTGGCCCCGGATGGACGGGTGCCATTTGTCTCGTTGATGGAAGAAAGCTATTGTTTCTATACCACGTATGTGTACGTTTATTCCGAAGAATAGGAATACTACGTACATACCCATATAGTGGACGCGATCTATGTAGGAATAAATTCTTCTCATCGGTTTGCATTCTTGTAACAAAGTAATTCTATCGGTTATGTATGGTATGTATAGTATATACCGTATATACCGAGCTGGGAATATAAGAAAACTGCGAGGAAACGTTTTCTGGATTCTAGATAAAGACCGTTCCTCGATTTATCGCCGAGATTTCTTTCACAATCTGATAAACACTCGTCGTCGCCATCTCTGTTCTCGGTTGGTCCACAATCGCAGATTTCAACTTTATACGTAATATACGAGAGAAGGAAAAAATTTAATGCATATAGATTTTTTCCTCTCCTTTTTTCGCCTCCTTCTTCTTCGTCTTCTCATTTTTCTACCTCGCTTTCGGAAACTGCACAAGATCATACTGTGAATTTTATAATTCTTTAAGAGAGGTATTATCCCTTCGTAAATAATAAATCTCCCTCCGAGAGGTTCAGTCAGCTAGTCAGCAATTTTTACGAACGGGACGCCTCTCGCCCGCCCTTATTCTCGGGGCAAAAAGGTGGCTCGCGATTCTCCTCTATACGTGCAGTGCAGATGTGGTATACATGTATATCCATAGATATGTATAAACGTATGGGGAGGAGATACTTCACCGCGACTCGCTGAACGGGGGTTGTCAATTTTCAAGATGGAATATTTTCCACTCGAAAGACAAAATTTATACCTATTATGCCAACACACAGTTTTATCGGTTAAGTACCTATATGGGACGTTGGTTAAAAAAAATTCATCAAAAATTTATATGTGAGAAAGAAATTAAATCAATGATTAAAATACCATACTGCACAAATTCCCCCTTCGCGTTTATACGGTGAAATTTTATTATTTAGAAGAAATAACAACGGTTCGGAGTGCCTAGATTTTTATGGATATTCCTTGAAAGCGGATCTTCCCCGTAATATGGTTATGAATTATTTGTGGGTTTCTAAGGGTTCTTTTATTCATCATGAAAAGAAAAAAAAAAAAAAAAAAAATATATATATATATATATATATATATATATATATATATATATATATATATATATATATATAAATATACGTATTATATATAATAAATAAATGTCAGAGACCGGCGCGATAAGGTAGGTATACGGAAATGAAGTACAGCGATATAAAACAACCTGCGAGCTACCCTCAGGCACATACTTACTTCTGAAAGAGTAATCTCAAACTCATGTAGGTAAAATCCGTAAAATACTGTTTATATAAGAAAAGAAACTCTCGGCAGTTCGGTTTCGGGTATAAATAATGAAATCTACTTGTATTGTGTGGAGGATTCGAGTTGGATTATACGAGTTTCGTCGCGTGAATAAAAACGATAATAAATAAGGAAGATTAAGGCGGAATTAATTCAGCTCGTTTCATCATCCCGACTCTCGACTTGTCACATAACTAATTGCGATATTTCAAACCCGTGTATAGGTAGATATAAAAACGTCCACTCGTCTCGGACATCGAGGAGAGGTACTGGACCAACGTATGACGAGCCTGGCGGCGTGGGAGGGTGTCAGGGTTATTAATTAAAGTAGAACGAAACCAGCTCCCACGTCGCGTCGTGCAGCTCGACAACGCGACTCGACAATTAACGAAGAGGGTTCCCCGCGATTTCTCTCTCGCTCCCTTTGTCCATGACTATAACTACGGAAATCACCCTCGGCGATTATATCGCTTGGAAGTCCCTGCGCCACCGCGTACCGCGGTCAATTTCCAAGGAAAGGGAGATGAGTTATCGCGATTAAACCAGCCCCGAGGATCAGGGGGGGTACGGGGAAGGGTCGAGGAAAAGGATAAGGATAAGGATAAGGATAAGGAGAAGGAGAAGGAAGCGAGTCTTGGCTGGTGCAGACGTTTCCCAGACTCCGGTCGGAAAAAAACTAGAAACTTTGTACAGTGCTGTATAACTTCCGCAGCCAAAGAGAATTGACTAGTAGCTGAGGAGCTGGTGCATCACCCTCGGCAGTAGAGATTCTACAGTATAGAGAGAGCCAAGGAGCCCATGGTTTCCAGACTACGGTGAACCGGACGGGTCTCTGGGATCATCTACGTCACGTACTAGTTTAAAGAACCTTTTCTACACACGTAAAAGCACATGCATACCCCCCGGTCCTTTGAGGATTCTCGATTCCTTCCGCTGCTCCTTGACGTATTCCGCCTCGCCATGCGCCGGCTCTATGCCCGTGACATCTCCGTCTGAGCCGACGTTTCTATCCATATAACGTCGTAAGTTCTACGAGCTAACGATGTTTTAAATTAGTTTGATGAATAAATTTTTTCCAATTTTCGCGGAGATGAAAATGAGGATTTTTATAAATTAACATTACAGACTTCATAATTTCTGGTCAAATTTTATGAGGATGTGCGTGCGTGTGTGTGTTGGAATTTCGGAATTTCGGAATTACGTGACAAATTTAATCTTCCGATATTGCCGAGACGCTGACGATGATATAAATTTGAGTAACCGAAATTTGGCTTGACTGGCGAAGATTGCGTTCGCGTTTAGCGGGTATAACAGAGGGTTTATACAAGCGACAATTTGGATACGGAGAAGGTAAAGTTTGCGTGTCTGTGTCCCTCGTACAGGTTCAGGAATTGTATAGTTGAGTGAGGCGTGTTTGGTTAGTTAGTTTCGAAACTAATTTCGTTCGATATATTCGCCGGAAGTGAATTGAGACGTCTTTGTACACTTTGTGCATAGGTATGTAGTTGGGTATTGTGTACATGCGCGTTCCGTCTAGTTTCTTTTTTTTTTTTTTTTTTTTACGAAAACTGAAAATCAAGCGATCAAAGATCACCGCTATAATTAGTTTTTTTTCTTCTCTTATCAAATAACGTGTCAATCGCATTTATCCTCGATTTTCATTAGGTAATTCTGTGTTTCGATACAATAAACTACAGGAATTGTATATTGTTTTTGAATTTTCCTTTTTCTTTTTTTTTTTTTTTAAAACGTATATAAAGGGGGTACCACTGAACATTTTCCCACGAACTTGCCAATCGAAATTCAACGGGCTTCGTGGAAAAATTCAATCACCTGGAAAATTGAAGCTCGGACGGCTGAAAGGCCGTAAGTACCAAAATTGGAAATAGCCGTGAATCAATTGATATAGAGAAAAAAAAAAAAAAAAAACTGAAAAATAAAAAAGAGAAACTAAAAAACTGCAAAACGGAGAAAAGAACCGAATAGATAGATAGACTATAAAACAAGCCGCGATTCTACAATTACGCGCACGTGATTATTTCTGCACCGTTGTAATTTCTATACATACAATCCTGCAGATTGGAAGGACGCAAAAATTGAGTTACTTATCGAACCGCGTTCGAAAAAGATAAAAATAAAACCGAACAGGAAAAAACGAGTGACATTTTTTTTTTTTTTTTTTTTTTTTTTTTTACAAAAAAATTGACGTGTAATTTCTAATTATTATACAATCATGAAATAACGATGTTCAGTTGACTCGTTCACTCTCTGTAGCCGAACCCTCAGCGAAATTTTACCTCTCTGAAAAGGATTAAAGAGTATGGAATTATATTTGTTTCAAATAAAAATCTACCGGCTTGATCAATTTCGACATTCTGCCTATTTTTAATTTTTCTTTTTAATTTTTTTTTTGATTTTTTTTTTGTTTTTGTTCTTGTTTCTCGAACTTCGGAATACACGCAACGCTATGGGATAATCTCGGGCGAACAAAGCTAACGGAAAACCCCCAAAGTTGAAAATCCGGAAAACGTTAGAAATTCGTGACGACTGTTTGTCAGCGTAAATCCTATGGAAAATAAAATATCAAGTGAGATTTGAGGAATTGCAATTCCCGTTCAATAACCAGCCTGTCAGTCTGACTTATGCCTATCCATAAGTCAAGCCTCGATTCAGATTTGGCTACGCATTCACCCAGATATTTTTGTCATGCAGATAGGTGTAGGTACTTACACACATATATATGCCTTCGACATAAGTAAAATATGTGGAATAGGTAAAATGAGGTAAAATAAACGTTTCACCACGTAAATTATGAAATTTTCTTCAAATCTTCTCCCTCAAGATTATATAATAGGTGCGAGGTACGTATGTACGTATTATACGCGCATAAAATTAGGCGTACCTTGATATAGATATATAAGAAATATTAGGCGTGCCTCGAAAAAGAATTTCTGATTGATCGATGGCTTGGGAGAACCGTGAGAGCTGTTTCACCCACTTCATTTTGAAGAACAAATCTATCCCCCAGTGTAACCTGGGTGGGTGTTGAAACTTTAATACTGCACTAGGTATACAACAGCACGACTAAAGGATACGGAAATGAAATATCAATTTTTTTGTTCCAGCTCCAACCTCGGATCCAGAATTCACAGACTCTATCGAAAACATAACAGTACCTGCCGGGAGGAACGTTAAACTGGCTTGTAGCGTCAAGAATTTAGGAACTTACAAGGTAATAATGACTCTAAAATATTATCAAATTATTTTTACAGTCGAATCGTTTCGCCTTGTTCCTATTATGTCCGAATCGTGAACCAGAATTGAAGTTAGAATTCTAATCAGAGGAGTCGAAGACTTTATCAAATTCTAACACTTTTCTAACGCAGAATATACAAGGTGTCGGTTGCACCAGGGTAGAATAAATCAACTGTGCAAAGGTGTGAAAGAATTATTTCTCAAGATACATCGATCAAGCATGTAATTATACCGTAATGGCCATCAAGTGTGTGAAGAATAATGTACCTAGATTGACGTTCAAAAATTGCAAGTAGAATTTCATGTACCCTCCCGGAGCGTACGTTAATATTAAACGATATGTGGCTACTTTTAGTGTCGTAAAACCGTGAAGATTCTTGTTAGCGAAATTGGGGAAAGTCATTTGAGAAAGGAACCGATACTTTTCATTTACCTTACCATAAGGTGAAAAAGAATAACGTTATTGTTCCCAAGCCTGGTTTTCACGAAGACTGGACCTTGTCGCGAGTTCGATCAACCGTGGGGTAGGTCAGTTCCGGGTTCAAAGGGAGTTACATAGACGTTGAGGACGGAACCAAGAGAGCAGTGCTAAGTGGAGGGACGCAGAGGTCGACGTCGTCCTGACTAAATGGTGTTGCTAGGAGGCACTGCATGAACGTCTGCATCATAAGTGTGTGTCAGTGTTTGTTGTATGTGGAGGAGGTTGTGGAGTTTGTGGTGCGAGAAAGTATACGGTTGGTTGATTTCCGGTTGGTGAGGCAGTGGTCATACGCAGAATACGGACCCTTTATACCAGCACCATGGAGCGCCCAGTTTTTCTGTTGGTTTGATGAAAGAGGTGCAGTCGCGGATGGAGAGCCTCATTAAAATCCCAGAGCTGTACGGAGTTACGAAAACTTGAGCTCTTACACTCTAACCTTTTGTTACCTTTATAGCTACGCGCCGTTCTCCACGATCGTATTCTCGGATTCTCGGATTCTCGGATTCTCGGATTCTCGGATTCTTGGTAGACCCCGTCGTAGCTGATCCTTCAGAGTGAGAGAATAACGAAAATCCCAGACAGAAATATCGTCGGTAGATCCAAAATGGCAAAAAAAAAAATACAACCGATTTTTTTCTCCTCTTTTTTTCTTCGGAGAAAAAGGAAACTGATTTCGCGGTCACCCTTCGCTCTCTCTCTCTCTCTCTCTCTCTCTATTCGCCCTGGTACACTACGCCACTACGGTGTTACCTCGTCGTCAGCCGGGTCTCTGGGGATCGCTATACCGCTAAACACATACTTAGACCCTCGCAGTTCCCTCGAACCTGGCTTGCCGCGTGCGGGGGCGATCAGCTTTATTACCCTGAACACTATCCAGAGCTGCGGCGTGCCTCCGCGGTAATATGTATGGTAGGTGAATAGAGGTATAATCGTTGGGTCCATAAAAGTCGGTAGAGTATGGGAGGGCTACTCGGTTCAAAGGAAACTAAATAATTACTGTATTATATAAGAAGGCGGTTTGGAAAGGGGCTGAAATCTGCAGAGTTTAGGGTATCTTTTTTATTACACGAGCCAACTTCGACGGTGAATATTATTTTGATATTTATTAATTTTACCGACTACGAGACGCCTTCCTCTCCCCCTCTCTCTGTCTTTCCCTATTTTTTTTCTTTCTTTCTCCTCTCGCTCGCTGTTGAGTATTTTTTTTTAATTTGCTCTTGTATAAAGAGAAAAATCTCAAGGCTGAGACCCCGAGGGTTAAGTAAGCTTCGGGGTTTACACGGACGAAACATCAGCTCGACTAGGTGAAAATAAAGAAAAACTTCCAAGATAAATTATGTACAAATTTAGAATGAAAATTTACCCCACACAGCTGTCGGTCGTGATTGGAAACGATCATTTTTTTGGTCGAGTAAAATTTAGCGAAGGATAAAGTAAAAAGTAAAGAAGAGGAAGAAGAAGAGCGAGTCGAAGAGGAAATGACGCTGTTAAATCTTGAAAACTTTTACGCTTTAACCCGTAGGTACATACATAGGGTATAGATACAGCCATCTACTTTTCCGAAACTTCATTTCTCCCTCTTTTTTTTTTCCCTCGTTTTTTCCTCTCTTTTCGTTTTTCTAACCAAAATATTATCTAAATTCCAAAGTGTCTGTCGTGAAACGAAAATCTCTATTGAAGTTTGAGGCCAGGCGGTACGCGAGCGGTTCATTACCCCCTTGAATCCGCTTTACCGTAGACAGGAATGGGTAATGAAGTAGAGGGTGTTTGTAGCAGGTTGTATTATTAAGATGTTAGTCAGTGTATAGGGGATGTACCAGTCTTCCCACAGGTAGCGAAAGATCAAAACGTTCTTCTCACCTGAACAAAGGCAATCTATAATTGTTTATATTCCACAAAAAGTCACCCTCCTTGCACCCCTATGATAATTCGAGACATTTGTACGTAGGTATTGTACTACCTAGTACGTATACCATCTACGTAGGTATATATCTACCCTACAAACTGTTGAGCAGATTTCCCGGTAACTCGAATCTGTCTATCGCAGTAATTCGAGTAGGAAGTGTTTGCCTCTTGCTCTCGCTCTCTTTCTCTCTTTCTCTCTTACTCTCTCTCTCTCTCTCTCTCTCTACGTTTTCCTCCCTTTTGGCCCGCAGTGGCGAGACCCCGTCGGCGTAAAAGCCACAAACACGCGGTCTGGCACGGCGAAACCCCGTCGAGCCAGAACCAACACGGCTCTTCCCTACTGCCGCAGACTCGCGGGCTAAGTAGAGCTTACGTAGTTCAATGAGAAGGGTGAGGAGGCGAAGAGGAAAAGGAACGTGGATAGAGATGGAGATGGAGATGGAGATGGAGATGGAGATGGGAAGAGGAAGGCGTCCCGCAGGAAGTCTTAAGTATTTCCATTTCCATTTCCTTTGAGAGGTGATTCCCCGCGTGAATCTTTGCACCGCGGTATAGCGGTAGCGGTACCAGCTCTACGTCCGCGGGGACCTCCGTTTTACAAACGTTGTTAGAATCGGGCGAGGTAAGGGAATGAGGGACTTGCTGCACGACTTGTGTGAAAGAGGGGTAGCTCTCTTCGAATAAGGAAGAGGATGAGGAAACGGGATAAAGGCCCCTCATCCTCTGCCGCGCTGTTCGTCGTTCAACTTTTCGAAGGAAGGGAACAAGGAAGGACGGTTAGACGGGGTTTTGGATTCGCGAAAACGATCCACCCTCTATATAGGAGCGAGAGCGTACTATCTGAGATCCGCGATCTACAATCTACCATCAGCAATCAACAATTTATAGCCGTTGTACGAAGAGAAGAGAAGAGAAGAGAAGAGAAGAGAAGAGGCGCGGCGAAGAGAGGGGTGCGATTATTGCCGGGCGCGTAAGACGAGAGCCATTTACGTGCGAGGACGTGCCCTAGAGACTGGCAACGTCCCCCGTACCATTTCTGAGCATTGGGAATAAGAGAGTCTTTTGAGAATCGTCGCCTCCTTCGCGGATTCCATCGACGTTGGCGGCGCGGGGCTCGAGGAATGGAGTTTCTAAGTACAGGACTGAATGAGTGTAAGCCAAGAGGTTAAGCAAGATGGTTACTCGCTTCCGAGGGCTGAGAGAGGTTGAGGGTGAGGTCGAGGGTGACTGTGACGGCGAATGCTGAGGGTGCGCGGATGGGGTACGTAAGCGCGGGCTTTAGTGCCACTTACCATCGCAAACATTGTTTTATCATTTTAATGGTAGCACAGCCGTGAACCCGGCGAACCTGCCACGCGGCGGTCGCGAATAAGTGCCAACTTCGGACTGGGACGACGACGAGACGGGGATTTCCCCCTTTCATCGCGTTGTCCGACCGCCGAATCGACGAGGACGACTCGAACCTTTTTCCTAAATCGGTCGCGGGTTACATCGACGTTTAATTTTAACAGATACGCCGATATCGCCCAGAGCTTTAATCATCGCGTTTTAAAAAAAGAAATAAAACCTAATATTTCTCATTCACGACCCGAAGAGCTTCTCGGCTTTGAACGATAAAACTACGGGTTAATATTAGTTGACGGTCCGGGTCAGCCTGCGGATAGTAGGTTAAATTAGCCCCTAGCAGTTCGACTTCGTTAGGCAGCGGCCTCGTCGGCGAGGGACTGGTTTAATTGGGGTACCTCTCTCCGGAATTCTTCGAAGGTTATTCGTGCTTCTTTATTTATTCCTCTCATTCTTTCCCTTGGCAGTGGAGTCGCCTGCAGAATATAACGCGGAGAGGAGAGCAGAGGCGAGCCGAGGCAGCTCCCTCGATCTTTCAGTCTTTCGCGACAAAGATATCCATCATTTTTCACCAGGGGATTTTTAATAAAAGTTCAACGGCCATGTTTAATATTTCATCCTATGATTAACCACGCCTCGCTGATTTCTCACCAGTCTTACGATTTGTCATCTCATCGATCCCCCGCGAGTATCGAAGAATTTTTCTAACTTTCACCAGTCACCCAACCGCTCTGCTCTGCAAGTTCTAAGGGTGGGACCGACAGGTGTCAGGTAAGACGGTCCAACCCTCAGACCCCCCCGTCTCCCTCGTCTCGATTCCTCGCGATATTTATTAGCCGCAGGATTATTTCATCGAGTCACGTATAGCACCTCACTCAGACACTTAAATTTTAACCGAGAAGGTGTCACTCTGTAGCTGCGCTCAAGTCACGCGGACTACCCGGGTCAGTCGCTGGGACGTTGGTATATACCTATTTCTGGTGCAAGAGCGCTCTTCTCCCTGTCCCTAGCCATCCGCGTTCAACGGACGGGAAAATGAATGTCATCTGCTCTCCCTTCCTCGTCCTCGTCCTCGTCCTCGTCCTCGTCCTCTACCCGAGGAGGTTGAGATTGAGGCTAGAGGTTCAGGAGCGAGCGAGGAGCTGGCTCTTTCCTCTCCTCTTCGCTTACCGCAGAGCATTTCGTTTATACGACGTGAAATTTCCGAAAAACGTTACTTTTGCGAAGAGGATTTCGTTCGGAATATCGTTTGAATCCTTGGTATCGGAAAATCCAGTCGAGCGTTTTTAGTATAGGGCAGCTGCGTCCGTCCCGCGAAAGCTTAGCCCCCCCCCCCCCCCTCGCGGGTTAAATCCGACACGTAGAAACACTTTTCGGCACTTTGTACCGAATCAGATATACCTATCGGTGTGTGCTGCTCCGTGTTCGAGCTGATACACTCGCGGTAATTTCTACCATCGCGCAATGTTCCAACAGCTATACATTATCAAATCGAAAACAGACCCATCTTTCTACTCGAAGGTATCAAAATATCAAAACATCAAAACATCAAGAGACTCTTGCTTGCTTTCAAGCCACTCTCCAAGCTGCTTAGCGAAGAGAAGGTTATAGCACACGGAGAATAATAAGACGTCGATACTTACTGGGACATAATACAAGTTTACCGCGTTCCAGTCACGCCGTCTACTTCAGAGCCACAAGGCTGAAGAGTATTTCTTTGATCTAAAGGGTAGCTGGCAGAACATTTTGTAATTAATGCGATAGACGTAAGACACCGAGGTGAAGTTTGATGCATAATGGGTATAATACAAGATATAGGAATATTGTGACTGCAGAAATAGAGAGATCGTGGGAATGGGTGGTTGTCTTGGTCTGACTTTGTTGCAAGAAGATTCCGAGAAGAGTCTCAACTACGTCGGGACGTCGGGACGTCACCTGCACTCGTCATCTCGGATGCATCTGGTAGCCCATAGAGTAGGGCGTTGCGAAGGGTGTCTGTTTTGAAAGGGTAGCAATTACCCCCTACGTGGTCCCGAGGACAGGAGAGAAGGACGAAAGCCACGAGTTGCAAGTGCGAGGAGGAACGCTGCCGCAGATACAGAGGCTCATTAAACCGGGAATGCTGATTGCGTTAACCCCGCCTGCGACACAGCCCGATGCCTAGCATTAAATGCCCCGGCATTTCCCCCGGCACCGAGAGCTCGACGGGCCCGTTCCCCAGGTCGTACCTAATCGAAATACGGCCGAGTTCCTCTTCACCGTCGATAACCCATCGCGCCGTGCATCCTGGGCTCTTAATTAGGAGTTAACTTTTTAATTAAATCTATTCAGTTTTCTACATCGATATGAACGTATATATATTTTCTTTTCTCCCCAACTCCACTACTACTTCCATCTAACATTCACCTTTGCACTAGAATCTCGAACCTCTGATCACGTCGCACAGATCCAAAGAAGCTGCGAACCGAAATCAATCACAGTTTCTGATTGTTGCTGGTCAGTGTTGATCGAGTCGCACAACCATTACGTGTACAGATGTATATGTGAACTGTGTGTATGTGTGTACGAAGGCTTCTCTCTGGACTCAGGATTCTGGACTCTAGACTCTGCAGGACTGTGGACTATGGAGTGTGTGTTTTGTGGGCGAACGGACAGACGGAGCTCGTTTTGGTACACGAATCGGTAGCGCTTGAGCGCCGACCACTCCAGAGTAATCGAAATCCTGCAGGACCGAAAGGGATGTTGGGAAGGGGGGTTGGCGCGAGGCGGAAGAGAGGCGATAAATTACTGTGACCAAGCCGCTATCAATCCTAAATAGGAATACGCTTTCAGCTTTCACTTTTATCCGCACCAATCGATGTATTTATTCACTATGGGTCTATCCGAGCGGTAAAATCGGAACAACGAATTTATACAGAGAATCGTTTATAAAAGTAACTTGTGCGACTCCGGAGGCGCCGAGAAACCGAAATCAAACGATAATCGTAAATCTGTTATTTATTAAAGAGAAAATAGGTTCCTCGGCTCCAGATACACGTTCAGTACCTATTCTAATATTTTTATAATAAAAGAAACTCACAGTGAAGTTTCGAAACTTGGATAGGTACCTCGACACAGATGGATCCAGACGCACCCATCATAGGCGTGTTTTATTTTCTATGGGGCTTGTTCGTTCGTTCATCGTGTTCGTTGGCTAGTGTCTCTCCTCTGTCCGTTCGAGCCGGATATTGGTAAAGTTGTAAGCGACAGCCTGCACGGCTAACCCTGCCAGCTGGTGCTGGATATCTACCTTGGGGCTCGACCTCGTGGCCTCGCCCGATGGACAGAAGGACCAAAGGACGTCCTCAGACTCTGTATTATAGGAATAACCGCAGAGTAAGAGGAAAAAAAGAGAGGAGTGAAAGTTGATAAGAGAGGAGGGGGAAATCGGTGAAAAAGCGCGATTATATCTGCACGATTCTGTTATAAAAGTGGAAGAAACGGAAGAGAGAGAAGAGAGAAGAAAAAACGGAGAGCATAGGATGGAGTCTGTTTTCAGTCGCATATAATGTATATGTGGAGTGGATTTTTCTTCGGCATTTCGTTGTCAGCTAAGCTTTCCACGAAAGTGTATATGTATAGGTATGTACCCGGATCGAAGAGGCGTCTGGAAGGTCTATAAATATTTCCTCCTTTCTTGCGACGGTGTTCTTAGTAGGTAAGGGTGAAAAAACAGAGACACCGATCTAACGACGATGCAGAGTAGGTGAATGTTTCGCGAAGTAGAAAATGCTGGATGAAATTTTGTTCGGGGGATGAAAATTCCCAAGTGCAAAGTGCATTCGGGACGAGGTCTGAATCCATGGCTCGTAAACAGGACGTTGGTATCGTGAGTTCGGTTCTTTTTTTTTCATTTAATTGAGGCTGTACTAGACGGACGAAATTCTAGACTTCCGGGAACGGATGATGTTGGACACTTGGAAATGAGGAAAAATAAATGGAAAAAGGATAAGAAAAGCAAAGAAAAGATAGGGAGAAGAAAAATACTACACGTGTATACTACACGATGCGCAACACGGACGACGCCCAGGCGTCGAGGTATTTATATTGGCTTCTCGCCGCGTGACAGTGATCTACTGGGAATTCTACCCTTTGTTCCTGCCTTCCTTCCTTCCTTCCGTCTTTCCTTCCTTTCTTCCTTCCTACTTTCGCCCTTCCTTTTCGCGTTCCTCGTCGCTTTTCGACGCACCGACGTACTGCGACGCGTCGAACTAATAAAACCAACTCCCGGGACAAGGGACTCGGACGTTTAGCGGAGAGTCGGGTGTGTCGTTCGTCAGGCGTCTATTGTTTTTCCCCTGCCCCGTCTGTTTTTCCCTTATTCTACTTCATCCCTATACTCTGTCTTCTATTCGATCTCGTTTTGTTTCAATCCCTCCCTCCTATAGCCTACTCTTCGCCTCTGCTTCGCCTTTTCCCTTTTTCTTTTTCCTATTATTATTTGTTCCATCACTAGCTAAAGCCTAGACGATCAAGGGATGATTTTATTGGCGGATCCCGTATGCCGTGTGGGTAGTCGGGGAGGTTTAATGAGCACCTCCATCCCTAGTTCTCGCTACCCTCGCCTCCCTCGCAATTACGTTGCGCGTGCCGCGACTAGGAAACCAAAGTTCCGGCGTCTCTTCTCTTCTCTTCTCCTCTCCTCTCCTCTCTTCTCTCCGGTTCTCTTCTCCGCTCTATTCCTCTCCTGCAGCTGCCTACTTCCTCAGAGAACGAAGAACGAGAACCAGATGCTGCGGCGGGACTAAACTACAAAAGTCCAGAGATTCGTGCCCCGCCACGCCCCATGTCCCAAAGGAGTTAAAGTTTCCCCCGTAGATATATATGTATATACGATCATTGACCGATTGATGTCGATTCTTCGATTGCATTAGATAGGTAGAAAAACTATCGTCTCGGACAAATAAACGTTGATAAAAGTTAGGGACATGAAAAAGGGTTCGAACTAAAATTCGATCTATTTTTTGCTGGACGATTTTCAATGCTCCCTTCCGCGAACGACCATTATACGGTTCTTCCAGGTGCCAGTATTCCTAGAAACGAAGATTTTCCGTGACCTGACTCAAGCGAAACGGCGACAGCTGTTTGGGAATCCGTTCTTGGGGTTAAGGGTTGGTCACCCTTGGCCATTCGGATGGATGGGGTTCGGTTAACCCTTCAGATCCGTCGATTTAAATTCATTCACTTTCTCGGTTGACGAGGGACGCGCTGCTTTCCATGTACCCCCTTCGCCACGTCAAACTTGCATCATTTCATATCGACATCGAGTTGTGAGTTATATCATAGAAGAGTGACAAAACTGACTTATACGATTATAGGTAGCTGAGCTGTGGGAAATCAGAGACACAAGCTTAGTCGAGCAGTGAATTTTACTCCCCAAAACTTTTCGGGAGGATAAACTAAATGAATAATGTTTTCGTTTGATAAATGTGTTATGCAATAGGATAACAGCGGTTAGAATACCTCCAAACAAGTTCAAAGTGCCAAAGAGTTTTCTTTATGATATCGCGCGTTAAACTATACTGCAAGTGTTTTTTATTTATTTATTTATTTATTTATATTTTTTTATCACCGAATTCTTGAAGTTATAGTATTTTATACCGCATAAGTTATACGCGAGAGACACAACAAAACAAGAATAATGCATTTTTCTTGCGTTCTACGTACATATCTTCGCTCCTCTTTCCATTCTGATTCTGATTTGTTCTGTCTGAACTGTCTCGAGAAGTTTCTGTTTGAAAATGAAGAGAAACTGCTACGAGACACTTGAGCTTTTCATGACTATTTGACGGCGCTAATTCCTCGCAAAAAAAAAAAAAGAAGAAAAATCATATTAAACTCGCGAAAGGAATGACTGATGTATCATTCGGTATGGCAAAGGCATATGTAGTCCTGGATCACGTTCGTCCATCGCGGTCGACACCGAATCGTGGGATTCCCCGGGGCCATTTGACTTTCCCTTTGAGACCGGAAACTGAGTGGCGACCAGCGGAAGGGAATGGGAGGTAAATTGGCTAACGAATCGGTCCTTTGGCGTCGGCTCGGCGCCCCGGCGTCAATTGGCACATATTGGACCGGGATTCGCTTGTTCTAAGTCGTGCAAAGACCGAGGTTGGCTAGTGAATTTCTAGATTCACATAGTAACGAATTAATGGATAAATCGTTGCTCGCCCGAATTCCATATCCGCACTGCGCACCCCGACGGGGACAATTAATCTCTGAACAAGTTGGTCCCCACGGTAAAAAGTCGGAAGGTAGTTAGGCGGTATTTGCTCAACGAGACAAAGAAAAAGAGAAAGAGAAAGAGAAAAGAAAAACGAAAACGAAAACGAAAAGAGGAAGAGAAGAGGATGGTATATGTGTTCATGTCTATCTATATATCCCCGAGCGAAGCACTTAGCGAATGATTTTTAAATTAAATCAGCTTGTTTGTAGGTCTCGCCCAGCACTCGGGGGGGTAAAAACATGTTGACAAGTGTTAGAGGAGAGTCGAGAACAGTGGATCAGTTCTTCGTCCGGGTTTCAGGCCGGCGTACAAAACCCATAGAAAAGCACCTCTTCGAGGCAAGAACAACGTTAGCATTTACCCAGCGTCGTGTTTACTCATGTTTATCTATCAAAACTACCCTTAATTACGCGCCGGTTGCCTCGCCTGTTCGGGTGGATTCTAAAAACGCGATAAAGTCGTAGTTTTTATTAAAATTAAAGGCATAAAAGGCGAATGGCGTGACTCGCGGGGAAAATATCGCGACCGGGAATTGACGTTGGATTGGTGATCCCAGGGAAGGGATGGGGTGAATATTGGATACGAAATAAACAAGCGAATAAAATAATCTAAAAGAGAATCTGCGGTGTGAAAAACGGGGCAGGAAATCGAGTAACTGCTAGGAGGAAACCAGCTCAGCGGCGAAACGCGACAGCTCGACAGAGCTAAGTGGTGTAACGCGTTTAACCCGGCGAGTCTCACCCCTTCTGTCTGAAGGTCTGCCGCCCCTTGCCAATCCTTCCTCTTGCTTTCGAGTGTGAGTGCAAAACGAATGCCTAACCCATATGTGTGGACTAACACCGTTAATACTCGGCGACGTTATACTAGGCGCACACCGACGTATCCTGGAGCTAGACTGGACGGCGACGATCTCCGCCCTCTCTCTTTCTCTCTCTCTCTCTCTCTCTCTCGGCTGGCTACCCAGTTTTCGTAGTAAACAAAACTGTAACTCTCGGCCGGCCGAAGAATCAATGCCGACTCCTAGTTCCTTCGGTCTCAGCGAGTCTCTCTGCAGGAGAGCATTATCCGTCTTACCGTTTCACCCCAATCCCAACCCCGACCCCGACCCCCCATCTACTCCTGCAGCGGAACGAGGCCTGAAATATCCGATTCTTGGTGGAAACAATACCCTCCGCCTTCTGGTACCCCTCAGATCTGTACTCTGCGGACTCCGACCATCCACCCAATCCCTACCACCGATAATTTACTTTGATGTATAGGACCTCGCGCTGCTGATAGCTAGAAAGTATCATCCCAACACCGCGGAGAATAGTGCTGCATGAGGCGGTGCATCGACCTGACGCCACATTTCCCTTTGCCCTTTTCGTTTTTCGTTTTTTCCTTTTTCTTTCTCCCCTCCTTACTCTTTACTTTTCCCTTTTTCCCTCGCTACCTCGCAGCACCTAGGAAGTTCTGGTTTCTCTCTGTCTTTCGCGTACGTCTACTGAGTATATCTACAGTATTTCTCCGGGGACTTTCTGCAGCGGGCGAACGAGATCAGGAACTCTCCTTTGAAACAGGAAAACATAAATATTTCATAGCTCGAGTATCCCGCACCATCCAGTGGTGAATTCTCAAAGTTACGAAACACTTTTTGGCTATGGTAGGTACTCATACCCCTTCAGGATCCCCGACGCCCACGAGACCCGGAAAAGTTTCACCCCGACCATCCGCCACCTCGTGATACCCAATCTCTTAATCTTCCTTATAGAGAGATTTGAGATATTTGAAAGCAACCAAACTCGGTTCAGCTCTTTTCACTTATATAGAAATCACCTTTGATCTATATCACATACTCCCACGGTAGTATATATGTCTTTATTTTATATCGTTGCAGGTTGCCTGGATGCATTTCGAGCAGAGCGCAATACTAACAGTTCACAATCACGTGATAACAAGGAACCCAAGGATCTCCGTCACCCACGACAAGCACCGTACATGGTTCCTTCATATAAGTGATGTACAGCAGGAAGACATGGGGCGTTACATGTGCCAGATAAACACTGTAACTGCAAAAACGCAGTTTGGTTATCTCCACGTAGTGGGTAAGATGATCTCGGACCTTTATTTCCTTCTTTCATTTGATTTTTACATTCTTTTATTCTTGTTATCCCTTCTCACTTGTCGAGGGTGACTCCTCGCGGCTTGTATATATTATGTAGGTGGATGATGAGAGAAAACAACAAGAAAATGAACAACAACAGAAAAGAAAAGAAAAGAAAAGGAATAAGCAAAGTAAAAAGAAAACTGTACATGGTACAGCTAAAGAGAGTCACAGAAAAGGGTCTGCTGCAAAGGAGGACGGGACGTGGGGATGAGAGAACAAAAGACGCGCGTCTCATCTGCTGGCCAAAAGACGAGACAACAATAATTTAATCAGAAGAGGGTACGTGCCCCTGCCAACTGCGAGAACATATTAATATCTCGAGTTTTGACGTCTCAACGGGGGTGGGGTGGGGGGGTCCCCGACGCCGTTGAGGGTACCGGGGGAATGAGGAGGGAGGAGTAATCAGAGGTCTAGATTAATTGTTTCCACGGGACTCTTGCCCTCTTCCACAGATACACAGATACCAGGTACACCCCTATATACCTACCCCAGAGTCGACACGTAATACCAAAGCGTCATAACTCACCGTCTTACGGCATATACCTATACGTCTAGGTATAGGTAGGTGAGAACTGTAGGTGCCACAAGCGGAAGGAAGGTGACGGAACATGGGGTGGGTTGGGGTTGAGGTTTAAGAATGTAGAAATAACACACGTTGAGGTTTAAGGTCGATGTGTAAAGAATGAGAAGTGTATCGTCGATTTTTCAAACTCCAAGAATCCCATTTCACCCCGGGTACAGGGGGAGCTGATATACCGCAAGGGGGATGAGAAAATACAAAGAATAACACTCGCCAATTATTATTTTTAAGAGTTGATTTTCTTTGATTATACGAAAGTGGATGAATAGCGTTGATAAATTTGAAAATAATATGTGCACAATGGGGATGAATTACGGTGAGAAAATTTGTACGATTCAAGAGTCGAGACGTCGTTTTAGGGATGAGATAGAGTGGAATTATTAATTGAAGTTCAAAGAGAAAAAACACCCGTCTTATATACGAGATGAGAAAATTGAACAATTACACAATATAACCTTTTGATAAAGTAATAAGATGGAGGCATAGGGGAGGATATATCTTACAATGGTATTGTACCTCGCTCATTGTCAGCTTTTGATAAAGACGAGGTTAAAAATAACTCGGGAGTTTCGCTGTCTACACCGGCTTTTACCCGATGTAGTAAAGTGTCGCCATAAAACGCGGTGAAATCGCTTCGTGTTAAATTTACAACTCCATTTCTTACAATAACCGTATGAGATTGTACCACCGCGCGCTTAAATCACTGTGAGACATATTCAGCCGCGGCGGAGTAAAGACCTTACACACAGACCCGGACACCCTAAAGTAAAGTAGCTATACGCTAGGATATAGTGCGGTAAGAAAATTAACGTCTGATCCCGTCATACATATAAAATTGGATATTACCGTATGGTAAGAAATTTTTGTCCCAAAGGGATGATTCTTTTTTTTTTCTTTTTTTCTTTTCTTTTTCTATTTTTCTCCTGCAGTAGTAGAAGAACGGGAGCTATGTCGAAAACTCGGTCCTCTATTCCTTCCTCGCAGCTTCTTCCCTTTCGTCGTTCTTACGCTCCCCTTTTTTTCCCTATTCAGTACCTCAAGTGGCCAATTACGATTCAGAGATGCTATTCAACGAGTGATTCGTCGAATAAGAAGGGAAAGAAAAAAGAATCCCTTGACGGAATGCGGTGTAATAACTCGGCTCTCCTCCGTTTCGCGATAGCTGGATGAGAGAGAGAGATTCTCTACTCACCCTCTAAACTCCACTCCGTCCGCCGATTCTTGCTTCTCTCTCCTCTTCACCTACCAAAGTCGTCTATCCAACCCTGAGGCCACCTTTCGCTTGTATACCAGAGTTTAGGACAAGTTAACGCGCCACAACATGCGGTGGTCCACAGTTTCTGAATAATGCATCATCTGTACCAGCCTGCAGTATAACGACCCTCAGTATACATACATATATACATGTTTAACCCACGGGATTCGAAAACTCTTCGATATATACTCGTTACCTTCTATTCTATCCGCAGCTTAATATCTTCATACGTGACGACATTCAACCACGAGAGTTATACGTGTGTAATTCCTCCGCAAATTTACGTATAGGTATATGTAGGCACACATGTCGTTGTATAGTCGGTTCAGAGCAGAGAAAACAACAAGTGGCGGGCGGCTCGTTCTCTCTCAGTTATATCGCCAGCGTTAGGGGTTGAATTTTAAAGAGGCGACGTATGAATATGTAGACACTATGTCGGGGCTCTACACCCTTCGTCCTCACTCGACCACGAGCAAAGGTGCCCTTTGGCAGTCGTGACACCGTACCTACAGCTACGTCGCGTCGATCCTACCAGCTGCGGCTTGCGGTTTCCCCGCGTCCCATACATACATACATACATACATACATACGTGCACACATGTATATAATATCGCCATAACGTAAACTGTACTTTGAAAGAGATGAGAAAGTGGAAGTAGGGAGGCTTCTCCATAAAAACAAAAACCAAAAGAAAAAAAAAAAAAAAAAAAAACAGAAGGAAACGAATAAACTTCGAAGGGAAGAAAGAAGAGAGAAAGAAAAAAAAGAAAATTGACGTTTCCGCAAATATATATTTATGACGTTATATCAACGATTCCGCATACCGAAAACTTGCCGCAATTTCTGTCTATGTGTGTATGTCTGTCTGTCTGTCTGTCTGCCTGCCTGCCTGCCTACAGTCGTCATTTGTTCGAGCGTTAAAAAAAAAAAAAAATAGGAAAAAGGAAAAAAAAATCGTCAGTGCAGTATTCGCGCATCGATATAACCGACGAGCGAACAAACAAACGCTCTTCGCGATTTGCCAGCCGAATTTTCACGTTTATGGAAATGCGAAAGGTACCTACCCCCGCCGACCCGGAAAAGGTTTTTAGTTTTACAATTTCGTCTGTGCCACACACGCACACACATATCTATAACTTTGCCACTATCGGTAGATTCGCCAATAAATTCAGCTATAGAGTTGAAATTTGTGTTAGAAATTCGCGACCATCAATCCAACCTTCGTCACAATACGAACGATAAATACCTATGGCGCATAGGGATAATTTTCTTTAATTTTACATTTAAATTTTAATACGGAATCATTTATGCGAGTATATAGATATGTGCGTGATTATATATTCCGAAATATGTGCGGTGGACCAGTAATTGTTCTAACGAAGTGGGTAGCTCAGCGCGGATTATAGGGGCGACAAAATAAGGTCGTTTGTTTTTTTTTTTTTTTTCCCTTTTTTTGTTCGGAGGGTAAATTATTGTCCAAGATATAGGTGCAGAACGAGAGTGTTAAGAGTTAGTTTGGCAATTTTTTTCCAACCTTAGATACATCCCGGCCTGCAAACGAAGGGAAAGGCAATAGCTAACATATAAAGAGGAGGGAAAGGAGCCGGGGCTGCGAAACGAAATCGAAGACATTTCTTTCGAGCGCCTTACTCTTATCACGAGTGATTACGAGTTTTTAACGGGGATTTTCTACGTCTTATCAGGGGTTTCCCTTCCCCAAGAACACTCGAACGTTTCTCTCCCTTTATCCCCGTTTCTATCCCCTTACCTTTCTCCGTCTATCGCCGACTCTTTCTACTAGCTACTTGCGACGACGACATCGATTTGCGAATAAGGGAGGGCTTACTTAGTCCGTTTGCCTATACGCCGCGGATATAATCCTTTTTCATCCTCGTCATGCAGGTTTGAGATATTTTACTTCTTGTTATAGTGCCACCAAATATCGACGACTCGTTGAGCTCGTCTGACGCGATCGTCAGGGAAGGAGCCAACGTCAGTCTGACTTGTAAAGCGACCGGAAGTCCGCCGCCAAGTATACGATGGAAACGTGACGACAACACCAAGATTTCAATCACCAAAGGCCTCATGGGTAATTAAATTTTCGCGTCTCTATTTTTCCCCGATGAATGATATTCTCTGATCCGATTGAACTGAGTATCCGCGTAAATCACATTCGTCGATACTAACGAGTTTTCGTTCTCTCGATTATGCCTGCATGAGAAGAGAGGCGGGGTTGAGGGAACGGGGGTTGGCGAAATTGTGCCGAAATTAGCGGTCGAATTCTCCGTGGTTAAGCCGATAATTGATCCGTCTAATCCCGTAAATCACGATATGATTTCAGTGTCTGAATTCGAAGGTGAGACTTTGGAAATGGCGAAAATCTCCAGGCTCGACATGGGTGGATACCTATGCATCGCTAGCAACGGAGTACCTCCCACAGTGAGCAAAAGGATCAAAGTTTCCGTGGACTGTGAGTATGACTTTATTAATGTCTATGTATTTCCTCCGAGTTTCTTCTTCACACCGCGGAATTCTGCAAGACGGTATTACCTCATATACCGCAATTCGTAACAAATAAGATTCGAGTTGTCGTTGTCGTCCGGGGTCGTAGATGGGAGTAAGTGCTGCAGGTGGGTGAAGTGGGTTGGTACATAAGGAGCCGAGATGCGGTGGTCGAGAAAACACACACAATTTAATAATGGAGAAAGGCAGGAGGCGACAAAGCTGGCTTTGCGAGTCGCGTCTCCGGCTTTCCACCCCTTCTATTTCCTCCTCATATTTCCCGAGCTTTTTCTGCTCTTCTCTTTCTCTCTTTTGGTACGCACCACGTAAAAGAAGGAGATGAGATGATCCTGCAGGGCCGACACGAAGCATAAAAGTAAGCTCAAGCTAGCCGCAACACACCATTACCGTTTCCACAATACCTACTATACCACGCTATTGTTGTACGCGGCGAGCTTTCCTAAATACTACACAAGTGTTTTGCTCATAATATCTCACCCCCGGGTTACAGCACGCTGCAGCACCGGATGGGGATGAGAGAACTCTAGGTTTCCAATGCGACGCGCTGGAAGTGCTGCTCTCGTTCTTCATTCAGATTTTATGGACACTTATAATTGTTCGAAATATAGAAATCGATAAATACGAACGATAAGGATGAAAGAAAAAAGACGAAACTGTTTACCCATCTGCGAGAAAAATCTGTTTAGAATTTATCAAACTTTTCAACCAACAGTGCAGTGCGGGCGTATAGTTCTTCTACCAAGCGAGGGCGGAATTATATTTATCTAGTTATTTTTTCTCTCTTTTCTGACAACGAGAGTAAATATTAACGTTCTCCTACCGTAGGTATAGACACAGACTTTCGCACTTCAACACCCCCACCGTCCATATATTAAATTTTCAGACATAAATATTGTACCTAGACCCACCTGGTCTAGGAGCAGAGATGAATTTCGCACCCCATCGAAGAACGTCGATATTTTCACAGTCTAAGGATCGTAAGGGACATTGTAAAAAAATCTAAACCCCTCCGTCTGGTGTCTGGTAGTTATTTTGTTTCCCTCGTTCGAGTTTCCCCTTCGTTAATTATTTTATTAATTAATTTAGTTTGTTTTTTTTTTTTTCACGTAAAAAATGAAAAAAAAAAAAATAAAATAAAATTAAAATAAAGAATAATAATTCTAGCCCCGATTGCGTATGGCGATTAAATAGAATTACAAATGGTTTACGGAAGATGAGAATTATTCATCTTCACGCGTCTATATACGCGGCAACGCCCCGTGTTTTATGCCTTTACGTGAGGTTGACGTTGATTAGTTAAACGCGACGACAGCTGATTACTACACCGACCCCACCGCTTTTCCCAAGCTCCCTTCCTACCCCTCGGCTCCTCGATGACGATACAACTTTACGAGGGGTTGAAAATATATAAAAAAGAAAAAAAGAAAAAAACCCACCCCTTATCCCTCCCGTACCTCGCTGTATTGTCCTACCAATTATTATAAATCCCTCGTCAAAGTCTCGGCCATCTCTGCTCCGAAAAGCAGTTTTTTTTTCTTTTCATCATTTTTTTTTATTATTTTTTGGGGTCTGTTTTTTCTCTTGCCAAATTTTACCCCGACGATGAATTAAAAATAATACGTTGTGGAGAAACACATACACGTATAGGGTATACATATACCATCCCTTATGAAGATTTACAAAACTGCTTACGCGATTTTATGTGTACACACGTCATGTACCGTATACCTATACCTGCGCCTAGCTATATACCTAATTTCTTTTTACGGGCTGACGCAGATTTTCAAGGGTATATACAGTACACAGATACGCGGAGATAAGGAATAAAGAGTGTCGCGATACGGGAGCAGCGGTGCTATGCAGCTAATTTTATAATTCAACATTTTCACATTTTCACATTTTCATATTTTAATATCGCAGGTGGTTTAATTTTTTCCATAACACGTCCGGCCACGGCCAGGGCCATGGCCAGGTTCTGTAAGGGATGGTTGTGGCTGTCGCTGTGGCTATGGCTATGGCTATGGCTATGGCTGCGGCAACGACATAGGCAGAGACGAGGTTCGGGCGGGGGGAGTCGGGCGGGGAGATACGGCACGGATTTTTCTCGTTGCTGATTTTAATAACAGATTGTTACTGGAGCTGGATGCGCGGGGCAGGGGGATATCAGGGGAAAGAGAACAGGAACGAGAACGGAGGGAGGTTTGAGTCACTGCTTATACGTGACTCCGACTGCCAGGGGCTTTATAAAGGGTCCCTTTCCTCTGTGACTTGTTTCCCATACTTCTGTACTGCACCAGCACGAGCACCACCACCACCACCACCACCAGCCCCGCCCGCGTTTTTCCGTTTGTTCTTTTGTTTGTCTTTATATATCCGTACTCTTTCGGTTCTTCCTTTTTACTTTTCACTTCTTTTTTATTTTCCTCATATTTTTGAATTATTTTTTTAGTCCCTCTAATGAGAGGGGACACGGTTCCAACCCCTGTATTAAACCCCCCGTAATTATACATACATCGTGTACACGCGCGAAATAACTGATCGTTGAACCCTCACGTTTATGATAAGTATTATTTTCAACCCTTTCAAGAGGCAGGTTTATAAGATCTTTTTTATTTTTATTTCAAACACAGAGATTCGTCTCATCCCGTTACTTCCTCCTCTCTCATATTCCATCTCCACCTTCATTCCCCCTTTTGGGCTTTTACTGCTTTCTAATTCCAAGCCTTCGTCGATCGACTCCTCGGCACGTCCCCGAAAAACTCATTAACGTGTCTCCTGCCTTCGCTTCAACTCACTCGCGTCTTTCCTGCACCCTTATAGTCCCGCTACCTCGTGCTGTACGGAATCTATACACTACACCCTTATACCTTGTATATATTCTACGTGCGAAACTCCCTAGAAAAGTTTGGTAACCTCATAATTAACTCGCCTCTGCTGTGGCGGTCTGATCGGAAACGAAAAGTTTCATATTTTTATATTAAATACAGTTTTTATCACTTTTATCATCGGCGCAGGGGGATTTGTAGAGAATCATATGGTGCCTTTTTCCCCATCTCTTTATTGCGAGTCTTTACCAACAAATAGAATACAGTTTTTTTTTTTTTTTTTTCTTTTATATTGAGTAAAAATTGCAGCCCTTGTATATAGAAAAAGTGTTTTTACTCGAGACGCTCGTTTTCGCGGATTTCTTTTCAAACAGTCTTGCGGATAGAACCACGAATACAACTAATAACAAAAAAATAACGAGGGGTAAAAGAGACAGAGGTGGGTTTGGCGAGGGTGAAGTAGCAGTAGTGGCAGTAGCAGCCCTCAAAAAGGCCGGTATACGCCACCGCAAGGGACCTAAATTTGTTTCTTAACTTGTTATTAATTCATTCCGACTTCCTTCCCGTCCCAATTCCCATCCCCAAGCACCAGCTCTGTTTGTAGGTAGAAATTAAAGTTTTATATAAATACGTGTCACGATTTAATATGAGATCATTTTTACAACCAAAATATAGGTATATATTAGGGTGGCAATATTTTTGTCGACTTTTTTTTTTCCCTTCCTTCTTAAATCTCACATGAGAAATTTGTTGGTTTTATACGTTTTAAAACCGATTTCCAAATTTCCGATTGAAATATTTTTAGAGGTATGTCCCTCGGGGATTTCGAAAATTTCAAAATTCAAAGGAATCGATTCTTTTTCTCTTTCTTATCCTTCACCTTCTCATTGGTTCGATCTTTTCTATGTAGATTGTAGAACGACGTACCGAAGATTCAACGGTCGCGCAATTATTGAAAAAAAAAAATACTAATGAATTTTTAGTGGAAATTTTAGTATCTTCCTCCACAATCTCCATAGAAAAAATGGACTCAGTGATAAACCGAACGTGCTCTAAGCTACGTAGAACGGATTAATAAGATATCCATCCTGTTTAAATTTTCGATCGATTTTCAGATGCGGAAACTAAAATAAAAAATTCATAAATCCCTTATACTGGCTTTACTACACTGCAATATAAATCTGTAAAACCATGGAACACGATGTTCCCGCGGGGATTGCGGCAGCGAAAACGGGGGAGCTTCGTGCGTTTCGTTTTTAAACTCGATTAAATTTCATTAGCTTGAATTTCGCGAATTAGCCGTCTCCCTTGGAGCACCGCGGACGGTTTCAACCCTTTTCACTCACACGATGGATTTTTACGTGTCAGAGAAATTCCTAGCTTCAGGGAGACGCCTTTTTCACCTTTCCTCTTTTCCTCTCGCGCTCCCAGCTCTCTCTTAAAATAATATTAATGATTAAGTCCTCAGTTTTATTAGGCAGGAATTTATTCAAAAACTGTTTCGACCTTCCAAAATCTCGGTCAAATATTTATAATTCCGAATACCTGTACCGATATGAAAGTAATTTTTTTTTTTCTTTCTTTCTTTCTTTCTCTCTTTCTTTCTTTCTTTCTTTCTTATCATTATTAAACGAATACTTTAAAACACAAAGTGGAAACAATTTACTTTTTTTCATTTTCTTTTTTATACTCCTAAACTTATTTAAATGAAATGTAAACCTTGATATAATTTCTTTACCAGCTGCAAAATTAACCCGAAGAAAAAGAGAAAAGAGGAAAAGAGGGAGAGAGAGAGAGAGAGAGAGAGAGAGAGAGAGATAGATAGAGAGGGAGAGAAAAGAGGAAAGACACGAGAATCTGCAAAATCCTGACAAAGACGCGAGAGCTGGGCTGAAAGCCATACGGTTTATCGCGAACGTACGAGAGCTTTCGAACGCGGGATGCTCAATCGTGCGAACCGATTCGGTGTCGCGAGATTTATAAGGGACTGAGCTGCAAAAAATAACTAAACAAATCGATAAATAACCCCAGCGACATCGAGAGTCGATTCCTCCTCCAATGACGCTCAACAGTGATTTATTTCGCGACAAAACCCACTGACTCTACTCACATCACCTCCTCACATCGACCCATATAACTTTCGCCCACTTCCGCGGCGGCAGAGGTGAAATATAATAGATAAATAATGTGAAAAAAGAGTTATTAGAAATTTGAGACTTCTTTAAAGTGAGGGGCGAAAAAAGATATGTATGATGTCAAAAATCGGTAAGATAGTCGTGGGAACTTAGGAGCGACTACGATCCTGCACCGAGGACGTCTTGGGCCGATCATTGACTCGGTCGAGCACATAGGTAGGTGCGATAGGATGAGGTGAGACGGGTAGAAGATCCGGAGAGTAGTTTCTCGTGTGAAACGGACGATATCTTCCGGTTGGCCAACTGGCGGCCCCATAAAACCCATGGAATCCCCTCGGTGGCCTCGCAAGTTCTTCCTCTATCTCTCTGCGACACACGCGGATGGAAAATATCTCGAATAGACGAGAGGGAGAAGAGAGAGAAGATTCGAGACATGGGAGCCGGATAGTAAAAGAAGGAATTTAATTACAAATATCCTGTACCTGTATATGGGAATTAAAAATGACCAGGTTAAACGTATGCGACCGGCGATATTCGCCACGGATGAGACCCGCGGGATATACGATTCCCCCATCCATCGTTTCAGCCCCCAAAACATTCCTCGCGTAGTTCTACCACGTGTTACACGTGCCACAGTACCACAGTGCAACGACGTGTGGAGCAGACGCGACGCATGACGTATCGCCAGGGAGTGTATTGTGTACTGGAACGGTACGGCTGGCAACCCTTGAATCCCCCGACTCACGCAGCACGCAATAATCATGTTGTAACGCTATCCATGCTTTACGCAGAAACTGTGATAATTATTACAACACCGCGGCGTAACGCTCTTGCGTATGTACAATGTTAACGGTACTAATCGCTCGAGGGGTACTTCGCAGTGGGTATATACACTTTCGCCGCATCATTTAAATGCAAATTTCCAAATTTATTCAATTTCATTATATACGAATAAAAATCGACCGATATTATCAATACGCGGAATTCGAAAGCTCTTGATATTCTTCGGCGATATCTCAATTTTTTAAATCGAAGATCAAAGCCTTCTGACTTTCGGTGGTTAAATTCTCGAGGAGTGAATTTGCGGGAATGAAAATGAAGCGGTACATATAGCCCAAAGGCTTCTCGCACCGTTCGACCCGAGAACGATTTTCATTGAATCCACGTAAGCCTCGTGTACGTGTTCTCGTAGTCCATGAGTTTTGCGGGGGTGTTACACCCGTCTCTAAAGATTTTCCAAACGGTATTTCGACCCGGGGAAAACGAAGTCGCGAAAAACTGTTACGTCGCACTAAAGTCACAAGGAAATACCCCGGTTTTCTAGCTTCTTGGCTCCGTACCGATTCCCGCAATCCCGTAACTCGATACTCTCTCAAGACTCCGGATTAGGAAAATGAAATTTCCAGGAGTCTGTACAAGCGCATCGTCGCAATCACTTTTTTTTTCTACTTCCACAAATACCCAACAGTATAAAGACAGAACCAGGACAGGGATTGGGTACAAATGCCATGCAGCGTACAGTCGCGAGATTCCTCGGCGTTTTTTTTTTTTTCCTCTCCTCTTCTTTCATTCTTCTTTTTTTTCCTTGCCTTCTTCTTCAATTTTTTTTTTTTTTTTGTTAATTTCGTTTTGACTGACAGAATAATCTGCGGAAGACGGGGGATAATTTAGCCGGCTTCGGAAAGGCACGAAAGAACCTCTCGCGGGACGTGGAATGAAGGGTGAAGGTGGAGGCGAAGGCGAAGGCGAAGGCAGAGGTACGAGGCAGGAGGCAGGAGGCCACGTAGTTTTATCTTGAAGGTAGAACGCGGGGTAGCTGGGTATGAGGGAGAAGGAGAAATTCGAGCGAGATTTACGCCTCGAGTTGGCAAGTGTCGCCTGCCTCTTTGCTAAGGCCTAAAAACGACTAAATATCCAATTTCTTTCACCAGCTGCGTTGAGGTCGCCTTCTTTCCCTCCGAGAAAAGAAGAAAAAGAAAAAAAAACACGAGAGAGAAAGAGAAAGAGAAAGAGAAGGCGAGACGGAGATGGGAAAATGTCTCGAACTCGCGGGTACTCGAGACGCACCCCAAAGTACGACCGATTTTTTATCCAATTTGAAACTCCCACTGACTGACCCGCGTTCCTCTTCGTTTGAGAAAGGGAAAAAATAAATCATACATAATTTCTACATTATTATGTACTGGCTCCTCTTTCATTCAAGAAAGCCAGCATCAACGTCAACCTGGAATTTGATCCCTCTGCAATTAATGGAAAACGACTTTTGTCCGTTGATCCCATCGCGCTTCAATTTCTCTCTAAAGAAAACAAGCTAGTCTTTACTTCCATGCGCTCTTCCAACTTATATCAACGTATTTCCTCATTTTTATTCTCGTATTATTATCATTTAAAAAATTTTATTTCTATTTATCTTCCTCGATCGCGTGCCCCATTCCTTATATACCTCCGCGGCAATTCAAGATTCCTAAATAGATTCCTCTCCTCGATGGCAAGTGGGGGTGACAATGACTGGGAAATGGGCTCCAGCCACAATGAGTCTTACGATCACTTAGCGGCCTCCTCGCTCGCTCCTCTATTATTATCAGTGATTCTTCATTCGGTACCTCACCTCGGAACTGGCTCACCCCTATTCACAACCCCCAGAGTCACTCGACCAGACCAGAACCAGAACCAGAACCAGAAGCTACGCAGTGTCTCTCCGTCTCGTAACAACTTTTACCTCCTCTCGTCAAAGACCTCCCTTATTCTCTCCCTCTCGCTCTCTCTTTATCCCTCTCTTCTCTCGCCCTCGACGTCAGCCCCTTTATGATTTTGACTGCGCCGTTACTACAACCACCTTCAGCTCCGCGGAGTCTAATCCGAGCAAGATGTTGCCTCGCCTCTTTGTGGCGATGAGGGGTAACGACGGAAGGAAGGAAGGAAGGAAAGGCGAAGGCGAAAGCTAAGGCGAAGGGTAAAACGAAGGGGAAGTAATTACTAACCGCTGAAATAATCATCCCTGCTGCCGGATGGCTGCCTACCTCGTCTGGGCTTAAACTGGTAGCTGGGTGACATAAACCTTACGCTATTTTATTTATCGTCCTTCGTTATAACAACCTGCAACGTTACTCTTTATATTTATATACGTAAGCCACTGCCATACGTGGACCGTGATGAGAGATGAGAGATTTATTTATACTTTTCCTCTCGAAAAATCTGTGGAACCACGCGATCAGTTCGGATCAATTCACTGGTTTAACAATTCATCCCCTCTAGAGCGGTAGTGGAGGTGAAATGTCAAGTGCCGGTGGTAGAATTTGGTGAAAATTTTCCCGCCGCAAGGAGGAGAAAATTGCAGAGGGTAGAGAAGAGCGAAGGATCGTGATCGGGCGTTGACGGACGAAACTGAACCAGTACCACCGCGTATTCGGTAAATTACAATATAGATGGGCCAGGAATCTCGGCGTCGAGTTGAGGGTGGAGTAAGGAGAGAATAAGACTTGGAATTCAACGCTACGTGTAGTTAGGTATACTATACCGAACTCGGCCTCGTATGTCGCAGTTTCATTGAAGAAGACGAGGAACTGAGTCCGGGAAATAAAATCTAACTTTTGTATTCAAAGCTAGTGTCGACGTAATGGGATGTGTAGGAAACTCCACTCCACTCCACTCTACTCTCCACTCTCCACTCTCGACTCTCTTCTTTCTCTTTATTTCTTTCCGCTATATACGACACGATACGCACCGTACGACTATATACTCCGCCTCACCCGCAAGGGTAGATAACCCGACAAGAACTACTCGGGGTGGTATTCAAATAAACATACATCCGACTGCGCATCGGAATATCTTACTTCTCTCTAGTAACGATTTCTCTTTCTCTCTCCCGCTTCGTTGCTCCACAAATTTCATCATCAAAATCTTACACGGAGCTTATTATTCCGGGAAGACTTTGGTCGTAGGTGATGCGTGTGTAAAGTTCGATTCAATATCGGCTGGATGATCAAAACGTGGCGTTTCCGATTTTCTCATAATCTACCGCCCCTCCTGTTCTTTTCTTCAAGTTTCTTTTTTTTTTTCTTTTACACTGCGCGTTTCAACATTATCAAGGGATAAAAAAAATGTCCCTGGCTCTGTTCAGGGAACGTCAATGAAGTTGGAAAGCCTCGTGAAACAAAGAGGAAGCGACGACCAAGACCGTGGTGGAGTTTTCCCCTGGATGTATAGGCGCAACTCTCTCTCTCTCTCTTTCTCTCCTTTTCTCTCTCTCTCTCTCTCTCTCTCTCTCTCATCTCTCTCGCCAGCCTGTTGATTCCGTTGAGTCGCGTGGCGGTCCATAGGGCGTGGAGTGGCTGTACCAGAGGAAAGACGAAGACCGCGACGTTAAGCGCCGCGGCGGGCGTCACAAAGTAGGTATACCCGACGCCCTAAAACCCTTCTTGTGGTCCTACGAGATCTGTCAAGGATCCTACTCAGATTATATCTAGGTGACTTGATCGGGCCTCCCTGCAGAGCCGGAGAAAAACCGAGCGTATAGATTCAGGGTGCTACGGTATAGACTCTAGCTTCTACTCGCTGGATCTTTTTCATCCCAGGAAGAAAATCTGCGAGGATTTTCGCTTTACGTGAAAAAAAAAAAGAAAAAAAAAGAAGAAAAAAAAATATACTGCTCCTCACTTAACGCGACACTCAATGTTAAACGCCCTGCGATCATGGTTCCTCGTTTTAATTCATCCTGAAGGAGCGAGTGATTATTATAGAGAGTGGCTAATCACTTATGAAACTATACAGAAAGTGCCCGCGGAAGACATCGCTGAGACAAATTAGTTCCTCGTATATGACACGATGGGGTAAAATGATATTAATTGCACCTTCTCGACGCTAAAAGCATTGACCATTAATTGTCAAGGTGGTAGAGAATTAATTGGTCTGTACCGGGTTATTATCATGTTGTCTTACACCTGACCATTAACCACGGAGACGAACGGACGCTTAATTATCTCGATCGATACTCGAGCGACGATCAACGTTCCGACACGATCACTCTACGGTTAATAGTTTCGAATTCGGTAATAATTACGATCGTTAATTTTCACCTAAAACTAAAAGTATACCAATTTCACGCGATCATGAGACCTATGTACATACACGTTGGGTTACAGAAATACAATTGGAGGCAATATTTGAGGGCATTGTTGAGGATTTTTCTCGCTTATTAAAGAGGGGGTAGAAATTGTTCGAACTTTCTTTGGCGCGGGGTGAGCTTAAAATACCATTTCAGAACTACGTCGTGATTATTGGAGGAACTCTTCAGAGATGTACAACGCGTCGCGAGACTTTGCGGAATCCGCCTTCGAGTTGGTGTTCGATCGAACGACGCTTACGACCCTTCTCCCCATCGGCAACCCCTCGAAGAGACGCTTTATTCCCTTTCTATTTCTCTTTCTCTTTCTACCTTCAATTCCTCTTCCGCTACATCTTCAATATTTTTCTTCCTTTTTCTTTTTCTTCTTTTTTTTTAACCCCTATTTCTTTGTTTATTCGGCTCTTCTCCGTCTTCTATATCTTCAATGCAGAAGTATTATAGAGCCATAGAAACGAGTCGGTAGAATTATTCCCTAGTCTCGAAGTCCACCTTTTTTAATCAACTCTTCTTGATCACGACCCGTCACATCATCCCCAACATTCTCCCGCGTAAATAAGTACACCCACTGCCGTCGAGGCACTGGCACTGGCTTTGGCTTTGGTTCTGGCTCCGTGTCAAGGATGAGTCTAATTCGGGTATCCCTTGTAAGGAATCGCGCACGCATACGAAGGCAAACATGCACGTAGACGGTGGTAAACCCCCTTCCCGTTCGACCCTCTATAATCAAATCCTACCCTCCGCATCCCCGTCTCTCCTTTCCACCCTCAACGGCACTTCGCTCGGCACCCTCTTCACACGAAAGGAATGTTAATGCGACAATGCCTCCGTTCTGACTCACCTTCTGGCTGGCACTCCTGTCTCTCTCTACAGCTGGTATTTTTCGCGAGACTCGCGCCCACTCTTTCCTCTTTCCTCTTTCCTCTTTCCCCTTTCCTCCTCCCTCTTCCCTCTTTACTTTTCGCGGTGAATCCATGATCGACATTTCTCAACCTTACATCGGGAGTCACTAGATTCCTCGTTTTCTCACACGCCAAACACGCACACTTAACCCATGAAGAAAAATCTGGAATCACTACCAGGGACGGCCGCGAAAGATAAGCCTCATTCGTTCTCACTCATTTCGGTTAGATGGTCTGCAATTAGACGTCGCAGCTTCGCAACCCTCGCTTCATCGTCGCTCGGCTCGTTTCTATCTTAAATTTTCTTCTTTTTTATTTTCATTTGTTATTTCAAACCCTGCGTACGGTTGGCCGAGCTGTACGTACTACCTACCCGACCCTTGTACTCTTCAAAGTAGTGTTTACTCAGCCCTTAATCACGCAGAACAAACCCCAGTCTTCTAGAGTTTCTGTTTACCGAGAGTCCGAGACTCGTCTTCACCCTAGAGCGACGATTCTGTACCATCAATTAGATTGGAACAAGCCAACCTCTCGATGCCTGAACTCCTATTACGCGGAGTATGAATACTGTAGAGATATTCTATGCACGTATATGCATCGACATAGTACGTAGTACTATATCATTGTAAATGCAACAAAGGAATCCTCTCGGTTGGCGTCCTATCATCATCGTATTGCTACTCGAAATATACGGAACCAACAAGCTTCTGTAAAGTCAACTCGCGGTTCATCAATATCAAGATACATCACTGGTTGAAATAATGTCAAGTAGAAATATTGGTACAGATTTTCAGATTGATTAATTCTAAAATGAATGAAAAAAACATTTCAACCCTCTGAGCGAATGGAATATTCAATCGAATATTCCATTCCAAAATCTCATTTCAATGTCAGTGTAAGAGACAGGATGTAAAAGATAAATTTTGATTTTTTTCTTTTTTTTCTCCTCTTCACACGTTCCTGAACCCATCTCGTAATGCAAGCTCACGAACCATCAATATTGAGATCTGCACGCGTCTGCGGGGTATCTGTCATTTTCTGTGGCTATAGTTTCGAGAAAAATTCCTTCACCTATACCTCTTCCCTCGCTGCAGGTATGATACGTTGATACGTTGCGGTGGTGGAAAATCTAGCAAGTGTCAAGAGTTGGGTATCTCTCGTAGGTAACTGAGATTAAAATTCCAGGGCGGTCCAATAACCAGGAAAATGTTGAACCCGCAGGATGACAGGGGTGACGGGCTTGGTTTGCGGTTGAAATCGTCGGCCATCCGCACCTCGACGGTGCTGCAGCACAGAGCCAAGGCTCTACGAGGAGGGGTTTTTCCGCTGCAGGGCCATGACCCGAACGTACGTACGAGAAACGGCGCAGTTTCTGAACAGGGTAGAGGTTTTCTAGCCAACGGCCAACCAATCCACCAACGTTCTCTGCGGTCGTGCTATGAATTCGCTAACACCTGATCCGCAAGCTCCTGGTATACCTATACCAGCTGTATACACACACCCATACACTCTAACGTTGTTTAACTTCCACCTGAATTAGCTACCGTCCAACGCGCCGAAGTGCATTGTTCGATGTCGAATTGAGACCAGGTCTCCTCAGCCCCGTTAATACTTCATCTCTCTGAGATCGGCGAGGTTCTTCGATCACAATTTATACCTCGAAGGATTGAAAGCTTTGATTTTTCAACGATCGCTTCGAGGTCAGGCGTACGATTAACCCCGCGAAATTAATTGACGATAGAATTTTGCTACGCTGCGGTGGGTAGGGTATACCGCATAGTGTATTACCTACTCGTGTATATCATATCTCTCCTGCATACGTATACGTGTAGGTGGGTATATGATATAGCTGTACATCTATCTACTCGACGTCGTGTCGCCGTGTCACTGAGGGAATTCTGAACTCGGTACACGAAACTCGTGCTAGCAATAAGGACACGAAGGATATTCCCCTTTGTCACTCTCGGACGAAATGTTTTGCATTTTAAGAAGGTGTCAGATCCCCTACGCGCCATTCGGAGAGCCCGCATAGCCCTCTCTCACTCTCTCTCACTCTTCCATCTGCAGAACACCCTGAATAGACGAGTTTGAAATCTCTGAAATAATTCCCCATTGGTTATACTAGTCGCTCAACGAACACCCCCTTTTTTTCATAATAGGACTAAGAATGAAAGGAGTAAAGGACGAAGGACCGAGGGATAAGAAAAATCCTCATCACTCATGGATTTTAATAATCGAGTGTAATAGTTTAGCGGAAATGATCATTGAGCGATAAAAGAACCCTGGCGTAGGAAGGGGTGTCTATTTTAACTGGGGTACGTCAGTTATCGCGCTCTCGATTATACCTACCTACCTACCTAAGGCGCTTTAGATCGGAATTATCGTTTCCTTCGGATTCCCCGGAGTTGATAAGGGAATCTACTTTAAGAGCACAATAGTAGCGAGTGAAGGAGAAAGCGCGAACGGAACGTTCCCGGGTTCCATTCTTGTTCCATCGGCGCCACCGCTCTGGTACCTCTACCTCTACCTCTACTTCTAAACAGAAATTCCTTGGGGACGTTCAGAGGCGCAGGAAAGGCCAAGCCAGCGAGCGAGAGGTAGAAGGAGAGCTTTTATTTAGAGTCATTTACATCTACGTGCTTTCAGATCAGTTCGGTACCTACCTCTACCCACCAGGACTACCACCTAGTATAGACAGCCATCCCTTGTCAAAAAAAAAATAACTAGGGTATAGAATTTTAGTAAATAGGTGAACAGGGATACGGACATTGTTACGAAGGTGAATTGCGGATGGGCTGCCGTTATTCGAAATTATATTACATTTCTTTTTTTTTTTCGAAAGGTGAGAAGAGGAGACGGTGTGAAAAGCTACCTGAACCGCAAAAATCAATTTGCATTGTCGACATGATTTTTTTTTTTTGAGTAAATACGTATACCTGAGTCAAGATAAATTGCCAATGAAATCTGAATGCCTGTGATTATGCGTGCAGGACAAACGAGAGACTCGCAGATTTTGTATTGCTATGATTCCGATATTGAAAATTTTTTTTGTTTCGCTTCTCTGCGTTTTACAGTTCCCCCGATGCTGTGGATACCTCATCAACTAGTCGGCGCACCTCTCGGGTACTCGGTGACCCTTGAGTGTCACTCCGAGGCTCATCCTACCTCGCTAAACTACTGGACCCGTGAGGATGGACTCATGATCCATGACAGTAAGAAACATCGGGCTGTTACTCTGCCGGATAGTCCTTCGTATAAAACTCACATGCAGCTCACCATCCACGATATTCAGGTGAGGATAGAGGGTAAAGAGAAATATCTGGAAATAAGTTCATCTCACTTTTAAAAAAAGGCAAAATATCTGAAAAAAAATAGTACAGACGCGTGTGGCTTGTTGGATCGGAAAATTCCGAGCGTTCGCAATTATTTATTTCGATTATCACGAATTCAGACGAGAACCGAATCCGTGAATGAACTTTCTTATCAACTAGAACATTTTTACTAAAGTGAATTTTGAAGCCGGCTTTAATTTTACCCAGTTTGAAAAGGCGTCGAAAGTTCATCCTGCGAGCCGGAGATCCCATTCGAGGTCATCTCGTACCACCAGGATCACTGAGTGGTTCTTTAAAAATGCATAAATTCGCGTATGCGCTTACTTAGCTTCGACCTTTTTAAATTTGTTAAATTTATCTTCTCCTCGTCCGTAGCCCAGATATCATTTGAAAATTTCTTTCAGAAAGATGATTTCGGTAGCTACAAATGCGTCGCTAAGAATCCACGGGGCGAGACTGACGGCACAATTCGACTATACGGTGAGTTTAAAGTTTTTACGACGTGTTGCGGTTATCATAAATATATATATACAATTTTTTCTTTTTCTTTTTTTTTGTATATATTATCATACGTATTGTTATAACGCAACTGTAACGCAACGGCAATGCGAACGCGGCAACAGCAACGGCAACTGCTCGTCGTCCGCAGTGTAGATTAGCATAGGTAGCCGTATATGTAAATGGTCTGCTCGTAACGTATGCATATGACGTAAAGGGTTGTACGGCACACGTGCGGGGGCGAGGCTCCGCACGCGGGCACACACCAATTCCCTCTACCCTCTACCCTCTACCCCCTTCATCCCTTTCTCACTCTCCATTAGCATGCATCGGTTTTTCGCATTAGCGGCATTCAAATGAAGCCGCCCCCCGCCGTCGTTTAGCATAAAAGGCTTCACCTGCAAAAAAAGACGCTACGGGTACCGTGCCAACGTCCGTCGGTCGGTCCTAAACAACGTTGAG
This sequence comes from Tenthredo scrophulariae, assembly GCA_963978835.1. Taxonomy (NCBI): domain Eukaryota; kingdom Metazoa; phylum Arthropoda; class Insecta; order Hymenoptera; family Tenthredinidae; genus Tenthredo; species Tenthredo scrophulariae. The sequence continues at coordinate 905,220 of OZ022228.1, forward strand.
CAAATGAAACGAGGATGAGGCCTGAGAAAAGGCAGGTTTACCGCGGCAAGGGAACGCGAAAAACTACGAGGAAAAATTACGAAAAAATTATTATATGCACGCAGGTTCGCAGAAGCGTATTTTCATTTATTCAAGTGTTGCGAGAAAGACTGAGATAGAATAAAGGAGACGAAGAGGAAGAATATTCTCGCGTACCTACTTTCATCACCGTATCGACTTTTATTTTTTTTAAATCCCATTTCCAGGCACGCTACGAGTCTATCCGTGAAAAACGACTCTTATTTTTGGTTTTTGGTTCTCATTTTTTTCCCATTTTATTTCGTTCGGTGTAAAAACAAAAAAAAAAAACAAACATACCATGAAAATGTATAAAAGGTACTATTCTTCGACTCCACTCTTACTTTACTCCGAGTCTCAAATTTGAGTCCGAATTCCCGAGTTTAATGAGCGAACTGCGACGATCCGGGCGAGTGTCAAATAAAAATTACACAGAAGGAATTTGTCAGCTCGTGAAGCGCGATATCCTCTCGTGGTGGTATCTCGATCCAAGGTAATTATCGTCTCGAGTTCTTTCGCCCGAAAGTGGGATGTTTTTTTTTTTTTTCTTTTATTTTTGTCTCCTTTTTTTTCCCTCCCTCTCTCTCTCTCTTTTTTCTTTTAAATTCCCAGCCCAGTGCTGCGGTCGTCCGGGTCACTGAGGGAAGAAGCGGGAAAATAAGCGGCGCCGAATACCGAGTTAGGGGAGAGTCACCCGAAATTAAGTGGTAGCAGTCAGAGATATGTCAGACGAGTTTTATTAAGCGGCATAAAAAGGAGATTTGTAGTCCGACCGAACGCCAGGTCTCCGCCGCGACGAAGGAGAACGAGGATAAAGATAAAAGGATAGGGAAGGGGGAGAAGGGGAGAAGGGCGGAGGGGAAAAGGAAGAAGAAGAAAAAAGAAAAAAGGAAAGAGGGGGGAAAGGAAGCGAAGCCGTAGAGATATGAATTTATTATTAAGGACCGCCTAAGGGCCGCGGGAGAGCAAAGACTGTTTCTTCCTATCTAAGTAGTCGGTCTTCCTCCCTGCAGGCCACACCGATTCGGGAATTTCTGAGAGAGCGCTAATTTATTCGACAAAGTCGAGTCAGCCTCTTATATTTGTACGGAAAGCTCTTTCCCTCCGAGTAACAATAACGTTCCATTCAGTGGGCTGCTTGATTTAGCGCTAACAATTTTGCTGCGGTTTTATTCAAAATGAAAAAAAAAAAAAAAAATAAAAAAGAGAGGGAGAGAGAATTTCGAACCGCTTTTGAAATAAAAAAAAAAAAAAAATTTTGATATAAACAAAAAACAATGTTTAATCTGAATTTTTTTTTTTTTTTATCTTTCAAATTTTTTACTTTAATTTTATTTTTCGTTTTGTTTTCGAAAGAATGAACACCACCCCTCCGAGCTTTGTTTTTTATTCAAAGTTAATCACTGACTGATCAAGGCTAGTCATATTCATATGGATACGTGCAGGGGGACTTTGGCCGCCGCTGTGTCACCCAGTAAATATCGATTTAGGGGTGGAGGGAAAAAGGGTGCGGGGTACTACCAAGTAGGTAAAGGTGTAAAAATTGTACAGTTTATAAGCCCGGAGGGCATAGTCGGAACTTTTCACCCCTCTCCACCCTGCGCTAAAGCTTGCAGCGTAACTTTATTCCCAAGTTCTCTCTTCTCTTCTCTTCTCTTCTCTTCTCTATATATTCCGGGTCGTATAACGGTGGCGGAGAGCTGCGGGCCAATCAATTATGGATCTAGCGATGCCTAAGGTGTTTCTTCGCCGTGCCCAACGACGAATATGCTTTGCACCCCCTGCCCCATACCTAGTTCTTGAAGAGGTAACTTCTTTTCCAACCTCAAAGCCGCAGGCCTCCTACGAGAATTCTCTCTGCCCTTTTTATTTTCGAATTGGATCTATGGTATACCTACGCTGACGTTGACACGTTATATTGAAACGGGTCCCGATCGTCCAACTCGAGTTCAATTCTAAGTTATAACTGTTTCCGATAATTGACTTTCCCTAATCACGTTGTTAATTATTAACGGACCTAAAGACACGTTACGTGTCTTATTAACGACTGGCAAAGAGTTTTATCCTGTCAATTAGCCCCGCTAATCTTACGAGATGAGAGTTGAAAAAATAAAAAGACAAAATACAAGGACATTATTTATACCGACCGATTCTTCAAGATGTAATGAGGACCTCTTCTTTCCTTTTTCTGTTTATTTCTTTCTTTCTTCTCACTTCAATGCTCAATTTTGAATTTCATTGTCTAAGTAAAATATTAACAAGGTACGAGCTTCAATTTGATTTGAAAATATTTCTTCAAAAAAATGTTTAATCTCTCGGTATAGAGAGAGAGAAAAAAAATAAAATAAAGAGACACAGCGCCCGCACACGCATGTTAAAATTATGAGCGGAGTAGGTATATATCGCATAAATTTGTTTGACGTAAAGCCGTAATTTAGGAGCGATGGCGATCGTGGTCGAATCGTTGCGTCGGTTATAGGATATGGTTCGAATATTCAGTCTGGAATACAGGCGACACGCGACACGGCCATGGCCCAGGGGTAGGAAGTATGGCAAGGGGTACTAGGCAGGGGGTTGAAGGGAAAACGGGAAACGGGAAACGGGAAAACCGGGATACCGGGGAACGGGGGTGAAGGGGGTGCTTTTACAGAGCCACCCACTCGGTCAGAGAGGATATTACCATTTAGATGCGAGCCGTATACGTCGGGGTGAGAGTTGAAAAATAGAGGACAACCTCGTCGAGGCAGCTTTGTCAATCCGAGTCGCGTTTGACATTTACGCGCCATTACGTCACCAACGAGGAGACGGCACCGATGTTTTGCCAATTTTTATTTTTTTTATTTTTTTTTATTCCTCCACCTCCACCCCCTCCCCAACGATTCTCCATTTATATTCTTATTCAAATCTTATATATACATGTCCTTTTCTTCTTCTCCATTTTTTTTTTTTTATTTTCATTTTTATTCTGTCTGGTAAACGTCTGCTTGTAACCGCTAGGGTGCAACGAGGTGCGATGGGGTGCAGTATGCGTAGCTCGGCGTTATAGTCACGTAAGGGGTAATAAATATAAAATATAAAAAGGAAAGAAGTATATAAGGCAGCGTAGGACGAGCTTACGAAGCCGTCTTCGTCTCGTTCTTCTCGGGCACGATACTTTCTTCCCTGTCCCTTGCGGAAAATGGTTTTTTAATTTAGCTAAAATCTTTTGAACGGAGAAAAGCATTTTAATTTCGAGAACCTCACTCTTGACATTAATAAATAGAAGCCCTTAAGGCATCGCGCGCGGCGGCAGAAATACCGTTATGAAACGGTACCTTATATCCTACCAAGCGACGCCACCGCCGCGAGAGTCTGGCAAATACTAATTAGCGTTATTAATATAACGATCTCTGCACCTTTTACCCTCGCGTCGATACCCACCCCCTATATACCTGCCTACCGTTACCAAAATCTCTCGAGGGGCGATTAATTCCCCCCTTTCTTTTTTTCATCAACTTTTATTTTATTTTTTTTCATATAAAAAAAAAAAAAATAAAATAAAAGGGGGGAAAAAAAGAATAAAAAATTACATTCACCCTGATTTGACCCACTGATACCCGTTGATCCACAAATCCATCGCTTACGTATGTATGTCGGGATTTTCATCAACTTTTTTTTACTCAAATATCTGCGGTGAGAATTTTAATTTTGATTTTGATTTCTTTTCCCTTTTCGAAATGACTCTGTATATCGTACATGTTATTTATGAAAATCCGAAAATCATGCCACTCATACCTCAATGCATAAATTAGTGTAAAATATTCAATGTGTATATTTCTTAACGTGCCTAGATGACGTGCCAGTAAAGGAAAGCTTAGGAACTGTTAACAAGATTTACGTAGTACGTATACGTACGTAAATTTCCACTCCGTCGTAGATACCGAGTGCCGGAACTGTCGCGTACCTGTTAATTAGCTAATTAGATGAACGAGTGAACGTATATGGAGAGAACTGGATATATTATATTCTCTTTGAGTCGCGAGAATTGCGTGACCAAAGTCTCGAGAAACGATTCAACGTTCACGATAAACAAGAACGAATAGAACTGAGATTAGATATATTTTCAAAGGAAAGCGGTAAACGAAGCATACAATGGCCGTAGAGAGATGTATTCAATTATGCCCGTTGCACAAGCAACTCTATATAATTCCACATTCTCTATTAGCGCGAATAGAGGATGAGAGAATCCCTCAAACTGTAATGTCTGTACGTGTCTTCATGTTTTATAGCGAAAAACTTTAATTTAAAAGTCGGTGACGAACCGCCATTTCCGGCTGCAGCGCGGAAGCTTCGCAGTTTTCCTTTTTTCCTGCAGAAAAGGGGGATGTCAAAGTCTCAAAAGACGCCAAGGCTTTAGCGACCTCGTATCCCGTTCGACTTTTGTACACCGTCTCCTGTCCGAATCAACTTCTCTTCTCCGCGTAGAGGTAGAAGTACGAGTAGAAGAAAAAGAAGAATAAGAAGAAGAAGAAGTAGAAGTAGAAGTAGAAGAAGAAGTTTGGCAATTTCCTGAGACTAATCTGGCGTCGGTCAGCATTGAGATGCCGCGGGGATGCTGCTGCGTCCCCCTACCTACTGGTCGACGGGGTCCTGGTACACACTGCCACGGTGATCCCATGAATTATACACGAGCCACGAAAGCTGGGGCAAAGGGAACCCGCCGAGGACCTGGCGCACCTCCCTCAGCTCGTCGTAGGTCCAGAATCCCGAAAAGTCGATCGAACTAACGCAGTATAGCTTCTGCTTTTTTCCCTCTTTCCGTTTTTTCATTTTTCATTTTCTTCGTTACATTCATTTTCTTACAAGATGAAACGACCAGCGGGATCTAAACGAACCGCCCAATCCATTGAGCAGTGAATAATTACTTTCACTGATTTCATTGGCGAACCTCCCCCGCAAAAAATAAGGGGAAATAAAAGAGGAAATAATAATGGAAAAAGGAGAAAAGAAAAAACGCTAAAACTGTGGAGGGAAGGAAAATTCTATTTTGACGCTCGCGAATCTGAATGGAGGTGAGCTGAAGCGTGTCTTTATCGCGATGTATTATCTGCGAGGATGGGGTGGAAGGGAAGTGCGAAATTCTGGTTTTTGGACTGCGGAGGTAAAGTGGCGGCGAAACTGAGGAGAGCTACAGGGATTTGAGTGGCACCGTTAACATGTTAATTCCGCAGTGGCGACGTAGCTTCAGGTTTTCTCTCGTTAAGAATTAGACGTGGAATAAAACGAGAATACAGATATATACCCGTATGCGAGCATAATTCATTAAAGGGGGCGAAATTTTTGTTAACGTGAACACAAAAGGGGTGAAAAAGGTAAAATAAAAGAAATATATTGTATCTACTACGTTGCGATTGTGGGACGTACGGTGCCAGTGATATCCGTGACGAGAATTATCAGAATAGAGATTGACGTGTGGGCTTCAATATCCACAGAATTCAGATTAGTCGAAGGCTCCTATACCCGTCGTTTCAGCCTCCTACATATATTAACTTTCGATTTTTCATTAAACGCTCAGTGATTCTCGATATCCACCTTCCTTCCAATCCTGTAATAATCCGATTCCTATTGACTTCCGACCCGACTAGACTGCACTTTTAACCCTTGAACTTTTCCTCGAGTATGAAATAGATTAGTTTACGTTGAACGCATGCATACATACCTAAATAGCTCCCCGTTCATAGACTCCATCGCCCTGAATATTACCCTCAGTTTTATAAATTTTCCTAAAATTTCTCTCACCCTGTACGTAACGTCTAACATAGGTAGAAAGGAGAGCCGCTGACGGCCCCGTAAGATTGATTGGAGTCACGGGATGGAAAATTAACGGTCTAGCTCGAGGTGGTCCGGGGCTAGAGAGGGCGGAAAAGGGCGGAGGGGGTTGAGTGTGACAGCCGCCGCATACTAATTCCCTCGTAGCCCTCGGTAGCTCGGTTGCAGACCCGCACCCCCAGAGCTCGGTCTCGTTCACGAACTACGACGCCTTTGTAACCAAACCGGACACTCGCGTGTCCGAAGCCGAACCTTTGTCACAGTTAACTATTCCAGCGGCCGCTTCTTCGCATCGAGAACGTCTTACCAGACGAGGAATTTTCCCCGTTTAAAATTTCACCGAGAAATAACCAAGGGAATTGATGATTTTTTGACATAGAGGAGCCAATATTGTCGCGAAGTTAACACCGAAGGGCGAATCTTGCGGGTCTCGGTATCTGTACAGTACTGGGAGGATCGATGATGCCGTTAATTGCGTCGTAAGATAGCTATTACTCTGTATAGCGGGGGAGCGAGCGTCGATCGAGATTTAGAGACGATTCGAAATAGGTGCTCCTCTTTCTCATGCCGCATATTGTCGCTCTAAAACGTGATAAAATTACAAATCTACCAAAAACCGAAGCGTTATGTTACGCAACGATCACCGCGGCGAACGCGAACTACTACGATCCTCGGCTTCTATAATGCGGAGCCTCTGCCATCTCCCAGCTCGCGATCCGTGATATTCTCAATTCGGTTTCCATATCCATGCGACGACGATTCGTGCTTTGATTATTCTTTACCTCTGCAACTTTTCAGGGCACGTTAGACCCGCGGAGATTAGGGTGAAGGCAATATTCTAATTGGTACTTGCTAACGTCTGAATAGCTTCCGAGGTCCTCGCGCTCTTTGAAATACCCCAGGGAAGAAATTGGATGGATGGACGCGAGGTAGGAGGAGAGAAGGGGTCGTGTCGGAGACAGACGACGACCAAGACGTCGGAGGGCTGATGCTATTAGGCTAATTAAGGCGTCTTTAAGATTTTAACAAGTCCCCCTCTAATCCCTCCTTCTACTCATCCTCTCCGTCAACCGGGCCGGCTGCCAGCCTGCGTTCCAGGTATCTCTTCTCTCTTCTCTCCTCCCTCTCTTCTCTCAACTTGAAACGGGCTCAAGTCCTCGCTTTCGTTGATCAACCCTTTTTCACAATTTCTTATATTACCTGGAGTATTTTCATCTTCTCTTACGACTGAGTCATGCGATTAATCCTTTGATCATAAACCAACGGACAAACTCCACCGCTGCAAACTAATGTTTGCACCAAACGCTAGGGAAACTTTCGATCAAATACATGGACGACTTCGGTAGGTGGGCGGGTGTATAGGTAAATGTATATACCTATGTACTGGCCGAGTCCATTGTCGTCGGTTAAAGCTACATACACGTACACACCTAACCATGTGGATTGTGTAGTACAGAATGTTGAATTTCGAGGCAAATGTCCTACGGCGTTGTCAAACTTAAACTGGTAAATAAGCAGCCGGTTATTTACTTAAGGTTCGAACGATCTTTTCCCGGCTAAGGTATAAGGCGCGTGTGCGGGGTGTATGTATGTACATACATACATGCAGGTAGAATATGTAGAGAGATGGACGGATCCCTGGAGGAGGGTGTACAGTAAAGCCTTCTGAATCCAAGGTGTACGAAGTTTTACGCGAGCCTTTTACCTTATTAATAGAGAACTGCGACGCGGAGGAATGAATGGGGGCAAGGGATGGTGTACACGGGGTTGGAAGAATAAGGGTGGAAAGTGGGGGCTAACCGATACGGTCCGGGCGAAAAGTCCAGAGCATCCGTTCCGCAATCATCAATCAGGTGAACTTAAATCGTAGGGACAACGGATTTTAATATCTCTCGGAGAAATAAAAGTTCGAGCTATAAATCAAAAGTGAAAAGTCGCCGCCAAACTCAACTACCTACCCCCTGCCATGCAGCTCCTTCCCTTGGCTACCTTGGCTCTGAGCCACTCACTTGCTAGACGACCAACCTGTCCGCCACTTTCCTTCCCTTTCCTTTCCTTTCCTTTCCTCTCCATTCGATTCCGTTCCTTTTCAAGGAAAGGTGGAGGTGATGAATGAATTTACACCTCTATATGTATTTTGTAGCTATATATCGACGAATCCGCGAATGTCTCGGTGGGTTGGAGATTTTTAAATTGCTAAATTCATCCTTCCATATAATTCGAGCGAATTACCTCCAAGGTTTAGACCGATTGAGATTTACATTTTTTATTACTCGACGATGAGAGAATCGATCAAGCGAATCGACAAGACTAGACCTTCCCTTCGATCCTATATAATTTCATTTGTATCGGAACGCGCAGTCTTTTTTCTCTACCCTGGCGATTTGAATTATTTCACAAATTCACTGGTAGTTCAGAGATTTCTTACGTTTTGTATCGTCTTCAGGTTTTTTCTTCCCATTTTTTGTTTTTTATTTTTTCTGTATATTTCATTAAGCGAATAGCCGGGGACATCATCCCGCAGGATATATCGTAGGGGTATAAAGTATACCTAGACACACGGTCAAAGCGGATATATTTTACCAAGGTAGCTGAGCCGGGGACCTGCACGTGGGGAAGATCGTCGTCGAGAAGGTTTGGCCGGTACGCCTATACCGCGGATAAAATATGGCCGAGAGTTTGGCCGCCTGTGTGGTGGCTGGCTAATATGTTTGAGGGTGAAGTTAGTAACAGGTGGTGCGATCCATAACAACTCGTGTTCCGGTGTTTCCCCCAACCCTGTATAGCACAAACCCAAGACGCTCTCAGCGCTCCAGCTCATACCCATACCTACTCCACCCCCGGACCACATCCTCATCCTTTTCGTCGGCGGAACCCCCGCGCGGTACGGCTGATGAAAAAAATTAATTATTTATCACACAACACCCCGTATCGTCTGTGTTCCAGTGTCCGACCCTCCGAGTACCAGCCCGAGCCCCCCGACCACGGAATTGTCCAGGAAAGGTAAGATCAGAGAATAATTAGAGAATCTTATTGTACATCCAATAGAGTTGATTAGATTTTGAAAATTCGAGAGAATTTCATTGGACTATATCGCGTTATTTTTTTATGGGGTGTATTCAGATTGGTGCGTTATCGATTGGTTGAAAAAATAAGTTGAAAGGCTATCTCCAGGCCTGGCCTTTCATGAATCCAGACGAAGTGAATGACGAGCTTTGGGTGGCGTACTTTAATAGTAAAATCTGATTTTACTTTCAGACTGGGACTCCCAGGCGGATCTGAACAACTCGGTGTACGGGAATCCGAGTTCCCTGACGATCCACAACGAGAAGGGTGCGAAAGTGGGTAAGTCGCGTGCAGAGGTTGCGAGGTACCGAAGCTCCTTGGTGTTCGGGACTCCTTAACCCTGCGGGGGTTAAGTAGCGCCCCTTCGAGGAGGGTTCAACGCGTTGTACAGCTTTAAGAGTGGCTTTAAGGCAATCGAGGCCGCGCGCGTCTTGTAGAACGAGGATGTAACATCAATATTTCATGTATGCTAACACGCCAGAACTAATAATGCCTCTCCCGCTGAGCCACGACGGTATATCTGTGGTGATGGTGCCTGTGGAAGACCCTGGAAATAATATCGTCCCTCTTTTCCCCTCGGCCTAGAAGAGCGCAGTTTATGCCTTATATTAAATTTAATCCCAAGTGCAAGTGTTTTCCGAAATCTCGCCCGTTCCTCGTACCCTTCTTGACGACGGTGCCGGCCGCCAGCCTCTGCCTGGGACCCTGATGCCAGGACCGCGGAGGGTTGCTATAGGGTTTGTAATTGGCGCAACATCTGCGGTCTGTGGGAGCATTAATGTTTGCCTCCTGCGTCTCATACCTAACCACCGCCCGGCTATAGATGTTCAACGACACACACACACACACGTTTTCAGATAACCGACACAAGGTAGATGTGTGCGACGAGGGACAAGCATAGGGACACACCAAAGGAAAAAACGAACCTTTCTTTTCCCACTTTATCCAACAGAATTTTTTTTCCTCTCTAACGAACCGCCGGGCTTCTCATTTATACAGAAATATTTATCAACGAATTCTACTTAGGAACACATACTTAAGAAATAACGTCAGTGTATTTCTGATATAGCCAATAATCGACGGTTTAGAACTATTCAATAACTTGTTTGAATCGTTTCGATTTACAGAGAACGTGAACGACTCTATACGTACTACAAGTCACGATGGAACTCGATTCCATTTCTTCTTTCCAGTATATACCGGAACGTTCGCAAATACTCTCACCCCTATCGATTTTTAAATGAATTTTTTATGTCGCGGTGAGTTTTGTCAGAATTTCTTCTTTTCCTTTTTTTTTTTTTTTCTTTTTTATTCTTTAAACCTTGCGTTCAGTATGGAGGTTATTGGCATAAAAGCACCAAATGATACGGTGCGTAAAGAACAACTGTAACACGAAGTTTGTGCGTTGAGAGAAGAAATCTTAACGTTTAGAATTTCGCAAAAGCTCTGCAATTATTTTCATTTTCATTACAAATCCGATCACCACTTGTTGGTCCTCATATTCAATTAACTCAACTTGAATAGATCTCTGAACAGGTACGCGGTTTCTCTGGGGCAATAAACTCCGGAGGTTTACCTACGTATCTACGTATCTACGTCTGGGTTTGGGTTTGGTAGTCGGTATAATAATTTCCTGAACAAGCGGTTATATATACATCTATATGTACAACGTAGGTGCAGTATAATACGTCGTCGAGGAGAGGCATATTGGCTCTTGTCCCGGCGCTCTGTGCACGTAGATATAACCCACGGCATACACACACACACGGTATACATCGGTATAACACACATCCCACATCGCACATCGTTGTGCATGCTGCAGCCCAGTGTACTACGATCAACAAGACGCCTTCACTTCTGTATAGGTTCCACGTTTACGCGTATCACCTATGTATATATATATGTATATAAATGTAGATGTATCCACCCATCCCTGTAGGTATTTCCCCCCACCCTTATTCCTGCGGTGGTAGAATCTAGCTGACGTTCTCACGGGCCCAGAGGAGCAACCTGCAACTATTACCATGGTGTTGCCTAGTGTTTGCCTAAGATTTGCATACGTCTGTCCGGCAGCTGCCGTACGTACCTGTAACCTACGATCTATCCCTCGGACCTACTCGACTCTGGGTATACATTTAGTGGTGCGAAATAGCTGGCTGCGGGGAAGGAACAACGTCAAGGAGATGGTGGCGGCACTGCTGCGTACCTAGCATGTAGTAACTTGATCGCCAATTACCTTACCAAAATAGCCCATTGTGCCAAGACTGCAGTGCCTTCATGCGGGGACTGTATGGCTAGTGGCTAGTGGTGCAGCTGGGGAAATTTACCTCGAAGTAACAAAGGCGTAGAGTTTCAGGAACGCCACCTCAGACTAGGCAGGGTTCAGGGCTTTATACTCTTGGAATTAGTTTGCTTCGATTAAAGAGGTGGACGCAGATATTCATTTTATTTTTTTCCTCTTCTTTTTTCACTCTACTTCTGTTTTCCATTTCAGGTAGCAAGTTCCAGTCCAATCTCAACGAAATCGACAAATCTGAGCAGAAATCAAGCGACTCTGACAGGAAGAGAAACTCCAAGTGGCCTCCGGACGATAATGGTAAATCCCTGAATATCATATGTCTGCAAAACTAACTCAGGGCAAACACGAGCTCGTAGAAACATAGTCGATTCGAGCTCGAGGGAGCGTCTACGGCTTAGAGATCAATCATTCACCCGAAATAGTTTACCTTGCTATCAATTTAGCAAAACACACTAAACGAATTATTCTGTTAATAAGTTTCACCCGATTATAGACGAAATGTCCATTCCCGTGGTATTTCTCGTCTCTAAATTCAAAACTTATCCTGCGCCTCTATAATTTGTCCGTAAAACAAGCCTCAATCGGATTCAGAGATAAAATAATCAGGCGGTTTGCCGGGTGGAGGTACTTGTTTGATCCCTTTCATGTTGAACGCGGGTATACCTATGTATGAAAGGGCAGCTTGCATCCTTCCGGGAATGGTGAGGATAACAGTAGCAACCGATGGTTTGGTACCGGAACTAGCCTGAGGCACGGTGCGCTAAGTGAGATGAAGGCATAAAAGGGAATATCCAGAATAAGCACAGAGCAGTGGGTATGGGTATATAGCGATAGGGTGATCTCCCGGGAGAGTGGGCGGAAGTGTTTCTGATTTTGAATTAGAGAAGGGTATAAAGGGCTTCTGTGGAGAAGAGGAGGGAAAAATATACCGCGAAGAATATATATAAAGCTAGGGAAGGGAGACTAGGCTGGAAGGATATTTCCTCTCTTTGGCAATTAACTACCCTGTAAGGGTAGTGAACTCCGTGCCTATAGTATATCTACACTTTGTCCCACGTGCAACACGAATTGATAGGTTTTGTGAGAAAAATAATTGGCCAATTTTCGATTTTCAGATTCGAGCGGAGCTGATATCGCCTCTACTTTGATTCTCCATCTGTATCTGGGTGTGGCGTTTACTTTGATCAAGTTACGATAAATACGCCTGGGGTGTCGCCGCGTGTGGTGGCGGATACACAACGAGATTTGAATAACAAAATATATTAACAATTGTAATTACGGACTCGATCTAAGAAGATAATAAAGACTGACTGAGTAGCTAGTGCCGTTTAAAGTTATAAAAAAGAAAAACAAAAAAAAAAAAAAACAAATAAAAAAAATGACAAGAAACGAAAAGCAAACGGGTAAACGATTAAACACCGAAAAACAAATTTCAATATAATTAATTGGAAATAAATAAAATAAATTAAATGACCGCGAGGATCGCCTATGATATACTACACGGAGGCGGGGATATAATTAGGCGATCGAATAAGATTGGAAACAACGGAGAAAACTGCGAGGAACGGCCGACGCTTTCAGTGTGCCATATATTACAGGATAAAGTTTAAGTAATATCTCGTCGATGATGAAAATTATTTAATTTTTGATTTTTTTTTCGGTTTTGGTTCATAAAATTTTCAGTGATGCGAATATAAGGTATATACTATATGATGAAAATTAAATAAACGAAGATATACACGTGTGAAGAAGAACGTTTTACTGTATAAGAAACAAAAAAAAAACAAAAATCAGACAAGAATATGAAAAGAAAATCACCCGGTATAAACGGGGCGCGTCCTTATAATATTTCGGAGCAAAACGGGTTCGAGACAAACTCCAAAGGGCCGGCACTGATTTATGAATATTCTACGTTGTCCCGAATTAACGAAGAGACAGAACCGCCCGCCGCACTGTTTGCCGACCGCGAAATGCCTGTCCCTTTATGTATATATGGATATGTATATGAATCCAAAATCCCGCCGAGTAAATGGACGGAGTGGAGAGTCTGTATAGAGTCTCTTGACCGACGCGGAATCGAATATTTCTTTGAGTTTAAATTCAACATGAAAAATAAAAAAAAAAATAAAAAAAATTAGAGAACGAATAAAAAAAAAAAGAAAAAAAAAATTCAAAACCCAAAAATGTTGTAAATGAAGAAAAATCGTAGAAAGAAAGAAAGAAAAATAATTGAGAAAAAAGATTCATTACTTTATATCTTTATATACACACAGATACGAAAATACGACAACTAACGCTTAATCAATTTCGCAGCGAGAATCGACGGTAGTAGTAACACCGAGTGTCTGGTCAGACACCGAACCGCCTCGAGGTTCACGGCCCATTGACTACGACTACTGGCAGATTTCAACGGCCCGTGATAATTGTTATCTTGCCAAAACCGTTCAGGCATTAAATCCGCGTTGTGTCTTTGGCTCGACGTATATCGATGGGATTTCTCGGGGGTCTGATTCGGATCACGGTTTAACGCTACTGTCGATAGATATTATATATAATATACAAAAATACATATATCTGACGGAAACTGATCCTGTAAATAAATTATATACTATGTGGCAAATGAGGGAAAAAAATAGCTAGTAGATATCTATAATCTAAAATACGAATATATATCTATTACGTTGTGTCTTTTTTTTTTTCGTTTTACTTTTTTCTTCTGTTTAAATTTTTTTTTTTTTTTTTTTTTTTTTTTTTTTAAATCCGAGTATTACTTGCATCGAAAGAAAAAAAAAAGAAAAAAAAAAAAAAAATGGACGGCAAATAACTGTTATATAGGCTAAAAAAAAAATGAATAATAGTAATAATGCTAAACCCATGGACTCGGCCGTCTGATTGTACAATATTGTTATTGACGTATACCGCGTACACTACCTGTATAAGAAGGGACGAAGAATAATAAGACGAATAAAAATGAAAATATAAAACTAACGAGTTTGACAAAATATACATATATATAAATATATGGAAGTATATATATATAGTAAATTTAAGGTGAAAGAGAAAAAAAATAAAATAAATAAATTAAAAATAAAATAATATAAAATTAAATAATGACAAAAAAATGAGAAAAAAAAAAAAACCAAAAAAAAAAAAAGAAAAAAAAAAAAACACTATTGAATAACGATATCACTATATTGTATGTTATATTATTAAATGCTTTGCGTCGTTGAGTTGAATGTTGTTACCTACAAGAACCAGACAAAGATTCTTTTATATATATTATTATATATATATATATATTATATATATAAAATAATACATTCGACTATGTATAATAAAATGATGAGAGGAGATCATTTATCTTTTTTTTGTTCGTCATTCGATACTACAACCATATACTTAATTATAGATGAAAATTAACCGATTTCCATATTCCTATTCAATCCGCAGTATTAATATCCATAACAAATTAATCAAGATAGATAAACAGATGGATGAATTGATTGAGAGGATAGAGAGAGAGAGAGAGAGAGAGAGAGAGAGTGAGAGAGATAGAGAGAGGGGAAGAGAGAGATAAATATATAGAGAATTCGACTTCCTCGTCTCATCTGCTTTCCATTCTGCACGAACTATACGTATGTACACATACACAGCATATTTGCAGGACGCATTGCCGCTAATGTTGTAATAGGCGAGCCGCTGGCCGCATACTAACCAGGGATTAACCCGGCCCAAGTAAACCAAGCCCAAACCAAACCAAGCAAAGCCAACTCTCTCTCTCTCTCTCTCTCTCTCTCTCTCTCTCTCTCTCTCTCTATCTATCTATCTATATCTCTTGTTCTCTCTCTCTCTCTCTCTCTCTCTGCAGCTGCCACCGGGACCGCATCTATTAGCCGGATATTACGTAGCAGACAGACGCAATTGTCCCACGTATAGAAGTTTCAACGGTACCTTAATATCCATGTATAGGTATATATATATATATATAGTATATGTGTAGTAATAAGCGTCATTGAAAGATCGACTATCAGGTAATTCGGATATTTTCGTATCTTTTGTATCGCGGAGGAGGAGGCGAAGATAAAAGCAGAATCTTCCGAACCGAATGCAGTGTGTGGGGGATTGAGCCGTATGTCTAGGTATAGAGAGAACGGAAACGCTGATTGCAAGGTTCGGTCCCAAACAAACCTCTATCAATCGGAAGTCGACCCACGGCCGTGTATCGGGAAATAAGAAATAAGAACCGTTGGTGCAAGAGGTCGATCGGGGAATGGTACACGTAGCACATATTATCCACCATTGTATGTATTTTAATACCTTCGACCATAAACGATAGACGGATCGACGCGGTATTCGGCCGAGCGTCCATCGGCTACATTGTCCGGGTGCGGCCAGCCTCGCGGCGATCAGCTGCAGATGAAAATTCACCCCCTCTTCTATAGCTTCCGTACACGCGGATCGGCCAATTTCGATTCCAGTCATTTCGAGCATATCAAATAGCCGAGCAATATATAAGTGTAAACATACATGGAGGTATATGTGCGTTCATCAGCTGAAAAGATGCGCCTCCGGAATAATTCTCGCAACGATAGAGACGGCGAAAATAATCGAGGATATCACATCCACGTATACAAATATAGACGTGCTATACGCATCTATATACATATCCGTACCGACGAGGTCCGACCCTGGATGGTTCCATGTAGGAACGGTTTAAGGAAATTCCGGAATTGGAAAAGTTTGAGTGCCGCGTGAGATCGGTCGTTACAATTCAATTGTATAGAAGGCTCGATTCCCGGTCTTTGGTTCTGTTCGAGGAGGTCGAGGTCAGAGAAATATCGAGAACTGTGTGTATCGGTGAAGGCGCCAGGAAGTTTCTCGTCCGAGGAGACTTTCCGCGGGGGTTTTCATCGTCGAGAAGTGGAAATGAAAGGAACAGGAAGATCCGACGAACCGGATGTCCGGTAGGTATATCCCGGCGTCGAAACCTCCCTACATCTTTGACGAGGCTAAAATCGCAGCGTGCCATTGTGAACCACGGGCAGTACGGTTCGCTCGTGGCAAAATGTTATGAATTAAATCCGCGTACTGGTCCACAGCTACTACCTACTACGTACGTACTTCCACTTTACTTTACCCTCGGTAATAAAGTCCTACGGCTACATCTATGCGGCTACACGGCCTACGGGGCTTTTCGAACGGCCCCGGCGTGTCCCCTGAGAACCTTTTGCCTTTCAAAACTGCCACTGGTACTGCCAAACCCCTACACTGGGTCCGAAGTCGAGCCGAACGACATTAAACGTGCATGGTGAACCCCCGACTAACCGACCCTACCAAAGAACTTTAGAATTTCGACAAAATCAACCCTCCAGCACGCTGATCAGTGGTTGAATTCAGGTCAATTTGTAAAAACTTTGATAAGAGTGGAGATAAGGTGGTTTTCCTTCCTCGGAAATAAAATTTTTAGTCGAAATCTTTCAGGTCATTACGTTGCACAGCTTTCAAAAGTCGGACTATACGTTCAGAATGTCGACTCCTGAGCCGTATGGGTATTGGAAAAATTCTATAATACTATAGTAATTCTTTTCTTTTTTTTTTCCATTTGATAAATCCATATTTCGATAAAATTTCATCAACTAAAAAGATCGCTTTTCCCATACTTTTCAAATGAAAACCACTTCCCATCTGACATACATATATCTCTGTGGGTTGATATATACCTATACGTGTATTTTCGAGCCATGAACAACAGTGAGTGAGGGTAGCGTGAAAACATCCGAAACTTAGTAACCGCTTGTACACTAAAGCCGTACATGACTCCTTTAACGAGGCAAAGTATTGCCTGGTATATATAGATGTAGAATGTTTAACAAGGACTAACTCGTGAGTGCTTGCATATAACGAAAGGAAAGTTAACTAATCCGTAGGAGTGCTTTCTCAATCTCTCAAGTTCTCGCTCCTCTCTGCACTCTGTCCGTTGATATACCAGTAGGATCTACTCGTTCAAAAAAGTTCTATTCTACGTTAGCTATCATATCGTAGAGGAGGATATCGACGAAGAAAATGATATAAATTATTGAATACGGAGGGCATATCCCCCCCTCCCCAAAAAAAAAAAATGAATTCAACGAGAGAGAAAGTAGGTATAATATTTCTACGCAATAGCGATCCCCTTTTTCAGATTATTAATTTTCGTTGGAAAATTAGCATCCTGTTCTTTAACCGGAAAATGAATCATTGATATCTTTCGAGATATTTCCGCAGGCAGGTATAAGGCAGGTAGGTATGTATGTATGTACATTAGCCATAACGTCGCTACCGAATCATTCTACATCCGAGGGATGAGAGACGGGGTGTACGGGGGTCGAGGATTCAGCACATTAAAGACCATTAGACGTTTTCATGTTTTACGAGGAGTAAGGGACTCGTTCAACCCTCCGCCTTTCCACTTTTCGGCAAAACTGTAGGCGGTAGCCCGATCACGGGTTGTAAGTCGAGTCCGTTAAGTAGGTATATGTATAGCGACGCGTGCGTTCGCGGCGTGTCTTATCGTCGCGATCCCCGGTCGACCTGCGCCTACCGTGTCCTGGCATAACAATTACCCCATTATCGTACCTACCCCCAACACATCACACAGTCTACAAGGTTGGGCGACCCCGTCGCGTCGTGTCAAGGGACAAACCCTTACTGACTGACTGGCTGACTAAACTGACTTGATGAACTCGACACTTGTATATAACGTCGAAAGTATATAAATTATATTCGATTGCGAATTTATTTTCTTTTCTTTTTTTTTTTTTTTTCAACTCTTCAATAAAATTATGTTATATATACATTAAAATGTAAAATTTGTCACCGCTCGCAAGAAATCCTCGATAAAATATCTCCGAATCTAGACTGCTCGGACGAAGTTGAGATATAAATTTATGTAACAATATGAAATTAATTATACCATTAGCTACTATTCGAAAAGTTATACGAACTTCGCGCTGGCTCGAGTTAGATTATACTTTTATGTATAACGAACTGCTAGCTCGCTCGACTCGACTCGACTCAACTCGACTCAACTCAACTCAACTCACTCGCTCGCTTTCTAGCTAGGCTTGCTTGAAGCGAGAGCGGGAGAGTGGTACGTTCTGTTCCGAGAAGCTCTTGTCATTTGCATTAACCAATTAGCCCCCAACCGCTTTGCCACCAAGTTTGTAAAATAGCAGCAAAAACTAGTCAACGGTTACCCCGGGGTCACAGCTGCTGACAGTCGTAATTATTCTAGTAATGATACGTCGACCAATAAAGAAAAGAAAAAAATTATCTGTTTCTGTTTTTTTTTTTCTTGTCTTTTAGTACATAGTTTTATCAAAATTATCTTTAGATAGTCTGTATACGCATACGTGGAGTGACTTGGTAAGTTTTTTTTTGTTTTTTTTTTTTTCTCTCTCACTTCATGATGCACAGACACATAATTATTGCGCAAGACGCAGGACGCGCCCCTATAGATAATTCTGGCAACTGGGGTGGGTATAGCTGCTGCGCTCGTAACCTGGGATTTGGAATGCGAGGGTCGCGAGTTATGCCGCATTCGGTGGTATGTAGTAATTAGCAACATTGCTGGCAGCCAGGGACCCCCGGTTACCCACCCCAACGACCCTACCCTTCCTTTCGGTTCCCTTTCCACCCATTTTCGGGCATCGACAGGTTCGGAGGTGAACGATATCGTATTTCTCTGCAGCGAGATTTCATTCGCAAATTTGTCATATATATATATATATTTATATATCACATATCTATATACTATATGAGTATACGGGTATTATACATAGGAATGAAATGAAACCGCAATATTATAGATATTGTATTAATTATTGCAAATATTTAACCAAGACTGTGCGAGAGTAAGGGGTTTCGGGTGCGGGGTGCGGGGTGAGCGAATGGCGAATGGCGAATGGCGAATGGCGAGAGCAAAGGCAAAAGGCAGAAGGCAAAACATGGTATGATGGTTAAACTTCGCGGTTTAGAGCAGGGCAAAGTTTATTAAAGTCTCTGGCATCTGTAGCTGAATTATCACTGAACTTACGTTATTTTACTTTGCCACAAAAAGTTATTTATCATCGTACTTTATACTTAGTACTATCTTCAAACCGGATAATAACCCGCCTAGCTCCCTAGGTTTAAATCTCATGGTATGAACCAAACTTTCACTACTTTTTTTTTCTTTCTATTTCAAATTACATATAGTTTGAATCGCTCTGATTAACTGTATGTTAATTTCTGTCTTTCTATTAATCCATACTCACATATATATTTTTTTTTTCACATATTTTTTTATAGTTCATTCGCATCTATCTGCCCATACTGCATATGTGTATGAAAGTATTTTGAAACAGAATGAAACAAATTTTTGTTTCGTTTTTTTTTCAATTTTTTTTTTTTTTTGCAAGGGATGCAATCGGACGGAATTTAAACCCGGCATGGAATATATGCGCATAACTAATTCCGAAGCGCTCGTTATAGATACATACATAGATATACATGGGTAAACGCAGTATGTAGGTGTATCAAATTATATACAGATATACCATGGAAAAAATTGTAATATTACGCCTCCCGGCGTAAAGAACTCGTCGGTTATGAAGATAAATAAATTTTAGTTACTCACCGTTTGATGTAGTCGACTGAGTACGTCTCGGGAAATCAATAAGTCCTGCAGGATTATTCTGAGATACGAATTCTGGGAGTTATTTATCTCCATAAGCCGCATCTGAAACAAAATTATAGTCAACTGTTAGGGATATCTCATTTCATTAATCTCGTTGTTAAATAAAGCGTTACAAATTTCATATATCGAACAAAATAAAGATATTACTTTTATTTATTGCATATTTATAGCTTTTTCGTCTCGTTTTTAGAGATAATCTATGCGTCAAGACTTCGCGATAAGTGATTTCAGATTAATTAGCTACGTAATCGTGCCATGAGCCAATTAATAAACGATGAAATAAATAATAACGCCTAGACACCGATAGCTATTATTTGAAAATCAAATTAAGCGGCGATTGCGCCCTTCTTAATTCGAATATTGTCCGTAGCAGCACCTGCGAAGGTATGCTTACGCTCCCATCTCTGTATCATTTAGTAAACTAAAATCGTACTTATCGTAGGTACCCTGATATTTGTCTTTTATGGTTTTTTCTCTCTATTTAGAGTATTACCGACGTGAAAATTGGCTGTAAAATGAAGAAAAAAAGAAGAAAGAAGGAAAGAAGGGAACCACGTCACTCATTGACGTCAATCATAATTATTTTAATCGCGTGAGGCAAGAATAGCCATGTTGTTGTTATTTCTGTCGAATTTATATTACGTAGATATAAATAAGCCACGTGATAATCACGAATGAATGTTTTCACTGTGACAACCCAGAAGGATGAGGAGAGTCCGAAAATCAGTGGTTGAAAGATCAGAGTTCATGCAATAAGTACATTTGTAATGGTCGAAAATACGTCCGTAGTCTCCCCTATATACGAATAATGTAAATTACGACATATGCATAGCATGTACGCATTAAAGCTCCTATCATATACATATTAACAAATTACCGAGAGGTCTAGTCGCACGTGCCTCATACACGGACGTCATCTCGTCACGATATCAAATCAAGCACGATATAGGACCGTGTTCGTGGTCGTATATCACGTGGCTAAGCTATGCCATGCTACTCGTATAAAGATGGCCGTGGGTCTGTTGTACCCCGCGTTAAGCGGTCCACGGTCAATCTTAATATACTATCGTAAAATTCTAGTCGTCTCGTTAGTGGAACCCCAATTATGCAATTTGTCCACGAATTGTGTTATCGTTAAAAATATGTACCACGAGTCACTGACCGAAATTCGAGATAGCTCTAAGCGCACGATGATACGCGGTATATATAAATCGTTTTATCAAAGATGAGTTTCATCCGCAAGAGTATCTCTACCTCGTAAACACCGTCGTTTACCATACAAGCTCAACCTCTACTTCGCATATTTCATCTCATTCAGAACTCAATTATCATACGCGTCATTATTTACCTACGATCTAAATCCTAAGCTAAATATATTATCAACAATCCGCAACAACGATCCTAGCAGAAGTCATCAGAGAACTGTCACTATGACGGAGAGGCAAAATTCAATCGACAGCATCATAGGCTTGGTAGATCGTAATTCTCCATTCGGTGAACCGCTCAGAGGTATTTATAAAAGGTAAGAAAACATCAGGTCGGTTTTATATTGCCTCTGGACAATCGTACATCAATTTATACGTTTCTAACCTCAAATCTAGTCTTAGAATTACGAATGAACACACGATTGATTAGTTCTAACTACGTTGATGAAAGAATACTCGCGAATATTCGTATATAACAACCGTTAGAATTGTTATTATTCAGTTTTAATCTGACCCAGTTGTTACTAATCGTTTATTACGAATTTCAAATCACCAGGTTATCGAGGTTGAAAAATTATGATACGAAAAACCGAGACTGTAGATTTATCCTGTTCAATTTTCGACCCTATTCTATTCAAATTAACACAATTCATTGCATGATCTTCAGGGGCGGTGCGTACCGATCTTTAAAGGACAGGCTCCCGGTGATTTTAACAAAAATCATAGACGGACTGAGTCGTGAGAAGGAGGAAATAGTGGAAAAGTACGGAAAGGTGATTATCGAGCTTTTGAATTAATCAGATTCATGTCTTGAATCAAAACTCCTAATCTCTTGTTTCATTTTTTCTTCACAGTCATCTTCCGAAGACTTGAAACAAGTCATAGGCAGAATTAGCAAATTGAAGAACGAGTTGGTGACAAACAAGCCTTTTCTACCGCTAGTTTATTCCACCCATCAAAATGAGACTAATTCTGATATCGTTACTTGGAATGATTATCTGGTCGAACGGTCCCAAGTTGAAGGGAGAGTGCCGGCTTGGTACAACACCTTTGAACTCTATTCGGAATGCTATTTGTACAGGAGAATCATGGAGGCATTTTATCTGACGTGAGAATCCGTTCACAATTTTCTTTAGAATTTATAACGGTTTTATTCATTCGTTGAAGTTCAAAAGAACTAATACTGTTTAGGGTTTTTCAGGTTTTTGAACCTCTGTTTAATTCAGAATTATGAAATTTCTACTTGTTTTCTTACAGGGATACGTTATACTCTTACGATCCGTTTGCCAAGCTGAAAAAAGAGTCGTTTTACGAGTCACTAACAAGCATCATTGCTGTAGCTAGTCATACTTTGGATCTGGTCAAGAGAGCGCAAGACATATCTTCGGCTGAACGAAAATGTGAATTTTTCAAGCTTCTGAGAGTAGGACTCTGGGGTAACAGGTAAATATTGAACAATGTTTAATAATCGAATAAAGAATGATATAAAAAATGATAAAAAGGAGCTGTAAATGATATATAAATAATACAATCGTTAATTAATACATTTCTATTGCAGATGCGATCTATCTCTTAGTGCAGGGGTGGCGAATGGCCAAGTTGGAGATCCGCTAGAGTTATTGAACTCTCTAGAGGAAGACATTGTGGTAGACGACACAGAGTCAGTTTGGGATATCCTGGCTAAAGCTGGTTCGTCGAATAAGCCAGTGACGGTAGATATCATACTGGACAACTCAGGCTATGAATTTTTCACCGATCTGACCCTAGCCGTCTTCTTACTAGCTCACAATTTCGCTCACAAAATACGTTTCTACGTAAAAAGTATACCCTGGTTCATTAGCGACGTTACCAACGAGGATTTCAACTGGGTTATCGATTCTATGATGGATAATCCTAATCCCGAATTATCAGAGTTTGGAAAAATGCTGAAAAATCATTTGAAAACTGGCGTAATTACCATAGAGGTAAGAATTTTCTTTGAGAAATTAAAAATACTCTAAAATGAAATCAGATAATAATTCTGCTTACAATTTACTTGCTTTTTCTATCTACAGGAGCACCAGTTCTGGACTTCTCCCTTTACATTTACCGAAATGGGGGAAAGGGACCCATCATTATACGCTAAACTTTCAGAAGCAAGTCTACTAGTAATAAAAGGTGATTTGAACTATAGGAAATTAGTTTGCGACGTAAACTGGGAATATACCACGAGTATATCGCATGGAATACAGGAATTTTTTCCAACAAATTTTGTCGCTTTGCGTAGCATTAAGTCAGACGTAATCACTGGGTTTAATCCGCAGCAAGGTCAGAAGCTTATTAAAATAGACCCAAAGTGGATGTTTACTGGACAGTTCGGTATTATTCAAACATGTATTGACGCATAATATTGGGTCAAGTAATCAAGAAATGAGGGAGATAAGAGAGTTGGTCAAGTTGGACGAGCTGAAATATTATCATTCTTGTTATTTCAATAATGGATATTAAATGATTGAATTTTTTTTGTTTTCGTACCAACGCAATAATTAACGAACCGTATTCTACTTATGACTGTTTAGAGAAAATGATCTATTTGTAAATATTATGAATCTTAGTCAATTTGTGTATTATACATATACATATACGTGTGAACTATATGTATGTGTGGTACTGGCTGAAAGACATTTCTTTATAAAACTAGTTTATTGCTGTTTTATTATTCGAATTTAACCAAAGATTGAATAGAGTTTAAATGTTTAAATAAAAGAATTATATTAACGATCTTCTACTACCTTTGTATATTTATTCCATTACACATGGTAGTAATGCGATATAATTAAGAATAACAGAGATTAATAAGTCATCCATTATTATCTTCAAAATACATATAATATATTTCTGTCCTATACACGTTTGTACAATTATTATATTATAAATGATATCAAACACTGGGAAATTGTATTCAAACTTTATGAATCACATTCCTTATCCTTTCATTTTTCCCTTCTTGCTGATGGATATCGATGCACTAATGTCGATGATTGCATTCGTTCAAAATCAATCGACTCGTCGTACCTTTATCTAATTATTTAATGTTTTTGTTATTCTTCATTTTTCCGACAAATCCTTCGCGCGATCCCTACCAACGAGGTCACAATAAAAGCAACATTTATCACTCGGAATAATCGATAAGAAAAAAATAATTCGAACAATTAATCTATGTACCATAGGGCAAATAATACAACTATGCGATTCCGCGGAAAACAAGTAACAGATTTTCCCAAAGATTTAGAAAAGCATTATAATTTAATCAGGGATCTCGCAAAATGCATCTTTCTCCGATTATTCCCACATCGTATAAATTAAAAAAATAATTAATATATTATTGTGAGATTATTTCAAATACTAATAGCTATACCCGGAAAAAAATAATCGCAGATACGATCATGTATGGATGATCATATCTGAACATACACAAAAGATTGCCAGACCTTATATAAGCATAATCACTCATATATGATCTTAATTTCTTCATTCATTTTTTTATACTAATCCCTATCAAAATATGGATCGAGATTTCTGTTGATATTTTCATTTCGAATGATATCTTCTTTGTAAAAATCTTTTTTTTTTCTAATTTTATATTTATATTTCTATAGTAAAATAGTAAAAACGAATGAACAAGACTGAGTTATTGTTACAAATTGAATAAAGCAAAAAGTGGACTATTATGCAAACGAGAGTTATTAAAACGATTCTCATTTGAAATTTGGAAAAAGAATAGTATATTGTGCAACTAGGGGGGGAAAATGGCCATTCCCCTAGTTGCACACTGTATTTTTTATAATAAGGGAACGAAATGGGCCTTCTTTGATGCGCGTCGATCGAATTGGGAATGGCACTGGGGCGGGAGGGAATGTAGTACATTGCCTCCCGGCTGAGCGAGGGAAAAAGTACTTTTCCTCCCGCTGAGTGGATATTTGGGACTCACGGTCGAAACACGTGGTTTTCTCCACGCCCGATAAGCACGAAAGAAGGCTCATTGCATACCCGTGTTATGAAAAAGTTATTCAGTTAGAATCAAGTTAGAATCAGATACGATTGTATCTAATTCATATAATATACGATCGTATCTGAATCATATACAATCGTATCTGATTTGTTATTTGTTTTTTTTTTTCGTCACGGGCTGTTAGCTAATGAAAAATAATAATTAAATTATCTGAAATTTGTTATTAGACGTGAACACAATCACCAGCTGATTTGAAGCATTTTATTCTTCCTCCTAAATTATAATCGTCTATATTTTTGTAGGCTGTTATATTATGTATTACTCAGTAAGTATATTATTATGTGGACAATATACGGGATAAGATACTCGAAGACCCATAGTCCACGATGACACGCTTTTTTTCGTCTATAACATTCCGGGAAACTGAGAATTTCTCCAAATATATGAGAGCCTATATGTCAACAGATAGGCTGGCGATCAAGGGTCGATAGTGCAATGTCCGAACCACGGGCACCCCAACTATTAACACTCGAAATTTGTTCAAAGATATAAGACTCTTTAAACTTCAGCAAAGTCCAAGGGTCACAATAATAGCCAAAAATCTAACAAACAATATGTGAACGGATAAGATAAGAGATAAGATCTATGCAAAGAATGAAATCCTATAAAACCTCAAGGCAAACGACACAGATTTGGCATTCATTTCTTGTTCTTATCCCACGAGGACTAGTTTCCATTTTACATATGCGAATCATTATTTGAAATTCTTCATATCATTTGAACCCCGATTCCAAGGGGCGGTAATCACTACGAGTGAGGTAAGTCTAACACTGATTATTTTTTTTCTTTTTCATGCATCATTACAACACCGAATACTAATACCCTACCCAAACTCAGGCTTCATTTAAACTATACGAGTCGCTTATAAGATTGACGATAACCCTATAACATATGTAACCGTATTAAGATTAAACACGCAAGAGTTTCCCACTGTTCATTGATCTCTATAGTATATGTATGTCTTTTGCTACTGTTCGATCTTGAATGGTTCAAAGCGTAGTGGAAACGAGACAGAACCCCTTGAAGTCAGGAAATAATCGTGGTACCACGCGGAGTATCGTATATAGTAGCGAAATATAGTAGATTGCGTAATACAAGATACAAGTGTCTGTCTATACCTATATCTACATAATGGATTCGTACCTGTCGTCTGCTCTAGTCACGTGGCGAGTGTCGTGTCTTCTACTGCTATGTATGAATGATATTCCGCCAATATTGACGGCGCAAAGTTCACCGCTAGAAGAAAATGCAACATACAGAATCATGGAGAGAATAAATTTGACCGAAAACAAGATAAATAACATAGAAGACATTGTTACCCCTTTTGGCACACAGCTCAAGGGTATATACAAGAGGTGAGACAGATACGTCATTTGTTATTAATTAATAAATAAATTTGCAAAACTGCGTTGCATTGCATAATTCGACCTTCTAACATTTGTCATAAATGGCTTAATCTCTATCTATCGTTTACGACCCAAGAGTTCGATTCCATAATTTTTATCACTGCTATTACTGTCGATAGATATCATGAGAGTGCTCCGTGCGACGAGTACTTAACGTCGTACGAGTTTTATTTTATTGAATAATTACCGGTACAGTAATAATTATTTATTTTATAATTAAATTAAGTACTCATCGCAAGGAGCACTGATATCTATCGACAGTGATAGCTGATAAAAGTTATGGAATCTATTCCCATCGATCTTTATTTGTCTTCTTTTCTTTTTCGTATTCGAAAGATATAAAACGCATGTATAAAATTTTCCACAAATTTCCATACATTTGTAACAGTTTTTAATACTATTCAACACGGATCCAAGTCACGACCTTGAAGATAAAGAAATGTTAAGCAAGGCTATACTTTAGATTATAGCTAGTTTATTTCCATAGGTAAAAACCCGTTACACTTGTATCCAAGATTATTGAATGATCGTATTTTACGGAATTTTCAGGAGTTTTGCTTATAAAACGATCAATGAACGAATGCCAGCGATTCTAAATCGAGTTATAGACACGCTGAGACAAGAGGAGGCAGAAATCGTCGAGAAATATGGAGAGGTGAAGCTTGTTTCATCATCGGTGATAAAACAAATTTTATCTCGTTTTTTCATGTCTATTAATAAAAATATGTCCCCACAGTCGTCCGCCGAGGAGTTGAGCCGAGTAATAAACGACATCAAGACTCTAAGGAACGAGATAATAGAGAACACGCCATTGAAACCTCTGGTCGAACTACCAAATGAGCATAAATTAAATTCAAAGACTACAAAAGCATGGAACGATTATTTAATCGAACGCACAGATCTAGAAGGAGAAATACCTACTTGGTATAATACTACTTGGATTTACTGCGAGTGTTACATGTATCAGAGACTTGCACAGGCGTTTGGTGCTCAGTAAGAATATTTACCAATAATCTGTGTGTCTATTTACGGAAGAAATCGTTTGAGAGAATTTATTCTATTCCATATTACCTCCAAGATTTCTTTACTTTATGGAAAACTGATTCTATCGACCCGTTATTGTCTTCTAGGGAAACTCTGCACTCTTATGATCAATTCTCTGGACAAAAAAGAGAGGCTTTCGATGGATCAATAGCCAGCGTTATAGCTGTGGCTGGTTATACTATGGGACTGATCAACAGAACAGGAGAGAATTCTATGGCCCAACTGAAAAGCGAGTTTGCTAAACTGATAAGACTAGGCCTCTGGGGTAACAGGTAGAACAAGAATATTTTGGAATATTCATTGGACATGGATGCAACTTGTAAAGAAGGCTTTTATATCAGAGATAAAAGAAAGATTAGGAAGTAATTCAAACTAATGCAATATTCAGAATCGTTTCTCGTGTCTATCGATAGATAATCCCGATTTTGGCTCATACAGTTGAGAAATTTCTGCTGCAAGAACTATTTCATAAAAAATTGTAATCATTTTCATTATTCTGTTCCACAGATGTGATCTTTCGCTCAGTGGAGGCGCCGCGAATGGTCAAGTCGGAGATCCGCTCGATCTACTAGAGGGATTAGAGAAAGACATTCTCATTGATGATACAGAGTTCGTTTGGAATTTAATAACTAAAGCCCAGACGAGCAATAGCACAATAACGGTTGATATAGTCCTAGATAATGCAGGATATGAATTATTCACGGATTTTTGTCTAGCGGCATTTTTAATCGCGAATAATCTTGCCCAAAAAATACGTTTCTATGTGAAGCGAGTGCCCTGGTTTATAAGCGACGTAACTACAGAGGATTTCCACTGGATGATACAGAGAATGAATGCATCTTCGGATGAAAAGCTAGGTCAGCTTGGTGCTCTGCTTAGTAAATATCTCGAGAACGGTGCTTGGACCATTGTGGTAAAGAACTGCGATATCTGGTTACAATTGAACTCTCAAATTTCTGATATACGAGATATATACCTAATCTTTCCTTTTCCTTTTTTCTAATTTACAGGATGAACCGTTTTGGACAGGTCCATTCATCTATTCTGAGATGGCGGATAGAGATCCTGTATTGTACGCTAAACTATCCGAAGCAAACTTTGTGATATTCAAAGGAGATTTAAATTATAGAAAATTAGTAGGCGATATTAACTGGGAATATACTACTAGCTTTCTGGAAGCTGTTCAAGGATTTTTACCAGCAAATTTTGTTAGTTTGCGAACTATTAAATCGGACGTTTGCGTGGGATTGAAATATCGGGAAGGTGAATCGCTCCATAAGAAAGATTCTAATTGGTTGCTTACTGGACAGTATGGTCTTATACAAGCAACAATTGATTCTTGCCCTTGCAATAAGACTTCGTTTTGATGTTGAGATGTTAGTTAATAGAAGATAGACCTCTTGGATGAAATTTTTATATAGTAAAATTGTACGTATATGTATTTAATACTATGTGATTGTTGTTTAGTCAATGGATTTTAATCAGATTTCAATCAAAGACCATATGGACTTAGCAGAATTTTAACGATTTTTTACTACTTGGAATATTTATTTTATTACACATAGTAGTAATACAATATTTAATAATAATAAAGAGTAATAAGTAACCATTATTCGTAAATACATAATATCCTTCTGTCCTATAAACGTTTGTACAATTATTATATTATAACTTATATCAAATATTGGGAAATTATATTAGAACTTTCTGAATAAAATTCTTTATCCCTTCATTTTTCCCTTTCTGCTGATGGATATCAATGCACTAATGTCAATGATTGCATTCGTTATTCGATTTGTTTTAAATACTTTCAGTATACATTGATCGTTTCGTCGAATGATCGCCCTCGGCTTGCCTTTTTACAAAATCAATCGACTCGTCGTACCTTTATTTTATTATTTAACGTTTTTGTTATCCTTCATTTTGCAGACAAATCCTTCGTGGGATCCCTACCAACAAGGTCACGATAAGAGCGACATTCATCACTCGGAATAATCGATAGCAAAAAATAATTCAAACAAATAATCTATGTACTGGGACAAATAATATAACTATGCGATTCCGCGGAAAACAAGAAACGATTTTCCCAAAGATTTAAAGAAGCATTATGATTTATCAGGGATCTTGAAAAATGTATCTTTTTTCGATTATTTCCACAACGCGTATATCAAAAGAATAATTAGCTTTTTGCTGTATGAAAGGAACATACGTATACTTGAAAATTTTCAATTACTCCCGAGCAATTTTAAATAAAATTCATAATACGCTTTCTAAAAATTAATAAAAAATAGAAAGAAAAGCCTAAAAATGATATTACTAAATGGCATTACGATGATCAAGAGTCAGAGACGAGTGTTGGCCCTGTGTTTTTGAATATACATCAATGATTAAAGTAGCGGGAATTGAGCGCCACTAAAAAACGACAGATAATTAAAGACATCGAAAAATCCAATTTCTCAGGCTTATAGCTGTTCACATAATAAAAGTTAAATCGTTGGACGATTTTAGGGTATAAATTATAAGTTGGAGCGACGTATTATCACGGAGAAACGGGCAGTGGAAATGAACCCATGATACCGGATGGCGATTCGAACTAAAATTCATCTTCTAAATAGTCAAAACTGTTATTAAGTTTATAAATTATAAAATATGAACATTTTTTTGATATCAGCATAGAAACATTCAGATGAATAAATGTAACATGCTCTCTTAAAGACTAAGTAGGTATTTCTTATCCAACGAAATGTAGGGGTGAGGTAATTTACCTAGGTGCATATTTACACCGACGCAGCGTCTGTACCCAATCAACGCGCGTACACTCGATCCTTCTATTTACACAGATATATCCAGTAATTTCATTGATCCCTATACTTTTTAGGCGCATTAGGAATAAACTGCTACTTTGTAAACGCAGCAAATACCGCCCAGAGCACAGGATTTGCGTTTGGTTTAGCAGCCTCAGCTTCAAAGTCGAGGTCAAGCAGCGTTCTCACTCTTCTCATAGCGACCTCGTACTCGTCGTCACACAACGGAGCGAATGCATTTTCCAAAACGTCTGCGGCGTGGGCTAAAATCACCAATGCCAACGTTCTGCGATCCATTCGACCAGCATCGTTCACCCACCGACCTAATACAGCTTCTTGAATCTGTTTTAAAAATGTTTATAATAAACAAACTTGTTAATTAATTATGACAAGAGAAGTGGAAACATCTTGCTAGAAATAAAATCACAGCCTGTTAACACCCGACGTATATTGAACAATTGTCGTATGATATCTAATCTGGGTTATTTCGTCAAAAATTTATACGGAAAGAGATAAGCTATCACCTCCCACGCTTAGGTCTGATGGCGGCAATCAGGCAATCTGTTGAGTGGCTATTTCATTTAAAGAAGTACTTCTCATTTCGTTTTCAAATTCTACATGCTATTGGTCATTTCATTATTTCATTCATGCACAGTTTTGTATTATTTCTCATGGAATCAATATTATTGTTGATACGTTCGAGGCGATGTGTTTAGATTAAAAAATGGGACGACAATCATCTGAAATTAGGAAATTCAGCAGGTCCTAACTCTCCTGAAATTCACAAGAAATTCTTAAACTAATTACTTCCGGTTTTACAATGAAAGAGAGAAATTTTCAGCCTGAAAAGTACAGAAAAAAACCATTCATTATTAGCTATTTTGAACCTTGTGCAGAATCTGGAGAAATCTTCAAGTTAAAATTTTAAGAACGTTGAAATCTACCAATTTCAACTTAATTAAGACTTTAAATCACGCCGCTGAATGGACAAATAATTACCCCGACTGACAATTTCGTTGAAATATCTGCCGCCTATAAACCCTGACCAAGTTCTAGTATGAATTGACTCCGAGGTCTAATCGGCAAACCTTTTTAACAAGTCGAGTCTTTGCGAGGTTGTCGGTTAGCGGATGTGTAGTCATATCGAAGAGGAGGAAGTTCTGTTTCTCAGTAGTAAGGACCCCTTTCTCTACCAGATTTTTTGCCAGTCTCTCCCTCACATTCTTCAGCTGATATCTCAGCTTCAATGGATTCCAGGTCTCTCCTAAAATCCAATAAAATTTCTCACGCCATTGTAGCTCAGGAATTTAATCGATTATGGAATAGAGTTCGTTCCTACGTCCGTTGGACTAACATTTCTGCTTTTCAGACCAAAAGAGATCGTTTTCTCATCTAATTATATCAAAGTAAGATTTGGGCGGTGAGTTTTTCAAACGTTTTTTCACACGTTTAGACTTTCCGAGTATTTTACGCCCCTGTAAGTCGTGAGATATAAAACATTGAAGAGTTTTACCGCTCAGGTACTCAATCCAGCTCTGTACAGTCTCTGGAGGTTCGGTATCCTTGAGGTGTTTCAGAGCTTCGTCTAAAAGTACATCTCCTGTTGGAGAGTCGTTCTTAAGAATGAGTTTCCGTGCGAGAAGTCCGCGCCTCCGCATTCCAGCTTTTTCCAACTCGACCCTACCTCGTAGACCTAATTCAGCTAAAATGCAGCCGCGGAGACCAGAGCTTATGCAGTCGTTCCAAAACGAGGTATACCCCTGTAGCAGTGAGTCGGAGGTTTAGCGGTAATGAAAATACTAAGACTATAAGATGATAAGATTTTGTTTGTCATCATATATCGCGAGAAATTTGCCAAATAAGAATTACGTAAAAACAAAAAAAAAAAAAAGGCGAATATTTTTCCGCAAAATTTAACTCACTTCTTTATCTTTGAGTCCGAGAAGTAGAACCTCTTCCATGAGGGTCAATCTGGTCTCCTTGTCAGAGTCAGAGTCTATGGCTGGATTTGAGTTTAAATCCTTTAGGGAGGAGCTTTCAGAATCGCCCCCATTACCAGAAGACTTATCTCCGTTTCCTGGTGTGTCGTTTGATCCAACCTGGTCAAGGCCTCTGCCACCGCTGCCACTGCTACTGCTGTTTACTACCCTACGACGTTGCACCAGCCCGTCACTGCGATTCATCTCGTTTTGGCACTATCTATTTATATTATTTAAAACCAGCCACTTGGACACGCGACACAATAAACGCTATGTTATACTCGTTCGATTATACGAGCCGATTTATTCTTCTAGGATTAATCTCTCTGCCTCGTGTATAGAATAAACACAGTCCTGTTGACGTTTACATCGACACGACATATCTTTCCAAGATGGCCAGCCGCCCTGCGCTCCCAGCAATCACTTTTAGTCGCTCCCCCCCCCCTCGCGCCGGCCCTCTCGACGATGCGACTCACACTTCGACTACGATACGATACGTAAACTATCTCTCGACGTTACGCCGTCAGCTGTCGCCTCGCACGGTGACTTTAGAAACTAATAGGTCGGGTTAAGTCGGGATAATTCGTGAGCCGGGAGATCGAGACGGACTTTTGAACGCGATATTATTACTAACTTTGTTATTTGTTGGAATGATAATGACACATGTTGATAATGCATCGCGGTTCGTGACCAATTCAATAATAAAATGTATTTTTGATATAGTAAATGTTTTACCGACTCGCACGTTCTAAGGAACATTATTTAAACTTATTTATGCATTGGTCGTTCGTTATACACACATCGTCACTGACGATACAATTAGTACATGTATTGTATTATACTGATCGAAGTTTGATTCTGTAGAAAAAGAAAGGATTCTGTCTCTCGGAAATATTCCTCACGTGGTTTTAACGATAAAAGCATTTGCGGTTATTTTTATATAACGCGATTCCAGTTGTTTTCGTATTATTATCAACCCTGGCTGTAAATAGTCTGTATTCGCGGGTATAACGGATTACACATCCTCTTGCCTTATACTCGTCAAGTTTAAGTCTTTGGGCATGTTTTTTTCCGTCGGTATATTCAAAGATATATGCAATTTTTAGTTTCCTGTTAGGTCCGCGATATATTTAAAGGCATGTAGTTATCTCTTCGAGCGTAACTAATAGAAACGAATAAGCATCTGTAGGAATCGTCATGCCGGAGGCGAGACGATTCCTATGGTTGTATATTATGGTACAGTTAGAACAATTTGTGATTTGATATTTCCCTATGCTCGAGCTTTAATATATATCGTATAATATTAAAATGAGTGCAGTAGATGCAGGTATATAAGGTATGCGGTAGGTAATAGCGAACGGCTTAACTGTGCTTAGTCGCGCGTCACTGACTTCTTTAACAACTCGTCGTCTACTCTATACTATACATGTGCAGATATACCTATATCCGTAGACCATATACCTTCAGCCTCCCGGCTACCACAGGCCCCAGTCAACTATTACAAAAGTTTAATAATTTTCAGTCGATTCTTTCCAGTTTTGCGAAACGAAAGGCTGTACTAACCGATGGTAGGGGAATACCGTAGTACGACGATATAAATAAATACATAACCAATCGCTAGAAACGCGAATTGCGCCTTCGGTATTCCTGGTATTGAATTTTTTCAACTCCGCATGTACATATATATTCGCAATAAGTCTAATTATAAGCTTCCTCGTATCGCGTATTTTCACGCGTGTAATAAATAGAATTTTGAAATTAACGCCTCGTCGTTTTCCTCCCATCCGTCCGTCAACCGCTAATTTCCTTCAAGAAGGTGAAAAATTCTATTTCAATTCCCGATCATCCTCAACGAAGACATGCATGTAAAAGGGATCGAACATTGTATACAAGGTGTCTACGAAACGGCTGAACAAACTCTGGCGGACAAACGCGGTTTAACGACCGGACTGTTTCCCGTACAGCATAGTAAAAGGACGCTAATCAACATAGGAGCATATTATAGTGTACGAGGGAAAAGGCCAACAATGTGATACGTACCGAGGGCCATGCTCAATGTCAACCACGCGCATAATGCACCTCGAATATAACATATACGCCCGGTTTACGTGGTGGGAGCAAAAGAGCTGTAGGTATAGCGGTAGCATATACAGTCATTCGAAAGGTTGCGGACCCGCGCGGCAGAACTTTTCAGTCGACAAACGTCCGTCCGTACGATCGTACGCGATCCGCGATCTCAGTCTATCCCGTTCACGCGCAGATTATACTATACGAAACTTCCGCATTTGAGACAAGAATATAAGCGAGCGAGGGAACAAAAACAAAAAAAAAAAGTATAAAAATCGTCTTGTAGCTCGCCGTTTTTTCTTTTTTTTTTTTCAAATTTCTTTTCCCTTTCCTTACCACGTGACACGTGCTTCAGGCCGTTCCGCGAATGATAAACCGCAAACATACACGATAATTTGTATAAACACAATTATACGTACACAGTTCCGTTTTACTTATCAGAATATAATACGCGGAGGTGAGACGGAATGTACAGGATTTATCTCTGACGGTCGAGCCTCCGAGGACAGGTAGGCTATATTATCTCTACGCTCATAAGGAATTAGAAAAAAAACCTTGCCTTATGTCGTATAGTATATTGTATATATCTATATATACATATACATATAGTACATGTATAATCGTGTGTAAATTTTTGTACAATCAATTTTTATCTGATGATAATAATATTATCCACATACTAACGATTATACGGAATTACGAAATGAGTTTTCACGCCTTGGGATATCAATGAAATAATAATGATAATAATTAGAATAATAATGTTGATAAATATGAACAACAGATTGCCCCATCTCCTCGCGCATTATAAATTAATGACAAATGGGAAAATTCTCCGCATGGGAACGGCGCGGCGCGGCGCGTCGCGGCGTGGCGCGTATGTGTGTACATATATATGCGAATATATGTGTATGTATATGTATATCTTAACAATATTAACAGCATATGATGAGATTACTTTTAATTTTAACTATATATGAGGATAAAGGTAGGTATAGGTGGATATTAATACTTCAAACTTGTACGGGGTACCTACTCGGTGCTAACGATGTGAACTCGCAATATTATCCTTATGTTAAATCGCGCTCTGTACTCGCTAATTTTACTGCAACACATATTACCGATACGATTTTTATCTATAATTATATTTGAATAAGCCGATTTTACGACCCATACGATAAGCGAACTGACTACATAGGTATATACATGTGTATACGAGTTAGCAGAAAGTCTCGCCCGGTTATTTATGCGAGAAGATTGTTAATTCTACCTATATGTATACATGTACTTATATATATAGTATACGTATACGTTCATTTTACACACAAATATTTCTAGATATGTACATATAGGTATATACTGTTGAGATATTCCGCGGAGACTGTGCTGCAGCCTCGTCTTCCTCGATTCTCGTTGGTATATACTGACGTCATCACCCTGACTAATACACTAGATATAAATTACAGTGAGTAAGCAACATGTATGTATATAAGCTCGCAGTGTTAATATTCCATCGATTTGGGCAAAAAAACAAAACGTTTCAGGTCGTCGCGACGACTGAGACTGATAACGAGTACTACGTTCGACGTCGAGGTCGCCTTCTCTATTCCTCCACGCCTCGGACCTATACACGTACATGTGTTAAGATAACTGGTCCATATGATACACGTATATATACCTATAAGTATACATCGGAGCCCCGAGGCTGTGGCTTGTAGTATAAATGTATATTCGTTCCGCTCCGGGATTCGTTTTAAACAAACTTGCGGTGTGTATAGATTTCGGAATTAATTACACTATCGAATTATCCACTAATCATTATAGCAGGAATTTTTCGGTTGTTCAAATCCTCGATGTACGGTATAAAGGAAGACGGGCACCTGCGGCAAGGCCTTCCTAGAGGCAGTTTCGATAACTTGATGATCCTGATGAGCCTAATTACGCATGCCAAGACTCGTGCGCGCCCCGGGCCCCTATACTCTCAGGACCGAGAGACCCATATAAATATAACCACGCCGTTGTGCCGGGGGCGCGGAAAAAACGCGTTAAAGAGACAGGT
Source organism: Tenthredo scrophulariae (assembly GCA_963978835.1). Lineage (NCBI taxonomy): Eukaryota > Metazoa > Arthropoda > Insecta > Hymenoptera > Tenthredinidae > Tenthredo > Tenthredo scrophulariae. The sequence goes on from OZ022228.1 coordinate 941,781, forward strand.
GAGGGCTCGGGATATAATAGCTTAGGGTTTTAGTCGAACATCCCGCAGTTTCCTATCTGCATTCTTCGCACAGGTTATTCCTTTCTTTTTCATTTTCTTTTCCCTCTCTCATTTCAGTTTTTGCGTTTAAATTAATCCGCTCTGTCGCGTCGCTACTGCAGCAATAAAAGATATTTGCCTCACGTATCGAGGGCGGAGGTCTTCTCTGAATAGCTATATATACATATATTTTCGAGCGAAATCGGGACCATGAAAGTCGCCGATTCAAGATACTCGGCGATTATTTCTAAATTCCGCGACCCCGCACGCAGACATATGGCTCCACGACCACATACATATAATACATGCGTGCGCGCGATCGCATAAATTCGAAAGTCACTGCGAGCGCGTGGTCACCTGCAGCGGGTCGGTAGAGCACGAGTATGTGAGTGGCGAGATACAGATCGCGAACTAGGCCGAAGGAAAATGACCGAAAAGAAAGAGAGAAAGAAAAAAAAAAAATGAGTAAAAAACGCGAAAAATTGAAAGGAATTTCACCGGTTTCAACATATCGACGCCACGTACAGTACGTAGGTATATTTCAGCCTATTTACGCTCTATGTATAACAAGCGAGGCGAAATGTTTTCTACATACTAGGTGTAGTAGGTATATAGGTAGGTACAGAAGTAATAGCTAAGAGAAAAATGATCAGGATGCTGGGTATAAGAGGTGCGTGAACTTGCAGCTGAGGGTGATGCAACCGCGTCCCGCGATCCCTGAGGGACACTGAACCTCGCGCCTAGATGTTGCCCAGGTCGCTTGACCACAGACCACGGATATCGGCTGGTTAAAGGAACTCCACGACCTCGTCTAGCCTTCGATTTATATTTAGCCCGATATATGTGTGAATTGTTTTTCTCCGTTTTGCACAGCTCCGTGTATACGAGACACACTCGATCGGGATCTTCGATTCCATTTTTTATTTCCCTCTTGTTTTTTCGTTTTATTTATTAGCGAGGGGATTTCTCGCGCTATCTTTCCCCGATCCCGAAGAGGGGCGAAGAGGGATTGCCCCGACCTTGGGACCTCGGGGCCTTGGGCCTTGGGCCCTCTCCCTACCCATCACCCGTACATACACACATGATAATATGTATATGTGTCCATGTATACGTGTATATAATACAAATGCCCGACCCGTCGGCCCAAGGCATAGTTACGCAGCTATTCCTCTGAGGAATTCCTGGCACGCCGCTCCTCGTCGTCAAATGCCCATAACAAATAAAAGGACCTCGACGGCCTTCACGTATGTGTGTGTATGTACTCTGCACCTCCTTCGAGAGCGACTCAGACCTTCGTATAGGTACGAAGGTCTGGCTGGGTCCGACTCTCTAGTACTTATTTTACCTCTATCTATATCGGTACCTTGACTTTAGGTACGGTTTTACTCATATAGTCGAAAATATCGGATCTTCTTTTTTTATCTCCTCCAAAAATCTCTGAGCGAGATAACTTGGCAAGTTCCTCAACGCTGATTCGTTGATTAAATGAAAGATTTTCTCAAAAGTTGAATTTTTTTTTTTCTCTTCTCCTAAAGTCAGGAGATTTTAAGGCCGAGAGGTGATAGCATACTCTTGGGTATATATTCTAAAAGACAATTTACTACTTGTACAATGAACCTTCGAAGTTAATTCGCAAGAATTGACCCATGGAGGATTGGAATTATCCTCGGTCAAAAGTCTGCTGCAGTTGGAAAAGTCCGAAGCGCGCGGTTTGAGTCTTTGTCTTATGATATAGCACGTAGCACAGTATTGCATACGTATGTACTACGTACCAGCCAGCATCCACCCCTTCGGGTTTAGTTCGCTTATACTTGCGGTTAATGCGAGTACGTGGTCAGATAGTCGGACGTGTTAGTCTCCGTGTAACGGCTATCGGAAGCTCGCAAGTTACGACTTTCTGGATTACACCGAAGAATAAGAGTTGCACCATTTACGATCTTAGCTCGTCCGCAAATGCTCGCATATGTGCTGTCCGCAGCTTCCCTTTGGTGAAGATACCTACGTACCCGAGTCGTTCTTACGTCAGAAGTAAAATAGAAAAGGAAAAAAACGAAAACAAAAACAGAACGAGTTACGGCATCATCTTCATTTAAAAATATATCAATTCGAAAGTCTCTCCCATAGGATCTGCAGACGTTGTAAATTATTTACCTTCCCTTTTTCGCCGCCGCAGCATCGTGATTCTCATCGATCAACTCTACAGTTGTCCATTTCCATAATACGTACGACTAGGCTATTCTTGAAATTGGAAAGTCTCGCGGTTCCCAGTCGGCGAGGAAATGACACTTTTTGTATGGTCTGATAACCGCGCGGTATACCATCTTTGCAACCCATTTTATTCCGTCTTCTCAAAGTACCCGGATAAATTAACGATCAATATTGTTTTCTCAGATTCGTTTTCATCAGATTATTCGATCGACTTGTCTTTGCTTTTTTCCTCTTTACTATATCGCAGAATTAATTACTGCTGCAGAATTATAACTATATAATATATTATTAAAACGTAAACCGCAGTGCAGCTGACCGTCGCGATAAAATTTCTCCAATTTTCCCACTCATTTACTACAAGTGTCCGTATAGCTCAGTAGACCGAAGCTCCGATCTCGCTCTATATAATATTCTATTTTGAATAAATAATAACGCGTTTAATAAGCGTTTTACAATATTTCGCGTTTTAATTAAAATCTCACACTACACTCCGATCTCTAATTGTAAGTATACGTATGTACTATGTACGTAACTCCGGTATGTCGTTTGATTTAGTAACCGTCAATTATTAACGAGCTCCTCTGCACAACTCTCTCCCCTTCTCACACACGGTTTCTCATTCTCCCTGTATCAGCCGTTGGCTTTGGCTCCGGGTTTATGTCTTTCTCAGGTTTCACAAGATCCCACAGGTGTTACAGGTGCGCAACGCCGTAGTCCCACCAAATTATTTTCTACATACATAAAGCGATAAAATTAGCGAGCGAGCGAGAACCGGGTGTACACTTTGGCTATAACGTGACCTACACCGGCGTTGATACACTGCAGTCGAAAAAGGCCACCGATTTAATACCCGGACAGACCCAAGAGCCTCTAATCTCTCCCGGGAGTCGTAGAGACCTTAATCGCTCGATGGGTGATTTCATAACGATTTGATGAACTGAAAATTTTGTTGGAAATTAAATCGAACCGAATACGCCGACGTGTACACATACGTACGCGTATAAATCGAGGGCCTATACTTACGTGATACAGAATGCTCGCTCGGGTGCGACGACGAGCTTTGAGAGGAGAGCGAGAGCGTGGCACACATATTTGCATGGGAGAAAGCCGGCCGTTGGGCCCGCGGATATCGGCCCATTAGTCTCTTGCGTAACTCGGACCCCGTAACTCTTTACGATCAATCGATTTATACTTTACTCTGACGTACGTCCCGCCTCGATACGAGACGCTGGATGGATGGAATAATTCTCCGATCAATTCGTTCCTTGAACATCAGCAGCAGGAACTGAGACCGGAAATCCGCTCGTTGAGCTGCGATGTTTTAATCTCCCATCGAGCTTCACCTCATCTCACGACTTCCATACACTTTTCTATCAATTCTGTATCTACACTCTTTCTATTCCTAAATTCTCGATCTTCTTTCATCATTATAGAATGCGATGGTTCAAAGCGCAGACGGAGGCTGCACCTAGGCTGCTCAGACTGAGTCCATTACGCCCTGAAGAAGATCCGGAAGCGGCTATGCTCAGACTCCACGTCACTGGCTCGTCCCGACTAAGAGGTACATTTTGAATACATTGATCGGGATGAAACGATCTTCTCATTCATACAATGGGTTCGAATCTGTGCACTATAAACGATCAAGTTTCGTCGAACGTAGGTATAGTATATGTTGTGAAGAGGAAGTGCGGTTTTTCCACAATTTATCTCGCAATTTTGGTGATAAATGACGCCAGGGGTTCACTCTTTTCCTCATGTAGGACGTGTCGTTTGTTGTGGCATTTCTAGGATCCTCGTGCTGCTGACGCATCGTCCTATACTCGATCGCGCTTCAACCATAACAGCTTTTCTCAGGATATGGCAACCGCCCATCCTGTCAAGCCGATTAAAACCGAACGACTATTCATGCCGGAGCTTTAGTTTCATTTCATTCTTCACTGTGTGATCATGTCGGTTATTATTCCAGAGGGAACTATACGCGGTTCGGAATACCATGGATCGCATAATAGATCGAGTATCCTAAAACGTAATGATTCGTTCTCTCTTTCATTCATTCGTGCATTCATTAATCAATTAATTCACTCATTCGATCATTCAAGGCATGAAATTAATCATTTTTTAATCCTTGTTACAGATATGTCTCCTCTGAGATGGGTCAGACGAAAATCTTCGAGTTCAGAGTCAGAGCGAAATTGCTACAACGTTCAGACGTCTGAGGTAACGACAGAACGAGGTGGAGGATCTAAAAAGGAAAAGAAGAGGATCCAAGAAGAGCGTCGAAGGATTAGAGAGAAGAAGAACCCGCTTCTAGATCGCGTAAGAAACGCGAGACTCAGTTTCTTCAAGGAGCAAGAGGACGGGGAAAACGAAATCGACGATAAAAATAAAAATACCAACAAGCTGAACGACGAGGATGAGCCACTCCACGGTGTCTTACGTCTACGTGCTGGAAGAACTCGAATGCCCAGCAAACAGGATGAGAGGCATTACGTATGCTGTAGTGAAGTGAATCTCAGAAACGCCGGAACCCAAGAAGAGGATGTAAAGCTAGAAATCAGCAAAAAGCGTCGTTCAAAGTCTCACAGCCGGTTGTCGACCTTAACAACAACCGAAGATCCTTGTCCCCGTGTTCTTCCTGGCACCAGACTTGGCGTGACGGGATCAGTAGACGACGTTTACGTAACTGACGTAGGAAAAGGCTCCCGTTGGTACAGGAGAAAAGATACCGAGGATATAGACGCGGCTGGATTATCAGGCGCGAAATTCGACAGTGTAACTCCGTCCAGTTGTCTTGCTGCGAAATTCCGAGCCATGCAAGACCGGTACTGGAAAAGTTCGACGAGCAGACTGATCGCAAAGTTTTATAAAAAGGAGCCGAAGACTGAAGAGGACGTTTCTGAGAGACAGAGACTCCGCAGTTTCTCATACGGCACGCTTCCAGGACTCGACGAACTCAGGACTAACCCGCTTTACGTGGATCACGACCCTGAGGACGATAACGACTCTGGTATACTCGACAACGACTCGGCTACCAGCTCTTTACTAGACGACAGATGCGGTAGCAGTGCTGCAAACGAGGTCATTGAACCACCGCCTCGACTGCCGCCTAGGAGGAGCTCAGTACCGATGATAGTCATCTCACGAGATGGAGATAATCGTGTTCCTCTAGCCACTAACGTCACTCTAGGAATCGAAAAGGACCCTTTATCCAACTCGGCGCTGTGCCAAGCTACTAATTCCGAGTTACTGACGCAGCGAAGGATGCAGGAAGCTGTCTCGAGTCCTTTTCTACGGGGGAAACCGCTCCCGGTTGTAAGAAACAGGTCCTACACCTCGGAGACAATGGTGGTTAGACTTATTCGCGAAGTATCCGACCAATCCTTAGGGATATTCATCGCCAGAACTCGGGAAGCAAAACCAGGATACCTCGTGGCTCATGTGGTTCCTAACGGACTCGCCGATACGGAGGGTTCGTTGAGAATAGGGGATGAGATTTTGGTGGTCAATGGAAAACGTCTTCGGGGTTGTACAATGACAGAGGCAAAACGTCTTTTGGCTGGAGGCAGTGGCTCGACCGAGGCGGTTGACATAGTGGTATCAAGACTGACCAGAACTCCCGAAGACCATAACGGTGCCGAGGATCCAAAACGGGCGAGAAAACTGAGGGAGAGCAGCGTAGACTACGAAAATGTCGTGGTTGAAAATGGCCATGGGGTTATTCTCCCGGCTGCTTCGCCGAAGTCACATTTTCGAAAAAATCATCCAAAACGGAGCGAATTGAACGGATCAATTTCTTCGGATAAGTCTAGTCCCTTTTCGGGGTATTCGCCGTCCTCACAATCCTCCAGTAGTGTATCGACCTTTTGCACTCTGCCGCGGAGACCTCGCAGCACTGTGTCCACCTTCCATACTGTGGTCTTCGAAAAAGGGTCAGGGAAGAAGTCGCTCGGGTTCACAATCGTCGGCGGCAGGGATAGCCCCAAGGGAAGCATCGGTGAGTCGATTTTTTCTGAACCATTTACTGATTACAAACAAAGAGCTGTGACGAACGTCACGAATTATCTAGCTCTTCGTAATCTCTGAACACTCATATGAGCACAATAAAAGTACGTATACCGCGAGTGTGTGGTCTGATCTAGATTACTGTGAATCATTTCCTTTTTGTACTTTACACACTGTGATGATCTTCAGTCATCAATGCCAGATGTAGCGTTGATAAAATCTAGACTCAACAGACGAGGACTTGGCTTTAAGCCTTTTTTACATGACTCAATCGTCGGCTAGTAGAGATTCGGAATTGATTGTGTCTTATCTGTATTACAGGTATCTTCGTGAAATCAGTTCTGCCGAGAGGACAGGCTGCTGAAGATGGACGATTGCGAGCCGGGGACGAAATTTTAGCAGTTAATGGACTAGTTTGTCATGATTTGGCGCATAGGGAAGCTGTGCAGTTGTTTCGCAACATTAAAAGTGGATCGGTTGCTCTTCACCTGTGCAGACGTGCGAAGCATCGAGAGATACAGTGAGTTTATTTACACATCTCGAAGTGACTTGTTTAATTAGAAATAATAATTACGAATAAGAAAATTTCTCACCTATATTGGAAATCGAATCCTTTATTACCATTATCCTGTGATTATTCACGTTGCAATAATTACTTCTCCTATTTCAGGACGCAGAAAGCTAAATCGTGCGCAGATCTTCTCCTGGCGGACGCGTAGCTTGGACTTGTTTGATAAACTTTTTAAGGAATCGAATATAACTGTACAAATCGAAAGGATTACTCTGAAACCTGTATATAATGGGATGTATATTTGTAAAAATAATTGTCAAGAAATAAAAGGATGTTTAATAGTTTTTCATACAAAGATTTGGTATTGATTTTTAGTATCTAAGTACCCTGATTGAAGGTGATTAGATTTATCGATAAAACTAGCCTCATAATGAATTCGGAATCGTTGTATAATCGATTAACGTAAGTCTGAAAAAAGAAAAAAAAAAAAAAAACAAAAAGTGGATATAAAATTAGGTATCTTCTTTTATTGCTTCGTAAAAATCACATGTACAAAATTCTCCGTCTAGCTGCAGCTATAGAATTGAACTAACGCTCTCATATATATAATATGCGTATAAAATCTAAATAAAAGAACCTTAATCTCTATATTAAACAACTGTTATATGGTATAAAAGTAATAAATTAGGAAACAAAACAATGAATAATTAGTTAGCTATATGATAAATGATATAAGATCTGTTTACAATAGACTAGACATCAGCTAAAAGCTCGTGGATTATACCAGACCCTGAAATACCACGATTCTCAGTATGTTGCCGACTCCGCGACAGACTTTGGGTACCTGAAAGTTCAGAATAGTTAGTAAAAATAGATACGATCATAATTCCACAATTTTTAACCATTTATTTGGCTAGATCAGAGATTCCAAGTCACCTGTGCCTCCTAGCGATCTCCAATTCCACCAGTCCCTCCCTCACGGCCTTAAAGAGTTCGATAACTTCCCTGTGGGTGTATCCCCGTAGAATCTTTCCGTTCAATGTGGTTATTTCGTCGCCTAGAATGAGGTGGAAAGGTCGATAAACGGGGTAAGAATTTAAACCATGATCCAGTAAGTTACGGATACTGACATTGAGTCGGGGGAATAAACCGTGTGAAATCTAGGCGACGTATATGAGTGTCAAAGTGGGTGCGTCCGGGTGCGGAACGCGAGAACTGTTTAAAAATTCAAACACCGTCTCGACTCGCGTCTCCTGAATACAAGATCGACGACTTGCGACCTGGGCATCGATCCTAAACCATCAATAAACCACGAGGCATCGTTCCTTACCTTGAAGAAGAGACTTTGACACGTCGGCTTGTCCCCCGGGGAAGACCCTCCTTACAAATATGCCCATTTCACCCCTAGGACTGTCTCTGCCACCGACAACACTGAATCCAAGGCTAGGCTTGCCGTAGCCCTTCTCAAATCTTGCCACATGTCTCGTCAGGTAGCGATGCGCTTCGAGTAGAATTTCCGCAGACGATGTTTCAGACGCGGCTATATTTGAGCTCGTCAGAGGCAGATAGTCAGGACGTTTTCTCTGGTCTATCACGCTCTGCGATTTGTCACCCGTCTGAAAAGCTACTCGTCGCTCATCGCACAAGGAAATATTAGACAGGGTTTTCGCGTTCTCGAAGTACTCCGTTTCTCCGGGAAGTAGTCCCAGATTACCCGCACAATTCTGGGGCACACTTTCCTCGTAGGCTGTCAATAGCTGGACTCTTCTACCCCTGAAAGAAGCCAGGAACTCCTGAACGGCTTGTAGTGACTCTAGGGTCCCAAGATCGCGTCCTTCCACCTCCACGATCTCGTCACCAAGTCTCAGCCTTCCGTCTCTGCAAATGAGGAAATAAGTGAAGAATTTTCATCTGGCGATGCAGCTACGCTACCTTGCCGTTAATAGAATTTCGATAATTGCTTTGGATTTTAGTCGCCGCAATTTCCACCTTTCTAGTCGAGTTAATTCTAGAAACCGTAATAAGCGAAAGCGTTTATGAAAATCGAGTGAAGCGGTACTCTAACTACTTCGGAATTTCACCTAAAATTGCTCGAATTCGAAAAATGTATTATTTTTCTATCAACGTTGGGAAGGAAAGAAAAAGAAATCCGAATCTAGCCATCGAAAGTGTATGGAATGAATAAAATCTTTGAACAAAAAGTTGAAAGCCACTTTTTTCATTGTAAAAAATAGAACGAGACCCACACAGAACATAGTATACCAGTTCCTTTTCTATAGCGTCGTGTAGGCAGTAGAAAAGATGTGACAAGACGAACGTTCGTTACCTGCGGGCAATTCCTTTGTTTTCAAGTTCAACAACTACGTAACGAACATGTCTCTCAGACATTTGTTGGGCCAGTCGAATGCCGAGGCTTTCAGCCGGATCGGTCTTAGTCAGATTGACGAGACGGCACCGTCTTACTCTCTCAGCTGGTTGAATAATGTCGCTAAGGAACCGAGTCTTGTCCTCTTGGAGTCTGACTCTATGTGGCGAGGCCAAATTCGACGATACGCCTCCGTTCTCTCTGATCTCTTGATCCCCAGGATCGATTTCTGGACCCGAAATCTGATTAATGGTTGGCAAAATTCGTCCCGAAGTTGTCTGATGCCACCGCAGACCGTCCAGACCATTTTCCACGGATGCCTCTTCTCGTGCAATATGCAAACTCTGATGCCCTTGATGGTGATGATGATGGTGTACGTGGACGTGAATTCCTTCCGGTTGCTCGGTGTATTCACTAGGCGTTGAACTCCGCGTGGGTTTTTCCATTTCCGAATCCACGACACTGCTGGTGTCCGAACTATCGGCTCGGTTAAGACTCAGTGCTTCGGCTTCTGAAGCGGCTGCAGATTCGCCTCTGGGTCCGTCGCTGTCGTACCCAGATTCGTTAGAGCTTACGTAATGAGAGGAGAGTCTCTGCTCTGCACTAGGTGCAGAGTTTCTTCTCTGAGAACGAAGTGTGGCTGTTGTAGTCGCCGAGGTTGCGGCCGCCTCAAGATCCGCGTAGTCAGTTGCGGCTGTGATTCCAAAATCTACTCGATCCTGGCCCCCGACGGAAGAAATGGACCCTGAAATATAACGCTCTTGGTCGTAGCTTGGGCTCCGGTATTCGGAGTACGAATTCCTCCCTCCTGGTTTGAAATAACCGGACGATCCGCTGGGCCGTGGTCGTCTTCTCCCTAGGGTCGTAGTCTCCGTCCCGTCATCGACCCTTAGAAGGGAAGGAAAGTGCTCTTCGGAAACGGTCTTGAAGAGCCTGTCGTCGGGGGACTGTTTCGGAACGGAGTTTGTCAACGAGACACCGATACCAGTGCCGTGTCTTTCCTCAGGCAAGACGGAGAGTTTAGACCGTAGAAAGGCGTAGGGGAAATTCGTCTTCTTGATAATGTCTTTGGGGTCTCTGGACTCTCTGGGTTCTCGGAATTCACAGCTAACCGATTTCCTCACCAGATGTAATTCGCCCCTGTGACCATCGCCGAAATCGCAATGGCTAAAGGTGCTCGTCGGTGTCGAGGGCATCTCTGCAGGTTCGAAAACATCGTCGATAAGCTGCCCAGCAAGATTATCGCAAGATACAGTCTTGTTGTTGTCTTTCCCGCTCATTCTCAGGTCGATTCCTTCCGAGGGATCGTCTCCCTTGACGTAAGTCGGCGTCGTGTTCAACTGGCTGGTGCTACAGCTTCTGAACAACGGAGCCTGGTCCTTTTCCGGACTCCTCGAAGACCTCAGTCCCGTCCCATGCCCGGCTGTCGTCTTCCCTGTGATCGGCTCACTGTCGTCGACGCTCTGCAATGACCTGCGGTTGCTTTTCGCCGAGTTCAACATCCCCGTTGATCCCATGCGGATGAAAAAGGACTTGAACGGCGACGCCGATCTCTGTTGCGGACTGGAAAATCTCCTGGTATCCAACCCTTGGCTTCTGGGCTTTTCCGGTGTTGGTTCAGCCGGCAAGAGAGCATCCCGACAGGTCGACCTTCGGAAGGAATCTATCTTCTTGCTCATTCTTCTGCCCCACACACCAATACCTGGAAAAATAGAGGTGTCGTTAAATCGTGGCCTAGAAAATTGAAACGCAGTTTAATACCGGGCCTCGAACCTCTGTATCGGAAGCCAAAAAAGCAGCACCTCCGGCGGCCGACATATGGTAGTCGCCCCCCAGGAAATGCCTGGTCGAGGAAAAGAAGCGGATGACCGCGGCATCTGGTTCCGCGTATTTTGGGACTAGTTTTTAGGGATGTCACCCGGCCCCGTACATACCTATACGCGGCTAACGGGCCCACTCCTCATATCCGCGTGCGGGTGCAGAGGGGAATTGATGCACCTTGTTCTGGAACCTACATACCTTATATCTTGTATATCGAGTCTTTTTGGGACACGAGAATGACCCGTCGACCACCTGGGGGATTGCGGCTTTAGTTTAACAAGGACTTCCTCGTTTCGCAGACTTCTTTTCATCGCCGGCTCATTATTCGATGACGCTAACCAGGCTGTCTCTGCGCGAGGCAGGCAGAGCTGTTAATGAAAAGGTGTGACTTTTGGAAATTAGCAGTGATACTCGAATCGAATTTTCAGAACTCCCGCGCAGCGATATTTCGAACAAAATAAAAGCCAAAAATGACCCGTACCCTCCTGCAGTAAGCAATATTAATGCAAAACTGAGACATGCTCAAGATGCAAGCGAAAAATTATTGTAGACAGACGCCGTCGCTCCCGAGGACACGGAAGTCGTCAGAGCGCGCAACCGTGTCCACTTAGAGTCGCCACGCGACATTATCAATTCTTAACTCGGATTCCGAGAGTCACAACTACCTACAGACCTTAGACTCGAGGCGAACAAAAGATAAAAATGAATGAAAATAAGGAGGAAGAGTAAATTGACTACGTAGATTCGAAGAAAAAGGGGATATTTTTATTTTCATTATTGGCTTTTCGAATGACGACGACTTCAAATATTACGTGTTGACCCTGTATCTGATATATTGCTCAGCATGGTGAAGATATTCTATACTCTGTGCTCTTGTGCTCCAAGTACCATGGTGGGAGAAGCGACACGCGCGTTCGACGGCCTTCTTAAGCAAACGTTTGAAAGTTAATAGCTTCCGTTTGTGTAGCTTCGAACGGCAGGTGTTATGGACCAGATTGTAGAGAGGTAGATAATTTTTTTATTTTTACTTTATTTTCTCTCTATTTTTTTCTTTCGATTTCGATATAGGAGTGGTGAGCGTCCGGTCCGGCTAATGGGATAGTCGAGCTGCAGTCGGTCAATTTAGTGCTGCGGGATAGCTGGACGCTAATGGCGCGATTCCGATATTTACGGCTTGACTTTCTCAATTAAAAAATAAAACACGGATACATATGGAATAACAAACTCATTTCGTATTTTAATTAAATATTTCCCACAATATTATCGTGCACGTCGCGTGGCCAGATAAACCAGTTATATCGGTGTTACAAAAAAAAAAAAAAAAAAAAAAAAACTAACGAATACATTTGACCTATTGGATAATCTAGACCTGCCATATCAAAAATCCCGGCAATCAGAATCCTAGTATTGACAGGAAATGAATTTTTCCGCACTCGCTACAACAGGAAGAAGAAAAGATTCCTCTTCTCTCCATAGGAGCTGAACAAACAATTCTTCTTCCCTTTTTCTTTGGACAGCTATAATCTCCCCTCGACGTAGATATGCACAGCCAGACGCTTATCTCGTGGACACAGGGAGTCATATCGTTTTATCACTTGGTATTTCACTGCGCCCGAGATAGGGCCGAGGCAAATCTCTATGGTAAATATTACGCGGGATATTTATCATCACATTTATACGTAGGGTAGAATCTTAGGGAAATAAAGAACCGAGAATTTTAACACTAATTGAATCCCCGCCGATATGAAGAGCGGGTAATAAATCGAACCCATAAATCTGCGGATACTTGATCTCTCCGAAGTGGTGCAGCGGTACCTTTTTGTTTTTCCGGCTCGTGTTCCACGATGTAGGCCGGTACCGCGGTCACCATCTGATAGTCGGTCTCAGAATTGACCCGGGTAACGCGGGACGCCTGGTGGTCAGCCTCGTGTTCATCGTCGTAGTTCTCGACAGGTTGCATCACCCGGAGCAGAGGCTGATCCCCGCAGCTTCTTCGGGCTTGTTTTGCCCTCGGCGCCCTCGCACCTCTGACATTTGGCAGTTCAACAGACGCTGTAAGTGACGTTGGCGACGGAGGAGGCGACGTCGAAGGTCCAGGTGGACGGGGATCACCGCAAACCCCTTCGACGCTGTGCCGCTTCGACTTAGCCAACCGCTTGAACATCGCAGGGCTCTGAAATGGACAGAAATATTAATTCGAAAATATAAAATAAGAATCGATATCGAAGTTTCATATGTCCTTTTGTCCGGTAGCAAGATCACTGCGAGATACGATACAGATGTATACATAGGTGTATATATATATATATCGACTCGATATGTACGGATAAAAATGAAACCTGCGAAACTCGAGTAACTCTTGGACATCCCGCGAACTCGATCGCCTCGTTGTGGCCGGTAATAAAACGATGTACGAGAGTCGTGAAGCGGTCAATTCAGATTGAATATTTTTTTATATTATTTTCCTCTTCATTTTTGTATCGCAGGGTTGCAAAACTCCTGTTTTAATTATACATCTACCATGTATGTACACGGTTGATGTAGTATAGTATGAAGCGGTCTGCCCACTGTGTGCAAGCAACTTGCGAAACAACGCCTACTGCATACCTGCGATAATGTTACAATGGATTTATCGATTCAGAAATGAATTTCGCTGATTATTAACCCCTTGACCTGGGGTCCTCGGATATTGACCCAATAATGAATAAGTCGATCAGTGAGGTAGTAGAGGAGAGTTCTTATTATAACGAAGCCTGCAAGAGCAGACGACTGACATTTCGGTGAAAATTCCGTGAAAGTTGAGACGAAGAGGTGAGGCGAGGTATGAGGCGAGACTGGGTTGAGTTAGGCTCGGTAATTCGTTTCGAACGGCGAGCAGCCTTCTCTTCGTACTACACGCTTCCACGACCACATTGAACGATGGTATACTGCGCGACTTAGGTACCAGTGTTATTCTAGCCATGCAATCTGTACAGGTGTAAAAGATAGCTGTTGTACACAGAGTCGTAAAGAGATTGACGATCATAGGAGGCTCGAGATTGTACCATACATGTGTTGATAATTTATGCGTGGAACTTTGTTTGCCAACATTAAAGAGAAGAAGAAGAAGAAGAAGAAGAAGTATTAAGTATAAGTATAGGAATAAGAATAGGAATAGAAAAAGAGGAAGACGTCTTAGTTTGTGAAATAGCTAGCTATACAGCTAGCGCAAGGGCACCGCATAAGCTGATCTCGTTGACGCGTTGTTATGCGAATTAATAAGCGAGCGATACACCTGTTGCCAATCGATTACGTAACTCGAACTGGAGTCCGCTCTGAGTCAAACTGGCCGCTAAGAATTCCGTACTTTCACTATACTGCCCCTTCCCCGTACCCTGGCCCTCCGGGGTGTTGAGTTGCTGTTCATTCTGCAGTACCCACAGCCACGCATACCATCGTGACCAAGATAAGGGCTGATCTAGATCGCAGGAATCGCGACTCTAACGTATTGGGGTCAGGAATTGCATATAGAAATGAAAACTCTGTTCTGTTATGTTGATAAAGAAAATCTACATTTTCTCTTCACTTTTGTTTAAATTTTATTTATTGCTCTTTATGATCCTGTATACACCAGACTGGCGAGCTTCAACGGCGTGCAATTCTAACTCTGGTGTTTTTGGCACTGCGACAAACTCTCGATGCTGCAAATAGCGACTGGGGGTAAAGACTCCTGGTTATAGATAGATCTCCTTCTCTTATATAGATGACTGACTGGGAGACTCGGTGCTGACTAGTACTCTGCAGAATGCGAAACCCCGCTTCCGTCGCGGTCAGACGCGGCTCGAGATGACCAAAGGTGTTGCCTCGAAAAAGATACGGCGCCTTAGCCGAAATGAATCGAGAAAACCGTTTGAGATATTTACTCCTGCGTCGGTATTATATGGAATCACATGAGATCGAGATACCCAAGAGATTGTCCGCTACCAGTATACGTCCAGCCCCAAGCAACCGTGCTAACGGAAGTGGTCGATTAACTTTTTGCCGTATGGAAGAATTAGACACGGTCCTGTAGCGATAAACAGAGTTAACGTTATATTCCTGCACCCTGAACATGACGTGTGTGTAGGTATGTACCTAGTGTGGCGATAATTCATAGACCATCATCGCGGAATACGATCATTCGGATACCTCTCTCGAGTACATCGGATTATTATATCGGCTAGTCATACCCATATCGTGGTCAATTGATCGTTGATCTCTGGAATTATAATTGAGTACGAGACGATCGCGTGCGTAATGTACAAGGTCGGAGGGTTAACGTTTCTCTGTCAACAACCGTTCCAGGTAATGATATGTATATCAATTATTATCTACACGTAGACCAGGGTGCTGATAGATAAAGGCGTGAAATCACGACTTGTTCGTTTCCAATCTACACGAAGTTGCCCTATTCCTATTCCTCGACGGCCGCGACTACCTGTTGCACCGTTTTACCCGTTCAGTCAAGATGTAGATAAGTCGAAGGTGTGAGGGTCAGAGGTTGAATGGCACGCGTCTATTTATCAGGTCGAAAAGCTCGATCATCTTATGCCAGTACCCATAGCTGGGTAAGGAGATGCTCGACGAGGCACGTCGTAGATGGAATTTGCATCGAAAAGCGGCTCACGTTTAGAGAGAAGAGAAGCAGGGGTAGAGGTATACAGTCGTCAGCCGACGAAGACGACGGAGAGTACGAAGACGACGCGGAGGGCGTCCTTTTGTACGCGTCTTGCCTCAGAATGCGTTTCTTATTACTGTCGGTCGAAAGGGACCTGGACACCTACGAACTCCTACAAACACCTATGAACACCCACGATCACCTACACCCGCCGGCTTTAGTACACAACTGCATTCCGAAGGGTTCGGCGTTTCCTGCACGCGTCCTCCAGGCAGCCTTGTCCCCTCCACTATATAACCCCCGTTCCACTATAATATAAACGGTCGAACTACACGCTCCTGCCACCGGTATTATAAACCAACGATGAAAATATTTTAATTACCATTTGTCCGACGAGACATTCGTTGAATAAACATATTCCTATTATACTATCGCCTCTTTCTCTTGCATTCATCGACGCAGTGTATGTACTACATATACACATGTGTTACACGCCGGTGTAATGATCAGTCGAATCCCGGACGGTCAATTATCAGAGCGTGTCTTCGTACGGGTCTCGTTGACAAATTTATGGGCAGGAGGATACGGGGATATCAGAAGTTTGTTTCAGAACGATTCAGGCCCCGGTGTTGGTCCCTTTTTCTCGTTTATTTTTTTACTACCAAAGCCCTATAATAGCGAAGTATCATGAATTAGTATTCTGGGTACAATTTGTTCGTGAAGAGAGTTGCACGTACGTATGTCGGGGACGGAGTACTCGGGTCGCACCTCCGATGAGAATGCGGCGTTGAAAGGTAGTTGTAGTTGTATGGTATAGAGGCGGGCAGGTATTACGGGTATTACCGGCTACAGTGTATATATGCAGGAGAGTACGAGACTACAAGACGAGAGACTGTTACTTCGACGAGTTATCTTCTCTTCACTTCAGTTCAGTTCAGTTCAGTTCAGTTCAGTTCTCTTACTCTCTTCTCGCTTCTCTCTTTGTGAGAAGATACATAACTGCTATATGCCTTCTGCACGGTCTACCGAAATCGAGGCGATCGCCGACGCCACCCTGTTCATTCGTTCTTTAGTCCTTCCGTCCGTCCGTTCGTAAAGCTAAAGACCGAGAGTGAATGCATAATGGTGAATCATATCTGAAGAGAAGAAACTAGATCATTAAGCCATCCAACCTTGGGTTTCTTGCCAAGTTCACTGCACTCCCCGCGACCGCTAAGCTCAATATATATATCCTGTCTCTCCGCGCTTTTCTACGCGCTGTGTATAAGCAGCGGGAACGAAGGAAAGAGGAAAGAGGAAAGAGGAAAGAGGGAAGAAGACAGGGGCCACCGCCATCTAGGCATATCCTAGTTTTTGTCTAGCCGTTGGCTGGCTTCGTCTTCTCTTCTTCTTCGCTTCTTCGTCCTCTTCTTCGTCGACTTCCTCTTCTCTTCTTCTCTCCTCCTTCCCCGCGGTGTGCCAGGTAGCCACGCTGTTACTTCAGCCTCTACAGTCTACGGGGATATAGACAAGACCAGATCGAACCATCTAGGGCGACCGCGATCCTTCGTCGTTTCCTACCTCTTCACCGCGCCAAACCCCGCAAGACCATGCTATATCTTCTATTTTCTTATTACGCGATGTTGGAGAGTTGAGAAATACTCGATCCTGTATACCTATTCGCGGTCAAATGAATTTCGACTCGGTTCTAAAGAATACGAAAACCATATCCCCTCTTTCCCGGCGAGGCAGGGTTATGGTATGGTAATAAATGGGGAAACGTCAATACGTGTAATATCACGGTGTATGGCTTTGAAAAAACTCGTTTTGAGATCGCGCGTGACTCGCGAGGACTCGGATGATAAACTTTTACGAGGATCGCAGCCCCCGCCCTGACTCGTTGCAGCAGTATGCCCGTGTACCCACGTGTCAGTATGGTCAAGTTTTCCAACTCCGACGAGTGTCAACCCACGTTTAACACAATCCTGCAGCGTACTTCGACCCGGCAGACAAGGAGGGACGAAGGACCTCTTGTAGCTAACGCTCGGTACCCTTCTGTCGCTCAACATACGATACTTTCTTCCTTCTCATCCACCCCGCACCACTCCGGTGATCCTGATCCTGATCCTGAACGGAGTCATTCTATATACCCACTAGCATGCGTCGCGGGGCTTAAAATTACAACTAAATCTTACGCCGATGAGACAAAGGCTCACCTTATACACCTGCTACCAGATACTTGCATAAAATATTGTTTCGGGATCGTAGAGCGAAAGGATAGATGAGCTTAATAGGTTCCAGACACGCTCGAAGGCATTCTGAATCTTCGGTGGACCGGATCGCCTGTAGTACTCGATGGTGTGTAAAACTTAGTGTAGAACGAGCTATATAAAACTCGGATTTGTAAGACCGTCAGTTTTAATTGCGATTATCCTGATTACACGTCTTATTTGGTTATTAACTGCTCCGATACAGGATGGAGTTCGAAAAGAGTTACGAATTTCTTATTTATTTCTATTCTGGCGATGAAGGTCTATTAACTTCATATAAAGATATGCAGAAGATAGAAGTTTCGCGAGTGGTCGGATAAAACGAAAAAATACTTCATACCGTATCAGCATTTCCGTAGCTATATAAGTGCGTACGCTGGTAGGAGGTGGGTATAGTACCCCACTATCCTACCTGCTTGTTTTCGATTAACTTTAATTAGAAACGCTCGAACCAATTACCGTTCGAACAAATCATTCTATTACGGAAAAATTCAACAGATATTAGACCCGCAACGTTTTCTCTTCGTCTTCATCTTTCTCTTGATCATCCTCGGTGTACCTGCTGCTAGGAAACAATCATACCCAACATTTCCTCGGTCTACATAGCTTCGAGCTTGTGGAAAGAAACGGTAAACGATATTCATACCTTTGGATTAGACCAAAGGTGACCCGATGTAGAGGCGAGTATTGACAACACGTAAGGTTTGCAAATTATCTCAGAGCTTCGGTATTGTAAGAAATTTCTTCCAATTTTGTGCGTAAACGTCGGATAGTTTCTACTAGGAAAGTGCAGCCTAGTGAGGACTCGAGAGGCATATACCTGCACTGGTGGGAGTTACACAGTATATTAAGTCGCTAGAGGAGATAAGCGAAAGGAGTATAATAATTGTAGCGACGAATGCTCGACCCATTAGCCGTCCGAGCCGGCTACCTGCCTATTAATTTTCGAATGAAAGAACGAGCGGAGTCGCGAGCAGGCGAGAGATGGCATTATCATATGCAGCTATGCAGTCAGACACGCCGCTTGATTATTTTGTACGATGCAAGGCCATCCTCTATACTTCTTCAAAGCCACATCTTCTCTCGTACGATATCTTACCGAAGCTGCCTCTTACCACTCAAGAGTACAAATTCACATACGTATATTTCTGTATGTACACATATGCGCATATCACATCCCGTGCGATACTTATCCGTAGATTTTCGCCTACCGTATACATATGCACGTATAATACCTTCTGCTCGGGGGAAGACAGAGTCCTCAAAATAAACTTAGGGTCAGTTATAAACCCGATGGATGTTGTAGAAATAAACGTAAAAGTATACCACAAAAGATCGGGTCAACCGGGGTCAGCCGATGCGATTTGGTTTATGACCCAGGAACCCCTCGCGCCCCCCACTTCCAGTCTCTCCATATTATTGTACTTTGCGAATGATTTATGATCAAGTCTTGTTTATTTTCTCGTTCATCTTTTTCTCTTTTCGTTTTCGTTTCTGTTCCTTCATTTTTTTTTTTTTTTTTTTTTTTTGTTTTTTTTTTTTTTTTCAGCACACGCCCCGAACCGAAACCACGTACCTACTCCGAATTCAAGTAACCCTTCGAGGTTGAACCCCCGGGAAAAAAAGTTAGATTTTCTTATCGAAACTTACCGATTATTTTCTACTTGAGTTCGACACCATCGAAGACGATCTATGGAACTGTGAATATTTTTCAATAACGAGGTACGAAATTAGGCTCTTTTTCGGCGACACTTTGCATCGATCACTTTACTTTATCACTGATGATCGCGCCGCGGAAGAACTTTGACCCCGTCTAAGTCGCGGGATCCCGGGGATTAGGGTGGGGGGTATTCCGCCGAGTCCACTCTTTAACGAGATTAAAGATACGCACGAGGAGGGAGTACGACGCGGTGTTATATCGGATAGTGCAATGTGCAGGGAACTCTACTACCCGGAGTCAAGTGGAAACGAGAAAACGAACGGACAACTAACTATACGACCTCGATCAATGCCGTGCGCAGACCAGCGCAGACTGTCCGCAACGCGGCAGGGAACGTAGACCGTGATGTGTCGTGGGTTCCCCCACCAAAATCAACCCCACTCTGCCTCCCCTAGGCCACGATATGACCGAGATGAACCTAAAACCACATGTTTACTCGCCCCTTCCTGTACTCGAGGATCGGGTAATCATATTAAGATGAAATTTGCGGAGGAAAAGGGCGAGGATGATTGATTGCCCGCGTTATAGAGAGCCGGACACACCCTCGCGTCTACTTTCCTAAGAGCAAATATGTATACTAGGTATATAAGTGC
Source organism: Tenthredo scrophulariae (assembly GCA_963978835.1). Classification (NCBI taxonomy): domain Eukaryota; kingdom Metazoa; phylum Arthropoda; class Insecta; order Hymenoptera; family Tenthredinidae; genus Tenthredo; species Tenthredo scrophulariae. Next base: position 961,925 of record OZ022228.1, read on the forward strand.
ATTGGACACACGTTCGGCTATCCTCCTAACAAATTTTTTGTCATTTTTCTTATTTCGTATCCCGCGAGCCGTGGAGATGGTGTAGAAACGCGTCTAATGGCCTCTAATGACCGAGCTTGCGTCATTTTACACCGGGAGCACTGACGTGATACCAAGGTGTAGGTATCAAGTGCAGCGGCGTGGTAATAGGACTTTTGACAATTGGACATATTTTCTTCCATGTAGGCACGATGGAAAAAGTTTAATACTTCCTTGCTGTATAAATGAATGAAGAATTCATATGCGATCGGAAATTTATTTATGTATCATACACCGTTGGGCAGGTGGTTAAAAGAGAAAGGATCTTAGCGCGGCTAATTGCTGTTGAATAGTAAACAGGATCAGTTAATATAATAAACTGAAGACGATGTATAGTATATATATCATAAACGCACGTAGTACGAAGCTTTGAATTCTGCGATACATGAACTGTCCACGGGACATTATTCCCTTATAATTTCATACCAAGAGCGTATGAAAGCCAGACTACCCTATGCATGGATTTGCACGATCGGAAATTGCGGATGATTTCGAGTTAGAGCGTTAAACGGTGAGGAGTTGTAGTTGTGAGCAGGTAGTTCAGAGCTCGAGTAAGAATTATAGGAATTGGAAAGGATAGGTAATCAGTTTTCACTCGGCTTGCAGCGCACTGCCGTGTCTAATTGAGGCGTGCGAGGCACTCGGTGCGCTAATCGTGTATGGAGCTTGAGACGGAAGAGAGGGATGAAGTACTAATTCGTTTTTTTATTTCATTTCATTTTCAGGGTCGTATATACACATTTTACATATACCTACATACGTATGGCAAGCGATGAAATACGCAAATTGATTATATTATCCTGTCTCGCAATGTGATAATTAAACGTACCTCATACCCAACTACCGCGTATAAGCAGGTAGGTATGCCGGTGAAAACTGTAAATCTAATGCAACGAAATACCTTTCGTCATCGGTTAAATATTAATTATCATTTTTCGGAAAGGAATAGGTACCCACTCCGTCACTGCGGGACGTCATGCTGGTTAATAAAATCCAGTTTCTATATCCTACACTACGCATACCATGTACCTATGCTTCTTCAAGGTCTGCGTATTGGTTGCACCTGCTCACTGTGAACGGTTATGACTATGATTCTATTACCGCGTTTTACTCCATTGCACGCGGCGTACAGACGCGACGCTTGCGCTCCAAGGCAACGTAACCGAATGCCATGGTTATAGATCGTGTAAAGTTTCTGGTAGAATTTCATTATCTGTGAAAATCTAAGAAAGAGAAGAAATCCATTCGGAAATTTATATCCTATGTAGATATAGTATAGAGATTATCGAGACGCGCACGAACGATCGAAATTGATCGGTTCTAGAGCGCTGGGAGCTGGTATAAAATATAAGGGCGTCTGGCCTGGTCCGACGAGAAACAGAGACTAGATAATAAAACGAAAAACAACAATAATGGTTAGATTCAGGTTGATTGGCCTATGATTACGGGTAACGCCGCTTCACTTGACTTCAAATGTGCCGTGATGCGCCGCGCTATGTGAGAACCACAAATGCTACCTGAGCCATTAGACCCTCAGGGCTAAGGCTCAAGGCACCTGACGATGCCCCAGAAGCTAACGATAAGTCTTCACCAGTCTTCATCGGCTGACCGCTACCGTGCGTTCAAATTCACCTCATTAGATCACGACTTTCATACCTATGTACACATACCTTTAATTCCTTATCATACCGCCTCGCTTTTATCCAATACGAATGGTTCTTCAGGAGGTTGAACCTCATTTTCACAGCCTCGGGCATGAAAGCTCGCGTTTCAATGTCCGAGCTCAAATTGACCAGCCAGAGGCTTGCCCTTTCGACTGCAGCCATCTGGCACTCGCGTTACTCGAGCTAGAGGGATAACAGAGCCAGTTCGCGTGATCTTGGCTAACAGAGCCGGACACCGGGCACCGGGAGGCAGCCTTCTCGCAGCACTCGTGCTCTCGTGCCAATGATTGCAGAGTAGATGCCAACCTACTCCAGAGATAGGTTGTGATTCTTGCACCGAGACTGGATCGGAGTTAGGTACCTTCTGCTGGACTCACGCGGCCAAACGGTTCAGTCACCCGTTGTCCGGTGTCTTTAGCTGTGTTTTTACTCCAGATGAACCTTTTTCTTCGTTTTACTTCATCTTTTTACATCTCCGGACTAGCAGCCGTCCCTTTTTTCCTGTTTCTTTTTATAACGGCTCTAGATCCTCGAGTTATGTATATGCAGTACATATATAAGGCAAAAATGTTCATCTAAGGTACGACCCTGCAGCATATGTCAGCTCGTTCGTATGGTATTTAACGCAAGCCGATCTCTAAGCCGAGGCTACGGTGTATTTGAGTATTCTTAGAAAAGGAGACGCGCAGTTAATACCGCGCCATTAAGTAAATTAAACCAATTATACTTGCCAGTAGGAGATTCCCCGTATACATACCTCTTTACTTGACCAGCGAGGCACGTCTGTCAACTCACTACCTCATTTTAAAAGCCCGAGGGTATACCCCGGCCATAACTTTGCCTGGTATCGATTAAATATCAATTATCCGTCCGTCGAAGAGCCGCAATTTTATCGCAACGACGCTATTCCTTTAAAGCTCATCATTTAGGATGACAAATAGAGTTGAGAGTTTCCGCGACCCGGAATACGAGTCCCGGGGAACATCTCATTTACCGCAATTCCTTCGTGGACGGTGGTGCAACGGTGTCAATTATGAACTGTTTGTTAAAAGATAGGAAAGACTAGGTTGGGCAACTTAACGCTCAAGTCTTGAGCTTGATAATAAGAATTAATAGAACGTAATAAGTTTTGCGGTTTAATGGAGAGGGCATATTTCACCCGGCAAAGTGCTAAGATTGGTATAAAAGCTTGGTAGATGATGCCTCGCTGGTACATGCGAGACTGTTATGCTGCTATTGCGATGGGTAAGTGCATGAGGTGATATGGATAATGGTTTATATCTATTGGATAATAAGTATGCTTTTATCATTTTTTCTCTTATAGTTCGATATATTGATTTTAATCAACTGCTGTCCGTGGTGCTTCGGCCTCCAGAGGCCACCGAGGCAGGCAGGATACTCTTACGACAGACCCACAGTACAATTTTCACTACCCTCACCTAATTTCGGCTCATCTCCGGCCCAAAATTATCCTAACTATAACTATCCCTCGCAACCATCTCCGAACTCATTACCTGTCGATAACAATTATCCTGCTTACAACTATCCTGCACCTACATCCGCACCACTCCCACCCCCAGGTCCACCCCCAGTTAATAATAATTATCCGGCCTATAACTATCCTGCACCTACACCCGCACCACTTCCACCCCCAGGTCCACCCCCAGTTAATAATAATTATCCGGCCTATAACTATCCTGCACCTACACCCGCACCACTTCCACCCCCAGGTCCACCCCCAGTTAATAATAATTATCCGGCCTATAATTATCCTGCACCGCCACCTCCTCCTCCTCCTCCTCCTCCTCCTCCTCCTCCTCCGCCTCCACCACCCCCTCCTCCACCGCCCCCACGTCCTCCACCTCCACCGCCTCCCCCTCCTCCCCCACCTCCTCCACCGCCACCACCTCCCCCGCGTCCTCCGCCACCTCCTCCACCAGTATATTTACCTCCTGCACCACCTCCCCTACCTCCTCCTCCTCCTCCCCGCCCTCCGCCTCCACCACCACCTCCCCCACCCCCTCCTCCACCTCCCCCACCTCCACCTCCACCTCCACCTCCACCTCCACCTCCACCTCCACCTCCACCTCCACCTCCACCTCCACCTCCACCTCCACCTCCACCTCCACCTCCACCTCCACCTCCACCTCCACCTCCACCTCCACCTCCACCTCCACCTCCACCTCCCCCACCTCCTCCTCCTCCCCCGCCTCCACCAAGACCTTTACCACCCCCGCAAACATATTTGCCACCCACATCACAACCTCCTAATTTCCCTAGTCCAACTCCTATGCGTGTATCAACTCCCGCACCGACTTATCTTCCTCCAGTTGGAAGTAGACCACAACCAACTGTCCCTGGATATTCGAGTGCTGCTAGTTCTAGTGCTGCTAGTTCTAGTGCATCAGGAAATTATGGATACAGTCCGACTCCATCTGTGACCATTACTCGTCCTCAAACAAGCGTGACAGCTGCATCTTCGGCTTCAACTGCTGGTTATAGTTATCCAGCTAGTGTTTCAACCCCGTTTACAACGCCGAGTTATTATCCAAGTCCTTCACCACCGCCCAGGACATACTCACCTTCGGTACCATCGATTCCAACACAGGATAGGAAATATTTACCACCACAAGGGTAGGAAGAAGAAATGAGATCTAATTGTACCTCACACCTTTGGACAAGACTTTCCGCTTTTTTTTTCTTCTTTCTTTCACCTACATAAGGATTTTTGTTCAATTTAATCAATGTATAGGATATGTGGAGGCGATGTATTGAATAAATATAATTTTTTGTTTCTTTGAACATCATAAATCATAGTTATTTATTTATTTATTTTTTAAACACAACACAGTAATTATTTATCATAGGCGTGGTAATTGAACCCACGTGAACACCATTTCTACGATATATATATATACATATACATATATATATATATATATATATATATATATATAATAACTAGTGACTACTATTTGTATCACAGCTCTTTTTTCAGGTAGACATTTTTAATGTCAGTCTTAGTAACTTAACTATTTTTCTTGTTAAATAATTATAAAATCGATTATGGTCTTTATGCTAGTCATCCACCTATCATTGGATTCAAGACGTAAATGATCGTTGAGTGCATTGGAAATAATAATATGCGCAGATTTCACTCTAAACACATAGACAATGTTTAAATTATTTTTAAACATGTGGTAAATGTGAACTGCTGGATGGCCGACCATCTTCTAATCAACTAGTTCAATAGCGTCTAGCAAGAAATGGCAGCGAAACAAATTCCTAATACCTTCAACAACGATTTGCCAATCAATGAGTCCCGACGTCGATTATGAAAGATTCGACAATCAAAAACTAACTGAAATGAAGAAAATAAAAAACAAAAACAAAAAAAAAAACAAAAACGATTCTTCTCTCTATAATCTGAAAATGAATATTTTTTTAGAACTTTCGGTTCAACATAAGAGAGATCGAATTCTTACTGTCATGTTTTGTCATTTTAATTACCTATCTTAATCACGGTTCAATCAGCCGAATCAATTTCTTACAATCGTTACACGCCTGTAAAGGTGGAGGAGACACTTCTATTCGATAATAGCCAAGTATCACATATTTAAGTTAAGTCCTCAGCCTAATACTAGATAAATATACAACACCTTGTTGAAATCAGGTGTATCTAACGGTATTACAAATATAACTCTATGTAAATAAATTTAGTATCAATCTTAATCCTCGAATTAATTAGGACGACAATCTCTGGACCTTTTTCTTTTTCTCTCTCTTTTTTTTTCTACAAAATACATCGTCTCCTCGTTTGGTGAGGGAGACAGAAACTCAAAGAAAAAAAACATTCCAGCTACGTGAGGAAAAAAAGTACAGAAAAATTCTACAGCGGTTATTCCTTTCATCAGGTTGATCAAAAAATAAAAATAAAATTATTCTTCACCGCATTCGGTCAATTTGTCGAGAGCATCGTAGGACTTTGATTGGACGATGTATCTGGAAAGAGAGAAATACAAAGTTTTTATAAAACAATCTCGAATGCATTTAGTCTTGTGTAGTTAGAAGCGGCAGAAGCAAAAGCAGAGTAAGAAGAACAAGGATTTAAAGACTGATTAAAATGTGTCTGAGAAAGTGAAGGAGCCAACAAACTAACCGATGGCTTATAAGCGTGTTAGTTAAGGACGAGGATCATCTAAGAACCGTTTATTATGCGTCGGATCTCTTCGTCCTACGTGGAGGATGAGATCGCCAGGTTTAGCTGCTTTGAAAGCCTGCAGAGCTTTCGCGTGGGTAAGTCCGTTCATCGGTGCTCCGTTGATGGCGAGAATTTCGTCCCCAACCCTGAGGGTTCCTTCCTCAGCAGCCTGTCCCCCGAGCATAACATCCTTGACAAATATTCCCATGGATCCCTTGGTGCTGTCAGACCCTCCGACTATCGAAAACCCGAGCTTTTTCGTGGCTCCTTTCTTCAGAGTTATAGTGATCAAGTTTACAGAGAGACTAGTAGCTCTTCTTGTATACGGAGTAGCTGTGCATCCCGGATTACGCTTTTTTACGACCTGGAATTTTTTCATACCAGTCAACACCTTTCTATCCACTTCTTCAACGACGGGTAGGTGGAATTCTTCGGGTTCTATCAGCTGGTCCATCGTGTTAACCGATATTGTTTTCCCGTCCTTAGTCAGGGCTCCGACAATCGCGCAGGTCGGATCTTCCATCGATTCTTCTTCCTCTTTTTCAGAATTGTTTTCATCATATCCCTCGGAATTTGGCCTCTTCAGCTTCCACACATCAGACTCACTTCTGGCTCTGGACATGACGACATCTCCCCAGGTGTCTCCGAGCTCGCCAAAGGCGAAGGAAGGCTCTCTGGCTATTTGGAGCTCGACAGAACCGGAGCAGCTACGAAGAGCTGTTCTCGCTTCAGCGACCGACATTCCACGAAGTCTCCTTCCACAAACTCTCACTATTTCGTCACCGACCCGGATCCGACCGCCCTTAGCAGCCTCCCCGTTCGAGTCTACTTTCGAAACGACGTAAAACGGTCTTGCAGCTTCTCGTTTTTCAACAGTGACTCCGAGACCGCCCGGTCTTGCGACGCTCAATTTCATCGTCTTTAATTCTCGCCTGACCAAACCTTTGGACGAGTTTGTTTTCGAGGTAATCTTCATGGTCTTCATAGTCTCCGAAACTCCACTGTGAACTTGTCTTTTCGCCAAGTTTTCCTCCGACTCTAGACCCGACCTGGATCGCTTTGGACTATAATAGCAAGGAACAGTAGTCGCCAAGGAATTAGTCAATCGACCCTTAGTCGCCGGTGGACTGTCCTTGCAAGGGGAATCGGCATTTTCCAACAGATGAAGGAGACTCGTGTTTGAATTGCGGCGGCCCCTCGGTGCCGGTTTAGCACCGTTTTCGAAATTTTGGGGCTTGACTTGCTGCCCTAGAAGCAAGGGGTCTCTGACCCTGGGCGAGGAGCGTTTAACGGGTGTACAATGGACTCGATCGTCACGAGAAAAGCTGGGCGAACCCATGCTCCCGATTCCTGAACTCTTCGACGACATTTTGCTCATTGTCAAAGTTTCATTTGCGATATCGTCTGCTTCTAGATCCCTTGATACCATATTAGGTAAGAAAGTGTCTTCGTCGCAGCTATCGGTATCATCAGCGACGTCTTCGTACGTCAGTATCGTAGTTTCAGTGGTAACAGAATCGTTGAGAGGATCTTCAGAGGCAATTATGGATGCTGTTACGTTGCTTTCCTCCGCTGCTGAATCGTTTAGGATTTTATCAGCGGGATTCTTCTTCTTCGGAGTACTAGCCATCGATAAATCGATGCCATGGTAGTCGTACGAAGTTATGGAAAATCTCCTCCCTCGATTATTCGCGTCCTCTGATCCTGACGAACCCGATGGAACTGACGGTACGGATTTTCCACTGTCAGGAGAATCGGCACCGGTACGTGTACTGTCTGAATCGTAGCCACTCTCGTCGCAACCAACTCGAAGACCGCTCATAAGGTCTTCCAATCCGCTCAATGGAGCCAGAGACGATACGGTGGACGAAGAAGATGAAGACGTGGATCCCCTCGTCTCCCTACTGGTGGAAAAATAGTTTCAGAATTTTGTTGAATGAAAAAAAAAAAAGTAAAGAGTTAGGTGAAATCTACAGAAACTCATCAGCACTTATCATGACGGGCTTGTAAAAATTATCTGTCACATCAGGATCGGCGAATACTAGAAGGAAAATCTATATTCGTATACCAGATTCTTCGGAGCATTCGGTCAGTGAAACCCAACTCACCTCTCTTTTGACGAAGATTGTTGACTGAAGAGATTTCTCTTGACGTACGATATCTGCGGCTGCTGTATTTCACTGGTAGGAGTATCAGTTGCAGATCTTCCCACTTCAGCGATCATAGAATTGGGTCTAGGGGATCGCTTGGCGACCTCCAGAGTGTATTTTGCGAGATCAGCTCCCTCGCGTGTCTTGAGGATGTCCTGATTGGTCAGAATGAAGTCGAGAACACGCTGCTGTTCCTGTAAATTCTGGATGCTTCGACTCAGCTGGCTCTTCTTCCCTCTCAGACTCTCTCGATCGCACTCTTTCCCGATCCCGGAATAACCTTCTTCGAATGAGCGCGAATTCCTCATCGTAAGCATAGACCCGCTTCCCTCACTCAACGCCTTGTCCATTCTGTAACGATCGGTCGTTTCTGAGGTATCCTCTTCACTTATCGTCGCGCTCCTTGAAATCGAGTCCAGAGCTACCGAGCTACTAGCACGGTCTCCGGTACGAAAAAGATTCCGCAGCGATTCAACGCGCGAGACTCTCTTCGGCTTCGGGCATTCCGCGGTAGTGATCTAAGAAACAATGAGACCAGGGTTAGAAACCACACGAGAGTTGACACGCTCGTGGAAGCTTTAAAAGTTTATGAAATTACACAACGTCAGGTAATCGATTCCACCGGAGGAATTGACCCGGTTGATCGCGCAGGTGAACGGGAATGGCTTCTTTGAATTGGATTGGATTGGATTCGGCCATTTATAGGATAGAAAATAATCCTCGAACTAGTCCTACCTTTCGTCTATCGTCCGCATTCGATGCCTCGAGATTTTCGGCCTGCCGATTCGGACTCCAGTGTCGTCTTCGACGTCCTGAAACCGCCAGCAGCTCGGAACTGTCCGATCTCTTGAGCTGGTCCCACCTTCTTCCCACTTTACGCCCCCACGTCGATATGCCTGGATAGCGAGGAGAAAAGATAGTAATTTCGAGAGAGGTCAAGCGGAGGGTTCACTCCGTTTAATTTTACTTTATTTTATAGTTTAAAGGCGAGTCCCGATCGTATATCAGTTTTATTTTCCATTACCTTTACGGGCAGAGTAAGAGGACTGTAGGTTCGTAGGCGTCTGGTTTCCTCCGCCCTCTGGAATGATCTCCGTGTCGGATTTTCGTCGCGTTGAATTTTCACCGTTTAACGGTGAATCAGCTTCCGGTTTCGGTTCCTGTTCCGCTTCCGGCTCTTCCGGGCTTTCGATTATCGACGGTATCGCGTCCTGCGGGATCGGGGTTGCCGATACCAACTGCGGACCCGTGTCCGAGCATCTTCTCTTGAACAGCCGCATTTTGGCCAGCTGAAAAACGACGGGGTCAATTTCATTGTACATCGCATCGATACGTATAGGACTTTAAGTTACGAGTCGATGCTGCGAAAGGCTAGTGGAAACCGTATACAGCCGCTTAACCGGGTAATAATCTCGAGCCAAGACTCCTAGCGGTCCGCGTAACCCGAGCAAGAACTTGCTCTAACGGTTTATCGCTCACCAATCACTAATGTCCAATCGGTTTGTGAGATTTCTCGTCCAGGAGAGGAGCTTCGGTTAAAATCCGAAGCAATCACTTTCTATAGAGGCATTCCATTCCAGGTTTAGCAACGCTTCCTACAACCGAGTACGCCCTCCCTACCTATATCCATCCATCGCTCCTTTTCCTTCTCTTTTCAAGTATTAACGGTGTGGAAACATGATTGTAGTGGGTAGGCCGATCTGTCGGTAGTTTATACGCAGGTACACAGTCCTCTGGTACCGTAGGCGCTAAATTTACGGAGTTCAATACAAAGGAGTGGCTTCATAAATGTACCCAGGACAAACGCCTCCGCTCACAGATAACTCGATGCGAATAGATACCGCGCGCATTGGTCACTCCTCGGGGAGACCAGAACCACTAGGATAAGGCTAATTCCAGCCGTTTCGTAACTCCGAAATAGAAACTGAGTCATTTATGTTTATTCCCAAACTCCACAACGGCAACAAATTCGCACACTAATTTAATGGACTGTCAATTAGGGTTCCAGGAAGGTTTCGAGGTAATCAACCATCAGATTCGGTTCCAATGGGTTCCCCAATACCAGGAAATGCCAACGAATGTAGGTATAAACTATAATGGCTCGGCCTGCTTTCGGGCGATATTACTATTATAGGCATTCGGAAAAAAGGAAAAGGAAAAGGAAAACCGATCGAATAGCCATCGGAAAAAATGAGTCTCGTAATGGTTTCTCAGAAAGACGATCAGCTTCGTATTATTTCATCGCCTCGATGATGTTTAACACGACTTCTGCCTCTGGCTTCGACTTCTCCGGTGCTTCTACCTCCGCCGTTTCCTCTCTCGTTCCTTAGCATCGTCGACCGGTTTTCAGATTCATTTCGTCTCTATAGTGGCCAGGAATAAACTAGCCACACTCTTAGAGATGTAGTCGCTGCATCTCGCCTCCTATATAGCTGCACCAGCAAACATCAGCAGGAAGTCGGAATATCCGGTCGCGTTTATTCTCAGTCTCATCAAGCGATTGCCTATGTCGTCACCCGGTATACAGGCCTTAACAAATATTCACTCTATAGATAAGGAGCCCTTTCTTCCTATACATGGACTGAATAGAATCTGAACGAAGCAGCTAATTCGCCTACATAAACCCCAGATTCGTTATTTTATAATTCCATGAGGTAACGGTGCACAGGAGAACAGCGCAAACTCCTAACAGAGTTCGTGTACACATAGCACACCTATCATACCGTACCTGGCATGGGGTAAGCCGTTGCAACAGAGATTACAGTTACTTCGTACAATTTTTTTGTTCTTTTTCTTTTTCTTTTTCTTTTTTCGTTTTAACTGATCCTAACTGCGTTATACCTTAGGTGTTCTTCTACCCTTCCAACGATTACCTAAGCCACGTGTGCACCTTAACCCACATATGCATTGCCACACTTGAGTAATCGGGTAATTAGTCTATACGAATTATTGCTTCGTTAAGTTTTTTTTTTTTCTTTCTTTCACTTCGAAAGAAAATTTTCTGCTGCCTTTCTCATGGGCTGCAACGCAGACTATATTTTTACTCGTATAGAAATATTTCTTCCTTTTTTTTTTTGCAATTAATGTCCAGAAGATTGATTCCGGCCACCTGCGGTTCTACCTTATCCGTTTTAGAATCTCGATCTCGCTAGGAATTTGACCATTTGGTAGATCTCCGCGTTACGCAACTGGCTAACCGAAAGCTGAGGCAGTTCTTTCTCCGTTTACTATAGGGAAGATGTGATCCTATCGATCCTATTTAACGCTTCAAAGGTCTATTATTCGCTCTCTCTTATCGCGTTGTGACTATAGATACGATTTGCAATAACAATTATTAAGAATACGTTCATCGGACCAGATGACCATGTATATGTATAAATGAAGGGCTGTTTTCGTCTAATCGCCAATGGACATGGTACGTGACTAATGAACAACACGTATTGTGGAAAATCCTGTAAACAGCACACGATGCTGCTGTTATTGCCATATCATCATGATACGAGAATATAACATGACCCATTTTTATCATACTTCCGATGTGCAAGCCTCGAGTTGGGTTTTACTTTCTACGATACGAAAATAAAGTAAAACAATTAGACCCAGCGGTAAGCCGGTGACCGAAATAACGCGGCACCAATTTAGATCGAGGAGAATTCCGATATCCTATACTAGTGGTAGTGTATACGCTATTTCTATGTGATACAGAAACTGGAGGAAAGCAAGAAGCAGAAATTTATATACATGTTTGTTTATCATCATGGAAGAATTAGAACCGCCAGTGTTATCATTCTATCGTGATATCGATTGACATCGAGAGAGGAAATACTGCGAGTATGGTCGTTGGTTTGAATTACAAGCTCGTATATAATTGAAAAAGAAATGAAAATTTCTAATCGGTATAATTAGGCATACGTTGCTTTTACAATTCAGTGTACACATCGTAGAATCTTTAATAACATTTGTTAGTCAAGATACGCTCCGAATAACTCGACGTGCTCTCAATGCTCGACGAACTGGCCACATGAAATAATTCTTCTATGTTACCAGTCGAACGGGCTCTTTCTTTTTCTCCTTTTTGATTCTTCTCTAATTTCGGAATACCGTATTGCTCCGAAAATACCGTGAGAAAATACGAGCGAAGCCATGGAAAACTACCCTTCGACCGCTCTACACCCACCCAAGTCAGATTTTTATTTTGCTAAATTCACCTCCACGCGGTTATCCCAGAGACAGGTATAGTCAGGTGGTTCCTATGGGGTATAGAAAACGAGCTGAGCAGGTAGATACCGGGGGAGTGGGGTGCACAGAAAGGAATAAGAAAAGGAATGGATATGGAGAGAGGGAAAAGGTCCCTTTTTGATTTTAGAGCTATTAAACTAATCCCAACGATCGAGGAAAGGCCTTTTCTCCTCTTCACGGCGATTATCTCACAGGTATAATAATACATTAGGAGACGGAATAACCGATTTAGAATAATATATACACCTTCGCAGCTGACTTGGAAAATTTTCAAATCAAATTCTATTGTTTGTTTTCGAACCTTATACCCAGCTAGTATAGATATGCTAAGTACCCCGTACCGTTGTTAGTTACCTATTCTATTGTACCTCGTATTCCGAGTATGTGCTATATACAATTAACCCGAATCGCGATAATATTTCAGAGTCTATATTATACCATTTAAACATTTTTCGGGTAAACACTATTCAACTTCACAGTTGGAATGATTCGGCACGTGAGTGAGCAAGCTATACATCGTATGGCTCAAGGATACCGAATTAAATAACGGAAATGATTATCTGAAGGATATTTAATCGCATGTAATCAGAATAATGATAACAATGATAAAAAAAAAAAACGTTTTTCCAGCTATAAAACGAGTCTCGATTTGCGATCGGGTCGGAGCAAAGTCACGGATATATACGCAGCGACGCAGAGGTAAACCTCGTCATATCTCATACGCGTATTGACTTGCATAGAAACGTGTAATCGTACGAGCAGGTATTTTTGATATTTTTAATAATCCTGGCAAGAAATTATCCTTTGCATGTCGAAGGATGTGGGCTGCAGCCACCACCCACCAACCATTCGCGTTCTTCGGGTCGTTGGCCGATTGCCATTTCTCTCCTTTCCTCGCGTTTTACTTTTTCATACTTTTCTCTGGTTTTATTTAACCTCCCGTTCCCCACCTCGGCGATAAATTTTTTTGTTCGTGCATAAGCGTCTCTTTGGAATAATCGGAGCCAAAACTATCACCTAGACTTTCGAGGATCTACTACATCGCGGGATTCAAATTCGCCAAATTGATATTTAGAACGGAACAATGAACGACGAGCGGTGCTCGATGGCTATAAGTATAATGGTAAACGGGTTTCATCTTAATAAAATGTTTTTTTTTAAACGCACATGCGTTCGGCGAAAGTAGGTTACAGAGACCGGGCCGATGAAATTTTTATTTCACATCTATACACGTACGTACGTTTCTATACGAGACTCGAAATACTCGACGGTATCACGAGGCTCGCGAAAATTTTTAAGAAGGATATTCATTTTCGGAGTACTCACGGTAGTTGACTAGAACATCCAATATTCTTCTGCGGCAGCCTCCCCTGCGATAATTCAAATCTCTTTCGAGGTATCGAAGAAGTGTTAGAAAAAAAAAAATAAAAAATAATCGTCAAAATGGAAACGAAGATTTTTTATCTATTCTTCTTCGTCTTATTATCGAATTTTTCGAATCTTTTCGAAGCGTTCGATCGGGTCTTTGTTCGCGTGTTCACCTAGCGGGGCGAAGTTTATCACTTGTAACCGGCTCTATTATATTCTAGTCTATGAACACTGGGTAGAACCTCTCGGTTCTGTTTCTCATCGAATACTGAGCCGGTGCGGGGCACCGCGGTTCACTCGTCAGGATATTCCCCGCTCCCCGCTCCCCGATCCCCTTTCTTTTCCTGTGCCCTTCACCCCGGGGATTACTTAGCCGAATACTGAATAAGTAGTGGATGCCAAATTCGCCAGGGTTTTTGGGGGTGGGTTTTAAGCGGGCGAAGAACTTCGAACCCCGGAATATCCGTGCAGGTATGAAAATTTGAAGAAAAAAAAAAATTAAACGACGGTAAGGTTTTTCCCAAAAATTAAATTACACCAACCAAACTCCTCGAGCGGAAATACACCGTTATCGGATAATAAAGTACCCGATTAAATGTTGAAAAATAAAAACACCTCGTACTTCATTAATTAACATACACCTGCAGTTATAGGAATTTAAATGATCAAACGATCATTATGCAAGAATCTTACATCTTGCGGTATAAAACTGACATTGACATTGCGATTATTCTTTCGTGAAAGTCGAATTTAATCGACGACAAAAGTAGGATCGATCTCCATTCGCGGCCTACACTGCCTACACTCTTTTACGATAAAATAAAGTAGCGTGATGATAATTGGAGCAGAAATTCGCTGAACGTAAGATGCGGGTGCGGTTCGTTTGAATTCTCTATAAAAAATTCTCAAAATTTTCATAAATTATGGGAAATTTTTCTCATTATAAAAAAATAAATGAAATACAATAAAGAGACTGCGGAATAATCGCACAAGGCGTTTTCTGCATCGTTTTCGGCATATACCTACACATGTAGAAGCACGGGTATAGTCGATCTGTAACCGAGGCTGGTACAGCGATCTCGGTGGATTGTGGAGTTGGAAAAGAGCCGAGATCAAGCGAGGAGGAGAACAGGTTCTAGATTCATTCACGTCTCGATGAGGCCTTGAGGCTCTCCATACGGCAAAAAGTATCCCGATCGAAAGACGGCCGACTAGTTGGTTTCAGAAGCTATAAGCCTGTCGCTGGTTTAGACCCGGCCGTCAGCTATCCGTGAAAAATTAATCACCTGTTATACATGCATACGAAATAAGCGGAATACACATATTTTGCAACGATGTTATATTGCCAATCGATGTATTTGTGGCGCTTAATAAATAGTCGCGAATTTATAATACGTTTTATACCCACGCTGGACTCGGTCTGCGGGTATAAAAAAATGTTCCAAACACAGAATAGGAAGCAAAGAGTTAAAATTGAAATAAAAAAATCACAATTATTATATCAACATTTTTAAACCGTATACTTATACATTTATACGAATATGGCATGATGCGAAATCACAGATAGCGTGTCTCACCGCTATCGGTAGTAATACGCGTAGTATGGGTCGTTGTGTTTACTATTTCCATACGATAAACGTAAACTTTCGCGGTTTTCATTTTTTCATCATTTTCACTCGAAAATTTTAACCGCCTGTTGTCGCACATTCTCGCAAATCTAATAAATTTTAAGTTCATGTAAATGGCACATTCAGCCGACGTTTAGAGAGTATATAAAATATTTTCTAAATTTCTCCAATACTTGGGGGAATCCGATATATATATATATATATATATCATATGCCTATAAAGTGACCGTAAAAGGATTGCCGATTTTTTCTTTTTTTTATATTGCGCACTCATACAAAGATCTGTTAGTAATATATTTCTAACAAGGCCTCTGAAGTCTTTTCTCTCTGTTACATCGCTCCTTCTGCTACCGTCGTGAATTCAGCTTAAATCGTTGGAATATTATATTTGGCACAAAATCTGCATAAAATATTTGCCGTAGTTTAATGCCAGTTTCTATACCTGGCAAACCATTTTCTGCGAATATTCAATGCGGGGTCTTTGCACCTCCTCATTCTGGATTATCCCTAGTAAGGATTCCAGGCTATGACTCCCTCCCGTTCACTTAGGCCTTAGGGTAACGGTCAATAAATTACGGAGAGTTAATTATTGCCTGTTGCCAATATAGTATATCGCGTAATTAATTAAAGCGGAAGAATAAAAAGAGGAAAAATTTCAGGTTGAAGTTCCGAATTTTAAAAATCCCGAACGGTCACAATTCCATTAGAATGAACTACTATTTTTTGTCTTCACATGCTGAGAAATAGACCAAAATTTTTTGACTTTTGGGCCTTCGGCTATCTGATTGTCCGGAGGTTTAAAAATTCTGAACTTTGACCCTGGCAGAAAAGGTAACGAACTAACGAAACAATTAATGAGTGAAAAGGGAAAAAAAATTACGCCTAGGGCAGGTGATCCTCGCAAGGGGTCTTTGTACGATTAATCAGACGACTCGTCATCCTGCAGCAGGATGGGCACGCCGAAACGGTTAGTAATAATTTTTGGTAGTTAGTGTAACTTTCAGCTGCAACTTATTGAAGTTAGAAAATGAATTTCTCGCTCCGTGCATCTGGGGCCGTTTAAATTTTACGTAATAAATAAACGGTGGAGGTATAGCGACGTTCATAGAATAATAGTACAGAGTTATAGACCAAAGCCGCGTTATTGCGTAAGTAAAATAATTATTCGTAGATCTGTATCTATTATCTATATAGTATGGCCCAGGCTACTAGAGGCTGGTGACCAATCTCGTACGTCAACATTAAATAACGATAAATAATCAAGTCTCATAGGCATCGCGCGCGAAGACGTGTTTCGTAATGTCTTGGAAATTACCGGTTCTATAATAGGGAAGCCTCGCCTCACCTCGAGTTCAGTTGATTTTGAATAAAAGGCCAATAGCTCCTCCGGCTCTCTGTTTACATTATTATATAATTTACTACACGATCGCTTCTCACATCCATAAACACAGAAACGCGGTTCGAAAGAGAAAAAAGAAGAAAAAAAAAAAAAACGTACACTGCTCTAAACTTTTGCCTCAAATTCCAAAATTTGCCAAGAATTGACCAGCGACGTGTATTTTGTAAATAATATTTTTTCCAGGTATACACGGAAATTACAGATTGAGGTAAATTTTTACACATGTAATACGACGTGCGCAGCACCCTCCCTTTATTTCCTCGTAGAAACTGTCCGCGTTAAAGACAGCGACATATGCTTCGTTCGGGTCTCGGTTGGATCCTGAATTACCTATATTTACCCAAGCCCGTTTTTTTTTTTTTTTTCTTTATTCTTTTTCCCTCCTCCTTCCTTCCTTTATTCTTTTCACTCCTTGGTGGTCAACGAGCAACGGTCAATGCGGCGTGCCTCTCGAAGCGTTTGACTTCGACCCATACATGAGCTCTTCTACGTGGTCATGGTCTCTCTAACATAAGGAACGCTTACAATATCGAAAAAGCAGTTGTACCGTGTCTTCTTCAAATTTTCTTTGATTGAGTATCAATAGTACCTCGTCAGCGTCGATTTACCAATATTTTTCACCCACTTCTGCAGCACCTCACCAACCGTCGCCTAGGTATATCTTGGCCTACGATCTGTTTCGTTAGCTTTTATTGTATAGTTATGAATTTCGCACAGCAGATCGAGTCATAGAATTATAAGATATACTCTACCATGTAGGTATACTGTATTCACGACATCGTCAAGGGGGCCAGTTTTTCACGGGCCAGCAAACCCGGCTGCCTTCCGGTCCTAATTATTTTTTACCTCTAGCTTACAATTTTTTTTCTCGTGTCCAGGAGGTGAGACCAGGGCTAGGTGAGGCCCTCCAGGGCGCGTGCCACATGCCGTAAGGGTTGCAACTCCCGCGGGAGGTCGGAGGTTAGTTCTTGTTCGGCCAGTGATGCGTGAGAATTTAATATCCGCCCGGAACTCGAGAGGGGCCTCACCACGTCCCCGAGATGTTCTTCGACGTGTACCTAATACGGAAACGGTTGCAACCCGTAGGAGTGTTCCCTTGTAAAAAGTAACGGAGTGCAGAGGTGATAAAGGGAAGAAAAAATTATACTTTATTCCAATTTCTAAGACGCAGGCAAAACTACGAGGCCATAAGCTGTAAACGGTCCAAGGACACCGAAGACACGCGCAAGGATCGCTGGAGAACCATTTTCGGAATTGATCCCGCAGATTGTTAGGCCTCAGAGTTCGTACGTGGGAAGAACTAGGCTCAATAGTTTATCGCTGCCACTTGACTTAATTGCCTTCAAGCCTGTATGGAAGTACCCATTTTGCCACTGGGACATTTATGTATCATATAGTCGATTCCTTTCTGATTTTTTTTTTTTTTTTTGTAATTAGGTTTATGGACCTGTTTAATTATGGGGCATTTATCATTTGGGTAAATAATTATACCTCACGCACACCGTTTGCGACGTTCGGTAAATGAAAAAACGTTTTGAACTCCATTCGAACAAAGAAAGACGATGATGAGCTTTTGCCGATTTTTCAGACGGTAGAATTCAGCAGAATGGGACATTTGATTCAGGTTGGAGATCAGGAGCAGGTAAATAATAGTCGGGCTATTAGTTACGTCTGTCCCGAATAATTTCTTCCTGTTCAAATTTCAGGCAAATGAATTTTAGTCTGATTCCATAAGTGGGCGAGGAGCTACATACTTCATTGTTCAACTATGCTATATGTAAAATATATACTCGTTTATACATAATCGTATTCACTGCCACACAGCTAACTCGTGGGCAGGAGCGTTTGAAGACCGAAGGAGTCTCGTCGACCACGTTCCCACGCCATGAAGAGGATGGAGGAGGAGAAGCCTGCTTTCGCTTTCTCATCTAGCCTGAACCGTGTCCAGGGTGCTGCTATATGCCTGGCGAAATTGGGCCACAGATACTATGCGAGGTCCTTAATCACGGTACGTCTTCAGCCGCACCTGTTTCACCCCTCGCTCGATGATCCTAGACACATGGCAAAATTCAGACCCCCATTTTAATCGCGGACAGGTGAAACGCTCGGAATCGGTTCGGGAAAAATTTGCCGCTAAATTCATCACCAGGTGATTAATGAACCGGCAGTTTCTCTCATCGTCAGAAATTTTGGAAACGATAACCGAGCTCAGAGTCCAGTTCGAAAGGTTCTGGTGCAGCCAAGTGCAACCGATAGATATACAGCATTTCAAAATACTATATGACTTGCTTTTTCATTGCTATATCGATCCGGATATGGTCTCTCCGATAACTTTCGATTCATGATCGGTGATCCTTTTCACCAGTTGGCTGTAGATTTATTTTCAATCCTCGAGTTCCTGTTTACCCGTAATGTTTCACAGTCCTCAAAATCACGATGGAGAGGGGAAATTAGTCTCAGCTATGGAGGTTCTCAGGTGAGAACCGATTTTCGGTCACAACCTTCTTTAGTAACCGATATACGATTTACAAGGACCAACAATCGGTTCGGTTCGATATTCTACCAGTTACTTACCGATTGATGTTTCTCATATCTACAGTTCAGTTCGCTGGCAATACAACACTCGACAGAACCCTCAAAGCCTTATGGGTATATCACCTGTGCGATTTCGATTACGATTATTCTTCGAACAGAAATACTTAGCGAAATCGACCATTATTTCACATTATCAATGTGGCAAAAATTTTACGCCTAAAACCCGAACGATTATTTGTTACGGTTGAAATTTTCGGCTAATGGATTCAAATTCGACCTTAATACGTTGTCGAGGATTCACATATACTCATCATTGTCGAATCCCTATTTTACTTCCCATCAGGTAGCACGCACAGAAAATCGGCTTTAGATTAGGTAAAAGCGAGGTAAAAGTGAAACGTATCGAAGTGAAACAGCGTGACATAGTAATTGTCATACCTCATAATTTTCTGGGGAAATATTAGCGCGGCTATGGTTGTTTCTTCTTCATTCTCGTTACGCTGTTTGAACGTTAACTACGGGAATTTATAGCCAGTTTGTCATAGACGGTGCAGAACGTCGTCAATTTCTCGGACAATGTCTAATGCTACGAGTAATATAAAAACTAAAATGAGCTTCGGGCCTATGAGCAGGCCGATACTCATGCTTCTTCAGGTCACCGGTGTCTTCCCAATATCCATCAGGCATAGCGGCTACACCTTTTCCTGGCTTTCGTACGAAACCATTTACGCGCTTTTATTTTCCTTCGGGGTCAGCTTCGCCACTATTTTGCTAGCTATACCGTTGATTGAGAAGATCTTCACCGAAGACAAGGTAAAACCACTTTACGTCTTGCAAATTCGTATCATAAAGTTTCCATATCATATTATCGTCTCTTCTTCTAGGCGGCGATGGGAAGCGTGTTCGAATTGTTGGCAATTTCTCCCAACGTTTTGCTGCCTACTCTTGGGATCATGTCCACAAAATCATTAGCAGTTTATCTCGAGAGGTGGAGTACCGTGGAGGAAGAATTTCTGTCGTTAATTGGAAAGTCTCTTTATTTTTCGCACTTGAAGCTCATTAATGGAGCTCTGGTGTGGTGCGCTGTTTTCCAGCCACCAATTATCTTCTGCAAGTATATATTTCACCTGGGATTGCCCACGATGGGATCAATGGCCAACGTATGGCCCGATGTCTTGGTCAACTGCCTTACTGTAATGTGGCACATTCAGGCTGGACTGATAGCCGCTACCTTCCAAGAGCTCTGCAATAATTTCACTACGGTAAGCTTTGCAGACTGATTCCCCCACCAGATGAAGATCCTTATGATCCTTTGGGCTGCAGATGATGTGGTCCTGTAGACGATCCGACCCAACTGCTATACGGAGATACAGGCTCCTTTACTCAAGAATGG
The DNA here is from genome assembly GCA_963978835.1 of Tenthredo scrophulariae. Classification (NCBI taxonomy): domain Eukaryota; kingdom Metazoa; phylum Arthropoda; class Insecta; order Hymenoptera; family Tenthredinidae; genus Tenthredo; species Tenthredo scrophulariae. The sequence continues at coordinate 982,580 of OZ022228.1, forward strand.
CTTCCCTAACCAATAGCTTTGAAGAATCGCTGAATCTAGTCACCACAATCACTTGGATCCATCTCACCACCAAAATAGTCATCATTACTGTAAAAAATTACCGGTGTAAGTCCATGCGGTGACCGGTGTTGCGTTTTCCGGTGTCAAAATCCACTTCCAATGCGGTGTTAAAATAACACCGTCAACGGTGTAGCTTATCAAATTGTTACTTCATATTTTAACTCATTCGTTACCGTGTGGAAATCATCAGCGTTATGATACAAATGATTATTATATTGTTCGTAAGCATTAAGTTTTATAAATAATAAGATATTTATGTCATTTGTTCAGTTCTATAGTTGCAACATTTGTTTTTGGTTTTTTACACCGTTTCGACACCGGTACGATTACACCGCTGATTAACAACGCTCAGACGGTGTACGCCGTACATCTTAACACCGCACCAGTGTTAAACCAAGCTTATTCTAACAACGCTTCTTTTACAGTGTTCGAGGAAATGGCCGGTAGGTATATTGAGCTTGCGATTGTCTGATGCCAAACAGTCTTTCTGCCAATTCTCGATCTTTTAGCACTGAATCAATCTGCTACGTTGGCATTGGTCGATATTATCCTTACATTTGCGTCCCTATTCATCTACTGCGTGGTGGTACTTCTGATCATCTGTAAAGCTGGGGAAAAGATAGCCACGACTGGAGGTTCTCAGGTGATATTATATTTCCAGTCACTAGTCTCGCCTAACTGATCGATATGCAGAGGCCGACAATTGATCTGAGTTCTGAAATTACTCCTTTCAATGTTCTTCCAGTTTTCTGAAAGGATCTGTGATCTAACGCCTCAACTCTCATCCGCATCACGGTCCGAGTTCAAGCTGTTCATGGATACGGTTTATCTTCAGGCACAGAAGCCGATGCTAGCTGGATGTGCAAGACTCGACTTAGGCCTAGTCACTACTACTTTTAACATCGCCTTAGCCTACTTGGTGGTATTCTATCAGATTATCGATATGCTCGAGTAGGATGTCACTGTGCAGTTTACGCCGTAGCATTAAATTAGAGCTAGTTAGAATTATTGCACCCCTGTACGACGTACGATTACGTATTTGAATGTCACCAATTTTCCTGCTGTTTGTAGCCTCACGATGAATGGGAATTTCGATTCGAAATACACCAATCTGGCATGTAGAGAGTGTATTTTCTGCTTTGTTCTTTCTCAAATCGGCAAACCCATGTCCGTTCGGTATCACCGGTAACCAGCACCCAGGCGTTTGAAGAGCTTGAATTTAAAAGCTCATCATTCTTATATGCTTATAATATTGATGATCATTTTTCGACAGCACAACTTATCGACATAATATTATCGTTCAACTCGCGTTAACAACATATGGAGACTTCGAGTACCAAAGCGGATAGTTTTAGCCCTATGTAATTTGTTCCTATTGAAATTGGAGGCAAATTGATTGAAATTTTCGGAATTCGAACCCCTATTTTAATCGCCATCAACCTTCACCAAGAAAATCGGTTTCCGATAACAAGCAGAAAGGCGTGAATAGCAATTGCCATATACCTCATGAAATATTTTTACTGCGAGAAATTATAGCCGCTACATTCATTTATACGAACTGGACGAGTTCTTGTTCATTGATGTCGGGCTGCCTGCAGGTCGTTGAATACGAAAAATTGTAAAAACAAAACCGTCAATGTCTTACGCTACGAATAATCCCGACACTCGGATAAACTTTGGGACTATAAGCAAACCGATACTCATACTTCTTCGAGTGAATGGCATGTGCCCAATATCTATCAGACAAAACAGCTACACCTTCTCTTGGCTTTCATTTGAAACCACCTATGCTGTTCTTTTTTACTTCGGGGCCTTATCCATCGCTATTTTGTCGGCCATAGGGGAGATTGAGCACTTTTTTGCTGGATGTGAGGTGAGAACTACTTCATCTTAAACTTAAGTTTTCAATGCAACCTTCTGTCCCGTTTTCGCTTTTTCTAGCTCAACTCTTACACCTCTTTCCCGGTGATAATAATTTGGCGCAACATACTGATACCGATCCTAGGGATCATCTCGACCAAATCATTAGCGGTTTATCTCGAAGACTGGAGAATCTTCGAGGAAGAATTCCTGACGTTGACAGGGAAACCTCTTCGTTTTCCATACTTGAAGCTAACAAGTCGAGTTATTTTATGCTGCGCTATCATCGAGTCGATATTGCTCTACAGCCACCTCGCGCTAACCAAATTGCTTACAGTTTACCGAACCTTGGCCCACTGCCATGCATCCATAGTGGTTAACTCCGTTGTCGCATTGTGGCAAATTCAAGCTAGACTGATCGCCACTGCCTTTCGAGAACTTGGCGATAATTTTACTACGGTAATTAGCTTACGATGATCGGAAATCTCATTTACTTCACTAATACTATATCTCCATTCTTCTGGTTGCAGATGATGTGCTCGTGTGAGCGAGCCGACCCCACCGATATTCGGAAATGTAGGCTGCTTTACTCGAAGATCGTGTCGCTAACCACGAGCTTTCAGAAATCTACGAATGTGTTGACCATAACCACTTGCATCTATTCCTACATGCATATGGTTTACAGTATATACTGGGTCTTAGGTGCGTAAGCATAGGTATCACATGATCCCCTAACTTATGGTACTTGAATAGGTATTTGGAAATATTTCATTCCATTGATACCGACTTCCTGATGCTAAAGTTTCTCTGATATCTTTCTATTTTCGAACAGCGCTCGTTTCCGATGAAATTTTGATGCTCGTTAAACTTTCTATTGTCGGCGGTTCGGTGATCTATTTTGTGATAATAGTCGTCGTGATCTGTGACGCCGGGCAAAAGATAGCCACAGCCGGAGGTTCTCAGGTGAGATTTCATTTCCGGTTACCACACTATTCGCTAATCGATATGCAGAGGCCGACATCCGATTTCAATTCTGTATCTACTCCACTTTCCATTGTTCTCCAGTTTGCTGAAAAGATCGGTGTCCTGACGCCTGAACATTCATCGGCATCACGTGCTGAGTTTCAACGACTGTTGGATACGGTTTACTTCCAGGCTCCGAAACCGGCACTAGCTGAAATTGTAAATCTTGACTTTGGCCTGATCACTACTGGATTCAACATTATGTTCGCCTACCTAACGATCTTGTACCAACTTAGCGACATCCTCGAGAAGGATGTTGACATTGCAGTGCGAAATTAGAGCCAATCCGCAAGATCGTGTCGGATCGGTAGTTCTTGTAGTACGTGTATCTTGTAGTGTTTAATAAAAATCTCTGTTGAGCAGGGCAGAATGTTTACAGAATCGGTATATCTTTATCAAATCTCATCTTTTATTGATACATTCACAAACTAGAGTTAGTTAACATACGTGTAGATAATAGAGATTCCTTTCAGCCATCCCGGAGACAATGTTTACTATATGAACATTATCAAGCTCTGAGTAGAAATCCTCAGTCTCATTAACACAAAGGATCACATTTTCCTCGTGAGTAAGGATACGGCTGCACACATCCCGAGCATTCTCGAACCTGATTTATAAAAAGGGAGAATAATGAAAAAATTCAATGTTCCATAATAGGGTAGGATATCGACAATTGAATCACCTGCTGCTGTTGTTGCTGTTGTTGTTGTTGTTGCTGTTGTGAAAGGCATAACCAAATGCTGGCATACGCACAGCCACCACCGACCGAACCGAATCCAACACCAGGTCCGATACCGAGACTAAAAGTAACCTGGGGAACCATCTGGATCTGCGGAATCAAAGTCAGGCTTGGGGTAGGATACCACGGTTGAAATCCTGGCTGTGGTACACGCGGCGGTCCTAATTCACGATGTCGATGTAGTACAGAGAAAGAAAAGATAAGCTAAGCTACAGAATAGACCATGGAAAATATGGAATGGCGAGAAAGCTAATCAAGGTATTCGCGTACCGTCAATCCCGGTTTCCTCACACCCGCGTTGGCCAGTTCTACAAGTGTTATTCCGGTCTCTGGTATGATCATGGTCCCTTCGATCCCCCCGATCCCGGTCACCCTCGTCGGTCTTAGGATTGGTGTGCAAGATCACGTTAGTGTTGTTAACATAGTTTCGAATGTCGATACTAGTTGTGAGATTAGCAATCGCAGGGGGTCCTTGTACCAAGCCTGACTCTCCGGCGTTGTCGCAGTCCTCTCCTTCCCCGCAGGTGGTCTCGTACTCGGTGATCCTGTGATGTATTTCCTTTGTCTTCTTGAGGCAACGGTCATAGCAGACTTCTGCACAAGGACCAGTGCTCTGGTGCCTGCATGACTCTCGCTCACACTCGTCCATGCAGTTTGTACCACCACCAGTACTTGATCCTCTACCTATTGGGGAGAGAATTTGGACTGTTTCGAAGTATTAAACAGCTTTTCACTGCCGGGACCCTAAACTCGAAGCAATTCGTAATGATATTTACTAGTCGCCTGGGGCTGTGACTGTGCCTCTCGTCGTCTATGATTCTGCAAACACTTTACGTACGACCTGTAGTCCTTGTGAGGACAAGTCGAGCTTTCAAATCTCGAATGTTTTTCCGGTTCATCATTCAGCGTGGATCCAGTAGAGTTTCGGTGTTCGGCTGAGCTGTGAGCGACTGTAATTACGAGGATGGAAATAACCGTGATTACGAACTTCATCTTTCTAAATGAACACTTCGGCAGACTACACGCGTCTCATCCCGGGCCACGAGCCCCTCTTTATATAGCAAGAAACAGTGCAAACAAACCAGTTCATCCTCGGTCTGTAAAAGCCTTATCACATTTCGTGTAGAACCTGAGATAGGGCGATGCACTCGCACTCGCACCGGCCACGACATCCGTGAATAATTGCTTGTAACTTTACGACTAAGTGGAGCGCTGTTTGAACTTCACCTACGCCCATAGGTAGGTGTACCATGGTATCGCCATACGACGCACGGTGTAATCAGATAAGAAAATTCTCTCCGCCAAGTCGCGAAACACAGTCTGTGTGTACAATGCACAAACAATTATCTACATGTGAAAATTTCTAGATTTTTCATAACATTTTCTCATTCTTATTCCCTTTTTGAGGTCATTTCCAGGTCCGAAAAGGACGTCCCATATTTTATTAATTATTAAACTGCTGGACACGTGCGTGTCATAGGAGCCTGGCATAACTGTGAAGCATACGTTGCGGGTATTGCGGTTAACACCGATGACACACAGACTGTGTAGAACAAATAACGAAACTCGTTCACGTCCGAGTCGCATTATTTTAGCGATGGGTATACTTATTAGGCTGCTATAACGGCTGCATGGAACTACATCGATATTTCTATACCTAACGAGCTGAAATACCACTTGCTGTATCACAATATCAACTATACGTATATACGGTTACGCAATTTCTCGGTGTATGGAAGGTATAAGATAAAGAAAATTCCAGGTGACTGCGTGCGTGTCTGGATATCCACATGCGTTGATATAGTTAAGATAAATTCAGTTTACTCAACTCTGTTCAATCCCGTTGAACCGTTTCTTCGCTTTGACTTACAAGTCCGTTCTTAAAATCTACCGAGTATAGACGGTGTAGAAAAGTAACGGGACCCAGAGGGGCCCTCGGCGCACTGCGTTCAGTATTGAGACGCAGCCCGCGCTATGGTCTGCGGTGCTGTGCTCGTGCTTATGGCCGTGCTATGGCCGCCGTGACCTAAACGCCAGTGTCAATCGTGCCTAATTTTTACTCGTTATTACCGACTACGTTCAGCCAAAGAACACCAGACACAGTTGAGCCACGCGCGTTAAACGAGACAGAAACTACGCTCCGTTGTCGTACCCGCAAAGTCTTGATCATCAAGTTGATACAACGCGGTTTAATTTATAGAAGAAAGTCGAAGAGATATTTTGAAACGCTATTCGCTCGAGCGAGCTAAGGCTTCGCAAGAAAAGTTTTCATCATTAATTATAGCTGTGCAGGCGAACGCATCACACATACGATATAGTCGTTGTATTTATTGCATCGTATTCTTGGATAACGGAAATATCATCGACGGTTTGAGCTTTCCTCAAAGTGGTGACGACGCTCGTTTCTCCTTCTCTTTAACCGAAATTTCCTCGTTGTATATTACGTACCGTGATCGCGTCACGAGCTGCCGAGCATGCGTCGAGTTGGGAGACCTACACCGATTGGCGAAAACTCGTCGACGATCATCGTCGTCAGAAGTTACGCGTAGGCGGTCGACGATATATACACGGATCAAATTTTTATCCACACCCGCTTTATCGCTTGATATAAGTTCACAGCAGCGAAACGTGATGCAGGAAAGGAGTAAAATAAAACCGTCAATATCTACGTCGGCGACGGATACCCGTGGCCCATCATGGCACAGAAGGTGCTTTGCTTATCTCAGAAACCACGGACGTGTCGATCCCGCTAAAGTCGAACTTCCGCATTGTGACTTCTTCATCGTCGGACAGAGACGGACGTTGAGGGTCCTGAAGCCACCTTTGAGGGGGAGGTGGTTTTATGAGGCTAACAACGACAGGCCAGAATCTGTCAACGATAATTTCTTCACCCGTTGGTCGAGGAGGCCTCATCCTTCCGGAAACTGCAGATGCTCGTTCAGGCAATCTGCGAGACTCAGTTCCACCGAGGAACAGATCATTTCAGCGGAAATTAACAGGATTAGAAACAGCCTCTGCGAGGCGGAGAGGAACGGACAGGATATTGAAGAGATTGAGAGAACGGTTGCTATCAATTTCGACAATTTAATACCCGTCGTAAACGAGCCAAAGAAGACGATCGGTGGCGGAGAGGAGAAGATAGTCAAGAACAAGATCATCCAGGACCTGGAAAGATACATCAACGATCTCCTCCAAGAGATCCTTACCGATTCTGTAAAATTCGTTGCGGATGCCGAGAAACTCGGACGTCGGGATAACTGCGCTTCCGTCACAGACGAGAATTCCAAGTCCCTTGAAAATGGAACCACCGCTGAGAACGGCAAGGAAGATGCCGACGCGTTCGTTAATATAAACTTCGCTTTTCATGGGAGAGAAAACGCAGTTAATAGGAAATCGACGCGGCGAAAAGAAAGTAGTAAAAATGGAGAAGAAGTGGGAGCCAGAGTTATAGGCTATGAAAACTCGGCGTTTCTCGGTTCCTCCAACGACCCAGACGCCTTGGAATTTTATCTGAATCGACCAGTTGGGAAAAATTCTGCTCGGTGTCTCCTGGATCAGCTAGACTGCGTAGATTCGGGTATAAACAGTGTGGAGACCGTGGAATTTCAACCGGACCAAGAACCTAGTCTCGAGGAATCTCTCATGGAAATTATAGACGCTAAACTGGGACGTACGCACCTACGGAAGAGCTGGGAAGACTTTAAAATTCCCGAGGGAACAACAAGTCGCGGGGAATCGGCTGAAAAGGAGGAAAAATCAAAAGAGGAGATTAAAACCGATCCAGTAACGGATCCCAACGATGTCGACACCCTCGACGAAGCCAGGGCCGATCCAAAATTCGACAAACTTCGGTTAGAATTCGATAATCAATCTTCGAATGAGGATGTGCAGCTTCGACGGGAGCCTTGTTCAGTAGATTCCTCTTCTGTCTTGAAGTCAAAGGAGCCCGACGACCCCTTTGGAAGACCACAAGATGACCTCAAGGGGTTAAGACACGCTGAATGTTCCTCTGACCATCGTAAAAATGTCGATTCAGAACAAGACTCGTGTTCGTCAGGCTACGCTGACAGTCCACGAGACCTTGTACTCTTCCGAAGGAACAGGAAACCGACAATTATTTTCCTCCATGGATTCGGGTCCAGTGCTGACGTCTTCGAACTTCAATTGAAGTATTTCTCAAACCTTGGCTATCCCTGCATCGCACCTGACATGCTGGGCCATGGATTGAGCTCCGCTCCTGATCGAGCCGGAGATTACCACTTCAACAAGCTCTTTAAGGACCTCGAGGTGCTTCTTCATCACTACGCTTTTAGGCCTGGCCAAAAGTGCGTCATAGTAGCTCACAACTACGGGTAAGCATCTGATTTCTCACCCCCTTTCCAAATTCGAAAAAATATTGATTAACAACGATCATTTATATCCGTCACAGATGCAGTTTCGCCGCTGCTTTGGCCTGCAAATACGACAACAGTATTCATCAGCTAGTCCTGATTTCTGGTGGTGGTCCAACACCCCTGGCACGACCGAGTGCAGAGGGTGCTGCACACTGCTGCTTGCGAGCTGTAGTTGCTCCGCTTTTAGTCTGCGGTCTTCGTCGAGAAGTTATGTACTCTCCTAGAGGACGTCAGCACCCTTATTGCGGGTCTGAACCCCCTGAACAGCGACCATCACATATGAAATACGTTTTGGATGGCATGGAGTGGCCCGAAGGAGAGTATACTCTCTACAGAAGAATCTGTACGCCTACTCTTCTCGTCCATGGGCTTAGAGACAACGAGGTTTCCCTCGTTCAGGAGTGTCAAATGGAAAGGGTGAGTGCTTCGAGCCTTTTTTCTTTTGATTTGAATTTATTCTATCGCGATTCAACTCTCTTTCAGACCATGGTCAAGGCCTTTCTGGAAGCCCTGCCATCGGCAGGGCATAACCCGATGATGGACTGCCCTGACCAATTGAACCACATGATACACTGCTTCATCGATTTGTGGAAAAACAAAAAGTGGTAGAAATTTTTAATACCAAGCTCGCGATTTCGGCGAATCACGATTATTGGTATCGAGTGATAAAAGGCGTTGATTGTTTACGATGTTATTTTTGTTGTTGTTATTATTGTTGCTAATAATTATTGGAGGCTATCGGAGGGTTCTGGAGTAGGAAATGTTATACCAAAGATCATTAATCACTACGACGTTGTTTAAATTGTATTTTAATATCTTTCCGAAGCATAATTTATTATTCATTTACAATAAAAACGTGTTTTCATATATAATCATTGCATCGATGCGTGTCAGACCCAGTTCTTTGTTTTTTCTTTTTTTCTTTCTTTCTTTCTACCTTCATTTTTGCAGTCTTTGATTCAGAGGATTATCCGGCGACTTCATCCACTCTTTTCTCAAGATTTGTTTCAGCTGACTAAGTCGCAATGTCGGATTCTGTTCTTTGATCAACGGCATGGTACGCTCTTCGAAAGCAGTGTAAGCAGCCTTCAATCGTTTCTCCGGGTGACGATCCATCTCCGAGTCCTTCACACTGGAAAGAAAAAAAGAAAAAAATTAATTATAAACATCGCCACGTTTCCCAACTGGAGAAAATAGAAAGAAAAATAATTTTCCATCACGACTCACCCAAGAACCGATAAAGCCTCGTCTATACCGTGCGCTGTATCACCCTCGAGTACTATTCGATTTATATTCTCTTCCAAAGGTACTTCTTCCTCTTCTTTCTTCTTTTGTGCAACTTGATTTCGCCTTTCAGTCTCTGCTTGGATTTCAGCTCTAGTTAATTTAGATGCCGGCTGTTTTCCGCCCACCTTTATACTCGACATTTCCTTTTCGAGCAGGGCCTTGGCTTCAGCCTTTTTTTCCAGCTGCTGTAGCCGTTTTTTCTCTATTTCTTCCTGTCGAATGAGTATGAGAGGTAATGCGAATCAGCCAACATTATTGTACAATCTAATTGCAGGATTGAGATTATCCTCTCCGGACTGAAGACTCCGGGTTTCAATAGGTTTTCCCATTTTCTCGAGTCTCATGGATCTCGACATAACAGACACGATCAAAAAACGCAAAACGCAGATAAAACTATCAGAAGATACGACTTCATTTATTCATTGACTTTTGCAAGATGATATGCTTGATTGAGGACGGAATGGAATAGCGAGAGGAAAGGGTGGGTGTTCAAAAGAAAAACCAATTTTTCAAAGTCTGTCTATACCTGTTTCTGTTTTCTCTTTTGGAGCTGCTTGTCGTCGTCTTGCCACGCCTTGTCCTCAGCATCTTGGACCTTCTTCGAAGTTTCGGCTTCCTTAACGGCTGCTTTTCGAGCTCTAGCTGCAACAGCCTTGCTGTTTTCCCCGACGAATTTTTTCGGCATTTCTATATTTGACGTGAAAAAAAATTCCTCCCACCTAGAAATGGATGATTAATTAGATCCGGACATATCAGTTCATCGACTAACGTGAAAATGTACTTTTCTCTTCGGAAAATCACATTTTCAAATAATAATACAAATGTCTGTATATTCAGTAGTTTGAATTGAGCGCTAAGGGGAATATTTTCAAACCTCTATGTTGGCAACCCTGGGGTTAATATTTCGACCCCATACCGCGTGGGTGAACGGTTGGTATTGAATTCTGACAGTGGAAAAAAAAAAGTATAATATGTACTGTATTTCGGAGCAGTAAATAAATTGCAAAAAAATAACCGAGGATCGGGGGTTGATGTTGAGGGATGCGATGGTCAGACTAGCTTCAAATCTGCTTAAACCTAAAGTGCTACAAGTGGAAACTGCCTCCTTAAAAACGATGTCCAAGCAGGTATCCAGGAGAAAAATTGGAAAGGGAAAAAATACTGAAAAAACCGGAGTAAGTATGGAGGCTTTTAATTTTCGTGACTTACCAGGCTCTTCGAAAATGACGTAAATCTCCCAAATATTCTACTCTACTATCATCTGTGTAATAAATACAACATTTCGGAGCTCAATATCACTTTCTCGAACCCAAAACCTCGGCCGTTCTCGTTCGATAACAATGCGCAACACGTTCTACAAACTACGCCGCGAAAAGTTACTAGAATACATACTATGTATGTATACTATACATAGGTATATACCATAGTATACATACTGTACAGTGTCACTGTATAATAAATTATAAAAAAAGAAATCAAGAAAAAAAGATGAAAATGATCTTCTAATACAACATCGACACTCATCACAGTTTGAATGTTAAAAAAACGTCGAATTAATTCGAGTCAACTCATTGTTGCAGGATATAGATATACCGCCTTGTCCAGTTGCTCTGGACAAAAATGGCCACGTGACTATAAAGATTCAAGCAAAACCTGGAGCTAAACACAACAATGTAACAGGTATGAATAATCGCCTGGTTATTATTCGCTTTGTTTAATTATCCTAATTTGTTAATAAATTTGAAAAAAAAATTTCTTTTTTTTCACCATTTATTGAACCATCGTCAAAGACATCTCCGACGATAGTGTAGGAATCGCTATATCAGCACCGCCAGTCGAAGGCGAAGCCAACACAGAGTTAGTGAAATACTTAGCAGCGGTATTAGGGGCGAGAAAATCCGACGTGTTTTTGGACAGGGTGAGTAAAACTGGTTAAGCGTTTGAAATATTTGAAATAAAAAATTATACCTTCGGTTGATCTTTGGCTATAATTAATTGCCCCATTATTCAGGGGTCGAAGAGTCGTCAGAAGACAGTCGTCGTGTGTGGAACAACTGTGGAAAATGTATTGGAAAAGTTACGAGAAGAAATGGGGAGTAGTTGAGTTTAATTTATTTATTCATTTTTATCTTCTTTTTTCAATATAAAACTATATTACATATATTAAATATTATTCGTTATTAATCTATGGAATTATCTGTCGAGATTTATTACGTATCGATTATTCACAACGTGTATTTTACCCCGCTGAAGCCCAATCGATAATATTAAATAAAATTAATATGGCGATTTAAAGAACGAAAAAAAAACGGGTCATATTATCCTAGAATTTTACTCCTGGACGTCGAATGCCTTGTCGTCTAACCAGGGCCTGAAAATTGGAAGTGTAGAAGGGTAGTGGGCGCCTCTTTTCGAGGGTGCAGTTCCCGCCGGAGCTCCTTCTGGTCTGAGAGGATAAGTCGCGAGCACTATGGGGATCTGGAGCTTTATTTCCTTGTCGAGACTCTTCGGGGTGATAACGAACTGAAAAACAACGATAAGAAAGTTAGGGAATCGCCTTCAGCCAAAGGCGTAAGTCTTTTTAGAAAACTATCTCGAACTCGTTAAATTCGCTTACGTATACGTGGTACAGAATGTTTATCAGATGACATCCTCGAAGATTAGTCGGCGGCAGTGGAGGAACGTACATCTGTTCGTTTAACCACTCTTCGCCATCTCCAGGACGAATTTTACCCCTGGAAACACTCGCCAATTCTCTTGTTTCACTTGCTAATACTTTACCCCGACACATGTACTGAATTGTCTCTGTGAGCGACGCCTTTGTCGACTTCATCGTCACCTGGACATGAACGGTGGCTTTTTAATCGATTTTTTAGAATTCTTGACTTCGGATTCGTAAATTTTCTTTCCTTTTTTCTTTAATAACGTTTCGAGCATCCATACCTTGCTGCGATTGCTAACTGTGGCTGAGATCCCGATCGTCTCTCCAGGGACGTAACCACCACGGTCCAAGCTCACCCTGCAAAATACAGGACCTCCTGAAACGCAGGAAACCCCGACACGCTGCTCTACCTCGAGTCTAGCCGGCTGCTGCAAGCGACGAGATGTTGGAAATCGGTTTTCAGAGAAAAGGGGACAAGGGTTTTTCGAGCAGGACTGGGTCCTTACCGCTAGTATCGGAGGCTCTAGATTCAGGTCTATCGGATTCATGACGATAAAAACCTGCTGGTTTTTGTGGGTTAAACCGCCTGGTTCTCTCAGGGCTGCTTTGCAGAAGTATTGAACCCATCCGTGTTTTCCAAGGAAAGTAGAAGGCAGGCCAAGAGGGAGGCCGAGCTTGAAAGGAAAGCTGTGAATCCCTGGAGACAGTAGGGAAGGACCTTCTCCTGTGAAAAGTTTATGCGATTAAATTACAATAAATATTGATGAAAGTTGATCAATGAATAAATGAATGAGTATGAGTTTTGGAAAAAAAATTTAAAATCTCGCCTGGCTCTCCCAAAAGTCTCATTCGAAAATCGATGTAGTTTTCCTTGTCGTAGACACGTTCGGCACGTTGGCTACGTACCCGGACAACACCCTCGCCCACGACGTGAAAATGTAGGCCAGAAACGCTGTTGAATAAAAGAGTTATTTTGTTTATCGGAAAGTAGGATGTTAACGAATGTTTTATGTATCCGCTATTTCATGAGATATTAGCATATCTATGTATAGCGGTTCGTAAAAACCGGATCCTGTATAAATATTCTCGTCATTAATTATCGACACAGCTCTTACTTTCTCGAATCGGTTATAATTAAACCGATAAAATGATATTGATTGTGATTGTGATTAATTTTGGCAAAACTTACTAAGCCTCGTCGTCGAGTTCGATCAGAACTCTTCCCGAAAGAAAATGACCAGGAAAATATAGGAGATTCGTGTTGTCGAAGAGGATTAAAAACTTGCTAAGTTTACGCGTCATGATTAAACCTTGGTTAAGGACCTCGGGATTCAGCAACAGGTGTTGTCCTCAGTACTACAACGTAACACTATAAACATCAGACAGCCTCACCCATCGCGCGCACTTCATCAATTAGAAAGTATTATTTTTATTTTTCTAACAAAGGTGTGATGTGATCCTCGGTCTAAAATCTCGATATATTTTCACCCAGGACTCAACTGTTTATAAATATAAAACGAAGATTTTCTAACGTGTTACACCTTGGGCGTCGCGGCGCGTCGATTTTAACAAAGTTTTATTTTTTTATTTCAAAGACGTGTAATAACGGACGTATTGCGTCATTGCTGGGGGGGAAGCTGGTATTGCGTTAACAACCTTTTACATATCTATGTTATAACAAGGCGTAGGTGTATTTCGCTTCCCTATTTTTGAGCATTTAGCGTTTTTCAAATCGTCTTCCGAGGCCCGGTAACACGAGTAGAAAATTTCTCACACATCTTAGCGCCGCGTCGAAATCACTAAACTTTGACAACCTAATCCTGAAGAGCTCGACGATGATGCTCCGCGGTTACACCCGCGACCTTGCCTATTCCTGCCCATTCTTGGTGTCCAGTTCACTTTCGCTCCCTACCACTTATTTTCATTCTATCTCAACGGTTCTTCGATGTATTGGTACGACGTTCACCAATTGAAATGAAAAGGTACGAGGCTACCTGAACGTTTCAACCAATCGGTAACCAGCGTCAGAAATTTACAGGTAAGCTAGTTTATGTTTGTACAGATGATGTCTGCTGCACGAGGATATAATATCATCAGTTTTTGCATCTGTGAGGTAACGTAGCTCGAAGGTGATGATCAATTTTTTTTTTTTATAAATCATGAAAACGAGTTTATTTCTGGAATCAGAATTTATTAAATCATTAATTTTACTCGAATTCGGATTTCGTATTCGTGATAAGCCTTCGCAAAGGTAGACAGAATTAGTTCATACGGAATACACGGATGGCGCCATGGTATTATATTTCGATTTGAAATTGTCCCGCGCTCTTACTGATCCTTAATCGAGTCTTTACCCGCCGAGGGTATACGTAAAGCGTATTTTCTTAAGTTTCAAAAATTTGAAAACTAGTAGAAATTTTCAAATTCGGGGATTGCACTTTTCGCGAAGAGTTTCGCTTTTTCACATATCGTTATTTAATTTCCTTTTCCGAAGGGTAGTTGGGACTCTTAGTCCCAACGAATTCGGAAATCTCTTTTTTTTTTTTAATTTTGAATCGATGAATAGCTACAAAATTCGAATCATTCGTGACTACGACAGTAGAAACTAGGATAATAATATAGAAAAAGGAGCAATGCGGCCTTCACAAGCTGAATTATATACACCCGCAGTGTATATGAGTATGCAGTACCGAACTGCGATACTGATTGTGCCTTGCACGCTCTGAGCAAAAGGCCAAGTATGAAGTTATAGGTAACAATGAGGTGCTTATCATTAATCGTGCGATTTGTATATTCATTTACTAGTACGTAGGTAGGTATGGTATGCATATACGTCTATGTGCGATAATAAAAGTCGATAAAATCTTCTATAGATACATGTGTGTGAATATATGACCAAGAATAATCAAGGGGGATGAATCGAGAATGAAGAAAGGGGTAGTGTAGTGTGTTTTATTTATTTTATTTTATTTTTTTCGTTTTTGTAGTCGTCGTTCGGTTTCTCGTTCTAGTTTTCGTTATCGTTGGTGGTTTAAGGGTTCCGGAGAACACGAACCCGATTCGATCCGTTTATTCGAGTCAGACCTCGAGCGAGCGAGCGAACGAACGAACGAACGAACGAACCGACTCAAGTATCGTCGTTGTATATATCGACGCACGCCGTCGCGACGCAAGGGCAGGGTCGTCAGTACGCCCCGCGCCGTCGACGGGATATACGCTCCATGTCGATCCCGAAAGAGTAGCGTAGACTTAGCCAATATATCGTAGTCCCAAAATAACAAAAATTTTGACAAAAATTTCAAAACGCCTTCAACGTATTTAGCTTAAACACCGTACATAGATATAATATATCGACGGTGGTTAATCGGTCCGATATTATAATCAATATATAAAACGCAACAATTTATTACATTAGCAAAAAAAAAAAAAAAAAAAATAATAATAAAATAATAAAAATTTACTACTACCTACATATATAAAAATAAAGAAAGAAAGAAGAAAAAAAACGTCCGTGTACAAAGAAGAATTGAAACAAGAGACGAACGAAAAAAAAAAAAAAAAAATTTGCACAAAAATCACAAAAAAAAAAAAAATATAATAGTAATTTTTTTATCAATATAATATACGTATGATATAAGTTTATTTATTTTTTTATCTTGCTAAATTATCAAGCTTTCAGCTTGTATAGAAAAAAATAAAGAAATCGGAGTAAATCAGAAGAAGAGGAATAAGAAAGGGGAAGCGAGAGACGAGAGACGAAAAATTTTCACTAATTGTAAGATTGAATTATATAATCGGTATTAATTTAATGTAATATATATATATAGGCTGCAGTGATAAAAGTGCAGCGTTATATTTATTGTATACAGGTCCGGCTCAGGTATATAATTGTAATATTGAATATATTGTAGGTATATAAAGACGATTGCATAAACGATGATCCAGTAATATTTTTTTGGTACTATAAATTATTCAGCGTTTATATATATAGATATATGTTATATATATGAAACGCGATAAAACTAGATAAATATTAAAATATCATATTATCTCGTTTATATATAGTTATTATATATACATATATATCTTTTATTATATACCGGAAAGAGCTTAGACGTACGCGCCGTCGCATAAGCAATACCTGTAGATATTGCCTAATGTTAATACAAAAGGGTATAAATAAAATAAACTGATATCGATAAAAATTAACGGAAACGTTGATATCGGCGTAGATCAAATATCAATTAATGAAAAGTGCGAGGAGCCAGGAGAAGTAAGAAGAAGAATACCAAGAATAATAAAAATACGATAAGAAGATAACCGCAACTGCAGCCAAGATGGGATGTAACACTAGCAAGGAAAGCGTTCAGCCGGCTGCAGAAGAGGCTAAAGAAGACTCGAAGAATGGCGGTGAGAAATTTTTCCGAAATATCCTTAAATCGTTCCTTTTTATTCCCGACTCTCTCTCTCTCTCTCTCTCTTTCTCTTTTTCGTCTCGCCATCGACGAGCTTCTCGCGTGCGCGATAAGTCAAAGGTCGTGTAAGGTCACGCAAGGACGAAAAATGCATTCTCGATACGACATCCAAGGCCTATGTAAACGTGCTATAATGCCTCCCCCGCGTTTATAATTCCGCTCGATTTTCTTCTCCTAGTAATGTGTCCATGTACCTATCTATCCATGTGGTACATATGCGGCATGGTATATACCCACCGAATTATTAGAATCACGCAAAAACTGGGTGTGTTTGAATTTACGCTGACGCGGATTACGTGTTGCGCCCTCAGAGTTCGAGAATCGATCGATTATGTAATTTATGTACATACTGATGCATGTAGACCTATGTACGCATATGCGTATGTACGTAATACGGAGAATGATAAAACTCTCCGGTATCCAGATATTGGCGTTAATTATTATTACCGCCTCTGCAACCCCTTCGGATAATAATTTATCCTCGTACTTTAAGCCCCCTATTATCTTTGCGCCATTACCATATCGACGTATACGTCTTGTGCGAAACAGCAGGCGGTGAATGATTACTAAAGCTGGGTAAAACCGCGAAAAGGAGTCCGATACGCGATCGATTCTCCTCGAACAGGTCGCCGAACTTTACCGCACCGAATATAACGCCGTCAATTATTCGTTCGACCGTGACACAAAGGCGGAAACTATATGATACGTGTATATGTGTATAGGTAGAATCCCCACTTCAGACATGGGGGGTGAAAAAATAAAAGGAACATTCGTCGCGTCAGTTCGTAGATAACGCGATATGAATAAAAGGGAATTAATTATTGCCTCCGTACACCCACTCGAAATTATTTCTATACATACAGCATATACCTATATCCCATTATATACAATTATGATACTTTATATATAGACGAGTAATTTGTTCAGACGTCGCGTGCAAAGTCGACCTCCTTATAAAGACAGATTTGCGCTTGTGCCTGTGCTCGCGTTCTTCGTACATACTATAAATATTAAATCGCGAAATATCGCATCGATGTATGTGTAGGTAAATATATATTCTATGTATAAGCAGTTAGTTATGTGCAATATCTAGCCATGTTATCATATTCATATATTACACACATACAGGTGTCGTCGCATATGTAGAGTCAAATTTATCCTATAATACATACATTTTATACATATACGTATATAATACGTATGTTCGTTACTACGGCTACCATTGTGGTGTCCGCTATAGTCCGAACCTACTGTGTCTCTATCTGCACAAAGTTCTACCGAATCGTGAAAGAAGAATTTTCCGCAAAAAAAAAAAAAAAAAAAAAAAAAAAAATAACCGAAATTTTATCAAGCACGCGATTAATGAGACGGTGAAGACAATTAGAAGCGCAGCTTATGCATGTATCCACTAACGTTTAAGGCGAGTGGTTTAATCCAACGATATGGTAAAAATCGATAGTCAACGAGCGCTAGCAAGCTACTATAACTAGCCGGCTAGCACAGTGATAGGTTTAAATAGTAAAGTACCGACGTATGTATGTACTACGTACGTACATACGCAGATGGCGAAACGGATATTATCGATCCTCTGTATAAGGGTGTAGCTAGAGTTAAAGCTATGGAATTTTTTCTAGGGTGCAGATGGTATTTCGCGAATTTTCAACTTTCGAAATTTATTATAGTCTCTCGCGTGTGAATCCACGCTATTAGTTATCAGGGATTGAGAGACACCCAGGACTATCAGCTCGGGTGTAATTAAACTTTTAAAACTGTCTACACGTTCGAAATTAGGTGTATACCTACGAAACTTGGGCAAATTATCGCTCGGGGTATACGGTATGGGTGTAGGTGTAGGTATGTACATATTTCGCCATACAAGGTTTGAAGTTAGTTGAATTAATTCACAGATTTAGGATTAACCGTAAAGACCGGAGGCTTTGCAGGCTGGGGATTACCGCGTTTCTGAAACTTATCAATTGTTCAAAGCCGAGCTGAGCTCGGAAACCCCAATCTCTTTCATGCATTTAGCGAATTCGTTGAGATCTCTGTTCATTATCTACTGAAACGCGATTAGCTTCACGAACTCCGAGAAATCTGAAACGCATACACGAAATATATATATATATACCTATGCGCGACCATACGGGGCTCGGTGCTTTTTCAATTCCAGTAGATTACAGGGAAAATCCCTCCGAGGATCAAGGGCAGGCATATCTAAGGATAAGCCAGGTCCTAGCCGCGCGAAAGGTCAATCGTCGTTGAGACTTGCCGTCTCCAATTACCTTCGCACGGCTCGTCCCATGATGGGTTTAAGGAGATAGAACCGCGTTACTCTGCTTTTTCGTTTATTGATCTCTGACTGGAGTCTGTACAGCCGGACTTTGGCATCGCCAGACATCCGCAGGCTCGCCAAGGCTTCGTGGAAACTTATTATATGAGTTTTTCAACCTTAAGCCACGGATATACGCCTTATAACGCGCGAGGAGGGCCTGTTTCTAATAAGGGATGAACATCATCCCTCGAAATCAGCACTCGGCGATACGATAGACAGCTGAAGGTAAAGGCTGATATGTCAGGCCGGTAATACAGCGCGCACTGAATACCCAGGGCGAAACATCCCTCTCTGTTTTACTGGCTGTGAGCTTTTACCCAAAGCACGATTCGCGAAGGGTGATTTGCCGGCATTAATTTCCGACAATAAATTATAATCGTCTTTCACGTTTCATTCGGTTTTTTAATCCATTCAATTTATCAAGCTCAGATATCCAGGGTGGCTAATTTTTGTTGAATTTTTTTTTACATGAAAAGAGATAGATGGAGAAGGGGTAGAAATTTACTCGAATTGACATATAGATTGAAACACGACTAGGCTTCGATCGGTTTGGGTATACACACGTAGTAGCGCGGACAGGAAAAGTGTCAAACTTTTTTAGCCCTCTGAATTTGGCGAGCTTTATTCCCAACAGACTGTAGAGGGTGAGGGGTGAGTACATCTCCCGACTGTCAAATACTGTAAAACTGAATTCGATTTGTCAGCTAGGCGTTTAAACCGCGGAGGGAGCGAACTGTACATAATATAGTACATAGGTATACAGGTATACCTTTGCGGTGTAGAAATTCGCACGGAACGACAAAGCTCAATAATTATCAACCCTGATAGGCACAAGTTGAGACGCCAGAGTACTCCCACGATATAAATCTATCTATCGGATGTCTCTGCCAATAAATGTCACAGTTTTTTTTTTTTCAAGGGGTTCGTTTTTCCCTAAAAATCTTAAGTTTTAATCAGAAATAAATTCGATTAGCCTTAAGAGATTCTTGGAAAGGATTCATTTTGCAATTAGGACAGAAAGCATATTGGGGACTCTGGGGGAAGTAGATTGAAGAAAAAAGAATGACACTTTCTTTCCCACTCTTTTTTTGTCGTCGTTTTTTTTTTTTCCTTTTTTTTTTTTAGACTCCTGAATTTAAGTAAAAACACACATCACACGTGTATATTCATATACACATACCTGCCTCATATATACCTGATTGTGAGTAAGAAAATCGGTCTGGCTAAAAGCTCGTTCGTTGCCGGCCCGGAGACACCCTCCGTTGATCGCAGGGGCTGGAGTCGTTGGTTCCGCGCACCTCGCGGCCGTTGGGGTTGTAGTTGAAGGTGGGGGAGGTATAAAAGGGGGTGGCGTCGCGACGGACAGTCAGTCGCGCAGGGGAGCCTCCATCGGGTGCAGCAAACCTCGCGAGGTGAGTCTTACATACGAATGAAATGGCAAGGTTTCCATTGCCAAGGGGTGGGACAGGGTCGTGCGCGAGAATCGGATATTCTTTAATTCCGAAAACGAAGAAAAAAACCGGAAAAACAAAAAGGATTCGCGGTTTTTTTTTTTTGTATCTCTAATCATTTTCATCATTATCCTTCTTTCTTATTCTTCGACAAATTTTTCTATCTTTTTTTTTTCGGCAAAAAATGTCATCCGTTTGTCAGATTTTTTGTTTTTTATTCTGATTTCCAAAGCGTTATATTTTCACATCTGATGTGTGGAAAAATAAATATATATGACGACGATTTAGCCGGGGGATTGAGATAAATTGGACGAAGGGTTGTCGCGACGTCGAACGAAGAGGGTATTCGGAATAAATACATATATCAGGAAGCAGCAGTTCGGAATCGAAATGAAACGATACGAGGACGAGGACGAGACGAGACGAGACGAGACGAGACGAGATGAGATGAGATGAAATGGAGTGGGATATAGTTCCTGAGAGAAGCTGGTAGAATTTTCGATATTTTTATAGGCTCGATCGATCCACGGGCGCATCAATCATTCCAGTCACGATTTCCTCGGTCTCTCAGCTACTTCACTTTTCATCTGATAGAATTCCCGCGAGAAACAGGGCCCCGGCGCGGAAGTCGCGTATACAATAAATAGTAAAATCCCATACCTGAAAGTGCTCGCACCCCTTGCGTATACATACCGCTATAAATTCTAATTTTAAACTAACAGGGGGTATAATATTCCGTCGATATCATATACCCACGTATACATATATACATTATGTACCCGAATATCCACGCGTGAATTTTGAATACGAAAAATGAAAAATGAAAAACCTCAATACCCGGGAAAAAAATCTTGTAGAAAATTGCAGAGCGTCAAAAATCGCGGAGTCTTTACGCTATATGGGAAATTTCAGCTAATCGGATTGGTGTCCGATTCGTTTACGGTTAATTAGATCACGTCGATGGAGATAATCCAGGATGATCCTTGATCTAATATAAGAAAAAAAGGAGATAAAAATATATGGGATCTGATATCCCGCTGTGCTTGTCTTTCCATGGTAAATACCTCGCCCTTTACTCGACTAGGGCAGCAGTGTTAAGGCGTCGCTCCGAGGCGCAACAAGGGTTGTATAATTGATATTTCCAGACACACGTGTATGCCCACATACTGACACATACATACACGTAGCGATCAAGAACCTGAAAGTATTAAAATTGGAATCCCACTGAGCCAAGGGAAGCCCCTCTACCCCATGTCGACGTCTCCCTTTGTATCTTGCTCGATCTGATTAAATTCCAACGACCATTTTCCTGTAGTATCCTAAGGGGTGTATCGTAGCCTGCTATTTGTTCATCGCTTAATGAAATCCGCGTCGATATATCGAAACGAAAGAATTTATACATTTTTTTCTTCCCTGATGAGATCGATCGATTTTAAATATCAAATAAACCCCGCGAAATCCGATAGGGAAATCTTTTCCACCGGTTTAATCGCCCCTCGAAAAAGAAACATTAATAACGATAAGTGCTCCCCGAAACCTGACCCTTTCATGTCTTGCGGAAATAAGAGAAAAAAAAAAAAGGGAAGCAAAAAGGAACCCCACACACACGTATATATTATGGTATATAGTATATGCTATATATACATCATTAACTTACCTTCCATTGAAATTTCCACGGTTATAGAATTGCGAGTCAAGGTGGTGAGCGCATTATATGCTTTTACATACACCCACCCACACACGGATACTCACTTAGAAAAGGGGTTTGTGTACCTACCCAACTCAGCCACTGCTGTAAGACACGTAAACTATGTGTGTTTACCCAGCTTCTTCTTCTACTACCTCCGCCTCTTTGTCCGGATAAGATTAACGACCGGTTCGGGGTTAATATCAAACCCTTGGAAAATTTATCAGAAGGGGTCCTAAAGTCGTGACGTGAAATTTTCGCGTTTGTCAAAATAGGCGAAGTTCATAATATCGCATATATTCATATATATTATTATATGGGTGTATGAATTAGGGGGGAAAATTACTAGGGGTTGTAATTTCTCTCCCACTTATTAGTATCGTCGTTATTTTAGTTCATTAGCAAATCCTATGACTTATATGCGCGCAGTCACAGATATATATATACATACGCTAAGCTTCCATAAACTAACTAATTTCAGTTATAACTTTCTCAAGTATAAATTCTCCCGCACGTTTCTCTCTACCCTCTAACGATCGATAGAAAGGAACACGTCGCTCGGAGCTGGATGACCCCAACGACTACAGCTACGAGCCTAACCCGCGAAAAGACCAGCGATCTATATACCAGGGATTAATTACTACCCGGCCTAACGTGTTCAACCCTTAAAACGATCGATTCCGAAACTCGTCTCCTTGTCTTTTATTTTTTGGTTCGTTTTTTTTTTTCAACTTTTTTTCAACTTTTTATCCACGTCAGAAGAGGCACCAATTAGACGATTATTACCGCGTATTTCAGACAGTTGTTTAATCGTTAGTTTCGAGGGTGAGTCTTCGTCCCTTAGTAACAGCGGTGGAAAGTATTAGGGTTCTAAATCCGTGGTAGAAATTCTTGTTCGAAATTTCGTGATCGAGGATAATACTGCCCGTGTTGGTATATCCGCTTCCGAAAGGACTATTAGGAACCTGGAAACTCCCTAGTATACTGGTCAACGAGCACCGCGAATAAGGGGTGGAAAAACTACTTCTTTAAAATCGCTGCTTTTTTTTTCTTTTTTTTTTTTCTTTCTCGGTTTATTTCACTGACCTAATTTAACATTCCACTATTGTCTGTCCTAATGGAATACAGTTTCAGAAAAACTAACTAGCGCGAGTTAGCTCTACCTGGCTGCTTTGAGCTTTGTCTTACTCCGCGTTGTATCTATTTCAAATATAACAAAAAAAACAAAAAAAAAAAAAAAACCTCTAAAGTGATGAATAATAATAAGAAAAGGCAATCAAGCTAACGAGATTGAATCGTTCTACGCGACAAATTCATTCATATACCTACTATGAATGTATATATTTAACTTTCGTATATTATATACATTTACAACTATAGGTATACGTATATACGCGGGTATTTCTCGACGGAAAATGTCCCGCGGGATAAACTCTAACGAAAAACATATGCGAGGGTTGGAAATCTAGCGATCGATGCTCGTAACATATATTAATTTAATACCTAGGGGAAGATTTATTTATTTATTTTTTTGCTTTCTTTTTTCTTTACTCACCGAATTTTAGGGGTGGGTTAATGAAAAATAGAAAAAGCAACAATTTGGTTTGATCATTTTCGGTCATTCATCGACTGCATAGTGCGATATTAATTGAACTTCTCTTTTTGTCCTCTTCTTCTTCTTCTTCTTCTTCTTCTTCTTCTTCTTCTTCTTCTTCTTCAGTTTCTTCTTCTTTCGACTAATCGTTCTATATTCCCGCAGATATACGAAAGTCGGCCTCAGAAAAGGGAAGGAGCGACTCGGTTGAGGAGACGAACAAGTCGGCGGAAGCTAGCAAAGAGGAAGCTAAGGAAGGCGAAAGCGAGAAGGACAAGGACGAGGCTGCGACAAGAATACAAGCCGCGTTCCGAGGACACCACGCAAGGAAGAGTATGAAAGAGCCGGACAGCGCTACGAGGCAGCCGGAAACCCAGACTGACGCGGAACCGACCCAGGAGCAGCTGCTCGAGGAGTTCCGCGCCGACGACAAGGGTAATGAGATTTTTTACTCCCTTTTTCCTCGTTTCATTACTTCTTTTCATTTTTGCGTAAGAGACAGAAAAAAAAAAAAAAAAAAAGGCACCGTTTTTGCCAATCTGAATTTTTATACCTACCTATATATATTCATTTGTAAAGAAAATATCAATTCGTACGTCTCACCGCACGGGTTGGCCGGAAATGAAATACGATACAGAATTCGATACATATAAAAATCTATATTGGCCGGAGGAGAGAAGTTTTTTTTTTGTTTTTTTGTTTTTTTTTTTTCGGATAGCATAACGATGACAAATATATTATTCATTTAAATTTCTGTTATTTGAAAAAAAGAAAAAAAGATTTTTTATTTTTTTTTTCTATCATCTGTTATCGAAACACTATTATAGAACTTTGCAACGCTGCAACAAAGATCCAGGCCTCATTCCGCGGCCATATGTCGAGAAAGGAACAAGCCACCGGGTCGGTGGTCAAGCCGATGGAGGAGCTCGTCGAAAAGGCTGCGGAAAAATTTGACCAGAAGGTAAAATAAAAATGAGAAGAAAAAAAAAAATTAATTTCAAAAGCCATGTATACTATGGTATTATATATATAATATTTAAATATGCATGAGATGGAAAACGGAACAAACAGCGATGTATGTATTTAGGTAAGTTTGTAATTCTCTTTTGCGGTTTGCAGAAAAAAAAAAAAAAAAAAGAAAAGTAATAATAATAATTAAAAAAAAAGGGAAAGGGAACAAAAAGGGGAAATAAAAAGGGAGAAACCTCACCTTCGTCGCGAATAATTCAAATATGTTGAAGAATTTCATGCAAGGGTGGTTCGCTGGTCACAGGGTGAACTCGACTCATATATATTTGCATGTGGGTCTCGCGTTTTATCTTTTCCCCTAGCATTTTAAGGATTCCTAAGGCACGCCCGTGTCACTCGAGGATTGATGAATGTACATATGTTCACATGTTACATGAGAGAACGAAATGCCGAGTATAATTTCTCATTTACCTCACATTTCATAAACTGATAACATAATGCATTGCACATACCTCATGCGCTACTAGATGCGATGTATGTCGTGTTCGAATAGAAAAATCCAATTTTCAAGAACTTCGAAGTATTCTTTCCCTTGTATTATTTTCCAATTCGATGGAAAAGCGCGAGTATGAAGCCGCGATAGTGTACAGTACGAGGAAGACCTATCCTATATGTGTTTGGTATTTATTCATTTATGCATATACGTATATGCTTATATATCACATGTATATCGCTATACTTATGTTACACATATATTATTAAAACTAAGCGTTATATCATCGGTATATATTTTACAAAGATGTGGAATAGCTGCAGGGGCAACGCAACGGTTGGAATAACCTCATATGTGGTGCTGATACCGACATTATATTATGTAGTAGCGTCAGCTGCAAACATGAGTTAAACCTATACCTACAAATACGCGTGTGTAATTTTATACTCAAGGGGGTAGCGGAAAAAGAGAGAGATAAAAAGAAAAAATGAAAAAATTTTTGATATTTGGACAAATTTTTCGAGCCCGTGGTCTTCATTCGTTAATCAGCTGCCGAATTAGGTACAGCTGCGGTCAGCTAATTGTTAAATTCGAAATATTTTTCATCGTCATTTAGCTACGCGTATAAATTTTTCCTTTTTTCATGTGCTTTAAATTACGACGATTTAGTATATCTCGTCATGTATGAAATTTATAAGTACCCTACCCTTCCGCAAAGAGGGTTTTTCAATTATAAGGGAAAAAGGATAATCGTCCGACTGTTTGTGCGCGTATATTAATTATAATTAATGAACGAAGCGCGAAGACCTCTGATGATTGCTATTTTATTTTATAATCTTTTGTATTTGATCATCGTCCCGGGCGTCGTGAAACGATTTTATAATACGATTCTCTCTCTCTTGATACGAGGGTGAAATTTTGTTACCCTTCACGGCTTGAGCTCTACTACGAATTCGCGAGTATGCAACGAATCTGGGAGCTTGCGGCGTTACGCACAAAATAATATCCGAAACCGAAAAGGGCCTTTATGTTTGCCTACCGAATCACCGACCGTTCGATGATCGATTGTTGCCGATTAATTTCCCGCTGAACGAACAGCGCGAACGCGAGCGGCGTAAATTTTGTTCAATGATTTATACCCCCGCGTTTTTTTCCCGTCTTTTACACCTTGGAAACTTTTCCGCACGTCTATACGTCTCTTTCATTTTTTCGTTTGGGGTTTTCCCGTTTTTTCTTTTTCTACGAATTATCGTTCTCGTCGATTGCGACCGCTCGAAAAAAAAAACGGGGGTACCGTGTCAATTGCCACACTGAAATTCATCGAGTTTTACCTCGCGCTTAGAGGCTTCAGCTCAATTGTTTCTCGGAGTAGTTTAAAAATTTTTAAAAAGGGCTACTGGAGTAAAAGGCGGGTTTCATAAAGCGAGATGGATGAACCTTTCCAGTTTCACAAACCGCTGCAACCGACTGACAACGACGTTTCATTACGAAGAGATAAAGGGCTGATTATCTCTACGACCGGCCCAATGACACGAGACATGGAAAACGCCAAACGTTTGAGTGAAAATGGCGTTGAACCACTTCTCTATGGTACCTACGTTCCCTTTGTTCGGGGTGAAAATGAACAGAAGCCGAAAAATATCGAGGAGAGATTCTCCCGCCGTTTAACAATAAAGGAATTTCAGAGTATAATTTTTCAACTTCAGTCACTCTCCGGCACTCGTGATTCCCACTCGCGCAGTCCTCTTCGCTTCTCTCGTTCTCATTCTCATTCATCTTCCTCGGAAGATACCGCGGACTCTTACAGGCACCGGGGTTGCAGGAGGTGTCGGATCAATGTCGACAAAAACCTGCAGGCTCCCACCTCCTCTTTTTCCTTCACCTTCACCTTTTCCTTTTCCTTTTCCTTTTCCTTTTCCGTCTCAGTTCATTCCTTCATTTTCTCCTTCCTTCCTACTTTTCGAGGAATGAAACTCGTCCGAGGCACTCGAATCAGCGTAGTCAGCTTCTTCAGGATCTCCGCAGACTCCGCAATCTGCTATTAGACGGTGAAATAGAAGGATCATTTGGCGGATGGTTTTTCGTTCCTCCATCGACCCGCGAGGTCTCTTTTTTGATATATTTATTTTTTCTGACAGCTAGACTGTACCAGCGATACGCGGGGGTCCGTTTTACCGCACTAATTAATAAAATTTACCCGTTGGATAATTATTTCGCTCCTCTCCCACGGCGAGGTGTAAACCCGCGTAAACTGGGCGTAAATCAATTAAATCGTAGCATCCTGTACCTCTATGTAATGTTAATAATTCAGTGTGCAGAATACACACTAGACTCTGGTATACCCGAGGTACCTATAGCTGCAGGTATACGCGTAGTATTCACATAGACGTATTTTACCCTAAGCCGCGTACAGCTAGCCACCTTTACCACATTGGGACCGGCACCTCGACGTAAAACAATGAATACAACCAACAACGTGAACCAGCTGAGAGAAGAGAAGAGAAGAGAAGAGAAGAGAAGAGAAGAGAAGAGGGTTTTATTGATTTTAACGTCACTCCTTTGTTCCCAGACTCAAACAACGTTCTAAAGTCCCAAGTCTATTGTTTTAAACACGTAACAAGCGGTGTCAATCAGGTTAGGGGCTGTCCCCCAGGTATAAATGTATGCCTCTATACCGATTCATTCAATTTTAATAATACTTATGCGATTATTCGTCTAGTTTTATCTAGGTTTTCAATTCATATGTATATTCAATTCATACGATATGCCTATACGATTGTAATAGAATAATAATACAACCGGGGTAGGATCGATCGTGGAAAAGTATAATAACGCAGTTTCCAAAGGCGAAACCAATTCCCTCTATAGCTCCTACGAGCTGGTCGTTATCGCAGTCTTAACATTGGATTCTGCGAGGAAAACGAGAGACGCAGACGCGTGAGAATTGCGACGGCGCGTTGCGATGGCTCTTTTCTCATCCTTTTCATGGGCGGAGGATATCAGTTGTCAAAAAAGTATATCTCCTGATATTATTATTATTATCATTATTATTATTATTTAGTAGTCGATTAATAAAACGATATACTACCCTTACTTTTTTACGCTTCTTTAATTCCACTTCTCTGAACAGCACAGAACGGTATATAGGGAAAGGGGATCCTCGTTCGTCGTATAAATTATACCTTATTTATTTTATATCCTCGTTATTTTTATATATCTCTATAAAATATCGTTATTAACGAATCACTGCGATTAGAAGTATCCTCGAGGATCGGATCGTCCGGTTTGAGATAGCCAAAATCACTGCCTCGTATAATCGAGGGTATATATTTGTTTGGGCGGATCACGAGGTAGTTAAATTTTAATTCACACGCTTATCCCCTATAATTGCGATCGCTTGTTTTCAATTATTTTATATACAATTTATTGTATTCCTTTTTTTTTCTTCTTCTTTTTTTTTTTTTTTTCCTCTTTCTCTGTGATTCTGTAAAGGTAAAAAATGGCAAGAAAATTTCTTTCCACTTTCGAGGGCGAACCGGGATACGTATACGTAAGATTCTTATCCGGCACGATCACGTTCGACCCAGTATAATTCGGTCGCGTGCAACGCGCGGTTAGAAAACCCAAGGAGTCATGTTTTATACCGTGTCGTTTACACGAAAACCTAGGGGAAAGAAAAAAATGAATTTACATATCAGCTGTATATACTTGGAGAAAAAATTGACGCGGAAAGATACGTGGCACATATAGACAACTTATGATAAGTAATCTCAAAAAAAAAAAAAATATATTATCATCGCGTATAGCTACAAAAGTATAGGAGCCAGGTTGGAGTTTTGAATTTTAGGTAATCTCACCGAATCACAGTTTTCAATTATTTATTACATCGAAGTTGTCCAAGATTGGAATAGATGGAATGAATTTCCGTGAAGAGGGTTTCGGAATGGAAAAAAAATTCGGAATTTCAACCCGGTCCCCATTTTTCTTCTCCCTTTTTAATTTTATTTAAGATGAAAGAGTTTTGCAACGAACAAGATACAATTTTATTAATTTTTCGCCCGGGGTACCCCGTTCTACCCCCCTACATGCATTTTATCCACCCTAATCCCTGGGCAAAGAAAAGAGTGACGATAACAGAGAAAAGAAATTATAGAATCCGATTCTTCAGGGGCCATGGGACGATGTGCTGATTGTGAAACCGGAAGTCCCTCGTTTAGAGCTATCTCCACTACCCAGACACGTGAATAAAACAGATACACACATCGACGCCGCGGTCCCTACGTACCTGTTTAATTAATGCCAGGGTAGTCGTCCGCGGGGGTGCGGCGGGTTTGGTGGATGAAAAGGCGGGTATGGGGGTAGGGGGTCAGAAAAGGTGAGCGCTCTCGGGTCCGGGGTGAGTTCCAGCGACGGGAGATCGATAATTTCAGCACAACGGAGGCTATTATTAGCAACTTTGACATTACGTTGGTTCGTAGGTATATAGCGGACACACACGTTGCACGATGCAAGCCGCGAAAATTGTACCTTTATTTATTTCTCGATAAATTAGATAGCGGCGTAGTAGTCAGCCATGGGGCGTAGCCCCTGAAGCATTACCGATAATTCTCGTTTACTTATTCGACGGTATAAAGCACCTATTCATTCCTATCGCAGCCTGAGGCCTTAGAGAAAATCAGATGACTATCAAGGGACGTGAAAGCCTAGAAGAGACTAAAATTATCTAATTACGATAAACCGAGGCGTCTATTTGAAGAGATTCGACGATAAATTCGCTTCGCGGCTTTAACAATTTTTTTTTTTTTTCTTTTTGTTTTATTATTTCCCACTCGCGAATTAAAAATTCTGGAAAAAAAAAAATTTCGCGGATCGATTATTATTTCGGGAATCATTTCGCGCCCGGTATAAAGCTATGATATATGAACGGAGAGAGGGATTCAATTTCGTATGGGAAAGCGCAGAGCGGGAAATACGCCCACGGTCAATATCGCTTATTGTTAGGTAAATTATGCATCATAGGGACCGCACCGGCGTACCATATATACCCTCTTCGAAGCGCGGTATAGGGGCATAAATAAACAAGACCGAGAATAAACCCCTGACTCAAGCTCTACGTGGCTGATACAATATTCAGTGTTAGTGCGGCAAATTTCCGAGTTACAATTCATCCTTTCGCAAAGAGGAAGGTATACTGCTTTTTTTTTTACCCCCGAGAAAAACGAAGAAAAAAAAAGGAACATTTTTTTTTTTTTTTCTTCTTCTTACTTCGACGCTAAGCATCGGGATGAATTTTGATTAGGGTAATTTCGGGATAATATAACGGGAGTTATACCTACGGATATTATCTCGAAGCTCGAAAAAACTTTTGAACCGTGTATACCTATCGAGTTTACACTCGTAAAATTTGACACGAAACAGTTTCCGTTGTTTTTCATGATACAAGGATGAAACAGAGAGACAAGGATCTGAGAGGGACATTATAAGCTCGGGAATTGCAGGGAGCTCGGTTTGTTTGCGACCGAGAACTGTGGATTCAGGATAGAAAACAAGGGAGTAAAGCCGAGGTAAAATCCATTTGAACAACGAAGAGGAAGTGGCAAAGAGGAGTCGGGCCGGCTAGCTGTTGCGGATGGAAAAACGCCTGCGGGGAACAACTGGGAGTGGAAAGTTCTTTCTGCCCAGATTAATCCCGTTTTCCGGGAGGCTTCCGCGCTCTTCTCTTCACAGGGAGAAATAAAGAGAGAGAAACTGCGCCAACGCGATTTTTATTTTCCTTCCCTTCTTTTTTTTTTTCTTTTTCTTTTTCTTTTTCTTCCTTTTTTCTTTACCTGAACGGACAATCGTTTTTCATACGTGTATTGTACGTGCTCAATGACGAGAAACCGCGTAAACCCATTTGCTAAGGGTGCAAAATAATTTATACATACCTAGGTATCTCGTCTCCGTACGCATTAATTTATTAACACTGTAATTATATGGGGAAATTTACTGCCCCGAGGTAACAGGGTCAGGCATTTAGGGGATGATAACGTCTAGGTTAAACGGAAATATCCACCCTGTTGTACTGCTACGAATTCAACGAATTCATTTCAAAAGAGGAAAAATTTGAAATTACGAAGGGGCAGTTATCTCGTATCAATAAATCGCATGTCTCAACTCCGAGAATGAAGAGAAACAGTTTATTTCCTCTCTCTGAGAAGAGAACGGAGAACGTAGCACTCGTTCGTAATATTGTACGATTTCGGAACCGTAATTTACATGCGTGATCGATTTTGAAAAACGAGCGTAAAATAAAATGAATACGAAACGCCTAGGACTTACGTGACATGATTTTATTATTACCGTCGAATCGTCAACGGTTTCTCTTCGCAGTTATGAAAAATTCTAACGCAAGACAAATAGGAAGAAAACTCTGCAGCTGGTTGAAATTCTCTTTTCTCTCCTCTCTCTCTCTCTCTTCTTTTTTTACCTACCCTTCAAACTTGCTAAAAAGTTTGGTAAAATTTTGTTCCGAACTTTCGGCAATATAAAAGTCAGGGGGGTTGAAAAGGAAAAAGGAATAGTCGGCAAATGCCGTAACTTTTTTGAGTTATGATCATAGTGCAGCGTACACAGAGAAAAATTCTTAGCTGGTATACCTGCCATAGGTATACATATTTCGAGTTCAAATACGGCCGACATAAAAAATCGTTGTATATTTTTCAAATTGGTTAGTTCGTTAAATAAATGATTAAAATTTATGGGGGTAAATATTTTCTCTAAGTTATACGACCAGTTTGAAAATTAGTTGATTCTGAAACGATGCTTTGATTTTATACAGCTCTTTCTAAAATTATTCACTGAACTTCGCAAATATTATAGCTTTCGCGAGTTTTATATAACAATTATAATATCACGACGTCGCTGCAGTCTTTGGCGACTAGCTCTCTTGGATATATTTTTACCACTCGATTAATTTTCAAGAGAGATGGAAAAAAAAAAAGAAATACATTTTTTCTCTCTCTCTCTCTCCATACTTGGCATAATAATTTCACTCGATATTAAAACGTATTCGTGTCTTGTGGATATAAGAACTAGGCGATGGTGATGATACATAACCATCTACGTATATAGATAGCTCGTTAGACATCCTTGTGCGGTTAATTATTCCGCATCTTTCTTTGCTCGCATAATTAGGGTGCTAAAATAGATCGCGGGACCTAGATATAAGAACGTATAGAGAAGAGAAATATGGATAGCTATAGTTGAGCATCGATGAACTCGTTGCCTCATCGTAATATTCGCATATTATGTGAATAAAAAAGAAAAAAGATTTTCTAAAAGTTAAAACTGAAGGAAAACAATATATCATCATCATCTCCTTGTCTCTATTCAGGTGAACGACGCCCTGAACGAGTTGGAGAGCATCGACCTGACTGATCCCGATTTGCACAAGGCAGCAACTAAGATACAGGCGAGTTTCCGCGGGCACAAAGTTCGCCAGGATGTTCCTGCACCAGCTACTCCTACCGAGACCAGCAAGTAGACGAGTCCTTATTACACAAAATTATCCTAATTAATAACTAGCGATGATATAAAATGAGAAACGATACGCGTAAAGAATATAATCAACAAAGTCAACCCAGGCGAATGTATTTCTTGCAAGAAAAATTGATATGGATTTTCAGGGGGATTGATGGATAAAACAACGAGCTGTATTCAGTCAGATCTTTTCTTTTCCTACATGTTCGAAAAAAAAAATAAAAAATTAAAAAAAAAAAAAAAAACGATCTTTCCATATATTGAATTTTCTTTTTTTTTTTCTTTTCTTTTCTTTACGAAATTAGGAGCCTAGCGTTAAATATTGTATCAAAAAATTCTTTTTTTTTTTTCTAACGTTTTTCATTTCTTTTATTCTTATTATAATAATTGAG
Organism: Tenthredo scrophulariae; assembly: GCA_963978835.1. Taxonomy (NCBI): domain Eukaryota; kingdom Metazoa; phylum Arthropoda; class Insecta; order Hymenoptera; family Tenthredinidae; genus Tenthredo; species Tenthredo scrophulariae. The sequence goes on from OZ022228.1 coordinate 1,015,519, forward strand.
TTGTTATATCGAGGGATGCGAAGTATAAAGAAGAAAAAACGCGCGTATTGGAATGGAAGAAAAATTGAGTTTTTAATCTCATTATTATGTAACTTGACTGTATAATCATTTTTTCGTAATTTATTATGTACTATATAAATAGAAATTAGCTGATACCATTCATAGACTATCGGTATAAGAATTTTCAAAGGATGAGAATTTTTAGTAGTTATATATATTATAATGAATATATATATATATACCGATTGAATAAAAATAAAAGGAAAAAAATAAAAAAAATAAATAATAATAATAATAATAAATAAATAAATAACGATCAGAAAAAATTGAATTAAAAAACCAACAAAAAAAATTAAAAATTGAATAATTAATTATTAATATATGAAGAATAAAATTATGAAAACAATCTAGCGTCAATTCATAAGGCTCTCGTATTTGAAAAAAAAAAAAAAAAAAAAACTTAATATGGCTGGCATTTTACTTCGCGAAAAAAATAAAAATAAGAACACTGATAATCAGAATACAGAGGCAAAGAAAGAAGTTGTTTATGAGGTATATAAAATAAAATGAAAAATAAGAAAAGAAGAAAATTTGAAAGGAAAAAAAAAAAAAAAGTTGAAAAAAAAATAAAAATAAAAATAAAATAAAATAAAATTACATCGTTATCTCGCGTTATAACTTGTTAATATTTTTTACCTGCGTATGAATTTATTCTACAAAAAATTATCAAGTGCGACGACTATTGTATATGCGTATACCTATATAGTATAATAATTGCGAAATATTTGACCCACCATTTATATATGTATGCTTGTCCTAATATAATTATCATCAAGAGCAAAATAAGACAAAAATTGATAAATAATGATAATATTAATAATAATATTAATAATAATAATGAAGAAACAATTAATAATGGAAATTATACAACCGAAAATGTATAACTTGCACTTATACAGGTATAATATGAAATTAATATATGTATATGTATGTATGCAAGGTTAATTATTATAGTATATACCTATACATATATATACATATACATATATATATATATATATATATATATTAACACTAAACCGGCAACATTTGATAATCATTAATTGAAAGTTGTAAAATTATTTCCCCCCCCCCCCGCCTTTCGTGGGTATATAATATATATATATATACATATATATGTGTGTGTATATATATATTATATATATACGTCGATTTTTCTCCAATTTACATGGAAAGAAAAAGCAAAGTGAAACAAAATAAAAAAAGGTAGAAACACAAAAAATAAAAATAAATAAACAAGAAACAATCCATAAGTTACAATTAATACCTATAAAAATATAATAATAATAAATAATAAATATAACCAATTATAATTGATCATATATATATATATAGTTAAAAAAACGTACTCTTTTGAAAAATATATAAATATATATATATATATATATTATTTCAATAATTCTATAATATCCTACGTTCGTTGTAATAAACTTTTATTATCAATAACGTGACAGTTTATTTTTCATGATATAAAGAATAAAAATAAATAAATAAATAAAAAACAAAAAAAAAAAAAAACCGAAAAAAACAAAACAGAACAAAATAACTATACGCATAATATAGTATATAATATACTAATCAAAAACACTATATATATATATATTTTTCTGCTTTAAAAACCGATGAAATTTTACGTATTATCATTATTATTATCGTTATTATTTACAATATATATTTAAAGGTTATCAATATCTAGCTGAAATAGAGGAAAAAAAAAAAAAAAAAACTGTCAGGCAGTATAGCTATGTATAAGTTGTACACCATAACAATTATTATATATGCATATATATATGTTGTTTTTGTTTAATCGTTGTAAACGCACCTGTGAATTAAATGTCGTTTTTTTTTTTTTTTGTTTTTTTCTAGCGGGCCTAAAAACTTACATTTTGATCTAATTAATTATAGTTACGTCACTTCGTTATATGAATAATTGATTAATTTATTCGGTATAATAATTAGGATCAGTATATATAAAATAAATATATAAAGCGACGAGCGACGAGCGACGACTTACCTACACGCAATCGTTTAATTTCACGCAAAAACAGGTCCGCTGAAAGCGCAATTATTATACCCGTATAATTAATATATATATATATATATATATATACATATATATACCTATAAAGAGGGAATTTTTAATCAAAGCGCAAAATTTCTACGGATTATAACACGCAGCTATTTAGATATACAATTATTACAACTTCATTATTATTATTGTTGTTATTATTATTATCATTATTTTCCTTAATATTTATTCATTCATTATGAATATACCTACGTTCAATAATTGTTATCTTTATGCTGAATTTTATTGCGAATGAATTCGTGGAGGAGATAGGGATAAATTATAAGAACGATTTTGAGGAAAAACTTATCATCATTTTTTCGGTTATTAATTTTGGTGTTTCACTATTAAAAATGAAAATAATTGACAAATTATTAATGAAAAATTAATTTGTTATTAAAGCACGCGACTCGATCATCGAGAAGTCGATATTTTAGTCGGACAATTATTATTAATTATTAATTAATGTTAGAAGGAAACTGTCGGATAAATTTAGGCTTACGTTATTGTAGATTAAAAATGAATATTGTCGGTCGGGATGATTTTGGATGAAAAAACTGAAAATAATTATATCAAAGAATATGTATACATTATGTACTGAAACTGGGTTAGACAAAACTTCATATAGGATAATCGAATCCCTGGAGAAAAAATAAATAACTTCTAATAATCATTCTCAACAATCATATTATAAATACAGCGCGTTTATTTCACAATTTTTGAAACCATCTATTTGAAAGAATTATAAACCGAAAAAGAAAGAGAGAAGAAAAAGAAAAAAAAAAATACGAAATACGAAAAACGATTTTACAAATACTATATAATCCTGCCAAACAATAAAAATAAAAATAAAAATAAATAAATTTCTAAAAAATTTTATCATTCATGTGGGGAAATAATCATTTCATTCTCTCTTTCTTATACCTATATATACACATATATATATATATGTATATACATATATAAATCATACATATAACTATCTATCGTATTTCTGAAACGTCCAGATTGCACGGTTTTGCGGATCAGATCGATCGGGCTTGGGATTTAAAATTCAGGTGCACATCCCCTCACGGGCGTATACTATGCATAAATTATGCATAAAGTTATATCGATTAGATTCAAGATTCGAGTGAATCGCGCAGGACTTGGCAATTCGATATGAATGGAAACAATTTCGCTATATACATTTTCTGCGGCGATCATTACTATACTTGCAAACTGTTAATTTTTTAGACAATTATTTCCCCATTTTTTATTTTTTTTTTTTTTTTATTTTTTTTTTCGTTCTCTTACGCTTTTCGACAGCTATATACATATGGTATTTTCTATATAATAACGAAAATTGAAATAATACGTGCTTGTTACAGTAGAAAGTTATACAGTAGTAGGTCTTGAATGATTATTATATTCTAATTAACCGATGAGAATTACGCGCGAGGTTGGTTAATTATTATGACGACGAGGGAACTAAGTGTAGTTAATTATTGACGATAAATATATCAAACGGTGATTATAATTCAAATAAAATTGTCTGATTTCGTTGCTTTATATTTAACGCAATATAACGTAATAATTATACCTTATATATCTTCCAATTTTGGAACAGCAATGCACGTGGTGCTCTACTTTAACCTCTTATACTAAAATAGCAATTACCCTAATTAACTAATGATTATATGATTTAATCGAGTATCGGTACCTAACTACCTAACATGTATATGTACCCTATTTATTTAAAATAAATGCCTATTAAAACGTAACCCTTATTAATATCTCTGATTACCCTTTCCCGAAATCATCAACGAGAATATATAGATTCAAACCTTCGCGCCACGGCTTTGAATCTCCCGCCGCAAGATGGCAGTCGAGTTGAGTAAACCTACATTCGAATCAATAAAACGAGGATCGAGGCGTGTCTAGTGCTTTCCTTCTCTATGTTCGTTTCCTTAATCTACGGTCTGTTTTTCTTTCCAGTTTACGTCTAGACTCAAGGTTGACGCGCGGTCGTATACTCGATCCTAATATTAAGTACAGAATTTTTATACGTGTGAATTGTAACCAACAGTATTACAGGCGTAATAATACCATGGGTAAACGGTACTACTGCGATTACTGCGACAGGTCATTCAAAGACGATACCGAAGCGAGAAAGAAGCACTTGTCTAGTTTACAACACGCTAGAAATCGGAGCGAACATTACGACCAATTCAAAGGTGGGATCGATGCGTGTATTGGAAATCGAAAATTGGGACCGTATGAAATTTCTATCCTTAAAAAAAAAAAAAAAAGAAAAAAAATAAAAACAATAATAATATTCCCATTTTTAGACCCTGCTATAATTTTGAATGAAGAAACCGCGAAGACTCCATGCAAGAGGTTCATGGCTTACGGAGATTGCGCGTTCGGAAGTGGTTGCAGATTTTCTCATTACACACCGCAAATGCTTTGGGAAATCGAACAATACGGTATATGCATAAATTATTAATGAATTTTATTTGTGTAATGGAAAATAATTTTCTACCACATAACGAGATATTCGTGTTTAAAGTATTTCTCAGGAGTCATAATCCGGGGCATAATAACGGCGCCGGTTTTCCACGCTCATCCGATGTCATAAAAGAGTTCTTCGAAATATCAAACAACGATGAAAATACGAGCGAGCAAAGTTTCACAGCTGATTGGAACTTCCCGATCGAACTTCAAAATTATCATAACTTACCTCCGTCATTGTGGCCGATAAACCCTCAGATATTAACGGATTCGAATTTTGGTAAATGGGGAAAGTGACTTGTAAAATATATAAATAAATATGCTTTCGAATAATAAATACGTTTTCTATAAAATATTTTTATTCAGTTTATTTTCATTCGTGACTGCGATACAGGTACATATTATTGGTATAACTAGGTATAAAATAAAGAATTTAAACCCGGTGCAGCCCAATTGCGCGCGACTTCTAGCGGCAACTTTCGAATCATTCAGGTTCGGCAATGTTCGTAAATCTACGAGCGACCATCTGCCTCTCGCCCCTCGTATAAACGAGCATTCAGTCGTCGCCCGGCACCGGGTATACATACACTAAACTTTGTACATTACTAGGTATATATACGGTGTGTAGGAAGTGAAGTTTTCAACAACGTGCCAATTCCTATCCAACTATAGTTTTACATCGTATAGACTCCATACACGCTATAATAGAAAAATAAATCGCGTAACAAAACAACCACCGATATTATTTCAATACCATGAAAATCCTAGGGGTGTCATACAACACCTCAACAAAACTCATTAAACACCCATAAAGTATCAATATTCTATTCATTAATAAGTGAATAAAAAGTTCACCTCTATAAACTCTCGGCGTGTTTAACTCGCGAGTGCGCTGCACGCAGGCAGGACGCCGAGGCCACGATCGAGAATTGGATTTTTTTTTTTTCATCAACTTTTGCGCAGTTACCGATCACGTCTCTTTGGGGTAAGTCGAAGACTGAGCCTTTCGAACAATCGTTTGTATTTTGATATGAGCGCTATTCATGTATCGTTAAGGATTAACAGATAACAGGTATATATACCAGGGGCCGATAATCGATATTCGGAAATCCATTAGGCATCAGATTAGATCGGCGAAATATAGGGTGTCGGAGTTATTCCCCTTTGTCAAGAGTTACAATAGATAGATTTTCTATTTCCGAACAGCTGCACGAGTGCAGCAACGGCAAAGGAAGGACAATGCACCGTCACAGCTAGCAACGCGGGTCTCCATGCATCTGCACCAGCACCAGCACCAGCACCGCGGAGTAGAACTAAGGCTCTTCTGTTCAGTGCTTAACAACTTTTGCTGAGCTTTACCGATCGATCAAATAATCTTCTTGCTAGCCTGTATAAATCTTTGTTCATCGCGGTCACTGGCTTAATCCTGACCTAACGATCAAAAAATCTTTACAGAATCGGTATAGGTACCTACATATTAATGGGAATGGCATATACGTAGGATATAGAACAAACGCACAAAGCTTCTACTCGTATGAAAGGCTTCTAGACGTACGGTTGAATGAAGATTCTCAGTCAGAATATCAATCGGTTTATTATACACTAAAACATTTCGTTTCGTCTTACTCACGTAATAGTTATATTCCTACGCGTGTTAGGAATTATTAAAAATAGCAAAGATCTCGCGGTTTATATGTTATCTCTAGACGTATATAGGAGGTCCGGGATCCACATATGAAGCTATAATTCAAGTGGTTGTTAAATCGGACAAAAATTGTCGATTTTTTATTACTTTATTATTCATCGTTATATTCACGTTCATTCGGTTTTATCATGAAGATGAAATCTTAATCTATGTTTACGCTGGCATTACGAATGGCTCCAGTATGACGCGTGAGGAATACGCGTTTATATATACATATAGATCGCGCCAACCCTTTCGCAATTCAAACCAATACATAAAAGAAATTAATCATTTTTGGCACTGTTCATTGATCCGAAACAACCTCCGTCACGTGGTCATTTCTCATTAGTCTTATCATAACTTAAGGCATTTAAATTTCATTTATGCTCCAATATGAATGAATATGTTTCAAGATTCGATAAGTTTTTTTTTTTTTTTTTCTTCTTTTACTATTAATTATTCAATTTATTCATACATTAAAATACATATAGCCACGATTTTATCTCACATATGTATATTTTTCTTCTTTTTTTTTGTCACACAAGTGGAGAACAGGACTAGTTATACTTGAATTTGCGGCGATATATATATATATATATATATATGTGTATCAGCGATCGTTAAGAACGAAGCGTTAAAAACAAGCCATAGCAATTTAAAATAATTTATTTTGATTGTCTTTATACGGGCGCGTTACGTCATACGATATCTGTACGTCTCCCATATATCACGTATATGTGTGTATAATATCTATGTACCTATATATCCACCTACTAAAAATTTATTTAGTCAATACATCCATATAGTATATATTACATATACGTGTGTGAATATATTTGCCATGCCTCGCTTCTGCAAAGACTTTTATGATAAAATAAGTTCTTGAATATCTCATTTACTGAAGTGAGACGATAGCGATAATATTTAGCGTATAGTGAGGTGTACGAAAAAAGAAAAAGAAAAAAAAACCGAAAAAAGTGTTAAATTATCACCAGATACGATTTTCATTTGATTAAAATCAATTCGAATCAATGGTTAGAGATAGTATGTTCAAACATTAATATCTGCGACCAATACCCACGCGTTATATCGATACGGCAAATTCTTTTTTACTCATCTGAAAGCCTCGCTCCAGACTGCAGCAGCGAGCAACAGGCCCTAACCCAACGACCGCGAGAACTTATTCTACAGTTTTAAGACTCGTTTCTTTCGAACGGGTTATTCGCGGTTTGAAATTAGCCTCATGCTTCTCATGCTGCATCAGGGTCTTTATTATACTCACGCACGTATACGATAACGTCATATAGTAATACAGCGTTCGAGAGAAAAAAAGAAGAAAAAAAGAAGAAGAAGAAGAAGAAGAAGAAAAGAAAATTGAAAAATATTATATTTACGCATGTATAATACAATTACATGTATAGATATCTGCACGTACACTATACTACCTCGCTAGCTCCTACATAATATAGTAATATATCTATACATGTGTAGCATGGCCACATATCTCGAGTAAAATAATCAACATATATGCACGTTTATGTGCTTATAATAATTGTGTCACATATGAGCGTAGGCTTGCGTAGGTTATATCTATACCATAGTTGTGTACAGGTAGGTATCCATCTACCTACGTAAATATATGCGTATTTATAACTGTTTAGGTAAACGTTTATCCCCTCTATTCTATCAAGTCACACTGCAGCAGCGATCGCAGTATTAGTTATAATTATTACGAGCTCAATAGACAGAACGTTTATATCCTCGATATCGACGTATCGTATTGTGCGTAATAAATTGTCAGAGTATAGTTATACCTGGTGGTTTTAAAAAAAAGGAAAAAAAAAAAAAAAAAAACAAACAATCTAAAGTATGATTTTATTAATTCTTCGAGTATAACGCGAGTTCCGTAATTTTTAAACGTTATTTGTCACCCGATGCACGTAGCCTTCCGAAAGGCCGTGTCTGCAAGGTCGTCTTCGAGGCATTACATAATCACACTTTTCTATTAACTATACTTATTCCGAGCTATTATTTAACTGGTATTTAACAAACCGCGAGGTATTACTCGGTCTAATAGAGATTAATTCTAATTTTATTTTATATTTTTTCTTTTTCTCCTGAGCCTAGATATGTATTACCCGACAATATTGCACATGTTTATTTATTGTTCGTTAAAATACGTCGGCTAGGACGCGACACACACATTTATTCCGATTTTATACTCGTACTACCTGTTGGTCCTTTACCTGACCATCTCTACCTACCTATCTACCTACCTACCTACCTACCTGCCTGCCTGCCGTTCAGGTATACTCGCATGTAAACGCCCAACAATACCTTCTCAAGGGTTCTACCTATACCTATATGCCAGAGAAAGGAGGAAGGGAAAAATAACTACGGCATTCCTCACGCGCCGATGAACCTGGCTTTACTTTCGTCGTCGAAACAGTCTTTGAACTGAGAAAAACGAAAAAAAAAAATGAATAAATAAATGAAAAAAAAAATTTCATACACATGTACTCTAACTATACATAATACATACAACGATTCAATAACACATAACACGTCGTAGAGTGTCTCGTGTCTCATACGCCACATCATTCTTGAATAATAAGCAGAGTGTGAAACTAGGTCAAAAAATTTTGTTTTCTATTCTTTCATTTTTCGTATCTGAAAAATAATTTTTTTGAAAAAAAAAAAAATATGTATTATATTTTTCCATTAATTTTCAGCCGACAAATTGACTAATCGACTAATCATATTTGTACGTATTTACTGCATCTATTTGTCAGACCGGCTTAGTAGGGCAGGTCAAGATTTCGCGACCGCAACCATAACTACGCGATTACGAAGAGTAGAGGTAGTGGAGTATGTAATACCCTACAGATGAGATTCTTGAGAGTTTTGTTTAGCAGCTGACGCGACGCCTGGTTGGTTTATAGAACTAGTAACTGGTGAGTTGGTTTGTTTATTCCTATTTTGTAATTCTCGTTTTAAGGTAAGCGCGCGAACCGCGGCAGTCTTGTGGCCGCGATATAATCCTACCTGTGTAGTCGTTTTTGCGAGAGCTAAACCTATCACTCTCTCGATATATCCAGTTTCTGGACTGCAGGGATCGTTCATTCAATTTCGGGATTTATGCGTTACGACATTTCAAGGATCACATATGATTTCGTAAATGAAATTTCATTGTACTGCAGCCCATATGAACAATTTCTTCATTTCCTTTAAATTTATTAGTAAAATTCATAATCATAATCCACTTTGTCGAATATTATTCCTTTGTCTAGTTTTATAACGGATATTTATCCTATTTTCTTCTTTTTTATACCCTTTATCGAGATACTCTGTGCTACGAGGGTTTCAGATAAACTCTATTACACAGACAGAGATTATGTATCTTATAACGTTCTGCAAACTATGCAGCGATATAAATTCACTCTTCCGATTTCCCTGTATAACTACCGTTGTACTAGTATGAGTACTGTACTTATCCGAGCTCAGCAGGGATCGTTTTATCTACTCGAGCTTAGCTCCGAGAAATCTGACATTTATATCGTCGCTATAATATTTATAATATAATTCAGTAACTTATCGTGCAGATGTGCAGCTAGACGAAATACATATATATAATCTCTTGCGTAATTCCACATACGAGATTCTTGAAAAAAAAAATATATATATATATAGAAAGGGGAATTAATTGAGGAGAAATCTTGATCAAGAATTCATTTTTTTTATTTATAGTATACAAAAAATATTCAAAAAATTGCAAAAACCGTATTTCGCAACATCGCGTACCTGCGCTTGCGCGTATTATACGTGGATCCGTGCACCTGGCGCACATGCGAAGGTGAATATATTTCGCTAAATTACTCAACCCAGTTAGAACGACGCTTTAGCCATATAGGTGTACGGGGTGTAGAAACTTCAGTCTTTTCGGAGTAATTTTAACCAGAATTTATTTCACTCATTTGATCAAAGGTGGCTAAAAAAATTAATCGAAAATCCAAGATTTGTATTATACAGAAAACTTTTTTACAGACCTATACGGGATTTCCTTGTTAGACACGCTGTGCAGGTCGTACGAAGTTCCTAGTGACGCATCGGGGTCTTCGGAGCTGGGGGCAGGGGCTATACATACATAATTTGGAATACGGAATAATTATATACCTATATACTAGGTACGAGTCATCGTGACGAATTCTATCCGTGCAGAAAAGTATTATTCCTTTAAATATATATAAATAGATATTCGAGTACGAGGAAAATACGGAGAGAGAACATTAGTATAGCGTTTGTCTTGGGTCTGAAATGCGGTTGTTATTGATTTCGTTGAATTTATTTATTGCGATATGATTCAATACTTTGACATTTGACAGCCCCTCGTCTCTGCAATTTATTTTTCTATTCTGTGGCAGATAACGTGAAGACTAGCCGCGATATGACCGATCGATAAACTCTACCTATCTTGAGATTTGTTAAATTAAGATACCGTTTTAACACCCCGTGCGTTATAGGTATGTAGATGAATTTTAAATGTGTGAAAGGAACACGTAGGATATACGTAAACACGAGGTATACGTATATACGTGTATTCATGTATGTATCCAGGCGCGTAGGACGTACAGCTTGTAGATCCATTGGACCACCTACGTCTGTTTTATATTTTACAAAAACGGTATCGCCACCCTCGACAGTAAGAGTTTCCGCTCGTTTACGGTGGAAAAGACAAGCCGCCGTTTCCGAAACTCAGAAGTTTCAATTTTACGAAAATATACTATATGACGGACTTGGGATTTTGTTTCAGAAATTACTCGAACGAACTGATATTTAATAATACGGTGATTAATAATACGGTCAAACATACGTGTGTAGGTACCTATAACGACGTTGAGAAATTCGGGCTTAGGCCATCGGGTTGAAGATCGTACGAAATAACTGCCATTAGAAATCGTTTCGAAATACCAACCAGCTCTGTGGTCCGAATCCCTAATGGCTAATGGCTTCAGAATCGTGTATATAAAAACAACGGACTAATGAACCGTGAGATCGCATTGCGTACCTTGGACAACAAACAGCATGAAAAATCGATATCATTTAGTATTTTTTCTATCGCTATATACAGATTTTTATTTTTTATTTATCAAGTGACGAAAGTCTCTCGCAAGAAAAGAAAAATAAAAGTTTTCTAGGCTCATTTTCACCTCTGATTACAGGCTCGGAATGATTTTCAAACGATCGAATGATACGGATGAAAATCGATTGTCCGAAAACAAATAATCTCTTTTTGTTTCTGCTCCAGCTGATTTTGTAAGAGAAATTAAATTTTCAGTTTTCAATCCGCCTCATGCGTATCTATACATTCATTTGACTATAGAACTCGCACGGTGCAGTGTACCGAGTAGCGCAGCACGCGACACCTCGCTTGTCATGCTATTCCGAGCGCTCGCTAGAACTGTCAGTGACTTCATAGAGAATGCTACGTGAGCGCACGTTTCTCGCACTCCACCTCCAGCTTTTACTCTCGGCTTAAAACTTTTGAGCAAGTCGTATATAGATGGATATATAGATATAGGTATATATATAGGCGTTGAATTTATAAAATCTAAGCTTCTACACATATACATACTCAAATCTAGTATATATATATATACTATATGTTAATGTGTATGTAAATTGTAAACTGCCTATTTACGATACGAGATGAAGTTGTTTGTACATTGGAGAAGGGAGAAGAGAGACGGGGGGATCAGATATTATATCTTCACACTATCTCACCTGTGCCTAATTTCGACTCGAGTCTCTATGTACACGCACCGATTTTTTTTCCTCTTCTCTCTATCTTGAAATTATCTATTTACCTACCTACCTATCCCACTCTCTACACCTCAGTCATTAATTATTCTCTTAGCTCATGCTCGTGCTTTAGATCCCGGGTCGGTAAACGTTTGCGAAAAAGTGATATACGTATATATATACCTACTCGGGAGATATCGCGTATGAAGAACGACTCTCGGGAGAATAACGTGGTATAATTTACAGTATTATACCTACGTACACGTTTCTTATTTGCCTAAAAAAGGAAGAAAAAAAAATTTTTATATTTCTGTCGCAATGATCTTTATTGTTGACACAGTTTCACTGAGATATAAAGATAATAAAACACGACTGTAATTCTATCATACGAGAAGAGAGAAAAGAAAAAAAAAAGACTTCGTATCGTTGCATACTTTGCGAAACGAATAACTTATTTCAAATATTAGAAAATTTATAGAAAATTGGAATTTTCGTTTTTCTATTGTTTTTTTTTTTTTTCTTCTTCTTCCTCAATTATTATAAATTAACAATTGATTGTAATTCGAAGCATGTTTTCAGCTAGAATTCACTTTGGTAGTATACACACACATGCATACATACATGGGGACAAGCAGGTACACGTGCGAGTGCGCGCGCACGTCCGGTAGCCACATATAGAACATCCGCTCCAGCACACGAGGAGTTCTTTTTGAGGTATATTATAAGTATCCGCGAGCGTTTCATCTATCCGCGTGGGTTTCACACGTGGAAAATTGTTTAGCTGTAAGAAAGCGGTATAGCTATACACGCATAGGTATAATAGTAGCTCAAAATGTTCTCAGATTCGTCTCTACTTTTCCTTTTTCTTTTCTTTTTTTTTTTTCTTTTCTTTCTTTACTTTTTCTTTTTTTTCCAACGTGTATAACGAAACGCGGAATTGATGCAAGCCAAGCAGTTCTTCTTTTCATCTCTTATCACGCGTCGCGAGTATAGAACGTAAGAAGTAAGTAGAGGAGCAGCGACAGATCATATATGAGATAAAATAGGACCGTGAGAGGAGGCGAGATATCAGATAATGGAAATAAGAACTGCCTGACAGCGGCAGGCATCTGGCTAGCAACTGGTTATTCTCAAGAAACCGTTTTGTTCTGATGTTCTTTTAAACCTAAAACCGTATATTCTATCCAACCGCAGTATATATGCGGATGCAACCCACTAATTGAATAAATTTTCCACATCGCACCTACAACACACTGGCCACATATCTGCAGACCTTAATTTTTTTTTTTTCTTTTTTAACAGTGGATCTATTTTCCAGATACGATTACTAGCACACGTATATATTATATGTATCAGAGTGGCAAGTGGGAACTCGAGACTCCTTCAGAGATGCACTTGACTCGATTGCGACCACTCAGATGTACGGAGCTGGGTTCTGAGTTCTGAATTTTAATAAGTTCCGAACGGTCACAATTACGAATTCGTTTGAGCTGATTTTCAATTTTTTCTCAAGATGTGTAACGACGAAAATAGCCGAGACCCCAGTTTATCTCCTTCATTCGATATCTCCGATGTCATAAATAATTGATCAGATTTTCAAACCTTTTTTTTTTTTTTTTTTTTTATAAAAATTAATTCTCAAGTCGAGTTATTAAAAACTCTTAGGTAACTGGATTAAAAATGAAATTTCTTTTATGAAGGAATGACTCCTTTACCATATAAACAGCCCGCGCACCACTAGCACGACGATGTGTATACTGTATAGGATAGAAGTTTAACACTCGTTTACTCTCACACTAGAAGCCGGCTGATTGTTTTCTTTAGCCGGAGTAAAAACGCCTCTCTAAGATCCCACGCGAAGAATTTATGCTGCGGGCTTGACCTATTTGCTACGTATTATATATGCAAGGTGTGCCCATCGGTATATTAGCCGATAAAAAAAATCGATTGCAGATTAATTGACAGGAAATTGGAAAGCCACATGTGGGTGGCTGCAAGTAGAGCCATGTAGGTAACGTACGTATGTGTTTCTCTCTATCTAACAACCATGTGCTCATAGAAGAGAGAAATTTATTAAATAAACACTGTCATCGTTGCATAAGAGAGAAAGAGAGAATAAACAATTTTCCTAATAGATGCTGACCACGAGGTTGTTCAACCCATGCGAATGACTTTAACGAGTTGAAATAAGTTTAATTACCCTTATTAGCGAGCGTCGCGCGTCTCTGACCCTACCCACACGTTTTATACTTCACCGCAGTAGAATAGTTCCCGCAAACTATTGTCCGAGAATCATTTTTCCTATTTCTTTATCGTAATTCCAAAGTACTATCTTATCCGCTCGGCTAGCTCCGCTTATCGAGAAATCAATATCTCCGTGCGAACCATTGATGTACCCAGCTGCTAGAGTTACGCGTCATATTTCATTAGCAGGTAACCAGAGTACGACGATTAGAGTTACAAGTTTCCGTCGCTGAGTTATGCGACCCGATTTTTCCCTTTATTAATAACGAAAGTCGAAACAGCGGAAACCAAGAGACGAGTAAAACCCTGATATCGACTGTTTCAGATCAGATGGCGAACACTGGACTAGAGGTCAGAGAAACTGGTAGAGTCCTTAGGGTTCAAACGGAAACTCCACACCTCGTGTCAACCGGAAGTGGACGACTTTCTGTAGCCGTAACATTGCACCCGTTACCAGAAGGTAAGGATCCTTCCGTCATAAAATTCTTGATACGGATCAGAGTTCACTGTGTCTATAAGGAGAGCAGGATCATTTTTTTTATCGCGACATCAGAGGGCGGTAACCCTAACGGAGATGTGACGCTGTACTTACGAATATAGTCTGATACTAAAACTGGACGCGTGTGACAGCGTTGGAAATTATTGGGCGAGTTCATCTAACCTGTGGCCTATAAGTTAGATTATTTATCGCTCATTGCGGCTGTCGTTTCCGAGCAGTAAATACCTCCTGCTGTTTTATTATATCCATGAGAAATTATCACGTGGGTTTCTCCTTCTTTACACGAAATGAGAAATAAATTGGCTCGATATTGTCGCATTCCACCTAATTCTTACGATCGTTCTTAAATACCCGGTATAATATACATAAGCTGCACATTCTATGGGATCGTAGTCCTACACTGCGCCTGCGTATTCTGGTAATTTGGTATTTTTGGTACTCTAACTCCCCGACACGAAGCTGCACCATTTCCAAAAAGACAGAAATCCCGTCAACTTGACTCCGCCAAAACTATATATAAACGAGATCCTTTGTACTCTTGCGGCTAACTCCAGATCTCTGGTATAACTTAAACCGCGAGTAACTTGGCTCGAAAACTTGCGTAATTTTCATTACAAGTTTCGATTACTCAATTTTATAAAAGAAGAAGAAGAAGAAGAAGAATTGTAAAATGAATAAATTTAAATTGACAAAATTTTCTCTTTCAAAATTACTTGAACATTAACGTATGTTTCTTCATCTTATCGTTGTTCGTATCGCGTTACTCCCATACGTTAATTCATCCATACACGTATACATATGCCGAGCTGTGTGACCCACTGCAGCCTGTAACTCACTGCCTAGTTTGGTCAGCACTTGGACACAATGCCCAACAATAACTACCGGCTAATTTTTCCCCGGCCTCTCAATTAACCGCGCAAGATAATAAATTGGCCAATTGTGAAACCCGTTTAATCCGCTGCACCCCATTTCGACAAATTACATCTCCGGGTGAATATAACGCATAGCATAACTAGGCTAGACTCTATCGCTCTCGCTCTCTACTTTTTTCTCCATTTCTCCTTTTCATTTTACTAAATTCAGGCAGAGTCACCCTGGGCTCGGGCAGGGAAGCTGACATCTCCGTGTCTGGTACCGGGGTCGAGTCGATCCATTGTGCTATAGAGAACGAGAACAACGTTGTTACGCTTTATCCCATCAGTGGAAGGACGGCCATCGATGGTGTGCCGGTCAACAGTCCTATTCGACTTGCTCAAGGTATGTAGGTAACATATACAACGAGTCTGATATCTCTGTTTTTATTTTTACTTTTTTTTTTTCTTAACGAACGCTAATGAACCTGATTAACCCATGTTTCTTTCTTTAATTACCACAGGATGCATGTTATCTTTCGGCCGCTCGAGCTACATGCGATTCAACCACCCAGCGGAAGCGAAACAGCTAAAATCCGTGCTTCCAAATTCGCGGATATCCATGGCGCCGATATCGTTTTCTCTTGGGGAAAATTTGGACAATCATTTGGAACGAAAACCTCCAGTTGCGCCCCGAAAATCACCGAGAAATTCGTATTCCGAGGACGAAGGATTCCTCGGAAAACTTACAAAATTTGAAATGCTTGCTCGACAAGGAAGTCGCGCCGTATGCGTATCGCCAAAAGTCTTTCCCGCCGGCAGTGGAACCGCGAATGTACCAGCTGACCAAATACTCGGCTATTCAAGGTCTCCAAGTCTCGCTTCACTTTCGAAAAATAACAACAATTCGCCACTTCAAAATTTGACAAATTTCGACAGGAGCAGATCAAACACTCCGACAATCATGCAGCAGATTCACGACGACCCAAGGCTACAGCGGAGAGATATTAACAAATCTAATACCGGGAATAACGGAGTCTCGGTATCGACACCATCCGCCAATCATAACCACAGCCATATTCAGGTCTACGCAAATCCGTCCTACAAACAAATTTACATCGAAAATAACAACGAGAATATAAAAAACGATGATAATCGACATCGGACTCTTCAGAATTCGAGTTCCACGGCTGCTGCAATGTCGCAAAGCCTCGTATGCCAGCGATCTTCAGAGTACGATAATTTCGGAAGGGAATACGACATGAGTCAGAGTTTGATTGTGGCTAAAACTACAACGGAGTTTTATCAGGTTGAACAGTTCGGGTCCAACCCTAATATTCGCGACCATGAACCTGGGGGTCAGATTATCAACGGTAGTCCGTTTGGATCCAGTCCTAATGTGCGGAGAATCCATCCGCCTAGTCCGGCGTTTAATAGAAATCCGAAGTACAGTGATCAGCAGAGAAGGGTGTACGGGTCTCCTTCTTCGTACGGTAATTACGGGAGGGTTAAGAGCCCCACACCTAGCATGGGGAGTAATTGTTCCATCGAGGAACTCAGGGAGCGACAGTTAGACGCTGAGAATAAAAGGAAGGAGGCTGAAATAAGGAGGAGACAGGCTCAGGAGGAGAGACTTAGAGAACAGGAAGTTGAACGACAGGAAAAAATGAGACTTGAAGAAATCCTAGCTATGTGTGCCGAGTACGAGAAACAGAGCACCGTTGATCACAGACAACCAAGGCAGCCTAACAGGTGAGAGAATGTCTCGAATTCGCCTTTTCCTTTCTTTGAAACAAGATATTTCAATTATTCCTATTCTTCGTCTCATTTTTTTCAGGATAAAAACGAACGGCTCGCTTCCTCGCGAAAAACGACCCGGTTACAGTTCGCCCTTTGACAGTCCGCGGAGTCCATCCTCTGGTGGAAGTCACCAGCTTCAATTTTCGTTCTCGGAATCGCCGAAGCAGACAGCCCCGATTTCTGTACCTTACGAAAATGTCAATCTTGTTAATCAAGGGGCGAGAAATGGGCGCGTGGAAATAATCGGGAGCGAAAATTTGAACGGCAACGAAACTAGGTACGAAAACATCAGAGTTGCGGTGGATAGTGTTGACCAGAATTCAACCGTTTATGGAAAAATTCAACAACAGAATACCTCGGCCAGAGTCAGCTCGGATAATTCGCAAAAAAACTATGAGAATTTC
This sequence comes from Tenthredo scrophulariae, assembly GCA_963978835.1. Taxonomy (NCBI): domain Eukaryota; kingdom Metazoa; phylum Arthropoda; class Insecta; order Hymenoptera; family Tenthredinidae; genus Tenthredo; species Tenthredo scrophulariae. The sequence continues at coordinate 1,033,421 of OZ022228.1, forward strand.
ACCCCCGTTAATGGAAATTTTCATTCATTTACGATCGACGAAGAGGAGGGTGAGGTTTCGGCAGATTTGGGTAAGAACAACAACCCCCATCACGTTTATAGAAACGGTAGGAACAACAACAACAATCAACACCTTCAGCCACAGCAAGTTGTCAAAAAAAATGGAACTTTTAATAACGGGTGTGAAATTATTGAGAACAAACTTGCCATATCTAACGACGATCTGCTCGAAGCGATCGAACAGTTATCTATGATATCGAAATCTAAAGACGCGTTCGCCACCCCGAAGAGAAATAACTCCGAAAGGGATAACGCGAAGTCGAACGAAGCCAAGGCAGACAAAGCGAGGGAGGAGCTCGAAATCGAAGACAGAAAAAAATACCTTGAGTTTTTGCAGAATGAAAAACTCCACATTCATAGTAACATGGACGTTCTGAAGAGGAGCATAGCCGATATCGAGACACAGGAGGAGGAAATCGGGAGAGAGGTGATTTACATTTTCTTTTTTTTTTTTCTCTTCTCCTATTTTACTGGTTCTTGTTTATTTTAATTTCCATACTTAGTTAGTTAGTCACTGGAATAAACTATCACGCGAACCTCCCGTAGCGCGCAATGTGGTTACGTCACTTCCCTTATCTTTGTGGCACGGTAAACCGCGAAGTGGTCGTAAGCATAGTTGAGTAAAGAGGCGCGGCAACGATTGCAGGCCAATATTTATAAAACTTTTTGCATTTATGAACAGATAGTATAAATTTCTTCTCCTTCCCCCACCGTACTAAAAATTTTTTTTTCCTCTCTCTCTCTCTCTCGCTTCTTTTTTTTCCCCACTTTAATACCGCCGGAGAGAGAACTCGCGGCTTATCGGAACGACTTGCCGGTTTATTTAGTTTACTTGGAAAGTTTAAACGACGTAGAACTACGCGGAGCAACGTGGCATTGTCCAGTGATTTTTATAAATTATTTCAACCATGACTACTACCGCGAAAAAAATCGTTAGAATATTTTTAAAAAGGTCTAAAAGCGATCTGGGATTAACCGGGAGATCGAGATCGAGAGAAAGACGCGTTAATATTGTAAAAGAAACAATTAACTATAATTTGATTATTTTTTTCATTTCATTGAAGCTAAAAATCGTGAAACTTTTTTTTTTTTTCTTTTTTTCTTCCAGTTGGAATTGGAGAAAGCTCTGCTTTCCGCCGAGTACGAGGCAGAATCTCTAAAGCTGTCGCAAGACGAAGGCGAGAAGATAAGAATCCAAATGCGGATAAACGAACTTGAGAGAGAAATGGCTGAGGATACATCTACACAGGCTAATCTACAGACAGAGGCTAAACAACGGGTACAAAATGCTCAACAGGCTTGTTTCCGTATCGAAGAAGAACTTCAGAGCAATTCTATGGATGATAGAATCCACCAGGAACTCACCGAGAAGCTTTCGTTTCACCAGGATTTACTCGAGTCCGAAAGAAAGGCCTTTGAAGATCTCGAATTTCATCATCTCGAAGAAGAAGCTAGCAAGCTTGCGACCAGGGAAGAATTGCAAAGGTACAAAAATCCCATCTCTTAACTTGATGCTACCCAAATCTTCATTTCACTCATTCTCATCGCGTTTTTTCAGGTATCTTACTGATCTTTCGGCGAGGATCGAGACGAAGAAGGCTCAGCTCAATAATCTCGAGTCTCAACGTACTGCTGCGAAAAATACGGCCATCAGAGACACGAGGAGCCTCGAAAGACAGAAGATTGGACATGTGCGGCGATTGGAAGAGGTAAGTACGAACGGACTCTTCCTTCAATTTTTTAATTTTTTTTCCCAATAATTTTTGCAACCGTTGTGAAATATTTTTCAATTTTCTCATCCACAGGGTCGTAACAGGCTTCGTGCTATAGACGACGAGCTCGAAAGTCTCTCTCGTAACGCTGTGGAAAATTCTGACGAAAAACGATCGCCTAGTCGAGAGGATTTCGACAGGATATCGAGAGTTACGACCGATTCACCGATCGTACAGACGAACCAAGGCAGCCTAGGGAGAAAGACGATCGAATCATTGAAAGAAATCGAGCGAAATAGACATCTGCATTTGGCTAAACAGGGCAAGTGATCATCTTCAGGTTTTTTCAATTTATACGATATCGAATGATTCTAATCTGACATATTTTTCTATTTCTCTTTATAATTTGGGATTAATTTTTGTCAAAAATCGTTATCAGGAAGTCAGGTAATTTCCGAGGAAAGACGAAGGGTCGAAGAACTTAAAAGGCGAGTTCAAGACGAGGTCCGGACACAGTGGGAAGAGAGAAAGATGAACTGTGCATCTTTCAACAGCGTTGAATCCGGAGAAGAGTCTTCAAGCTATTCTACAGGCGGACCTACGGAGAGGTGAGCATATCAAATATTTACAAACGATTAGGTACCGGTTTCGTTTTATTTGACTTTCTCATTTTACACTCGATATTTCCGCTCATAATATTCTTAAAAATTTAAATTCAGGGGAAAGGAGTTTTAATTTCATTCACATGATTGGTTTCTAATGATTGGTGATCAAAAATTTCTTCAAATATCAAAATCAAATTTCGAAATCATATCATTTTTACAACGCTCTAATTATTCATACCAGCGGTGTAAATGCATTCGAATTATTCAACCGCGTGATGATTTTGACGCGGTTATACCTCCGGCGATAAATAACACCTTTGATTAAACTTCGCCTATAGCTCATCCCCACCGTTTTCATTATCATAAAATCCGGCGATTTCGTACGGCTGACCCATTCCGAGAAATAATTTTTCCGTGTAAACACACGATCCCGGATATATATATACACCTACATACATCTATGTATACCAGAGTGAAAGAAATCTGAGAGTAGGATAACTTTGCCGTAGAGAGTGATTGAAGAGGGGAGGTCCGTTATCGTTCAGTGATATGATATCGATTCTTATCGAATATGTACGCGTGATCGTTCTGTGAAACCTATCTATTGGCGTTACGAGGTAGCGCACATTCTCTCGCATATAATATATCAGCAAAATTTTTCGTTGTTTAAAATAGTTTGAAAAATTCTTTATACCGGCTGCGTTTCCGCGCTCGGATCGCTACCGCGGTTTATATAATAATGAACAAATAAAAATGAACGCTCGTCAAGCTGGTGAAGTCGTTTTGACTGAAGCCAGGGTAGTAGGCTGCAGTGTTATAACTTACCTGACTAGCCACAGATATTACCTCGTCAGTAAAGACTGGCTTTATAAAAACTGCTACAAACCAGCACGGAGATTAACGCTACGCGCTTACGCCAACATATCGTGAGTCTTTCTGCCCTCGTAATAAACCGCGATAATTATTACCTGTTTTCATCTATTCTTCACAATCAAAAAAAAACAAAGGAAATTTTTACATCAATTTTTTTCAGCGGAAGCGGAAGCAGCGACGGAGCCGATGGGGGAGCCAGCGAAAAACTTTCACCAGGGAAATCTAGCCCTGGACCCAGTCCTGGACTTGGAACTGGAACCGCAGGACCTGGACCCTCGAATGGCGGTTACGCTCTGATACATCAGCGCGGAAATGTGAGTTTTTTCACAATTTCTTTGTCTGTAAAAATTATAATTAGGCAACGAAGTTCGAGACTGACAGGGTGAAGATATATTTTTGATTAACCTGTCATATACGAAATTCGATGGTAAAATTTTTCATCACCTATTCGTATCTTGTTTAAAAATTTCGTTGGCGCGTCAATCGTCTAAATAAATAATTTGGTTTAACGTCAATCAACTTATTGCAGATCAAAAATTTCGTCCAAAGTGTTTATCCGTCGGGAATAAAGAAACTTGGTATATGAAAATCTGAACTTGTGTAGTCCTTTCCTCGGAAAGGCATTTTTAGACTATATTTTCACGAAATTTTATGATATGTCTAGCTAGCTGACGAACGGAAAAACAAAATTGAAACTAAAAGTCATTTAAAAAATTCAATCTTAGTAAACGGTTATTATATTCCGTTTTTTCTTTTTTTTTTTTTTCATCTCTTTCATTTTATTATGTTGAACCCGAGATGAGAATCGGTGTCAGAATTGGCATGAAAATGTGCTTGTTTACGAAATACGTTTTCAACACGAGCTTTGCGCGCTTGTAGCTGTGATACAATATAATGAAAAGCATCGATCAAAGTCTTGGGGATCTGTGTATATGTATATATACCTAGAAGGATATAGTCTGAAGATATATAAGTCAAGTTACGTCTTCGGAATATAAAGGCTCGTAACATCGTCCTCAATGAGACATAACACTTCCCTGTACACGGAGGGGGTAGAAAATTTTTCTCGGTATAATAAAAATCTGTCATTTTCAAAAGGGACCTGGGGGACGTATGTACGTACGTGTAAAGTTATTTTTGGATAATCGAACAGGGGATTTTTGAGAAAATAAAAAAAAAAAATCAAATACGCTACTCTTCGGCTTAGCACCTGCTCTGAAGCGTCGATGCATGGCATTTGCCGAGAAACGCCTTGGTTTATTTTCGAACCCGAGTAAAATGGGTAGGTATGTTATAGTGTAGAAATCGTCGTTACATGTAAAAATAAAAAATAAAATACAATTTTAGTCCGTGGGTTCAGCTGCTGATACGAATCACTGCATATAGGATACTATGATACTAATAAATATGAAGATTGTATCTGCAGCACAGTAAAATCGTGTATTTTCGTAGTATAATAATCGTTGCCAAAAATGTATATACACACACAGGTATATCTACGATATGCGAACCGTTGAAAAAGTCGTTTCAAAACCGGCTGCTATAATTAATACGCTGTTTTACTATATGCCATTTTGTTACGATGCGGAAACTATGCTTTTATATGCTAGACTAGGATATATTCAATTTATTCATTATTCAAATATACAAGGACGTTAAATATGAATATATGTAAATTAATCCAGTTTAAACTTTGGGATATTGTAACTTCACATAATGTATATACCTATATGGTCTTACCTCTTTCGACTGCTTAAATTTCTCCGAGATATAATAATAATAATAATGATTATTATATTATTCATAAAATTTTCAACTATCACTTACGCACCTATACTCAGCTATCACTCGTTATATAAATCCTGTCAACCTCAGCAGCTGTCTCGCGAAAATTTATCCTCAGTTATACATAGTTTTTAATTTAGGTGACAAAAAATAAATAAAATATGTCTTTTGGTCTGCACTCGTGCTCAAAGAAAAATCTCTGACTATACCGTGGCGAAAATTGTATATATATGTATATATTTTTTTTTTTTTTTTTTTGATTGTATAGAATGGGGAAAACTATTAACAATGTTATTGTTACTGTATAAGCAGAAGTCTTGCATCGGAGGTTGAGCGATAAGGTCGTTCCCTGGTATTGAGTATATTCTTGGAACTTAATATGTGTCCATGGATTCCGAATGAGCCGGTTGTTGGTGAATAGCGTTAGCGTGAAATATGAATAATAATTACTTATCCCCCGGCTACGTTGCTTTTTTCATAAGGTGGGGAAAGACGTCGCGACGCCAGACTTTAGACGCTGATAGAAATCGGCTATCGGGTACGGGGCTCCGAAATCCCTCAGTGCTTTTCGTACCGTGTCGAGGTCCACTCGTGGTAAACAACGCTGATCGCTGCCTGACCTGCAGTACGAAACTAGCGCGAGCTTGCACAACTATATATATATATATATATATATATATATATATAGTATATATATAAATATATTTAACATATACCGAGGATAATATACCTCTGAGGAAATACGCGACTGCACCTGTTTTATAAATTTCATAGTAAATTCAATCAGTTTTGCGGTAATTATTTCGCAAATATATAATGTCCCTAATGTTCATAAACTCGATTAAATTTATGCGGAAAAAGGATCGTCGCATTAAAAAGAAACATGTGAGTGGAAATAATCTATAAATATATTTTCCTTTTTCTTTTTTTTCTTACATTTCATGGATATATACCATATAGTATATACCATTCCTCTCTGGCATCATCGTTTGCTAATGGAATGCTACCTAATCAAATCATGAAACTATCACGTAACGCGATTCCGCGTTACTATAATGCTTAGCATGCATTGCGTATCCGAGTTATTGTCGTATGAACACGTATACATATCTCGTTGCCAAAACATTAGAAAAAAAAAAAAAAATATATCACTTATCAAAAATCCAAAAAGGCATAATTATACATTGAATAATTACACACTCAGAGACTCTTCGAGGCCTTGTATTGCCACAGAATTTTTCCAACAGACTCACAAGTCCTGGAATTCAATCAACAGCCTTGAATCTAATGAAGTATTTACGTGAACTAGGGATTGAGGCACGTAATTTACTACTCAGTACACATTGTATACATTCTTGGCACACTATAATCACCACGTTTTACTATTTTCTGTATACCAATCAATCGGATAGTAGTGGATACAGTAGTAAAATAAATGTGGTTCTATATAGCAGGCCAGGAATTTTTTTTTTTCAAAATTTTAATTCAACCGATTGAAATAACCGAATTAAAATCCGTCGCGGTCTAAAGCCCGCGAGGAATTAACGGAAGTGGCGGAAGTAGGAGCCCTGAGAAAACATTTCAGCTAGCTGTAGCCTAGCATGAACTGTGAACAGAATGGGATATCTATATATAATAGTATCCTACCCTCGTTGCCATTGTAAAATGGGATTATAAATATAGTCTGCCTCGTAGAGTAGTGACTAAAAAAGAATACCTCAGCTTGAAAGAATTTCTAGACTCTGTTATCTCGCTACTCCTATGCATACCGTGGAATTTTACAGACTGATACACGCATCTGTACCTATATAATTATAACGAAATTTACTCACCCCTTATTGCTACAAATGAGAATTATTTCAACAGCCAAGGGAGGAAAAACGGATCTCATCGGAGGGCGGAAGGACGAGTAGTAACAGCGGAGGAATGCCCGATGGCTCTGGAAGTCGTCCTCAGTCTCAAACATCCAGTGAGTTGGATACTCTCGGGCCTTTGCAGCCTGTTAAACATCGAGAAAAACCTAAACTACAGGTAATTATTTCTCGTTGTGAAATGAAGTTCAGGTAAGGGGGTGAAAACTAAAATAAAAATACCATTTTTTCGTTTTATTTTTATCAGCAGAGACCCTTGACTCGTTATCTTCCGATCAAATCGGAGTCCTTAGACCTGAGGAACCACATTGAGACTGCTGGACATCAGCTACAACTCATCAACGACGTTTCAGTCGACACGACAACCTGCTGTGGTTACCTATCTAAAATGAGCAAAAAGTTTCACCACTGGAATAAGAGGTGGTTCGTTTTTGACAGGAAACGAAAAACGCTTTCATACTACAGCGATAGTTCGGCGAAAAAAGCACGCGGGCTTATATACTTTCAGGTAAATTGAGTTAATGAATAATTTGATAATTCGTCGCTTTTTTCTTTTATTTTTCTTATTTTTCTATTCTCCATCTAGTCCATCGAGGAAGTCTACGTCGATCATTTGAACAGCGTGAGATCGCCCCAACCATCTCTCACATTCATCGTTAAAACTTCTGCAAGACTTTACCATCTGATGGCTCCAAGTCCTGAAGCTATGCGGGTCTGGGTCGACGTAGTATTCACCGGAGCCGAAGGATACCATGAATTTGACCATGGTGTGTGAAATGATGACGAAGCCTCGGCCGTGAATAATTTATAAAAGATTCGCAGTTTTTCTCATATTATCTCCGTCGCCTATATTTATGTGTGTATTCATATCCTAGAATTTTATATACAGCTGAATTTTTTACTAGGCGATACGTGCGAAGGAAATAAATCAAAATCTGTTGAATTTTTAGCAGGTTTATTATCGTGAGAAAAAAAAAAAGAAAAATTCTCTTCTTCATTAGTAGACTTGTAGTCGCTCGTAAAACGGGCAGCTTCTACATCTCGGCCGAAATTTTGATCGTTGAATATTCGCGATCGGGGGAGTAGGTATATTTTGACCAAAAAAAATAAAAATAGATATTTAAAGCCGAACGATAATAACATTAATTACGAATATTTGAGAACACAAGAGTCTGCTCTTTTTTCGTTTCTTTTTATATCGATGACTATTATACATGCGTATAGTATATTACGCGAGAATAAAAATTACAGTAGAGAAAGAGGATATATAATGTTTTATAGCGATTTAAACAATGGTAACACGATATTTTGATATATACCCCGTTGAGGAAGGGCATTAGTAGAATTATGTATAACAAAAGTATTATTCATCTTTTGATAGTAAAAGATTAACGATAACTTTATTACTTAGTAAAGTCGAGTAACATTTGGAGTCTTTGAGATTCTGATTATTCTAATCGTAAAAAGGTTTAATCTAGTCTTCCAGTATAGATGAAACGAATAATAAAATATCAAACTTGATTATATGGTTGAATAAAATTGCCTACGTTCAATTATACATACCTATACAAAGATCAAATAATATAAGTGAATCTGGAATGAACCAGGACATTAATTATTGCCGCTATAATAATTGTAAATAACTTAATTTTAGTCATTTATTAACATATTTTAATATAATTGCTATATACACAGAAACATATCTTTATAGATCATACAATACATTTATATATATATATATATTATACACATATATATTAATAAATATAAGCATAAAACATCAACTTATATCGTGTGAATTTGAGTTAAAATCATACCAGACATTTTTATCTTATATAATTATTATATATTATATATATACCCATATATCATATACGAATAATGTATTTTTTGATGTATTTACCAAAAAGAAACAAGAATATATGGACAATCTCACATATTAAACTAACTTCGTCATAATAAACTGATTGAATCATTTTGAAAATGTTATTCAGGTACTGCGATTCGTCGAAAGTCAGTCAGAATATCTGCGAATGAGTACGAATAAATCTTCATCAATAAATAAGAAATCTACGACGCGGAGAACTATTCAAACTGATTGCCGCGAGCCCGCGCTTTGCGGCAAGAGTGACTCATCGATTCGCCACCGAAATAGCTATGGCGCTGACAAACGAACTGCAAGGGGCACTGACCTACGGTAAGATAGCTCCGTCGTTGTGGCAATCGTGCGCACCGGCCAGCGGTACGATGGAGCCATTGCTGAAGTCAGTGACCCTCGTGGCGTCGACGAGTTGACAATGGCGCTGCGTTAGTAAGGAACGACTGACAGAAGTTATTATACGATTCATTCAATGATGGAATGAAATTTATCTTGACTCATTTTTTGAGTGAAATTCAATTTAGATTCAGTAAACTCATCCGTTTGTTAGAGTATGAATAATCCTTCGTATCGAAACTTTCTTATTAGAACGAGTACATTTTTAGACTCAATCTTCGTATTATATGAGACAGTATCTTATTATTGTACAAACGTAGCTAAGGATATTCTAGCGGGTGCTATCGAGAGAATAGAGAGACGATTGCAATAAAGACATATTTATTCTTATTGATTAGATTGTCAATTATGTGACCACTTCTCTGAGTTCGAAGTATTTCTATTCTGGATCAGGCGAACTATTTTTGCTACAAGTTCGGTGCGTCTTGTTGAATGCAATTTTATATACACAACTGTCATGCGGGTGGTAGATAACTGGGCGCAACGATGTTTACGACAATAGTAATTCAACAATTCCTCCGCGAAATGGCGATACCATTTGTCACCCCGCGAGGAACAGCACTGATCTAGGGTAAGAATACCTGCCGCGGAGTCAGTGTCCTTCGTGGCGTCAAAGCGTTAACATGGGGTTGTGTTAACGCGTGTGTAACATCTTGATAAAAATACTTCGAGCTTTTTGGTACATCGGATTTTCCGATTAACTGCTGGAGAAAAAAAAAAAAAATACTTCGAGCACAGAGAAGTGGTCGAAGAATTGTCACGCGTTCATTTATGAAAATATATTCTTTTCTAGTTTTTTTTTTTTTTTATTCAAGCTTTTATTATAGTCCAAACGCCCCTCTCTGAATGGAATTCTGTTCCCATTAGTTATTCACACCTCCTCGGGTCAGATGTTTGCCTCATATCAGGTAGATTTTCGAATTAAAATTTCTCTAACTGAATAACGCTCAATAATTCTTACTTTGAGTTGTTCTTTTAATTGTTCGTTCGTTTGTACACATCGCTAAGTCTTGATACCCCCTCCCGGAGCAACTACTCCTTTGATACATAGAGAGCGCTGGCCGCTTATGAATGAACGAGTGGTAAAATAGTGGTGCTGCACAAATATGCGGATAAAAAAATTACTACCTTTTCTGAGAGGCATGCGTCTATGAATGAAAAGATAGTGGTGCTGCACAAATATGCGGACAAAAAATTACAACCTGTTCTGAGAGGCGCGCGCTGGAATTAAAAGATAGTGGTGCTGCACAAATATGCGGACAAAAAAAAACTACGACCCTTTCTTTATACTCTTGGAGGCGTGGCAAATAGCCCATTGACAAAATTCTAAAAAGGAGTAGAAAATACTACTAACTCTTTATTGAATTCATTGATAAAATGAAAGTAGTGGCGCGTGGAAATAACGCGAATAAGTTGAAAAGAATTACTGATATTTTATATAAATGAATTTATATTATCATATTTATAAATTTGTATTTCATTATATTACAAATTATATAATAAATCCTCTGATATACCAATAATCGATTGCTTCGTTATTTTCACTTTCCTCTTCGTACGACTTTTTTTTCAATCAGGCGTTGGGCAGCAGAACTTACAAATCATAGAATCAGTAGCGAATTAGAATTAATGCATTTTCAGATACTTAAAAATTTGCAACCACCTAATCTGGTATGCTCTCCTGATACCAGAAAGATTTTTTGACTTAAAATTATTCTAACTCTTAAAAATGCGACGTGCATGAAGCAGCGTATGCCGGACAGATGATGCCTTATTTTCAGAGTAATTTTTCTGGCAGTTGAGACTCTTTGGGAGTGATTTTTCTGGCAGTTGAGACTTTTTCGGGGTCGTGTGTCTGGCAGTTGACACCTCAAACTTAACGCCCAAAAATAAGGTGTCAACTGCCAGACATATGACCCCCGAAAAAAGTCTCAACTGCCAGAAAATGGAGTGATTTTTCTGGCAGTTGAGACTTTTTTCGGGGGTCATATGTCTGGCAGTTGACACCTCAAACTTAACGCCCAAAAATAAGGTGTCAACTGCCAGACATATGACCCCCGAAAAAAGTCTCAACTGCCAGAAAATGGAGTGATTTTTCTGGCAGTTGAGACTTTTTTCGGGGGTCATATGTCTGGCAGTTGACACCTCAAACTTAACGCCCAAAAATAAGGTGTCAACTGCCAGACATATGACCCCCGAAAAAAGTCTCAACTGCCAGAAAATGGAGTGATTTTTCTGGCAGTTGAGACTTTTTTCGGGGGTCATATGTCTGGCAGTTGAGACTTTTTTCGGGGGTCATATGTCTGGCAGTTGACACCTTATTTTTGGGCGTTAAGTTTGAGGTGTCAACTGCCAGACATATGACTCCCGAAAAAAGTCTCAACTGCCAGAAAAATCACTCCCAAAAAGTCTCAACTGCCAGAAAAATCACTCCGTTTTCTTAAAAATGATAGTACAGATAAGCTATATAGCGACTGCATGAAGCGCAGCGTATGCATGCCGATGTCGATAGGCGACCAAAAATTTTACAACACCTCCTTCGGTCAGATGTTCTCCTGATACCAGGAGTATTTTCGACCTAAAATTTTTCTGACAACAAAAATTCCAAATTTTTACTCGAAAATCTACCTGACATCAGGAGAGCATCTGACCCGAGGAGGTGGGCTAAAATTTTTTGCGGGAAAGAGGAATAGTATACCATGCATACTTGTCTTCGTGCATGTCTATACGTATATTCACTTATGCTAGCGATTTTCAGAGTTAGAAAATTTACGTATATTCACTAAAAAAAACAAAAATGAATAGAAAGGCGCAGGAAGGGAAAGTGAAAAATAACGATGCAATTGATTATTCGTATCTCTGTAACTTTATTGATGCAAAATCGATACAATATTACTCACTATAGAAGTTAGGTACAATTTGTAATTGTTTTTCAAAAATAAATATGTGCCCATCGCGATACAAGTATTACAATAACAAATTTTTCAAAGAGCGAGTTCAATACAGTATACACCCTTTCGTTGAGAGCTGCTAATCGAAACAGAATCCTTGTCAGGTGGTACATAGTGCGTGGACTCTGGTCAAAGTTCATTCAACTGTAACGAGAAGACAAGTGTTATAATATCACTATCATTCAGTAAATTATTCAAAAACTAAACAAGAATTTATTTCCATCAATTAGTACACTGTCAATTTTGCGATCACTTCTCTAAGTTCGAAGTATTTCTATTGAGATGTAACGCGCGCGTCGATACAGTCCCCATGCGAACGCTTTGACGCCACAGAGGCCACTGACGCCACGACAGGTGCACTTAGCCTAGGTCAGTGTTCCACCCAACGGGGCACGAAATGGTATCGCCATCTCGCGGCCGAACAGGTGAACTATTTTAGCCGCAAAGATTGATGCGCCTTGTCATATGCAATTTTGGGTACGAGACTAGCTTGCGAGTTGCATTCAATAAGGCGCACCAATATTCGCGGCAAAAGTAGTTCGTGGGTTCAACTGCAAGATGGCGATACTATTTCGCACCCCGTGTGTCAGTTTTATTACGAGAGTCCGCGTCCTTCACAATTCCACATGCCGTCGTCTGCTAGCCATTGGGCTGTATAATTATAATTATATTTCCATTTATTATCTCAAGTGAAATAATAATTATACGTAAATTAAAAAAACAAAATGTTCAAATCCTCATTGAAATTATTGAGCTCCTCGTGCTTCAGGGAAAAAGTGTTATCTCTAAACTTGATTGGCGAAACTTCTAGGTTAACTAACCTCTCCCTCAATATATCGCGAAATATTCATACCACAACGATATGTCAAAAGGTAGAAGACAAGAAAATGATGCTGGCGTCTCTGCCACCAAAAGACGAAGGAACTCTCGGAGAGAAATCAATACAGATCGATAATCTAGTAGGCAGGCAAGTAAAATACACATCATTCAATCAAGATATCTATTTCGAGGTTATATCTCGCAAGCAGCGTACCTTTGATCCTTATTAATTCATATGTCCCGCTCTATTGCAGCGTCGACGTATTTCCTGATGAAAATACACCCTTTAAACTCTTCAATGGAACGCCATTCAAAGATTTACCCATTTGCAACATCCGGGTTTCACCCAATAACACTATCCTCACTATTTCCGATGGCAAAGGTGAGAGACTCTACCCCAAAAGTCGATAACTATTGCTAAGCTCTGAAAATCTACAAAAGTTACTCATAATCTACCGTTATGATCTAGGAGAAATAAAACTGGGACGTTCCTGCGGCGTAGAAGGCTTCAAAAATGCTCGTAAAGGAACAAACATAGCGGCGCAGGCCACCGCTACCACTCTCAGCATGGTAAACATCTCAACTCAACTCTCAAAGAGTCTTAGAAATTGTTTAAAGCACTTTGAAGTCCTTTGAGATTAAGATAACATCACAGTCTATTGATTCTTGACTCTAATTGCTCTTATTTTTACAGCAAGCTGTTAAAAAAGGATACAAAAGCATCAGAGTTAAGGTCCGAGGTCTTGGTCCAGGAAGAATGGTAGGCTGAAGTATTGATTTCTGATTACAACAAGGTATTGATGCATAAAAATGGATAAAACTTTTGTTCTTCTGGTTTCAGTCGGCGATAAAAGGTCTGCAAATGGGAGGACTGGATATTGTGTCGATAACAGACAGCACCAGAGTATCTTGGAACCCACCAAGGGCAAGAAAAGCAAGGAGATTGTAAATTAGTAAAAAACAGATAATCGTAGATACCATTTATCAGTTTATATTTACTTCTGTATCATTAACAGAACACTGAATACACTACTTCATTCACAAATAAAGATTCTTATTTCTCTGAATAAACATGCCTGATTATTGCAAAGTAGGAATACGCTGCGCTACATATCTAGAAAATAATGAAAATCTATCAATAAATTAATATATCACAGTTCATTCCTATCTTTATTACCACAATTCGTAAAATATTGCGAATTCACCTGTAGGCATGTAGCCATCGATATATGATAGAGCTTCCAGACCATTACTTTCAAAGGACTTTGACATCTATGGATTATTATACGAATATTGGTCTTATACCAGCTGGGTGCTTCGTACCAAATGCTATTCCACGCTGCTTCAGACAGCAATTCACTCTAGAATAAATTTTCTAATTTTATTATAAAGGAATAATGACCAAAGAGGAGAGAAGCACAAAATTATTCACACTCACGTGGAGTTTGATTTCGTTTCCTGTCCAGTAGATCAGCATCAGCATATTTACCATTACAATCATATACGCGACTGCGACTATACTCTCGAACGTAGAGCTCAACTGCGATTTAAATCAAGCTTTGAGTTTCCTAAATGAGGTGAAATTCGAGCTGACTACTTTCATTCAAAATCGGTAGGGAATTATAAGAAAAAAAAAATTAATTTTATTCAAAAATGACAGAAATGTGATAATTATCCAAAAGCTTTATCACGGAGTGATGGCAGAAGATAAAAAAAAATTCAAACAACCACCTGTATCAAATCTCAACCCTTCCTCTCAATTAGTTTTGGAAATAATCGATTTCTTTCAATTAGCTTCATGTTACGTAAAATCTAAATAATTGCTCTTCGCGTATAGGATTGAGAGCGTATAATTGGATTGGATTCAATGTCCGTATTTTAATACCTGAGCTGAAAAAAAAATAAAAAAATAAAATCTGTAGAAAGGGATGAATTCCGTTCGGAAAATCGAGGAAAAAAATCAGGGAGTACACGCTAATAGAATCGAAATTTATTTTTGGTCAACCCAGGGGAGTTTTTTCACCGTAAAAATTTGTTCTGTAGATAAATAAATACTCACGACAGTATATTGGAATAATATCGTGCAGAATATCCCCGCGTATGTTAGGAAATCCAAGAGCAAAAGCTGGTTCAGGACTCCGTTGAGACTCTTAACGTATCTGTAATGGAAAATTAAAATTTCCTAGATCAGATTTCGCATCAAATATCTCAGTCTATTTAACAACGAAGAGATTTTCTCTCACCCGATAACTCCCACGTGTCTTTTTACCCAGCTGATGATCCTCTCTTCAAGGTCTTCGCCCGCGACCATTCCCTCCAGCTCAATTTTCAAAATCTTTAATTCGCAGGTGGGAATGATCATCAAAACTGCTGTAAGGGTTGACCAACTTGCTGTAATGACTCCGGTCAAATAAGCCATCGATACTTGTAGCAAATAGCCTGACCAGATATCAGGAAACGGGTTCCAGGCTCTGGAAAACAAAGGTTTAATCCTTTATTTACTTTCTTTTATTGGTCGTAGAGGATATAGGGAATAAATGGGTAGTACATACTGAAATACCTGTAAACCAATGACGCCGGTTCGTCCTTTGACCCCAAAATCATCTCGATGATTGGGGTTCCGCAAAATCCTGTAATTGTTAGTCCTGCGCCTCCCCAAAAAGTGAAGGTAACACGGGCCGCGTATTTCACATATTCGTTAAATATTTCCAAGGATTTTCCGTCCCCGGATCGTCTGATCCTCTGGCTGAACTCTCCGGAGTGTTTGACCTGCGTAGGGGGAGATAACGAGCAATTAACGTCCTGCAGGATTCGGAAACGAGGAGTAATACTGATTGCAGAATTCACCAGTTCGCCCATGGTGCCTCTGGTGAATAGGAAAGCAGTGGCTTTAGCAATGCCGCTAAAATAGAGAAGCGTAATGCTCAGGTTCCTTGACACTGCCTTTAAATCACCGATCGAAATAATAACGTCAACGAACATTGCCGCGGTAAATATTCCGTAACATAATGTTATAAAAACACCGAAGGTCCTGTGAATAACCGACATTTTTTTACCGAATAAATCCACGGGCCAAAGCCCTTGAATCTGCATCGCTATTACATTCAATCTCGTGAAAGGATCGCTCGTGGTCCTCGACATCATCGTAGCTAATGAAAAACTAGAGAATGTATAATAAAAAGCCGACGTTTTATATACAAGCATATTGGTCTGAATGTTAATTAATGATCACATGGTATAGTTGACCGGTGCCATTTATTCATTGCGCTCTTTCTCTTTTTCTTTTTCTTTTCCTTTTTTGGGCAGAATTCATTGAGCTACGTATTTAGCCGTGTATACCTGTAATTGCACGTTATAATAATTATAGACAGTCGTACAGGGTGATCCGTAGTTGAGTCGGATCTTCGAAATGTGCTTTGGTCCGTTGAAGATGCGATAAAATTATAAGGGATGAATATGCCGATACGGTCTGACGTGTAACGGTGTAGGTGGATAGTTATGAATTATGGGATACATAGTAAGTGAAATAGTTATCACATATGCATATATGTACATACCTAGGCACAGGCTTAATACTCGGAACCCCGATGGTTATCAACGATTCATGGACGGAGAGCCGCTATTACGATTACCGATGGATACATTAAATATTACACTAGAGAGGCCAGGGTTGGCCGCGGGATGCCCTGAGGGTAAAAAAAATGGGAAAAAAAAACGGATTTGTGAAGGGGATGAGATTTGGGTAATGCAAATATAAACACAACGGACGATTACATAAATTTGATAAGCTTATTAGATTATTATTATTATTATTAGTATTATTTAATTAGAGCTAATTAAATCTATATCTAATGTGTAATGACTAGATAAAACAGTTTTTGTCTTTGTCTTTGAGTCGATGTCGAATTTGCCGAAGCTTAAACACGATCTATCACAGATTTTGCAACGCTGATTAATATTTACAGGATATTACATATATAAAGGGCGTCGATCAGCCTGATCCTTATGTCGATTGTTCTACAATCCAGGGTACGTACTCTGAAACCCGAGTATAAAGACCGGGTAAACGTGGACGGGCGCAACCCACCCCAGTCGAAACTACACCCACAACCACCGTCGACCCCACGTCATCTCCTCGGTGCCCTCGCACCATCAACGGACCTCCGCTGTCTGCCTGAAAGCAGAAAACTTAAATTTAAAAAAAAAACAAAAAAAAAAAAGAAATGAAAAAAAAAGCAGAAAAAAGGCAACGAAGGAAAGATAGAAAGAAAAAAAAAAAAGGAAAAGAAATATATGAAAGGGATCAGACTATAAATTCTGGGTAGAAAAATCGCCCGTATACTATATAGGTAATACTATACACCCTACCGAGAATGAAAAATATGTTCTATATCAAAAATTGCTATTATATTTTAACGAATTCGTACAGTTGCGCGGTTTTATATAGGGATGAAGGCAAAAAAATAGTCTGGTAAGATAAAAATTATCAACGTTTGTTGAAATTTTTCTAGAATCGAGTATAAAACTTGAAGATAGAAACGGAAAAAAAAAAAACAAAAAAAAATGTATAAGAAGAAAAATGTACGGTAATAAGATATGAAAAACACCACTTTTCGTGCAACTTGGGCTAAAAATCTAAGTAAAATTGGAAAGATTTCATTTAATATATATTCGCTCACCCAGCACGAGTCTCGACCACCCTCCTCGTGACCAGCACACATCTGTTGCGGTTCAACGCGTGTCTTCTTTCCATTGCTGGCGTACCACTCGGTACAAACGTCGTTTTTCACCACAAGTACATCGACCTTTTGCAGGATGTCGGCTCTCTTGTCTGAGAAAATGATTTTTCAATTATTTGCCATTTTTGAACACCCTGTTTTGTCCCCCTTTCTCATAGAGCGTTTGGATTATACTCACATTTCGAGGTATCTGCACCGAGCCACCCCCATCCAGCAGCAATTGCACTTTCTCCCTCGAAGATGCTGTAGCCAGCCGCACCCCTGGTATCGGGAAGACAAGCTGGCCTTATACTTTCCGACCAGGAAATAGGCCTCGCGAGTTCTAGGAGCGCGATGTCGTTCGCGTAGCCACCGCATTTGTGACCTGGGTGGATTACCACCCTGCTAATACCCTCTTGTCGGGATGGGGGATCCTCGGAACCACGCAAATTATGCTCGCCTAGAGTGACGCGTAGTTGACGTGCCGGAATTTCTGATGATCCTCTGCGGAGTTGAAGAGAATACAGGAATAATTAGGCCTCGTTATAATAGCTAATGAGCATCTGCTTGTCTATTTATTCCTATTCGCCCACGATATGAATAAATGGCTGATCAATTTCCTTGATAAAAGTCGATCGAGTTTGGGGAGAAATCGAAAGTGCTAATGTGTTAACGTGGCTTGTCTATTATTTTTTAACGATAAATGTTCGGATTTGAAAAGCCCTCGTATATTTTCTGCGCACCCACACCCGTTTTAATTTGGATTTTCACTCGAATTGCGAATAATTAAACTTGTGCGGAAACGAGCCGAATCACTCTCGCCCCGCTCTACTCTGTTCTACTCCGTTCTACTCTACTCTAGTCTACGCTACTCTTCCGTGTTGGTCCAGGGCTGCAGACCAACCCCCGCAGTTCCGCAAGTGGCGTGGCGTAGAGTACGGCCATGGCATGGCATGGCATGGCATGGCGCGGCGCGGCGCGACGGGGAGAATTAAACGCGCTTCGCTACTGTAAACCATGATTGCACGTAAATTACCAAAGCGCTTGGTAATTGCTTGCGGGCCATGCAAAACGTGACGCGACCCAACCCAGCTGTCTATACCTCAACACAAATAGCTGAACCCTCGTCATATACACCTGTAAAAGGGTTGACGATGTGTGCGAAACCCCCAGAATTCATTTTTTAGTTTCAAAAATGTTATTCAATTTTTTTATTCCCTCTCTTTCTTTCTTTCTTTCTTTCTTTCTTTTTTTACGAAATACGGAATATGGGTGTGTGTACTCACGAGCAGAGGCAGTGGCCAGCCGTAAGAATAAATCTTGAATTAATTATTGTTCCACCACAGAAATGACCCCCTTTTCGAGTGATGCTAACCAGCCATGGAAATTCTTTTGGAGTAGCATCCCCGCCGCCTACAATACGCGAATTTCGTGATCCGACGAAGGTTCGTCCGCAGGAAACGTCCGCAACTGGAAAAAGAAAAAGGAAAAAAAAAAAAACATTGATATGAAACGATTTTTTGTTACATTTGTGTACGGGTTCTTCATTTTTAGACGGTCTTCTATCTGTCTATATACCTATACACTTATATACATACCTATATGGGTTTTTATATTTACGAGACTTTCGTGCATCCGCTTGGAATATTTTAATATAAAAGCAATAGTGGATTGCTTGACTAGTGGAGTAGAATTTTTCTACGCTATCGCATGCGAGAAATGTCCGTTGGTAGGTTGGTAAACCAATTCAACGATTGATTAAAATCACTTTTGCACACGGATTACCAGGCAGTGAAGACTAAATTTCCTTTTATACCCCGTAGAAATATTTCCTCCGAATTTCTCACCCCGAAAAACGCATATCTAATGAAAATCGGTTTTTTTCTGATCAGACGAGTTCCATATGAGATGTCTGTCTGTGTAATCACTCGTAAGTTACTGAAGAGAACGACGGTCGGGAGGGTTCCTGTTAATTTTCGATTCAACTATACAACCATAGAAGAAACTAATTCTTTCTGTTCATTTCTCCGGGGGAAGTTGAGGTCTGGATCATCTGAGACTTGAGAGACATCCGTAGCTGAAAAACCCTTGGGACTTAGCTACCCCCCAACTACCAATCGGCTTACGTATAAGTCTTCGTTTATTGTACTTTATTCGGACGTGATGAGAGTTTCAATTAGACCCAGTTTCCAAAACCCGGAACGTCACCGAGGGTTGATTGGTGGACTCTGAGTTTTGCTTCGATATACGTGTTTGTGTGGCCTGCCGGTTATTATCAAGATAATTTCGGCGACTTTTGACTTTAAGGTGGTCCAGGAGTCATTCGCGTGGAATTTAGCCCCCTGTTCATACAGTAGCGAATTTGGTTAGGAGGAATCTCGCCGCCGCAATCCCTATTCCGGGGGGCGAGTCCCCGTTCGCGTCGTTTCACACCTCGGTTGATTAATTCGACCGACGCCGCTTTCGTCCTACGGGTCGTAGGTACCGGGTCCACCCCTGCTCACCACCCTTTCAGGACGCAGGCGCCTTCATCCTGGGGGAATTTCCGGCCTGCAAATCCCTCGTATAATGCCTCCAACCTCCAGCCTCCACCCCCGTATACTGACATTCGTGAATGAGTAATAGATGCGTCAAATACAGACGCGAATCTCCGAGAGCATTGTAGTGATATAATAATATTTCGACGGTAGATATAAGTATAGGTATATGTTGCATCCATAGGTATAGAGGTTGGTTATAAATTTGCGAATTTATAATACTACTGGCAAAAACGTTGCTCTAAAGTTTATAAACAATCTGTAAGTGTGGAGCCCCCCGGGGCTAGTAGGTAATTTATTCGTTGGGTACTCGAGGCTCTCTGTACCCTCGAATCCTCTTCTCGTTAGCATTCGAAGGAAACTGTGAGAAACACTTTTAGAATCTTTCTGCGGGAGTGAAAAGCCGCTTGAGAATACTCTAGAGAGGGAATAAAGGTATGGTCGCGTATATAAATTGCTATTCCTCGTTAGGTTTTCTTTTTTCTTTTCCTTTTTCTTTCATTCAAATAATCGATGTATTATTTTCATCGTATTTCAGTACCTTATACGTTAAATCTCTTGATTCCACCGTGAAAGATTGAAATTCTAGGAATCTCGACAGCGAAAGAAAGATCCATAAAAAAGAATAGCAAAATATAAAAATGCAATTCATCCCTATCGCGTGTATTTTTTTGAATAAATAGTAACTTACGGTTATTGAAGCCGGCTGTAACTCGGAGGGATGAAATCCAGACGGTGATGACCACAAGGGTCCGAAATGTTGAGGGTAAGTAAACCATGGTTTCGATCCGTACGAAGAAGCGCACTTTAAAGCTCCCGTCGACGTACGGAGATGTGGAATAAAAATTGTCACGTCTGTCGAGTACGGGGTTCTTTATAGCTGTTGAGGATGTGCTGCATCCTCTCCCACCCCCAACCTCGTCCCCACTGCTTACCGACGAATATATTCCTCTCGGCATAAGGCATATGGCATATTATATCGTTATCCACCTTGTCGCAGGTGTATGTCTAGTCGAGGGCACCGATCACCGATTACCAGGGCCTCGAATCTATCAAGGTGAGAGGGTTTAACAAACGCGTAATGTCTAAATTGTTGTATACATTAGAGAAGCACTTAAACGTTCAACGTTCTTTTCACCTTGTTTGACAAAAATTCTTACCAACTAATATCGCTGAAAGCAAACAGCGACAGAAACTGCGTTTAAACTTCTCGTTGAACGAGATTCTTCACGAGTTGAACTGACGGTCGGTTTTCTTCGACATCTAGTCTTTTCCGAATTCGATTATCAACCTCGTTTTATCGTGATTTGTTTTCTTTTTTTCTCTTTTATTTTCATTGATTAAACGAGGTAAGACGATCCATAAGCAGTTGAATGAAGAAGCGATTAATCCGACGATTGCAATTTCACGGACTCGTGTCAAGGCGTTAAGCAATACATGCGTATGTTACGCCGTTGATCATGTGTTAGAGTCTAGGATAATAGTGAGGCCGAATATCGAGTGATGGCAACGACACTGCAAGGCCGGCTAGTCAAACTTGACATAGTAGCGTTAACCACGACACGAAGCCGCGGGGTTAACCTGGTGCACTTGAACCACGGCTTAGATGCAGGTATACATACCCACACGAGGATGAGAAAGACAAATAAACACGTTAAGCCCGAAGCGCTTTCGAATCGTCGCGATGCCAAATCGCGGGCCAAAGACAATAGCCCGAATCGCTCGACAAATCCAAATGCAAATTTTTTGAAAGTGAGTCTCACGGCGTATGGAATAAAATAATTTAAAGGAAAAATTGATACGCCTTATACAAGCCTCTCGGGAGCAAATAAGAGGCAGCACTTCATTTCCAATATGATATAATGATCAGACGCGATTCCGAAATGTCAGGAACATCGCGATGATCGATGTGCAAGTAATATTCCTACCAGGTCTCAAGGTGAACCGAGCAAACAATTATATATTGTGACCATGGGACTCTGTAACCTACCTACCTATAACGTAATTCAATTTCCCGTAATTAATGCACGTATTATACCTCCGGTAGATATGATACCGCGCCTAGGCGTGTGGGACCTGCATATCAGTCGAGACTAATAAGTCGCATAGTCGAAGCGCCGAAAATTGATGATATGAAATGTAGATTAAGAGTGATAAGTCTTACAGCTGCAACATATAGGCGACAGATATGGCTACGTGGTGTCAGAGACGCGTAAACAATCGCTCATTTCACATTTGCATAAACACATCAGGTAAGGTCAATAGCATACGGGCCCTGATGGTGACTGTGGTCCAGTGGCGTAAGCCACTAGCCAAACAAGCTGTTTCCGTATTCTATACAAACACCCGCGACCACCTTGGCTCCAATAGCTCATATTTATCGTTATTGATAGACGTGAATTATTATTTAAATACAATCGCGTGTTTACGTGCATTTTTTTTCACACCAAATTTCGTGGGAGGCGATAACATGGCTTCTATATACTCTCCCAGGATTCGATATTTCAGTTATATATATCATTGGTATATATATATATATATATATAGGCACGAGTCGAATCAAGGCTTGATTCAGAAGAGTAAAACTCGATTTATCATCTGCCAAAGAGACTCGTTCGTTCGGCTAACTTTTTTTTTTCCTTTTTTTTTTTTTTTTTTTTCACCTGATTCTAACATTGTGAGAGAAATTGAAATATGCTAATCTTATCACAGATGATTTTGTTCTTTTTTTTTTCTACAACTGATGTGTTATGTTATACCTGGTTGTACAGGTATGCGTGTGTCTATATAGTAACTGTATATATGTAACATATGGTATACGTATATCTAATTTACCTCGTTTCAATTTACCACTGCAGTTCGAAGTTTACATAGCCGTTTATTTAGCCGTGCGCATCGTACGTACGTACGTCGCCTCGAATTGTTTTATTATGCAAAATCCTTAACCGTGATGCAATAGCAGAGTTTCCACCTACTTGGGCATCGGAAACAATTGACATTGACTCAATTTCTGTAGTGTAATAGATATTCCAGGTATTCCAAAACCCCAATCGAATAAAATGAGACTTTATTCTTATCCTATTATTTCCTTGAAGCTGAAATGATTCTTGGTAATTATTTACCAACATCTATTCATTCAACTATACGAATTGAGACTATCCCCTCTTTCGAGAATAAAGAGATCTGTGCATCAGACACGCTAGTACAATTAAAAGCAATAATAATGATCGACTAAAGGCCGAGGGAGAATCGACAATGCAGGCTTCAATGTCAGTATATGATAAAGATAAACCATAAGCCCAGTACACGTACGGACGACCTAGTCCTCGTGGCCTGGAAAAGCGCGTACGTCTGATGATATCTGTAGATGGTGATGGTTGGAAAAGCTGATTCTAACGCGCGTATATCTCAATGTATGTATAACATACATACGTAACATACATATAGGAGAAGAAAGGAAAATTGAGTAGAAGGGGTTGGGAAGCTGGGAGCTTGGAAAGCTCAAAGTCAAAGCCAAAGCCGAAACTAAAGCCTGTGGTTTCGGGTATGTGTGTAAGAGGAGTAGGACGAAGAGGACGAGGACGAGGCGTATAGAACAACGTAACATGTAGGTACACATACCTATGTATGCATGTTGCATAATACCGCGTATATACCGAAAATTCGCGGTTTTGTGTTATAGTCACCGTCGTGTAGATCGGCAACTACGTATAAACACACAGATAGATAGATAGTCAGACAGACAATGTAACCCATGTGTAATCCACGTAGCCATTCCCTCGTAGCTGAAGGGGAAGATTATCTAAAGATTACTCGTCGCGGATCGCGTTTGTGTTTAACGATAATTGACCCAGTGAAACTGGATTACCAGATGAAATCGGATCAAGTTGGTTGTGACGATGCAGAGTTTAGCTATGGGGCGGGGTAGGATCAGGGGTAAAGGTGCGTGCTTTAATTTTCCTCGCGACTATATACCGCCGTCGCAGCTCTTTGAATATATTTGCATCATTCGACATTGTACGCGTTGTTCTGCTGCAGCAGTGATTCGTCGTTGCGAATGCACATACATACGTATATATCTCTACAAGTACACGACACGATTGCATAAATTAGGGTTACATATACGGTGCAGTTTGATGCGCTTATGGATCTCCGTTAAGCGAATGGAAGGCGTTTTGTGAATAATTATTATTTCATTTTTACTGTTCCATTTGCTCCATTTTTGTTTCGTTTTTTTCGTTTTTTTTTTCTTTTTTAATTTCTCTCTCACCTTGGCGCCTGGCATACAGACGTCGCGGTCGTAAAGGACGCTGCATTCGTAGGTATACCGCACACGATATCGCGTTGTGTAACTTATGCACCAATTATGCAATTCACATATGCACATACGAATTGCAATACCAAATGACAGCTCTACCGCTTACTTTCACACAATTCGCGGTCACGTTTGTTTAAAATAAAGTTTCCAAATGATATACACATATATCTATATGTTCAAATTTATATACCTAACTCTGATAAAAAGAAAACTTTGACTTAGAATATCGAAGTTAATTTACCTAAACTTATGAACATTATTATCCCCGTTCATTATAGTGCAGCGAGTCACATAAGATATGACTAAACTAACTAAACAAATAAATAAATCAGTTGTCAGGTAGATGTTACGTCATACCATTCACCCCTAAGGGTGAAAACTTTTGTCCGAAACGCGGTTATCTCCGCGTCTTTATTGTGTGAAAATTCTCTCGTAAATCTGAAAAGTTCTTTTTTTTTGTTCCTTTTCCTTTTCCTTTTTTTCTCCTCTCATCTCGAAGGGGATTAAAAGCTCTGTGTTTATTATCGCCGGCTTGAGAGGTCTTGTTATACATCTCTGCATAAATATCCTAGCAGATGTGGGTGTGTAAATATTTTATTAATGTCTTTTCCTTTTTTTTTTTTTTATTTTATTTTTTTTTTTTTTTTGCATTTCGCATAACGTACTCCGAATATTAAATTACAAAAAACGAAGAAATTTTTTAATCCAGAGATATATGCTATGAATAATATCCGGAAGTATATATATATTCGAGAAAAAAAAAAAAAAAAAAAAAAAAAAACTTTCGTCTAAACGAAACGTACAGAAATCTCCGCGAACAGTTAAAGGATACGTCGTTCGGTCTCCGGATGGGCGAAATAAATAAATGACGAGCGATTCCCCGGGGGTTTTCGCGTAGGCGACGGGGGGTTGCGGGAACGAGGTTTCTCCCGCTACAGGGTGGAAGGAACAGTTTCTCCGTAGATAGCGGGAGAGTTATGGCCTCCGGAGCGCGAACGGCCGCGCTGTACCACCCAGCCAAGAGAATAAGAGAGAGAGAGGAAGAGAGCGAGAGGTACACGCAAGGGCGAGGGTGAGGGTGAGGGTGAGAGTGAGGGTGGTTTAAGCCCCGCTCTCCCAACCTTACAAGTCCGTAATTTTTACCCCCGGACAAGTTAAGAGTAATTTACTGGCTCTCGGTAGACATTATTCGGCTTTGTAGCTCTTCTCTCCAACTCCTACTCTTCAGCTGTTCACATCACATAGGTCTACTTCGGGCGCGGTTAATTGACTCACATCCTCCGTTTGTCTCGGATTCTCCCCGCGTTTTACTTCAAGCATTCAGACGTTGGCTAATACACTATACTCTAAACCTATAATACGCATAAGGTATGGGGATTAGAAAAATGCTATTTAATTATTCGGTAGTACACAAAAACTCATTTCGATCTCTCCCCATTCATCAGTCGAAACGATTTTATTATTTTATTATTTTTTTTTTTTTTCTGCAATAAACGATTATCCTAATTTTTTAGAGAGAACCTTTCGAGAGATGGGAGAATACTGATTTTGGAAAAAGGATGAAGAGAAGACAGCGCGAATGTTTCGAAAAAATGAAATGATTCAAGACTCTTTTTTTGTTTTTGGTTTTTTTTTTTTTTTTCTACGTATCATTGGACGTATACAGTTTATTTTATAGTTATAACCTTGTAACCTTAATCACTTTTGGGTAACATTCGTTTTTTTTTTTTTTTTCTTTTTTTCGTTTTTTTTTTTTCTTGTTGGCTGCAGTTATTATAATACATAGCGATTTT
Source organism: Tenthredo scrophulariae (assembly GCA_963978835.1). Classification (NCBI taxonomy): domain Eukaryota; kingdom Metazoa; phylum Arthropoda; class Insecta; order Hymenoptera; family Tenthredinidae; genus Tenthredo; species Tenthredo scrophulariae. The sequence goes on from OZ022228.1 coordinate 1,059,737, forward strand.
TGGATTTTTATTTTATATATAGTTTTAGATCTTGTTTTTTTTTTTTTTTTTTATTCATTATTATTTCAATTTATTATTTATTTATTTATTTATTTATTTATTTGTTTCTTTATCAATAGGTCGAGTAGTATAGTAGGGTTGTTGGGTAAGTAGGATGCGTGAAAACGCCGCCGAGTAATTACACTTAATTTTCATAGTCAACATTCAATTAACACGCAATGCATTTAAAACTCTTACCTTCGTTTTCGGTTTTATTTTCAATTTTCAAAGTTTCGATTTGGTGCTCGATCTACACCCTTCAATAACGAAATGATCGTATAAAATAAATTCTATAAACAGGAGTGAGAATCAATATCTCGATGATTTATAAGCATCGCGAAAATTTGAGAACACTCGAATACGCGAATCTGTGATAGAAATTTCGTTTCAGAAACTCTGCACTAATGCAGCATAACAATTATTCGAAAGATCGCGATCCCACCTTCGATACAGAGCATTTACTACCTCGCAAATGTTTCGCCATTCGAAGGTTTAGGGCTTAGCCTTCAATCCTGTCGGAGAAATGGTGGGAGGAGTTGAATTACACGGCTGGACCAGGATGTACAGACCGATAACGTTCGAGCGATTAAAGGGGCAAATTGTTTAATTGGAGATTCCGCCCCGATCGATCGATACACGAAACAATTTGCGATTCGCGATCGCGTACGTACGTACGTACATACGTAGGTACGAATAACGAGTCAGATTCAGCCTTAATTCGTTTTTAGTAAAAGAGGTTTCCCGAATGATATAAGCTGCATTATAGTTCACACAACGCGACCCCTTCTGGAATATACAAATTTTATTCAATAAATGAAAAGAAATATTTTGCGATATATTAAGCGAAAGCGTAAACTCTGATTTTTATAATATCACTAATCGTCCCTGTTTGCAAAAATCTTTACATTTAATTATAGAAATATATATTTACGCGTATATGTATAGATTATTGACTTATGGAAAAAAAAAATATTTGAAATGATTGAAAAATAACAAATGTAAAATCATAAATCGATAATATTATAATATTTATTTAGTTATTCTTGTTATAAAATTTACGATTTTTTTCTCAGTTTTTTTCATTTTACAACGCGACAATAACCCTTGCAGTTACATATGATCTTTTTTTTTTATTTCTGTTTTCTTTTTTTTTTTTTTTTCTCTTTATTACAAACTACAGAGTTTTATTGCATCGTTGTATTATGTGAATCGGGACTTGGAAATTTCGTTATCTGAAATTCGCAGCTAATTATTTTAAGCTCGATTCTTGTTTCTTGAAATTGAAATTTTAATTAATCGAGTTTTCTATTTCACCCGAATGTTCTTTCTTTCCTTTTTTTTTTTTCTTTCCTCTCACATATGGTTTATATATGAAATTTCGTCGAAATAATACATAATTGATAATAATTATATGTTTCTATATATATATATATATATATATATATATATTATGTATATCTATTGTAGATTTGTTTACGGAACATTGTGTCAAATTTACAATATTATTAACTATACCAATATATATAATTATCAATATTATTATTATTATTATTATTATTATTATTATATGTATATGTATATGTATAACCACTTGTATCAATATCAATAATATTTCTATCTGTTAGTTATTATCCGTAGTTTTTTTTTTTTTTCTGTTTTTTTTTTTTTTTTATCGTTATTATGTACAAATTGACTTTCCCATTTTCTTTTTCTTACTTTTACAGTTACTGTTACTTTTACATTTACTGTTACTTTTAATTTTTTTATCATTAATTCGCTTTATAATGTAATAATAAACATATTACGAATCGTCTCGTTCGATTATCGTTATATTTTCTTTCGCCCAGCTATAATACCTATTATTATACCCTAATTTTATCCAAATTCTACAGCTTTATAATTTTTATATATATATATATACATACATATAAATACGTACACATAATAACGATATATCTATCACGTAAAGCTGTATATGTGTATATATATATATATATATATATATTATGTAAATTAGGGTGATCCTTAATTTGATCATTTTCGTCTTCAAATATATACGAAAAAATGTAGCCAAAACCCCAGGTTTCTCGGATTTTGACAAAATTTTTTTTTTATTTATATATATATATATTTATGGAAACGTTCTGACCCATATGGGAGCATTGAAATTCGAATTTGACCGAATTAAGGACTCCCCTAATATAAATATATCTATCTATCTATCTATCTATCTATCTATTACACGTAATAAATATTACCACGTTGCCAATGAAAATTTCGATAATAATAATAATTATCATTATTTACAATACAGCTATAATAATATAAAATTTTTTTCACAACGCGGTACATATATACCTACATACGAACTGTATTTCTGGGACAATATCGCGTTTATTATACACTTGGCACCTGGCTTCTATTATTATAGGTATAGACGTACATAGTTTTCCGTTTCACTTTATAATTTTTTTTCCTTTTCTCTTTCTTTATTTTTCCATGTTTTCCTTCATTCCTTTATGTACATATAGCATATACTATATTTCTTCCATAAATTTTCACGACGAGGTTACGAATTTAACGAATTACCGGGGTCTGTTACAGTGATAACGTTTATTATTCCACGGCACGGTATGGTACACATACGTGCATAGGTATATGTATAAAATATACAACTGCAAAGAGGTACAGAAATATCAGATTAGTATAGGTAGTACATACATGTATGTATACATACTTTGGCGTCCGTGGACCGTGGATGCTGTTTAAAGATTTTCAACTGACCATTCTGCTTACTTTTGTTTTTTTTTTCTTTTTCTTTTTCTTTTGTAAAAACTACGTACACACATCTATACATAGGTATATATCATATATCTGAAGAGATTTGTGTAGAGATAGAAATTTTATTTTATTTTCTTTTTATTTTCTTTTTTCTGCGACGTTTTACGTAACGTGGATTATTATTCCGGGTGAAAAAGGTAGGATAAAAATAGATGCACACATGTAACAGAATTCTGATGAAATTGGAATTGAGGGAAAAGCTCGGTTCACCATTCGACGTATTTTATAATCTGCTTTAATTTCTCTCCGCACATACTATTTCGATATCTAGGTGATTTACTATTTTCAAATATAGGATAATCTCATCACCAGGGCTTAGGCGAATTTTAACACATAATTATAATTATATATAATATGAACAAAATTGAACACGGTTTGGCTGTTGTACGAGTCTGTATCTGCAGACAATTAATAGAAATAGAAATAGAAATAGATGGAAAGAGGAATAATTCTGAAATTTTGAGAACGAGATTATTATATGTATAGAGGTGGAGAACTTATGGCTAAATAAAACTTTACAAAAATATATGTACTCAACAAAATATGATAAATATATCTATAACAACGTCATATTACTGTCTCTGTTTGAATACTAAATTACCACATCTATTATTATAAGCCCGCGAATTAGGAGCTGTGATAATAACTGCGTTTACTATAATAATTCTCCAATTTGTTATCTTATCATATCTTTCTTCATTTTTTTTTTTTTTCTTTTTTTTTTTTGTTTTTGTTTCTGTTTTTCTACATGTATTGTACATTACAAATCTACTCGCCTATATACTGATGGTAATGTACAACAATTCATTTATTTATTAACTTATTAATTAATCTATACATACCTATCATATACGTAAACACCAAAGACTCTATTTATAGAGTTTAGACTGTAACAATATTCGGTGGAGATTATTATTCATTTATTTCTTTACCTAGTCATTTCGTTTAATTTCATTTCATTGGTTTATTGCATTTTATCAAATTTTCTATCCAATTTTAATTCCAGCATCAAACGAAGCGTTTCAAATAGTATAAAGAGAAATTTTTTTTTTTTTGTTTTTCATAGTCGTTGGTCTCGGCTCGGCATTGCTTTCAAAATATTATTCAGTGTAATAATATTTATTTATTATTTAAAACGTGGAAATATTCTTTCTTTCTCTCTTTCTATAACGCGCCTATATACGCTCTAAGGTACATACGTACGTATAAATTAACTATACAATTATTTACAGGAGAAAACACTTTTCGCTTTAAAATACAACTTTTTTTTTTTCTTTAAAAATAACTATTAACCCCCTATATATATATATATATATTTTTATATATAGATATTTATATATACCTAAAATATAATTATAAATACCGTAGTTTATATATATATATATATATATATATAATATCGGCGAGTCATTATTATTACTCGTTATTAATATAATTACCGTACATTATTATTATTATTATTATTATTATTATTATTATATATACGAATACATTATAATGATTATAACACTAAAGTCCGAAAGTTTTAATAAAACGAATTTTTACCCTAAAAATCATCTCTCGATTTTATATTATAATAATTATATATATATATATATATATATAATATATTAAATTATTAAATTCGTTTGCATTAATACTGATCTCAGGTGATACGGTTTTTCTGCGTTACAAAAAGATTACAGATTATATATATATATATTGTTTTTTGTTTTTCTTTTTTTTGTTTTTATCTACACAATTTATTTATTTTTTCATTCGTTTATTTATTTATTTATTTATTTATTCATTTGATTGAATAAAAACTAGTTCCCAGACGACATATTTATTATCAATTGCCATCCTAAAACACCGACTCGAGACAATGTTAGGCATACTAAAATACCGTGGATACTAGATCCTCGTAAAGAATGGGAAGCGACTGAATTCGGATCTGAAGCTGGACGCGTTATGTTAAGGAAAATAGAAGCGTCCGCGATACCCGCGGAAGATTTAACCATCATCGTCCATTCCCCAGCGTGGGACCACCGCACAGATTCAAAATTAAGAATCGACTCGTGGCAGGCCTTCGTGTCCCCTTCCTGAAAATCAGGATAAATGTAAATTACCCGAGACGTTGAATATTAATTAAATTCTTTTCTTTTTTTTCTTCTTCTTCTTCTTCTTCTGTAAGATGATAAAGAAACGGAAGAATGAAAAGAAAATAATAATAACGAAAAACGAGGCGAGCTTTTCGTTTCTTTTCTTTTCTTTTTTTTTTTTTCCCCTTTTTTCTTGTTTTTTTCGCCGAATATAAAATATATATGTATATATGGGCGTCGGCGTCGGCCGAGAGAATATTTTAAAAGCATTTTCCCGAATCCTGAATCGAAGGGTTCAGAACATCTGCTGATTCCGCGAGATTTTAAGCAGACGTCGAACGCGGCGCTTTTTACATGCGACGAGACGCGCTCGTTTCTTGCTCCATTAAACACCCAGCGAAGGGTCGAGCTGCTCCTGATGCGTCTTCATAGCGCGAATCTAATATCGTAATATAATACAAAACTAACGGTTTGCCTCCTTACCTCGATCACCAAAGCCTGGACTCCGGCCCAGGGGTCATTTCCTGGTACGTAAACTCGATCCTCGGAAAGCCACAGTAACCTCGTGTACGATGGTTCAGCGCAGAACTCGACTCTCATCTCAAGCGGCTGACCCTCACTGGCCGTTACCACTTGTATAGACTGCCGCACTACTGGGCCTCCTAGAAGACGAGAAATTTTTCCTCTCCTATTAATTTTCGTTGAAGTTGAACGAAAAAAAAAAGAAAAAGATCTTAGAGAAGTACGAGCTTCGGTATTCTCGCATTTTAATATCCGTCGAATAAACTTTCGAACTTTTAACTAAATTCGAATAATTTATAGATCCGGTATATTGAATTCGACGAAAATCAGACCAGGGGTTTCGGGGTTCGAGTCTGGGGGATGAAGAACGTTCTCTTAAACAAGTATCGATATCTGGCTGACCGTTTCTGCGATTTAAACGAAACTTCTGGGGTTGATACTCACGAGCTTTTCACCAAAGTATATAAAACGATTTGTAAATAAATTTTCGGAAGGGTTGAAGTTCCGAATTTTATCGATAGCTGTTCGTAGAAAATTTTCCTTTTTATTTATTTTTTTTTTTTTTTTTAAGCACGATGAATTTTTCATTACTTTCGATGAAGTCGAATATTAGCTTGCGACTCTGGTTATACCAAAATTTGTGAGAAATTCTAATTGCACCAGACTTCCGGGTTCTGAGCACATAAATTCTTGAACATCTGGCGTGTTTACGGTTACAATTGTGTCTAATAATGAGAGTATAGACGTCTGGCCATGACGAGACGAGAATTTCCCGACAACGAGAGAGCGAGAGAGTTAGGGGTTCAGTAGTTTGCGCTAATTGGTGGCAATTGGTGCCGACCCGTGAGTCAGTTGTAGCTCTTGAATATTCGTCGACGTTCTGGGGTCGTCGGGCCGAAGGGTAGGGGGGGGGATTTTGGAGAAGGACGACCGCCGTCAATAATATAATTTTCCAAGGGCCCCAACCTACCACGGTAACGTTCGAGACTATAAACGAGCTTGCGAGTTGCCTTCAGAGAACGATCTCAAAAGACAAATTCTGAAGGGATAGAAAACTCGTGGCCTATACCAACGCTTTCAATTTGTCCTAAGTTAACAGAACCCGCTCGAGATTTTACTACGGTCCTACTGCCAAAATTCGTCCGCTCGATCCCAAAGGGACGAACGAGCCCTCCAAGATTTTTCAACAAAATCATCAAATATATTGAGCACAGTTTCTCAAAAGTATTTCTTTGTCTATTCATTTCCCTACACCCCTTTACACTGAGTTCTCCCCATTGAAGCTAGACCAAAGCCAAAGGGATATATACCCGCGACTGTTTGAAGCCGCGCGTATTTCCTCCCGTAAAATAAGATTTCCGACTCAAATCTCCGCCGCACTATACACAACATCCGGAATAGAAACAGAATTCACCCCTAACAATAAGCTCAAAGACTTTGATCGTTATTTGACCAGGATTTGAGTTTATTTAAAGCGGATTAGTGTACCGATTGATTTAACCCCTTCGTCACCCTTGGACAAAGGGGTTGTTCCGGCCAAAGATAAATACTGAATTCGTATTATCCCGTTCGGAATTAGAGAACCCCTATTACACTGCAGCAGGCGTCGATAAATCGCATAAGAAATCGTGAAACTGAGGACAAGGACCCGGTGCAGCATCATCGAGATGCAACGAACGACATATATAAACCGTTTTGGAGGGTGAGAATTGGAAGGCGAGGTATGGGGAGGACTGCGAAGCCTCGTCGACCTGGTAAATTTAAATTTATGGTAGGATACCGCGCAGCTTTGGTATCCTCCCTCGTCGCCCATAGAAGCTCGACTATACCTACTCACTCTCCGAAATCTCCATCGCCACCATCACGGCCATGCCACCAGCTCGAATAACAAATTCCAAGTTTCTCAGCACCATGCCTGCAGAGCGACACTGCTGGTGGATAACCGTGGGGAAGAAACCTCGGTTTTAGGGTGCGTCCCTCTCTTTGTCCGTCCGGCAGCCCATATCCAGGGAACTCGCCGACCGCGAACGCGAGTACCTACTGGTGTTTGGAAAAAAAGGAAAAAAATCCCTGGGGAAACGGGAAGGAGAAAGGAATTGAGGAGATGAAGAGATGAAGAGATGAAGAGATGAAGAGATGCAGGTGTATGTATATATATACTGGTATGGGTATGTTTGAGAAACGAGACGTCCGGCAATATACATACAGATATATATATATATATATATATCCTGCCGTTCCAGGATTCGAGAAAGTTGAATCGTTCCTTTTTCTGAACGTTGCGGAGAAGAAGCTTGCGAATGGGTTTTCTTTTTATGGTAATCGGTTCGAGGCTGGCTTTTCCTCCCGGTCTAAACCTCAAATTTTATGGTACCTGGTGGCTCCTGCCCTTAAACCTCACAGCAGGATTCGCGTCGGGTAGAAATTCGGAGGTGGAGATGAAGGTGGAGGTGGAAGTGGAAGTGGAAGTGGAGGCGGCGTATGCCAGGAAATTGGTATAGTTTTTACGAGGTTCTATATAGGTGGCCCTCCGGTCTTGTTTTCTACCCGATAATTTGTCTTGTTGTTTGGGAATCGCCAGCCTCTGGGGAATCCCCGTTCCTACAGGCACGAACGAATATCCATCCGAGCGACTCCCGACCTTCTCTTCCTCTCTCCGTTTCTCTTTCTCTTTTCAACTCTCTTCCTTATACTCCTCTGGGATTTTACCCGAAAATGGGGGGCGGGATTCAAACACGACCCGACAACTTCAATTTATACAACGGCCCAGAGACAAAAGACCAGACCAGAAGCTAGGGGGTAGCTGCGTAGGTATAGGTATGCTTAGGGTTACCTCCAAGATATGTATACATTCATTCATTCATTCAACAACACCGACAGCTGATTGCGAGCCAGAATATATTGCGCCCTTATATTATATTATACAAAAATAATTTAACCCCACAATTTTCATCCCCTCACAACATTCGCGAAAAACTAAGACAATAAATTAATTAATGAATGAATGAATGAATGAAGGGGTGATGGGGTCAGTCAGTTGGTCAAGTTCCGACGATAGGTGATAGAAAACCGTTTATCGCTGGTATTATGAGAGTTGAATGAGGTTAATCGTTTCCAAAATAAAAATGAGTGAAGGGTTTTCTTTTTTGCGACTAGGAAAATTCCTCTTCGATTCGGTTCGGACACACGCGTTATAAATGGAGTTGTCGATATTATACGCGACGTGAATGAATGGGCACGAACCTAGAGCATTGTTCGGCTCGGACAGTCGCGGGGCGGAAGTAGGCTCGCGCTGCCGGAACCGGAAACCAGACAACCCGAGGCGAGAGAGTACGTCACGGAATCGAATCGATTTGTTACGCTCCATTCTATGCACCGTCCGCATCTATACGTGCCCGATGCAATTTTCCGTCCTTTTCTCTACACACATAGGTACAATACCATGCCGCAGTAAAATCAGAACTTTTTTATGACAAAAAAATAGACCAGAGAATTTTCTTGACTTCGAATCCCTCCAAGCTGTCAATCTCACTCTGGTTCATTCAAGGGAGTATCTTCCCCGTGTAAAAGAACGCATATAGTAGGTATATAAGGTCGAATGAGCCGAGGGCGATCGGAAGGTCGGAGCGATACTTGACCCGCTTAATAACGATCCGGATGAGCCCGGAGCCAATTTGCGTTTCATTGCCACTTTGCAATTTACGCCGAGCTCCCTGCAGAGACCCGGACATTAGCAGCCGTTACTTACAGCCGAGGCATTCGGGTGGTTCGACCAAACCCCGAGCTATACCGTTCCTTCGGCTAAAAAGTCTAAAACAATTAGCGCTCCCCCGTCCCTCCACGCAGCCGAACAGGCGGACAAGTAAAGAAGAATAATTTATAGCCGTAAGAATCGTATCTTTATATCCCTAATACTGCAGCAGAATTGTTGAATAAAGAAAAAGTAAATGTGATTCGGGGTTGGAAAAGGAAATTCGTACTCGGTGTGAAACTGTTGACGTTTCTTTGGCGGAAGGGCAGTACCGTCTGATATTACCAACAATGATGATAATAATGAAAAAAGTAATTGCAATAATAATGAGGAAAGAAGGGAATAAGGGAGAGGGAAAAAGCAATTACCTTGACGGCTCTGAAAGGGGTCATTCTCGCGCTTCGCACCTGTCTATGTACGTGAACGTATATACTTTGTGGATGGTGTATATATATGCGAAGAAGGGACCGCAAACCCGTAGGCCCTTCGGGACCACTTTGGCGTCCTCCTCCGTGCTAGATAAGCAAAAGTCGACCCGCGTGCAAATAAAGAACGTGAAGGAGACTGCGAGGGTAGGGTGTTTCGCAATCTTTTCCTCCCTGCGCGTTTCCAGCCCCCCGCTTCTTCTTCATCTTCATCTTCTTCGAGGAGTAACGAAAATATCAAATGTCAGAAATCAGCTCTCAAGGGACCGGGAAAACGCGAGGGCTAAGACGAGGTGGTAACGAGATTCTAACGAGACGAATGAGCACAGGCGTCAGAGTTGAAAGACCTTTCGAAATTCCCTGTATTACCGCCACGTTCTTCGCTCATTCGTTCATCCGCACCCATTCGTTCATACATTCATTCATTTATTCATTCATCCATCCATCAATTCGTCCCCTGGTTAACCATCGGTGACGCCCTGCGCTCGAGTTTATACCTCGACACATATACATTAATACATCCCCGTAGGTAAGAGAAGCTACCCCCGAGGTTAAGCACGTAGAGGAAATAAAGTGGGTGCGGAGCACCGAGTAGTCTCAATAAAACCGGCCCTTGGGGGTTTCACCGGCTGCAGATGCTGGTTCCTGAATCCTGGTGGCTGTTTCCTAGCTAGAGCTGGATAGAGATGGTTCGAAGTTTGAAGGGGATGGCTGCCCGCAACCACTGCGACCGCAAATCCCGGCGAATAAATATACACAGAAGAACACCCTACCGACATGGACAACAGTAGATGATGTCTCGCTCCCTCCGTAGAACGAAAATTGTAGAAACGCGCTCTATCCCACTTCTTCGATAACTTCCAAGGCGAACTTCGATCGGAATAATTTATCGCGAGGAAACTTACAACTCGGCTTTTATATGCGTAGATATTTCGCTTTTATACGCGTGCTAGAATAAATGCGAAATCGTTAAATAAGTCGAGATAACGGGATGAAATCGTCTCTCAATCAGTTCAGGCTTTGGCTATTTGGAAGATAAAAACGCCAAGAAATTATCGAGTTTGATTATCGACACGAAAGGTGTTGCAGAAATTTCTCCGTTTCCATACAGACACGGAGTCTAAAAATGATAGTCACGATCCTGAAGATTGGGTCGTGGGAAAAGGTTGGCCATTAATATTTCAACGATTTCACAAGGATTTTAAAAGATTTTCCAAAGATTTCATTAAATTTTCAGGCTTTGCTCGGCTAAAGTTTTCGGGATTTGCGACAAGGATTTCTGCAGGTATTTTTCATGAAATTTTAATAATAACCTGCGAGCTAGGTACAGATATATAAAAACCAATTTACAAAGTTAGCAAATATTGGGTAAAGCTTAATGAAATGATGGTCAAAATATTGGCGAATGCTCTATTGCGATTAGAATTCCTATTTCTAAATACATACATCGTGGATAATCATTAGACTCTTCTCTCTCGTAGAGCTCGAAGTATAATCTGAGCATGCAGCATATAGAGTAACGTGTGTGTCTCTCCGAGATTACGCGGTTAGCCTTATCTTGTACGATACCAAAACTTTACGTGGCCACAGCGTAGGTATATCGGGTGGTAACCTCCGACCCCTGGCTCGTACATATGAGGTGAGTTGGTGTAGGCGACCACCCGAGAGACACGCAACCTCTTTTATACTAAATTCAGGGTTTAACCTGGCCCGGGGTACCATGACGCCCATAGAAAATGTGAGACACTTCTTTGTCCTTAGAGCGTTTGTCACGGATACGAAAATCTCCCTATGTATACACACCCCCGATCTCTCTGATATTTACGGCCCTCAAGGATCACCTCACATCGGAAATATCGTGGGTATAAAAGTCCGAAACTAACATATGTGTGCGTGTGTTAGTGCTGCAGTGAAATTTCTCTTCCTCATCCTCCTCCTTCTCTCTATTCCATGAGAAATGGCAAAGATTGGAGAATACCTATCTATACATTCGATCTGATAAATAGAGCTGTTTTAAAATATGGTTCAACAACTTCCTGGATCTATTTTCTCATATATATATGGGTATATATCGTAGAGAACGTATAGTATAACATATAAACGAGTTGCAAACTGTCAGCAAGATTATAGTATGTAGATACAGTCAAGTAGGATGCATATTCGAACGTGTTTGGGCACCTGGTTCGCTCGCTGAGCTGAACGAGGGAATCGAAGTCTGCAGGAAAAGCGCGTTCGACCTTTTCCTCCCCGTTTTTTTTTTTTCTTTTTCTTTTTCTTTTTCTTTCTTTTCCTTTTTTTCATTCGTGAAAGATAAAAGAAGGAAAAAAAAAGATTCACTCAAATATATACCAACTGCCGCGCACGTGCCCTTTCTATTACTATCTCCTATACCCTTATAACCGAGCGAGTTATCGAAGCAGAGAGAACCTCTGCAGGGGAACCCGAAAAGCAGAGAAGCAGAGAAGCAGAAAAGTAAACTCAGATGGAAAATGATTCGACGGTGTAAATGTTTGCCATCCCTACCGCTGGCACTACCCCCCCACCAGGACCAGGACCAGGACCAGGACCAGGACCAGGATACTGCGGCCGTATACCGAGTCGCGACGCATCGGGACTAGACGTCGAGCGATAAAATGTACCATATACATATACCTATGTACCAGATATTACCTCTGTATATTGGCTATACGGGCGAAATATCCATACATTAGCATAACGTAGTTTTCTCGTATCTGAAGCACATCCCACTTCTTTATCAAATTAGGTGTCAAGGGTCGGGTTGCACTGCAGAGACTTTTACAACTACGCGATATTTAGATCGAGCTATTAATTTTTGTTTTACTAGAATCGGATTGAATGAATTTTTCTCAGGTAAGATAATAATCGAAAGGTCTTTTATAACCACCCGTATACGTAGGTATATATCTATACACATTATACAGGAGAGAAGCGAAGTATAAAAGCATGCGGTTAGTTTTAGTTTCTTTCTATCAAGAAAGCCATGTTTAAAATTTGCATAAAACTGCAGAAACAGCCCGTGTATATATCCTATACGCTCTCTCCGTCTCTTATACCCGACGGTATATATTACCTATATAGGATATTTCCCGTATCCTCTTCCTACTCTTCTCGATCCCTTCCGCAGCTCTTAGCCCAATATACGATTTGAAACGATCGAACGAAACGCGAACGAATGAACGAAAACTGGTTCGGGTCCTTATTTTTGAAGAAAACTTTACGACCAGTCGTCGAATTTCTTATCCCACATATGTATGCCTATACCTACCATATATATATATATATATACTATTTATGTACCTATATACTGATATTTGCACAATTTTTTTTTATCCGAGAATCTGATCCCGTCTGTTTTATTTGCTATCTGATGAAAACCTCCCCCGTATATCTCTCTATAGACATTAGATAAAGTTTTAAATCCTTTCACCCGTATCCTTGGGAATGTTTAAAATAAGGGTTCGGGGCTCGCGTTCCCTCAAGTAATTACCGTGTTTTCTTACCGCCCGGGCGTAAAATAAATAAACTGACGCAGAGAATGTGTCTTCTTTCGTTTTTTTTCTTTTTTTTTTTACACATATAAATACATACCCATATAAAAAAAGAAATAGAGAAAATAGTACCCGATGGTGTTTTTTTTTTTTTTCTTTTTCTTCTTCTTCGTTTTTTCTTACAAATGGTCAGAAATTCGAATGATTATTATAACGCGAGAGAAAAATTTTTCGCCTTTTCTTTTTTTTGGTTTTTTTTTTTATCTTGGGATGGGGGGGGATAGAATTACGAACTGATTATATATATAAATTTTATCCAACCCTCGAGGCTTTTAATTCGAAATTTTTAATGGCGGTTGATTTAAAATGAAGGAAAAAAAATAAAAAAATAAAAAACCGGACGCGCCTGTACCTCCTCAACGTTAATTTTCCTCGTTATCATTCGTGAAAAAAAAAAAAAAATTATCCAAACGCGTTACGGTAGGGTGAGTAGGTAGTTAGGGTATACGTATACCGGCATATACTGGGCAGGTGTTGTTTCCCTCATTGTTTAATTTTCCTCCTCCTACTCCTACTTTTCCTCATTTTACCGGAAACATTGGAGTTAAATCTAAATCACATTTATGAGGGGTGTTATAATTATATTAATAACCCGCAAAATGCGTTTAACACGTGTATAATAATAGATATATCCATATAGGTAGGTATGCGTGAAAAATTTCAAAACTCCAGATTAATAGATTCGTGCGGGTGTTCGTATATACCGCTATAATAACCACGCAACGTAGTCCCCTGCGTGTATTTATTCCCCGAGCTTCTCCCGTTCGTTCAATGGCTCAATACACTGTATACACACACTTTGATGATGAAAATTTTCACGTGTAGGTGTACAACAGATCACGTTGCTCTATCGCCCCTGTACCCAACCGTACCGAGCGTTGCGCGTTGCGCGTTGCGTAATTAGATATAATGAAACAAAATATCCGCAGGCGTTGAACGAGGATCTGACCGAGAGTGGCCGCCGGGGGTTGTTTGAGTAACATGTTATTTAATTTTTGATATCCCTACATTTTTATTTATTTATTTTTTGTTAATTTTATTTGTTAATTACGAATGTATTTTATTTCATTTTTTATATAAAAATAAAATAAAAGATAAAAACTCGCCTTTTATTCGTCACTTTTCATTTCTTCCCTTGTTTTGCTTCGCTCTTTAAAAATAAGAATAAGAATAAGAATAAGAATAAGAATAAGACCAAAGACGGGGTAGCGCAGCGCGAGCCACGTGTTTGCCTAAGCGTGAATTACGAACGCGTTGCTACGTCGGAACCGGGGATACAAATTGATTTACGAGCACCGCGTCGCTTCGTGCATATCTAATATTCATCCCTCCCTCCCACGGCATTTACACGTTCGATATTCTTCACGCGGATGACGCGCGGCTACAGGCAAAGGGGTAAAGAAAGGACTGGGACGGAAATTCGCTTGATTAATCTGCTTCTTCTTATTCTGCTCATACCTATACAGGGCTTTTATCAGATGCGACTAAGATCTCAATTTCCCTTTTCTTATTATCAATTAAACTATCTGCGCAGACGTATCGCATATCAAAATTCATCGGCACTGATCTCTGCGTCGGAATTATATTTTTTTTTACACCCGTAGAGGGTGTATCTTATATATATATATATATATACACATAGAAAGCCCCGGAATCACGTTAGTATAATTAAACGTTTGTCCCCGCGAACGGGGCAGATATCTAATGTTATTATAACGGGCCACCAGTCCGTGTAATTTCGCTTGAAATTAATCGGGTATCGATCCCTTTCCGGCCCCAGCTAGGCCCTGGGTTGGTTGGTTGGTAGGTGGCTTCCTACCTACCCTGCAGATCTAGGTATGGTACAGAGGGTGGAACGCTGAACGCGACGCGTACACGTGACGAGAATGACAAAAAAGGTAATCCCAGTGTAGAGAGGAGAGCCTGCTGGTGCTGGGCTGCCCCTGATGGGGACCAAGGACGAGGGCGAGGACAAGGACGAGGGTGAAGGGAAAGGAAAAGGCATTGACTCGCGCTTCTCTTCAGCCCCTAGGGTGTCCGATGATTACGTTTCTCCTACGCTCTCAGCTCTTCCCTTCTCTTCTCTATTTTTTATTTTTCCTTTTATACTTTTCTAGGAAAACGCATCTACCACTTCGAAAAACTATCGTTTCAAATTAACTGAAATAGTTTTTTTATCCCCGTTCGCAACCCGGATATCAATTCTCCGCGTATATGTATATGAGAATGATAATACAGGCGTTGCAGATATACTCGCGCGATTTCCATTCCCTTTTGATCTTTGCTAACTAAAAAAATTCCCCGCAATTTAGTTCTGAAAAATTGAACCGAAGCTGAGGCTGCGACGCCCCGAGCTATTGGATGGATCCCTTCTTCCCTTTTCTATTCACCCTCCTTATATTCCTTCTTCGTTCTTCATCTTCTCCCGCACCTCGGATCCTTGCTTCCTGCACTTTGATCGCGTAATCACGCCTAATCAGCCCTTTGTTGAAAGATCCGCTACTCTCTGCCCCCTGCACCTACCCCGCATGTTCCGCACCCTCATCTTTCTACTTGCCGCAAATTGCTACGCGGGTTGTTATATACATGAGGATATGTATATGTATATATATACTTGGGTGTAACTCGTCGACGTCGTTTTTTAACCCCAACTGCTAGTTACCCCCGAGGCATGAATTGCAATTGTGTTATTACCAGCGAATTATGTAACTGTAACGAGTCGATAATTGCATTTCTATTTTCCATACTACTAAAAAAAAGAAAAAAAAAAGAGCTATTGAATTTATAACGAAAAGCACGTCGTTATGTATTGAAGTGTGCGGGCTTTTCGATCCATCGAATAACTTAACCAAAAATATCTACGAAACGCAGGCTGATCTCTATTAATGAAAGAAAGAAGGAGAAGAATGAGAAGAAGGAAAAAGAATAGAATCCGGATTCTGCCCTGCAGCTGGTATTTTATATACCGTTTTTCTCGGGTTTGGGACCCCGCGCAGTATCCTCGAGATCCCTTATACTCAAGAGAGAAAGAGAGAAAGAGGGTAGGGGGTCAAAAGTGAATTATTGGAAATCGGGAAGTGCCAGAGGCGGGCTAAGCTGGGAAAACACTTCGAGTGAACGATGAATATCGCGGGTTATTTTCCTGATTGAAACCACGTCGAAATCGGGAAGGGTAGGAGAGAGAGAGAGAGAGAGAGAGAGGGTAGTGTAGTCGGACCGGCGCCAATTTATCGAAGAAGTTTGTCAACATTAGATAGGTAAATTCCCCGTTTAAAAGTATGTATACATATTTATATTATAAAAATTGAACGGTAAGAGATATATGCATGTATAAAAGTTCCGGAAGAAGAAAAGTATACATAGAAGATAAAAACGAATCTGAACTCACCCGTTACTTTAACCCGATAAGGGAGCTGCGCCCGCCAAGTATCCTGCATCTTTCGATCCGGTGCAACACACCGGTATTCTCCAGCTTCCTGGTAAACGACACGACTCAGTGCCAGAGGTCCAGGTCCTCCAACGGGCTCCATTCCTGGACCTCGTCCCCAGCATCCACCGTCACATTCCAAAGTCACAGCGCCGCCAAGTTGAACTTCAATTTTTCTCGAGTCTGTTGCCTCGCCGTTCAGAGCTTCGGCTTCAGTTTCCGTGTCTGGATCATCTGAAAAAAAAAGAAAATGGAAAAGAAAATAAAAACGCAACCCATGAAGACGTTGGGACGTCGTATGAGATGATTCTTCCAAAGAGATTCCCCCAAGTAACGAAAATAGGCGTTAATTCGTAAAGAGAATTCGCAATTAAATGAGAATTCGGATGAAATCGATTAGTCGACGTATTTGCGTTCGATAACTTCGCACGTGAATTAAAAGCCCCCGAATTTTAGGTGGAAATGGAAACGACACGGGGTGGGAGCAATTTCCGTTCGACTATGCCGCTTTCCGTATACGACTTCGTATTCTCCGATAAAAATCTATATCTAATCTAGGTAGTGAGTTTCGGTATATCCGAAAAGTGATTATCGTAGTTTTCGGATAAGTATAGGTATACGGGTTAGCGAAGAAAAACTCACATCTCACGTTGAGGAAGTATCCTATACTTGTAAAAATCCCAAGCATGTGTCGAGTGTAGCATTTGTACCATCCGCTTTCAGCTCTTGTAATTTTAGTGAAATTTAACCATCCGTCGTCGCTCTGTTCAACGGGAGGAGGCCCATCGTCTGTAACGAGATAAAACGAGTGAAATAAAATTATAGGTATACCTAGGTACCTATATCAGATTTTATACATGGATATATTGCACTTGAATATCTCCGAGAGATTCTACGGTTCAGATTATGTATATAATAAGCCCGGAGGCGGGTATCTTGCCAATTATTTTCATAGCTTTTTGTACATATACATATATAATATATCTATGTATCTATGGAACAGTAGGTACAGCGCACATATAAGCACGTACATGTCTATCTACCGGGTAACGAGATACGTCATCATTTTTTTTAACGAGGTGCTTTTATCTCACTGTAATATGACTGATCGTGTGACGCGGTATATATTTATATATAAGTATATGGTATAAATTGTTGAGAAAAAATGAAGAAAAGTCAACTGGTTAGAATTCATGCGGTTGCAGGGGTCAGTCCGTTATAGTGCATAGAGATATTGCACGGAGTCGATACACAAGTAAATATGAAATAATGGGGGTTCGTGACTTGGCCAAAATCGGGCTGCTTGAATGCCTGGGTCTTCTCTCTATCCGCTCGGTGTAGGTATTATACGTTTTTCTATACTCACGGGCAATTTGGCTGAGAAACAAACGGAGCTAAAGGCAAAACGAGACGCGAAACATAGAGACGGGATGAGGGAGCGAGTTTTGGCTCGGTAAAACTCGCGGCGAAACATCGGCTTTATATTCCGTGGATGTGCAGCGTTTTCTTATAGCTCGTATTTTCAATTTCTTTATTGACTCGGCACGAAGACAGTGAAATTATTTCGTCCGACTCTGCAGACGTGGATGAAAATAGAAATCGGTATAAGAAGAATGAGAAGAAGAATAAGAAGATGAAGATGGAGCAGTGGAAGGAGGGAGAAAATACGAGGTAGAATGAGAGCGGAGACACACGGTTATAGAAAATACTCGGTATCGATAATCTGATACAAAATTGAATTTCATTTCATTTAAGGGCAAGAGAAGATTGAACGGGGATGCAAGCCGGGGGTTTCTGCCCCCCTGTAACAATGATATTACTTATATTGTTTCGTTTTGATACCTGCGTTAACCGTTCCATTAAATATCCAATTATATCGGTTTCGCGAACGAGCCTGAACCGATAGGCCGCGGTTATAACGCGCGAGCTTGCAGCATACGAGAAAGAGCGAGGAAACTGATGATATATATGTACAGAGACCCATCGCCCCGGGATCAACTTAATCCCCATTCATAGAGCGAAACGCTTCGTTTCAAATAAATCCTCGCCCTCGCAAAATCCACTGCAATTAAAATACTTTAATATCTTTCCCAAGGCCCGACCTACGTGTCTATAGCCAACTCGCTAAGCTCACACAGCCCGCTCTCTGCACCAACGAGAAAGAATTTCTTTCACTTTTCCACCTCCCCCCGCATAGCCTACTCCCTTGATTACATCGCTGGAAAATTATCTGTACTTAGAGATTGAAGGAAAGAAAGAAAAAAAAAAAAAAAAAAAAATTATATTTATACGCGATTTTTACTTATCCAATTCTTTTTCTCTCATTTTGCCTTTTTTTTTTTTTTTTTTTTTTTATTTCTTCTCTTCTTATTTTGAAAGAAAAATTCATTCCACAGGGATAAGAATCGCTTGGATACCGTCACTCCGCAGAGCGGAATGGTTGAATGAAAATTAATAAATTTCTTTCACCGTATACGAATCCCTCGTTTTTGACTCATTTCAACAGACGATTGTTCGCCACGTACGTAACATACCTACCTGTCTCGCAAATAATTCTTTTATAGGGGTAGAAAAAGAGGAAAGGAAAAAAAAAAATTATTACATTATCATTCATCCCTTATGAGTTATAATATGACCAAAAACTAATCTATACCTATATATATGACGCGAATAATCAATCTTATTGTCGGATAGGCGATTTAACGGTTTATAAAACACGATTATAGTCGATGATGAAAAAAAAAAAAAAAAAAAACGTTAAATTAAAGACAGACGAGGTATAGATAGGCGGAACGACCTATAGATGTATTATTATTGATCAACGTACTGTATACCGTATACTGTGTATGCAATATACACAACGGGGGAATAAACGCAACGTGACAGAAACTACCCTGGGGAATAACTCCTGTAGAAATCCTTGGAGGTAGATAGTACGCGGACGTATTGGCGTCGGTTTCTGCAGTACCAGGAATAGGAGAATCTGGGTTAATGTCCGAACGCGTCTCCAGAGTTGCTCCGGTGTGTTTTATGGAAGCTAAGCATTGCACTTCGCTCTCTTCGGTTTATTCTACGCAATATTCTCTATGGGTATTTGAAGTTGTATAGAAATTCCGAATTTTTCAAGTCTTGGATGGTGAAAATCCCGAATTTCAATATCGCCGAATCACAGTGTTCGGAAAGTGTATTTCCTCGAAAGTCCATAAGACAGCCAATTTAAAAAACTTTTAAACAAAGAATGCCGATAAGGTTCAAAATTGCGAAAATCCATAAGACTCCGAAACGTGTATTCACTCAGTGTTTAATAAGTGGTCAAATTAATTGGCTTGAGATTCAGTTTTCGAAAGAAAAAAAAAACCTTTAAAAATCCCATCAATTATTTATGACATCATGAAGTTATCGATTAAAGTAGATAAAACGGGTTTCCGTAAAGAGGGGTAAACCATTTTTTGTTTCCACATCCGGAGGAACAGGACGAAATTTTCGAATTTCCAACATTCAAAATTTCAACGTTTTCCGAAAATTCGAAATCGTATGAAACGAATTTAAAATTTGGGTAAAATTCTGAGCTCGAACCCGGCTCCCGCAGTACGTATAAATATGTCGGTGCGATTTGATTCGAATTATATGTACTTTCTGAGACAAGATATATGCATGTATGTACGAGTTGAGAGGAAACGCGCGACTATCGAATCCCAAAAAAGCATAAAGGTGGGGAACCCTGATTGTGCAAAGCACCAGCCAGCGGGGCCGAGAGTGTAACGAGTAGAATTTTCGCACCGGCGAATCTTTCTTTGATCCCAAAGCTCTGAAACTCGTTCAGGGTTGACTCGCGGTGTAAGTTGCTCAGCGTTTCCCAGCCCATGTATATGTATATCCGCGTATATACCTATACCTACATATATGAATATATAAAATCCCCTGGGGCAGAGGAGGGCTTATTAAAGGAGTCCCCACGAGTTTTAGCCGATTTCACATGTTCAACCCCTCCGATCCCGTAGCCCCGCTTTGTACCTACTTTCACATTATACGATCGTGTTTTTACTTTTTTTCCCTTTTTTTTTTTTTTTTATTTTTATCTTTCGTATATGGGGTACTCACCACGCTGCCATATCGGCACGCTGCTCGGGTTACTGTCCACTTCGCACTTCAGACTGATCGACATCCCCTCGACTATCGGAATTCCAAAGCCAGGCAGTCGCGTTATTGCGAACGAGGGTGTATCTAGAACAGGAATAAAATCACTCGAGTTAACGTAGTTCTGGATTTTTTATTTTTTTAATCTCGTAGGGGTACACGAGCCAATTATTATTCATTATCAATTCTTTCATTTATATTTTTTATATCTCATCCCTATAGTCTCTCCTTTATAAGGGGGGGGGGGGGGGGGGGACAAAAATAAAATAAAAAAAAAAATGAAAAGAAGACGTATCAAATAAATTCCTGAAAGCCAAACAACATCGAAGCTTTTAACACTATATACAGCAGAGATAGGGGATGAAAAATTGTGAACAAAGATCGTTTCTGTCTTTTTATTTTTTGATTTATTTTTTTTCGAAACCGTGTAGTCCCACAGGTGAAGAGCTTTCAGATCTCGATACTCACCGTGAACGTACTTTATATAGCAGATAAAAATCAAGATCGTGGGTGGTAAAGAGGCTCGGATGTATACGAATATCTAGAAGCTGAGAGAAAGAGTATAGAAAAGAAAAAATGATAAAAGTTTCGAATTTGTTTAAAACGATCTCGAATTTTTTTAAAAGGGGAAAGTACGATTTCCAAAAACCTTGAAGAATTTGTATACAGAGACCAATGAATATGCATACCTATGCATATATCTGTATGCATACTAAGTTGGATAATATCTATAAGATAGTTCGTAGTGGAAATTTTTGAATCAAAGTGCACCGGTATCTCGTTGAAAAGTTATTATTCCCCGGGTTGGTCGTTCGGGCGTAATAGTGCGGCGAGGAAACAATGCCGGTCCTAATGAAAGCTAGCCGGCGCCGGCACAGCATCCCACGTAAACACGAAACAAAGCGAACAATGCGACACCGCGGACCTACGCGATCGCTTAATGAGAAGTCCGACGTCCTTGTTGGTGGCTTGGTGCTGCTCTTGGAGCTCAGAGTGTCTTTCCTCCGCCCTCATTCCTCTCGCTCTTTTACATCCCTTAGAGAACAGAGCGTCACTACACCGTATCCATCTTGAATGTAGGTCTCAAAATTTCGTCGCAAAATGTCACACATGCAGTGTCATATCGTATATGCATGTAGGACATTACATGCATTTAGGTATATGATGATAATGTAACGTATATAAACGTAATGTATAATATGTAGAAGCCATTTTCATCTGGCATCGTACCAAGACATGTTAGTTTCATGTCTCACAATGTCGCTGTGATTTCCTGTCCGACCTTGGACCAGAAGGATGCGCGATGAAAACCGGAGACAGTATATGCTTTCGAAAGTACAGAACTCCGCGGATTTTACATCAATGTAAAATGCTTTCATCGTATCATCGCGTAAACTAGTATAGCTTACTGTGTTCGGTACACATTTGATACCGATGTAGTAACTGCAGCATTGCAGCTTTGAATTAATGTCAATATTAATCTCGCATAGGAAGTCAAGGGGCTTTAGCTGCAAAGTCCAGCTAGTGTAATGGTCAATACGCGATATTCCTATTATATATTTTGAATTTTGTGCTCGAAAAAAATTTTCGTAGAATATAAAAGTGGCAAAAGCCGCCTGGGCTGATCAGATTTCGATTGATTTCATCGTCAGGGTGTATATAGGTATGCATAAACTATGCGGGGGATGGGTGATGGTAGTATAAATAGTTAATTCAACCTGGATTTCAGAACTGCCTGCACGCGGCAACCTGTGGCTGCTGCAGTACTTCTAGCTGGTTTTACCCTGGGTAGTGCACGTATTCAAAATAGGAAAAAAACATCCGACAGTAGACAGATAAGGGCTGTCATCCGGAGTCGCACACCGAAGCGCGCTACCGAATCCCCTGCAATTTAAATCGAATTTCAACCGATGGCCATCCGTGCGGAGATCCCTACCCTCTGGCACGTGTATATATAGGTATGTATAAAGCTGTGTATATTATCCGTATATTTTACTGTATGGTCTATAAATGTGTATTTCGTATATTATCAATGTATGGGTGTGGTGAGAGCACGCTTACGCAAAACAGGGTTTAAATTTGTGGATTAATAACCCGGGTTTAGCACGAGGGTGTAGAACGATACGAACTTTGTTCGTTAAGGAGAGAGCGGAGCCTGGGAGTCCTGAGAGGTCGTTAAAAGTAGCAAAGGAACTCGTTGACTTGCGTCTGTTGTTTACAAGCTCACGCCTCGGCGAGCTTACAAAATAACATCTTGGATAGAAAGTGAGAGAGAGAGGAAGAGAAAAAGAGAAAAAGAGAGAATTAGAGAGAGAGAGAGAGAGAGAGACCAGGGAGAAAAGGTAGAACGTGAGAAACTTGAAGATGGTGCCAGTTCATTTATTCATTCGTTCGCTCTAGGAAGGTGTCTATGTACAGTATAAGGCAATGTATTATGCATATGTATTAGGATGGTCCTTAATTCGATCAATTTCGAATTTCGATGCTCCCATGTGCCAAGACGTCTTCGATTTTTAACGCTATAATTTTCTAAGCTACAACTCATCGAACAAAAACAAAAAAAAAATCGGATCTAAATCCGAAACACGTTGTTTGCCGTTTTTTAATGAATATATAAATTATCGAATAAATGAATATTCGTAGTGAATAATAATTTCGCTTTAATTTTTATTCCATCGTATATTATATCGCTTTCCCTCTTTCTCACACAGTCCTTCGATCTGCACACCAATATGCTTTTACGGTGTTAATCAAAACATTGAAATTGCCGGAAATTGACGCCCGCCGTGTTCAATTCGGTTGTCGAATCACTCGAACTCCGTTCACAATTTCTGCCTATAGGTATTGTACCTACCTATACTGCAGTAGCGATAATGAATTTCCATCGAATTCTTAATTCACTTTAAACACCCACTCCCACATTTAAAACCGGAAGCCCGGGGGCGAGAGAAACCTCGATTAAAACCTGCAGCCCCTCTTATCGCCAGATGCCGAAGAAATTTCACAACTAACGAATGAATTATTTAAGATTTATTTTAAAACTGCGAAGTCAGCTATACAGGTATTACGATATAGTCAATCGATGGGGGCCGGTTCGAAGTTCCGAATTTTCAAAACTTCGATCAAATTTCGGAATTTTAATGCAACGAACTCACAGTTTTCAGAAATGGTATTTCACCGAAAGTCTATGTAACCGATTTAAAAAATTCCGAAAGCTAAAGATCCGAAAGGTCAAGACTCCGGAAGTTCAAGATCCGAGAGGCCAAATTTCCGAAACTTGAACATCAAGCCGTTGCGCGTCGTTGAGTCGACACGTTAAGAACACGTTCGATCTTTCGGAATTTCAGACTTTCGGAATACTGGACTTTCGGAATTTTGAACTTTCGGAATTTTAGACTTTCGGAAAATCGGACTTTTGGAGCCTTGAACTATCTACATTCTGACCTTTCAGGATTTTAATTTTCTGAGCTTGAGTGTTTCTGAAAATTCGAAATCGTCGCAAATAATTTGGAAAATTTTACCGTTCGGATCTTTCAGAATTCGGAACTTCGAACCAGCCCCAATCGATGAAACTGGACCGCGTTGAGGTTCCGGACTATCGAAATTCCGAATTCGTTTGAGACGAAGAAAATAAAATTTTCAGAAACATCGAAGTTTGGAAAATTAAAATTCCGAAAGTCCAAGAATCCGCAAACTTCGGTCTATTTCTCAGGATGTGAAGACAAAAAATATTTCATTTTGATCGCGACGCTCTTTGTCTTCATGATTTAATAAATAATTGATAGAATTCTCAAACTTTTTTTTTTCCGAAAAGTAAATTTCAGAAACAATTTATTCGACCCCTTATTGGTTTCGATACGATCAATACAGCCCCAGGTATTCAACAGTGAATAAATACATGCGTAAATTTTAAATTTCGGAAGTTTCGCCTTTCGGGTCATTTAGCCATAGAAATTTTGAACCTCCGTTTGTTCTTCGTTTAAAATTTTTTTTTCAAATCGACTGTACAGACTTTAGGGGAGATAAATACCCTCCCTGAAAACTGTGATTTGGTAAAATGAAGAACAAGATGAAAAGGCGAAAAGATAAAAAGTGAGAAATTTATAGCGACTATAATTTTCTGAAGAGACAATCGCGCACGTCGGTACATAGCCTTTATCGCGGTGCAGCTATTTAAGTACTTTTGCACAGGGGAGTTCGAATTCTAAGTTAATTAATGTATATCTCAAGTTAATATTGGCTCATGAGATACGATGGAGCAAGGTTTGCTCTCAAAGCTTCGTCAAATGACACGGTACGATGAGTAGAGGGTGGAGAGCTGCGGGCTAAATTAATTAGTTAATGAATTAATTACAACATTAAATATGAAAAAAAATGTATACACCCACACATATGTATATTATATAAAATAAATAAAAGGGCGAAAGCTATGGATATGCAGAAAAAAGTGAAAAATTCAATTCCGATGGTATTACACACACACACACAACTTGGACTAGGAAAATTGATAGCTACACATACAGTCGTATATATCCCGGAACACACATCACTAACAGATACATACGTTCAAAGGGTACGCGATATTCAAACGAAACGTGATATCAGCGAAATGTTATAATCGCAAACTGCAAGTGAAAATCGAGCGATACAATTCATTGTTATAGCATATGTTTTCCCGACGTGAAAACTAAAGCGTCGTATAGAAAAACGTGAGGGTAATATAGTATAGTACGGGTGTAGTATAATAACGAGTAATTCTAATAGCAAATGCGCAACAGCCGCAGGACCTTGAGCTCATAATCGTTATTAACAGGATAAGACAACGGTGTCGACGTCGTTTCAAGATACTGGTTCATGGCTAACGGGACGATATTAAATGCGATTTACAGAGTGAAGAGAGGCAAGATACCGGAAGACGGGTAAGAGGTCGTCGTCGTAGTCCTCATCCTTGTCCTCGTCCTCGGCGTCGCCGGTTGCCAAAACAATCGCTTTCCGCGTTGTTAAGGAAGGCGAAGAAGCAACTGAAAATAGAAGTGGAAGTGGGAGTGGAAGTGGAAGTAAGAGGGAGGTTGTTTCGATCGTGATGACTCGCGCGCAGCATCCCTCATCCCCCATTTATACCATGAAAACGCAAAGATCCCCGGAAGGTTCTCTATAGACAATTGTTTGTCATCCGTGTCATTGTCGCTGCTGGCACTGTAACTTCATTTTCCCTCTGTTCTTCATTCGCAAATCTCATACCTCGCGAAACAGCAAAGGACACATTTCTATGTACCCATCTATAATACTGTAAATTTCAGAAGCTTGAACCCCAGCCAGAAGTCTTTAATCCTGACGCAAACTGGATCTCCTTTTATAAAATAATTATTTTTTAACTTCAACATCACCAGCTTGCCACATTTCTCTGCAGATACACCCAACGTTGGTAATTATATTCTCTTTGCATACAGAGTTGTGAATAAAAAAATAAAATAAAAAAAGGAAGGAAAAAAAGAGGGAAAAGAAGGACCCCACCCACCCTGCGCTCCGAAACAATATGCTATAATCTTTATTAAAAAACACAAAAAAAAAAATTATGTTACTCCCGAATCCCCGGCTTATATTCGTGTAATTAAATTATTGATTACCTCGATTCTTCCGATTTTATATAGGTAACTATCTACCTACCTACCTACCTACCTACCTACCTACCTACCTACCTACCTACCTGCCTGCGAGCAGATATAAAAATTGATTACACCCGCACCTATATATGAGCGTATTGAAATCACACGGTATATAGTATACCATATTATATAAATTAATTACGGTTGAATCAGACGCGATCGTTCCAACATTCGATGGGATATTTACTTCGAAATTTATATACTAAATAAAAAAAAAAAAAACGAAAATGAAAATGAAAATATTCTAGACCGGAAAATGGAAGTTGGTACGTAATATAAACATAGATAGTCTATCGGAGTGTATAATTCCACCCTCTATCTCATCGGTATAGATGTACATAAAGAGATCATTGCGAGTCGTTTGATCTCGTCACTTTATACGAAGCGAGTTGTAGAGGCGAGGGATTTCGCCCCCCGAGGGCAACTGTGTAGTGGACATTCGTCTCAGTGGTAATCCCTAACAGCCCTCCCCCCCCCCCCCCCCCCCCAACCCCGGGTTTACCGATCTAGTGATAGTCTAGTAAACCGCTGCAGACCTTGTTGCTATTTAATATTAAGTCTCTACAGTTTCAAGCTGTTCCTATCCTCGCGTTCGGCTATATTAACGAAGCTTATTACGAGGGTGGTCTATTAGCTTCTTGTTAACGAACGAGAGACTAGGGGAAAGCCGAGTAGGTGATAGGGAGGGCGAAAATTTGACCCCGAAGGTTGCCTGGGCAACTGACTAAAACTCACCCCCCCCCCCCCCCCCCACGCGGAAAACGCCTAAGAATTTATTCAACACCTGCACGGTCAAGACGCGCTGGCTATAGTTCGGGGGTTGGAAGTAAGGAGATTTTAAACAAGAATTTACCCACCCAACCCCCGAGTCTTGAACCAAGGCGGGCACTATAGTACTCGTTACTTTTAATGCTGGAAACGGAGCAACTAAGTGAAACGTAACGATCTCTCTCGATATCCGTTTTGGCAAGGGAAACATTTAATACCTTGTTTGAAAACGGGGGATCGTGCCAGATTTTTATACTCTTTATATGTAGCCATATATATACACCCGACTACATATGTATACGAATTTCTAAATGGTAATGAATAAAAAAGAAATTTCAATCGATAACTTCGATGCGATAATTGATTTACAGGATTTTTAAACATTTTTTCGAAAAAGGTAAATCTCAAGACGATTAATTTGACCGCTTATTCGTTCCGATACGGTCACTACAGTCCGAGTTATTAAACGCTGAATGAATACATGCATGAATTTCAAGTCTCGGAGGTTTGCCCTTTCGGACTTTTAGCATTTTGAATTTTGAACCTTCGGTGTCCTAATTTGTTTGAAAGTTTTTTGAAATCGGCTATGTAGACTCTGGGGAAAATCCCCCTGCTATAAACTGCGAGTCGGTAATATTAGAAATCAGAACTCGAACCCGACCCCAATGAAAAATAAAAAGGACGAAGTATTTGCGAAAAGTTTAGAGACGCAGGACGGAAAGAGCGTCCCTCTTTTTTTTTTCTCTCAAATCGCGTAAGGACAAGGGTGCAGAAATTAATACACCTTATCACCAGCTTTTCAAGAATATGAAATTCCGATTACTGAGATGAGCATGTAATGATCGCCTTACCTAAGCCCCGTCAAGGTTCAAGGGAGGGTGGACCCGGGGCGACGAAGGCGAACAAAGATGTTTATGTAACCTAATTTTCCGGCTGATTGGCGCCCAGTTTCCTTGCTACACTCTTTTATCTCTATATGCCCGTCTTCGTCCTCGAAGCTTCCCTTTTTTTTCTTTTTTCCCTTTTATCTTGATTTAAAGAGAAAAACCTTCCTTTGTTTTCGCCTCGCTGTATACCAACGAGGAAAATATAGTAACTAAGTTCGAACGTGCGGGAAAACACGAAGGAAAAATCAGCGCTAAAAATGTGACCATAAAAGGATTGGCCAACAGTGCGGATGAAGAAGAATTGTGAAAAGCGAGTTAAATAGTCGAAAAAAAAAATATCGAAAATTAAATGTAAAAACGGGGCTGAATAGTATTTCGGTTTTAACGTTCGGACGTGATTAGGAAACTCTCGCGATTTCACGGTATGCTTAGATATAGATATACTTGTGCACCGTGAAACGGTCGCAGAGCTTTACCTGCGCAGAGTCATGCCTCGGCAAACAATCCTCCGCACGTTTCGTTCCCCTAATGAAATCCGCTGCGTTGTATAGGGCGATTGTTTACTTCGTGAGCTTAGTTTCCATGTCGCAAATTATTACTCACTAAAAATGAGAATCGAAGGAGAACAAAATGGAGAATGAGAAGAGGCTTTAGCCCGGTACCAGATTTCCCTAAAAATTTCAACCCCCCCGCCCCTGCCCCCTACTTGGTCCTCATTGAACTTCGCCGCTTCTTATTCTCCCCTTTTTCTTTCATTCTTCTTCTTCTTCTTCCTTTTTTTTTTTTCTACTTCTCGCGGGCTCGACTCGTATGACTGAAAGTTTCGTCTTCGCGGGGACAATATCTTTGTGATTGCGCTTGGTCCGTGCCGGGGGTCAGAGAGGGCAAGCTGTCGCCCAGGCGACGAAAATTCAGTGGGAAACTCGGGGGTCTCCACTCCTGGAGAAGCTTGTAAATCAATTACTAGTTCGAGCCGTGGTTCCGCCCCGGTGGGACCCACGTTCGTAGTACATACGTGCCTCTGCTTCTGCCTCTTCCTCTTCCTCTTCCTCTTCCTCTTCCTCTTCCTCTTTCTCTTCCTCTCCTCATCTGCTCTGCCCACGACCCTTTATTCGAGTTTTCGGCCTTTATAGTCAAGCTGAGTAAACGGCAGACGTGGTAGGTATCGGAGAGCATTGCATCGTACAGAAATTGATTCCACCGAGAGCAAATATACTCGGGTTTGGTATTTGAATCGTTGCGGTAAACTGATCCTCCTCATCCTCTGCACGATTGATTCCATATTTCGTAATTGTCGCTGCCCCGAAATCGGGTTGATATATAGTATATAATACTAAACAGTACATAAACTCCTGCGGGTGTGTATCTAGGATCGCGTAATTCCCTCTAATCTCTGAGTAAAAATTCCTGCAACGATCCGTTTGCCTCGATCTCAATTCTCAAGGCAGGTAAAACGTAAAGGCAAATCAATTTCTCATTATTTTTCATAATCCCAGTACCCTTCGTGACGATATGATAAAGGCAATTACGAGCTTGACTTATGATTGTAAAGTCAAGCCCTCGATCGACCTTAATTCGTTTCCTCAAAAATGTAAATCGATAGATCGTTGTGCGACGACCCACCCTTATACTACTACCTTGTACCCAACCGAGATATACATCACCCCGGAAAAGTCAGTGATCCCAGCCATTAGGCGTAGGCGCGAAGGGATTAGTGAGACAAAATGTCCTACGCCAAGAGGACGAACTCACTCGGGAGGGATGGTATCCACCAACGTACTAAGCATACCTTAAAGCGCATAATCCAGCCTCAGACGCGTTTCTACCCCAGTTTTTGTTGCCTCTATATAGAGTTAATCCTCGACGTAGAGCGAACTTTGCCCCCCGAAAATCGGTGGGGATTTAACTCGGCGTTGTTGAGCAGAATTTTTACACCTATTTTATATCTTCTTTTTCTTTTTCCTTTGATAATGAAAAAGGATGGCACAGTCATTTTTTATAAAAAATATAAAAATTTAAACTCACATTGTACGTCGAGGAGGATGCTGGCGTTCATCGGTGCTGGCAGAGTAACGTGCCTCGCGATACATGCAATCGTAGCGTTGTGGTGGCCCCTTAAAACGTTGAGATGTGCTCCGCTCCTCCGATCCAAAATCGACGGAAGAATGGTCAAATTATTTGGGGGTTGTTCAGGACCGTCCAACGTCGCCTGGGACAAAGTCATTCCCCATGACAATACAGGGGGCGGGTTACCACCCTCGACACAACATTCTAGGGTCAATTCAGAGCCTTCTTTTACAGGTACGAATTGGTTTCCTGGATCCAATCGACGACCGTCGATTAGAAGGTACGTAGCTTTCGGCGATTCTGTAATAAGAGAAGACAAACGAGTTGCGGATTATCGGAATAGAGACGGAGATAAAGAGATAATGAAAAGTAGCGGGGGTATTGGCGCTCGATCATTGATGTAGAAAGGGTTGTTAAATGAAATTCCTTTCCTCGTTTTACTTCGTGTAATTTAATAGGACCAAATTTCACACAGAGGATTAGAGTTTTCGGTATTGTAAAAGGGAAAAATGACCTGTTTCAGAAAGCGATAACTATCACAGCTTCTTAACGAAGCAACAGGCAGTATACGCGCCCGATCGTACCGGAACCGGATTCCGAGACTGATTTATGACCCCGCCCACCCCCCCGGGGTAAAAATACGCGATATAGATTTTTGTAAATATATATGTAGCACGCATGTGACGATAACTCAAAAAGTCTTATACCTAGAGATTTTCTGATATGGGGGATGGAGAAAATCTTGGGTTAAAGTTGAAAACGGGTGTTGATATCGCGCTGCAGGTGGTGAAAATTTTTATCCGTTGAAAAATTATCACGCGTATAGATATCATCGATTTTGTATCAGACACACCCGACTCAGGCTCGTGACAAAATGTAAAAGGGGAAAATAAAGGAGGAAGGAAAAACGCTTTTAAAACTGAACGAGGAAACTGTCCAGGGAAAGGAAGAACGAAAAGGTATATAAGGTATGTATACACGTGTACATAATGTATCTACGTACATACATAGAGCAGTCTCGGATAGTCTATCGGAGCAATCCAATCGCGGCGAAGGTTTTCACGAAACGGTCGTCTCCTACGGCAATGTCTCTTCCAATAATCATCCGGATTGCTTTCGGCAGCCAATAAATAGGCAAGATTTAGATACCTAGTAGGAACAAAGTTCAACCGGTATACGTGGAGGGATATATCCTACAACCACGCACGAGTAAGCCTGGTTCATTTTTCCGCTGTTATTTCGTGCGGAAAAATTACTTACATTTTTACTTCGTCTACATTCTAGTTATTTATTACAGTCACGAGCCCAACGCGGTGAAAAGGGTTTGTAAATTTCTATGAGCAAAATTAGGATCTAGAATATACCTATATCGCACCCATAGGCATGCATATGTGCTCTAATTTTATTTTTTTTTTTAATTTTTCAATTTTTTTTTTTTTTTTGCTTTAAGCAAGGATAACGTTGAAAGAGAACCCGCGCGTGGTAGCCACGTGGAGAAGGTTATTTATACCTGAATGGTGGATACGGGAGGATAGAAAAAGACGAGAATATAAGGCAGGGAGAGAGAGAGGTACGAACCAACAATTCATCTTCGCGAGTGTTTCCGCTGGGAATAGGTAGCTGGCGTGTTTAATACTTGCCACACTTTATCATTCGCTCGCGAGGTTTGAAGGAAAGAAAAAAAAAAAACAAAAAAACAAAAAAAAAAAAAATATACAGAAAATCCTCGAAGGATGATTGAAACAAAAAGCGAAGAGCCTCATGCTTTCGCCTTCCAGCCACGTGATTACATTACATATTTTATGTCACATATTTTATATCACAGGCTTAGAACGCGACAAGGATTTCGGAAGGTATATTATATCTTAGGTGTGTATATTATATCGAAAATGAGAAAATGAAAAATTTTAAGAAATCCTAAAGCCTGATTAGTCGCAGATTTAATATTACACCGTTTTGTATGAAAATGAGAGAGAAGAAGAAAAAAAAAAAAAAGGAACGAGAAGATGAGAGAATAAAGGAGAAAAAAAAGGAAAAAAAAAAATTGAAGAATTGAAGCAAACAGGCGAAATTATTCACTCATCTTTTGCAGACTCGAGGAGGTTCGAATTCTTGCAAAAAAAAAAAAAAAAAACAAAAACAAAAAAAAAAAACCGATGGGTAGTTTTAAATTTCTGAAGGTATACGTGCACGCGCGCGGCTGAAAGTCGACCCGACTATAACAAGCGAGGAGGGCATACTGCAGGGGTACGAGGATCCCTTTAAAATGCAAATATTCTCCCAGGAACGTGGAACGAAAAATTGCCGCTGTCCCGCGTCCTTGCAGAGATTGGCCGGGCACCGACAAGAACCGGGAAAAACGAAACGCCTTTTCGTATAATATATACATATATATATATATAAGAGAGAGAGGTATATGACCCAAGAAGCCTGGAAGATGTCGAGTAGCTCAAACCTCATTCATCTTCCCTTGCGTCGATCAAAAATCGGAAGAATAAATAAATAAGATGCTATAAAGTTGCGTCTTTAAGTTTTTCCCAACCTTCCTGGGCTCTCATTCGTATCTCATTTCTTGCAGTATTTTATTTAATGTTTTTATACATGCTAATAAATACGCGAATTATTGACTACGGTCTCGCATGGCTCTTTGCCGATAACTGCAGCAGCAACCTGAACAGGGAAAATCGGAAATCAATAACTCATCGTTTCAGACCATCGTTCAAATTCCTTCAATCTCCTCACACACATAGATACAGTATGCAGCCGATGTATATGCGTGCAATTTTCCTAATAGGAGGGAGAAAAAAAAAATTGATGTTTCCTATAGAAAACGTTTCGAGCCGGCCGCAGCTTGATTAATCGAAAAAAAGTTAATCAGCAAAATCTGATCAATCCGTGGTGCACTGCAACATCGTGCTAGCTACCCCGTAGCTAGAAATGGAAACACGCAATTTCGGAGCTAGTGAAAAATCTCTCTGACTGAACATACATCGAAGAAAATCTACCCTGAGTTTGAAATCCGGAGATTAAAAGAAGAGAGAAAGAAAGAAAAAGAAATAGAAAATTTATCCATTTTTAAAAAGCTTTTATCAACACGGAACGGGAATAGCCCGACGTAATACTCAGCTCTAATTGTGAGTCGGAGAGAGTGTCCGTCCGGTATTTTTACCCTTAGAATAAACCGTTCCTCCTCGGTCTTTCGGCCAAATTCAGATTGACAGCACCTTGGATCCCCGGATTCCTCAGGCGTCGATCTACTCTTCTCTTTAGAAAGCTACCTACCTGCTCACGTCAGTCTCAGCTAACTCCAACTCACTACTCAGGCTTTGGTCTGCCACGATCCACCGCCCAGGAGCCTCTTTGACGCAGCGAGGCTGACGCGATCCTATCGACAACCCTAGATGACGAAGGATCCCTCTTTCTAGCTTATACCAAATAACCGCATCGTCCCGTGACTGATGACACGGTAAATTTTCACCCGGAATACCAAACGGGTTGCCCATGGACGAAATACCCCCTTTTCTTTTCTTTTCTCTTCTTTCCTCGAAAATAACAAAAAGTATATTTAATTATACTTTCATAGAGAATCGAGGTAAACTTGAAGATGGAATGATTGAAACCAGAGGAAACTACCCGCTGTTGAAATTCTATTTCGTTTTTCGAGTCAGACTCTCGTCCTATCTCCTCGTACAGTGGTCTCAACCGTGCCCTTTGACGTCCCGAGGGAATATGGAACGGAGTAAACACATAGCGTTGAATTTTCCTACAGAGTTTCTCGTTCAGTCCGAGTATCAATTACCACGAGTAGAAGGAACGGGGTTATACTGCAGTAAGGGTGAGTGGGAAAGCTCCTTCGAAAAGTCTCGTTGACACATGGGAATTCCATTCCATCCCTTCTGATTACCTAAAGCACACAGAGTCTCAGAAATTTATGTAACCACTTTATAACCGAAATTGTCGAACCGGAAATACTGAAGCAGATAGGCAAACATGTGCGAATATAATCTTTCCAACCGGACTTGGCGATCCGACTATGTGCCTCTTCGTCTGCATATCACGGATTACCGATTCGAGTCTAATTCCACTGAAGGAGATCCACATCGAACACGAGTGCATCGCTAATATCCTTGCAGGGAATTATTGACCAGCTATCTGGTTCGAAATTTGAATCTCTGATTAATTTCACAACGGTAAAAACTTTTTGAAATTTTTCAGAATCCTTACGGGCTTCAATCCTTTTCGATTTCGATTCTTCAAACACCCCGATGTATATTCCAATGAATTTTGCTCTGCACCCCTATATCGTTACATCGTAGATAACGCAGCGCCGTTAGAGCAGGGGCGAACGCGTTGTCTCCAGCGATACCATTAATTAGAGGGTCACCCTCTCGACTAATCAATGGGTAGTTAGTGGTCAATGACTGCTCCGCGTCACTGGTTTACTGCACCAGCCGTGGCTTTGATGCGCTGATTTACACGGGGTACGATGTAACCTGGTACCAACACACCGCTATGTACGAGGAAATTGGACCCTCTGCACTCTGAACCCTTCTATCAATGTATTACCTTCTGTCGTTTAATCTTTGAATTTTAAACCCCTAGAATTAACCCCGCGATTATGATAAAATTTTTTTGTCCTTTTGGCCGGTGGGAATAGCGCGCAAAAATATCTGCCCTTTGTCCAGAAATGTCTTTCCCATGCCACTCCGGCATCTCGAACGTCCATACCACTCTTTTCGAGTAGAAGAGATAGAGGAGCGTCGATATCCTCTGTGGGCAGTATAATACCATTCGTCGAGAATAATGTATATCTATATTCGCGATATCTTCAAGGATGGGAAAGGGGTGGTAGAATTGCGAGCGGAAAGAGCTAGGACTGGCCCTTGTCACGGGTCAGGACCGTTTTCTCGAACGTACGATTGGTATTACGAACTGAAACCGAAGAGCCGCTGTAGCCTCTTGCGGCCGATTTCTCGAGGACGAGTAAGAGGGAAGGTTAAATTGAATTCCTCGATTCGTCTAACGCTGAGACCGGAGGATACCGGCTACCCCTGGCATCGACACGACGACGAAGACGACGTTGGGGGTGATAACGAGATCAAAAGGAGGTGGGATTCTTTAGCGACACAGTATCGCGCGGAGATTCGAGAACGCGTAACACTGCGATGATAAACGATCAGCGATTTCGACCGTAAAAATGAAAGGGATGAGAATTTAGCTGATATTCATCCCTTGCAAAGACCAAAATTCACTATTTCCTCCTTTCTGTATTTCTCACTCACCCAAAACGACCAGCTTCACCGGTCTTCCGATCAAGATCTTCCCTCTATCGTCCTCCAACGTGCATCCCCACGTACCATCGTCCTCCAGACGCACGTTGTCGATGTGAAGTGCTGCGGTCGTTGAATCCCCGATGTATCTGTGACCAGTGCCACTCATCTCCGTCCTAGTATCTATTGTTATCATGTCCACAGCGTTTCCGTTGTGAATCCACGTCGCTGGACGCACTCTATAGCTCCTTGAATAAAAAGAGAGAGAAAAATGCTTTTTGATAAAAGATTTTCGACATCTATAGATCGAGCAACCATCCATACAGGGAGGAAAAATTCTCTCTATGGGTGTCCAGCTGTAAGTGTTTCATATTGTCATTCTAATTTCAGGAAAATCGGCGATTCGATAAGGGTGAGAAAAAACGTGTTCAAGTATTAATATCTCCGTGACCGTTCGTCCGATTTTTATGAAATTTGGTGGGTGAGTACTTCTCGAGGCACCATACCTATTCCCCAAATATAGACAAATTTTAAACTCAAATGTGGGAGGGGTGGAAATTTGAAACTCTGTTGCTGCATAGATCGGTTAACTACGTAGATCGATTTCATTGAATTTCACTGCAGAATCGTGTTCCGCCACTTTACTCTACCGCGTTCTGTTAACCACTCGAAAACCTGATTATAACTGAATAAAATATTAATTAATTTACCTAGAGGCAGGAAGCAGGAGCTTTGAGTAATTCGCGTTAAGTTCGCAAGGAAGAACGACCTTCCGCTGGGGTTTGGCGACGATCTCAATGGTCGGTCTTAAAGACCCGAGAATACCCTGAGACTTTGACGACGCGGTAGCCGAACCTAGTGGCCCGTTCGTCGGCCAGGATTCTTCATCGGGTGCTAAAAGAGCAGCTGGCTCTGCTACGTCGTCGGTAATGACAGGTGACGAGATATCGACGACAGGCGTAGGTGGGAGGTTTGGTATCGTCGATGTTGTCGTTGTCGTTGTAGTTCTTCGGGCCCGTCGACTACCCTCCTGCCTTCCACGGAGCGCAAAAACCCCAGCTTCGTTGACGGAGCCTAAAAAAAAGAGGAAAAAGAAAAGAAGATGATATTTCATTAATATTGTATGGATTTCGCCGTTTTATAAATGGAGTAGGTATTTTCGCAGTATAATTGTACTGATTCAGGGTAACTGAGGTAAATGCCTGTTGAAATTAGACCCTTAACTCTCGCCAGGCGAAACGGGCGAGAATGAACGGTAAATATTCCCCGTCCTTCCAGGGGGGCTACAGGAGTCGGTATATATAGTCGAGTTAGAAGCAGCTCAGGTCGTAGCATGGAATTCGATAAAGTTGCGACAGCGGTGTTTCACCCCTGCAGTCTCAGTTCCGTACTGAACCCCCCGCAATTTTCACCATTTCCCCGTAGCTGAAACCCCGCTGAAAACTAATTGTTGCCCGAGTTTTACCTCCCGCGATTTTCTACCCATGTATTTACGACGTGGTACACAGTGCATTGTACGAGACCTTGTAAAATGAACAAACCCACGATACAGTATGCTCGTTTTATTTCAGAAAACAAGAATGGACCAATGGACAAGTTTTTTGCCCGTAAACCCTTCTCCTTTTTCTTTAACATTTAACAGGGTGAACTCCAGCGCGTTAATATCGGCCGAAGGTATTAAGCCGTAAGCTGCATTCTAGTGTAACAGTGTCCAGCAGCCGGTGCCATTTGACGTTGTTCGACACAGCCGCATGCATTATTCACGACGAGTATCCCCCGTTTGTTACTAGCGTCCTGATTAACGTGCATATAAAAATCAGAATCAGTGCCGAAACTCGGGTTGTAAGTGAAATGGGGTATAGTCGATTTCTGTTTGAGTCAAAAGACGATAAAATGAAACGTTTTCTTTCCCTCCTTCCTCTTCCGCCTCGAATGTTGAAGGTCTCGAGATACTTTGGGCTCTAAATCGTGAGCATATTACAGTCGAATTACTAGATAGTAGCTAAAGCCTACGCACTTTGGCACCGGATTTCTCCCGTCTGGATAAAAGGAAGTGGATAAATATACGAGGTACCTAGCTCGGTGCTTTGGTAAAGTAGATAGTAGGTGCATTGCCAAGTTTGGTGGGGCTAGATGTACGTAAGTAAGTAAGTAAGTAAGTAAGGGTGGCAGGCGTTAGGTTGGCTTTGGCCCGGGTCGGGTCGGGTCGAGTTGGGTGATCCACGGATTCACACGGAACCAGAGACTCGAGGAGCAGCAGGTATACACGCACACACGTATATACATTTTCATGCATGTGGGTGTATATTGTATATGTATACATATATACCAGCGATAAAGATCACAAGGTTCACTCCGGCACGTCCGCAACCTCCCAGTTCGCAAAGATGCAGGATATAAGGCGGTATCTCCCAGGCGCGTTGTATATCGTAGGGACCCGTACGGATCGGTTGCGAATCTATCTTTCAAGAAATTCACAGCACGAACGTCTTTGATGGCGCCTGGAGTGATTCTCGACCGTATGAACCGCGCAGTCGTACTTGAATACCGTCAAACGTCACACCTCGGTGTGTCTAGCCACCAAACGACGCTCGCTCGCTCTACTCTACCCCCACGATCTGGGCTTTAAGCTGCTTAAGTGCCTCCTATATGCCCGACACCATTCCACCTAACACCTACACATCCGTAAACGACCCGGTAATAAATTTTTACCGATTTATATTTCGCCTGCAGAGCGGGCGTTCAGAAAGACGAATTAGAATTTTCTTGGGTCTTTTTTCACCAGAGAATCTTTCTCGCGTATAATTTTTACTTCGAGAAATTATGGCATGACGTTCACGCGATCAAAACAAATTTTAAGCTCGATATACGCCCACGCGACACGCGGTAGGTACTAAATATTACCTTTCACGTTTTATCTAATGAATGAAAGAGTTTATACGCGTACGGCGGCCGAGCGGAGCAACCTACCCTTATAACGTTGCCTAATGATCGTTTGAAGGTGGGTAAAAGTTAGCGGTGGTTTGTGCTACAAAGGTGGTAGAAAATTAAGAAACTAATGGGTACGACAAGCTCTTAGAACCTGTCACCCGCGAGGGTTCAGCAGTTCAGCTTCATAAGCTGTTAGTTCTGTTACGTGGGCCATAAGCAGCTTAACGAGGGCTGAAAACGTTTCCTACATAAAATTCGTAAGAGCGCGTGGTACAAGGAGCGGGTGGATAAGCAGAGATTTTTTTCCTCGATGTTTTTGTCTTCTTTTCTTTTCTCATTTCATTTTTTTTTTTTTTTTCTTCTTATTTAATAACTAATCACCCTGTCCTAATGAACGACAGGCTAATTAATATTCGTTATCGGAGAACCATACCCCGCGGTAAATTATTTCAGAACTAAATAACCGCCCTTATAAATCCAACTTGACTTACACAACTTTCTACATCTTATACTCTTATTCGAGGTGGAGATATATAGCGACTTATATCGCCGGATCAATGTCCGCCGCACGCATCGATCTCGCTCCGAATCTCTGGCTCCTTTGTTCCCTCAACCCGAATCGAAGGCCTCCCTGACCCACCCTCGCGAAAGCATCTCTCTCGAAATATCGACTCATCGTCAGACAGCTCAAGAAGTTTAACCCTCTCGATCGAACGTTACCCTGAATTTGATTTTATTTTTATACATTTCTTTTTTTTTCTTTTTTTTTTTTGTTTCACAGGTTAAACGTTTTCCTTCTACATCCTCGGTTCCTTACACTTCGTCCTTGGTCTTCTACTTCTTTTTGAAACTGAGCTTGAGGGGTATAATTGTGGTTACGCGACTGGGTGGGTTTTCCTTCGTTAATTATCTCGGGAGTCTGTTGTGGCTCTGCGGTATACCAGCCGCGCCCCGTAAGAATGTGAATAATTTTCAAATTAATTAATTTTAACGAAGTAATTATTACCAATGGAAACAACAGCTTGAATTACTTTTATCTCAAGTCCCTCCTCGCTACTACAGCTATAACCGCTGCCGCTACGCAAAATACAACAGAACAACCAACCAGCCCTTAGAGAACAGAATTAAAATTAATCTTCTCTTTTCGTCGTTCTCTTCCTGAATTTAACCACGCAGTATCATACATATATACATTATACCTCTACCCTACCTGTATAATGTATACGTATACATGTACATACAAGGTATACAGGCATCGGGTTCATTCTATACACCCGTGATACAGATTCGAAGAAAAATTATTATTCCGAGTCCTCGCCACCCACATTTGCCACGGGTTTTAATTATTCATAATTAAAACGACCACCGGGCTAGGGGGTATATTAATCAACTTAAAATCATCGTGAATTTCG
This sequence comes from Tenthredo scrophulariae, assembly GCA_963978835.1. NCBI lineage: Eukaryota > Metazoa > Arthropoda > Insecta > Hymenoptera > Tenthredinidae > Tenthredo > Tenthredo scrophulariae. The sequence goes on from OZ022228.1 coordinate 1,099,530, forward strand.
AGTAATTAAATATTTACCAATTCAAACAGTTATATTGACTGTCATAAAATTATACAAAATTTATAAACTTTCAAATTATTATTACGAAATTATGTAATTTAGTTTAGTTTTTTTTTTTATTTTATTTTTTTATTTTTTTATTTTATTCTATTCTCCTCACGTTTCAATATTAAATTCAAAACAGTCTACGTCGGTTAGCGTCTCGTCATACTACGATACAGAATCCGCACCACGGTATATTAATCACAATTTGTCAGTTACGAGTACATACAGCCACTACCTACCGACCTACAAAGTCCGAGATCGACATTTTACGCTCGTTATTCCGCTCTCCACCAAATTCACCCTTCGCCCTTCGCCCTTTTCCAAACCCCGGTTGGCTATGCCCGACGTTGGGAGATTCCAACGTTATTAATGAGTCGCTAATGGTCCGGGTCTACGGCCTACGGGACGTGTCATGCGTCCCGAATGCTCCTCAGTTCATCATTTTTTTTCTTTTTTTCTTTTTTTTTTTTTTACCACGCCCGATACGAAATCGACGAAAATTTGTATTCAAAGGTGAAAGAACGGTGATGGTCAGAAAAAAATCAACCCTAGACCAGATTATCGATTCCCCATTTTTTTTCTCCCGGGAATTTTCACCTTATATACTTTCAATATCCTTGATGCACATCGGACAAAGAGAAGAGAAGAGAAGAGAAGAGAAGAGGAGACTCTAACTCTTCTCCGTTGTTGATCGGAGCAATCTCGTTACTCGAGCTTACCGCTAATGAACGCGGACGATCACTAATAGACATTGCCTAAGGGAGGATATAGGAGGTGGCGGGCTTGGCGAGCTAAGGGGGTTCCGCCTGGGGGCATCCGGACCCAGTATCCTGCAGTAGTACTCGAATCCATTACACCTCCGACAGGCTTAGCGCAAGGCAAGGGTCTATAGGTTGGCTGCAAAGCGTTGCCTGGACAAGGGTACAAGCTGTGGACGTAGATCCGATATTGTGCGGGCACAGTTATACTCACACTATTATACCAGAAACTAGGCACCAGCCACTCACTGCCAGGAGTTGTTGGTCCTCGACAAACAGCGCGAGGTCTTCAACCTCGAACGACAGACTCCTAGGGATTATTATATACCCAGTTTATACAACCGGGGTAGCAGAGGCGGGGGTTGTTCCTGGCGGAGGAGGAACACTCGTCGAAGTTTGACTATTGCTAACGGATGACAAAACCCTTGATAAATTATTGTTTGGATAGTTTAAAGACCGATAAGGTATGAAAATTCGTTCAAATATACGTACGAACTCTGCAGATAGAAATATAAGGTAGGATATATACCTATACGGGGTTAAAAATCCTAGTAAATCGATTGACTTTATTCCAACTTATACTCAGGACCCATGATCTCCAACGGTATATTGGCAATCCGTGATTTATTAGTTCGAGATTCGACTTCCGAGGCCAGAGGCGACGCCAATAAGAACGAAGAGAGAGGGAATATCCTCTCGTTTGCCAACCGGGAGGCGATCGCGAGCTATTGAAAAATATCTATATACCTTATATTTACGTGGGGATAAGTAAATTCTGATATCATCTTATCGCCGGTGATGTAAGTTAGAAATTTATAATCATTTTCATAGGACGTAGAAGATCTTCGATATATCATAGTATAATTATCCATGTAGGGTTAATTTCAAGTAAAATTAATCATCCAGAAAAATTATGCCCCAACTTTTTGCTCTAGATATCCTCGTCTTCCCCCTTTTTTATTTTTCCATTTTTCCTCAAACGCAGGGGGCTTCGATTATCGATAATTGCGAAAGTCTTTTCCGACGCTTGTTAGCGGTGGATGGTAAGTCCAGGTTCAATCGTCTTTTCCGTACTTAATTTTTAACCCCCTTCAACCCCAAGCCCCCGGTCTCCTGCAGTCTCGAGTCTGGGGTCTGGAGTCTGGAACAGGAAGGAACGACGCGGAACGGAACGGTAATATTTACCGTTTTCCGATACGCGATGTTACCGCCTTATTATCGACGATGTACCTTGTTTTCACTCTATGGAAAATTATTATTACATAATGGGGATTGTCTGATCACTTGATCCCCCCTTTTTTTTCTCCTTACATACATAATTATAAGCGCCATCAAAGGTTGTGCAATATTTTTTTATACGCCAATTTCTTGCCGAGATAATGAGTCGTAGATGAGAAAAAAAAAATCGTATCAAATATAAGAGAGGAGTTGGGTTAGAGGATATGAAACGGAGAAACCAGAAGTGAAAAACGAGGAACTGTTACGTTGGACAAATTGGAAGTAGTTGGTTATACGTTTTTCGCTGTTCGTTGTTGCGTTTCGTCGCGTGTTAGTTCGGTCATCGTCTATAAATAACGTTTATTTTCTTTTCTCCTATAGCGCGAGTTGTTTCTCTTCTCTTACCCCCTCTCAATCCGCGGCCGTATCCACCCTTCCGTTTCCTTCTTCCTTTACCATTCCTCGTTGCGTATTTCTTGACTTTTTTCCCTTTTTATTTTCTGCAATTTTTTTCTCTTTTTTTTTTTTTATTTTCCTCTTCTTCTTCTTCTCGTTTTTCTCAGACCCTCGCCTTGAAGCAACCCCAAGAGACGCCTAATCTTATTTGCACTCTTGCGCGAGGCTTCTCGGATTCCCGCCCTGCAGACGCCAGAACGCCGCGCCGGGACGCCGAGATGTTATAAGTGTAGGAAGGAACCTCGGCGTTGAAAATTTACCAGAAATTTATTACCGGCTTGTCGAGCTTTTCCAGCTCTACTTTAGTTTTTAATCGATTCGTTTTATCGACTTTTTGTTTTTTTTTTTTTTTTTCTTTTCACCGAAAAGGGATGAGAATCTCGCCTCCTTTTTCTTTTTGTCTCTCCCTTATTTTGACACGGGTTTGAACCTTGTAGTCTTATACACGCTACGAGAAGAAGAAGAAGAAGAAGAAGAAGAAGAAGAAGAAGAAGAAGAGAGGAGGAGGAAAAGGAAGAAGAGGATGAGGAAATTTGGAGAAACTGTAACAGATAAACGCGTCAAGACCTCCGGTTTCGCGGGTGGTAAATTGAAAAGTTTTCGAAACTCATGGGGTAGGTATAATTATTACGAGTTTGTTCCGGAGCAACTTGATACCCGCTAATGCAGAGAGCGGATCTCCAGAGCGATTACGCGAGAAGCTGGGTTTAACCAACAAACCGAGCTGGTTGGACCGAGCGAAGCGAAGCCAAGCCGACCGGATTCTCGGCTTCTTCGCGTTTGTTTAATTTCCTCCGATATTGAAACACGCCGGTGGTAAATTGAAAACTTTTCCAAACTGATGGCGTGGGTATAATAATTATTACAAGTGTGTTCCGGAACAAGTTAATGATATGGTTATAAATGCCGAGAGCGAATCCCCGATTGCATTAAGCCTGTCTGATCAATTTTTTCAATTCTATTTGCACGCCGTTGTAAAACGGCAAATAAATTCAATACGAACTCATTCGTTCGTTTCGTATAATTTTCCCCGATATTGAAACACGAAAGTGAGTAGAGGGAGGTACCCCCAGCCCCCGATTATCCCATAACTCGTAAAAATCATACCAAAACGGAACGGAACGGAACAAACGAAACGTAACGACCGAACAGTCCGCTTCAAAATTAAACTTTAAATAAGTTAAGTTCGCATTAGCCTCAAGTACCCAGCCTCTTTTCAAGGAGTGCGAATCGGGTGAAGACGGGGGCCGTATACACAGAGGTGAAAAGGCTAATGAATGAAATTCCGAAAGCTTTTAGTTTCTATTGAATTATTTCACTCGGCAGGTACCCGGCATCGAGGTACGCGTACGTTTTCAAAATAATTAGCAGCCGCCCCTTATACATCTCCCTCTCCCTCTCCCTCTCCCTCTCGGTCTCTTTTCACGTTCTACCAAAGTGCCATGGCGCAATTTACCCGCCCGATGGCACAGAGAAGTCACGATTATACATACGGATCGGTTAAATTTCTCTCGCTTCTGCGTCTGACCGCGTGTATACTTAAGTATACATATATGGCTTTCAAATAATTATCAAAACGTAGCGTGAATCAATAACCCTCTTAACGATCTCTTGAATTAAAAGTGGAATTAAAGCGACCCCTCAAAACTCGACTTGAGCAATTACTTGGAAAATCTTAACCGCGGATTGTGGGAGTAGAGATAAATCAATGGAAGTGAGTAACACTATGTGCAGCTATCTATGAGATGTATTGTGTAGTTATATGGGATGCAGTTTCCCCAGAGAACGTTTAATTGTTATTTAAACTGGGTCGCATCAGACATACGTCAGGAAGCTAGGTTCTTGTTAATTCGAGCCTGAGACAGGACACAAATTAACATAGAGCTGGTGTACCTTAATGCCTGGTGCCGTGTTCCCACCGCTGTCACCATTCTCGCATATAATCAGACACGTAATTCTGGTAACAAACCTGTGGGACAGGGTGTCCTGGGGATGTATCTTGCGATAACCGCAGAGTATTTTACTTTAGGGACATATATAGGGCATCAGAGAGAGCGTTTAACAAGTTTTTTAATTAATTATAAGTCTTTTTAATATCCTCCCTTAATTTAAGACCAATTAATCGTTTAATGGCAATATCACCGTGTTGATAGAAAGCGGCGGTTAAAGGGCCGACCGGATTCCTCACTTCCGGTGACGCTCCTTCAATTAATTTCAAATCCCCCGCAGATAGATTTCGGTGCCGCATAGAACAACCCGTCGAATTCGTCGCCGGCTCCCTTTGAACGTACCTTTGTGGCTTTATCCATCCATCCCTCGCTCCACTTCCTCTCTATCCCTCCGCTTTCTCACCCTCTCTCTATCTCTCTTGCCACCTTAGCCGACCCAGAAGCAATCAGTCCCAACCGCTTAGCCGTGTTACCGCGTCCTTGTAATAAGTATCCCGCTCGTCTTATCCCGCGCGCCCCCAGGGGGAAAAGTTCGAGTGGTGAACATCCCGGTATAAGGGGATCGATGCGCACTCTAGGTATGTTGACATGGAAAACGTGGATTGCGAAAGAAGAGAAGAGAAGAGAAGAAAAAAAAAGAAAATGAAAAAAGTAAAAAAATCTTGTTTTTTTTTTTTATATCGAGAGGCAAATTAGTTTACCACACCCCGTCGTCTCGTACCGCCCCATCGTCATATACTTGTATGACATACTTGTAGGATATTGGGATGCGCATAGGGAACGCTGAAGCAGCGCGTTAATATCGTGACAAGTTGGCGGATGAGCGGGTCCCGGTTTCACCCTTCGGTTCACCATCCGATCTGACACCCGCCGTGATGGATATTCCCGCTTATCACTCTTCGCTACCCGCGGGAATACCTTCCCACTTTCCTTTTCCCGCGTTACCGCGATCTCTGCTCTCACGCGTTCTATATATATATGTAATGTATGCTATATATTATTTTATATACATATATATATATACTATAATCCTGAAAAATGAAGAGCTAAGAGTGCAAGGGAACCGTAGCTGATGATACGACTCGAGAATTTGGTCAACCTTGTGTTCTCCGGGCGAGGGAGAAAATATATATGTGAATTTAGCGAAAAACCCTCGACCCATTTTTCGACTTAGTGTACAGGGGCGTATAAACAAGACTTGCTTCGCTGACCAGGACCTCGAGTTAGGGGTTGGGGTTGGGTTTTTGGGATCGGGGATTTGGGTTCGGGAGAAACTTATCGCCAAGGAAAAGTCTTGGTGTAGAAAAAGAAGTGCGGTGGTCGGGACGTCCGGAGCTGAGTTTCCGTTGGATTCCAGCTGAGTGAGGAAAGGGAAGAGAGGAGAGAGAACACATTGAGGGGCGGCTAAACTTCCGTAGAAAAGAGGCAATACGCTCGAGTGCGAAGTTTCGGATTGGTGCTAACGATCCTGCACCTACGCGTTGTCAGCTATAGCTAGACGACAGAGAAGTCGAATACTTGGACGGCGTCTACTCCTGCGCGTGAATCCGTGTCGTGAAGCGAAACCGCTATACCTAGCCCTTAATAAATTCATCCCTGGCTTATACCGACTCGACTCGCATTATTCCGTTTCCCTGTTTTCCTTATTTTACTAGCTTTACGTGTCCGAGGTGTTCACACGGGCCCGAACTCCTTCTCGGTTTAAAAATTCTTACCATTACTATCGCACCCACATTAAAGAAAACTACGTCTATAATTAGCCTCCTACTATCTACTATCACATTCTCACTACGCGACGTCGACGCCGTCGGCTTACTGTACAAACAAAAAGAACTCGTGGAGCGAAGCGGCGCGGCGGGTCGTTTTCCGAGGGGTAGCCAGCTTCGTTAAGCTCAAGCCGGAGGGCTGTGCGGAGTAAACTGTCCCCTTTGTCAGAGAAAATTGCGTTTTAATTCCCGCATTGAAGGCGGCGCGCATTCTACACTGACAATCAGGCGATGCGGTAGTAGGCGACTGACTATACTGCAGGGTGGATAATACCAGGGTTCGTAGTAGAAGCTCAGGCCGCTGCCCATCTCTCAGTGGGAAAGCCGAGGCGCGACGTGGTGCATGTAAACAAATTTCCTGATCGTTTCTCCCTTTTCACTTTACTTTTTTTCCTCTCATCAACGTTTCCACTATTATTGAACCGTATAACCTCGTGCAGTTTGCATCCGGGCCTGCTGTTCGTTAATAGGACTCTCGAAGAGCGGGATACGAGTGCTACGCAAACCGTGCAGGATAAGGGTCGAGCAGTGATTGCTCCATAAAATATGTATCGTTTGCTTGAATCTTCTTCAACCCTTCCCAGCTTTTCACCAAACTAACTGGGCATTCCTTATCCCAATGGAAGCTCTTCGTATATGAGTAGACATACGTGTGCTATATGGGCATGTGTAAAGTTACGTACATAGATATTATGTGTGTACCTATATTTATTTTATGTATAACATACGTACACCCAGGTTTGGTTTATGGAGTATATGCATACGTACACCTACACATGGCACATGCACACGGTGTATGTAAAACTTTTTAGCCATCATCGTGCTTTTGTGAATGAAACGGTTGGATAAAACGGTGTCGGAATAGTCCGGAATACTTCCTTCTCTTTACCGTTTGGTAATTTCGCGTATTATACATTCCGGCGACGATTTAGACGCAAACGATTTTTGCGGATATTCCTGTATTGTTGCCTCCGAGCTTGGAACTCGGAGCTTGCAGGGTGCTAGCGGCGCGGATGGCAAACTGGGTTAACGTTCGCTTTCGAGGAATGAGAAGTTCCTCGTTTGGAATTTCCGTGAATTTGTTGCTACGACTGTATCCAGTGTCTACATAAATGTCTCTATATACACACACATATATAAATATATATACTATCCATGTATATACCTACGCATCTACGTACCCTGCGATCTCCATGCTAATAACAGAGAAATTTTTTTTTTATTTTCTCTTTATTTTTACGATTCTATCCCATTGTCTTTAAATCCACACGAATCTGGACAAAATGTTTTCTCTTTTATTCAGTTTTTTTGTTAATTTTATTTTCATTTTTTTTTTTTCCCTTCGTTCATTCGTTCCACGTTCGTTGTGTTTGACGACAAGCGTGTAGAACATAGAAATAATAGCAGCAGTCCTGCACTTTTTAAAATGGCATTGCTTTCACTTGAAGTCAAGCTCTATTCTCCATCGGAGCATCACACCGAACTAAAGAGCTTTGAGATGGGGAGCTGTGTTTGGGTTTTACTTCGCTCGATGCACAGAGAATAGACCATATATATATAAAGATATATATTGTATACTATATATGTATATATATATGTAGGTATAGGTATATCTACTTTGAAGCCCACTCGAACTTACTGCAATCTCGGGCAAGCTAGGCGGGCGGGTTGAAGGCGTAATCGATTCTCGTTCGCAGAATGTCAGCCCCGCGAGAAACCCAGCAAGATACGTGACGCGGAACGTTATACCTTATACCTAGAAGACGACTAGATCCAGAGGTAGAGGTATAAAACCTTTTCGTATAAAATCTGCGAACTTGACTAAAGGACAAGATAACGTTATACATATATCTAGAGAGATAGAGAAGCATGAATCCATTATTTTTCCTTTACTTAGAAATTTCGCAGCTATGATATAGCTATACGTATACGCTCTGACACATCAGCTATCACAATGTTATAAAACTTTTTTACAAATTCAGTTATAAAGATGGGAATAAGAAACTTAGACATCAAACGCTTTAAGCGTTATTCTAATAATCGTTATATATACGGTACCCTACCTAGTTGGCTTTGAGTCGCTTGCTGCGAGGGATCGCGTAATTAATAATGTCTAGATGTTTCTTTGGCGCGGCAGGGTGTCTGCCGGTTGGGTAATGGATATAGCAAGGCTATACCTCGAGCCCGCTCATACCTTATACCATCGCAAAAAGTTTCTCATCGCGGATTAATGGCCAGCGAAATGATTGAGTTTGAAAGTTTTTTTTTTTTTTTCTCTTCTTCTTCTTCTTCTTTCTCTCTTCTCTTCTCTTCTCTTCTCTTCTCTCCGGCTTGTTCCCGCGCAAGCTGATTGATGGACCGTCACGAGTTCTCCCACAAGTTATCCTACAAACTAAGGTATTACCAAAGCTTATCCACGAGCACCAGTTATATATAATAACGTACGATCCTCCCTTTACCACTCCTTACGCCTCGGGGCACCGTCCGTTATACTTAAAACGATCGTTTCTCAACCGCACCTTGTTATTATTCTTATTTTACCCTGGCACACTTCCATTCGTTATAGGGACAATATTGCCAAGGTATAACGTCAGATTTCATCGTGGCCCCTATAAATAGGCTATGAGGTGTTAGGCCTATGAAAGTAGAGGCCATAGCCCTTGAAAACCGTAAGAATAGATATAAATTTTTTTTCTTTTCTTTCCTTTACTCTTCGTTGATTCTGTTTTACGATTTTTTTTCCCACCCCCGCGAGCCACCCCTCAAAGTATATAAATATATATTATATCCATACATACGTACGAACGTACGTACATAGATTCTCGTCGAGTAGTATGTCGAGCGAGAGTGGAAGAGGGAGAGAAAAATAAGGCTCCCTTGTTAAGCGTAGAGAATTTTTTCCGGTAAATCTGCCAACGCTAGTGGTATGAGGTACGAGATTTATCATCGAGGTAAAGAATAAAGGAAGAATGAAAGAGAGAAGAAAAAAATAAAATAACAAAAAGAAAAAATGTAAAAAATAATAATAATAATAACAAAAACAACCCCTCGTACCCTCTCCATGTTTTATTTCGCCTCGTCTTCCACCGACGCGATATTCTTCACAGAGGTAAAAATGGGATACAACTTTTACCCCTGTTAGGGTGAGACCGTAATGCGTAATTAGGTACTGATTGCATACGTATATTGGGGTACTATAAGTACTGTACGTACCTATCATACCCCCGTACACTCCTGAATACAGAATTAGGAATTAGGGTTAGCTATCGATTCCGTCTGAGACAATAACGGCCCTCTGTCCTTCCCTCTATGCGTATAGGTGTATATATATATATATATATATATATATATATATATATATACACACTAGATACATGAGCAGACTATAACGTTATAGTTATTGGGGTAATAGAGTAGATTGGACATCAGCTACATGGCCAGTACGGAATCGGATAGTGCAATTAAATCGGGGGTAGTTTTTGGAAGCGATGCCCCGGTGCTCCACGTTATGTTATTTTATGTTACGATACGTTATTCGACCTCACTCGGAGCTCTTTGAATTGTATATTGTACGTACGTTACATACATTGCATACACGAGGTATTAGTGAAAGCAGCTGCCGGCTAAAACGGACGAGAGTGACTGGTGGCGGATGCCGGATGGCGGATGGCCTGTCCGACGTAATTCCAACGTAATTGCTGTAGAAACAACTCGAAACAACTCTCGTTAAAAGTGGCCGACCACAAGCCCTCATCCCCTTCGTCCCTTCGTCCTTTTCTCCCTTCCTCGAAAACTCGTCTGAAATTAAACCTGCGCAGTGGGGTTGTAGCGGCGGCGATCTATTCGGCAGATATTGTTGTTTCAATTATTCTCGACCGTTTCGCTCGCAGCTTCTTCCGAAACCAGAAAGTTGACTCGACTATCAAATCTCACTATCAACGTCCGCATAGCACAGCTTCGAATTCAAAGAACGTATACTCCTTCTTACGTATCTTAGCTACTGATATGGCCGATCGCCAACTACCCTAGTAATAAAAAGGAACCAACTATAGCCGCATGGGAAAGGCGGAGAGTTACTCTTCTAACTCTTTTCTTACCGCACGATTTCGATAAGAGAATTTAACACGGGGTAGAAAATAGGTCGACAATCGCACCGAGCGGTAGGTATACTATACGAAGGTATAGAATATATAGATCCTTTCCTTTCCTTTCCTTTCCTTACTTCGCCAGCAGCAACCCCGATTATTTGATAAATAAAAATCCTCTCCTCTTTCTATAACAGCAACGTTATGGGATATACTGCACTGAAATGGGGGGCGAATAGGCGGCACCCACCACTCTAAGGGAAGTCGAGTGGGACGCCTGAATTAGATCGCTCAGCTGCTTATGGAAATGGTCCCATTTTTTGCCCGCCCTAGGTCTCCCCGGTCCATGTGTAGTAGGTATAAGGTATATGTGTGTAGGTGTACTTTGAGCCCTCAGTTTTTGGGCTTCCATATACCTTAACCAAGGCCTCACTATCAAACGACCGGAAGGATACCCATATAAGGATCCAGGATTACCCCCCTCACCGGGATTTCGCTAAGGGATGAAGCCTCCGTCTAGAATTGGCTCAAAAACCACCGATGAGAACGCGGGCCCCCTCTTCTTTGGACCAATTGCCTTTTTTTACTCCCCTTATACCTTGCCACCCTTCCATCTCTCGCTTCTCTCTTCACCACGTTCAATTCCAGTCGAGGGATAAGAGATAAGTGACCCCGGGTTTCTCTCGCCCTCGCTTCACCTTTGGGTCCGAATCGTGCCTTTTCTACTACCTACCCTTATAAATTCATATTTGATGAAATGCATCGAAAATTTTGTGTTCTCATCTTCTTTTTTGATTTCTTTCTTTCCTTTTTCAAACTTAAAGAAAAACGGGGCTCGAATTTTTATTTGTGGCAAAAAATAATTACATCGATCCAAACGAAGGAAGGAACGTAAATCCCCTCCGATCCATCACGGGTAACAACTTGGCTGAGAACGTATAATAATAGAAAAAAGAAACGGTGCGAAAACGAGGGTAGAAAAAAGTTAATTGGCGTTATGAGAGAGAAAGAAAAATGAAGGATAGCGAGAGAAAGAAGATTCCGTGAAAAGTGGAAAAATAATAAATTGTCCGCGTGCTTGCACGCCGGCCGGGAGGATCTTATTGTTAAAACTCGACGCAAAAAGACACAAAGCTAAGCTGGGGGCGGCGCTTTGAAAGGTGTAACAAAACTCGAGGCAAAACTGTTACCACAGTAAATTTTTATACACGTTTTATACCTTTTACATCACTTTATATGGTAGATTTTTACAAACGTGGTATATGGTCGAAACTCTTCGCCAGTCGTTTATACGACCCTTAGCCACTATACGGATTTTTATAATATATATATAATCGTCAGCTTTTCGACACGTGGATTTTCGCATTCAAGGTAAACAATATATACGATATATTATCGACGAATAAAAGACAAGAAAAAAAACCCTAGGGGATGAATATTAAATATATCAATGGATTCTCAACGCATTTGCAATTTCCGGAGCGGTGACCGCACCACGTGTATAACTATATACGCGCGTGCAGCATGGCGCACGGAAAATGAGAGTTGGCAAGCTCCGGGGTGGCCGCAACTCCCGCGGTGTCGGAGAACAACGCGAATTTTACGACTCGACGGGTCGCAAGGGTTGGGGGCTCGGAGCTAGGGGCTCGGGGTTGGAGAGACGGTAAGACGATTTCAATAGAGTAGCGGGTGTCGCGCGAGGTTTCTACAATGGAAGTTTCCCGGCTTTCGGTGCAAAAGGGCAACCTGGCCTCCGCAAATTAGAGCGAATTAGTTTTCCCCCGCGTTGTCTGGTGCGGCTACAGCGGTAAGTCATACTTTACCCCGGTACCTACCTACCTACCTACGTAGCTACCTAGCTACCAGCCAACCTACCTTATACCAACCGGCGCCGGTTGCCCCGGGTCGCTCTCACCCTAGTCGTCGTCGTTTAACGAACCCTCGACGAGTTTTAAAGGACACTCACTCTACCCGCGCGACTATCCTCCGGTCTGGACCTTCCCAAAACGCTTTACCACGCTCGTTAATTATCCCGCGTACGTAGGTTACGTCTTGTCGCGCGAGAATTTCACCTTTGACAAAAGGTGTTTTATCGCCAAATCATAATACGTGGTGATATGTAACACCGACGTAAAAAAAAAAATAAAAAATACGAATACAGGAAAACGCAATTTAAGGGATGATTTTTTTTTTTTTTTTTTTTCTTGTAAGAAGAGGGTTCAAAACCAAGACGAATTTCAAACTGTACAGTTGTCCACAAAACGAATGATACTACGCAATTATATAATATGAGGTTTTTGATGATCGTAAACCGTAAATGATAATCAGTCGAAAAATCTGTGCGTATATTTTTATTCCTTTCACGTTTGGATAAAAATCTCTACACCCCGTCCGTCCCTGAAGCGAGGTTTCTGAAAATCTGTTTAAAGATAGGGCGAACACCCTGTATTTCCTATCTTCACAACGATCGTCTCTCCGGGGATATGGGTGACGGTGCGACAATGGACGGGTGCTAGGAGCTCTTTGAATGAGGGTGGTTCGTACCCAACCCTGCATAAGGCATTGATCATTCGTAGAGAGCCGGAGATGCACTGGAACTAAATTCCTGGTATAGTAGAGGATCTGGTTCAGAGTGCGTCAAGATGGGATGAAAAGCCTATACAACTCATGCGGCGAGAGAGAAAGATATATACCTACGATAATCACGATCACGTCGCATTGATTGCTGTACAGCAAGACGCGATCTGTCGCCACCGAACCCTCCGCAGGACAAAAGGTATATAAAAGAGGGACATCAACCACCAAACTAATCAGACTTGGCCAATTCAAGTTATTCCCCAAGCTCGGCATACCGCTGTCCCTCAACGTTCCTCGACGAGATAATCTAAACTTTCAAATCGCGGTGCAGGTATCTAGTTCTGGGTCACTGCAGGGTGCAGAGGCAAAAGCTTTTCTTTTATACACAGGGGTTTATTTCTTTTATATTCATTTTTGCAATAAGTATAAAATTTTTGGCTCTCGTATCCGTCTGTGTCGTTTTTTTTTTTTTTCTTTCTTCTTCTTCTTTTCTTCTTCTTGTCTTTTTCTTTTATTACAAAACTGTCGTCGCAATCAAATTCCGCGAGTCAAACTACGACAACGGTTATAGGTATAGCCCCCCGTGTTGAGTTGTTTCTACGACTATCAATTTTCCGGTCCACAAAAGCGAACCCCGATGGATATTCTTCATATATTTTATGTTTCAGAACCTACGGGTTGCAGAAGTTTTTTTTTTTTTTTCTATGTTTTCTTTTTTTACCTTTCTTTCCGTTTCTTTGAAAATCGTTAAAATCTATACCTACCGCGTTGTTTTTTTTTTTTTTTTCCTTTTTTTTTTTTGACGCAGCCATATATTCGCGTCGTTCGTTTTTTTCTTTCTTTCTTTCTTTTTTTTTTTTTTTTCTCTGCAACCCCTGAATACTTCGGGTACATCCAATACGTTGAAAAAAAATTGTGTGATTGAAATTTAACGGAAAAAAAAAGAAAAAAAAAAAAGGGGGGAAGCTAGAATTCAATGAGAAAATGTGAAAGCCGTAGAGTAGTAGATGCCTGATTAAAATTTCTATAACTACCCTCCCACTCAACATATTATTCCGATTCGCACGGAATGAGTTATTAAAAAAAAAAAAAAAAAAAAAAAAAAAAAAACGACATTATATACTATATATAGTATAGGCATGGGTCTGTACATGGATCTACCTGAAAAGTATTGAAAAAAAAAACAATTCCCGGCCAATCGCATTATAGAATAACTCGGAATGTATATTTTGATGAAAAAAAAAAATGAATTAAATATAAAAATAATAGTATGCGAAAAAGGCACACAACCATGTATAGATATGCCTTTTTGGCATTAGATACGCGGTATGGTATGTATATGTGTATTTAAACGGACAGGCGGAACCGTCTCGCCGAGGCTTATTACGGATGAAACGTCCCGGCACTCGATACACAAAGTCCTGCGTATACGGTGTATGGGACACGATCCCCAATTTTCCACGACAGCGAATTTTTCATCCCGAGTTATTACACCATTATTACATTTGGTGCCGATATATATGTCCTCCGAAAGTCGCTTTTATGTCGTTTATCAGAGCCCGACTGTGCGTGTCTGGACCCAAAGGATGTCCACTACACCAGCTGTATATGGTGTAACTTATGTATATACATACATATATATATATAAGAGAAAAAAGGGTACGCCTGGCGAGAAGTTTAAGTTTCTATTTTTTTTTTTTTTTCGTTCCCCCAACTCATGGGGTAGAAAAAAAAAGAAAGAAAAATAGTTGAATAAAAATCGAAGGGTAGATCTACCCTCAAGTTTCATATTTAAGATTAAAAAATATATCTTCAACTCACCTCCTCTGGGTGGAGAAGCATCGGTCGTCCCTCTCTGCCTCGTTCCTGAAACATAAAAATTAGGAAAAACCTGATCAGAGATAAAATAACACGATTATATAACTCTGAACGAAAGAAAAAAAAAAATAAAGAATTTTTATTCTTTTTTTAAATATGGGGGAAAAAGAGAGAAAATTATACCATCGATCGATACCTCGCTGCCCTTTGAACAGAGTTAAATGAAAAAGATAACAGCGACCGTCGGCCACCCCCTCCCATCCCCCTATAGCCTTCCGCCACATCCCTTTGATTTTTGATTTGAAATATTTTTGCATTACCTTTTCACGGGGCGGCGCAACCACTCCGAGCTTCACGGGTATAGATCTGGCTTATTATTATTATTACTATTCATTTTTTTTTCTTTCTTTTTTTCTTTCATAAATATTTCAAAAATCTTTATTCGCCGGTGTAGGTGGTTAGGTAGACTATGAGTATATATATATATATATATATATATATATATATATATGTTGCGAATAGGGGTGTCTCGTTTACGAGCGAATGGGTATAAGATCAGCTTTTCATTTCATTTTGACGTTCGATCGGCCGGAAGAAGCGCGAAACCGGGTTTACCCCACCGGGTCTCTGGGGAATTCCTTCTTTCCCCCGTATAGCTGGTGGTTGGTTAGTCGGTTGCGGAATAGTATAGCGGAGGAATGAAGGAGAGATAAGGGGGACGTGGGTAGACTCGCTACTCCCAGTCTCCGATAAGAGATCTTATACCTAACTTAAGCTAGGTGCGGGGGTAGGGTATAGAGACCCCGCGCCCGCAGCCTTCCCTTTCGCTTGGTTAGACGTTGATAATCTGATTAGACGCTGGTAAACGATGACTACTAGGACCCATCCCCCCTCCATCCCTTCCACACCTGAACAGTCTGGTCCTAAGGAACGCGCGCGAACTTTAAGAAGGAAATTTTCAGAACGACTGAGAGCGGCGATCTACAAGGTAGAAGAAAGAAAAAAAATGATTTACCTCAGTATAGGTAAACCGGTACGTATACTATATAGACATAGTTAAATCCTCAACCCTCTCGGTAGAATATGAATTTATGCGATTGAATCCGACCCGTATATCTTTCATCTTTTCGATTTTATCGCTGTGATAGGTATTATACCTATGCCACAACGTGGGGACTTCAACTTTGTACTACCAGCTAACGAGATATGGAATCAGAATTTTTTCACACATTATACCGCAGTACTGATCCCGGAGGGTGAAAAAGACTTTTTCGTTTTTCCTTTTTCTTTTCTCCTCCCTTCTTCTCTCCGAGTGTAATATACCTATAGTTTGTCAATTATTATCAATTTACTAAATTATTTCATTCCGCCTCGTCTTTCGTTGACAAAAGATAAGCCATGCAGTCGTGATGGATAGGTATAACTCCGGGGGTATACGTTCTCCGCGAAGTTACACGGTAAGAGATTATTCATTAATCTCAATCGAGTCTCGAGTCCGTGTATAAGCTTGCATAAAAACATAAAAAAAAAAAAAAACAACCGAAAAAAGTAAAAAAAAATTCTTCAACTCGCATTCACGCTTCACTGAAAACGGCAACGGTGGAGGGAAACAGAAAAAAAAAAAAAAAAAAACACCTAGAATAAAATAAAACCCGGATATAACGAGCCTGAGTGTAATTTATTTCAGTCAAAAGTCGTTACGAAGTATAAAACATTTTTAAATATAATTTAATTCACTCCATGTCTCTCTTCCTACCTTTTCGCATAACCGAGGTGTATGTACATACATACATACATACCTACCTACCTACCTGAAACACCAAGCGAACCATGTTCAACATTTTTTTTATTCATTTTATTTAAGTATTTGAACTATTTTTCAGCTCTGAATCGGGACTGAGTGATGAACTCATTGAGTTTTGTTCAAAGATCTACTTATAGTGGTGTCGATAATAATTCGTTGGAACTTTTCACCCCGAATTCTGCAACGCAATTCAGCGTTTAAACGGTGTCCCAATTATAGGTACTGAAGTAACATAATGCAATTGGACGATTATGATTTCGATCACCGTATACTACGGGGTGAAGAGTGGCCCTGGGCAAGAGCAGGTGATAGTCGCTACTCCGTTAATTAATGATTCGAATCTCATTTATCATCCTCCACCTCCACCTCCACCTCCACCTCCACCTCCACCTCCACCTCCACCTCCACCTCCTCGAGCTTAGAGCAGTCCGGTTGAAGTAGACTCTCTCACTCCCCCGCATCTCTCTTGTTCACTAATTAAATAACTTGAAGACACTTTCGTCTACCGTTCGTCCTTTTGGCTAGCCGCAAGGTCGTAGACGCAATAGACATTTGCAATTAGGATAAGTGGATTCGGAAAATTTAACGTATCCCAATACTGGGACTAATTCTCCTATACGGATATTGACTGTACTATATATACAGTCCGGATAGAAGGTCCAAACTTTGGGACTTCACTCTGAAGAATCACTAACGAGGTTGTATTGGGCGAGGACGTAGGTAGGTAGGTACTGGTCAAGGCTGGATTCGGAAAGTCAAAGACAAGAGAAAAAGAGGAAAACCAACACGAATAAACTACCCCTTTCTGAATGATTGATACGATCATCCGTACAGAGGGAATGATAAATTCATCGTCCGATAGATTGGTTCGAAACCATATGACAATTTATAATCAGTAAGGTAGGATCTCAATTTCTCCTTCTCTTCTTCATATTTCATGTTTTATTACCCACTGCATAACGAGTGACAATTAAAACTGTTTTCGCCCGTTTCAAGTTTTAAATATTCTCTAAGTTTATCCTCCGACTCCTGGGGGCGAAGAGGAAGAGGAAGAGGAGGAGGGATTGGTATTATACAGTAGACAGTAACGAGAAAGAGCCGCGGTAAAGATAACAGGAGGTAGAAAGTCGTCCGGTTGTCGGTTGTTTCGAAATTAGTTGTTTGGAATGTTTAATTTTAGTGGAAAGGTAGGGTAGAGGTATAGAGGTATAGAGGTATAAGGAAAACTTTTTACTCGTAGGCCGTTTCCCACGGCTCTTCACTCGCAACGTAATTACTTCAATTAGCAGAATAAAGACGCTGGGTGCGGATTTTCACTAGGAGCAGACACCTGTCTCCCTCCTACACCCCAGCCCCTATACTCCGCAATGGCTGCGCGGGTGCTACACGTTCCTCGTAGAACATGTCTGTGTACAAATATACGACCCGTGTTATGTGTGCTCGGGTATATGGCGATTATAAGGGAAGGGAACAGTTTTCGTAGCTTTGATCGCCCGCGGTCGGTTAGCTCGGTGTACATATTTCGCGAAAACGTACACCTGCGTTTTCCCGCTTTCATCCGATGCTACGTTATAGGTATAAACCTACCTACCTACCTACGTACACGGTTACACTCCTGTATCTGGTCCCGCGAGGTAGCATGTGGCTAACTAAATCGCGGTGTTGGTTTTCGCCAGGTTTGCAAACGTCCTTTGATAAATGCCCCTAACCGGAGGTTCTCAAACTGTATGAAAATCGAGAGTTTCCCACACCCCAGCTATACCTCGGGGCTTTCAAAGCTATAAAAAGTACGGAATGAACTTAACTGTTGAATGTTAAATTTGAAATATAAAAAAAAAAATTTTATAAAAATAATAAACAAAGAAATAAGTATTATATTTAGAGGAAAATTTTCCACCTTGCTTAACTCAATTTTTTTAAGGGGAAAGAAAATTTTCGACAATAATATCAACCATATATACATTCCTTGAAGTATGACGAAAATTTTGGTTAAAAAAAATTTATATTTCAACCAAAAATCATTGAGATATTTCATTTTTAAGACAGCGTTGCGCTCATCGCTCGGAAGCCCACTGCCTCTATGCTTTCAGGCGGCAAGTAGTAAGGCGCCGCACTGGTCAGACAACGCGCACGTATAGCTTTGAGATTCGATATCTCGTAGGTTAGTTAGTCGATATTAAATTTTTAGGTGACATTTTTTTCGTTACAAATCAAGGAATGCTGGAAATATTTTTTTTTATAATTTTCATCGTTGCAAAGTCCTGAAAAATGGGGTTTAATGATTTTTTTTTTTTTTACAAAAATCTCCGTCAGAGATGAAATAATGTATTTAGTATATTAGTGGATAATTTTTTTTTTTTTCTAACCTTTGAAAATTATGTAAAAAAAATAGTTCGCCCCCCCCCCCCCCCCCCCCGAGTAAAAACGGTTTTATGATAATATTTGAAAGCAAACAGAGAAAAATTAAATAAATGAAATGAAATGATGAAAAAAAAAAAATAAAAATCTCCTGGCAAATACAGCGAAAAAAAAAAATAAATTTACTGTTAAACAGCCAGAGGCAACATGCGAGGTTGTAAATTTTTAAAAACGAGAGAATGCCATGGAGATCGGTTTGGCGTGTAGTGGCCTCAGGTCTAATTGAGAGAAGCGAGGCATTACATTATTCAAGGTATAATAAGAATTTTAAACAAAACCCAAACAACGAACCGACGAACCATTTCACCCGTAACTAACCAGCCGTGATATTGGTGGGGTAAAATTAAAGAGAGTACCGTTACTTTTCATTAATAATCGACAAAATGAATGGCCCGGCTAAATAAGTGCGAGAATGTAGTAGGGAAGCACAATATGGGTCACAAACCGCACAAGAACCTAAGCCCTGAGCCCATCCGAGCGTATATAAATCTAAAATATAACCCCTTTTGAATAAACACCCTTTGTAAGCCTGAAACTGAGAACCTCTGGACCCCATCGGCAAGCTGTCCTCATAGCAAAGCCCAGAGGTCGGCGTTGTCGTGTAAATATCGAGGAAAACGTTCAGTCCGTTAATAATATTCGACGATATTCTCTTCTCTTTTTCAAAAATATATAATATATATATGGTATACCTATGTACTACATACCAACCCTAAAACCTATCGTACAAACATATCCCATGTATACATACAGTGGATATATCTGCCCACCCCCTGCAGCAGTGTATATCACCGACGAGCCCGTTAATTAAGGGAAGCTTTAGCCCGCGTTGACTGCAATCACCTGGGGGGGGGGGGGGGGGCAACGCGTTTAAAATTGATCCTGTTCTACAGGCGCATAAGTAGAACATAAATTTTTATCAAAAAGTGTATATTTGTGGTTTTTACAAAAACGACGATGATATAATTGATTTTTGGATTATAGATGAGCAAACTACCCTCTTGTACGATCGCGACGTTCGCTAATCGAGTGGCTCTATTATAATCCAGTCGAAGATGCAGCGCATGAAATGCGATTTACGTAACTCGCCACTAATTGGCCTTTGCCCAGGGTGATACACAGGTAGTCGACCCCGCGATGTTGGAAACCCGCGGAGGGTAAAGCCGATTAATGCAAATGTCTAACCTATTGCAGTTCGCGCGTACATCGGTACACATATGCAACGGTCCACGCGTGTATGCATGCATATATATACGTGTGTACAGAGTCGACCCCTATTACGTAGTGTATTGCAACGTGGTTATTATCTGTGTGTATAAGTGTGGGTGTAGGCCGACACCCTCGACACACAGAAACGCGGGTATAGCCGGGCCGAATTATCAGACGAAACTGCCCCGAACTGCGCCACGAACTGCCCGACCGCAACGCCTCAATTTAGAATGCTAATCAGCCCGCAAGTTGGACCCAACGGTTAAGCGAACTTCCCACCCTGTCCCGAGGGCTCGATTCGCTAAGCGTGCGCGCTACCAGAGTTGGAGGATATTGGCTATACAAAATGGCGACGTGAAGAAGCAGCTTCTTCATTTTTTAAAATTTATTTCATTTAAATTATATCATTTGTTTTTTTTTTTTCTTTTTTCTGTATAACGAAGATTCCAAAATTTTATGGGAATTTTATAGAGGTTGACTACTCATCGCTCTTCCTCATTCCCTCGTCATTCGATTTATTCAACAGTTCTCGAATACAGAGAACAGTGGGTGGATTGTTGCTGTACAAAGTTTAGGGTGGGGGTAGAGGGTGAGTTTTGTTATCTACGCGGCGTGGAGAACGTCAGCTTTCGTTATCTTTGAAGTGGCTTTTCCGGGAGCATTCGCAGAGCAGAGAGTGAAATTAAATTCCCTCAACGAAGAGGCTGCTGCTGCTGCTGCTACTGTTACAGAAAAGCAGACTTTCTACTACTCCTCTTTCTTCACCTCTGAATTTTCGTTGCTATGAGGAATTTGCGTATACGTATCCGACGTGTACGAGCGCATGTAGGTATAGAGATTAATTCCATGACGTACGTATTCCTCGGTATGATTCAGTGCCCGAAAGAAAAGGGCACGGTAAATTCCTATGGGATACAAAATCCGTGATACTGAAGGAACAAAAACTTTACCCACAACGTATTTCGTTCATGATTAACGACGGAATCTTCTCACCGGGGATTCGCGTTTGATCTTGATACCACTGTCTCGATTTCTTCCTCCACCGTTATCCCGTTTTATTTCATCCTCGGTCTTTTCTTAGGGACAATAACGCCGGGGGAAACTCTATACTACCCTTAATGTTATTGACTTTATGTTACAGACGCTACGTTGTCACATGGGGGGTAGCTACCTACATACATGTATATATATATATATATATATATATATCTGTATATAGTATACCCTACACCAATCGAACCAGAACCCAAGCGTACCCCTTTCCTTTCCTTTACTTTACGTTACTTTACTTTACTTTGCTTTTCTTATCCGATCATCTCGGGGGTAGGTAGTTTTATTCCTCACTTGCCAACTGCAGCAGCAGTAGAAATCTCGCTACTTTTCCGACACACAAAAGAGCTAGAGAATCATAAATCGTTCCCCGGATACCGGAACTCTAGTTTTCGCGCCAACGGTAGGCGGCAGTTCACGATAGCCAAGCTTATTTATTTATTTTTATTCTTTTATTTTTTTTCTGTACCGAGGAGAGGAGACGAAAAAAAAGGTTTGTACCGCCTATTGCAGATTTTGAAATAATGAAAACAAAAAAAACTATCATTTCATGAAACGGGTGTGTGTCAGATTCGCGTAATCTTCCAGTAGCCATCGTCTACTTCTTTGCATTTCAAGAGCCAACCAAGTCGCTCCGGTTGTGAAATAATTACCCCGCAACTTGACTCCCCTATATCGATCCTAGGGGCAGGAAAAGAGGAGGACTGAGGGCCTTGGCAATGAATTAACATGCCAAAGGGACCCTTCCCCTCTCGGCTCTCCTAAAGCCATGAGAAATTCTAGCACCGAACACCAGCCTTTCATCATATACCTGATATGGAATGGAATGGAATGGAATGGAATTGAATTGAATGAAATGGAATGGTTTGTGGTTTTTCTTTTTCTTTTTCATTTTTCACTCGCGTAATGTGGAGAACTAATTATTTCCTGTACCGTGAGAAGAGTCCTTGATAATAACGTACACTGATCGGATTGGCTAATGTCGGCAATTCTGAGTAAAAGGATATCACGCAGTTGCGAGAATCGCGCGATATCTGTAACCACCCAACGCGGCACTCGACTCCACTTCACTCGACTCAACTGAACTCAACTCAACTCAACTCAACTCAACACAACTCAACTCGACTCAACTTTACTCTGCTCTGGTTCACTCCACTTAGCTCCACTTCGGTTCTCCCCATTTACAAGCATTACGAAAAGAAAGAAACACCGTCGAGTCGGGGGAGGACTCGTGGGGGTAGCTGGTAGTGGCGGTAAAAAGGTTGGTAGGTTGGTAAAAACTGTAACGACGTTTTAATTAATGAACTGAGGCTGTAACGGTGCCTTCCCCTGCACCACGTCCCGTCGTGGTAAACATTTCGCACACTCGACACGAGTTGTACCCCTCAGAGGCTTTTCTGCATTGGGAAAATTCCTCAGGGAATTTTGACCCTCGCGGCGAATATAGTCGCGCAACTTGAACCCGGCCAGGACACGTATACATAATAGCCGTATATGTTCGTATATATATACGTGCGGGACCTATGGACGCGTTCGATAAAAACCCGTCGTTCGGATTGTCGCCGAGAGCTAACGAGGATTCGCGCCTCAATATGGAATCGGGATCGAGCTGCAGCGTCCCCGGTCTTCATAGCCCTCTACCCCCGTACCGCCCCCTCCCTACGCCCCCGAATAAATCCTCTTTTTACGAGAAAGATTTATGGGAGCCATTCCCTACGCCGTGCCCATGACTGCCTACCCTCGTATCCAGAATTTCGGGGAGTTTCGTGCTGCAAAATTAGGTAATTAGGATGCAGAAGAGAGTCGGGCCCCATCCCTCGTCCAGAGCCTCCTACTCGCCCTGCACCCCCAACCAACCAGCTAAATCAAAACCAACCCGCTAAGAAATCTCAAGCACCCGGTATGCAAATAATCCCTACGTAGGTACGTACCTGCCTACCTTACACCCTTACTTTTCTGGCCGGGGGATATTACCGCCGAAATATTACCCTCTAGGTATATAAGGGGGAAGGAGAGAGAGAGGGGTAACGAATTAAGCGGGTATTGTACCCTGGTTATAATTATTCAACGTATTTTCTTCAATAAGTCAGAAAAATGTTGGTTTTTCATTTTATTTATTTTTTTTTTTCTTCCTCATTTATTTTTCGTTAGTCAAGCTTTTTGGGGTTGATGACGCGTTGTCATAAGGTCAGCTCGGCCACTTTATACCTAGTTCGTAATAAGTCGAGAGAGAGAGAGAGAGAGACAATTTATCACCAAGTCGGTTTCCCGGCGCTGGCGTAGTGGCAGGCGTCGCCGGTGTATTAACCCCGAGAGATCGTTAGGTTTGTGGTTTGACGTTAGGATATAGGACATAGGATGTAGGGACAGCGCGACCGTCGTCTCCTAACCTTCGGCGTTTGGTCCTGCCAACCCATCTGCACACTTCCTGCGCGATCATGGTCACGTATACTACCAATTTTACCCGGATGATCGGCCTAATCGAATTCCCTGTCGCTCTGTATAATGGGATCTAGGTGTAGGCGAAATATATAGAGAAAGTACCGGTTTGAAGGAATTACGAAAATGATATTTCAACGTTTTATTAAGTTCGTTGAAATTAGGAGATACTCAAAGCTACAGGCCTGGAATACCAGACCGAAATTTCAGCCACTGTCTTCCCCTAATTACACCATCTTAATCAAAGAAGGTTTGGAATTAGGGGTGGGTTTCCCCGGTTTTAAAATATCAATTGGTCTGGGTATTTCAACCCAGATAAATCGAGATATTATAAAATGTAAAGCATTCGAAGATTTGGTATATAAAAGCCGAAAGAACGCAATAATAATGGGGAATCGGATACCCACATCGGGTGCTGCAGCAAGGGATGTCTTCAGAATTTTCCAGCCTCGCGACGTCATTAAAACTTTTAGATTGCTTAAGAATGGAACGGCAAGTAACTTGGCCCGCCAGGCTGATACGTGGGTCGCGTTGAGTTAAAAAAGATATTCTGTTTACTCCGCGCTTATACCTATACGAGAAAAGGATTCTCTCCTCTCTGATATGGCGAAGAATAAGAAGAATAAGAAAAATAAGAAAAATTGAAAGAAAGAAAGAAAGAAAGAAAGAATGGAAAAACTGAATAAGGTATACGTACGTAAGGGCGTCTCCAAGCAGCAGCCATTCTCCGGTTATAGATTTTATTTGTATGGTTAAACTCGAACCCCTTAGGGTGTTATATGATGTGATATGTAGTGTAGGATATATTTGAGATATATTTTCCTCACCGATTTGAAGATATAAAATAGAAAAGAGAAGAGGGTCCGGTCCAACGGGTTAGTAAAAAGTCATTAGGAATCTGAAACACGTCGTGCTTGAATCCGGGCATAAATAGCATTCGCTAACGAGTTTCCCCGGGTTCCCAAGCAGCGGAGGTACCGCCTATATATATATATATACATGAAGCTGTATATATAGTCTTGTGCAACCGCGGAAGGAGGACCCGTAAGAAAACGGAAGCTGTGGCTTTAAGGCGAGTTTACGCTTCAATTATTCTACAATTAAGCTTATTTCAAGACGCGATGCAGAGGCGAGACGAAACGAGAGACTTTCTCCCATCCAACACAAGTGGCTAATATTTATAATATACGTATAATAATATCCGAGGTGAAATTCGACGAATAGGTAGACCTATATACTAACGATGGAAAAAAATATTCAATAAAAGGATAAATAAATCCTTGAATATACTCCAATACACATAATATACTATATATATTATCTATTTATCTGATACATATACCTTAGTTCATTTATCATCTACGACGCTTCTCTCCTTCAGATTACGCGAAGGCAGCGTAAACCGCGACTTAGGGGGTGGATATAATCGCGAGTAAATGGCCTGTAAGTAACACTGCGAGCCGACGAAACCACCGCACAGCCACCGCATCACATCGCACCGGTCGGTTACTGGCGCTTCGGGGTATGGGGGCTTCGTTTTGGTACCTAGGAACCATCGACACGTCGAGAGGAGAGGAGAGAACAAATATATATATATATATGTGGTTGTGTGTTTGTACCGTATCTATGTATATATATATATATATATATATATATATATATACGGAAGTAAATTTATATAGATATATGTGGGTGTATAGGAGAGCAGAGGGCGCCAGCGAGCTCTCTACCATACCATGCCATACGATGCCGGCGCGTCGCGACGCCGTCGACGCTGTATCTTGATTATATTCTATTTAGAACTGCTCGTTCCCGCCGCATTCTGCCTTCCACCCTACTACTCCTTCTCTCCTACCCTTGTCACGGTGGTTTGCCGCCGCGATATCGCAGTTGTTCAAGCTACACTGGGCCCGTTATTAAATGCTGCCGCCCGAGGAAGGACGCCCTTGGTACACCCCGGCGGACAGGGCGAAAACGATCGACGCGGAAATCTGGAGGACACAGCGAATAATTTAGGAGACCAAACCGCGTTTTCCCTCGTCTTCTTGTTTCTGATCATGCGGTTACTCGCGTAAAACAAGAACAACGCGATCTATACAGGTATATAATATATATATAATATACCAGTTTTCAATTTTCATTTTCAAATATTTAAATTTGAAACGAGAGAAATATTTATTCCTAAATGAATTTCTTTAATTATATTTTCTTAGTCCATTTTCACTCGCTCTTAGGCTTTCGTAGTTGTTCCTTGTTAGTTTCGTGGTCTAGCTCTGTAGCGAGGTAGGATAAGGTATATAAGAAAAGTTGAAGGAAGAAACTGAGGGAATAGCTGGTTATATCGCGTGTCGTATTATCCGTGTAGTTTATACTTCTCATATGCGAGCATCCGTGCCAGGAATCTAAAAAAGTTAATATCTCTCCCTACGTTCTCGGGCGTTCCAAGCTACCGTGCCTCGCCTGCGAATGAGCTGCGTTAAGATATACACAACATACGCATAGATGGGGTAAAAAAAAAAAAAACGAAATATAATAACATAAAAGGGAACAGAAAATTCAACTTTATCCCACCTTCTATTTTTCTTTAATTATCCATTCGTTGAAATATTAATGAGTTTCGTTCAATTCGAACTTTTACAAAATCGATCAACGTATTATATTAAACGTCAGTCGCACTTCATTAACCCCTCAGTGTGTTATATATGCTATTCGATATAATCGTTATTATAATGGAAAATACAATTCTTTTCATTAGTGAATCGATAAGTTTACATCGACGACAATTTATACCCCATGAGTATGGGGATAATGATTATGATTACATTTTAGTATAATAAAATGATAAGTTTTTTCCATTTTTCTTTAAATGTATTATATGTCCGTTTCCGCCTATATAGCTCGAGGTTTCATTTATTTCTACCTCTTCATCTTTCGGTAGTAGATGGGCGGTTTTTATTTTATTTTTTATTTTACTGTCTTTTTTTTTTTTTTTGTTTTTTTCTTCTTCTTTTCACTTTTTTTGTTCAACTTTGGCACAGACCGTTCGACAAACTATTCCTGTTTCTGGAAGCGAGCCACCACAGCCATATTTTACGAGTAGGAGATTCGTCGACGAGCGAGGTAACGCGCCCACGGTTACCATAGTCGACCCTGCTAGTTGGTTTGGTCTCGTTTCGTTTCGTTTCGTTTCGTTCCGTTCAGTTTGGTTTGGTTTATAACCGTCCGACAGACGGATGCGAATTTCTCCGGACAAAAGAGTAACGGGAGATGGAAAAATTGAGTCCGAAAGCTGACGCGGTTCCGTACCTCCCTATTCCCTATTTCCTATTTCCTATTCTAGTATTCTGGTATTCTGGTATTCCAGTATTCCCTACCCCCTGGCACCGTTTCGCCAATTCCCTTCGGGCCACAATGGCCCTGTGGACCATCCGCGATTCATACATCCCATATGTCGTATCGATAGAATGACGGCCCCGGCCTTCAGAGATTAAAGATCGAAAATCAGATCTACATAATAATTTTGGGCAGGAATATTGTCGATTTTTTTCCCCGAGTTCATCCCCTTCCTCGTTCTTTTTAGATACGAGTCTCTGACAAAGAAAATTGAGTGTGTGTATAGGGTAGCGTGTTGTGCACTTCGGGTATAACCAGTCTGAGACAAGCCAGTGCTCTGAGGATCGATCGAGAACGCCGCAGCGTCTTGTCAGGCGCAAAGTGAAAATTAGTGTTTCTCGGTTCGCGGATTCGGCGGATTTCCCAATTCCTCACGAATATCTAAGATAATTCCGCATTCCAGGTATCTCCTTCTATATATTGAATCCTGTCGATATTATCACCTCAGTATTACCCGCCCTGACGCACACCCATCCCAGCAAAGTGCCACACGACGCGACGTAGGGACCTGCAAGGGGTGAAGAAACGTCGTAATACTGACTGAGATTGGCTCCTGGCTGTACCCACGCCGTCACTCCTCATTTGAATTTAGATTTGCCTCTCTCGTACGTCTCTCCCCGCCTCGAACGATCCACGATCATGACATGTGTGTGGGTGCAGGGTGTATCCATCTACGTACAGTATACAGACGGATAGATGCTACACCGTGGTGTTTCTATGAGTAGTTTTTTATCAGAGCCGGTATTTTCAAAATTTAATTAGTTGTGATAGTAGTAATAATATTAATAACTAATTGACAGAGGGCTGAGAAGAAGCCCCTCCGAGTATAATATGATTTTATTGCGAACAGCCAATTATAGGCATTCGGATCTTATTTAATATTGAAATATATGAAAGGAAGAAAAATTGTACAGAGGTAATTAGTCGATAAACAACAATTTCTCCGCGATACCACTCCCAGCGTTTCGTATACCAATGCATTTCAATGGCTTGTCAAAGTAGGGTCTCCGTATCGGAACTACCTTTGAAACAATTAAATGAACTCAGCGATGTGAATAATACGTAACTCAGTCCTCGTACGATGCTTTCCTTTCCCTTATTTTCCTTACTTTTTTTTCAGTTGTATTTTTCGCCTTTTCTTTTTCTTTCCATCCACCCACGCGATATGTATACGGCCAGTAAAACCGGTGAAATATGTCACCGATATCTACCCTATTGTTGGAGGACTTCCTTCTCTCTCTCTCTCTTCTTTGGTACTTTTTGTTTTTGCTTTTCCACCATTTCGGGAAAGTCTCTCATGGTATACTATAGAGCTGACTTCGATACAAGAAGACGTGGATTCTTCGGGTGAGAAAAGAGAGAAAAAATAAATAAGAAAAAAAGAAAAAAAAGAAGAAATATTTCTTTCCAGATATCGACGACCCGAGACGAGAAAAGACGCGGCAAGACGAGACAAGGAATTCTTGGCATCGACTAGATCAGAGACTCTTTTGTGACAGAAGCCGTTGATTTCAACTGGAATAACTTTTTCCTTTGGTTCGTAGTTGTTATTTCGCTCGATTCACTACCCAACATATCTCGTTTAGGCGGGACACCAAAGGCGTCGAATTGTCGATGGAAGTAGGTGCCTACAGTAGTCCGCGGAAGAGGAAGCGGAACCGGAAACGAACCTCAGTACAAACGAAATCAAAACTGATTTTTAGGATTATTTCATCGACCCCCTGCATCGAACCTCGCGCTATACCTATACGTTAACTTCCTCTTTAAATAATCCCAATGTATTGTTTCTGCGATAGAAAATTCTCTCTAGAAGCTTGGAGGCGAAAATATTGGCAACTATTCGAGGCCTCGAAGGGATGAGGGAAATATAGAAAGAGAAAGAGACATAGAGATCGAGGAATAAAGAGGGAGAACGCACCCTGGGCACGCCGGTGGGTTGGATCGTCGCGTGAGTTATCGCGGCGACTATCTGCTCAACTGGTCCGATTTATTTCTACGGATACGGTATGCTGGGAACCAAAGTATTTCTCGAACAAAGTCTGTCCTCCTTATTCCTCCTCCTCTTTCTCTTTCACCCTTTTCGTGAACGTTGAACGTACTGCGTCCCCCAAACCCCGGCTACCAGCCACGTTTTGTTTTTGTATTTGTTTTTCCATTTACCCATTTTCCACTACACTTTACCTTCCTGATTTATAACATCGCTTTTTCCCGTGTCAAATTACACGTCCAAATTTAGTGCTCCTAGTTCACTCTTACTTTGCACTCCTTAGGCTCTTCTAACAAGTGTATAAAACTCTCTTTTCCTTTTTTACATTATTATTTATTTCCCATTCCTCCGGGCACTCTCGCCCCCGAAGGAGTAGATTTTTGCTGTCTTATCCTACTCTGTATTTCACTACTTCCTCTCTCTCTCTCTCTCTCCCTATTTCTCGTACCTTTTTACCACTTCTTCTTTTTCTTCTTCTTCTTCTTCTTCTTCTTCCTTTTCGGGTAAAGAATTCGCGGAAGCTAAACTAATCTAACTTTTTACTTGATCCTTAGAGAAAATTTTCTTACTATCACGCGGTGAACCTGCAGCATCCCAACCATTCGCACGTAATGACAATCGATATACACCGGCAGGAGGATCGAAAATACAGGGAGAAACTACCCACTGCTACACGACCAACATGACCCGTCGCATCCCGTTGGACGACGGGACCAAAGAGGTATTGGAATTTCAGGAAGCGTGCGACCCGATAAAGTGGATTGCACCTTTTGTTTATGCAAATCGAACCGCGTGACTTGCATCCTGTAGAAACTCACGATTTACAAATTCACCCACGAAACACGTCGCCTATACATTTACAGGAAAAGAAAAAAAAAAAATGAAAAGAAAGAAGAGTAAAGAAAATCAAAACCAGGTGATAAAGTATACCTAGCATGTAGCAGATATTTGATAAAAATAAAAAAAAAATAAGAAATTGGTTAAAAATTGTGCGTCTGGAACCGATATTCCCGAACTAATTTAAACCGGATCCTCGACTTTGCGGATAAAATTTATTACTTAGAGGTAAATCCTGAAGCGATGGATAGGAGGAGTTGGATAGTCGGTAATTGATCAGACGCCGAAGAAGTAAACACGCCTACGTTGATTGATGAACTAATCAACCGCACCCTCCCGTCTATATGGTTCGTACGACTCGCTCATCCACCAGGTCCTACAGACCTACCAGAGAAGAGGAGAGAAGAGAAGAGCAGAGCACGATGGCTTGGAGGATCGTGTGCTGGCCAAGAAAATCCCTTCCGCTGAACGGGCAGCAAACCGTCTGGAAGGCTTTATCGCGTCGAAAACAGAACGAAAAAACCTTACGATCAGGCTCGTCAATCATGAAATCAGGGTGAATCCTAGACAGCTATTTACGTACACCTTGTATACCAACGTCGTATTATTACGAAGAAAACTAAAAAAAAAAACTAAAAAAAAGATAAAAATGGTCTATAAAAATTATCGAAGGAATCACCGAAGCACGGTTATAATTCGTTGAGCATTGAACCCGTCTACCATTTTTCAACTTATTGAGTGTATGAAAAGAAAAAAAAAAAAAAAAAAAAAAATTAGTGCCTATCCAGACCCGTCGATTTTTGAATAAATTAGTTAAAAACAAGTCCCTAGGGTGTAAGAATTTTTTTTCTTTTTATTTTTCATTTCTTTTCTTTTCTCTCCTCTTTTCCTTTCGTCAATTTTATATAAGATTTTTGTAGAAGAGTAAGAGAGTAGGGTAACAAAGAAACGAACGAGATATAGAGAGATAAAATGTGAGCTGGATGCCCTGCACCTATATATACGTCTGAAACTTGAATATATATATATAAAATTGTAACTGTTCTTGAAATAAGGAGAAAAGCAAGCAGGTATCTGTATCTACCCCATCCCAGAAAGCGAGCCGGGAGGCAGGTAGACGTAATGGAAGTCGTACCGGGATATGGCGCACTCCGCGCCTATATCTACTTTAAATTTCCATAAACCTCGTTAAACGACAATACAATTATTTCTGAGTGTGATTCCTTCGCCGTATATACTCAGCGGTAGGTATAGATAGAATTTATTTAAGGAGGTTTAATAACGGCACAGAGGGTTACGGTATCGTATACCCCATATACGCTATCACGCGATATGTATAAAGGGGAGAGAAAACGGCCATATATAATACGTACTACCTATATATATATGGTGTATATCCACCCACTCCTCGCACAATTACAATTAGGATAAAAAATATTGCCGAATCACGTGTGCGGTTTCTTTTCGCTCGAATAATCCGCTGGCCCCTAGCTTTTAACGAATCAGCGTTTCTCCGGAGGCTGTCAATTCCGTCTTACTCTTTTTCCCTCTTCATTCCTTTTCTTCTTCTTTCCCCCTCATTTTTTCTTTTTTTTTTTTTTTTTATATCTTTTCTTTTTTTCTCTCTTCTTCCAACGTCCGAACGAACGTCTCAATTCCATCGAAACTTCTCGTAGAAATTTTCACAGTATATACTATATCCGTAGCAACGTATAGTACGTACTGCAGTTCGTCGACGACGACGACGACGACGACGGCCTTCTTTTTTTTCTTCTTTGTCTTTTTCTTCTTCAGCGAACGGATAAAGATAAAAAAAAAAAAAGGTCGGCCTGTGAGATAAGATGCTACGAGACGATTGAATCTCTTTTTTTGCACCTTTATCCCGTCCGCGAGTTCCTCTTTAATTAGCACCCTAGTATCCGCGCTTTACTACTACGCGGAAGGGTTCAGGAAAAAAAAAAAAACCCCCCTCTTTTCTATCCTGGGCCGAATCGGTGAGCCGAATCTTTACTCCTACATACCTATATATATATATAGATATATATACGTATATACCTATACACCCCACCTTCTCGAAGAAAAATATAAGGAAAAAAAAAAAAAAAAAAAATTGACGAGGGTAAGCGCCTCTGATCCTTAACTCCTGCAGAGCAGAGCAGAGCAGAGCCGAGCCGAGCCGAGCCGCGCGTCACCATCCAGAGACCATCTTCTTGCGAAATTTTACTTTACCAATTTTTCTTTCGTTCTGAGGTGAAAAAAAAAAAAAAAATAAGAAAAAAAAAAAAACAAAAAGAAAAAGAAAAATCATCTAACAGGCGTGAAATTGCTTGGAAAGAAATATATTTCTTTATCAAAAGTATATATAGTCTCGTAGTCTCGTTTATGATAAAAAGTGAAATTATTCATTTCAGTTGATACATAAATATATTGCTGCATTCGGGGGCTAACAACGACGCGATAGAGTAGAATTAGGGTAGATAATTCTTCGAGGATTGGTAGCCTGTAGGTGCGTAACGTACTGCAGCGTCTTTTTTATTCGGTTAATAAACTCCAATTAAGTCGTTTAGAACCGTTATACTTATGGGCCTCGTTAAACTAATGATAAAAATGTCTGGTGTATAGCCAGGGGTTAATTCGGGGTAGAGCTAGGCATACGTAATAACGGTATAACGATGGTATAATACACATACATATACATGTGTACATATACATATAATACAATTTTCTCTGTTCTAAAAAGTGTATAATAAAAAAGGAAAAAAAAACAAAAAAAAAGAAGAAAGTGAAAAAATAAAACACAAGTTTCTTCTAACCAGCAATTACATAAACTGTTGCATGTGAACGAAATGAATTCGTTTGTAATACCCGTAATGAAATGAAGTGAGTTTTAATTCTCTAGTACGTACTAGCTAAAGCTAAATCCTATATACGTATATGTATTTAATTGTTATAACAAGTGCTTAACGTTTATTGAAATAGTAAACTAACAGATAAGTAGGCCTACACGTCAAGTCAAGGGTAGGTATAATACAAATAATACACAATAGCTACGTGGAAGTAAATACAACTTATTGTTCGAAGGTATAATACCTTCTACCTACCTACCTATCCCTATCCCTATCCCTATCCCTATCCCTATCCCTATCCACCTACTACCAACCGCGTGAATCAGCCGAAAACTTAAGCCCCCCTCATAAAATAATCGACAGTTGTTAAACAACCACAGATTTTGGGGTACGAACTATCCATAGGTTACGATCTGGGGTCCAGGGGGTTACGCATAAAGCTATAGGAATATTTTCTGCGATTATTTATCTAGCATTTTTTTTTATTTTTTCTTATTTTTCTTTCGGTACGTGTTGTATACGTGTTAAATATCTTAAATACCATCGAATCAGCGATCGTTTAAAATTCTATTCTATATATAAAATGAAAAAGGGTTGAGATTATTTGGTAGTGTAGAAAAGCGATTTGATTTTGTTCATCGTTTAAAAATATTTTACAGGTGGGCTTAACGTTTTCTCCTTTTTCCCACCCCACCCCCTACCCGTTATTATAGATATGAAAAATATTGAGAAAAAATAAATAAAAATCAAACACCTGAATCCCGCAGTCTAGCGCTCGGTGTACCACCGTCACCACCACCCCGCGAACGTACGCTACCGCGTGTTTTTAATCTCGTTTTAATACGCGCTTGGGGCGTGCTTTAATCGCTGTAGCTATCTGCGGTAAACGCAACGCGGAATTAATCGAACGTAGAACATTTTTTTCTTTTCCATTTTATATATGATGTATATTTTTTCTTTTTATCTTCAGAATTTTGAGTAAAATCAAAACTCTTATATCGCGTACCGATTCCGTATACGAGATTGACGGAATGATTTGTCGCAAATGTCAGAGACGTCAATCCAAGTCGGGATAATCATCACGCTCCTGCGGTATATGCAGGAAACGCTTGGTTCTCGACCGATTGATAGATAGAAACGATTTCCTATTTTTCTCTCTCTTTATCGTTCTGGTTTCTCTAGTTTTTCTTGTTTTTTTTTTTTCTAATTATTTTGCAAACTTTTATCGCAAATATAGTATGAAATTCTGTGCAGCTATGTGAGTACCATGCATATGCCTACAGCCCACATAACGTATAAATTTGTATATAGATATAATAATGGTTGCGCGCAGGTCCGTATTTTCCAATTAATCAGAAATAAACAAAGTCAACGCCTGCCACCAGATCCGGTACGATATAAATGTTATTTATTACCCTGGAAGGGTGGGCGTCGTAGTGATGGTGGTGGTATACCGTTTGAACCCGTTGTTAAAATCGAACCTCCGCAATTTCTACCCGTAGTTAGTGCATAAAATTCAAATAATTACATCCGATATATATATAGTATACGTTCATACACCAATTGCCATATGTAATTGAATTTCTAAACTGCATATACGCAGATAACCGCAAAATAACTTATTACTATACATGATATGATATAAATCATTATATACTGTATGTATATCGTATATATCACACGGCACCTTTCAACGTTCGAGTATAAACCAAGCGAGACATAATATGATTAGGGTCAACCGTCTCGACCGGAAGTGGTTGATTCATTCAAACTATTCTACACCGTGAGGATAACAATGGAGAATTTCTCTTCCTTTGATCGAGAATAGAGACTAGAGCTGTCTAGGGTATATAAAGGATGGGTATATGAGGATTAGTATATCTCTATGTCATCTTATCTCACCTCAAGGGTTCAATAGATATGAAACGTGATTTAATCTAGGTATATATATTAATTAATCATTTATATACTAGGGTGTGAATGAAAAAATCGAAAAAAAAAAAAAAAAAAAAAGTAAATGTCGATGAATAAATATTCGCAATCATAGCAGCAGTAACGATATCGTAATCCGGTATAAAACAATGGATGATTGATTCCCTTTTTCTCTTTCACAATGCACCAGCCGGTATATAGGGTAGGTATATCGTACGTCGTAACGAAATTCGCGAACTAAACGCAACGATATGCTCCTGGCTTTTATACATTCATAGCTATGTATGTACCGCAGGTATGTATAGATAGCTAACCGTATATTGTATACGATAACTGCAGGCGTATCCCACTCAGGCATGTACATAGTATACATATGTATATATAAATATATGCACACTGATTTATCTACTAGAATCGAACGAGCTTATCCAAGCGCGAACCTAATGATAATGACAATGGACCTACAGGGTTGTAGTACGTACGCGAGTTAGGTATACATACACGGTATACGCATTGTAAAATTATGTAAAAGAAAAAAAAAAAGGAAGCAGAAAAAAATAAAGAAGATAAAAAAAACGCATAAAATATCTCCTAAATCAAGGAACACGAGTCTTTCTCGTTACTATGGCAACGAAAGTAGCTCTGAACTCGGGAATCGGTCCGGAAATTGCACCCTAGGGTGGCTGACGGATGTGTGCGGTAGAGGGAGGCTCGATATAACGTTAGAAAATTTATTTCAACAAATTTATAAGGTATGATAATTAGAATTAGAATTTTTTTCCAACGATATTAAGAAAAAAGAAAAAAGAAAAAACATAAAACAAAATTCAAATAATAATTAGTGATCGATTTTGATAGATAAAACCCTTTCAATTTGTCGAATGTAATTTTATCATCCACCGCGGTAGGTAGGTAGGTAGGTAGGTAGGTAGGTAGGTGGGTGGGTAGATAGGTACTCCAACGAACGGGGGCTCTTTCAAATAACAATTATACTCTTATTTGCCTTAACCGAGGGTAGGTACGACAATGAAATAAATGAGCGGAATGAGGACAGCGCCCTGTCCGGGTTCGCTCAACCGACATCAGCCCGAGGAAGCCATCTTAATAAAAACAAGAACATCCCCCTTATTTTCTGTGACCTAACAAACACACCAGCTATTCTTTGCATATACGGATACGAGGGGTGTGTTATATCGTATTGTCACAGTCTTTTAAGGGTGAACTATACTGCAGTGTCCTATTCTCGAGCATCTGTCAGAGTATTTAGTAAACACACATACATATATATATATATATACTACATCGCGCAATAAAGTCGCGAATTTTTCCTTTTGTTTTTCACCCACCTCTGTTTTCGTGTAAAAACAAAAAGAGAAAGAAAAAAAAAGAAAATAGAAAAAAGCAGGAAAGTAAACGGGGGTGATATTACACGAGGTAGCATTTCGGAACGTTATAGGGTAGGTATAGTTATACCTTTAGGCGGGGGTGTAGAATTGGAGTAGGTACTTTACGCTTGAGTTGACTGGTGCAGGGGGGGTGGTTTTTGAACGGGTTACCACAGTGCTCAACGATTGTTCACCGTTAATCAATGCACAGAGTTTGAAACTTCTATTCCCGGCTCTTACACGTCACAATTACCAGTGATTATGGTTCTAGAGTAGCGGTGGGAATTCAAGGGTGATTTTCACCCCCTATAAAACCCTTATTACCTACACCCTCGCATCTACACTCACATTTATATATGCAATAGACCTTTGTATACATATATAGATACATTATATGGAAGTAGAAGGAAGAAAAGGTGCGCGCGACTTACGTGCCGCGTTCGAAAACTCAGGATGTAGAGCTAGCAGCAGAGGAAGAAGCAGGAGCAGCGCCGTCACAAGGGAAACGGCGCTACGGACGGACGTATTCGGGATTTGTTCCATCACGGCATCCTCAATCCGAGGTTTTTTTACACCTCCTTTTTCTTTTTCTTTTTCTTTTTCTACCCCTTATGCAGACACACCAGGCTATTTATTGCCTCTGAAAAAATAGCGTCGATAACTTCACTCAACACTCGTATATTATATTTATAGGTATATCATTCACTGTGTCTAGTCAGTTTTTATATCTCTATTATTTTGTTTTATCATTGTTTTTTTTTTTTCTTTTTCTTTTTTTTTTTCTCGTTTAATTTATACGATATTCACTCATTATTTTATCCGATATTTTCAACACCCCATTTCCATTACACGATTATACTATTTATAATATGCATCATCGTGCCGAATAGGTATTACACATCCAATATACTATACTTATAGTATAAGTGGAAAGGAGATATTACCAATTTGAAAAACTATATCCTATAGATGTAGGTATATCAGACGAGGATAAAATCGATGAATCAGTTTACTCGTGCAGATTGATCTGGTACGTAGGTACGCTATATCCTTCAGTGTTATCCCGTAGGAAATCTAGCGAAACTATCTTGGCATCGGTTCCTAGTTCGCTTGTAAAATAAGTATCTATGTTACTTTTTGAACGTGTTCCTTCTCTGTTTCTTTATTTATTATAACAGTAGGTATACCCATAACGTTAGATCGCATTCGGTAAGGAAAATAGCTCCTACAGGCTTTATTATAATACGAGATGATAATAATTTAACAAGATTATAAAGGGCGGGTTTATCTTAAGACTGGATTTATGCTAGGCCCGTCTTCATTATCTCATCATAAAGGTCAGCTCTCCAATCAATCTAATTTTACCCCCGAGGAATATTACGTAGCAATTTAATTAAAACTGAGCTCAGAGAGTTGTTATGTACGCGTTTATAAGCGCGGACCCATGCGGCTGAAACGTATACCATTATACTACCTATGTATATAGGTGTGTATACGTTATTATACGAAATTCTCTTCGCCTCATCTCGAAAGTTTACCTGTCGAATGAAGAAAACCACGACCTACCCCGGAACCAAAGCTATACTAAACTCTCCCAGGTGTGTATATATATATATATATATATATATATATATATATATACGTGGTATAGGTATACGGTTTATTACTTTCATGAACAGCACAAGAGCTTGATTTTTCTCGCAAGGGATTATGTTTTATCGCTATTACTACTTTTTACTATTTTTATTTTATACTCTTTTCCACGCCTCGGGTAATACACCTATACATATAAATATGTATATAGTATATACACACGGTGAGAACAAGCTTTACTCCACTTTTATATATCGGCACAACTCGATATATAGTCACGATGCAACGAACAATAAAAATCGCTGAGCACTTTTCCGCGTATGTATATGAAAGATATTTATTTATTTATTTATTTATTTATTTATTTACCTACATATACATAATACAGGTATATACCCGTGCATGTGTACCATATCTAGATATAACGAGAACAGTCGTTAATTGTAAGCATCCCTGAGTTTATTGCCTTTATCGGTTTGTGTAGATAACATTACTCACTCAATTATAATCACACACACTCGTTTTTTTTTTTTTTTTTTTTTTTTTTCTCTCTCTTCTTCTTTCCTCTTTTATTTTGTTTTTTGTTTTATATGTATTATATTATAACAACAGAAAAATAAACATTTTCTCACTTTATACATGTAATTCCACCAGCTCCTGCAGGTTCGTAGTTTAGTTATTTATATACTTGTATTATAAATCAAATTTGATCCGTTTGAAAATCTCCCTATAAACTAAATACTAAATAAAATGAAAAGAAAGGAGACGAAATTTTGAGCAAATGAAATAGAAAAACAAAATAACTTTACCTAGTCGTATTTCAAAAATCATTTATATACATTTTCACATCTTAATTCCGTAGGAACTCTTCGCTAGTTCATAATCACAAATCTCCGCACCTGTCGCACTGGGTGATATTTTTCGCGCCCGGTTTTATTATTTTTTTTTTTTTTTTTTCGAATTTCAAGGGTCCCGCGACGAAGGGTGACTATTTCGAAAATGAGATTGCGATTTTTTTTACCACGAACGCGACACTCGATATACCGCAGATGTATAATTATAGTAAGTAAAGTACGCGAGGGCCGAACTACTGTTATGGTGGACAGGGAGTACGAAGGCGCGTACTCCGCAACGTTCCAGCACTGAGTCGGCTCCTGGAACTGAACGAAAGGCGAGGCGAGGCGAGGCGAGGCGTGCCACGACCCTCCGCGACCCTCCGTCACTCGTCGACGGGGGGGCTTTTCCATCCCCCGAATCTACGTCTGCGCGCAACCAACGCCGACGCCGCCGCGAGCGCAAAACTTGGTCTCACGGCGCCTAGAAACGACCGGGACCCGACAACTTTCCCCGCGAGTCGACTACGTTTAAGTTCTACCCCTTTTTTTTTCCCTTTTCTTTTTAGTTTTTTTTTTTTTTTTTTTCTCTCCTCTCCTTTATTTTGCCCTTTTTCTTTTTCTTTACCTTTTTCCTTTTTTTTTTTTCCTCTCTCTTTTCTTTTTACCGCCGCCCAACCGCCTCCACCTCCACCCCTACAATCCAGAACCCGGAGGAGCAGCAGCTACGCCAAACGACTATCAACGCCGTCCTACCCACGATTCGTCTTACTTACCTCATACATACGTATTTACCTACTCTAGAGGAAGGAAACACGAGGGTGGGGAATCCCTTGTCTACGGTTGATTAGCTGACTGACTGATTTGCGGCTTGGCGTCGCGATTTATCGTCCCTCTTCCTTACGCGAACTATTTTCTTTTATTACATAATTCCTGTAAAACAATACGTTTCGTATTCACGGAAGGAGAGAAAATCGAGAAACACCTGCTGAAGGAGGGTAAATAAAATATATCTCGAGTACTACATAGCTGGTGTTATACGTTGGACGGAATTTGACGGAATTCGAGTTAGTACCTACCTGCCTTCTACCCCGAGGCACGTGGGCCAAGGAATAATAAGAACGTATACCTACCTCCTCGGAGGTAAAGTTTCCGCGGACGAGACGAGCTCGTATTAGTTTACGACCCGCGTTCCACCTCGAGAGTATACGTATACATGTATACATGTGTACTATACATATAGTATTAGTATAGCATCTCTGCCCGCGTACATATGCATGCATACATACATACATACACTTGAAGAAGAAAATCACAACGATTCACGACCGTTGGCTCGTTACTTTCACCCGGGGAGCCCTGAGCGTAGCCCCCGCGCGCGTCGAACCCCGAACCCTGAACCCCGAATCCTGAATCCTGAATCCCATCCCCAAAGAAAGAGACGGGAAAATCAACGTCCCGTAACGTCGACGAGCTCGACTATAGACGCAAAACCGTCTGCATGTAACATACACGTGTACAGTGTGGGTGTATGTTTGTAGCAGAGTGCGGTCGCGTCTCGCTTCAATTTTTACGAATACTGGCAAAACTTCCTCGGCTAAACGCGTCGACGACGCGTTCCTTCTCCTAAACTCCAGTCGGACGTAGGGGAGTTAGGAATAAGGAGACTATGTCCTCGTTTTTTAGCCAACAATAGAATTCACTTGGGCGGTGAGCGAGTCTCAGCAGCTGAATCCAACCATCCGGATCAAGTCTTTGAGTCGGAGATAAAAGCGAGAGATGTTATTCGCACTTTACAGTACGCTGCGTAGTTCGAGAAATCCTAGACTAGACTAGAGTAAGGAATGAAAAGGGGAGAAAAAAAAACTGATAAAGTTGAGAGAGTTCAGTATCGGACAGCAGAAAAGTAGAAGAAAAAAAAGATTCTTTCAGTTATTTTTTACGAACTGTAAAAGGTTAATTCGAAAAGCTAGGTCGTGCGGTATCTTTCTCTCTATTCTTTATACCTCTGATTCCCTTTTTTAAACCCCTCTGCTAGGGCTCTACCTACCTACCAACGTGAAAGCGACGACCTACACTGTCTCCCCTCGTTTCGAGCACGGAATACAAAGACTTGCCTCGTTTAATCCGCCCAGAGAGCCATTTCCATTTCTCGTCAACCCTGTTCCTGGCAAACTCAACGTCCCCGCATTTCATCCCTTACTGTTGTATAACTATATATACTTTCTTTGCCAACGTCTCGTCGTTAGCCCTCACCGTCTTACTCGAGGAAGCGTGATCGCTTCATCTACCTCTCTTGCGATACACGTGCCTCGTCTTGCTTTCCTTTGCCTTGCCTTGACTTGCCTTTCCTCGCCTTGCCTTACACTCCCTTCACTTCCCTTTACCGCTACCTCGCTTGGCTCCTTTAACCCAGTTTCCTGCGGGAGCTTCAGCACGAACAGAGGTGTAGCATACCTACCTCGATATGTATATTGATGCGTATTTGCTATATATACTTGTTCGTTCATAGATATATACACATACACGGATGAGAGATAGAGAGAGAGAGAGAGAGAGGGACAGAGCGGGATAGTGCGCGTCGTTATTAATTAAGCAAACACGTAATTCAGAGCGCCATTATCGAAAACCAGAGTTATGCCGTTAGTAGTTAGAGATTAATTATTATTATAGTTCGTAGAGCCAGCATAACCCGCCAATGTGTTAGTATCTATACACTTTGAAATTTACGCATTCATGCCCGAACGTGTATCGTCGGCTGTCTATTAAGCATATATATTGTATTCGTATGTATCTATATATATACTCATGCTTCTAGATACAAACGAGATTTCGAAGCTTTTCGATGAATTTAAAATCGCGCAATAATGATGAATTCCAATCGTTTACCCTACGACCATTAGTACTAATATGTGTTTAACGATTACCTCAAAGCGCCTTGCGACAGGCAGCCAGCATTACTCAACATACATGTGTGGCTAGAATATTAGGCGCTAAGCGCGTGACGTCAGCGGCTAAAATGAGCGCGGTTTTGATGATCAAACGAAAAGACATGGATATACGATATTAGTTTTTCTTCAGAATTAATATTATAATTATGTCAACGAACTGTAATAAACTGGAGCAAGCTTCAATAATAAAGCTTTGCAAATTTCCTTATAATGAAAGCTTCGTAAATCAGATGTTATGAAAGATTTTTCAAACTCTAATACGTATAGGGAGAGTAATAAAAGTTACTTTATTAAATATTGAACGAAAGCTAAGATACTACCTCCATCTTCACTCTAGGGATTAAACTCTGTGCCTTTCCTCAGCCGATAACAAAAACAATGATAATAAAAGTCGTAAATATATTTCGAACAAGTAGAATAGCAGAATTAAAAAATGGCGAGAATAGTTGCAGCCGCGAAAAAAGGGAAACAAACAGCGTCGTTATTACTTGGCCAGTGCGTACCTTGTCCGAAACAAAATGCCTCGAAAGTTCGTGTACGTCATTTTGAACTCGACGAAAATCTCCTCATGGTATAATATAAACTATTTGAATCTATATACGGCCGTAATCTATCGCCTTTGAGGTTATGTCACGTTATGTGCTTTCAGTATTGGCGTAAAGACTATTACTACTACGCTCACGATCCCCAAACCGTTTGCAAACCCGGAGACACCGTACTTATAAAACAATTAGCGAATAAACTGACTCGTCTAATAACTC
This sequence comes from Tenthredo scrophulariae, assembly GCA_963978835.1. NCBI lineage: Eukaryota > Metazoa > Arthropoda > Insecta > Hymenoptera > Tenthredinidae > Tenthredo > Tenthredo scrophulariae. Next base: position 1,141,640 of record OZ022228.1, read on the forward strand.
ACGAGGTTAGTATCACTCAATAAACTAACCTAACCTAAAAACTTCTCCTTCACATATTGTAATTTCCTTATTATATCAGTTTTTAAACATTTAAAAACGATTTTCATTTACCTTCGTATCAGGTCCTCGAAGTGGTCCATCCCCTGGGTGACGTAACCGATCCTATAACAGGAAAAAAGGTTGTCCTAAACCAGTACAGGTGCGTTTTATTGAACTCTGGCCGTTTTGATTCCCTATTATTTCACCGATCATTTATCCTGTGTTCCTTTTCTTTTCAGGGATGACTTAAAGGCGGAAAGTGAAATGTTCGGAGTCAATGAGTCAGCATTTGACTACGACAAAGCTCCTCCGAGAGGAAGCCAGGAGGATAAACGCGACTTTAGTCACAAAGAATCTTACGTCAAGTACCACGAAGACCCTGACGATCCACAACCATACTCTGTTTAAGCATTTATTAGCATTAGAATGTATTTTGTAAATTAGAGATCAATAAAATATCGATCTGATATCAGCATTGTTATTTTATTCATTTTGTTTATGTAGGACTAGGACGTGGCTTGAAGTGGATCCGATGGAATCTTGGATGGCTTATCATAACTTCCATTTTATTATGTATTCTTAAACCCTTTTAACATTCATATCACAAATGTTGATAATTTAAAGCTTCCGAATAGAAGAATCGGCCCTTTGTCAAATGGTAGAAATGTTAGCGTACGGACTTTTCGTTCGCGAGAAAAAATTAAACCGTGAAAGTCCCCCGCTTTGTTGATCATCTTCTTCCATCGCGGTATATTCGTTTCTATGAAGTTTATCTCGTTTAGTCCGAAGTCGATAGATATTAAGTAGAAAATAGATTTTTATCGATGCATTATTTATAAATCAAGTAAAACACTAGCCGATCATTAATCAATCGGATAAAAATTCTCGCTCTAAAGCTGCCCCCATCTCGCTCCATTCACCGTCATCCTCGTTCGCCGTTACTTCCATTGAATCTTCTGAATCTACTCCCAAGTCCAATTCATCTGGTAATCTCTCACCTCGTCTAAACCTCGTTATTATATCGTCTTCGTCGTCCTCTCCCACCTCATCGTCTTCGTCGCTCGCTTTTCTGTCCTCTAAAGACGAGTTGTCATCACCATCCTCTGAGGTTCCAGTCTTTCTTCTCTTGCTAGGCAGCAGACCGTCGTCCCCAAGATCCTCTGATGAATAAAATTATAAACAATTAATGAGGAATTCAATAAACAAACATTTCTCTTTTTTTCCTAAGAGCTCATTCTCGTTTTTGCTACCCATACCATTCAACGAATCTGGCGTTCTGGATCTACGTCGACGATTCTGCGTTTGTCCTGTTTCAAGTTCGACTGCGGGTGGCGTTGGGTCCAACTCCTGATCGCTCATGTCCTCTTCCACCTCTTTGTCCATATTAGCAATCTCCTCGAGCGTAAAAGACATGAGAGGATTTATGCTGTCTGCAAATCTATCCACCTCTTCCGTCTCTTGATCCTCGACCCTTTCTGGACTGCTGCAGTGTGGCGGTGGTACCCTGGATCCACGAGCCTGCATTGATTCATTTTAATCCACTAGGAATATTTTCAACCGGTTTTAAAAAGGAGAAGGTGGAAAGGGAGGAAGATTTTTATGCCGGATTGATAGAGAGCAGAATTTCAATAATTAAAAGAGATGATTGACGTAATTTTATTTTTCCTCAGAATCCAGATCCTGGAAATCTGTACCTACCCTTTTTGTAAGTGGATAGAGACGCTCGTCCACACATTCCCATCGTTCGGCACAAGTCCAGAGCCAATCAGGATTCACAATTTTTACTTGCCACATCTTCTTGGCTGCATTGACCTTCGCAGTTCCTGGTTTTATGGCCACCAAATGTGTGGTGTTTTCCTTCAAGTCCTGAAATAATTGAACAGACAGTGTGTAAGAAAAATGTGAACGACCTTTAGAGCAGGAATTTTATTTGATAGGCTTGTAATCCTACCTGAGACACCTCGGCACCCAGAGCTCTGGCAACTTTGTAGGCTCTGCTCTGGTGGAGTTTTTGATGAGTAGCGACCATGCCGCTGAATGTAAGTCGCAGCCCTTTCAGTACCCGAGCTCTGACCCGCGGGATTATATCTCTGAGGCATCTATTCTCAACATCAGTCTCTTTTCTGGTATAAAATTCCGCATGAATTCTACGAAGTATGTCTTCCAGATAAAGAAGATAATCATCATGGTCTTCTAGCTCTTGTTTCTTTTCCAATTCTTTGAAGCTGTCTTCCTCCGCCTCTTTTTTCTCCACTTCTTCTGGTTTCTTAGACACTTCTTCTTTCGGCTTGTCGTTTTCTGGTCTCTGCTTTTCATCAACAGAGAGATTCTTTTCTTTGATACTTTCTTCAAGGTCATCTTGTTTCACAGGCTCCTCAATAGCTTCAGGCACCTTACTTGCTGCAATCTCTTCTACCACTTTATCCTTTTTTTCTAATTGTTCTGATTCTTTCGAAGATGTTTCATCTTTCGTTTCGGCTTCTTTTTGGTCGCTTTTTTCATCTAGTGCCTTTGCTTCAACCTCCTTTGATTGACTGGGATCTTCTTCTTTCCCCTCGTTTGATTTTTCTTCAACTGTTTCAGGACTCTCTTCCTTAGTTTTAAGCAAAGCTCCGTTCTCTGTCCGCTGAACTCGATCCTCTGAGTCATTAATCTCGTCTAAACCAGTCAATTTAGGTTGCAAAAATTGATCTCGCTTAGCCAACCCAGGCGGAGCATGAATATCCCCTGTATGACGAAAGAAATGATACGGTTTTACCTGTACCAAATTACCGCAGCCTTGCCAAACGTCCTCTCGATCGTCTATTATGCAGACCATTGAATCGCCGCAAGGAAACAGTGCCCTAAAATTCACGCAAAAATTATCTTTCAAGACAGAAGAAGCTAAATAACAATAATTCGCGTTTGAAAAAGCACATGAATGATTCAAATTCTGATTTTAGTGATTTTCGGACCCAGAGATCTACCTTTCATAAATTAAAACGTTGAAACGTTGAAAACCTGAAGATATAATTCATAGTTCCAAAATTATTAGGGAATATACTGATAATCGATTTAAAATTTCAAGTTTTTCATTAAAATCCCTAACTTCCTCGCTGACTTTAGTCAGTTTTCTTATTTTATAACAACGCTGTATCGAACAGTGTCCAAATTACTTTAGGTTTGCAGTTTTAGAAGCCGGATCAAAGCACTCATCCCTAGAAAGAATCCTATGAGAAAACAGCATGCCGTCTTGATCGAGCAAAGCAGCAACTGTATGAGCATAATTTCTCGCTCCAAAAGTACAGATGTGCAATTCATACAGGCGGCTCATTTCTGCTAAAAAATCACGAGTCCCAGGCCTCAGTCTAGTATGATACCACGGTGAGTGGGGTCCGTAAAGTTGGAAGTGATAAACGTCCTATTGGAAAAATTAAATAAAAGAAGAATAAGAAGAATAAGTGTCTGTTACGTGGATAATTTTCTTGTCCAAAACAAAATTTAATGAAATTCTTCAATTTTCAATCATTCAAATCAATATTTCTCTCACCGCTTTACAGTTTCCTTCAGTTTCTATTGCATAATCTCTTTATTCCAACATTTTACATTAATATGAACGGAAAGAACCATTTATCTCAAATATTTCGATTAAAATGAGTAAAAAATTGTTCGATACTACCTTCATATCAGGCGGAACGTTGTCATTTGTTGTATGAACGATAGTCTGATCCAAATCGACGAGCAAAGCTAACTTTTTGTCTTTTAACAACCGCTGCTCATCCTCTCTACCGATTTTTTCAGCCAACTCAGGGCAAACTTTAAGTTCCGGAATACAGTGAACCATGGGTACGCTGGCCTGGGACCCAATAGGTTTTTGTCCATCATCTCCGGGTACTTCTTCTCTTAAATCAGCGCCACATTCAGCGCAAAGATCTTTCATAACTGTGGGATGCTTGCAGCCTTCTAGAAGCAGCACATCTTGTCTGTGATAAACAAAATATGGTATTTAAGTAATTTCAAAACTAAATTTTAATTTTGAGGTTATGAAAAATCGTGTTTATAGTTCATACCCTGGTTGAATAACGTCGCCTTCTTTGACGAGAATTTCAATAACACGACCGAACTTTGAAGCGCGTAATTTTTTCTCCGGGTCTTTGAGGGCAACGGCATTCTCATTGTTTACGCTTCGGTAATGGAGGACAACTCTACCGGCAGATATCATCGCGTTTTTCACGACTCTGAGTTTGGTTATTCTACCTGGTTCACCACCAGCAGGAAACACGATATTCACTGTCGCCATATCTATCCAGTAACACTAGGTCCTTGTTTAATTTGATCATAAACCGTTTTGACAGATGACACTTTGAGTAATTATTGTTAGTTCAGTCGAGGCGGTAAACCCTGTCGTATATTATTTATGCTTTTTTACAATTTCCTTTATTTCATACTTATTTTTGTTATATATACAATTATTATAACCTAGTATTAGGCGCGGTGTACTTTAGACGGGTTATTTTTACGCGGGAGTCCTGCTCGTCGTATAGTTTTCTATTCAATTAATTTAATACTCTGATAGAACCTCGTGAAAAATTCGACCGTCGTCTGTCCGACGCACGCGCACACACACAAACAAACGACGAATTACTTAACGCAGAAGGTAAACTCGAATATAAATCAATCTTTGAAGATTGTATCGCCATCTGTGACGCACGAGATGTAAACTTATTCAAAAATTGTCGGCTATGGAACATGATGGATAGATTTCTTCAAAATATTATAATAATCTTCGATATTATTAATTAAAATCGTAAATGTATTCAAGTTTTGATTAGATAATTTTATAAAATATTACCTTGTAATTTAATTGATGTTTGATTCATTTTTAAATATAAACAAAGCCTAAATCTTTACCAAATTAAGCTTTAAATTAACCGTAAGATAATGAAAGGAGATTTAAACGATCTGATCAAAGTATAAAGACCTTCGATTTGTAGTCTTTTATTCCTTTAACGTTGTAAAATAAATACTAGTCCATGACGATGAACAGTCAATCATTGTTAAATTAGCCACGCTATCATTAGTATCGTAGCTCCTCGGAGTGCCGTACGTGTAATGCTAGTCCTTTTAATATAATGAAATATGAAACTGTTCGTTTAATAAAATGATATCAGTTATGACATAAACAATTCAGCCATTTCCTCTAAGCTCGCAGTGCTTGTTGTACTGGCAGTTTCCATCTGTAAAAATAAGAAAACATATAACATTAGGATTCTGAATCGCGTAGTAGATTCACAGAAAAAACTTTCTGAATGAAGATTTACCAAATCGTCAGCTTCTTTTCTCTTTTCCTTCTTCTTCTTCTTTTTCGTACTGTTGTTTCGAATGTAACTTCTGATATCAACGTAATCTGCAGGCTTTTTATAAACCTCAGGAGAAATATCAACTCGTAATACGTCAGACAACATGAAAGGCTTTAGCCAGTTGACCAGAGGTGTTCTTCCATGTTTGTAATGCGCCTCTCTGTGATAAAAGAGTAATCCGTCCAAGGGAGGAAGCGATTTGATGCTTTCCAATATAGTAGAAGCTTCAGTATCGCAAGAATAATTTGGTAGCGGTAAAATAGGATAGCTGTTTATCGAACTTCCTCTATCCTTAAGTCCCTCTGTCTCTTCCAGTCGCGTTTTCACCCAGAAAAATCTAAACTCTGTCTGAAATAACAAAATTTTATATACATTTTGGACCTATCTTGTGTCCCAGTTCGTCTTTGATGCATTTTAAAAAGGAATAGAGTATTTTAGAGAAATCAGAACCTCCTAAAATGTGTTAATTAATCCTGCAAATAATATACATTACGTCGCAGTCGAGAAGCGCCTGATTCGACCAAGCCAGAACATCCAGGGTGTAGTAGGTCTTAGTTTCCTTCACCCAAATACAGTCTAAAATCGTACAGCTGTTTCTATAGTCTTGATAAGTACCGCCGGGTAAAGCAGAGCTGAATTTTCCAAGCGAAAGTCCTCGTTTATTATAAGCTTTTGTTGCACCCTATGTTTTAATTAGATTAGGAAATTATTAAAGCTGATTTTCTTGTGAAAGGACAAAATGTTCGATATTTTCATCATAAAATAAGGAAAAGCTATGAACCTTGGAGGCAATTAGCAGTACCCTTTGCCCCTCGGGACAGGGAACCATCAACCACTTTTCTGAAAGATCTGGAGGCACTTCTACCATCCATTCAGACATCATGAGTTGATTTGAGTATTGTGAAGATCGCCTTGACCGTTTAACGTTCTTGTCTTGTTGTACCTCCATTTTTTCCTCGGTATTGTCATCCCAGTTTAATACCTCGTCTAAAAGTCCTCGACCAGAATTGAAAGTCGCATCTCTATTCCTGGTAAAATTTAACGAATGAAAGAAAAATTGGTCTTTAATTCTTTCGGGACGTGGATTTTGCACCGAAAAGCAATAAATTAAGAATGAAACTATGTGTCATTGGTAGAAACATACTTTCTTTGTTCGTAAAGTAAACGTTGTCGTCTGATTTCCTGGGGCGTTGTTTCATCCTCATATAAGTCAGTTTTACAATTATTCTTTCTTGTCGGTTTCTTGTACAACGCTACTCTTGGATTGACCGCTATTTTATCGTTGAATTCGTTCGACAAATCAAAACCACTACCAGCCATAGTACGCTGTCAAATATACGTCAGATGCGAATTCAGAGTTTAAACTCTATTCAATTTTTGAGGTTATTCTTACGTCGATGTATGAATACCAAAGCTCTTTGATGAATGCTCGACCTGTTTATGACGTTTTAATATTGACCGGTATGAAGTTGGCCCTACAGTATTCTGTCTTTTTTCTTGTTGAAGGAAAGAAGAAGACGGGAGAATTTGGGGACAACTTCACGCCGTCTGAAAAAAACTATAGGCCATGTTTACACCCTACGTTGAGGTTATGAGTTTGTTTACGGCAGTAGTTCTAATCAACGAACCGGTGACCATAGGTAACGCTACCGTCAGTTCTCCCCTTCGTCTGTCGCGTAGTTCAAAAATAAACACATGAAGCGTATATAGATAGTATTTAGTCCGTGCTTTCGAATACCGCCGATTTCTTCCCCTAGATGTCGTTAACATCCCTAAGACTTGCTCCGATTGCGACATATATCGCATCCCTTTTTCTAAATTAATTCATTTTTATGTAATATATATAAATCGCTATCTAAAAAAAGAAGCATAAACATCAAATGCAAAAATTTCGCTACTCTATTATTCCATTATAATTGTTTGCAACAATTTTTAAACCCTTCAATATTGTTGTGTATGATACGTCCTGGGGCGAGAAGAATAGTGCCAACAAAATGTCGCTGACGAGGTAAGTCCGTCTCTGATTATCTGCTTATTACAGCTTTTAATAACTCTTGTAACATTTCTACGGTAATTTCAATCCGCAATTATAGCGAATATTGAACAAATTTTCCACGCAGAATACATCGAAAATTAATATCTAAATCATTTCCAATTTTAACCTAGCTTACTACCTGCTCCGAGCCAGGCAGTTTGGGATAGAGAAGATGAAGCTAGGGAACAAAAACTTCGACAGAGACCTGTGTCTGCTCTTGTTAAAGCTGTTGTAACTGCTCCGCCGTACGGGCAGAGGAAAGGATGGGTACCGCGGAGCGCAGAGGTGAGAAAACCTTTTATTTGTCTATTTCTACCTTCCTTAACGCGGAGATTTGGTTTACAAAACAGTTCTTCAGTCCTCAAATATTGCAGAACTATCCTAGTCTGAAAAGCTATAGAGTATTACAAAAATTGTTTACTTTATACCATAAAAGTGATGAAAAAAGATTAAAATTGTATCTAATATCCCGTTTTCTTACTCCTAGTAGACGTTATTCTTATTCTTAGGCCCCCTGGTCCAAGAATCGATAATATACTACAGAAGTAACAGAATTTAGACAACAAATATGATAAGAAAAGATAAAAATAGTCTCCTTTATCATTTTTCTAGCTTGTAATCGATGAATTTTTATTAATATTTAGGATTTTGGGGATGGCGGAGCGTTCCCAGAGATTCAAGTAGCTCAATATCCTCTTGCTATGGGAATGAAAGGAAAAGAAGCGACCAGCAATGCTCTTGCTGTGCAGCTTGATGCCCAGGGAAAAGTAAAATACGATGTGATCGCTAGACAAGGACATTCCAAAGATAAGGTGATTTTGTGAAGCAGTAAGATGATTATTTGGAGTTAAAAACAGCTCGGGGATAGTAATAATGTTTATTTTTTTTCTATATAGATTGTTTATACCAAGCTGAGCGATCTTCTTCCTTCGGAAATAACGACTGAAGATGATCCTACGCTGCAACGTCCATCTGGCGACGACATAGACGAAATAACAGAGAAGACTAAGAGAGCTTTGGAGAAAATAACTGAATCTAAAATAGCAGCAGCTATGCCTGTGAGGTGTGCGGAGAAACAAGGACCTGCTCAATATATCCGTTACACTCCGTCGCAACAAGGACAGTCTTTCAATTCTGGAGCTAAACAGAGGGTGATCAGAATGGTAGAGGCCCAAGTCGACCCTATTGAACCACCGAAATTCAAGTCAGTTTATCTCCGCTCTTCACACATTTTTATTACACCTATACATGATCTTCTGGTATTATGATTTCAGGATAAACAAAAAGATTCCTAGAGGACCTCCGTCGCCACCGGCTCCAGTAATGCACTCACCAACTAGGAAAGTCACGGTCAAAGAACAAAAGGAATGGAAAATTCCTCCTTGTATCAGTAATTGGAAAAACGCTAAGGTATAATTTCTTGAACTGTGATTCTTGGTTTCAATTCTAGAAAGAAAAACATTAAGTAAATGAAATGGATCAATTTTATTTCGTTATTTTTCTTAACAGTATTTTTTTTCTTTTCTTAACAATATTTACTCACTTACTCTACAGGGATACACCATCCCCTTGGACAAGCGTTTGGCCGCGGACGGCCGAGGCTTACAACAAGTACACATAAACGAGAACTTTGCCAAGCTAGCTGAAGCTCTATACATCGCAGATAGAAAAGCCCGTGAAGCTGTTGAGATGAGAGCTCAACTGGAGAAGAAATTAGCACAGAAAGAAAAGGAGAAAAAGGAAGACCATCTGCGTCAGTTGGCACAAAAGGCCAGGGAAGAACGTGCTGGGATCAAATCAGCTGCTGCACTTGGTGCGAATTATTATTTTACTGATATTGTTGCCATAAAAGTTACAGTAATAAGAGAAAATGTTAAAGAACGAATAATTTAAGTTTGCTTTTGAACTGAAAGACTTGTTTATTTACAGACAAAGCTGGTGAATCGCGAGAACGTGATCAACTACGTCAAGAACGTCACAAAGACAGAGCAAGAGATCGTAATTTGGCTCGTGCAGCTCCTGACAAACGTTCCAGACTACAACGCGAACGTGAACGCGATATCAGCGAGCAAATCGCGCTTGGATTACCTGCTAAATACGTTCCAAATTCCGGAGAAGCGCAATTTGATCAAAGATTATTCAACACTACAAAGGGAATGGACAGTGGCTATGGACACGAGGATGAATACAACGTCTACGACAAACCCTGGAGGGATTCTAGCTCGATTGGTTCCCATATTTATAGACCTAGTAAAAATATCGACAAGGATAACTACGGAGATGATTTGGAAAAGCTTGTGAAAACTAATAGGTGAATTTGGTGGATGAGATCCGACTGATTTCCGATAATTCTTTCATAATTGATGATTATTCATGTCTTGATCTTTTTTCTCTATCCCGTTACAGATTCGTCCCGGACAAGGAATTCAGCGGTACGGATAGATCCGCGACGAGATCTGGTCCTGTACAATTTGAAAAGGACGAAGAAGATCCCTTTGGTCTTGATCAGTTCTTGACTCAAGCTAAACACGCTAGTAGCAGCACAACGGCTGCTAATAAACGTAAAGACGACAGAGATCAGCGAAGGGACGAGCGTGATAAGCGCAGAAAACACTAACCGTTCTTTATTAATTATTAATCAATATTAGATACGTTAATTGATTATCCATTTTTGTACCCGTACAAAAAAATAGAATAAGAAAGAGGAAAATCTTATCGCATGACGATTTACTTAATACTACCAATAAAGTTTTAAATGTATCTTTCTTATCATACAGGTAAATAAAAATACAATCATTATCTGAAAATATAAATAATCATCTGGTATATCATCATTGATTCATTTTCGTTTGTTGATACAATGTAATAGCATTCAAAGCGACAAGAATCGGAAACAATAATCAACAATGAAAAGTTCCTTTGAAAAGTGCGCCGCGCTCCGATTGGCTGAGAAGTAGTTAGACGATAAACTAGCGAATCAAATCTTCTGAAATTCTCCCCCTCAAAGCGCGCCCCTAGATCGATAGTTCCTTATTAAACCATGTGTAGCGCCGGTGTTCCGGTTTGGTGTAATTTTTATTCCGGTTGGCCCGAGGGACGCCGAGGCAAGCCAGAGCCACGAAGACGCCATATTCATTTGTCAACGGACGTCAAGCGACAGGCATCAGCGTGGAGGAGGTTTTGGGAATAAATAAAGTATAAAATAAGAAGAAAATAAAAAGTCTCGTAATTGCTAAAAAGTTAATATAATCTCGTTAAGTATTTGATAACGTATATATATCGGAGGGTCAAACGTACGCGTAAAATTAATATAATATCGTATAACTTATGGCGTTGGAAGAGATGAAGCGAAGGAAGCGGGAGGAGTACGAGATGCAACTATTTGGCCGTCACTCCCGGGAAACATACGATGGCAGTAAGGAGACTACGTCACTTCCATCAATTTCCTTTGTTAAAATTAATGCTTCCAGGTTTTATACGCTTTTCTATTAGGAAAAATAATTATCGATGCTTCAGTCGTCGGGCGGATGTGCTCTGGTTTCATGTAGTTTTTTCAAATCATGACTAGAGTCACACTCGTCCAACGCTTGGAACTATATCAACGCGGTATACGCGTCACTACGCAAACCCAAGCCAACGAAGAGATGCTACTTTAATTATTTCATCTTTATTCCTTCCAGCGAAACCCCTTACCCTTTATTCTATTCTAACAAAGCCCTCTGTTGATTATCTACTTTTTTTTCCTTTATTCATTTATTAATATTTTTTCGTCCCGTTTTACATACGGAAGAAGAAAGACGTCAGTCAGTTTCTTGTCTTGCATTTATTTATTATTATTATATTTTTTTTCTGCAATTATTATATCAACACCCTAGATCGCTGTAAAAATATGTTCTTTAAAAAAATAAAAATGACAAAACGATGAAAAAAATTTTGTTGAAATGATTACAGTGAGGAATATGATAGAGGAAGAGATAGAGTCACTCTGCAATAAATTATGCAAATCAATTGAAAAGAAATATAAACCAGGCCCAGAAGAACTTTCGGTACTTGAAACAGATGCAAAACGATTAAAACAGACTTATGAAAACAGAGCAGAGATACACATGAATGAATTGAATGTAATGATTTTATTTTAGTTTATTTTATTTTCCTTTCTTCTCTTCTCTTCTCTTCTCTTTCATACTATTTCAAGTCTGACTTGGCGAGGTCGCCTTTGTCTTCAGTTTTTCGATTGCATTGAAATTGTCCAATAATTATTATCCCAATTTATTCTTTTCTCTTTCTTTATTTTTAGAAAATTGTTCAAAAATTCTATGCCATTCCAAACCACCTGCTTTTGGATGAGGATAAAGGCCAAGCGGTTCAAGTCAGCCAACAGGAATTGGATGAGATGAACTGGAAATTGAAAGATCTTTGCAAGAGAGCTAAAAAAGTGAGAATTCATATCACTACAAAGTATCTCGTACTTTTTCGCTCTCTGTCTTTAGATTGATGTCTTTAATGTGTTGATTTTTCGTTATTTTACAGGGGACAATGTTCAACGCGGCTTTGCGCCAGGAACTCGAAATCCAAGAAAAATTCAAAGCCTGCGAATATTCGATTGAGAAATCAAGCAAGGAGATTGAGAATAACACAATCCTTCCTTGTCTACAAACGAAAACTGAGAAATTTACACAAGAATCCGAGAAACTTTATGCCCAGTTAGATCTTTTAGATTCAACAAGTGGCCAGAGAAATATATACAGCCCAAATATAGAGCATCTCAAAGAACTCGATTCGTTGTTATAATCAGTATCAATGATTTTTTTGTAATTTAAGAAAAGATTCGTTCATAAAATAAGGAACTTTGGAATGATCACAGAATATATTACTTTTTATACAAAATAAAAGAAATTTTTTTTATACAACTTAAAGCATCTTTTATCTCCTAGCAAAATGTTAACATAATAGTATAGTTAGCTCGGAATCTAGAGCAAAACTATATTTTTACTATTTAGTATGTTTACGTAAATAAAATATGCGAAATACAGCTATACATATATCCGTTCAGCCTTGACGATACATTCCAGAAATATGTGTGTAATCTTTGGCAGTAATGTTTTTTTTTTTTTACGCTAAAGGTCAGATAGAATAGATAAATTTTAATTTCACATTTCGAGCTATCATATATCTGCCATTTTATTATCTCAACAATTATTGCAGTATTTTTATACCACATCAAATACCGGCCCATCTTTATTACAATCATAATACATCATTTCAATGAACAATTAATTGATTAATCAATTAATTATCTCATATATTGTCTCGTGGCCCGTGGTTATATACGATAAAGACAGCCTTTTTCACTTTAAACAAAATTTCAGCATTCCTCTATATTTAACACTCTCGACTTATCTCTTACATGTTGATGCATCTACGCCCGTGAGTCTGTCTAGAAAAGTGAGAACTGTCAGGCGTGGTCTGCTACACGCTGTTCTTACACGTTAAGAAATTCTGTTATTTAAATTATCCGCTTTGTTTCATTCTGTGAACTCAATCAGCGTAAAGAATTTCCACATAATGGAATCCGACTTGTTACAAAATCTTCAAGACGTTGGGTAAGTCGGCGAATATTTTAGGTTATAACCTCCTTGCCGGGAGGCAATTAATATTCTGGCCGATCTTATTTATATTCAGGATTATAACACGTCGTTAATTATTCAATTATTCAATTATTAAGACGTTATAACCTCGATTAAAATTTTTTTTATTTTACCAAATTCTCGCGTCATTATAAAATAAAATTATAAATTATTCTGTCCAGTTATAGCGGCGCCTTATCAGACCCTGATGAATTATCTAAATCGTTAGATGAGGGTCCAAAATCGATAGAATTTACTAAGCTAGTCGCCTGGCTAACGCAACAATTATCTGCTTTTGGAGAATTGGAAGAATCGGTAAACGCTATAACAACGTCAGAAGATTCTAGCCATTTTTTACTAGAATTAAGCTCTTTTCTAAGAGAATTAGGATGTGTGAATATGAACCTCGTCGGCGGGACGGTCAACCAGAGACTCAGCACAAAATATGACAGACTGGTTTTGTTGGATTATTTAGTAACCGAGCTAATGACTAGCAAAATTCTAGGCACACAGAAATCTGATAATAGTCAACAGATGGAAGTGACAATAGTGAGTAAATAATGGGAAAAAGTAACTCATCATTCCTTTCAACGCAAGTTCTTCCCATTGCTTGAATAAAACCAAATTTTATTTACAGCACGAAAGCGAGACTGCTAAACACCTCAAGAATATGTTGTTGGCATTAAAGTTTCAAAAACCTCCAGACAATATAAGCGCTCAAATGTTGTTTGGGAAATTAGAAACTAAATTGAAGGATATAATAGCGCAGGTTCCCTCCGAATTACTAGACACTCCTTTGTTCGTTGGCGAGTTGTCCAACGACCAGTGGGAACAGTTGGACAATCTTCAAGAGGACTTCAAGCAGGAGTATCAAACTCGGAGAGAAATGTTATTAAAACGGCTTGATGTCACTGTACAATCCTTTCTGGTAAAACAGATACAAATATTTCCAGTAGGATACTTGGAATCCAATTCAAACTGATTCAATATAAGTTCTGTCTTTCAGTGGTCGGACAGAATAAGAGCGAAGGAAGATCAGCTCAATGCATCATACCAACAGAAAAGAAGCCTCATGTCAATAGAGCCAAATGTTCGTATCGCTGATCTGTTAGCTGCAAGACGTGATCTAGCCATAGTTGAAAAAACCAGCAATGCAACTGTGAGAAAGAATACCAAAAGTCAAGTTAATCAAGTCATTATTGGCGCCGTACCAGATCGGGGAGGAAGACCCTGCGATCAAGCACCACCTCCACCGGAAATGCCATCTTGGCAGAAAGACCGTATCGCCGGACCACCTTCCTTCAGGTGATATACACAATACAAGGGTTCGAAATTCGAAATTGGAAACGAATATTGCATCATTCTATCCAATTTGCTGATGCAATGCTAGATGCCATCATTCATTGGAATAAGATAATATTTAGAGCTCTTGAAAGTGACTCAAATTTACTTTCAAATATTTTTTCAGAGGAGGAAGAGGAGGCGGCGGCAGTGGTGGAGGTGGTAGTGGCGGCGGATATCGAGATCACAAAGATGCTTCGAAGAATTTTGGCCAAGATAGAGACAGGTTCCAGCCACAGCAGCAGCACCAGCAGCAACAACCACATTATGAAACCCAGGGTGATTATCGTGGGAATAATCGAGGTGGTGGAGAGTACCATCGAGGGGGTGGAAGAGGCAGAGTTCAAGGAGGATGGAGCGGAGATGGAGGATCGAGTGGCTATCATAGAGGTGGTTTCAATCGGGGAAGAGGACAAGGCGGACAATATTACTAAAAAGTTCGCCAAGAATTGAAAAAACGCTGCATAAAATATGTAGTTCGATCCGATATTGTGACCAGTTTAATCAGCGTTGTAATTCTCCCTGATCAATAGGGGAAATTCCATTTTGAGAAAACTAAAGTCGAACAAAGAAATTTAGGAACTTATTGATATTATTTATTATTAATAATGAAATTATTATTTATTCGCATTGGTATTATTTATATTTCGGAACTTATTATATGTATATTACAATCGATTAAATATAAATCCGCATTCTAATGGCGCATTATAAATCGGTCTAACTACACAGTAGTCAAATGATCCTAGATCCAATCATTTAGTAATTACTATATACAATATCAAAAATATTTTATATCTATAATCTTATTGAATTCTGTCTAGCTTTAATCATGAGAAAAACGCCGCTATGCTTTTAGATCGTTTCTCTGGTTCTCGTGTTTCGGGTTTACTACGTTTTCTCTTTATCGTTTTAGCATTAGATGCCTGATCTTTTTCTGGAGTAGCTATCGCAACAGACTTGTTTATTTCTTTAGACAAATTCCTTGCAACGTGAAAATCGACATGTTCCAAGTATTCGTTCAGGGGGATTAATCTATCGCAATCCGGGCATTTCTCTAGTACCTTGTTATGGTTGGAATTTTGAATCGACTTTGTTTCGTTGTTGAAAAACGTATCTATTTTGTTAATACGATGTTGAACAGAAGCTTTAGCACGGGATCGCTTTTGTTCCTTCCCTTTCTGCTGGCCGGGTTTCACCATATTCACTTTACTTTCAGTTCCCTTTTTCCTCTGAATTTGCAAAATTGAATTTGCTTCTCTTTGCAATCTTGGTGGTAAAGCGGACACAATGCTTTCGTCAATATCATTTAAATCAGGAAATATATCTTGGAGCTTTATCGAATTATCTTCTTCCTGGATAGTATCTGTTCCAGTATTTACTAAGCAATCAGATTCATGCTTTTCATTTACTGGACTTGCAGTGCGGATAGTCTCGATTGATTCAGTTTCATTGTTTGTATCAGATACAATAGAACTCCGTTGATCTATATTGGTTCCAAATTCCTCCTTTTTCACATCTTCATCCAGTTCTGTAGAATTTATACTTATATTGGTCGATATATCTTTGCAAGATTCTGTACTTTCAACCTCTGCGTTTTTAACAGCGAGTGTTTCTTCGTCATTTTTATTTGCGTTTAAAATATTCATAAAAAATGATTTTTTAAAGTTGTCAGGTTTCAATTTTGCATTCTCAGTCCTCAGCAACGACATCGGAGATTTAATATCCTGATTAGATTCCGCTAAGCTAGTAGATGCAACATTTTTATCGTCTATTTCGCAGGCAGATGATATTACCTGATCAATTTTATCAGCAGAAATTGTAGAACATTCTGCATCCACAGATATTCCTAATTCCTCGTCAGTTTTCAATTCATCAGTTCTTGCATCGCTGGATACAGTCATAGAAGCCAATTTTTCAGATTTGGGAGAAATGCTCTGTTTCTCCGTCGTTGAATTCACAGAGCTGGTTGATAAGTCATCATTTAAATTAGATGCGTCTGTATTCGCCGTGAAGAAGTTTCGAAAACTGGTAGTCTCTTTATCAATATCTATGAATTTACTAGCTGACATCCCCATAAAGACTATCGGATATTTACTAGCAAATTTAACGATAATATCTAAACAATTTTTCATAATAATATCTGCTTTGTTTGAAGTCAAACGACAAGAACGCGATTGACTTACAGTTTTGCTATCTTTATAGTAGTGGTAACTGACTGTGAGTAGTGTTGCCTTACGATTATTCTCCTCAAGATCTTGAACCAGTCGTTCGCTCATCTCCAAAGACAGCTGTTCCACCCAATGTTCAAGCTGTTAAATGAAACATATTTTACATGTTCAGGCGTCGTAAAAATTGTGAAAAAAGAAACAAACAGATATCAATAATGCGCAACAGCTCACCGTCTCCTTTTTCACGATTGCCTGCTTCCCAGGAAAATTCTTACAGCTTCCTATAGACTTTGATATCAGCCTGGTGGTAACTGGCTCGTTATCTGTACCACGAGCGATGTTGTAGAGCCATAATCTGGAAACAGTTATCCAAGAATCAACTATACTGCTTAAGTAATTATTTGCAAATACTGCTGATGTGTGCATATTAGAAAAACGTGAGGTATATACCCGGTTTTATCGTCAAAACGTGTTTGTAGATCCTTTAATGAGTAGGACAGTAGATCTGCCATGACGTTACAGCCCAGGGATTCGATGACTACGTCCCCAAATTTGCCACCAAGATTTCTAACTTTCTTTATAGGCAAGGTTTGAAAGAGCGATGAAACACCAGCCAAAGGTAGAATTGTTTGACGGTTTGGTTTGTGAAGACCACAGGCAAGTTTAGCTAATATCTGTAAGAGCAAGGACAAACATATTTGAATGAATAAAACCCTAGATCAATACTTGGATATGAATGAAAAAAGGTTTCTACCCTATTCCATAATGCTTTTTCATTCATATTGTATAACATTCTATACCCTATCCATCTCTAGCTTGAACATAAAGCTAGCTGACAAACTGCAGCTCTTCCAAACACGAGAATATCAGATAAATCAGTTTTTCTCGTTTTATACCTTATTATAAGAAACGCCAGCGGAACATCTATATCCTGTTGTATCATAAATATCAGCTCTTATCCTCTCGACTATAGTACCAGCTACAGCGAGTCTTTGAGCTTGAATATCTCCCAATTCACCATAAGCCGCAGTGATCCAATTTTCTACAGCTTCACGCCTGTGGGCTGAGGATATTATTATTCGATTATCATCTCTTCTGTTTTATACCATTACTCTAATTCCTCTTTTATTAAATTCAGAATCAAAAAGGATACCTTCGTCATTATTTCCCACGATTGAATGCCCAATGACAAATGTATTTGGAAGAAGTTTTACCATCTCTGTTGAAGGCGTAAGACTAGAACTCATCTCACGATCGACAAGCTCTGTTATATCCAAGTAGGCCTCGTCAACGCTAGCTCTTTCTATAACATTACTGTGCTTTCTCAATACTTCCACAACTTCACGTCCCGCTATTCTGTATCTGTAAGTAATTTAGGTAATCAGATTAATTGAGTCATCGATTTTGGTTTATTTATAAGAACACATATCAACAAATCTATAACATTACAGTTTTATCCGATGAAACTCTGTTTTTTCAACAATTAGATAACAGAAGATCTAAAATCGTTAATATTAATTAAAAAATGCTGGATTTTTTTCTATTATTTCATTTGAAAATTGTAATTGTTTTTCTCTCTACAAACCTAGAGGTGTCTGGCTTTCCTCGAACCCCAGGAACAGTAGCCAGGACCAATTCTGGGCACTTTTTTTTTGCCTCTTCAGCCCGCATGTGTCTACTGACCCCATGATCGCGTGCTTCGTAATTGACTGCTATAATACTAACGAAATAATGACGATATAACGGTCATACTGTTTCGGATAAATAATTGAATAAAACAATTGTAATTAAAATATTGTTTATACATACCCTCCCGACTGCCATTGGTTGTACTGTACAACCGCCAAAGGTTTACCTTTCAGATTAGGTCGCAGTTTAACCTCAACTTGACAGAAGAAGCAGTCCATGTCCACCAAGACTACGATTCTCTTATCAGAATTAGCCATTATTTTTGTTCACTTAATATACTGAATGATTATTAAGTTTGTCTTTTACGTGTGGAACTGGAACTGTCAAACTTGTTCAATCACGAAGCATGAATCCATTTTTTTTTTTAGCGCGCGAATTATCTCTGACGTCATACTTTTTCCCGCGCGTTTCAATTCAGCTAAGAGGCGCTGTAGTGGATTTCGAGTTTCTTGTCTAGGTTTTGGATAGCTATGGTTTGTGTTCTTGAAAAGATTGGCGGCGCAGTCTCCGAAATCAGATTAAACATAATAAACAATTCCAGTGTTATCGCACTTACTAGTTAATTATTTATCGTTCGCTAGTCTCTACTCGCGATACTTGCCATGGTTTAAAATTCCGCGTTCTTAATAGTGGAATGAAAAGTAGTAAAATTAATTTACCGAGTGATAAAACTAACCACAAAAACCAGGCGAAATTACGTTACCAAAAAAATGGCGATACATTTGAATTTGAAAAAGGATATATTATCGAACGAGAAAGAATCCGTGCTGCATCTAATGCCCTGCGATATTCACGGAGACGAACCTGCCCTTGTTTCTTCATATTTTACTCCGTATATTCGAAAGAAAGATGACGAACGTAGGTTGTGAATGAATAATAATTGCATAACCTTAACCTCACAACCATCTGTCATACAAACTTTGACAGCTATGACGTATCTGATATTATTTTCGACAGATCTAACAACATCATTTCGCGGATATCCTCTAGAAGGAAAAACGGTTAATTTACCCAAGGGCTACATCGGGTTTGTACTTCACGAGACTAAGAATCTTGAATCAGAATCGTTAGAACGAAATCTTTTTGCTACTGGTAAATTTTCACAATTTACATACTGGAATTACGACAAATTACCCTCAAAGAACGACGCCGTAGTCGCGGCTCTGGAATGGATTGAAATCGCGGAAGCGGTGAGAGTTATTTTCTTAATCTCAGTTTGTTTATTGAATAAATAAATAAATAAAAACCAAATATTTATGTTTCAGCTTCACTCAAACGAGGAGATTGAGATGAATTAAAAATAAAACAATGCTCATGGACGATGGATTAATTTAAGAAACTATTTTTTTACCTGCGCTAGCTACTATCATAGTATAAACAACTTTTGAATCCTCAAAGGTTCCATTTTATCCGTCCGTTTATATCAGACACAAAATTTTTACTTTCCAATTTGATAGAAAAGTTCATATGAAATAGCTTCAGCTTTGTACTTAACAAATTGAAATGTGATATTTTAACAAATAGTAAGACCTTGGCTTTCACAAATATTGCTCAATGATCATTCTTTTCAATATAAATCTCAGGTTTTTCGATTTATGATACATTATCTATAGCTATAATACCTACTATGCAATGATTGTAAATAATAGAGCAGTGTAAGTCTGTTAAATAGTTTTTAAAATGATCATAGATACAACTAATATGGAATAAAATTATTATTTTAATATCAAATAATGTCTAATTATCTGTTTAATTTTCCCTACGTAACATTACAACTTACATCGTTTCTAAATTTAATCTACAAATTGTATAATCTACACGAAAACCGCGTTCCCCATATCGAAACCTTCACACAAGGATCACGAATTCCTTTTCATTGAAAGTTTGATGTTCACGATCGTTTTAACGTTTGATCGTGTAGATTGTACGATTTGTGAGATCAGAAATTTATCATATTTACAGAATAAAATGTACATTCATTAATTCTAAATACATAATTAATACCTTATAAATTATTTTCTTAGCTCGAGGTTTACATAGGTTCAATATTAATGGATCATTAAGCTTTTCATTTATCAGTTGACTGTCTGAAAAAATAAAAAAGAAATTTGTTATTTGCAACGCCTCGACGGTTTCTTAATTATGCGATATGCTACAGATTTTTGTTCATTCAAAAATTTTTTAAGTCCATTTCAGACGATCTTTGGTTTTGGCTTTCACCTTCCATGACTATATTGAGTTTTTCTTTTCTTTTTTTCGTTTTTTTTTTCCGATTTCAACATTACTATACTTTTACAGTACCTATACTAGAGTTTCATTAAAAACATTCATTTCTAGAAAATTCATATTTTCAATGAAACTAATATTTCCTTATGTAATTTATAAAATTATTATATTTAATAATACTTTTTAATTCACAACGTGAACGACTTCACTTTGTGAATAAACCAATGTGTGGCTTCTTATTTTTAAGTCTTTAGGATAACGAGACTTATATTTAATGTTGTTTAATTATCTTGATAAACATATTAAATCGATTAATTTTGGACTAGTGATGAAAAATATTCTCCCTGATATACTGATTGAATAAATTTGAAAATAATTAGGCGCTTGTTACGTGAGGGACTTGTCAATTAATCCTCATCGTTTGTTCCCCACATCGAAGCCTTCACATGAAGATCTCAAATACCTTTTCGTTGAAAGTTCTACGTTTACGATCGTTTCAACACACAATCGTGTAGATTGTACAATTTGTACATAGTTTATCAGAATCACAGCCACCTATTTTTTTTTTGTTTATTATTTTTTTTTTTTACTCTTTTTCCAATCAGTTTTCCCGTCGATACGTCGCAACTATATCGTATTAACAATATTGACAAACTATAACATTGCGCAGATAATCGATTTGCAGCAAATGAAATTTTCCTAATTACCCAAATAAGTTTCCACTGATTTTAACGTACAGTGTTTTGTTTGCAATCTTTTTGTTCTATTTGTTAAAGCTCCTAATAGCAGTTGTAAAAGAAAATGAATAATCTTCTATTACGACGATATAAATTAATAAAAGCGTTTTAATGTAAACATAATAAGTTAGCGTATGTTTGTTCGTTCGTTAGTTTCTTCTAATCTTTGTTACTTAATAAAGTCCTTATCTTACAATTATGTAATTCGTTTTACTACAAATTATGGCATTGGTTTTTTAATCCTTATTTATGATTATTATTTATTTGGATTACAGACAATATTCATCGCTATACTGACTGACAGACTTTATTTTCGCGAATTTTTTACCTCCTATAAATTTTCATACAAAATGTTTCTCTTTCAGAAAAATTCAATCTTAATTCTTCTTCTTCTTCTTCTTCTTCAGAAAGTTTATCTGGACGTTATCTCATTTGTCTCGTGATAAAAATTTATAAATGCAAAACGCCCCGGAAGTAAGATTAAAAAAGCTGTCTGAATTAAGAGATACAATCAAGTATTATAGAAATTAGATTAAACCTATCTAGACGATCAGAGGCCGTACAAAAGACTAGATTACAAGTAAAGTTACAACCGGGCAAGATATTCTAAAATATATTTCAAAAGAAATAAGTATATCTGGCATACATGAGTAACTGTTTGGCGATGTTTCTAAGCCCGGATCATTCTAATACAAGATATCCAAGATATATAAAATATCTACATAAAATTACCGAGCTCGCTGGGCTGCTCTGGCCTAAACTTAGCCTGATCTTGTTGCTGTTTTATAAAGGCACTTAGCCGGTTTAATAAAAATTGTTTGTCGTGTCCCTCGAGTACCAATTGATTTTTCAGAACTGTAATCATATGCTTGTTTGCTGCTGAAACGGCGTAGTAGTAATACAACATTAAAGCGAGGACAATGAAGGCAGGGATACCGAAGCCAGCAGTTCCGAAGAAGAATAATACTGTTTGTAGCCAGCTGGGAAGCTGCTGGAAAGTTGAAATGATCAAAGACCAGACAGTGTCTTGACCTCTGAACGGTCCGCAAGACTTTGAAGGGAAGAATTCAGCTATGGCAAAACCAGTTGGAATGATAGCTAACACAAAAGAGAGCAGTAAGGTGAACATGAAGAGGGAGTTTGAACGACTTGCCCTGTACACCTGACTGGAAGGCGTACTGTTTATCAAACAGGCAAACTTTTTAATATAAAATAGAACGAAAGAACTGAGCATTGCCATCAGAGGCAGAAGAGGAGCGAAGAAGCAGCCTAGCCAACAAAGAGTTTGCGAATATACAACGTCGAGCACGTGGTCTGGTAAATTGAATTCCTGTTCGCCTAAAAAACGTATTATTTTGTTTTCTGTATGTCGGGCGATCAACGATCGTGGGAAATTTACAAAGAATGTGACAAAGAATTGTCTGAAAAAGTCGGTTAAAAACAGCTTGAAGATCTGCTGACCGACGTAAGTCTCCCAGCATAATGGCTGGTAACTATCAGTGTTGTGGCATTCGTTCTCTGCAACTTTTGGTGATATTATATCATAAAATGAATTAAGTAAAACTAAGAGTGATGCAAGTCGGAGTAATACCGTTCTCAGCAAAGTTAATCGTACGACAAACAAGGGACTGTAATTTTCAAATACTACTAAGTAACTAAATAACAATGGTACAGTCAGATTCAAACCAACTATGCACATGTACGGCAAGAACTCGATAATCAATGCCCTAATCCCAGATAGTGATGTGTAATCGGTTTCGCTTTGGGTTGCAGTTTCACTGAGAGTAATTTCGATTATCTGATATATGAAGATGCCGCTGCCTATGAGAACCGATATTACAAAGATATTTATGAAAAAACGGACGAGGAATAGTTTTGTATTCTCTTCCCGGGTACGATTTTGCCTCTCCTCTTCCATTCTCTCAGCCTCTATAAGAGCCTTCATTTCGTTGTACAAAGCTTTGTGTTTTATGACCGCAGATTTTTCATTGTGAATGCAGTAATCCCATCCACCAAATACTAAATTACAATACTGATAAAACTGGCCCTCTCCCTCGACGACTCTTTCTTTAAAACCGCGCGCTGCCGATCGAACAACTGCAGCCAAACTCGTAATAAAGATAGCTACAATGGTGCAAATGTAAGCTAGGGCAAGATTGTACTGAAATCCATTGTCCTCAATGCCTAATTTCTGATATGTGTAAAACCCATAGAATAATAAGGTGAATTCCAATGCTCCAGATCCTTGTAAAAGTTGGGTGACTGCTGTAGAATCTTTATCAGTTGTGTTCAGATATGTTTCTGAGCAGCAAGCTATAGTTCCATTGGTACCATACTCGCAGGTCGCTGGTTCTGGGAGCTCCATCAGTACCGTAGGCAGCAGAATGAACGAGAATATCAGCACGAACAATAGAAGATTTAAAAACATCAACCATTTCAGAAACAGGAAGTAGGCAACTATTCCTGTACCAAAATTTCCTTCAATTTTCTTCAAACTGTGATGCCACAACTCCATTTTTGAGTATGCTTCTTTCAATCTGACTCGAAACTGCTGCCATGCCTTTCTTCGCTGCCATTTGAGCTGATCAAATCCTTGCAAACGTAATTTGGTTGCGCTCTATAGAAACGAAAATAAAATTAGAAAGTTACTTAAATTCCGCGACACGTTTTTCCCTTCCTTTTCCATACCCTGAGACCAATTTTGTTCAAATTGAATACCTGATACACAAATTGTTGAAGGTATTTCTTCACTAAATTTTATTTAACACATTAGACTCGTTTAAAAGTTATTCAATTGATAAAGAAGTATGAAGAAGGTCTTCATACGTGTCTCATACCTTATTTTTAAAACACTAAAACGTTTAGATAAGGGGATTAATTCCTAATCTATAAAATTATACCTGCAACTGATTTTTCAGTTGTATTTTCTGAGCCATACATATAGGCATGGCTTTAATCTGCATTATTTCTTCCCATATTCTTTCCTCGTTAGACAAATTCTCAGAAAGATCAGGCATCATGGCAACAGCGACGTCATGAACGTTTGTAGACATACGTCTGACTGTGCTTGCACCTCGAGATCTAGTGCTGGTTCTCCGTCTCAGAGTAGTACGCGGTTCATTTCTAACGCGTTTTGTAGTTGCTATAATAAAAATGTTGAAAAATAAATAGAAAGGAATGAGAAGTGGAACATTTTTGTGTATAAAAACAAAAAACAAAAAACAAAAATTTCAAATACATAAATAAACTCTGAATCCTTCTTACCAACTCGGGTTTTCTTGCTAGGAAGTAACGTGGCTATATGAGAAGGATCTCTTTGTAATGCCTGTTGTAAATCGGCTTCAATGGCTGCGGGATAACTTTCTTGATAAAATTCAGCGCCGGCTTCTTCCCATCCTTGACCGCCACCTCCGCCTCTCTTTTTTCTCTCACCTCCTGACATTCTGACAATATTTCTTCGTAGCTAAGTCGTAAAACTAAAACTCGCGTTTATTTGAAAAACGACAAAGCCGCTTTTTGCCGAATAAATTATTTATGTATAAAACAAGGAGAACAGGTGTTGTTCACTTGTTAATTAGACTGAGGATGTCGCGATTTGGCGAACGAACAGGATGTTAGGTACTTCATGAGTTAATCACAAACTTTCTGAATTAAAAGTCAAGATAATTATAATCGAATGCCGATCGTAAACAGTTAGCCTAAGAGTTTGAGAATTTGTATTATCGCCGATAAGCAGTATCGTTTCTAATCAGTATGACTAATTTTAGCGGAATTACAAACCCCTTGTTTATGATCACTTATCAAATGGCCATCTGGCTAAATCCGAGATTGTCTGATAGACGGTGCGGAACGTAGTCGTTGACGCGCATTTTAGCGATAGATACTTCCGAAACTAACTTCCCGTTTATGAGAAACACATTATTCAAGGAATTGTTCGGATTTTTCCGCACATCTTTCACAGAATAGAATGACCACACTTCTTATACGATAAGGACTAGATATAACGATGTTGCATCGTAAACACACTTTGGCATTGTCGCTTAACGTAAACGTCAAATACTGCTATGAGTTCTAAAGAGAACACGAACCAAATCGCTACTATAGATAGTCATGAACATGCTGGAGCCCGAAATCTGAAAAGCAGTACAGCATCATAAATCAATCGATCTATTTTTTTATATAGCTTGTAGATAGTCTGTAAGGTGGAGGCACTGACTGGTCCAGGATGTGTCGCCATCTCAGAATATGATATCTAACTGATGATATCTATTCAGTGGTCGTTTCACACGGCACTTAAAAATTACTTTACATTCATGATTCAGCGTAATAGGTAAAATAAAATCAATCTTACGAAGTGACTAAGCATCAATCGGGATTTATCGCCGGTGAGAAAGACACCGGTTAATTACTACGACATTCATATATTCGATCTGCGTCTAACGATACACTTCAATATCTGAAAATGACTGTAAAGGCTGTGTGCGTATTAAACGGAGATGCCGTCAAGGGTACCTTGTATTTCGAACAGACCGTAAGCCCTTAATATGGTTTATCTTCGGATTTTTATTCACGATTCTAGTTATTCGATAAACGTTAAATAAGACTAATTTCTATTACAGGGTGATTCTAATCCTGTTAAAGTAACCGGAGAAGTAACCGGCCTGCAGGCAGGACTTCACGGATTCCATATCCACGAGTTTGGCGATAACACCAATGGTTTGTATTAAATAATTCTATTTATTATTTATCTTCATGTTATTTAACTTATATCGTATTTTCGATCAGAAATTTAATACGTCATTCACAAGTTTTCGTCCCAAAGTCACGAAAGAAGTACAATAATATATCGTTTACTTTGCCTCATTTTAATCAAGGTCATGACTGACCGACTAACAAACAAATAAAACATGATCCACTTGTTACGTAATCAATGTTATTTAATAAGACTATAGTATCTGTGTCATTAGATAATCAATGAAGTGAAGCAATAGTTGATAGAGAAGAGTTGATTATCTAAGAATTGCGGTTTTTCTTTTTTTCAACTTCTCAATTTCAGAAAAACTAAGCAACCTGACTGAATATCCATTTTATCAAGCTACTCAATTATCTAATGGGATTCGTGATACATTATAACCTTGCAAGTCACTCTATAGCCTTGAGAGGAATCAGTAAATTACTTATCTCATGAAATGAATGAATTTATTAAGGCTGTACCAGCGCTGGTCCGCACTTTAATCCATTGAGCAAGGAGCACGGAGGTCCAACTTCCGCGATACGTCATGTTGGAGATTTGGGAAATGTTGAAGCTGGCCAAGATGGTGTTGCCAAGGTCAACATTTCTGATAAACAGATTCAGCTGCAAGGACCGCATAATATAATTGGAAGAACACTTGTGGTACGGAATTCAATTGGAAATGAAGAAATTATTCTGTTCGATGAATTCAGCGCTGAATCATTTTTACATTATGTATTTCTCATTCCAACAAGCTATAATGTCTATGTAATCATCATTACAGGTTCATGGAGATCCTGATGACTTGGGCGCAGGTGGACACGAACTTTCAAAAACTACTGGAAATGCTGGAGCTCGTTTGGCCTGTGGAGTTATCGGTATTACGAAGACTGAGTAACTGAGTATAATGAAATTCGAATAACAAACGCAGATATATAAAAACTTCGAGTTGTTATTACTGTTATGATTACTCACTAATATTATTATTACTGGTATTTTGGCTATTTGAAAAGTCATTTTCTTTTTCGTCATTCCCTGTACTATTAATAAAGTTCTTAACAAACTGGTTGAATTATATCGCTTAGCCTTATGCTAGCGATGGAATAAAACATTGAAGAATAATTTCACTTTGTCTGCTATTTTTTATTCTCCAAATACCCAACAAAATAAAATGTTAATATACAATAATCAACAGTGGATAATTGGTCAATTGAAATATCGCCCCAAATTCATTTGGGATTAAAATAACAGAAGCTTATAGAAAATAAAGAAGCTGTCGATTCAATTCAACTCAAATAAATATAACTACAAAGTCAATAAGCATGTAAATTAGTGAAATAAATAAACAAATGATTTTTAACCAAGGATAATGCTTTCCTTCAAGTAATACTACGGATACATTCCGATTATTGTAATGTAATGGACTGTACAAATTCCACAAATACCCAATCAGTGATTAATAATTATACTAAGTCGTAACTCTAATAATTCTAGGATACACATCATACTCAAAAGTATTAAAGTATTACTACTTTATTTTCAATTTGTAAAAAACATTGGAACCCTAAATCGTTCATCGTATCAATAAATACGATTTCATTCCAGCCAGACTGATCATACTAATCTCAAATCATGGATTTAGTCTTTGAAACGTTGAAACTAAATTTTTAGTCATAATAATCTATTTTAATGGACAGATAGATTCGATTAATAAAGTCTACAAAATATTGTGATTCTCATCACAAAAAAATTTCTTTTTCGAAAAAAGATCATTAATATTCAAGCAACAATTCGTATTTCAATAATCAGAGAATCTACCTCGGGGCTGAGGTACTCTTTGTGCATAAGGATATCTTTTCTGGGTTTGGGGACCGTATCCGATAGCTTTTCTGCCCGACCATCCATTGTCCCTGTTAAATGCTGCCGGTAAAGCATTGGTGGGTATTGGAGGCCCTGAAGAACCTCGCCACAGCATAACAATCAACAAATAAAAACCGCCTACACATTTGGCAAAGAAATCGATAACTCCCAATGTTATCGGTGTCAGAGATCGAATAACGTGCGTAAGCTCACGAATTAATCTAACGCTGTACTCGCATAGAAACCTCGAAGCTTCTACCAGAAAAGTCACCACGACTAAGAATAACACCGAAGAGAATCGGAACGTCTCTTTAATATTTTCATACGTCAAGACCTGAAAAAAATAAAAATCAGATTAAGATATTATGAAAAAGCAATGATTTATTATTTCCTGAAATACTTAAATCCTCCTTACATTCTTTAGATTTATTATGCACCAAGCAGAAGCATCGACCAGCATCTGTAATCCGGAATTTCTAACTTGCGACCATTCTAACTCTTGAAAAAACTTTTGTACATCAAAATTCTCCGTTATATCAGCAGAGGCAGACTCTTTTGTTGACTTCTGAAGTTTACTCGTATCAAACAATCGCAGGTGTTTTAATCTTAACAATATCTCTCCCTCTTGTAAATCAATCGATTGTATCTGGAACCAGTGTTTCCCCAATGGTATCTGGGAGATATTAACCCAGAGACAACAACCCTTCGGAGTACCGTCGTGCTCGTTGTCTGTTGAATATTAAAATTGATGAATTAAAGAATTCTGGTTTAGGTAACTTACAAAGTAAGTCAAACCCAGAAAGTGATAATTCAAGCTCACCTGTTACTCCGAACCAGAGACTTTGTCCATAATTTTTGCGCACAATTTTCGTTACTTCGATGATAGATTTCGAAAATTCGACCTTGTCGGAATTGACGACGACTAAATCTCTGTTGGAAGATGAAAAATTGAGGTTTAAAATCGGAGCAATGAATTTAAATCGTTTTATTTCTTATTTATTCATTCATGAATCTTACCTGTAAGTTGAAAGACAATCTACGTAGTGTCTCTCTACGTATTCTCCGACGAAGACTTTCCCGACTAGCAGTTCCTTTATTGAGGTTAGAACTGCCGGCTGACAGTTTAAAGATTCCGATAAATGAGTCCAATCAGAAATGTCACTGTCACTCCGATCGTCCATTTTTATCGTGATAAATGAATTATCTTTTCCTCAACATCAAAATGCTATTAATATATCGACAGATATTAATATTTTTGTTTATTCTCTTGTTAACCAAAAGAAGTTACTTCGCTGTTTGGAAATTGGAGCAGCTTTAACAACTCATTGCATAACGAAATTTACGGTATTTATACTTTGGAATATGCAACTATGAACTGATATTAGAAAAACAGTAAACTTTGATCTTCTTTATGAATGTATGTATGTATGTATTCATGTATCATTGATAATTATTTTTTAGACTTGAGTAAAACCGGGGATTGCCAATTTTATTAGTTTATGGTTATAATTTTCTTGTTTTCTAAAAACCCGGCGTCTGCACTTGCCAATCTTTTAGTTCTCAACTTGCTAAATAGATAGCAATACCAATCGAGAACAGTCGCACAGCTTCCGTAGAGATATCTGTTAATTTTGTCTAACCATGGGTTGAGTATCGCTAAGCACATGGCGGCATAACTGAATGGAAAGATGAATTTAAATTACCGGTAAACCAAGTTATTGTGAAAATCATAAAACCCAACAGTAAGATATTGGTGTTATTTTATTGACATTCTTTATCATTGTATTTTAGGCTAAACAACGATCTACTGAAGTTAAGAAAATCAAAGATTTTCTTAAACGTAAATAGAACGATGGAAAAATAACCTATACAACCTACAATATTATAAACAATTTACGTATAATGATAGAATTTTGTCCTCTGTGTATTAAAAATGGATACAAGAGAAGAATCATACTTAATCAAATCAACCTTCAAGAAGCTCTTTGGCTTTGCGAGTATTCAGAGGTAAATTACACAATTACAACCAATAAATTAATCAATATACTTTTTTTTTAAATTTACAAATGTAAGTTGCTAATATTGTTGTTGCTAATATAAATTGACATTGCCTTCATATATCTCGTGAATTTTCAGTGCCCTTTTCCCTTTGGATATCAAGATTTCACTTTTGTATCAAGAAGAGTTGGAGAGACTTGGTCCTCGGACTGGGAATTGGGCAGGCCGTCAATGTTGAAATCGTCTGAATCATTTCAGATCTCTTTATCAGAACTGGGACTATATACTCCGCCAGTAACGCCGGGTAGCGGTAACGATACGCACAAAGATTCGGTGTTCGGTGAGGGTTCTTGCTCAGGAACTAGTCTTAACTTAAGTACGAATAACGTTGTTCAAACCAAAGCAAATTCTGGATTGTCGAAGAACAGTAGCAACAGACTGAGACAGTCCAATGCCAGCGAATGTGGAAGTATAGATACTGAAAGTACAGGGACTAGGATAAGCGGCGAGATTTTTGCCTCTGTAACAAGCAACAACAGTAATAATAAAGAATTCGAGAGTCTAGGAAATAAGAAAATTGCGGAAAAATCAAAGAGCGGTTTTAGTCTATGCGACGATATAAATTTAGAGAGTTTGAATAGGCATCTTTCATCTTCACAGGGGTTCATAGATGCTTGCAATACTGCTGAAGCATTGACTGAGTCGGTTTTCAATGTTGGGACGCCTTTGACAGATAATTTTTCAATTCACGAGTCAACAGTAAAGTGTAAGAAATGGTTGAGCGATAATACTAAAAGCGTGATACTTAGAGATCATTGTTATTCTACAGAATTTAAGAAGGTCACTGTTGAGTCTGGTAACGTTTTATCAACGGAACTAGGAAGCGGTAGGCTGGAATGTAGTAGGGTAGAGAATTTAGATAGTAAAAAGCAACTCCCTAAAGTTAAAAGTATTGAAAAAACAAATGTAAAACTAGCGCGAGTTATTACTGCTTCGAATCAAACAAGTTTGAGAAAATATAGTCATTCTGCTCAACAAAAGATACCCAGTAAAAACACTGACGACTCCATTATTGCAAGCGAAAACAGCTCCGAAAGTTTTAGAGTGGAGAATAAAATTCTAGAGATAGACGGCTTTCTTCCGATAAATGTATCATACCAGATTCCGAATTTTGTAGAAGAATGTATAACTGTTCCTTGGAGTGTAAAGTCCGAGGAGAAGATTGAAGAAGACAACATTAGAATCGATTTGAGCCGAGAGCCAGTAGTCAATAACTCTGTCGCATCAATTGGCGTAAAAATTGGTGCTGTAGATTGTCTGGAAAGTAAAAATAATCAATCCACAATAAGCAGTAAAAATGAGCCACAAAAACAATCTATGAAAAAACCTCTGAAGCGATCGATTCCTAAACTTGCTAAATATCAGGGTTTTAATTTTGGCACTTTAAAGAAGAAATCAAAAACTAATGCTGCCCATAGCGAAGAGAATATCAAATTTAGTCTTCCAAATATACCATCGCCTGATAATGCCTCTTGCTGTTCAGACTTAACTTGGACTTCTGAGACTTCATGTGCGACGACGGCTACTGGTGACTCAAAATCAGAATCTATTAGTTCTAGTATAGATAGAAACTCAACATCTACTTCAATGTTTGCAGAAAATTGTATTCCAGCAACGTCAAGTTCAGAATCAAAAATTATGAATACGCTCAGTCCAGAAATTGATAGAGTATTAGAGGCAAATTTTAATTTAGATCAAGTTCTAGATGAATGTATGATGCTCGATGACATTAAAGACTCGACTCAGAATTGGGAAGATGATTGGTTGGTAAATTTGTTGAATTGATATGAAAACGAATTATACTTATACCTGAGAGACCCAAGATCAACTAGATGTAAATCCTGTTTCGGATTTAGCTTAGTGAATAGAAAAATTGTTATTTAAATTGCTCTCAGCCTGAGAGTTGTGGACAATTACCCTAGTTGAAAATGTACAAATTACAAATATTTTTGAATCAATTTGTAGCGATATTTCATCAGAAACGTTCATAGTTATCAATCAATTTCAATTATGTCGTTTTTTTGAATAAATATATTATTAACACGATGTCATTTCCTTGTTCTAATACCGATGATACAAGACTACAGTTAATTTTATACCCTGTAAATAACTGAAATTCGTTTTCACATATCAATTGATTTTCTTCATGTTCATAGCTTAAAGTATTCAAGATTGTGTTTTTATACATTTTCATACAGTATGTTACTTATGCATAAATAAGTGCGAGCGTTATTGCTCACTAGCATTAAAACTTAGACCTTGCATGATGCATTTACTAATTTTGTTATGTCTTAATGCTAATTTGTACAGTTCAACGATTACGTTATAATAAATTATGTTTATTTACTTAAATTCTAGTCTTTCATTGGTACCTCAGAAACATCTTTAACTTTCAAAGAAAAGATGTGATCAAAAAACTTTGATTACTATATAATACCAACGTCTGGGGCATTCAAAAATTACAAGAATCACGTACAATCCCTTTTCAAACTAGTATCAGCTTCCGACTCTATCGTCTCTTCTCTTTCCACAATTAGGTGATCCTCTGTATCATCTTCATCACCGATTTTCTCAACAAATGACAAATTGTCACCGTCGAATGATTTTTCATCAACGATAATATAGCGATCCTTTTTTTCTAGAAGCTCGGAATGTTTTCTCTCAAAGTGTTTTGTGAGATTTCCTTTCTGTGTGAACCTGAGGTCACACTTTGAACAAGCGTAAGGTCTTTGACCCGTATGCACCATTACATGTTGCTTCAAATTATATATCGAGTAGAATTCCTTCGGGCAGAACATACACTTATGCTGTCTTTCAAAGGTGTGGAATCGCCTTACGTGATGATTCAGTTCCGATAATTTTCTGAAGCTATCTTCACAGTAATCACACTTTCTAGGTCTACCCCCGCCATGACCTGCTCTATGCAATTCCATTTCAGATAATTCAGAAAAGCTACGTCCACAGATATAACAAGTATGAGGTCTTTCGCCTTCCTTATGAATTTTGACGTGCTTGGTCTTATTTGCTTTTTGAGAAAACCTCTTCCCACATATTTCACACGAGTATGGTTTCTCGCCAGAATGAATTCTGGAATGTTGTTGCAGGGCTCCTAGTTGGGCAAACGATTTCAAACATATTTTACAATCGTATGGCTTTTCCCCCGTATGAGTCCGCACATGTTTCTCAATGTCGCTTGGTCTCAGGAAAGGTTTACTACAGATATGGCATCGATAACGTGGATTGTTGTGAAACTTTCTATGAAAATTCAGCTGTCCTAACTGGGCAAAACGTCGATCGCAGACTTCGCAAACATGGGGTCGTTCTCCTGTATGAACCAGAGAATGCCTCTTGAGCAAAGAACTACTGGTAAATATTCTATCGCATTCGGGGCAGGGATATTCCATCTTTCCCAGCCAACGACCTTTCCGCTTTTTCGTTCTCGCCCGAATAGGCAAATTTTCTTCCGTCTTTGAATCGCAGGATTTTTTCGATACCAAAACGAAGCTTTCTGTAACTGCTGTTGAATTACAGGAGCTTGTAGAATCGAAATTTAGAGTTGAATCTCTTTTGGCACAATGATTCTCTTCATTCATCTCTAAATGATTAGCAGAATCAACATCTTCTGTGATGTTATCATTATTCGAATATTCTACGCTCTGTGTCTCCTTAGTATCCAGCTCAAAGCTGCCATCCAAATACTCGAAGGAGTCCAAATAATCGGTTCTCTCCTCTCCGTCGTTCGAAGCAGCGGAATCCCATTTAGCTTCTTGGTAATGAACCGGCTGACAATATTCTGTGTAATGTGCAGTGACCGAGTCTAAATCGTCAAAGTTGTTCTCGCATCTTAAACATTTGTATCTAACTCGTTCTTTGACCTCTTTACCGCAGAGTATTTGCTCCCGAATTTCTTCAACTTGATAACAATCTACTTCATCGTTACAACCAGTGAGAGGATCTCCCTTCACCACAGCTGAACTGAATTCCTCGACCATTTGAGAAACATCTTCTTTAGATTTCTGTACAGGTTTTAGATCAACTTCAGGATCTTGAGGCAAATTATTTAGGGAGAATACACTCTCTTCGCAACTCGATTCTTTCCTCAATTTGATGGAACGATTATCCGTGTCCAGACACATGATATGATGTTCAGGAATGTTTTGTTCGAGGTCAAAATTGTCGTTCTGTCTCTTGTGCTCCTCGTTCTTTTCCTTTTCTCTTTCTAGTAACGATTCTGCGTCTGATTCACGATACTCTGATTGTTCAACGGGGCCTTGAGACTCCCGGAAATTTTGTATAAGCATAAAATAGGCCCTAGAACAAGTCTCGCGAAAGGAATAAAACGCGTTCACAGATTCTTCACAATCGCTGCATATTCTTTTTGGGAGAGGATCATCCTCCTGAATCTAGGGAGATAATAAGAAGAAAAAAAAAAATATAGCGATGTGATGATGATACGAGATATGATTGTATAGAAAATAGACGAATTTTTAATAAAGACTACTACGTACTGTTAAGGATACACAGACCATGATTTTCATAACGAGTGAAACCCCATTTAAATAAGTTTGAGGAAATATTTTGGTGAATTGTGTTTCATCGATCTTAGCCAAACACAGACGACACGTGTTATTGATATCGTTATTTTCACGCATCATCAACTATGTTTTATCTAACATATTCGCTTGTGACATAACCTCAAACAACCATTACTGACAGTCAAGTTCCGAAAGTGTAATAAAGATAAACACTTTAGAGACTGGACTTTGACACTTTGGCTTAGAATTTCTAATTTCAAATAGAAAACTTATTGTCTTCTGTCAAAAATTCAATAGAATTTATAAATAGTAAATAAATAGAATTTTTTTGGAGAAAAAAGGAGCAAAAAATTTGAGTGCGATGGCCGGGAATCGAACCCGGATCAACTGCTTGGAAGGCAACTATGCTGACCATTACACCACCATCGCACATGCATATTATAGGATTATTATGTGACAAGAAGAATTTAATAATGAAATATCTGAGCAATCTGATAAGATTACTCAATGTAATTTTTTCTTTTTATTATGAATGAACTGATGCAATGATTATTTCAATTATATATGCTCTAATTGAGAGGATAAAGTAATAAAAAGACAAAATAAATTTATTGCATGATGTTGTATAATATAAGTCTTATGTACGCGTACTTATCCGTTGTTACAATTACTTTCATTTCGTATACTAGCCGATAGTATTTAGATAGGAAATATTGACAAATTAAATAAATTAGTAATTTCATTCAATGTACGTATAGCTGATACGTATTCTATGAGAACTTATAGTAGAAATTCACTTAGTATTCAAGAAACTTGCACATTTTATGTGATACGCAAGCTAAAATATTTGAATAAGCGTACTATGTGTATACACGCGCTTTTATCAACTAACAAAATATCTGAAAGTTAAATCCTAAGCCTGCATACAAAATTGGTCCGATTGTTAGTTGAAAGTTTAGGTAGACTTTGAAAGATATAGTATACATATATGATTGTGAGTTTCTTTGCAACAATTAAAAAAATAAACTGTAACAAACACCTCATGTATTACGCCCTGTGATTATCTGTGTCATTTCTCTTGCTATTTTCTAGATTTAATTTGAAATTAAACATGACAGTATAACTAGTCTAATAAGCTAGTCGCTTGTCTATTTAATATGTAGACACTTGATTTATAACTTAACTGTAAAATTATTTTAAAGATTTATAAATATTCAGGAAGAACAAAATATCCCCGTTGTAATTATTTCCGTTTTATTATAATTCATGATGATATGTGTATGTACAATAATAAAACCGGTTTATCTTTGAACGATAATTTGTTGAAAACTAATTTCACGAATTTCCGACACCCTTAGCTGCGTTACAGTTCTCTTTTTTGTTTCTCGGATTCAATTTGCTGACTATATACCACCTGAAAGTTCTCCTTTCGCTTTAACAAGTATATTCATGGCCTTGACATTTATACTAGGTGTAAGAAATTGGAACGTCACTATATCTATATCTATACAGTCGTTGAGCAGGTTTCTTTTATATCACACGTTTAATCTGTATACGATGTAAAGAAATGCAAGAACACATTAGTTTGATTGATATTGAGTGGTGATAAAAATTAAGATGAGCCGTGATGAAAAGTAAAAAACATGAAATGTAAAAATACGGAAGCAATTTAGGAGTGAGAAATTTAAAAAGGCCTAAATGTATGTTCTCAAAGGTCAGAGTCTCAAAGTTGTAGAGCAGTTTAATGGCAGTCCAGTTCTGACCCCCTGCTTTCCCTGTGAGCAATATAGGTAAACACATCTTTTGCTTCCTTTTCTTTTCTTCATTCTGGATGACTGGGTTTCGGATGTTTCTCCTACCACCAGACGTTTGGAAGACTTCTTTTACCTTCTCTTATTTAAGTAGGAGTTTACCAGGGTATAAAACAGTAAGAAAGTGATTCTCAAGACAGTTTCTACCCGGCATCTGCATCGGCATCTGCAACATATATCAACCATCGTATAGGATATATATAAATAGTTTCTTAGTTTAAGTGTCCAAGACAAGGCATCATGTTTCGGGTAAGTCGAAAATTAAACTCCCGGATTACCAATAGTTACAAGAAAATTGATCAACAAATTTGTTCGTTTAAAATTTCGTCGATCAAAACGTACGAGTAATACTCCTCATTTCAATCAATCCTCTTCATAAATTTTTTTCTATTTCCAGTTTACTTTACTCGCAGCATGCGTAGCAGTTGCCTTCGCTGAGCCACCATCCAGTAAGTATAACGTGATCAGCAGATCACTCAAACACCTTCTGTGTTCAATGAGATGATTAAAAGAGTAAAAGTTGTCATTTTTAAAGTGAAGGGTGCAATTTCTCCTTTCACCGATGACTGATACATATAGCATACACCATACATTTCTAATAATAGCCCATATCTCTTTAATCAGGCTACTCAAGTGGAGGATACTCTGGTGGTATAAGCAGTGGAGGTGGGGGAAGCTACGACTTTGGCGGTAGCTCTGGCGGAGGTGGCGGAGGTAGTTACGATTTTGGTGGAGGCGGCGGCGGCGGTCATGGATCAGATCTAGGATCAGATTTAGGAGATTATAGCAGTTATTCCGGAGGCATAGGTCAAGGCAGTAGCCACGATAGTCTTGGAGGCGGCTTCTCATCAGGAGGATATTCTTCCGGAGGTCACGGAGGACTAGGCAGTGGTTCCGGAAGTCTGGGAGGAATCAGTAGCTCCTATTCCTCAGGAGGCGGAGGTCACGGAGGATTCGGCGGTGGCTCAGCGAGTCTGGGAGGAATCGGTAGCTCCTATTCCTCAGGAGGCGGAGGTCACGGAGGATCAAGCCTAGGAGGATACTTAGGAGACTCAGGATCTAGTTTTGGTGGATATTCCGGCGGAGGTTCTAGCTTGGGAGGATTCAGTGGAAGCAAGGGTCACGGAGGATCAAGCTTTGGTGGAAGCAGTGGTTACTCTAGCGGAGGATACTCTTCAGGCCCAAGTATCAGCAGCATCTCATCCGGTGGATACAAGGGTGGCTCAAGTTTTGGAGGAAGTCACGGAGGCAGTAGCTACAGCTTAGGAGGCGGAGGTGGCGGTGGATACCCATCAAGCTATTCCTCAGGCCCTAGCGTAAGCTATTCGTCCGGAGGGCACGGAGGCAGTGGTTATTCCTCCGGAGGTCATGGAAGCCAAGGATATTCTTCAGGCGGTAGCGGCGGAGGCAGCAAGATAATCTTCATCAAATCAGGTGGCGGAAGCGGAGGCGGTGGATATTCAAGCGGTCCAAGCCATTCCAGCAGTTCCGGCTATTCTAGTGGCCCAAGTTATTCTAGTGGAATATTTGGAGGAGGCAGCTCAGGAGGTGGAGGAGGTTACAAAGGAAAGATCAGTAGCTTCGGAGGCAGTCAGGGAGGATATTCTAGCTACTCGTCTGGCCCAAGTTTCGGCGGTAGCCACGGAGGCTTCTCAGGAAGTTCTGGCATCGGCGGTGGCGGTGGATACTCTGGAGGAAGTTCTGGAGGATATTCCTCCGGAGGTGGACATGGAAGTTCATTCTCTGGGTACCCTTGATTATTTGATGCGAAAAAACGATTTAGGCATGTGCGAGAATTGAAACGCTGATAGATTTGTATATATTTATTTTTTTAATCTCCTGCTTAGGTATAAGTAAACATGTTTTTGTACTTTGATACTATGTTTAATAAAATATACTGTGAATAATGAAGAATAATTCGTTATTAAGACTAGCAATTATACTTATCATATAATTCTACTTGCAGACCTAAGTAAACTTTGCTTCAATAGAGACTCAAGTATTTCAACAAGAGGGTACTCTGATTAAGGCACTTGGTATTTGAAGAAATATGAAAATCCTATGCAATAGTTACTTAGTCGAGATACTTCTGGTGTCTGTCTTGTTATGCGTTGATATAGTTTGTAACTGCGGATGAGCGGACAGCGGAGGTGTCCTGGAAATTTTTGGTTTTGCTAAAAAAGCATCGATTTCCTTGTCCAGGATATTGTCGTTCTTTTGATTTTTAGTAGCTGCATCAGTTTCTTCCACAGTTTTGGACTCCCTGGTCATATGAAAGAAGAAATTAATGTTATACGTAAAACTAGTACAATTTTTTGAATAGGAAATCGGTGACCCAGTTACTGGAAGCTGCTCTTTGCATATTTTAATAAAACAGTTAGTGAGATGCTCCGCAGGAATTCGCTGTTAGAAACGCGTTTACCCAGAACAACTTTTCTTATATAGTCATAGAAGTGTGAGTTGAAAACCTTGCAGTTTTTTGTCGATCTAGAATCACCGAACTTTCTCAAAAGGACAGAGATGGATTTGTGTAAAACAATCTCCAAATGTGAGCCAATTCAATTCTCTTTACAAAACTATACACCATGAGTATCAAAAATTCATACCCATGCATTAATATAGATAAATAATACTTTATTCATCGAGTTCTAATGTAAGATAATTATAAACGGAGGAAAAAGGTATATAAATGGGGTAGAATAGAAGCGGCAATAGAGACTATATCAAATGATTAAAAATGATGATTTGCTGTATTCTTGACATACACTCACAGTGACGCAATGCTGCTAAGCTTCTCCGTTTCTGTAACAGACAAGTTTTTATGTACCAATTATTTACTATATGACAATAATCAACTTCTATTGTCGGCATAACAATAGTATATTACTATCTGTTCTTGAACAATCGACTTTCATGCGTTCCAGGGCATCCGATATTTATGTGCTACATATAGCCACATCACCCAGCTTTCTAAAAACCACCACATATAAGTAGAATGACGTGAAAGTTTCTGAACTTTCACTGAAAATCTGGATTTTTTATTCCCATTTCTTAATTGTCACGTTTATTTTTCGTTCCTCCGTATCAATAATTTACCCTCTAATCATAGCCATTCACTATAATAAGCGTGCCTGTTTTGCTTCGAATTATTATTACACAACTATACGTTGTAAATAATCTAATCTGCATACCCGCAGCCACTACGCTGCTGCAAGTCGTTCCCACAAGTATCGCAGAGGAAGCTACTGTAGTTTTACTGCTACCTCTGAAACAAATTTTCGATAGGATATCAATGGAACTCTGTATAATATATTGATTGAAATTTCACTAGAAGGGGTCTGAGTCTAAGAAGAGTTAATAATTTTCAACGCTAATAACGCACTTGGAGCTTTCATTGGCGTATAAACATAAAGTGGCTTGGCTATTGTCCGATTCTCCAGAATAATTCAGTCTAACAGATTTCATTTGCTTTTCACGCCGTCCGGAGAGATTTTGAGTGTTTAATTTCCCTCTACCACCTGATCTAGAGCGTTTATCTATCTTCTGAGGCTTATCAGCTTTAGACTTTGTTGATATCTCATCTCTAAAGACAGTCGTACAATTAATTGATTGTAACGTTGGCTGGATGGATTTATCTGAAATATCTTTTGGTCCGTAGGTCCTTGTAAAACTGAAGAAGTACGGAGAACAAGTACTCGTCCGTGATTTATCAGACAGTATTTCAATCTTGTCTTGACTATTGGTAGCCTCAGTTATTAGAGATACTCTCGAAGTAATACGACTGACCGAACTACTGCCTATTTCAGAAAGAGGTGGATAGTCCGAACCAGTTTTCTTCATTGCCACTTGCTTTCCCTTCAAAATTAATACCCGAATGAAAGTTACATCCTTAGTTGTTACTTTTCGGGAATTTATACCTGTCTCGTATCATGAAAACAACTTATAATTGACCGTGGAATACGGAGGGGGAGTAACGGTCTCATCGGCAAAATAGCGATCTCTTTTCTTCGTGATGTCAAATATTGCGGAGTTAATCTTTTCGGGTAATGTTTGTGCCTGAGGTATGATAAATTTTTGAGGTTACTCAAGTAGAGAGAAAGAAAGATTACCTAGGAGATAGTCCGACGTCACGTGTTGGCATCTGGACATCATTGTGATGTTTATTCGGTGGGTATTTTTGCCTGCTCGAACTCCTGATTGAATTCGTCCTGGAATGCATCTTGGGTGTTTTTGGTCTGGCCTCAGCGACGTTCATACTTTCTATTTGCGTGCAATTTTGGGTGATGGAATAACAAGAAGCGAGTAA
Source organism: Tenthredo scrophulariae (assembly GCA_963978835.1). Classification (NCBI taxonomy): domain Eukaryota; kingdom Metazoa; phylum Arthropoda; class Insecta; order Hymenoptera; family Tenthredinidae; genus Tenthredo; species Tenthredo scrophulariae. Next base: position 1,182,146 of record OZ022228.1, read on the forward strand.
AGCTTCTCCGGACAATTCACCAGAGTGTACTTTAACGGGATCTCCCTCCTCCAACTCATCTTCTAGCACGTCGAGCTCTTCCTAAGAAATATACTTTATTGAAAGTAATTCGAATTTGAAGAAGACACGCATATACTCATACATTGTCATCGTCTGCAGTTTGACAGTCTTCCGTATCATTAGCGTAATCACGACTATGGATCTTCAAAATATGCTCCAAATGTTTCCTGCGAGAAAATAAACAATCTTCAATGGCAAAAGTCTCCCATCTTTATTCTATAGCCCCAAATACAAAGCTTGAGGATAATAACATACCTTATTTCTCCTGAATTTTGTTCTCGATGATATTCTAGTATAGACGTAAGCCCGGATTTCTTTGCTTCCTCATTAATTACTTGGTTCGACAAGAAACTATTCAATGATCCATTGATGTAGGGCAGAGCCTGACTCAGAAAAGGAACAATGAGAGAAATGTGACAATGATTAATGAGATGATTTGCAAGTTCTTGACCATAATCGTACTAACGGGTGAGTGATCTGTGTCTAGCAGCGTAGTAAGAGTAGAAATGACCATGGGAGCCATATCTGAAGCTCGTCTTTGTGCTTCTTTATGCAGGGAGAGATTCATTAAGAGTGCTGTGGCATATTCTAATCTGTAGGAGCCAATCCTGTGGCTTTCAGACTTCAGGTGAAATATTAGCCATTCCACGAGCCCAGTTTCGATCATGTAGAGTCGTTGCTGTTTACGCAAAGACATTTTTTGCAGCATTGCAATTATCATGTCGCATGTAAACGCGTCTATGGATTCTCCATTGTTCCCATTCAGGCATTTCACGATCTGTAATTACATTGTGATTCATTGAAACTACGTTTAAATATTTCCAGGCAAAATAGCTCCTTACTAAATTGAGCAGCGTAGCTCCAACTGCTAAATAATCTCTCCCGCATCTCAGAGAAGCCAAAGTGTTGATTAATCTAGCAGCAGATTGTTGCAGGGGATGAGGCATGGCCACGTCTTTCGGCATCAACAAATAAGGGAGAATCTGTTTGCCGCTATCACATGCTACTTGAGCGTGTAAACCCAGAAGATCTCCTCGCAAGTATTCGTTGATCGTTTCGTCACGATCTCCTGGTTGGCTGAGAGTAAGTTTCTGAAAGAATGAATTTTCGTCATGCTTATATTTGTTGATCAAATGATGCGAATCACAATTATCAAAAATTGAGTTTAGTGTTTAACCCACCCAGCGTAAGGCTTGCAATAGCAATAACTGCGTCTTAACGCTGCCATTGATTAAATGGAATTTGATCTTTTTATAATCCAATAGCTTCGGGGATATAGGATTGATGTTAAACTCAAAGCGAGAAGTCTCGGTGAGGTCAGTCTGTTTCAGTTCAACTTCGTGGTCGAGCAGAGTCTTTGTCTGCAAGCGAATTGAACAATTTCCAATGAACAGTATACACTGAGAGAAAGATCCAGAGCTTTTGGCTCACCTCTGAAGTATTTCCTCTGATATTATGATTGAAAAGATCAGGAAATATCGCAATACATGATTCGAGCATGGCTTGTAGATCAACGGCTTGTCCTCTGACCGAATTTTCGAGTGCAGCGGTCAATTCCCCAGCGATTCCGATCAACTTATGATAATCTGAATGTAACTTGTGAAATCTTATCTTCAGTCTTTCATAGTTAGATTGAATATTGTACAAGTGTGATTTTGTCAGGGCCAATTCTTGGTTCGTTTGAATCGATCCTTTCATGCTTTTCGTATAAGTTAAAGAATTCAATATAGTCGCAGGCTGGCGAAGGTCACTAGTGGATATAAAGTTCGTTGTTGTAGTCACGGTGCTGATCCTGGTTTGCGCACTTCTGTGTAAAGAGATATTTAACACAATTACAAGAATTCCTCTACCCAATTTCCTCCAATACTCACTTTGAGTGTATTCTCTGAGATTTATGCTTAGCGCAGTACCCAATCTGGTCATCAAATTTATGAATATCTTCTCTAAAGATAGGAATATCCCTATCATTTGGTGCAATATCAATAGTATTATCGATCATTTGCTGAGGTATCATTCCCATAATTGTACTCCTAGTTATTTCCAGCGGAATAGTCGGCAGATCATTCCTTATCATTGGTATTTTGCCAGCAGTATTCATGCTGAATAATTTATCCTCAAAATCCTTTAAATTCTCGCATGCTAGAGGCACGTTTACCACATTTCCTTTAACACAAACATAAGGTCTGCTCGCAGTGGTCATAGTTTCTGTCGATGTTTTCTTAGAAGTCGTCAAGCGAACCTAAACACAAAAATTATGATAAAATCAAGATTATACATCAATCATTACGAGCTGATATCTGCAGCCCAGTACTAAAGGTATACCCTGAGTTATACCTGCTTGCGATTCATGAGGAAGACTTGAACAGTCTTAGTCAAATCCTCCATCCAACTTATTTCAAATAATTCTGGAAAGGTCGCGTAAGTTTGGGCTTCATCCAGGCAAGGTAGAGCGAAAAGAGGTAACAGTTCTGTCCTCTCTTCGAACTCTCGACCATCAGTCTCCATGTATAATCTCAGTTGTTCCATGGCCTCACTCGTCATTTGCTTGGACTGATCATCGTCCTCTTCTTTGCCAGAGAAGTACATTCCCATGGCATTCTCAAGAATCTTTGTAGTCTGCGTCTTAGACATTCGACCCAGTCCTAAGACGATGATAAAAAAACTCATGAAGAAATTAGAGGACTGAACAAAATGGGAGAAATAGATCATTTGCAGATGAGGAAGCTTACTTTTATCTGCTTCTAAATTCACCCGTTTTATTCTGAGCGGTAAGATGGCAAAATGCAAGCGGAGTTTAAAGGTCAGCATTTTGTACTCTGTAGTTTCCCTGATGCTTTGCGGAATCGCGGTATCCCAGAGCTAGAATCAGCGCAGAAATTTTGTACTAACTGCACGCAGAGGAGAAACGTTTGTTTTGTTAAAAACCGACGATGTCTTACACTGAAAAAATTTCTCCAATCCCCTGCGAGATATTGGGAGATAATTCCCTTGCAGATGTCCTTTGGTATAGCATTTTTAGTACAAAGATGATCGGAGAGAACATCAAATCCCAGTTTAGGTGCCTCGTGGACTAAGCTATCGGCCGTGATCTCGAATTCGTTGTAAAGCAGAAACTATGATAGAATTTTGGAGACAAAATTTATTTGATGAAAATTGATCCTGTGTAGATAAAAGATGAATAGCATACTAAGGACAGCTGAGATGTGTGCATCAACGAACCTGGTGGATTAATTTAATCAGACAATCGTTGACTTGAAATGATCCGAGCAATTCACCCAGTGACGGTTTGCACTGGCTTTAAGAAATGTTTTTTCATTATAATGCTTTAGACTTTTGATATAGTCGATATTATTCGGACTTAATAATTTCGATCGGTGTTACCTTCTCTCGTTCGTTTCTCCCGAGTCGCCGGATACCCTGATCTCCGTCATCACGCGAATGGCAACGTGTTTTTAAATTTCTTATTGTAAAATAATACAAAATTGCAGATCAATAACAGTAGTATGTAGAAGTAAGAACGTACGGATCAATTTTCGTAATGACGCGCCGCGGATCCATGACAACCTACAGGCTACAGGCTAGCTTTCAATAGCAAGATGACAGCTCGAGATAATGGGTTAATAACGCTCTGTCATTACTCGTAGAAGATATAGTTGATTTAAGCGGATAAAAATGGACGCGAGTAACGATGAAAATTATGTTTTATCGTCCCACATAGTTCCGAAGGTATTTTTTAACCTAGGAAATATTAGTTTTCGTATAACCTCAAAGTTTCGCTATTTTAGGTTATGTCATTAACCTAAAAAACGACACGAAAAATAAGAGTGACAGCGATAGTTCTATATCTAGTATTTTGTTAAGTTAAATTATTCGCTTAGGTACCACCGACTGTTCGTTATATACCGAATTTCATAACCCCAGATGAAGAAAATGAAATTATAAAGCGAGTGACCGGTTCTCCGTTACCAAAGTGGACCCAATTAAGTCATCGAAGACTACAGAATTGGGGGGGAATCCCACACCCTAAGGGAATGATAGCGGAAGAAATACCAGACGTAAATTACAGCTGTTTGTGTATTTTTATTAAAAATTAATACTAGTATACATTGTAAAGAAGAAAGATGTTACAGTGGCTGGCAAAGTATGTTCAAAAAGTATCAGACCTCCAGGTATTTGAAGATAAAAGAACACCAAACCATGTATTGATCAACGAGTATTTACCCGGACAAGGAATAATGGTAAATATAAAATCGTCGTTGAGAATAATCAATCCGTTAGGAACTTCATCCTCGTTTGTAAAGAGGCTTTGTCAGGAGTCACGAATACATACAGCCTGATGAAAATTAGTTACTTGTAATCAAGCAGTCTTTCAGTTTCTCTACTTCTTAAAGACAGGCCTTTTATCTCATAGGCGCACTCAGATGGTCCGTTGTTTCATCCTATAGTTACAACGATCAGCTGTGGCTCGCACACTCTCTTGGATTTTTATAAGCGGAATGAGACTGACCGCGTAGTGAGTAGAATCTGTAATAAAATTACGAAGAAGTCTGAGCATAGTCCCTCATTTTTTGTTTACTTAAATTATATTCTTTGATTTATGTTCTCAGGAGGCTCCCGAACTGGAATTTAGGCTTTTACTTGAGAGGAGGAGTCTGCTGATTCTAGAGGACAACTTGTACCACAACTATCTTCACTCAATCGCAGAAACAAACTCGGATATTATTTCAAATAAGAATATCATGAACATGGAATTATGCGGTCAGAAATATACAGAGAATGAAGAAATGCAGAGAGGGACTAGATTATCACTGACTATAAGACACGTGCCAAAGACTAGCAAGCTCAAATTAAGACTGGGAAGATAGTATTTCTTAAAAGATGAAGATTTTATTCTTCTGTTAATCCTAAAATCTGAAAGAAAAAGATATCAGGGATAATTACCAAGCCGCGGCTTTCGGAGACATTGAAACATCTACATCCTCGTAATTCTCAAGACTAACATCCATTATTTCTTCATCAGACTCGTCCAACATTCCTTGTAGCGAATGTATCGACGATATCAAAACGTGGAACTGTTTTCTACGCATTTCTAGCTTGTGTTCTAATTGTTCGGACTTTTCCTGTGAAGAAGAAGAGAGAACAACAAAATTTTCGTATATTGAACAGAATAAACTGCAGTTAAATGAATAAAATGAAAAAAGAATGACAAGGTTTTGTTATACCTTCAGAGTTCCCAGTTCTTTTCTCAAAGTGGCAAGTTTCATGTCAGTCTCGAGTCGATCAGGCTGTTCGTTTATCACTTTAGCAAGCACGTCGTACTCTATTCTGTTCTTGCGAACCCTTTTAGCCTCTTGTAGTTCGACTTTAGTTTTGTCTATATCTTTTTTGGCCTCTTCAATCTGTATCCCAATTTCCTTAGACATTCTTTCGTAGCTTTTTAACTCTTCCTGACTCATACCGGATACAAGGCGTGATTTCTTTTGCGCAAATTCACACTGTGCTAATTGCGACAACATTCTTTCGTGCGAAGTGTTGTCTAAGTCAGGACAATTAGCCCATTTTATAAAAGACTTTAAAAGTACATTTATACGACGATCGTCACCTGTACCGTCACCGTCTATTAGCAATCTACGGCGTATTACTTCCTCTGTAGAAATAAAAAATAAACGCGTATTCGTAGAATGCATAAATAAATCGGAAACATTTTTCTTTTGAGGTTAGGTTATCGCTTCTTTAAATTGCGAAGCGGGATTCTTAACAATTGGAAATACAATGTGATAATTACCGTCCGACATGTTGAGGCCAGTCGCAAGACAGACTTTCAGAATTTATTGTGAGCCTAATTATATTTGCAAGTTGGATAAATCGTTCAATTTATAATAAAATCTGCGTCGCCCTTAATATTATGGTAGGCGTTGATTCGGCCCTGTTAAATTTCCGGCATCTTAATCGATCGACGCTATCAGTACATCCGGTTTTTACTTCTTAAACGTTGACTGAAGAATACACAGACGGCTAAACGCGGGCGTTTTCGTGAGCCGGGAAAGTGAGCTTGAAGATTGAACAGTGTCTGAACTTACCGACTACATTAGGATTGCTGTATATCTATAGATCCGCACACTATAGATATACCGCAATGATATTGCAGTCGGTAAGTTCGGACACTGTTCAATCTCCAAGCCCACTTTCCTGGCTCACGAAAACGCCCGCGTTTAGCCGTCTGTGTATTCTTCAGTCAACGTTCAATGTATGAAAAGTAAAACTGCTTGAAGATGGCGGCGATGACAGCTCTACCAGCGTCCCATAATTTAATTCAAGTAGTTAACGAGTCGAATTTAGTAAAAATTGAAAGGTTAGTAACTCCCGAGGTTCATTTAGACCCGATAATAATATCTCCCGTTCAATATCACCGCGATAATAGTTGTAACCCCTGATAAAACCCACGTCTATTCATCCCTATCGATTTCTTCGTTTAGCTTTCTCAACGACAACGCCTACAGAGAAGCTATAGAAAATTCATCTAATTATAACACGAGATTATGCCGAGAAAGAAGACTCCGAATGCCCTTCCTGGACTCCCAGACAGGTGAATATATTTCTCTGTTAATATCGGCGGTTAATTAATTCCCGATTTTCGATCTAAATTTTTGCTTTTTGTAGAATAATTCGATTTTCAAGTTCAAGTAATTCGAGATTCATCCTATCCTCACTTTAGGAGTAGCTCAGAATCATTCGGCACTGTTCATGTCGGCTCGGGAAAGAATACCGGGCCTAATGCATGGCCAGGTTTATACCTACCCGAGCAAAAGGTGGAGAAAAAAGCGGCGTCAATATCTGATGCACTATCTTCATCCGAAACGAGGTGGTCGAGGGGATATAGATGACGGGGTAGAAGGAGTTGACGGAATAAACGTTGGGCTTAACGACGATAGCAAAGATTCAGCTGCTCTCAAAGGCTCGTGACGATAAATAAGAATTTGTAAACTTATTTTAGAGCATTTTAAGACGACGTGAAATAATTGTTTTTAGTATAACTGGGCCAATTAATTCACGCCGCTTGTAAATTTAAACTTATGTAGTAGATAGAGCCAAAGGCAGATGGGAGATGAGAGGAGGCTCATGGTATATTTTCTTTTACTTTTACCTTATTAGAAGCGATGAATTCTGAGGAAAGAATTATTTTAGACGAACACAGTAAAGACGCTTGGTACTACGACGAACAGGACATGATCGATATGGACGCTTTCGAAGAACCTGATCCAGACAGCGATTACGACTATGAAGAAAGTTACAGCAGCAAAAGACGGAGGCGGAGGCCTAGAGGCGGAGCACACCACCCCATCAGAGGACATCCACCCTCTGCGGACAGTCCTGGAACAAAGAGAACGAAGGTGATTGAAGATTTTTCTGATGTTTCTTTTAGTCATTTTCTTTGTACACTTTTATTCATACATTTGGTATTCATTTTTCAATTTAGGGTGGAGGTCGCGGGAGAAAAAAAGCAAACTATGACAACGTCGACTCCGATAAGCCATTCGTTTGTGACCGTAAGTTTAACCATAGATATAATTATAAATGATCAGTTTCTATTGTTTTGATTGAAGAAAAAGAAACTAAACGAAAAGAAAAAAAAAGAAAAACAAGCAATTATAATAATTATTATTACTGCTACTACTACTACCACTACTACTACTACTACTACTACTACTACTACTACCACTACTACTACTACTACTACTACTACTACTACTACTACTACTACTACTACTACTACTACTACTTCTACTACTACTTCTACTTCTACTATCGTTTATTGTTTTGGTTTATAAGTAACTATAACGCATTGCGTTACTAAATTTGTTAATCTTATTCTATTATTATATTTTTTACCATACCTATCGACTATTTGCAAGGTAAAGAAAGGAATATATTATGATATAATATATATTAGAAGAAAAAAGAAGAGAAAAAAAATTATTAAACAAAAAACAAAAAAAAGCATACGAAACTTCAAAACAAATTCTTTAATCGTTTAGAATAACATACTGCGTAATTCTACGTCGGGGAATGGAGTATTTTAATTAATATCTAGTTATCAGGAAGGTTATTGATTTTAATTCAGTGATGCTTTAATTATAAAAAAAGAAAAACTTGGCCTGCTGATAATTAGCATGTTAAGATAACAGATACACAATTAATAGTAGATTCATGCACAAGAATCTGATTCTTATTTTTCTAATCATCTATTTTATGTGTAATTACTTGCTGCTTTTCATTACTAAAATCTTTTGGAAGGTAAAAGATCAAGATTGCATTTGGATGATTCTATAATTCTTTGATAAAAAAAAAGCTTTTCTCTTAAATTAGTCAAACATTTATAAGAGTTGATTTAATTAAAGTTCTCTGAATTAATTCAATCGTACCTTGCATCTGTTTTCTGTTTCACAATAACATCATTGTTACGTATATTCAGAAAAATATCTGAAGACGTTTTTAATCGAATGATAAGCGATCTGACTTGAAATAATGAAACTAAATTTAAGGATTAGTTGAACAGGCATTCAGGTTTAATAAAATAAAAAGAACGCTAATCTTGCGAGAAAAAAACGTCTTTAAAACTCTTGAATACTCGCTAATAACTTTACCAAGCGAGAATGTGATGGCTCGCTTAGTAACGATTTAAAAACGTAGGTATTTTTAAGCATCAAGCCTTGCATCGTATTGGTTTTTGCTTCTTGGGCTGGAACTCCTTCACTGCTTGTCCATAAATAGAGATCAATAATCGGTGGATAGGGATGCGTATTAGTGCGGAAAGTGTGCAAGTGATATCCTTGAACGAAAACAATCCTTCGGCTTTCGTCCTCAAACCCCCTTCAACAATGTTCGAAAATGAAAATGAGAAGAAAACTTATTAATAAAACTAGAGCTGATTAAAAAAAGAAGAACGAAACTATCTGGCCTGTAAGAAATATTGGTTGTACATTGGTTGAACATTGTTTTTTTTTTCGCGCGAAAACAGTATTTGCACTTTTACAGTGTGTGGCGCTCGGTATAAAACCAGACCTGGTCTGGTATACCATTACGGTCATTCCCACTCTACCTCCTCTGGCGATCCTGCTAAGGAACCAAGTCCCAGTCCCGCAGATGTTGAATCGTGGAGTGCAGCTGATGTCAACGCTTTGGACCAGCCAGGTTGGAGCCAGTATCAGCTCAGTTTTCTCACATCCTTTCGTACCCTAAAACCACCCACTCGACATTTCCCTCCCGTTACGTTGCCTGGTTGACTTGAACTCGTTAGAGCTCAACTCCAGATTCACGTCTCTCCCATTTACACATCATTGTCGCCTTTCTGGCAACCTCCAACCACTAGATATATTCATGAGAGATATTCTTGCCAAAGAATTTCAATAAAATTAGAAAATTTCACGTCTTTAGACACACTATTCTCTTATCTATGTTTGGTTGATGCCAGAATCTTACGACCCCTGCCTTGAATCGATGTTTTTATGCGTACTCGTGTTGCGTGAGTGTTTGGTACGTGTGTGTTTCATAGACCCTCTCATCCTTTCTTCAGCATGCTCTTCAGCTCAATAGATCTAACAAAGTAAATGATCTATTTTTAATTTGCTCTGTGAAGCCTCTTTCCAATGATTTTGATGAACCTGATTCAATTATTAAATTACATGAACTCACATAAAACTTATACCAAATCTTTATCAAAGGCTCGAAATGACTTGAGCCATCGACGAGTACATATAAAATATCCGAGTCGCTAATAGCTTTAGTTTTGAGTACACTTTAGATACGGTTTACACACTGCATTTTTGAATGTGCAGAAGGTGGTGGAACACTTTATTAAAATTGCAGCCTGTCTTGTTTGTCTTTGATTATTCACTCATTTGTGTTTATATGGTTTGATTCGCTAGATGTTTGAAATAATTAATAATTTATTCAGTTAAACAAACTCATGCCCTTAGACAATGACTATTCTCATTTAACAAGAACAAAAACCACAGTTCACTTTTAACATACCAAATGATATTCCATCTACTTATTTCTATCAACTTAACTGAATGAATTGTTATAAAGTTTAGAAAATCGACGATAAGTTATCAATCGATCGGTGTGCATGGACGTCGGTTAGAGACGTAAAGCGCAACTGGGTATGTGGTCGGTTTGTGATTAGGTGGTACGCGAAGAGGTCGTCAGAGCACTGCTTCGTCGAGCAATTCGACTCCACCACCTGCTGCGGCGCCTCCGGCTAGTGCCGGGGGAGCGGCAGTAACTCAACAGCAACAACAACCACCATTGGCAGTTACAACATCCGCTGCACCGTCCTCCCCCACTGTATCGACTCCCAAGGACGACCTACAGTCGGCTGTTCCTTCTCCGGGTACTGCAGTTCCTTCTCCTTCTTCAGCAAAGCCCGAAGGGGGTCCGACGCCAACTCCGCCCGGGGAAAAAAAAGTAGGGAAAGCTGCGGCGCCATCTCCTTACTGTGACTTCTGCCTTGGCGACGCCAGAGAAAATAAAAAAACCGGCGGTTCAGAGGAGCTCGTATCTTGCAGCGATTGCGGCCGCTCAGGTAAGCCAGAGGAAAAAACTAAGCGCAAATATTCGAGGAGGGCTAATAATAATTGACGAAAATGAACATGGTGCCCAGAGATTTTTTGAATAATAAATCTTGTTTCATTCCCTGACGATACATCTTCTTTGCATAATATATGAGGAGATAATTGTTCCATTGAGGATGCTTTCAGTTTAGAGTCTTGATTGAAGATTTAAATAAATGGCACTCGTTACTGTCACGCTATGCAATAGCTAATACAACTTGATAGACAAAAGTGAATTTAAAAAATTAGAATATAGAAATTTTTACTCTTGGTATTCGGTTGCTTCAGGCTAAGTAAAATGTCAATCGCGCTATTAATTCTAAGATTAATTCACATCTAACATTTTCTTAGGCATCTTTGTAATTGTAAATCCGTATAGCTGCGCTATATGAATCGAGTTTTACTTAGCAGGGAACGACTTTCTTAGATATATAATACTTATATCTGATTAGATTTACGTAAAATTTCCTTTTCTCATCCACTAGCTTGTCAATGGCCCTTTTTACCTATAAATATAATGTATGAATTGGCTATTCTTCCTTTTTTTTTTTTTTTTTTATATATATTTTTTTTCGTTTTGTTTCGGAGTCGCAAAAGTACCGCAACTCTCAAATAATAATATACAATGACGTCGGGAGGTGCAATGATTCAAAGAAAAATATGTACAAGTCTTAGATTAAATGGTTACGAGCTTTACATATATTATTATTAATTTGAGTTTCTTTGACGTGGGAAAATACTACGACGTGTTATCAATGTCGTTCCAAAGATTGTGGATCGGTCATTGCCAATTTTTCTTAACAAAACTACTGTTATTCATTTTATAGGTCACGAGCCCTTGCTTCAAAGCTCGACAACTTGCCAGAACTACATTAAGGAAATGCGGGATCGATAGTTTCCGTTCTTCTTAAGTCTCTGTGATGTATTTCTAACAAGTCGTATTCAGCTCGACTTATAAAATGAATCCGTAGCAGAATGTTTAAGATATTCCTTGAACGTTAGATGGCTGTTAGCTTGCTGTCCATCAACGTAACTAGTCAAACTGGACAAGGATTTAAAAAGAGATTGGCCGTATTTGATTATCTGAAATGAAAGATATTCCTTTTCTCTTCATGTTTTTTTTTATTCTTTTTCTTTATCTATTTTTAATCTATTCCGCGTTTTCGTTTTTATTAGTATCAATTATAGTTTGGGCATTAATTATTACTCCTACCCTGTGAATCGACTGTTTTTCTCTTTAAGCTTTTATTATATAGCACATTTTAGTAGCAAGTCATACAATGACGCTGTACGAATATTTATTAGATATTTAAAGTATGAAGTGGGGGAAATAAAAGAAATATCATTTACTATAGAATCTCAGAAGAAGTATTTTGAGTTTATATCGAGTCTTCTAGTTACGTAAAATGTTATATTCTGTGTTAAAAGAAAGGAAAAAAAAAACTAGGTGGACTCCGTAAGGTTGTATCGGCTTGTAAAATTCGTTATTCTGATAGTTAATTCGGTACAAACTTACGCGCGTACTGATAGAAAATATTATTTGGGCTAGACATTGAGAGATGTAAGCTGCTTATATCAATGTAATATCATATGAGTTATGATAGAGCTCAGCATAGACGAATCAATGTAAATGGATTAAGAAAAAAAAACAGAAAAAAACAAATTCGATTGAATATCATTGCTGAAGTATAATCGCAATTGAAAGCGATATTTTTTATAAATGAAACTAGCCGATGTGCTTATATTAACATTGAATCTTCAACGTTGTAGCCGTACTACTCATATGTTATAATATAACGAGCATGCCGATAGTTCCTCCTTGTTAAATACTATTGACGAGTTGTTATTAGGCAATTTTAATTGAGCAATACCTACGAGGCTTACAAATTTTACTATTTAAGTAACCATAATTTATAAGTACGTGACTGTATGAGCCGCGTGCAAGCGATAGAGCGAACCCTAGTGCGTGTGTGAAGGAATAAGAGAGAAAGAGAGAAAGAAAGAAAGAAAGAGGGAGAGAAAGGGAATAGAAAGAGCAAAGGTGTGATAGAAAGAAAAAGCTATTCTGCGACGTTTATATTGTGCTGCGCAAGAAAGAACGTGAACTATTCCAAGGTACGCCCCCGCTATTACTTACCACCTATTACTCCAAATAATAATAACGGTATGTTCAAAAAAAAACAAAAAAAAAAACGCAACGTCAAAAAACATTGCAACGCAATAAATAACTAAAATAAAAGAAAGTTTGTGCGGATATATATGGTAGCGTTTTCATTATTCTGGACGTTTTAGTGCTGAGGAAAGGTGAAAGATACATTTTTATTACTACTAAAGGCACTTGTGAACAATATTTTTAATATACGAGTATACGCTGCTCTACCTGGGTCTGCTTTAAAGAAAATTAAATTTATTATTATAAATAAATGGAAAATGATGATAGCTTGGAGTTCACTGTTCTTCGGCACAAAATAAATGTCTTGGTATATAGTACCTTTCTATCTGTCCGCTCGGTCCTCTCCCTCCTATATATCCCGTGTCACAACCAGACGTTCTTGTTATAGGCCATCCAACTTGCTTGCAATTCACCGCGAACATGATCGTATCTGTACGTAAGTACAGGTGGCAGTGTATCGAGTGTAAATGCTGCTCCATATGCGGTACATCGGACAACGATGTAAGTATTATCATTCTTTCCAGTTTCTCCTTTTATTTTCTTTGCTTTTTTTTCCTTTCATTCTTCTGTTTTATAATTAAATTTGGTTTTAATGACCAAATTATCTCGACTAGGATCAGCTGCTGTTTTGCGATGACTGCGACCGTGGCTATCACATGTATTGTTTGGCACCGCCGCTCGCTTCCCCGCCGGAGGGTTCCTGGTCCTGTCAACTCTGCCTAGCTGAATTTCATCGGCGTGACTAATTGTTGCAGATAGAGAGAGAGCGAGAGAAAGAGAAAGAAAAAGAGAAAGAGAGAGTACGCAGGAGATAGTACAGCGGGATCTACCTAACGCAATCCTAGGTCAGCTAGTAAAGATTTTGAATTAGAAGATGAACGATTTATACTTTCCCTTGAATAAGAAATCTCATCCAATTATTGACCTTAGCCAAGTATTAATTTTTATCGAGTCTCGAACTATTCCTCAAGCTTTGAAATATTATTTGTATTAAATCTGCTAAGTTATTTTATGACAGGCAGCTATTTGTATAATTCAAGCAAAGTTCGGGTAAGATTATTAAAACGTACATACGTTTGTATAAATAACTTTAGTCGTATGAATTTTAAAAAATTGAATGGTTGACAACAAACGTCTAACAACGGGATAAATGAACGTAGACTGATGAGAGATAAATAATTTCATAATTATTGCGTATTATAAATCTTCAGTTACTCTTCTAATTTGAAATCTATTTTTTATCTTGTAACAATAATTGAAACTTTGGTCACCTATTATACTACTGCTAAAAAAAAGAGAGAAAAAAAAAGAAACGAATAACTACAAACGCTTCAGAATTCAATAGAATTTGGATCTCGAACTTTCATACTACGTAATCGTAGCACCACCTCGCTAATAGATCGAAATACATTGAATCCTATGTAATAATTGAGACAAAGTTATTGAGACTCTAAAAAGCCGTAAAGATACTAACTGTTCCATAGTAATTGATAACAATAGATAGAAACGTTGTCTGTTTATCTGTACGTACCATGATACTCAAGCTTTTACACTTAAAACAATGTTGTAGCTACTGGTAGCAGCATAGATCTATTACAGTGACTAACGCAATATTGCTGAAAAAGGAAAAAAAAAACTAAAAAAAAAATGTTATATTATTATATTACGAATTACGATACGATCTTCTTGGTTGTTTAGCCCAGTATTTTTATATTTTATATATCGAGTGTACTTAATTTAAGATGCCATTGGTGATTTTTGGTGCCCATAATAATTATAAAAGTAGTAGTCTTTGTTTTTCATTTTATTGCAAAATGATAAAGAGAATAACTATTGTATACACTTATTATACTATAGCGCGAAGATGATTTAAAAAAAAAACTAAATTTAACAATATTCTGGATTTAATTTTTATACCGTTTATTTTTAACGTCATGTATGCAATTTTAAATAATAAAAAAAGATTCATTTATAAAGACAAGGCATCTTCTCGGGCAAGTATCTGAACAAAATTTATCAGAAAATAATCAACAAAGTTTCAAATCTGAATTAGGATCTCTGATACTAATTTACAATGAAGATTAGCCACTTTGGCATGCTAATTAGATACGCGACCAAAAATAACTGAGTCACCTTTTCAGAGGTAGTGCAATTCGACGATTTACTAGGTGCTAGTCTTCCAAATCTTTCGAGATGCTCGAGTGGTGTTCTTAAAAAAAATATTTCTATCATTCCACGTAATTTCTTGACGATGTAGCAATGGCATTAAAAATTGTGTGAGAATTCACACTGATGGAAAGAATAATTTCAATGATTATCAAAGAAAGAACACAGTTATTTGAGAACATCTTGATTCTCGTTTTGTCAGATTGAATAAGCTAGAACTGTTGCAGCTTACACTTGTGTCGTGGTCTTTACCTGACCTTATCAGCAAACAAGTTTCATGGTATCTAATGTAAATTCATTTGCTTATTTTAGGCCCCAGTCTAATTTATCATAATCAATAACAACTCCCAAATTAGCACGCTTGAGAACTGTGTTTAATCTTATCCTATTACTATACGCATATATCGAGTACCTACACAGCTGTGTAAAGAATTTCATCAATTCGCAAACAATGTTCATAATTTTAAATTGCAAAATCGATTCCCAGTTCTCGTTATATGTGTATTTAATTTTAACCAATAAAAGGATGACCTGAATCGGGGCAAGGTATCACTTTGTGCTAATATCCAAACAAAAATAATAAAAGACTTAACGCTATTGCAATTAAATCAGTTGAATGAAAAGAAATTGAGTAATTGCTCGATCCGAGAATAAATCTTGTACAATTTTTTTCAACATATGTAATTATAGTTGAACTATAGCTAAGAATATTAATGATTTTATTTGCAATTCATTACTGTGCGTAATTTCAATGAACATATTTAAATTTCAATCAGTATCTTTGACAGTGATTTACGGCAAAGATTTGGCACCGTCGCATTTGTTGCTGGATATCCGACCGGAAGTAACAACGTCAGTTTTTCATAAACAGGACGATTCAACAGCTTGCGAAGTGCAGGCCCACAATTTAAGGGCGTTGAAGTCAGCGTCACCAACCCAGCGCTCTTGAAGACAAAAAAAGAGATTAATATTTAGAAGTATAATGGGAATTTTTCATCAAAATCCTGCCGAAAGTAAATGAAGAGCAAAGAGCATGAAGCCACCTGAATAGCTGCAAGGAGTATACCGCAAGCGATAGAAACGCTCAATTCATGATAATAATGAATCTTTTTCTTTCCGTTCTCAGCCAGGCCATAAGTTTGTTTAAAAATCATGATCAGATACGGAGCCGTAGTGAGATACTCCTTGACCCAATCGGTCCGCAGCGGTTTTAGATCAGTAGTCCACTTCTTTCCCATTCTTTTTTTGTAATTAACTTCTTCCTCCTTTTCAATTATTTCCCTAATGGAAGCCTTCTTCTTCGGATCAGATACCACCACAAAAGTCCAGGGCTCAGTGTGAGCTCCGCTGGGTGAAGTTCCTGAAATTTTAAATCTGATTTTCATTCAGATTTGAAATACGGACTGAAATTGTGCTTTTCATTTACCAGCCGATCTTATGATCTCTCGAATGACTTCTATCGGAACTGGATCCGGGCTGAAAAATCTAATTGTACGTCTAGCGGATGCAATTTTGTAAAATTCTCTCGCTTTCTGCATCATTTCTTCTTCCGAAGGTCTGGTGTATGGGTAAGGCACGTGTTCTAGGTCCCTGGGAAGGGCTGGTTCATCCGCATCATCGTCGGACCAGTTTAGCGCCTCGTTTGCATCTAAAAAGTTGTTTTAACGATAGGAGAGGTTCATGAAGAACTCGTAATGACTACAAGAAATACCTGATTCCTCATCTTTTGAGGATTTCGACTCTCCTAAATCCTGGTCAAATGTTTGCTTAGAATTTTTAAAGACTTTTGATGATTTAATCCAGACGTTAAGTACTACCAAAGAAATAATAGAGATCAAAATGTATTGCCAATAATTGTTGAAGAATGGAAAGCTCGAGGATAACATTATGTTACTTTCTCTTTGCAGTGATTTTACAGAACTGGAATGAGCGTATTTATTGTATATGGATCGCAAGACTTTATGTTATTTTCTTTTTCTTATCAGCAAAGACGGTCCATAGTTTTATCAACTTATGTAAACTCGTTGAGTTCTTTTAGGTCACTGTATGATTTATTACAATCAATAAAAAGTGTCAATTTAACTTTACGCTTGATACAAGTATGTATCGTATCCTTAGCACCAAGCTATTATGTATGTCATCATGTTTTCTGTATATGTATACACAGGTGGGAGAGAAATGAAAGGAAATATATTTAAAAAATAGAGGTTACCTATAATTAGAAATTGTTTATATCATGTTTGTATGTTTATTTATTCAAACTCTAACATATTACAAAATTTTATATCTATTTCAAATATGAGCCTTAGATTGGACTATAATTAAAATCTATCAAGATGACCACGTTGGATATATATAATGTATTCGTTCTATTTTTATACTCCGAAAAGACTTCCGCGAGTGCGTAGTTTGTTTCTCTCATTGGTAGGGTGAATAATGGAATTGTAGACATCGATTATTGATATTTTTCAAAAAATAATAAAAGTATTAATTTTTTTAAAAATAATTTTCGCGCATTGCGCGTTTGATAGTTATTAAAATAGTTCGTAGATGGCGATAGGGAGCAAGTAAAGAGGAAAACAAAACACGGAGAAACCCAGAAGAACCCTACACGGATAGATCGTGAGGAGTAGGAGTAGGAAGAGATTGATTTTATTATAAATTCACAATAATGGGTTAAACAGTCGGCTGTGAAATTGGCTTTGAGTAAATTATGTATCCGTAATGGCATCAGTGTATCGGGAAAGAAAAAAATCCGATCGTATTAGTCTAACGAAAGTTTTTCCTTGTTTAAGTGACAGGTAGAAAAAAGAACATGGCCGCCGATTGTCATGTGTTTTAATCTCGACGCTATATTCTTAGGAAGTAATTGTCAGTCGTAACTTTTATCAGTATTTTGTCTAAAGTTCATTAGAGATTTCTACCGCAGGCTGTCGATTCGGCGAAAATCGCTGTTTGCTCTATATAGGAAAATACATATCGCGTGATCGACTGATATTGTAATAAATATAAAATCGTGTCAGTGCATTCGACAAATCGCATACATACATATATATCGAGGTTGGTTGTTTACATTGGACTTTTCAAACTCGTCAAAAAAAAGTATGGATATAATTAGCCTGAAATTGAATCTGCGAATTGACGGGGTGTGCGAAAATTTTTTAAGGTACGATTTGTCCTTCTCATTTTACGCGTTGTTTAACACCGCGAGCCTGTGTCCGCAGTCACGTAACAGCCTGATTGACGATAACCACGTTGTGAAGTATCTAAAATACGACTCTTAACAAATTAAACATCTAAAATAATAAATATCATTTTAATGCCGCGATTTTTAGCTCTATGTTTTGGCTTCCCCATTTCGTCGGAGTTGTTGACCAAGGTTCGTCGCAAACATCATAATAACGATGTTAAGATAAAAATGTGAGCGAGGTTCACCGCAAAAACGGAAGGGACATTTTTATCAACTATAAACGTTCAAGCAAGACATAAGGCGTAGCTTGTAAGATGGCGTCTCGATAAATATTTATATATTAATCGACTCCTCATATTTCCCGCGTTTATTTTCCTCGGGTTTCAAATAAGGTATAAGAAGGTGCGCTAATACATAAATAAAAGAACCAAGAATAAAGGGATGACGGAGATGGACGTCTCAACGTCGTGCAACGCCACCATGCAGCCACCTCCCTTACCGCCACCTGACAAACACCTCGCTACATCGACGACGACGGAGACGGAGATGACTGTCACCCACGTGCTGACATTTGGTATTTATTACGTATTATTAATAAACATTCATTTAAACCAGGTTCGTTTTTTTAATCCATGCATGTGTCTCATGGAAACAAGATTCACATATTTCGTCAGAAAAAAAAAAAAAAAAAAAAAAAGAACAAAAAGAAGACCGAGTCGTCGATGAAGCCGTAGAAAATTCTACGAGCTATTCAGTATTCTGTCTTCTTTGGTCGTCAACGCGTTCGGACTTATTGCTAGGAGGATATAGCCTGCAGTTGGTGCAAAAGCGTACTTTGAAACTATTAAATATGATATTCCGCCTGTAAACTTGGCCCTGGAATTTAAACCTTCTTTGAGTAAAAATTATTCCGTCTGTAAAGAGGCTCACGGTAATATTTTGTTCGTAGTTTATTCTCGAGTTAGTTGATCAGCGAATTTCCTTGTTTACAATTGGCAGAATGGAAATAAAAAAGTCTGAGAACGAGCGTCAAGGACTTCCTCGCATAAAATATTATTCGATTTCAATAATTCCGCTAGCAACATACATAGTATAATGAAATAATCCATATTCATATGAGTTACATCGATACATCGATCGATTATTTGAAAAATACTCGGTTTAGCGTATAATTGCGTAACCATAAAAACTTGTTACGCAATATTTGATAATAGTTGGCGTTCGCGAACCGAGCCCAGCTGGCATAAAGAAGAATCTCAGGGTTACCGTTACCTCCTTCTCTTACTTCGGCAGAAGAAAAACATTCCATAAAAATTTTTTTCTGCTCCTTTTTTTCACCCACCCGTTGTTAATTATTAATTTTTTCTCTCTCAACTCCTATACCACGCTATACCATACGGAGAAAAATAACAAAAATAATAATCATAATGATAATCGTAATTCGTAACATGCGGTCGCTGACACTGATAGTGTCGCGGATCTTATCTTCCCTTCGAACCCAGTCGGGTCTCCCCCTTCCGTTTTTTCCCAGCCAGTCAAAACTCCACGAATTCTCAACACGGCCCTCGTGTTTTCCAAATCAGCTGTTAGTCAGGCGGTAGCTAAGGGGAGGGGGGATAACTGCGGCAGGTGCGGGGAAGGTGGGGGATATCCCCTCGTTCCTCTCTCCTCCTTATCGAAACTTCCCCCACTAAAGGCGGGGGTGTCTACGGTCAGTTGCCAGCGGGACACCGCTCTACGCGTCACGTAGTAGCTGATGTCTTGATCATTTCTGCGTATCATTCAGTAGCGACGTATTTTCGTTCTCGAATATAATATATATATACTATATACATGTTTAATAATTTATTATTCTAAACCTATACAAGCTTGTTTTTGGACTGTGTTTTTATTCTTTTTCTTTATTTTGTATTTCTCTGTTTACACTCTTTATCTATAATACGAGGTTTCTCAAACTTATATAGGTATAACAATACGATAAGGCGACACGATATGATTATAAACTTTTGTTCATGCTCCTTATTGACGTTGTGTGGTCGCGGAGTTTGGCAGTGAAAGTGGGACAGTACCGTTGTGGTTGTCGATATTCGAGAAAAGATTGCGACTTTTCAACCTACGTGAATTTTTTTTTCTCCCTTTGTCTGTCTCTATCGTTTTTTTGTGCGTCTTTCGCTTTTTGCGTTATCACGGTCGGGTACAGTGTACACACAGACAAGGAACGAACTCGTTCGTTTACTCGCTCGCGAGCGCAAGCAACCAGATTGTGACACGCGCACGGGTCAATTTCTCCTGTCTAGACTAACAGACTTAAGGAGTAGGTTCGGAACGTTCGTCTGACGTCCTTCAATCACGCACCATTTATTTCACTCAATACGCAGAAGACGAAAAAGAGGAATGAATTATACGTGTCTATGACTATGAATCGTGTATAATCAACAGACGAAGGACCAATAGCCAAAGGCTATAATAACCTCGATTATTTTTACACGGAAATTTCCGTTCGCGGAAAAGAGAGAGAAACAGAGTTATTATAATATCTAATCCTGATCGCTGTGTCCGATCAACTACTACTACTACTACCACCACTACTACTACTGCGAAGTGATGTTGTTGCGAAGTACTGTATAACGCGGTGAAAAAATAGTTGCGGTTAAAAATAAAATACATTCAGTTAGGAGGGACCAACTCGAAGTTTAAAGTGCACGAAATTATAAATGGTGGAGATAAGTAGTAGTGTATATCTATTTATCTCTAGTTTGGTGTATAATTATTAAACAAGGTAACAGAAACTTAAAAAAAAAAAAAAAAAAAATATTGAGAATTAAAAAAGCAACAACCCGAAATTACTATTTGTGTATAATCAAGGTTTTGAACACGACCGCGATAGTTCGATGCCTTTGTAAACGATCGAGGACTGATTGAGTTAAAAGTCGGGGCCAACTGTGCAGATGAGTACGATATTATACTACCGCTTCGGTTTTTTTTTACTACATGTTCGATGCACGCCCGTTACTACTGCAGTTGTCAGACGCACGCGGTTCTCCTCCTCGTCAGCTGACCATGGCCGAGCAATACTGGGTCGCCCTACGGTGATGAAATAAACACAATTTTATACGCGTTTTTGAAGATAATAAAATTCAATAATAATCGTTCCTAATTATTACGCGTAAATTGCGCATAATTTAATATAATTAAATATAATAAAATTAAGTTAAATCAATAACATATTGAAAATGAAGAACCCCGAACACGAAAGTGGATATTTCGAGGACTGTAGTGACGTTGAAATAATCGGAGAATCGGATCACTCTACGATTGGTGGCAGAGGTATTAAGTGGGCTTCGGGATCGGGAGGATCGGCTGGTTCTTGTAGCTTGGCAAAGGCGATTAATGAATTGGACGTTAGTGATTCGCCCGCATCTCCTCAGCCTGTTACAGGATACGAGGAGCGACGATCGAGAGGTAAATTTCGGCGATAGAATAATGAATAATACGTGAAAATTTCGACGATTTATTATTTTATTATCTTCGTTGATTGAAATCAGAAATAAAATATCGAGAATTAATATGGGCTCATTTGTATCTTTTATAAGAGTTTTACCTTCGGTCAAAATTTATTCCTACAGACAGACCACTTTCGAATTATTATTTTCTTTAATTTTTTTTCATTTCAATTTTTAAATTCACTACTTTAATTTTATTCTTTTGCTTAAAATATATATATTCACATTTCTATGCGAACCTTGAACGAACGAACGAATCGATAATTTATTATATGAAAGTTGAGAGATCTAAGGTTAACAACTGTATAGTTATAGTATATATAGTCTAATTTTCTAAACTCTAGACGACCGACGAATCGGATATAATTATTTCACTCGAGGTAATTACCATTCTAACGAGGACTTTGAAAAAAAAAAAAAAAAAAAAAAAAAAAGAAGAAGAAGAAGTAACATTTCTATAACGAGGGAATTTTAATGACCTCTCTTAATATCGATGTGTTTAATTATTTGGGTCGGCTTTGTGCAGAGCTCTTACATTATTATGTTGTTTAGCCTGCGATTGTTCACAATTTTCTTCTTATTTCTCTTATTTTATTATTATGATTATTATTATTGCTCTGTTTATTATCTCTCATACAATATACGCAATTCTAAATAAATAGTACATATATATTATATAGGTATGTACAAAGAGAGCTTTTGTGTATTGGTCAGTTTTAATATGCGTCAGCGTTACTCAGGCACAAATTTATCAACACATATATATATATGTATAAAATGTTCAAAGAACAACAGAATAACAACAACAACAACAAGAGTAGGAGCGCTGTCTGACTAACTTTGACACAAACAAGTTTATTTTTCGCGATCTTAAGCTTAACAAAAGACTAAACGGAATTTCGATTATCCCTTCTATACTTATAATAACTATGTACTACCTTGTTTTGTATTTACGACAAAATACGGATTAGGCCATTTTTACCTGGAAGTAGAATGTAAATTTACTCTTTCTTTCGCGCTAACTCCCCCACCTTTCGACCGTATATATAGTATATAGTATATACCGCTTACGTCTATTTCGAGAAAGTTCTAATTATAATTATTCAACGTGATAAATGAATGAATATATATTTAAAAATTCATAAATAAAATTCCCGGAAAATATAATTGCAAAAACATATTATTATTATTATTACTTTTTTTTTTTTCCTTCTTTTTTATTTTCTTACTCTTCCGAGTATGACCGATCGTCTTGTTCTATAACTATTTGTACATTAAACACCGATAATACCAAGTTGTTTTTGCTCCTTCTACCGTCTGCCGCTTCTCCTGCTGCTACTGCTGTTTCACCGCTATTAACATGTTACGTACCTATAGATCGAGCGGAGAATAGCTAGTAGGTACTGCTGCCGCACAGCGATTATAGTATACAGACGCGTAATAGTAAACCGCATTTATTAACGCGTTAATGTAAAACGGCAAATACTCATATATACATCCTCATCTCATTTCCTAGCCAGACTCTTTTTTTTGCTCTCTTTTTTTCTCTTCTCATAATGTCGTATAATGTCAATAACAAATTCAGACTTTTTGACGAAATGTTACGTAAGTTGTAAGTCGGTGGCGGCGGTAGGTAGGTAGTTAGTTGTACCTCATGATCGGGCAGATTTACTAAAAGACACACGAGTTTTAGCGTCAAGGTCGTAGCTAAACGTCGCGTCTATACTATAACAATCGAATGAACGTATTATCATTATGGTTCGTAGGATATAATATCGTCGAATATTCTTTAATTAAATCGTATATATATGTGAATATCATCTTGAATGAAAAAAAAAATAATATTGGAATTAGAAATAAAGAGGCCGATGTGATCGGACGACGATTGTCGAGGCGCGAATAACAGGCTATTTAGTCACTTTATAATCTATACTGCATGCAGCTACTGCGGTATCGGGAGATACACGGTGGGCTCGTGGCTCGTAGCTCGTAGCTCGTGGCGTTCGAAGAACCGAAAGAAAGTCGGTCCCGTTACGAAATAGCGAGTGAATGCTGGCTATCTGGGTCAAGCAAAAGCGGAACTTCTGCACTGCGCGCGAGAGAGGCCCCCCTCAAGCTTTGCGGACTGCGGTTTAACAGCTAACGTTACCTGATCATCCTCAAGGATTGTCTTTCGATACTCCGAACGAATATACTTATACACATAATATATCTATAGATATAGAAATGCACCACCGATCGTTAAAATATACCGTTCTCGATCTCGATCTCGATCTCAATCAACCGACCAATAGTTTATATTTAATATATATATTTATATATATATGTATATATATAGTTTAATTACTGTTATATCCATTTTTAACATCATCAGCATCATCCTTATTTTGTTCTTCATTTTTTTTTCTTAATTACTCATGCGCTCAACATATTCTCAGATTTTTATGGGTAACGGCTGATCGTGATAACTGGGTCAAATTCTAGGCAACCGCGACTCGCTTATACATATATACCTACCTACCTTCCTACCTGTATATACTTACATATATGTATATATATGTATATATAATATGTATACACACGTACACGTATCTATGTATCTATGTATGTATGTATATACTACGTACCTGAATTCGATCATGGCCGCCGTCACCACCACCTTGACACAAATCACGAGTCATTTTGCGCGCGCGTGTGTTTTTAGCTCCTATCTCATCACGATTCGCAAATTTCTTTCACTCTCCAATATCCGAATTAATGCTCAATCACTTATCGTTAATATATACCTATATATCATGTATATATATATATATATATATATATATATATATATATATATATATACCTACAAACTCTACTATTATTTTCTTATTATACATTTATTTCATACACGTAAGTCAATGACGAGACCTGAGGGGGATGAATCTATGGTATATACTAATATGATTGATTTGTTGCTGATTTGCATCGTCGCGGTGCGTACATTCGCCTATTCATTATTTCCTATTATATTTACCGCCCTGATAAAACTGCGGTTATTATAGATATATATTTAGTTTTAGTTGCGACATAACTATGACAATAAGAGTTTCTATTTCATCCACAAGTAATAAGTATAGTTATTTTCATTCTAAGACAATATGTGTGTGTGTGTGTCTGTGTGTGTGTGCATAAGAATATTAGAATGTAATACCGTACGGTGATCGTGTAAGTTTACATTTCACTGTTCGATTGTTACCGCGACGATAAGCTATAACACGTGAAAAGAGAAGAAAAAATAAATAAATTAAATTAATAAACATTTTTATTATGCAACGTCGACAGAAAATTTCGCGACGACTATATATATTCATTGCGACAGTTTAAATTCACTTTGTTATATTATACACTGCACACCGCACACCGCACACGTAAGGTATAACATTAAATTTCGAAATATTTTATTGAATGTTATATTATTTTCGAAATTTTTTTTAACATATGTTGCACTCTGCAGATATCACGTATTCGTATATCTATATATTCTGTACTGTTAGACCGATTGCTAGATATTGCGTCAATATTTTAACTTCGCGGTTATTTCCCAAATCTAATTCTATTCATGCATCGTTCTCCCTGGTTTTTCATTTTTTTTTTTACATTTTTTTTACGAATCATTACATGAACGTTCTTTAAACACCCTTTGAAATTACGCAATTATTTATTTCTCTATTTTCGTTTTTACAGTCAATCTGGCCGACAATGGAGGTCAGAGAGTCGATATGTCTCACTTTGACCTTCTCAAGGTGCTTGGAACCGGAGGTCAGTATTAAATCTGGCCTTGATTCAGCCGAATTATTTTTATATATATTTAAAACGATAAATTTTCTTCTCAAATTTCTCCTCATAATATATGGGTCATTATTCTACTCTACAGCGTATGGAAAGGTATTTCTCGTACGGAAGAGAACAGGAGGTGATACCGGACGCTTATACGCGATGAAAGTATTGAAGAAGGCGTCAATCGTTCAGAAGAAAAAAACTACAGAGCATACTAAGACCGAAAGACAAGTACTCGAGGCTGTTAGGGACAGTCCTTTCTTGGTCACGTTGCACTATGCTTTTCAAACAGACGCAAAACTTCATTTAATTTTAGGTAAGACGATTTTACATACAGGTATTACTTGAAAAATCAAAATAAAATAAAAAATGAACAGAAAGAATTTTTTTGTCGATTTCGAAAATTAATTATCACGTACATGGAAACGTCAACGACAAATTCAGGGGCAAAAAAAAATATTTTTTCTACAGAAAAGTTAAAAAAAAAAAAAAAGATTATTTTCGTGCATTTTGCAATTCTTTATTCGAAGCTGTACAGCTAAGTGAAGAATGTTTGTAAATGAACTAAATTGGAACTGTTTTAAAGATAAAGGTTCAAGCTTCAAGATGATATTTTTCTTAAATTTTTTTGATAACTTCTCACCGAGTCAGAAATTTCCGAAAATGAAGAATTTTTTTTTGCTATTTATTCAGGCGAACGGTTGATTCTTCAATTTTTGATATGTGAGAGTTTTGTCGTTTAAGAAATGAATGTTAACAAAAATTATTATTACATTATAAGGAGAAACAAAAGAGAGAATCAAAAGAAAAATAATAATAACGAACAGAAATTATTCATCTGTTTTTATTACCTTGACATTCGACGCGACACCCAGTTTAATATTAGATCTTGTTTGTTACAGATTATGTTAGCGGCGGTGAATTATTTACTCATTTGTATCAACGCGAACATTTTACAGAGGATGAAGTACGTGTTTATATCGGAGAGATTATCTTAGCACTTGAACATCTTCACAAGGTATTTAGATTCCTGGTTAATGACTTATTACTATCTAATCTAAGAAATTGTTTTTCATACCTGAATCTATTAAATATGAAAGTAAAATCTTCTGACTCATTATAATTCTCTGGAATTTCCAAATTGAATAGATTAATACTCGTGAGAAAAAAAGAATTCACAATTTGCTTACCAAGACTTTGTTTAACTTTCACTCGATTTCTCCCACCAACTTGATTAACTCCTTGAATTGAAGTGTAAAAAAAACTTATTACTTTCAGCTGGGAATCATCTACAGAGATATCAAACTAGAGAATATTCTACTTGATCACGAGGGCCATATAGTTCTAACAGACTTTGGCCTTAGCAAAGAATTCCTGCCTCATGAAAGGGAGCACAATGCTCGAGCCTATTCTTTCTGTGGTACGATAGAATACATGGCACCTGAAGTAGTGAGAGGTGGGAGTGCCGGACACGATATTGTAAGTATCTGAAATGATGTAACGAACATCTGCAAAAGAATACAAATTATTTTTCAATGTACTAACTATGAAATTTCTTTTAATTTATTTCAGGCTGTTGACTGGTGGAGCGTTGGAGTTCTTACCTACGAACTCTTGACCGGTGCTTCGCCATTTACAGTCGAAGGGGAGAGAAATACTCAGCAAGAAATATCTAGGAGAATTTTGAAAACGGAACCCCCAATTCCTGGGCATTTAAGCACCTCAGTTCGCAGCTTCATCTCAAATCTTCTGGTCAAAGATCCTAGACAAAGGCTTGGCGGGGGACCTAGAGACGCCAAGGAACTCAAGGAGCATGCATTCTTCAAAAACGCTTCCCCTGCTTTCAGTTGGGACAATTTAGAGTCTCGAAAAATCAAACCACCCTTTGTACCAAGGATTGCTCACGAGCTAGACACCAGCAATTTCTCTGACGAATTTACTAAAATGGTCGCCGCTGATAGCCCTGCAGTTGTACCACCTAATTTTGACAAAATTTTCCGGGTAAGAATTGAATTTTCAGGATTTATTAAAGATTTATATCAAACTTTACTTCAAAATAACGAAAAAACGTTTCTAGTTGTCTCTTTGCTAATTTCAGGGCTACTCCTACGTTGCCCCGTCTATATTATTCACTGATAACGTCGTAAGTGAAGATATATTCAGACACGTTGATCAAGGTGCTAGCGAAGGCCAGCGCCCTTTAGCCTCAGATGTATTAGCCGCTCGTTTTGAGGAGTCGGCATTTTTCAAGACTTATGAATTGGACCCGCGAGAAGATGCCTTAGGAGACGGTAGTTTTTCTGTATGTCGTCGCTGCCGCCATCGTCGTTCCCAACAGGAATTTGCAGTAAAGATAGTAAGCCGCAGAGTAGACTGTGGGAGGGAAGCAAATTTGCTTAAAACCTGCCAAGGCCATCCAAACGTTGTTAAACTGATCGAAGTTCATCAAGACCGAGCCCACACCTACCTTGTAATGGAACTTTTAAAGGGAGGTGAATTGATGCGCAAGTCTCGTCCATTTCCCGAAATTCAAGCTAGTCGAATAATGCGTCAGCTCGCTTCGGCAGTCCGCTTTATGCACTCGCGAGGCGTCGTCCACCGCGATCTTAAACCAGAGAACATAGTTTTTACTAGCACCGCCGATGACTCTTCAATAAAAGTTGTAGACTTTGGTTTTGCGAGGATAAGACGAGGCCGCGAGCCTCTTCACACGCCTTGCTTCACTTTGCCTTACGCTGCCCCAGAAGTGCTGGCTCGACAGGGATACGACGAAAGTTGTGACTTGTGGAGCCTCGGTGCCATCTTATACTCAATGCTCTCAGGAAGGCCTCCCTTTCGTGCTGGATCCCCGGATTTTGCTTCTAGAGTTAAAGCGGGAGACATTGACTTCGACGGCGAAGCATGGCGTGGGGTTTCTTCATCTGCCAAAGAAGTTGCAAGAGGACTTTTGACTGCCGATCCTAGCCGAAGGCTGACGGCTTCAGAACTTGCCAACCACGAATGGGTCGTGGGATCTAACGCACCTCCGATTACTCCTGTGGCAGAACCTTCATCCTCTACTTCGGCCGCTCCATCGGCTAGTGAGAAAGGCGAGAGTTTTAGACTCAGAGAAGTCGACGGAGCAAAGCTTGCACAGCGAAGAAAACTCCATAAAAGATCTACTTCGAGCTCTGTCTCTTCTTCGGCTTCTAACACCTCATCAAGTCCGTCTGTTCAGCTATTGAGACCTCCTAGTACGACTACCACAGTTGCTTCTGCCTCTCCGGCTCAGCCCAGTGTTTTTGACTTTGGGGAGGAAAGGGTGAACGAATATCTCAGCTCACTTTCTTCCTCTTCTGACTCTAACTCACCTAGAATTGCTAGGAAAACTGAGAGAAGCGAGCAGTCCGGTGGACCCAGAGCTAAAAGACGTAAACGAGAGCCTGACGATGGCACAAGCTCGGGGGTACAAGGAGATGGGAATGGGAATGGGAATGGACCAGTTACTAGAGCAAGGAAAAGGAAGCTGGAACAAAATACTAGCAGTTCGGATAGCTCGATTGAGTCTTCTGATGCCACATCAAGACCTGGTAAAAGGGATCCAATAGTACACCGAAAACAGAGAACTGGGAAACGGCCCAAACGACTTGCTACTATAATTGTAGAGTAGAATTGGACGTGTGGTATAATTATTATTATTATTATGATTATGATTATTATAACGATAGTATAGAAAACGACTACTAGTTTTGTTTCCTATTGCATTTTCCGTGACGTAACGCTGCTGCCTTTGGAAGTTGATTGTGCAAGACGCGGATATCGCACCATTCCTATCTCAGTACTTTTAGAATCGTTTGTAAATAGGTAGGTAGGTACTTTGAGTATCGCTACTCTAATCACCTACTAACAATAAGCGGCGTATTTCATCGGTTTTGTTAATAAAGAATGTTGATTTTTTAACGGGTAGGTAGGGTATACTATTACATATTACTGTATAAACTCAAAGAGGTGAGGGTCAAGGGTGTAATATATTGTATACGCTCGTATTAACTGATTGATATCCTCGTCAGAGATTTATGTATAATAATATATATAAAAAAGAGAGAGAGAGAGTAAAACGATAGAGAAATGACGATGAGATAAAGGAGAGAAATATATAAAGCACGTAAAGTTATTTTTATTGTTGCCTATTTAGATGAAAGCATATTTAAATCTGTTTATTATTATTTTTTATTCTTTTTCTTTCTTCAATATTATAGAGATAGATTCGGTTTTCTGTGATCATAAAATCGTTGGAACGAATCGTTGGTAATTGTTGAATATACATACTGTGACTGTGCCTCGGGTATACCCAATTTATAAGAGTATACAGGAAACAAGTTAGACTGGTACCGTGATAGGTGATTGAAACATTTCTATTAATAATTGTTTTTATTTGGACTATAAATTGAAGATACAGCAGCTCTAAATCTGTGCTTGACTTTTTTTCTTTCCTAATTATTATGGAGTTTGAATAATAACTTTTACAACGGTTTCCAGTCGTCAGTTTTCCCTGAACTCTTAATGAAAACTAACTGAAATCTAGAATGTATAATCAATTAGGCGTTTTTGCCTTTAAATAAAGAAAAAGAAAATAATGAAAAAAAATAAAATAAAATAAAATAATTCTAATATTAATATGATAAGCCTGTTTACCACTTACCTACATATTAACTAGTGTGGAATTGTCTAGTTGAACGATTTCTAGATATTGAACAAAAAAAAAAATTTAATGAAATGGGAAAGACTGAACATGGGTTGTATGTGGCGACTCAGGGAACAGGCATGCTTACAATAAAAACGTCTTTAGTTCTATCGTTATAAATACGAGATAATACAGGTTCTGCATGGCTGTACCGCACACCTCTGCCAAAGACGACTGAAGCGACGTTACACTGTTAAGACCAAAAAAAGAAAAAAAAAAAAAAAAAAGAAAAACATATTATAAAAAGTAAAAAAATGAGTGAAAACAAAACAAAAATATATAAAAAATAAAAAATAAGCAAATAAATGAATAAACAAATAAAAGAAAGAAACGAAGATTAATGATTAAATCAATAAATATAATAATAATATTAATAATAACGATAGTTATAACAAGAATAACAATGAATGACGAATAATTAATTAAAATGAAAAATCCGAGTCGTATACCATGCATATTGTAGCTGCGTTGATAATTGTGAGCAGCATAAGGAGGAGGAGCTCTGTGCGCGCTAAAATATTATTATTATTATAAACTGTACTTTGAAGCGTAATAGATATTACATATTATTATATTATATTATAATATTTAAAAAAAAAAAAGAAATAATTAAATATGAAAAAAAATATATATATATTTAATATAACAGCATATACTATTGAAATGATATTCTTTAATGAGATGAATATAGGTGTATGATACGTATACAGGGCGAGGCATATCTAGAGCATTCAAAGTTGTTATATCAAAAAAAAAAACCGAAGTATATACAGTTGTAACGCTTTGTGTATACCTCGATCTGTGTATCTCTATACACATTATATATAGGAGTATATACATATATATATATATATATTTTTATTTAGGAGCGTAAAGTCATTAAACATTGTGAATTAAATTAATTAATTAACGCTACGCGAAGAAAACATATTACAGTTTTTTTTTTCTTTTTTTTTCTTTTCTTTTGTGATATACTATATTACTGTATAGTTAGTTACGTTGTAATAGACAATTAAATATTCTTTTCTGAGCATATGTATAACTATTTATATACACAGAAAGTATAATCAGCTTCTATGAAATAGGGAGAATGCTGTTTTGTTGCTATGGGTGCATGAAAGAGATGCCTACCTTTGTTACTACTGGTTGTTTAAATATATCATATGATGTTTATTTATATACTGTGTATTTATTCTGATTCTTTACACCTAGAATAGATACACGATTCGGGAGAGATTCTGGACGATTGGCTGCTCGGTTTTATACATCAATTATTATTTGAAAAATACTGTATTAATCTACATGTTATTCAATTCCAGAGATCAAGCGTAGAACTTGTAAATTGATTATAAAACAAGAATGTCTTGATTAGCATATTTTTATTTGTTTCTGGAAAACCTTGGACAATGAACTGCTGTCTTCGTTATTAGGAATTGTATATTATGCATTGTACTTATGCACTTATGCAGTATACCTATATTGGGTAGGAAAGAAACTGGTGGAGAAATAATAATAATAATTAATAGAAGAGTGAATAAAATGAGACGTATAAATCAGAAAATCAGCGTATATTATCGAATAATAATAAAGAAAGATACACAAGCGTGATTAAAATTTAAAACGCTGGTTTTGTTGACGTACAGTAAAATGCTCCTTACTATTATAATTGGACATATAAATTAACGTTACCAAGCTCCAAGAATATAAGTATAAATCACAATGAATTACCGATTTGTAATAATTATTAAATTCACTGATATAATTATTATGAATTCAAAGATCTGCAGAAATATATTATTATGTATATATTTATACATTCGTTTATGTTTAATAATTAATGTAATGTAATGTAATGTAAGTTAAGTCCAATAGCTGTTATCTTTTCTTTATTTCTTTCTTGTGATTTTGTTGCATGATAAAGTTAATTGGACATTCATTTATATTGACTAGGACGTAAATAATCGTAATGGTATGAAGTCGCATGTGCGCTAACAGTTTCTTTTTTCTTTTTTTCTTCTAAACTAAAACAAATCCGCGAAGGCTTTACTTCGCTCGTTTTCTCATTATTACAGAATCTAATTTCTAGTTTAATTTACCATTTATTGATCCAAGACGGCGCCGGGGTCTTGTCCAGAAAATAATTAATGAAAATTATTCACACCATTGGAGTGTGTATAAATTTAAAACAACTTTTTTAATGAAAGTAGCGCACACCATGTTCCGATAACATCGCTTCCACAACAACAATGTCATGATAGAAGAAA
Organism: Tenthredo scrophulariae; assembly: GCA_963978835.1. Taxonomy (NCBI): domain Eukaryota; kingdom Metazoa; phylum Arthropoda; class Insecta; order Hymenoptera; family Tenthredinidae; genus Tenthredo; species Tenthredo scrophulariae. The sequence goes on from OZ022228.1 coordinate 1,214,657, forward strand.
ATAAACGGAGAGAGGGAAATAAAATAGATGAAATTTTAATAAAGTATCAATGAAAAGAATTTAAATTAATTGATTAATAAACAGTTCAAAGTCTTTTCACGGTTTGGACTGTAGACTCTCCCCGTTAATTATTATAACATTATTTTGTTCAAGCTACGATGTTAACGAATCTACATAAAATTGATCGTAGTTTACTTCAATTCTATCTATAAACAGAAACATTGATTTGGTTACATAGGCCTCCGAGCCGGAGCTTAATTCAAACTTATCTTTGTATTCGTCATATAGGTACATCAATGGTACATCCATATATATGCCGACGCATTAGGTAATCGATTTAGTATAAGCCAATATTCCTGCTCCAAGTAAGAAAACATAATATTTATTTTACTGTTCTTATCATCGCCGAGGAGACTGCGGAATCAGGGAGGACTCATTGGCCATACAACGCTACTGATATAGAATACAAATAGTTTATTTTAAGTGTATTTTAAGAGACCAGAAAAACAAGCCCTCGCCCAATTACTTTACATATTTCTTTAAAACATTGAAAGTTTCAAAGTTTATAAGTTGAAAAAATGATTTAACTCCAGTGTGTGTATTTTCGAGTAACGAAAAAAAATTTCTCCCTGTTTTTCCATCGTTTACTTCATATATTATTGTTATTTCATGATAATAATATTATTTACGAATACTCTCATTCATTATCAAAGAATTTTTTGTCTTCTAAATGTTATAGATTACATAAATTATCTCTTTATCTCATCCTCGATTGTTATCACGACATAGAAAACAAATATACAAATTAATATAAAAAATCTTCATAGGATTTTGGTCTATAGGAGGAGCAGGAATCTGGGGATCATTTCAGATCGTTTCACACAGAAGCAGGGAGCACCCAACCCCCAGCCCCTAGCAACATCCTCCACCTTGGGCACCGCCCTGACCTCCGGTTCCTGCTAGTCCACCTGGGCTCGTAGGGGAATGTTGAGGTCCAATTTTGATCCCGTTTGCCTGTAATTGTTGCAAATTTTTACCAAAAGGAGATTAAGTACAAGGGTAAATATCACAATGTTCATTATTTGAGTAAAATGAATGAAGATTTATATCTATTTTATATATTTTATCACCTCGTTGTTGATGTCGAATACTCCTTCTTGTATTTTTTCATAAATCTCTTTAGCAGTGTTTATAAATGCCTCCTCTACATTCGCAGCAGTTTTAGCGCTAGTTTCCATGAATACAAGACCGTGTTCGCGAGCGAACGCCTCGCCCTCTTCCCTCTTTACTTCTCTCCGTGAATCGAGGTCGCTCTTGTTTCCAATCAACATTATAACCATGTTAGAGTTTGAATGTTGTCGCGCGTCTTCTAGCCACGTTGTTAAATGGTTGAATGTTTCTCTGCGCGTTATGTCGTATACTAACAAAGCTCCTGCTGCTCCGCGGTAGTAAGATCGTGTTATTGAACGAAACGCTTCCTGTCCTGCCTGCAAAAAATATTCAAATTTCAAGTTTTATATCATTTTTTCGAAATATATCCAAAATATTTATACTAAAATTTAACAACATTTTTCTATTTACCGTATCCCAAATCTGGAGCTTAATCTGTTTACCGTCAATGGTTATCATTCGGGCACCAAATTCTACGCCAATTGTTAAATCGTGTACCGGTTGAAACCTTTTGTCTGTGAATTGGAGCAGCAGACATGACTTGCCCACTCCTGTTTGTTAAATGAATAATACGATTCTTAGTCATTGGGAATTAATCACGCGATTTTTCGGTTCAGAAGCGATTGGAAATGAGGTTAATTTAACCTGAAGATGAACTTGAATTTTGGAAAGAAAATATTATTATTATTATTATTATTAATTTTTTTCGAGTCAGAGTTTGATTGTTCGGAAATAAGAGGGATCGTAGGTTTTATATTTAAAGCAGAAGTTATTTGAGCAGTGTTTTTGGTTAAGATGAAGTTTAAAGTTACTGTGAGACGATAAGCGAATCAGAATAAAATATTTGTGATCTGAATGTAATGAAAACAATGAGAGCTGTCATGGACAACGCGTAATACCACGGACAGATGATCGGGAAATTGTTAGAAAAAAAAAATCCCTTGGTATATAAATGATTTATTTTTTATCATACATACCCGTATCACCGATTATTATATATTTGAATAGGTAAGCGTAAGACATTTTTCAAATCTATTCAAAGATTTATAAAACACAGTAATTTACGAAATATACAGAAGAGAAGCGTAGTTTCAACACTCTTTTTAGCTGCTTATTCTGCTTATCGCTTCTGCTGCTGCTACTGCTGCTTTGACGTGACGTCACTATAGTACGACTAATCGGTTAACTTCGGATATATTCGTACTTCTTCGTGATACGTAGATACATTCTACAGAGAGCGTGTGTCACTCGTCGGTGATTTACAGAAGCTATTTACATACGGAAAACCTATTTGTTGCCTCAAAAATATCACCAATATACTCTGAACTTTCTATCAGTGACATTTTTCAGTCTATTATCTGGTCACATCAGTCCTGAACAAAGCTGTAAATATTATTTCATCGTATTAATAATTTGAACCTAGTGTGAAAACAATATCACAGCGCCTGCGCGCCCAGTGCATCATGGGAGTACCGCGTACGCCGAAACGAAGATCGGGTTCATGAAACGCGTTAGTTTTTCGCATTTTCTCGGGATTTATAGTGGTTGAATCTTATCTAAACGTGAAAGTGTTATCCTAGACGATACTGTGCTCGATTTACTGTCGCCAGGCGATATGGGTGAGTAAAGTACGATGATATACACAGACGAACAAGTCAATTCGACTAACCCCGTCAGCTAAGATGACATGTCTTTTCAATATCTTTTGTTATTTTAACAATTTATCGTATGTTGTGAGAGGGAATTGTAGGAATAAATTGACTCCGTAATAATCATTTTTATTATTCAATAAGAAATACAAGTTCATAGATTTACTCAAAAAAATTATACTCATACATACATACTCATCTCACTTGACAGAAGTGATCACGAAATTTCGCGGCGATAAATGTGGGTCAAATACAGCCTTTAATTTCGGTGATAAATTATTTTCTGACAAGTATAAAAATCTGTCTAACAACACAACGCTCTCTACTAATGGTGCTATCATCACTCTTAGAGAACAAAATATCACAACCCGTTCCCAATGTTCTAAAAGTTCAGAGATTCGAGGATTTTCAAATCCCTTTAAACTTTCAAGTTGATTTTCTTCCAGCAGATTCTTAGTCGCCGCTATACAGTATCTGAAAAAATAAGAAAATTCTCAGTTAATCACCAGTCGAGGCGGTTTTTGCAATATTTTCAAGTAAAATAATGTCCAATGGCTAATATCTTGATAACCAACTCTTTGAACGTTGTATTTTCCCTCAATTTGACACTCCTTAATTTTCCATATCGTAGGGAAGGGCTTTTTTCAACTAACAGACTTTCAAGCGCAGCTCGATAAGCGTGTACCTAAAAAATAACGCTTCATCTTTATCTCGCAGAATTTTTCATTGAACAATATATCAGGAATCTATTCTTTACTTTCAGCTCCCAATATTCAGCGGATTTCAATTTCTGACAATGATTTTCCACCGCGTGACAAGAAACTTCCAACGCAGCATAGGACAGCTTGTTGCTTCTCAATGATTGCAGATATTTACTCAGCGGATAACTTCTCAATGTTTCCGAATCGTCCCTGAATTGTGAGTTAGAGAAAAATTTATACTCTCACTTATTTATTTGCAGGAAAAATTTTGTCAATGTAATAAATTGGGTAAATTAAACCAGAATTTAGTAGCGCTACTTTTTCTACAAGACTTTTAAATTGACAAACTTTTTTTTGCTTATTTTATAATTCACCTGGTTTTTCTTTCGATTAGAAATTCAATTGTTTTTTCTTTAATACATTTTAATACGTATAAGAGCTTGATGAGAAAAAATATGTTTTTTTTTTTTTCAATTTTCTCTTACCCAAGGGTTAATTTCATGTAACAGCATCCCGCGATACAGATAAACTTTGCGCATTCATTCTCTGTATAAAATTGCAATAACGTTGTAGCCAAGTCTCCACACGGATGTAATCCGACTAAACCAAATCCTGACGATTCTTTGTACAGTTTAAATTTGTCTTTAAATTCATTTTTTAATCTTTCTGCAAATAACGACGATCCTGACGAATTTCTTTCAATTTTTAAAGACACGTGCTCAGGCTTTTGACTTCGGAAATTAGGCAGGTATTTTAGAGCCATTGATTCAAATTTCGTGTCTAGATTACTGAAATGATTATTTATATTATAATTCAAGAATATTCGATTGCTTTCAATATTTATCATCATATCAGCTGATCATTTTTCGTTCAATTACTCTCTAGTAAATTATTTTCAATAATTTTTTCGTTGAAAATAAATTACGAAAAATTTACCAGAGTTTCATCTTTCTATTTTGTTTTTTTTTTTTTCGCTTTGAAAATTCGATTGAAGGAGATTAATTTATGTTATTAAAAATAATTTTTATAAATACACTTTGGACGCGTGAAACGATCGATTATATCGATAATTATATCTCCATTTATTAGAAATTTAAATATACCGTGCTTGTTCCGAAAGTAGTGATTGCTGCTCGACGCACGTTACGTACATCTCGTATTTGTAAGCTAGGGTTCGGGCTAGGTGTCCCATTCCGGCCCCGATGTCGACCGCAAATTCGGAGTTTGATGATGCTGCGCAATCCGCGATTATCTATAATTTATTTCGAGTAATCGTTGATTAATTGAATTACGCTTTTATGAATTAATTTATATTATTAATTGTAACAATTATGCGTGTGGGTATACACACGTAATAATATTAATAGAAAAATTGTATATATTTACTTAACGCGTTAGTACCTCAGCCATTATATCAATTTCGTGTTTTTTTTTCGGTTTAACATGTTTAGCAAATAGATTTCGTAACTTAGGATGATTCGTGCAAGCGTTTGAATTTCTCTTTCTAGCCTCGTTCGTTATTTTGAAAGGTAAAGAATTAGGCCCCATTGTTTTTTCATTCATTCTTCTATTTTCACATTTCAATACTATCTTCCTACCAGGATCTCGATTTATTTGTAAAAGTTTTATCACTCTGCGAAGCGCCTGTAAGGACAATGGCCATACGCGATTCCTAGAATAATTTTATTAATTTTATGAATAAAAAAAAAAAAAAGACAAGAAATTCGTTCAATTAATAAATTTAAAATCACTGTACATTTATTAGGATTATTGTATAGATTTCATATTGCTATTACTTTACCTAGGATTTTCATCCAAAATCCATGATCCTAATTCTCCAGGTGTAGTAGACTCCAAAAAATCAATCCAACTATTTGGAAGCTTTTTCCAAAAATCATCTTCGTAAAAATCCTATAGAAACAATCAGATAAGAAAAAGTAAACTGGATCAAATAGTTCGGAAGTATATTTACGAAGACACTTTCACTATCGTTATATTATTACTATTGTCATTATTATTATTCTTATTATTATTATTATGAATAAGTGATGATTCAGGAATTGTAATTTTTTTTATACAATTATTTCCTAGTTATTTCATTTCTTTATTTTATCGTGATTTTTGAATATTTCGCGGTAAAATTACCGACACTGATATAACCAATCTATGTTGATTTTAGTTTCCTGGGAATAAATTTCGCAACCGAGCATGCGTACGAAAATGATGCGATAAAAATAATAATGATAATAACGAACGTGTGATCGTCGTAGCGTCGAGTATATAAATTCCATTCATGTTTTACATCAGACGAAAATAAAATCATTATAGAAATGCAACCTAATAACTTCTTATTCATTCATTTATTTAACTCACCACGATATATGCGTCCAACAACCATCCAAACTTATCAATAACGTTAAATGTCTGACGTATAGTTTCGCGAACGTTGTGACAAATTCGACATGAACACGTGCTCTCTTCGACGGTGGCCATCCTTATTCTGTCCCTTTAAATATCGTACTTATACTACAGGCGAATATATGTATATCATATATATATATATATATATATTTATTTTTTTCATATGTAATATACAGTTTATGATAAAAATTTCTAACGATATATCTTACCGAGTATATTCTTTTGGCGTACGATATACATATATTTATATATATATATATTAAGAATATGGTGATGAAGTATAATTAACATATATATATACCGCGCGCGGGAAATTTTCAAGAATTTATGAATGTACGTATACGTATGGTATAGGTATGTATATAAAAATGATGTTACAGCTGTGGATGGATATATAAGGATTATAGCTATACATAATTTCTGTTCAGTTTATTTATTAATTATAAAACGAAGTAGGTACTACACACAATTCCCTCGTTCCACTTAGATGTACCTATAGCAACACTTTCACTCTTCAACAGTTACGTTATAGTATATTGCCGCAGCAGCTGCAGGCATATTCGTGCCACTTCGATATAGGAGAATATATATCCATACACATAGTGCGTATCTATGTATAGGTATTATTGTAACATATACCTACGCAAATAAACTAGTGATGTACAAATTGCGATTTTGTGTAATAGCTGTAAGCATAAAACTGTATCACGCTTCGTGAGAATTAAACAGCTCAACTTTGACGCGAGGGGAATTTAAGCGCGGCATACATATCGCAATAGTTGTTGCGATAATTACTCTTAGAGTTTTTTTTTCTCCATTTTTTTTTTTTTTTGCTTTCAATTATTATCATTATTCGTTTCTCGATTTTATAGTATCGTGTAAAAGTCTGTTTTCGCTAATCGTTTCTAATTTTTATTTATTTATTTATCGTTATTAGGTATACATATAACGTTTTTTTTTCTTTTCTTCTTCTTCTTCTTTTAATAGATATTAAAAATCCAAGATTTATTGTCTGGACCCTCTTACGCCAGTCGTTGTAAGTGAAAGTTATACCAAGTAGGACGAACCGCGAACGCACACTTCTTTAGATCTTTCAATCTCTCGCTATAATATTAACTGTATACTTAGGTCCACGTCATGCTGTACAGATGTTCGCACAAATGAATTCGTTTTATTATTCATAAAGCTAATGTTATTATGAAAGTATATAAAATCGTCTTGGTAGATGTATTATTATTTTTTTGTTTTTTTTTTCGTTTTTTCAAATATATCTTTTGGGAAAACATTGTACATATACGATGAAATTATCGTATAGACACCAAATACCGGAAGCTATTTCTCACGACTTTCGAAATTCTTTTTAAACTTTAATAAGTCAAGGTTGGAGCCCATCCGCTACCTCGGAGATTCACGTTGCTTGTTCTTAGATACAGATATTACTTTTACACCATATGAAGTGAATTAGATTAGAAAAAAAAAATAAAAAAAATTATAATAATAATGAAATCAATGTAATAAATTTATATTAAATATTGGGTCTCGTTGAAATAATTTTAGACAGTTCGTTTCGGTTGAATAACACTGTCCATATATACCCACCTACGAAAACGTAATATAAAATCAACCGCACTACGTATATCCTTAAAAATGAAAGAATTATATCCTTTCGTCTGAAATATATACGGTATATATATTTAGATATCAGTGATAAAGATATATACCAATACTTAGCATGTATATAGGGAGATGATTTCAATTTCGTTACCTTGTCGAGGTCGCTGGAAAAGTTGTGACGACGACTACGAGACGTTCGGGAACACTCACATTTACACAGATTCATGCATACGTATACATACGTACATATACATTCACGATCGGATTGTATAAAGAAAGTTCCTTCCTACCTGACGCGATATCGCTCGACTATAGTATACGTATATGTAGTATTCTCCCAATATTCATTGGAGAGTCGAGGTTTGACCCGGCACCGTGTCATGGGTCCTTAAAAATTCTCTTTAGCCACATAGGTATATACGATTATACATACAAATTCTAGACCCATATACACAGATGCACACATATGTTATACATGTACAGATATAACGTGCATTCGTATATATATATAGATACGGGATTGGTGGTATATGCTATAAAATAAAGTTATATACCTCGTTCCTTCTTGAGACTTGCGGAGGATGGTAAAAAGGCATATTACTACAGGTAGAGAAAGGTGCCCAACCGTATACACATCAAAAGATTAGAGTGGAGTTCTTCGTTTAGTTCGGTGGGGGACGCGAGAGAAACGAACTCAAGAGACACGGATCCTACCTGACAATCAGTTTTCATCTGTATACCTTCGACGTTCAGTCGTGTTACACTGATCTCGAAGGTACGTACCCGCTGATTCAGGGTGCATCGCAGGGTATAACAATATAACCGGTTATACATGCTGTTTTAAATCGGCTGGTTATATGGCCTAATTATAATATATAGTATATATATTTTTTTTGTTTATTTCGGGGGTTCTATTACACAAATGCAGTGCGACTTGTAAATATATACATATATATTTATACATAATATATACATGTATATTTAAGAGCGATTTAATAAACGAAGAAAAGAATAATGGAGATCTTCAAATTCGTGAGTATATATATGAAAAAAAAAATATATATACATAAGGAATAATTATTTTTTTATGTATTATACTATATAGCTATTCTATTATTTAAAATTTTTCATTATCGTACATCTGACACACGGACCTTTCGGTTAATAATAATTTACATATATCTATATAGATATTATATCTATATGGTAAAGTTTCGCTGTTCTTAATTAGCACGAGGTGTACAGCTCTCCGAAGTAATATATAGGTATAATATTATATAGACGCGATGCGAAACGAATTAATTTAATAAGAAGAAATTCCAATTAAATTTCGAATCTTTAATACGAAATTATTATATACATAGTATTTTGTTCACAATAAATATTTTATTATAAATAATGATAATCACAGTTTAAATTAAATACACCAGTTTTCTGAACGCGATTATAAATTCTTCGAAATAAAGGTATAACCTCGTACCTACATACTTCGAACTCACTTTACCATATTGGGAACAGTTCTGACTTGGAATTGTTTATCATGGGGACCGGTTAACTGTGTCTCTGATGCTACTAGAATACCAATTGATCCCTCGGCTATGGGCTATACTGTTGGATATGGGTGCAGGATGTCTTTTCTCGGTATAAAACCGGGTCAGTCGGTTACGTGTGTCAGATGAACCACGCATATATTAACCACCCAACTGCTTGGGAATTTAGTCCTCGATAAAGAATCCTGTATTAACTCTTTAAACATATGAAGAAATATTAATCTTAACCCAGTATTCACAACCGATAGTCGACGACGGTTATTTTTGTTTTACAGACCGTAATTTATCTGCTGATTGTCGCCGCGACAGTATCCAGCGAAAAGGAAGAAGGCGGAATCGGAATATCTCGCGAAAAAAGACAGCAAATTGCGTTTTATCCGAGGCGAGGTGCTCGCCCACCTCCATATGCTGTACAGATGGAACCAATCGTTCAATACTCTCAAAGAGATCCGCTCTATAATCCTTTAGCGAGCGCGAAGAGCGACGATTCGATATACCTAGAAGATCAGGGACAGCCACCGATCGGGTATTACCAAAATGAACCAGAACCGATAATAGAAATCATTATTAAAGAGTCTAACGAAAGTCTGCCGACTCCAGCCCCTCTACCCCAACCCCTACCGCCACGACCCACGAAAGAACCGATTCAAGTATTCTACGTTAAATATGAGAAAAAAAAAGGTTACGGGGATGACAAACCGAGAGTTATTTACGACACTCCGGTGCCTGCACTTACGCCTGTTGAAGAACACGAGGAAGTTAAACCCGAGCATTCGGAATATCACGAAGAATTGACCGCTGTAACATCGCCTGCACCGCCGTTGGAACCTTCCACTACTTTGAGGACCCTGATCAGGCCTGATAGTGAGACTTATCATGCTGGAAGTAGCGGGATTCGGGTTACTTTTGGTACTGAACAAGTACCACCTAATCAACACAATAAAAGGAGCGATAGGGACCAGGATAGACCGCCGTTTTTAGGACCAATTATTCCGAGTGGTACTTCGAAGAGACAGCATGGACCTTATCAACCCCTTCAACCTGTGGCTCATCCTGGTATTCATAGATTTCCACCCGCACATGCTCAGCAAAGAGTTGTAAACTCGTTTCCTTCAATTGTAAATAGCCCTCAACAAAATGGACCGGGATTTTCGCCGCAGTTACAGTTTCAGCAGACTCAATTGACCAGAAATCCTAACGTTGGAAGACCTCAGAGATTGCCTATCACTATACAAGGCCTTCCTGATGTCCAGCAACGCGTTCCTTTCAACTCTTTCAATGGCCGATTACAGAACGGTAATCAACAACAGTCTGTTCCAATTCAGACCGGGTTCAACGTAGATCATCAACAACAGAGTTTATTCAAACAACAGGAAATCGAGAAACAAAGATATTACGAACAGAGGAGACAGCAGGATCTCCTCAGACAGCAAGAACAGAATAGACAACGGGACCAAATTCAGCGACAACAACAGGAACAGATCAGAATACAGGAGCAACAAAGGAGGCAGCAGGAAATTGAACAAAAAGAAATACAGGAACAGCAGAGAAGACAGCAGGAAATTGAACAGAAACAGATACAGGAACAATACAGACTACAACAGGTAAAATACAATCAACAGCTCCAGCAAATATCTCGACCGCAATTTTTAATTCCGCAAAATCAACCGCCCACTACTTCTCCATCTGATCGACCAGGTGGTGAGATTTTAAAGGCTGTACCAAAGCTTGAACAGCACTACGCCATCAGGGAAAATCCTTTGCATCCTGGACCGTTTCCTCCAAGTCCACAGCCTTCGCAATTCCCGGTTATCAATCAGGGACAGTTTGGCCACAGTCAACAACCCAACACTATCGATAATTCGCAACATTTTCCGCGTAATCGTCAGGTCCCATTTTCCGGTGATGATGTTAGTCAACAACGGATAACAACTAAACAACAAAGTTTCCAAAACTCACAGCACCAGCAGCAGCAGCAGCAGCAGCAGCAGCAGCAGGAGCAACAGCAACAGCAATTCTTTTCCCAAAATTTACCAGCCCCTCAGCAATCAGTTCATTCCGGTACTGTAGATAATACTCAATCGATTTGGGAATCCCGTCCAATATTTTCGCGACAGAATTCAAACTCTGGACAACCGATTTATGCTACCCCTACCGCCAACTTTGGTGATGTGATTCGACCGTCTTCTACGACACCGACTTATACATCTTCGACCACTGCCTCACCTCCACCTAGAGTTTCTACTACTACAGAACCTCCCAGTACAACGACTGAAATTTCCCCCAAGAGTGAGGCGAAGATTAAAGAAAATATTGCTAATCTTCCTGACGAAGTACCTGACGATATAAGAGAACAACTTTTGAGCTCTGGTATACTGGGTAACGCTGATATTCAAATATTGGATTACGACAAAGTCGGTGATATACCGATTGAAAATCTACCACCAGAAGCTTTGGCTAACTTTTACGGTGCAGGTGGTGGAGGAGCAGTTAGTGCAGCAGCCAGCGAACCGGTTCCAGCGATCGTTAAGAGGCCAAAGATCATCAATTCGTCAGGTGAAAAAGTAGCTTCGAAAATACCACCCAAGGTAGAACAAGCCACGCTTAGACCAGGTGGTGTAGAAATGAAAGTGGTACACTTTGACCCTAATACTGCTCAAGGTCAGGCTATAGCTAATCAACACATAAGAGAAGACGCGACTCATGTTCTTGATCCAGTTAAGATTGGAGTTAAGGATAGTTCAAGGTACAATCGATACCTTCCACTCAAGGTTAGCGGTGCTGCATTTCCGTTACCAGATGTACCGGAATTAAATGGTAGGAAAATTACAAGCGTTGTTGTACTTGCACCTGTTGACTACAACTTTCAAGGAGAGAGGGACCACCAAGATACTCAAATTACACGGGGAGCAAGAAAATTGAACGATGTACAAGCTGTCAGATTTTTAGCCGGCGATGCCCTCAAGCAAGTCGTTAAGAAACCAAACGCTGAAAACTACAAGAAATGGTTGGAACAAGAAAGTCGCGCCGATCCTCAGAGGCAGTCGGTTGTTCTCCTCGTTACAACGTAAGAAACAATAGTTTTTTTTTTTTTTTTCAATTTTTTTCATCACTTCGCGGTTTCCTCATTTTGTTTATTTTATTTTTACACATTTTTAGGCCCACGGACGATTCCCATGGTGATAAGGAAATTTTCATGTACGACGTCACGACCCAAGCTGTTAGTAAATTGGCCGGAGATTTGTCAACGGCTTTTGTAGACGTTGCAGAAAGTAATTCTGAGAATGAGGAAGCTCAGACGGACATTCAAGTGTCATCTTTGACAAATTAAACAATTATCATTGTTTTTTTCGACGACTATTATTCCCATGAATTTAGTTAAGCTGCTTTAAAGAAAGAAAAAAAAAAAAACCTTTGAATTAAATTGAGTTCACGTATTAATAATATAATCAGTGCCAAATTGAGAGTGAAATGATTTATACCTATAATCGCTAATACCGATATCCTATTATTCATATCATTCTTTTCAACGGTAGGATTTATGTATATCTCGTAAACTGAAAAATAATTAACGAAACGCCAGTTGATAATTAAAAAGAAAAAAAAGATTAATTTTATATTATTATTATATATTATATTATATGCGATGTAGATATCTTTATCTGTATATACTACATTTCTTTTTATACATATATTTTTTTATACGAAATAAAGATTACTTTTTTTATATCTATTGGGGTATAAGACTCATTTTTGTATTTAAATTTAGCATACCATCTGTTTGATATTAACAACTAATCAAATGCTGACCTCTTCACTTTCTACTCAACTTTCTATAGTCTTTGGTTTTTCCCAGGTGTGACTGTGGCCATAGTACATTTACAACGAGGGTTCAAATCAGGTCAGAGTCTGGTTTGCTCGACTGTTCTCATCGGATTAGCTGAGTTTTGCAACAGGGTTGCGGCAAGGTTTGAACACATCGATATATCGAGATTATATTGATTTTCAGAATATTACAAGAACTTCAGGGAGCCACAGAGAGCAATGATTGTGAATTTTACATTACCAAAGTAATGTACAGAAATTATTTCTCATTTTACCAGATTGACGACAATACACTTCTTCCTGCAGTCAACGCAGAGTTTTCTGAGCGGACGGAAGACTATGCCCAGCCTCTCAGTGACCGATATCGAATTCATCACCCTCGCTTATCAATTTGAAAAGGAAAATGTTGAATCGACGGGCCTGATGATCAATCGCAAAACATAGCTGGATCTTTTCTACCAGTAAATGATGTAAGTGATTGAATACAGAGATCATAGGAGTTTTCCTTTTTTTCCTAAATACTAATGATAACTCTGTTCTATCGTTTGAATATAATTTTCTATTCTGTTAGAAACGATCGAAAGAAGCCATTGGGAATTATGGTTCTGGTAAAGCGGAGGAAAAGGATTTACTGGAGAAATTATAGCTGGAAATCATGGTGAAAAATGGCAGCCAAGAATCGTCCTCTGGGGTAGATGATTGTCTTGAATGCTCTTTCGTGTCTGATGATGAAACTGCTACCTCTGATGCCTTAGGGGTTTGAGTTTGAGCTGTGAAATGTAAACCGGAGTACTTGGAGCTTTAGGAAGACATAAGATATGGATGATCTTTCAACGCCACCTAAGAAGCAGGATGATGATGTCGAGACGAGGAGAGTGAAGCAGAGAAAGAAGTGAGGATCATTAATCAAATTAGATTTCATAGATAAAGACTGTGATAATATTTATTGGATTAAAATTATGGTTTAACAAATTGGTACCAGTTTGAACAAACAAACACTGAGCAATATATTTTCATTTGTTTCAGGAAATAGCTGATAATAACTTGAAATCAGTTATATTCGGGATCCGATCAGGTGCAGACATCGAGCATTGAGTGCGAAGAGGAGATTGAAGATTCCGTTGAAGATATCTAAACAAATATAAACAAAAATATATTTTGATTATTTACTTGGTATAGTTCTAACGAATTCTTAGACTAATCAACACTATACAATTTATTCGGGAGATAGATACAGTGTTTTCTGACAGCGTAAATTGCCATTCATAATTCTCTTCAAAAACCCATCCTAACTTAGCATAACACATAGACAAACATCGAAGTCAGCGGTCTGTTATTGTTCTCATGATCTGCTAATTGTACCGAAAGGGTAAGGTAAAAGGCGTGTGAAGAGGTCAGTTCTCACACAGAAGAAAAAGGGATATACAAATACGTGAAGGTATTAAAAGGTACTTAAATTATTTTCAGATATATTCATGTGTGATTTCATCAATTCGATGGAAAACCGAAACAGTTTTGTAGCTCACTCTATTCCTACGATTTTAAATAAAATGCTTCAGTATAGTCTGCTCGCTAATGGTTTTCAAACTTCATACTCTCTATGTAAAACTGTATATGATAAAACAGATCACTCATATGGTAAGACAGATCGGCGTTGTGGTGAAAGTAGTTCGTCGATTCATCCGCGAGATGACCATACCATTTAGCACTTCGTTAATCGAGCACTGACCTAGGGTAAGATCACCTGTCGTGGGGTCAGTGGCCTCCGTGGCGTCAAAGAGTACGTATGGGGGTTGCGTTAACGCGCATATAACACATCGATAGAAATACTTCGAACACAGAGATGTGGTGGAAAAATTATCACGCATATATTGTTGAAAATAGATTCGTGTGAGATTGATATAATAACACTTGTCCTCGTGTTACAATTAGATAAGCTTGCATTACAGTCCAAAGGTCTCTCCACTGAATGGGATTCTGTTTCAATTGACTATTGAGACGAACAGGTGTATATATTCAATTCGCTCGAAAAAATCTGTTGTATTAGCGAGTGTGCATTTTATAATTGTAATATTTGTATTGCAATCAGTACATATTTATTTTCAAGAAACGATTACAAATTATACTTGACTTTGTCAATAAGTTATATTGTATCGATTTTGCATCAATAAATTCAGACATGCCAACAATTAATTGCTCCATTATTTTCCACTTTCCCCTCCCTCTGCCTCTTTATTCATTTATCTTTCTAAAAAATATAAGAGATATGCATGTTTGAACTATTCGTTTTTCCCGCACAAAATTTCACCACACCTCCTCGGGTCAGATGCTCTCCTGATACCAGAAGCATTTTTCGAATTAAAATTTTTCGAGCTGTAAAAATAGCTAGTATGTAGGTATAGACTATATTATAGCGACGTGCATGAAGCAGCGTATGCATGCCCACGTCGATAGGCACCCCTTTCCCCCACCAAAAATTTTAGAACACCTCCTCGGGTTAGATGTTCTCCTGATACCAGGAGCATTTTTCGACTTGAAATTATTCTAACTCTTAAAAATGCTAGTATAGATAAGCTATATAGCGACGTGCATGAAGCAGCGTATGTATGCCGATGCCGATAGGCTACCAAAAATTTTACAACACCTCCTTGGGTCAGATGTTCTCCTGATACCAGGAGCAATTTTTGACTTAAAATTACTCTAACTCTTAGAAATATTAGAACACCTCCTTGGGTCAGATGTTCTCCTGATACCAGGAGAATTTTTCGACTCAAAATTACTCTAACTCTTGAAAATGCTAGTATAGATTAACATATAGCGACATGCATGAAGCAGCGTATGCCGGACAGATGATACCTTATTTACAGGGTAAATTTTCTGGCAGTTGAGACTTTTTCGGAGCGATATTTCTGGCAGTTGAGACTTTTTCCGGGGGTCATATGTCTGGCAGTTGACACCTTATTTTTTGGCGTTAAGTTTGAGGTGTCAACTGCCAGACATATGACCCCGGGAAAAAGTCTCAACTGCCAGAAAAACCACTCCATTTTCTGGCAGTTGAGACTTTTTCCCGGGGTCATATGTCTGGCAGTTGACACCTCAAACTTAACGCCAAAAAATAAGGTGTCAACTGCCAGACATATGACCCCGGGAAAAAGTCTCAACTGCCAGAAAATGGAGTGGTTTTTTCTGGCAGTTGAGACTTTTTTCGGGGTCATATGTCTGGCAGTTGACACCTCAAACTTAACGCCAAAAAATAAGGTGTCAACTGCCAGACATAGGACCCCGACAAAAAGTCTCAACTGCCAGAAATGGGGTGGTTTTTCTGACAGTTGAGACTTTTTTTCGCAGTCATATGTCTGGCGGTTGACACCTTATTTTTGGGAGTCAAGTTTGAGGTGTCAACTGCCAGAAATATCGCTTCGAAAAAAGTCTTAACTGCCAGAAAAATCACTCCATTTTCTTAAATATGATAGTATAGATAAGCTATATAGCGACTGCATGAAGCAGCGTATGCATGCCAAAGTCGATAGGCGACCGAAAATTTCAGAACACCTCCTCGGGTCAGATGTTCTCCTGATACCAGGAGCAATTTTTGACTCAAAATTACTCTATCTCTTAAGATGCTTGTATAGATAAGCTATATAGCGATGTGCATGAAGCAGCATATGCATGCCGATGTCGATAGGCAACCAAAAATTTTAGAACACCTCCTTGGGTCAGATGTTCTCCTGATACCAGGAGCATTTTTTAACTTAGAATTTTTCTAACTCTGAATAATTCAAATTTTTACTTGAAAATCGACTTGGTATCAGGAGAGCATCTGATCCGAGGAGGTGTGCTGAAATTTTTGGCGGGAGAGAAGAATAATCTGTATACGTACGTGTCTCCATGCACATCGCTACATATATTTATTAGAAAAATTAATGAATAAAGAGGCGGCGAAAAAGTGGAAAATAATGAAGCAATTAATTATCGGTATGTATGTGAATTTATTGATGCAAAATCGATACAATATTACTTATTGGCAAAGTTAAGTACAATTTGTAGCTGTTTCTCACAAGTATTACAATAATATGCAGACTAGCTAAGACAACAAATTGTTTCGAGTGACTTGAATATATACACCTGTTCCGGGAATTCGGGGGCACGCGTTTGGACTGTGATGAAAGTTTATCCAACTGGAACAGAAAGACGAGCGTTATTATATCATTATCCATCAGTACATTATCTGAAAACCAGACAAGAACCTATTTTCGACAATGAGTGCGTTATCAATTATGTGACCACTTCTCTGTAGTCGAAATATTTCTATTCAGATGTCACATGCGCGTTAACGCAGCTCCCATGCAAACCCTTTGACGCCACGAGGGCCACTGACTCCACAACAGGTGCCCGTATCTAGGTCAAGGTCGGTCCTCCTCCCAGCGGCGCGCGAAATGGTATCGCCATCTCGCGTTTGAAGTCTCTAACTAATTTTGCAGGGAAAATGGTGCGTCTCAGTATATGCAACCCGAATGTCATTCATGTGGATGAAGTTGCGTATAACGAGGCGTACTCGGGTTTACGGCAAAAGTAGTATGTCTACTCGACCGCGAGATGGCGATACCATTTGGCGACCCATACGCCGACTCAAACTTTTGCGGCAAATAGCGGACGAATAGAGTAACCCTAACCTCCGTAACCTTAACCTGAAATAACCTATATTTGCAGATTTAAAATTACCTTAGCACTACGAGGATTTGATTTATATCAACAACAATGAGGCTAACTGCATTTCTTATGCATAAAGTCGGCGATTTGACTAAGCTGCACTCAAATCTACCAGAGGCTTACATAAATCGCGTTATTAATAAGGTAATTTTATCTCTACCTAACCTCTCAATTACCTATAGACTATAGCATAAGATAAACTATTCTTTACGGAGTTTAAAACCGTAAATATATAAAATAGGAATACATAATTTTAAAAAATATATCATATTCCTGTTATTTCCATCTAACAGTTTCAACCATATATCGAAACGTACTAATCTACCGTTTAGACCTTCACTGTTAATCTACGCTTCTTTGCAGGTCTATTACAAAACACCTCGTGCAGTTCAGTATCTAAATCGTACTATAAAGCGCAAGAATTTTCGATTCACAATGAACCGACCATGGACTGCTCAGTCTGACTTTCAAAACGATCCAACCAATCTGCGGAAAAAGATATTCATAGAGCCAATTAAACACTGGAGTTTCTTCAAAGGTGATAGGGTGAGTTTACAAAATATTAAAATGAATTTCAGCTATTTTTATAAATCATATTCTATGTCTGTTCATCTTGCAGATGTGATATTAATGTTATAAAATGTTCACAGGTAGAAGTACTCGTTGGTCGGGATAAAGGAAAGCAAGGAATAGTTTGTCAAGTAATACAAGAGAGAAACTGGGTTGTTGTTGAAGGGCTGAATACACATTTAAGGCGAATTGGAAAGGATAAAGATTTCCCAGGCTCAATCATATTGAGCGAAGCTCCTCTGCTGGTCACATCAGAAGTTGCCCTGGTCGATCCTAGCGATTTGTAGGTAGAACATGCAAATCAAGCATGTCCTACAGTCAGAAAAACGATTTTCCAAATCAAATGAAATATCTAATTGAACTTAATAATCGATAATCTATTGTTAAAATGTTTCAATACCTTCAGGCAAGGCTGCAAAGTTGAATGGCGCTTCACAGAGCTTGGAGAACGAGTTAGGGTATCGTGTCGCACTGGCCGTATCATTCCAATTCCACTTAGGAACAATGAAACTGTAGATTACAAGGAGGTGCATCTTTACAAAGCAGCTGATAAAGACACTCCTGAAGAAGATGTAAAGAAAATAACTTTCGAGGTACTGGAGATAGAAGTTTATTTAATAAAACGTCTCTATAGATTAATGAGAATTGCTTTCACTTTACTATTTGTCGAAATTAATGCCACTTTTATTTATTTACAGCCTGAACTCCGAACGTTTGAGATGGATCTGATGGAGAAAATCGGAATCAAAGAGGAGCGCACGAGAAAACCTGTGTTTTGGTATTAGGCTTATGGGATGGATCTTGATTAGTAGATGTTTTTATTATTTTTTTTTTTTTTTTTCAAAGACTTAAGTTATCGCCACAGTACAGATAAATTGTGAAACTGTATGAAAATTTCATGTTCATTATAAACGCGGAATAAAAATATTTGGATTATAATTAATTTTTATTATATATATTTTAATGCAATATTTGTTTATTGTTACGAGGAGAGCTACATCGATAACCTGCGCTTAATTGAGATTTGAGAATAATACATTAGAGGTATTAGATTAGTAGCAGAAAAATAGTAACTTAATCGGGTTTATAGCTGACAATATATTGAATTATTAGAATAAACAACAATTAGCCAAACTCCAAGGAATATATCGCCACACACATATCACAGCACGATTTTTTTTTTCTGTTTTTGTATTCGTTTTCTTTTTTTTTTTCCTTCAACAAACGCAGAATTCAGAAAAAAAACATATATTGATTTCAAAATTTAAATACTCCAATAATAATATACGCTTTCTTATATTAATAACAGTTTTTTCTTTCTTTTTGTTATTGTTTTTTCTTTCTTTTATATTAATTATTTATCTCAATCATACTATGTATTCAGTCACTATTTACAATATTTTTATTTTAAATAATTTTTTAGTGTATTAGTGAAAAATTATTAATTAATTAATCTACATATACAATAAAGCTTTTAACTAAATATTTGGGTATAATATATATATTCACTTGAGTAATGATTTTCAAGTATCCTAGCACAAGGGATATCAATAGACATAGTACTATATTTAATATTATGCAAAAAAAAAAATATATCATGCAACGTTTTACGTAACATTTAAACTATGTAATTATTTACTGTTTTCCGTGACAAAAATTTTTGAATTTTCAATTTAACTCAACAAACCATTAAAACGAAGTATAGTCATTTCGTAGCGTATGAATCACAAGCTTTTTTTTTCTCTTTTCTTTTTTCACTGATAGAGTACAAAATTTATTATATAGTAAAAAAATATATTAAATTTAAAAACAGTTCATTTGCAACTCGCATTATAATAACAACATGCATTTCATGGTCGGTATACATACCCTGTATACCTCTATACATATACTCAGAATTGCATTATGCTTAATTAACAACGGAAGCTTCTCATTTCTTTTTTTTTTTTTTCATCTCTACTCATATACCTATATGACATATTATTGCACTGCCAGCACTTCTATCGCTACAATTCTGTTAACAATATTATTCTGTATTATTATTCATTTTTGTTTCTCATTTATTACAACAGAAAGAGAAAGAAAGAAAAAATTTATTTCCAAAACTCTAACTGCGTATAAATTTTTTAAACTATTTCTACAATTATTAGTATTATTATTATTAATATTAATTATTATCATTATTGTTATTATTATTATTATTATTATCATTATCATTCAAACCCAAGGCTGCAGCGTATAGGCGAGGATATAATTTATTTAATTCATTTACGCGCAGAAAGTTTCGATATAGTATAGTTGAAACTCTTTAGTATCGTAATAATAAAAAAATATCCATTAAATATTATAATAGTCGAGATCCGAGCGCGTGATTATAGGAATATATTTATTTCCTTGTAGCAGAAAAAAACCTCGGATATATGTATATATATATATATTTATAATAAGTATAATAGTATCAGCATAAATATAGAGGCGTGACTTTCATCGCTAGAGAAATAAAGAATAAAAATAAAATAAAATAAAATATTGTAAAAAAAAAAAAAACATATGCCAGTTCCTATAAAGCGTTTTATCTACCTATGTATGTATCTATCTGTATGTAAGTGTTCTTCTGGCATAGTATAGAAATTATTGTATATTATAAGATAGATTTTGATTAAATTAGAAAAGAGAAAAAAAAAAAGAAGAAAAAAAATGGACACTATCAGGGTATAAATCCGAAATAGGTAGCTCTGCAGTATCGCAATAAATCAAATAATTAAGTCAATCGATTAATCGACCGCTGATATACATAATATAGAATATAGATATTTACAATCATATATAGCTGCCGCAGGTAGATATATTCGCGTAATTAATAATTCGCTAGTAAATAATACGCGTTGATATAAAAAAAAAAAAAAATTAAAGGAAACTAAAAAATCGTCAAGATTTATTTTTATTACGATTACGATGATTTTGTGGCTGGATGCCTGACTAGGAGGCTGACTTCACCGTCGTTTAGCTTCTTCATTAAGGACCAGGCTTCTATCCTAGACATCCGTGTTACGTCATTTCCGTTTACCTCAAGCATTTGATCACCGGCTCTAAGAGCACCGGTTTTCTCAGCTGCTCCACCTGCGATGATAATATTATAAACATGGTATAAACGTTGAATATTAGATTCGATTATGTTATACATCCAGCAATAATTACCAGCGAAAATCTTCTTCACTATCAACGGTTTGTCCCCAAGCGGACTGTCTCTCCCACCTTCCAGGCTGAAACCAAGTCCTGCACCGTCCTTAAAAATCGCAACTGTTGAGGGCGGACCCCAAGCTGTTTGCTCATCCGTTGCTCCGTTGATCTCAGATCCTGAAATGAAAATAAAATCGAAAATTCTATAGATTTTTCATTGACTTGACCAATCTGGGTACAAATATTGACATAATTAATCTGGAAGATAAAACGCGAGACTATTCTTACGAGTAATGAATTAAAAATAAACTCTACGGAACTCTTACCTTCCACAATAGTCTCCACACTCTCAGTCCTGGACCTAAGTCGTCCACTGATGTCATCCCTGGCCCTGGATACGACAAGAACTATTTCCGACCTCGGTTGTTTGAGTACAGCCAAACTTTCTCTGTGAGATAGTCCCTTGGTGCTCCTTCCGTTAATGCTGAGTATTCTGTCCCCGCGTTGCACCCTCCCATCTTTATCAGCGATAGAATGTGCAAGTACACGATGAACGGTGATCTCTTTAGTCTCACAGTCCACACCACCGGCTAAAGCTATACCAACACTACCTGCCGGGTTTTCTTTGTGATATAAAACCACGACTACATCATGGGCTCCTTTAGGCTCTTCAAAAGTCGCCTCTTCCACTAGCTGCGCTAATTCTTGCTGAGAAATGAGACTCGTACTACTAGCCAGCGAGCTTATACTCCCGAATTGTTCACTTGCAGAGTATCTCTCGGAGTCAATATCGGCGCAAACTATTCTCTGACCTCCTTCGTCAACTCCGCTACTATCAAGACTGGGAAATCTGCCATGAGTGTTACTGGTCAGAGGCATATGTTGACCCCGAGATACTCCGGCTGTCGAAGAACACTGATCAGATTTTTCGAGGGCTTTCTTCATGTCTGTAACACTCGCGCTCCTCCGTCCAAGACTTCGAGAAGTCGGTATTCTCGATGAATTTAATTTCTGATTGGCTAAAGTGTCCCTGATACCGCTCGCCGAATCATCTTCATTTTTATCCGTAAATTTCGGCCGTTCAGGCGTCGGAATTTTCGACGTAAATCCTTTATCCTTGAACCACGATCTTCCAGAATTTATTTGCAGACTAGTAGGTGGTGGTTCCTCGCCCACTTTGCCGTCCAATATCTCCTCCAGACTCATCTGGCTCCTGGATCTTCCGAAGGAACGTTCTTCAATGTGTATACTCGAGCGGGATCTACCCTTCGCCGAAAGTACGTTGATAATATCGTTTTCATTCTCGTTATTCTTAGTTTCCAATACCAGACTGGACCTAGATCTAGGCTTTGAATTATCGAATGAAGCTGCAATTTGTTCCGCTTCAGTAAAAGACGACCGATTTCTCGGCGTAAAAAGCGCCTCAGATTTTAATTTATCCTCGTTATTAACAAGCGAAGATCTTCGACGAGAACTTCTCGCCTGCACCTCAATTCCTACCTTATTTTCCTCCGTCTGTTTACTATCCTCAACCGGTGAATTAACCAGAGTTTTAATCTCCGCCCGTACCCACTTTTTCAGATCATTCGACGGCTGAATGACTTCATTTCTCTCAACCCGCTCGTCATCCTTGTCGTAATTTTCGTTAAACGGTTCGGTAACATCGATGTAAGCGATCTTAACATCCGAATTTTTTACCTCGCTCCCATTACTGTCCCCATGTCCGTTACCACAGCTCCCATTTTCCTGCGCCAATTTTGAAACGGGGGTTTCTTCATCGTCCGAAAACTTCCTCTGGATCAAAGGCGAGCCATTTAAATCACGTCCGCTCCTGCATCTGGCACTAGCAAGTATATTCTTACGATTAATAGCCTCGACGCTTTGCGGCTTCAGAACTCTTCGGGATAGTGATTCGGCGCTGGCCTGAGAGCCTGAAGTAAGTGTCGAAGAAGTGCTGCAGTTAGTGTCGGTGCTACTAGATCTTTTCAGGGAATTATGATGCCTAACATTTCTCGAATAGATTTCAGACTGCTGAGGAGATCGCGGGTCCGGGCTACTGCTGCTCGAAGATGACCTTTCAGAGTGGTAAGATGGCCTGGTGGTGAACTGAGACCTCTCCAAATTAACGGCGCGGCTTTCACCGACGTGGAAATTACCGGAATTAGCGTTTTCGGCGGATAGATAAGAGCGCTCCGATGAGAGGGTTGATCTTTCCGAAGGAACAGGTGATACCGGTGGACTGAAACCTCGGGAAATGCTGCTCTGCGAGCTGCTGACCGCGGAGTCGTTGTCCGAATCGTCGTAATCTGTTCTAGTTTTTCTTAGGTTTGTCCTAGATCGAGAAGAGCCACTCGTAGGAACGTATTCGAAACTAAAATCACTCCTAGTCGGACTACAGATGGACTCTAAACTCTTGGGAGCGTCCGATGCAGGGGAAATTTTCGCGTTTATTGTTGGTGACGAGTTGCCATAAACTGCAAGACTCTTTCGTTTGAAAGCTGGTGAGTATTTCGGAAGGTTTTGTGGCTCTGGCATTTTGAATGACGTTGTTATCTTCCCTGGTACACTTGTCGTGCTTATACTGCTCGATATAGAACTCTGGGATCCCCATTTGTCGTGTATGTTGGCTCTGGGTAGCTGAAACAGAGAAGAGATAGAGATAAAACGATGCTTTGAAGACCGTAAGGAGTTTTGTAAATCGGTAATCATACCTGCTGTAGAAGAATCGAATCCCTGGATTTAATTTCTGGTAAATCTACGATGGATTGAGAAATTGGAAGCGCCTCTTTTTCAGGAATGACTAAGCCCCGGAGTTTCGATATCCCTTTTCTCCTCTGTTCGATAAGTTGGTTTAAGCTCGTCCTCCGCATGTCTTCGCTCGCTCTTCGGAAAGTTGAAGCCAATGAATTAGTCCTAGAAATTTGTGGGCTGGGTGGTAAATCGCTTAGAGATTGTGACCGAGAATGAAGACTGTAAGAACCACCCGAGAAACTCGTGGCTCTGCTCAAACTCGTGGAAGTCGATACCACCGGCCCGATATAACTAGTGGTGGCCTTCAAGGGTACACCGGTCTTCGTCAAAGTCGAAGAACTGATTGGCGATGATCCGGCGATCGATGGTAAAACGGATTTGAATTCCAACGATGAAATTGAGCGGCGTGTGATCGGCTTAGACTCCTGGGTAGGATCTTCAGGCTCTGTTTTTTCAGGAGGAATTATACTCGATGTTATTTTAGAGCGTGGCGAACCGGGGGGTGAAGTTAAAGGCAGACTAGGAGGTACGGCGTCGTATTTTTCCGCCAACGAAGTCGTTAGGTCCAAAGAGGACCTCGTGCGTTCATTAAAATCGGTAATTTCCTTCTGCGTGAACTTCTGTTCTTCGGCAAAAACGTCGTCGGATGATTTGTACTTCGATAATCTCCTGCTGCATGGTACAATCTGCACAGTAGCCTGTGCCGATACTATGCTAGGAAATAGCGGAGCTTCGAGACTGCTCTGGGATGAAAACATCGCGATTTTATCCCTCACAGATTTCTCGGACTTGTCATCCTGTCGCCATAAATCACCGTTCAATGAAAACTTTCTGGGCGGTTGAAGCGGTTGATTAACCCGGGATAATCCCTTGCCAATTCCTCCAGGACCTTGCAACGGCGGTACAAGAGAATCGGTCTTTGGAGGTCTCGAAGTTGGAAGAGGCGGGGGACTAGATTCTTTAACAAATTCATCATTTTTAACGATATTACTGTACCCAGATATCGTGATCTTCTTTTCCGAAATAACGATCTGTCCTTTATCAGCCAAAGCTGTAGATCCGTTGTATTGGGAGTAATCTTCGATCGGAATAATACCGGTCATTTTTTTCGTGCTATTTTCTGTCGGGACTTTTATATCCGAGGTTGAAATATCCGGGTTTAAAGTACTCCTAAGACTTATAACACGACTGTCCTGAAGGAGTATGGTTTTCTCTAGTGAATTTGATTTATTCAAATCGTTTAGCGAGTTGGATGAGTTATTTTTCTCAGTTTGTAGCAGCTTGAAGGTTTCACTCGTGGTGAATACCTCGCTGCTATCACCGGGGACTACTACCAGGTTGTTGTCACCGTTTGATGCCAGGGTCGACGACACCCTGGCCCCAGCTACGAACTGGTACTGCTGCGGTGAACTGAACTCTTGATACGTGGCAGGGAACTCATCCCCGTCGGGTGGTAGGCGTTGACCGCCTCCGCAGTTCTCCATTCTACCATTTACCGAGCCTAAAACATACCGAGGATAAGTTTTTTTTTTTTTTTCTTCTTCTTCTTTTTCTTTATATACGACGTTGAACCACTTATTGCGCTATTCGAAACGAGCACCTATAACCTTCTCTGGTATTCACCCACGCTAAAACTGCGCGCCTTTTATACATAACAATGCATGATGAAGTGATAAGCGAGATTTAGTAGAAAGAAAAAAAAAAAAAACATATGTAGAATAAAATAAATAAATAACGTTTCTTCCTAACCATCAGCGTTATATATTATATAGGTACTATTAATCGTATCAAATAATCTCTAACGTTAATTGGATTTACTTAGGTAATATGTACATACAATAGGTATACTCGAATGATTTATTTCTTCATATAAATATTTTTTAAGAATACCAAGAGTTGAATAAATATATAGTTTACTAAGTGTTTTACGATCACGCGAATTCCTTGCACCGTGACTATCACTGCAGAAGTTAAAACCAGCTCACGTACCCCGCTATATATATATAGGTAGTATTGACGAGTGTATAATACGGATTGATAATACTAATACATACAGGCTTTGTAAAGTGATAAGAAAAAAAAAAAAGAAAAACGCGTATTATGATGTCGTTCGCAGTGTGTTCTCGCGTTGATTAACATTTCTAATGTTTTTTTATTATTTTTTTTTTCTTTGTTTTCAATTTTGAGAATTTTTTTTTTATTTCAACGATTTCACAGGCGATACGTATTATTAATTATTATAAATTGCGTATAGAGATAGAGAAACGCCTTCAATTGTTTCACCCTAATTTAAATATCGCCTGCCCTCCTTCCTTGCTACCTTGCTTCCTTGCTTCCTCCTTTTTTTCATTCATTCGCGACCTAAAGTCAATTCGAGTACCCTGGCCTTAGAGTTGCACCCAGCCCACAAGAGCCTCAAGGATTTCAACATTCTAGTGCGCTTAAGCTGATAATATATTTGCATGTGTATTATCCAATATGGCGTGGTGTCGTACCCTCGTTCCCTGTGTTAAGTCGTTCGCGATCCCCCGCGGCATGCCGGGATATAACAGCTATTCATATACCTATATAATGTATATAACAATTTTATTCAATGTTATATAGAAGAGGCGCGAGTATTATTGGAGTCAAATATCACAACGATATATAAATTATTCATTAATTATATAATACATACGTATAAATATGCGATATATATATATATATATATATATACTTTAAAAAGTCTTCAATCTTCATGAGTTTTAATTACATACATCTCAGACATGAGATTGTCAATTAAAATATACAATTAATTGAAGCTAAATATTATTATAGAATATTTTTTTCCGTTTATACGGAATCATATATCTGCGTATATATATATATATATATAAATATATAAATAATAATAATAAATACCGAGTATAATTGTGATACATTGAGAAAATATTTTTTCAAATAGCGTGTATAAATGATTCACTATATACTATCTGCGTCCTTGTGCAAAGCTTGACAAACCCGCTGCTGCAGTCTCGCAGATTACAAAGGAACTTGTCTTCGCGTTGAATCCAGATACATACAGCTACTCATATTATATGGTACATGTCTAGAGTCAATAAGGAGTCAACTTATATGCGAATAAATAATTAACAAAATATTCATTTAATTACTCGACCCAATTACTGACGAGTTAATTTATCCGTGACTAAATCAGCGGATTATAGACTGCGGCTAATCTGAGCTTAAACAAATCACGAAAAACTGTAATAACACGTGCAGAGTTTGACCCGGATCGTAATTTCTACCTTTTTTTCTTTTTTCAACGTCGATTCAAGTCTTCGTTAACACTTTTGCACATTTTTTTATTTTAATAAAAATACGATCGAACGTGTATATATACATATATATGTATATTTTTGTAAATCTGATCTAATCACCCGATCGCGATATAATTTTGTAAAATAATATATTTTACGTGTATAAAAATTGACGAAACTAACTAATTATTATTTATATTATATGCCCATTCCGATTTATGTACTTTGGTACATACATACGAACCGCGAGCAATCGAGACTGCGACAAGACTAGCGAGTAGCGAACGCAACGCGAGACGCGAGACGCGAGTACGGGGGCTCCAGTTCCTATATACATCCCGTCGAGGCAGGGGAAGCCCCGACGAAGAAGGGATACGAGAACACGAGCCCCCGCGACCTGAAGAGATAATATGGACTTTGAACGACCAGTTTTACTCGTGCCACATGGCACACGACACGCGACACATGGCGTATGGTATAATAAAGAAAGGGGCGATTTAGCTATATGGTTAGAGTATCTAAATATGGCCAAAAAAAAAAAAGAAATCGATGAAAATCTTTTTCTCTAAAATTTTATTTTAATCACGAAAATCTATAAGATTTTTTTTTGTTTTTAATTTCTTTTTTGTTTTTATCGAAATCTTGCGTCACACCTATACCATTTTATTACACCTATAAGCTAGCATAAGGTATGTACACATAACATCTGCATATATGATGATTTAATTGCCTTACACAGATTTAGGTATTATATACCGCAGAGAGAAAATCTTGCAGTCTGATAATAATTACACTCGTATATAATTATGTATGTATCCACTACATGGATATACGATTGACTCGCGTTTGTATAAGATGTTATTAATTGTCCTTTTCTATAAAAGCCGAAAAAGAAAAGAAAAAAATTGAATGAAATGAAAAGAAAAAAGGTTTGAATAATATCGTTAATTCTTATTCCACCTACACGATATTATACAAAAGTAATATCCGTCTGAGTAATAAGCGAAGACCGGGGAATTAATTAAGCCCGAAAACGTATTTAGGAACTTCTTCGCCAAAGAGATCTTCACTCGATTATTCCAAACGAATGGACACACCGCGCACCGTCTTCGGTTTCCCCTGTGCCGCTTATGAAGACTCGCCACTATAGGTACCCACTATTCACACGTATTATACGATATATACATATAGGTGGTTAGTATAGATTACGAAATCCTCTCTGTCAACCGGCTGTTGGCTATGTTGCTGTTCTGATTCACGATCTGTTGCGTCAGTCCCAAAGAGGCCCATGGTCTGTCATAAAGCCTTCCTTAAGCAACAGCTGACCCAAACGAAATTAACACACGTACTACATACATACATGCGTGTATATGGTTAGAATTTGAAATTAACCGATCCCATAATAATTATACGATATTTAACTATAGGTATATATAATATATAACCGATGTATGTTATGTACTACGTATACGTGAATATATATATATATTGAAATAAATACCTTTATAATATATAATAAATATGAATCTAGGTATACACGTGGGAGAGACGCGATGTGTTATTGGTCTACCGCATGTATTATGTATCACTGGACATATTATATTTGTATTATAGTGTATATACTATTACCTGCCGAAATAATAATTCCTGGTATAAGGTAAATATCCGTTCGAATAGGTGAATTTATTATTCTTACCCAACACCATTCTCTTGGTGTTTTTCGTGCTTATATATATATATATATAAAATATATAAGATTACCGCGGACGAAGAGACGCGCGATATCCTAGTATATCGAGTCCTTATACCGCTGCGGTATTTGGGTATAGATATACCGTAGTTAGTAGTACATATGGATCAAGTGCTTCTTTAATATATGTATAATAAATTCAGTATATATAAACAGCTGAGACTAAGAGAGTTGAGCAACTAAATTCGAAACGGAAGTCTGACCAAGCCTTTCTCCGACATCTCCTTCTTTTTCTTTTTTTCTACCTAATGCCTCGCGTCTAAGCTATTATCATGTAAACACACAATGAGATAGTTGATGAGGTTGATAATAAATTGATCAATTTTATCCCGTTATTATACCTGCAGTTTCAATGCGGTAGCTTTAAACACTTATCTTAATTACGTATATATCAAATTCTCGATCTCTATTTATTGATTAGGAGTTTTATGTAAGTGTAGTTATTTATCATATTTAATAACGATATGATAAAATTTGAAAATCACATACATATTGGTATATAGGTAGATGTATAGGTATAAATTGGCAAAGCGTGCAGAATGCGGAAACTAAAGTGTCCGAGCTGATGGCGTATAGAAATTGCGCGTAAAGTACGCGGTGTGTATATCGAATGAATTCGAGGTGGGATTGGCCGCTTTATGTATATATTTACATCGAACGATGCAAGCAATATGCGTAGGAGTAACCGAAAGGTCAAAAAGCGGCTTAAGTACTTCGCTCTCACGATCAGAGCATGTATATATATATATGTATAAAGTATCTACCTGCCCGATAAAAATTGAAAAAAAAAAAAAATGAAAAACGGTATAATAAATAATATCGAAAACTCACTTTTCTCCGATGATTCTTTATCCGCTTCTCGTGTTGCGGTATCAATCGCGTTGCTGCAGTCTCGCCTCAGACAATCAACTTCGTCACCATCTGTGAAAAAAAATAAATAAATAAATAAATAAATAAATTCACACTGCATCGAACCGATCGATTTGTTTAATATATCGCTTTTAATCTTAATAAAAAATCTTCCTCAACCGTAGATTACAACTCGGTTGAATCATACACACGCGCGATTTTATTATTCTCAGTCCTCCTTGTTCCAAACACGCTATTACTTTCACGTATGATATATTTTATTTGTTACTATTTTTATTTATTTTTTGAAATTTATTTATTCAACATCACTGCAGCTTCCATATGTCAACTACCTTATACCTACGTATAAGTTATATATAACGAGCGGTTTACCATGTCGATGACGATTCAATTAACTAAGAATTAACGATCGGGTTCTGCGATCGTGTAGAAAAATTTGCGGATTGTAAACAACGCGTGCCGTCTAGTATATACATACATATATATATATAGATAGATAGATACGTGTATTTGCAGGAAAGAGATGGTGAATTATTACGATAACCCGATGGAGAGATAGAGTGAGATAAAGAGAACGGATCGGAGTCTGTGCCTACGTTACTGTATATGTATACACATATAGCATGTGTGTATACATACAACGTATTTATATGTATATATGTACACACACACTATAGTGGCCTGAACGAGAAGGAAATATACTTTGGTACGCCTCGAGTTGAGACTGACGCGATCCGTACTAGTGGACACAGCTGCGTCCCAGGTTGACACTAGTTAACCCCTTACTTATTAAACACCAGATATATACCAACAAATGTTGAACAACGTTTGTATATGAAGAAAAAAAAAAGAAAAAAAAAAAAAACATAAAATTTCCTTCGTTTACCGCAGTCTAACTATTAAACGAAAGATATTATAATAATGCACATTATAATTACTCGGTATATTACAATTAACACCGTATTAATTAATTAATATTTCGGTTAAACCCATCACGGCTAATAATTAATATCTTATTCAATTTACCAAATATAAAACTCTCTGTATCTACGGTTGAATGAACCCTGTTCATTTCTAAGGTCGAAGAAGGGTTACTTCTTTTTTAATTGTTAATTAAAAGATTTGCCTTTTTATTTTTATTTTTTTTTCTTCTTGTCTCATGACCCGCACTGCAGTTGTCAGTTTAGTCACAAAAACTCCCAAATTGGCAAGATCTCTTATGTGGTTCTGACAGGACCACGTCATCGTCTCACGAATAGTCCTGTCCGAGAGTATGAGCAAAAAGAACAGACGGAAAAAAACAAAAAAAACAAAAAAAAAAAAAAAAAAAGAAGAAGAGGAAAATAAGAACGATATTTAAACGTAAAGCAACAGGTATATACGTGGTACACGCGAAACACTCGCTAATTACAATTTACAAGAAGTATATACCCATATGTATGAATATTGTTTACCCTTGATAATTGTCCGTACATACATATATATATATATATATACATATACAGCTAGTTAATTAACGCTTCTATGTACTCGGCGCACTAACTAAACTACTGTATATTATTAATTGTTCAATACGATATGATAAATAATTATAATATAATATACTCC
This sequence comes from Tenthredo scrophulariae, assembly GCA_963978835.1. Lineage (NCBI taxonomy): Eukaryota > Metazoa > Arthropoda > Insecta > Hymenoptera > Tenthredinidae > Tenthredo > Tenthredo scrophulariae. The sequence goes on from OZ022228.1 coordinate 1,246,325, forward strand.
CTTATAAATTATTTATTATATAGATTTATTATATAGTAATAAATATATAGAAATATATAAGTAAAACGTAACACGCGAGTTGGAGAGATGAATATTATATGTGATGTATTAATATATATAATCGATTAAATTTTATAATATTATACCTAAATATGTGTATATGAAAATTCCCTCCAGTATATATATATAGTGAGACTACTAGCAGACTCTGAGCATGGTTATGGGTCCAGATATACTGAATGTCCGAAGCATCAAAGTGCGAGAAATCTATATAAATATACGAGATGCGACATGCACTGAACTGCACTGCGCTGTACTAGCACTACACTGCACTGCACTACTATACACCGTACCGCGCGGGTCTCGAGTTCCTCAGTTTAAGGGAACGTAAGGGAATTGAAGAGAGCACCTCGCGGTCCATAGGGACGACAAGGCTTATGTTAGGTGGGAGTCGCGTATATGGATATAGTAAAAACCGAGTAACAAAAATAACAAGGCTAGGTACCGATATAGATATATATACATAATATGCACGTATACACGTACAAACTTTCGTATTCATAAATATATATGGTATATGGTATATATATATGTATAAACTATATACTATATATATATAAGAGAGAAAGAGAAATGCTTCGACTTGATAGAGAGAGAGAGAGAGAGAGAAAGAGAAAGAGAGTGAGATAGTAAGCCGCATGGCAGCGAGAATACGAAAGAGCGAGTGAGATGAGAGGAGAGCGGATGGCCTTGAGCAGGTCATCACCTCAGGCTGGGAGGATGCTGGTCGCGCTGGACCAACTTAATACTTTGCTTCTTTGCTCCCATCCTATCTTTCTTCGGCTTCCTCCTGCAGCATCCTCCTACTCCAACTTTTTCACATTATTATTATTATTATTATTATTATTATTATCGTTATTATTATTATTATTAATTATTGCAAGTATATATATGTATGTATATATATATATATATACGTACGAAAATATAATCGAAAAACCAGTAAACACATTTCATGTATAGTATATAGGTATATAGATGAATGTACACATATCGACGGATCATCTTAATTATATACAAATTACGAGGAAAAGGATATTATATGCGTCAGTTATACCTATATATATATATATATATATATATATATTTATATACATAGGTATTCGCGATATGACGATGTCTAGAAATTGACTCGATTCAATTCTAATAATAGCGGTTATACAAGCTAATAAATTTACGTATATGTATATATATATATATATATATATATATATATACCAATATATGTATACATTTATATACATATGTGACATTATAGTTGTATAAAGAGAAACTTTATTATTATTATTATTATTTCTTCTTCTTTTTTGTTTTTTAATCAGAGTTTAACATACTGTATATTTTATCAGATTAATTAATTTACGGTGTATAAAGTAGGTATATATATATATATAATAAAGTTTACCGTAACGATTTATTAAATCACTGCAGTATCTATATAGATGCATATAGGTAGGTACAGCATATAATGCGTACCTATACACCACATGGAATTTCAACACCGCGTTAAGGTAATAAGGTATATACCTACTATTATAGAATATCTACATATTTTCGTTATAAACGTATAATGTCGTATCTGTAGTCCCGTGTATAGAATTTAATTAGACCGAGTGTATAATGTTACAAAATCAGTTATTCTGTTATCTAATCGTGTTTGAATAGGCGACCATCCGTGTGTATATCGGAGAAAGACACGCGGGTCAGATCTCGATGACCCGTGGACCTGAAAATAGTAGAAAGAAAGAAGAAGAGAAGAGAAGAAAAGACGAAAAAAAGAAAAATATATATACCCGATTCTGAAGAAACGATTTTTCCCTCGTTTTATAAGATATTTAGTAAAATAATTTCGAGACTACTTGAAGAGGGCCTTTGGAGGTATTACAGGAGGTTTTGGGTATGCTTGAGGCAGTCCTGCAGCAAACACGGAGAAACAAAGTTAAGTGAATGGGAAAGATAAATACAATAATTATAGAAAATGAAAGGTTACCACCGAAACGGAGGAAGAACCAAACGGACGATTGTCTGCCAGTCCGTGAATATAAACCAGCGATATAAACCTACGTGCGCGATATGAATATGTATGGTATGCCTCACGGACCCATACGAGTATACGAAAAATAGGTATAAAAAATTCTCGCGTAAGAATTACCGAGCACATCACCCATACATATAAATAACCGAAACTGGGTTAAACTCCATATTTCTAACTGGAATATATTTATATAGGGCATACACTATGCGCACATACGAGGTCGAGTTGATTTATTATAAATTTTTCAACTACCAGCCCGGATAGAAATCAGTTTTATTCTGAACCGTCTCCATTCATTATGTAGTTCATTCATTAATATCATTCTTCAATTGATTAAATCGCGTTATTAGTGCGGGAGTCTGATCGATTATACTTACGACGATATGACGTCACGCGATCTTTTAATCCATCGGTATTATCGTAATATACGTATACAATTATTCGGCTTTATCATATGATTGAAAAATGCGAGAAATCGCATTAAATAATCGAAGAGATATAACGATATAACGGGGTTGGCGCCTAAGACCGATAAATCGCTCGGATGCTGCGCGATGCTACGCCATGTACCAACTCGAATCTCTAATATATTATATATATGCAACTCTCTCGCGTGTATTTATATCTATATATCTACCTATACGTATGTATGTATGTACGTGAATTAGTTTCACACGCACGTGCGTCTATACGGCAACGAGCCGATGAATGGACCAATTGTCCGCGGTATAGGTTCTCGCGGCGCGAGAACATGGCACTAACTAATATAATATAATAGAAAGAGATATACCGAAGCGCATATACATATGGGGAGGTCCACGCCAATTCGACCTGGGTCTGACCCTCGACTCTTGGATTTGGTCCGTAATTTTTCACAGGTTATTCTATCTTTCGAAGACATATATGGTAAATTTTTTCAAGATTTTCATCATCAAATTAGTTCAAATCGAAAAAAAACAAATCACTGCATCGAAGGAAACTTTGTAAAAATCTGAAAAAATTCTCAAAAATCGTGCATTCGATACAAAGAATTTTGGCCTGCGGACCAGAGTGGGCCGACGTTCGCTTCAAGGGGTCGAGGGTCAGGCCCAGATCGAGTTGGCCTGAAATGCCCCATATACATACGACGCGATCTACGTACAGAGGAAGTGACGCCGTCTCTAAGACGCCAATTCAACGAGACTGGGGAAAAATGATCAAACAATATTTATAAAATTATTTTTATATTCGATTAACACATCAGCCATGTATACGTATGATTATCTCACCTTTTATATACCGTATTACTCATATAGGTACGATGAATGTTAACGAAGGTGAGTCAAAACCAACTATACGTATGGTATAATGAATACGATTTTTTTTTTTTTTTTTTTTCTATTTCTCAATCTTTCTATATTATTTTTTACTCCGTTTATCGCCATCCCCTCATTTACCCGTTGCTATACCAGCCCCTAGTTTCGAAAAGAATGTTTTAGACAAACATTTTCAGACAGGTGTATCCCATCTGCAATGGCAGCTGCTATATCCTGCAGCAAAGTGCAGCCTGCAAGAAGCGAAACACGATCCTAGCTCTTTTCCCTCTTTCAAAGTAAAGTAAGAAAGAGGGAGAAAAATAAAAAGAAAAAAAAAAAGAAAAAAAGAAAATAACAAGAAACTTGTCCAAAAATCCGGAGCTTCGCGGATCGCGGATGTTGGCGAAATATTTAACGGGTGACGATGTATCTTGACCGAGTGAAAGTATAATAAAAATAACAATAATAAGTAAATATATACATATATATATATATATATATTTTTTTTTTTTATATATTTACCTACTATAAGGTATAACTATTATATGCATATCTTTACATAAGAATGTAGAAATTTTCGATGAATTTTAATAAAAAAAAAAAAAACAACGAACATGTTGCATAAATTCAAGTGTAATTAAAAATGTAGGTAGTTAAAAATAAATAAAATAGAAAATAAGAAACAAAGAGAACAAAAAAAAATAAGTTATTGCACGCTGTGGCACTTTCAGCTTCTTGAAATTCTGCACAATCGCGGTAGTGGACAACCGGATGTGCCTGATTACAGAAATTGTATATTCATTAGTTCGTTTAGGTGAAAACCTCGAGATTCATGGTAATCACATTCTTTTAATTAGTTCCAATTAGCAGCTGTGACCTCGGCTGTCGCTTAGGTCATTATATGTGTATAATCTTGCGTGTTGAAAATATACTTCTTTTTCCTTTTTTTTTTTTTTTTTTTTTTTAATTTTATTTCCTCCAATTACAGACAAAGATTCATTCGCAACCTCCCACGATCTATAATTATTCTTCTTAAAATTCGATAAATAGGTACGATAGAATTGAGAAAATCGTTTGCAATTTATTCCGCCTCCACAATTCGTTCATCGATAATTGAATAACTGCGAGAGCTATATCTATTGCTAAAAGATTATTTACATATTCATGTATTCAATAAAGTCTGTGCACTACCTATATTCGCCTGTAAAATAATTACCAATTTTTTTTTCAGCCTCGTCGAACAGCTGCGAGATTCCCTTAATTATATATGAGAAAAAAAAAAGAAGTAATACTAGAATAAAACGATCGCGGAATCTCTCGCGTAAAAATTTAGAAATAAAATTAAAAAAAAAAAAAGTATATGTGTAAAACCGTCTCGAAATCATTTTGATAAAAAAAAAAAAAAAAAGAAGAAAAATCCTATTTGGTATATGAAAAAAAAATAATAAATAAAAATTTATACACATATGTGTATATAATAACTTTTCATATTATATGACGATCGTGATACAGCTTTCGGCCTTCAGCTTGATCCTCAAAAGCCGTGACACGGATAGAACCTAGTTTGAATTATATCTTACGGTGCAGAAGAAATCTTTGGTTGAAAATTTATTCGAATTTATTTATATATTTATTTATTTATTTTTTTATTTATTTATTTGATATAAATGAATCGATATTACCTTTCGAAAGAAAAAAGGCTGGAGCTCTCACGGTTTTCTGTCTTCACTCGATTGTTCTCTTTGTTTTTTTTTTTATCTTTTACTATTTTATTTTTTTGTTTTCTGCTGTTTGCCAAAAATCCAATTTTCTGCACTTTTTTACTCAACTATATATATATATACGCTTTTTAAATATTATTATTATTATTAACTGGCCGATCTGACGACCAGACGACGAGATATCCGGGCGAGAAAAGGCCTTTTAACTTTTGAACGTTTTGAGTCGAGTGTCTGAGGCGAACTGTCGAAGCCGCTCGGAGACTCGGAGCATTCGGTTTTTGCTCCACCAATCACAGGGCAGCTTTACACTCGGACGATTCTATAATTCCTACGTGTTAACTCTTGATATTATTCGGCAAAGAAGTAAACTCGTTTTTTTTTTTTTTCTTTCTTTCATTATTTCATTAATGTTATTTCATTTTATTTTTTTTGTTCCTTACTTCGAATCTTTCAATTTTTTTTTTTTGCAATATAAAGTTTAAAAATAGACGCTAAACGAGACGATAATACGTAATATCGAATCGGCTATTGCGATATGAAAAGATAACTCAAAAACAGAAACATAAAGAAAAAAAAAAAAGGAACGAAATGAAATGAAAGAGAAAGACTCGCTCAAAGTTCAATTAATTTATAAACGAGATATTATAGGTATACTTTATAAGCGAATGAGGTACCGGTTTTTTTATTTTTACGTTTCGTTACGTTTTTTTTTTATTTTATTTTTTTCACAAATCTATTTGGGAAATAAATAAAACCGAAGAAGTAAAGTGCGAAAAAAAAAAGAACAAAAAAAAAAAAAAGAAAGAAACAGAAACAGAAACATCGAATGATAAAAGATGATGAGAGAAAGAGCGAGTGACGTACGATTTAAATAATACCGTGATAACAATTGTGGAACGTCAATTCCGCGTGTATTCATATATAGTATACGTTCTCTCGTCGTATATGTGTATATATGAATATAATATGTTTTTTTCAAATTCAAAACAAACGGCGAACATTTCAATGGCAATTAACATTAACATGACGAAGTCATGTATGAGAGTTAAAATAAAATTGAAGAAAAAAAAAAACATTGAAAAAATAAAAAAATTAAAAAATGAAAAATAAAACCTAAAACAATATCGATATGTTATATATGTATAATTGGATATTTTTTTTTTCCTCTATACCTATATAGTATATTCATGTACTATTTACCACGCATAGTTATATACGTATATGTGTATATCGACAGGAGTAATTATTAGCCGTTATTATTAACTCGTAGAATTATACACCATACGTTATAATTATAATGGAGAAGCATATACACGATCGAACGATTAAAATCGGTTGATCTTTACCAATCGAATGATCTGTATGAATTCGTTCCGTCACGGTGTAGTCATTTACGATGTATAGACATAAGCACAAGACATTGTCAACCGAATTAGCTGCCGATCAAGAGAGTGAAAAAAAAAAAGGAATGATAAATGATCAATCTTTGGTCCATGCCGATAGAAACACTGTGTAAAACCCGCGGCGGTTAACGACTCGGAAAAAGTATCAAACGATTTCGTGTCCGTCCGCGATCGTGGAACACTGACAACCGGCACATTCCACGACTCAAATCGACTGTGACCCCTCCGACTCTTCTACAGGGCACTTGTGTGCACCTTGGCAAAGAGTTTGATCCTCAACTTGGATGAACACCCTAAAATCGTGGTGCAAAGAAAAGAAAAGAAAAGAAAAAAAATAAATAAATAAAATGGCACTTGGAGAAAATAATTGACGACGAAAAATCGGTACGAAAAAGTTTTCGTAAATAGTATAAAAGTAAATAGGGTGGGAATAACGCGGGGCTCATCGGAGAATACAGGGATTAGCATTTACCGCAAAACGCGAACCGCTATTCGGCATCAAAATGCAAGAGCGTTCGATACCGATCGTTCAATGACACACGTGACGTAGATCCAGACGTTATTCGAACCTTGCTATTATATGCCCATATACATAAACTCGTATATCTATATATTTATATCAATACCTGTAAAATCCTCGTCGAATGTTCCCGATTTTAAATAGAATATATCGCAGGTTAAATGCGAGTGTGTTATGCCGATGAAAAACACACCCACACCGATAATAAAATAAATTGGTTTGGCTGTGAATAAAATCTGTTTAAATGATGGGAAAAAAAAAATTATAGGAAATTGTATTTTACAAATTTTAATACGTTTTATTCGATCGTTATGAACGTCTGTAGACCGTCGAGCAAAATGCGTCGGTATAAACCGCATGAGAGTTAACTGTATTCATTGGTGACATTTTCCATTGACTTTGATTAAGATTCGAGTGTAAAATTAATGAAAAAAAAAAAAAGAAATTAAATTCCATCTTTCATTATGCGTATACAGATTGGTTTAAATACGTAAATTATATACCTAGAATGAGATAGTATAATATGCGCTATTCGCGAAGCAGGAAGTTTTGATTTATTGCAATTAAGGAATAGACGTACTGAATTATACTTTATAAATACGACACTTGGGACTTTATTATTCCCTCGTAAATTCCTTAGCTGGTTGAAATTTGCCTTGGCTTATGATAAACGTGTGTATAATAGCTGCGGAAGAAGATTTTTCAAAAATAAACTCCGAGGTAACAATAAGTACAATTGGAGCAATTGCGTCATTATAGTTTTAGCATCTGTCTCGGTATTAGTTTGCTCTTCTATCGCGTAAAGAAGAATAAGAATAAGAATAAGAATAAGAATAAGAATAAGAATAAGAAAAGAATAGAAAAAACAAAAATATATATATGCACGACCAACGCCTACCAAATGAAATATTTTAAATATTTTTGACAAAGAAATCTTCGATGTATGTATAACTCGCGCGCTCCTTACCGATATGCTAGATCGGTCTCGAGGTGCGCCCGTCGACATACGCGGCAAACCAGACTCTATGCTCAAGGTGTATTCAAGGTTGCAATGAGTTTAACTATTCAGCATACCTACTTCGCGGAATAGACCTTGTATACGAATAGAGCTTAAACCGAGCTGCACTAAATTCTGCGAAAGCCAAGCCGCCCATATGTTTGAAATTTAATGAAAACCGCATGAAATAAGACGTTTTTTTACATAAATTAAAATTCTTCAACTCTGACACCATAAACTTTTGCAATTCGTTAAAAGTTTGAAATATTCTTAGAGTCTTTGCATCCCGGTATCAAGTTTTCGACTAATCAAAAAAAAGGATTTACTCCTTAGCTCGTTAGCAGTTCCTGGTTTTTTCTTTTTTCCCTCTTTGTTTACGACAATTACCTCACGGAATTGAACCCATCTAATCCCAACTAGCGGCAAAAAGATATATGGTAGGTTTACTCGCACATCGGCGGTGTATACTAGTGAGCAGATGTGCAGGGGCACCTGTACCCATAGCTGTTTAATTTTACTATATAATTTTCACCTCACTTTTTTCCTTGCTTATATATATATTCCAAATCCTCACCTTACACCCATGAAATCCTTCGTAATAAAGTATAAAATAAATTTAGGAAGAAACCATATCTTATTTTTTTTTTTTTTTTTTTCACGATCTATGCAACTACGGCTTATACGATTATAGTCAAGACTTCTTCGTGTTTTATACACATATACTATATACTCAAGCCCTGCTTATATACGGGCAGATAATTAATGTATTTTTACCCATTAGAGTACGGGGGGTGAAAACCGACTTATCCTGTGCGACCACATAGCAGGAATACCTGGACTCTGCTAAGGTTGTAGCATGGGGTTTCTCACTAGTTTTATTTGTCACGACGCCTGCAGGATTCAACCATGTAGCACAATATACATTAAACACACAGATATCTGATAAATACATACACTATAAGTGAGTAAGATTTTCAGCGAATTTGAGAAATCCGAAAATTTGATATCCCTTTAAATTTCGTGATATATCCGAATGGATAAGAAATCGAATGTCGAGGATGGGGAGATTCCTCAGGATATATACTATTCGGATCTCGTATTACACACGGGTATGGTTTGTAATTAGTTGACGATGCGGTATAATAATATGGGTATTTGTGTCCTATGTGGGAAAGTAACGAGACACGTAGGATATAGGTACTACAAATGTATGTACATCCTGCAACCGACTAGGTTGCTTTTTACATCTCGTCTTACGCATTCCTGGCATGAAGATGGGTAGTAATATTCCACTTGGAGTTATTGTGCGTATGCTAGCAGAAATAATTGCAAAGTGGTCATTTTTCTTGCTAATGTACATCCGCAGTATATAGTAGATAAAAAATAAATAAATAAAAAATACATGGCTAACTATCCGCATGATCATAAAAGTGCGAGAAAAATAATTAAAACAACTAAACGCAACGGCCCATCGATTCTCATTGCAAATAATTAGAGTCGATAAATAAACTTAAGGTCGGCATAAGTCATGCTTTGAACCCCCGTGTCTAGTTATCATTCCGTAAAAATCTTAAAGGCTTTTAAATTCGGTCGTAACATCGATCGTGTAAGACAGTCGCGTGGTATACTATAGTTAACCGATCGGTAGCGACCGAATCGAGACTCGTCTCTTCTCCTCTCTCGTTTCTCTTCTTCTATATGAGACCTTGAGAGCGGTCAGCAACATAAACAGCATCAGTGGCTGGACCACCATCTTGTTGTGGCTACCATTGTAACCAGAGCCAAGTCGAGCTGAGCTGAGCCGAGAGCTAAGCTAGGCTTGAACCACCCACGCCTATAACGGGTGTACCGGTGTACCCTGTAGGCGTCGCGACGCTCTCCTTATTCAAGGGTTGATCTCGAGCGGTTCTGCATCGATTCAATTTGAAGAAAAAAAAAATGATTTTATACTTTCAACGATACGATCGAATCTCGGGAATTAAACTGAGGCATAAAACCATTTTGTTAACCTTGGTGCAGCAGGGTAGACGCGGATATATCGCAGGAATATAATGTCGAATGAATTGAGTCTGCAGGATAAGGTCAACTGGTCCTGTTTGTAAATCAATTAATCACAACCTGCGCAAACCATTATGTTATATGGGCTATGGAACAATGGGTTTTTCCTTTCTAAAACGCTCTCCTCTCCATATCGCGTCTCTTTATACATTCTTGACCCTTAGTGGTCGATATTTCTATCGTTATAATAGCTTACGCCTCGGGGGTTTAATGAGAATAAAGAAAAAATAAATAAACGACCCCGTAATTCGGAGGATAGATACAAACCATACGATATAAGATCGGCTGCAGTGACGATTTAACACAGAAAGTATATCACGCAGAGAAATTAGAAACGAAATTGAATGAGGCGAGAAAATTGATGGAATCAAACTCACCGGCGATCGGAGAGGCCGCAGTTTTCAATTTCTCGGATTCTAAGGCCGGTTCTTCGTCACTGTCAAAACTCCTGTTTCTGTAAATCGAGAAAGGATGGAAAATTTGTTGAGATAATAAAATCGGTGTGCGATTTAAACCGAGCGTGTGAAACTCACATCGTTGTAAATTCGAGGGAATTTGTTTCTTCCTCTTCTCCAATAGTCGCCAAATTGCTTTGCCAGTAGTAGCTATCTCCGTCACTTTCATCCGTAGAGTCTTCCTCCTCGTCTCTATTAACTCCTGAATTTTTTGACTCGTCTCCAATTTCGTCTAAAGATTTATAGGTATCCTCGTGGTCGGGTTTCTCCAAGAAATTCGACTTGTTATTATCGTTTTCCATATCCTCATCGTTTTCGTCATTGATTTTGCGTTCGCTATCCTCGTTTGCATCGTTTGTAAAATTTTTTACGTCTTCATAAGCGGTTTGTATCTTCTCCGAATAAACGCCGTCTTCATTACCGTCGTTCATTATCAAAGCAGACATCGTCTCCTTGTTAGAAACCGTTTCAAATTCGTTTTTCTTCGATCTCTCGACCAGAGCCTTGGCCTTCTTCATCTCAATGATTTCCATCATTTTATTAGTTTCCTTAAAGCCAGATATTTGCAGATTTTTTTCGTTATTTCTCGCCACATTCACACCAACATCATCATTAAAGATCTCGTCATCGATCGGACCAACAAACTGGATGTCTTTCTCCTCCCCAATTCCCAAAATAATATTTTCCTCTCCATGTCCCCTCCGGTGATTGATATGACAAAATTTCTCCTCCAATTTGGAATCTTCACTCGGTATAAAAACCTGATGTTCTCTTCTCGGCGGTGGTGGTGGTGGTGGAGGAGGAGGAGGTCGTTTTCTTTTAGATTTAACATCTTTTCTCGGCATTGGTTTAGGGGGTAAAGCCGGTGCCTCATTATCGGAAAAATTATCCGCAACATTATCCTCTATGATATCTTGATTCACGTTTATTCTACGGACATGATTCCTGGCCGGAAGTGGAGGTCCTTCAACGACTTGATCAACGTTTCCATTAACGCAGTCAACTATTAAAGCGTCATCTTTAATTGGCCGGAAATGTGTGCTCGAATCTGCAGCAAGATCTGTGTAAACAAGTCCCGGTCTAGTTTCGTGGCCATAGCTTAACGGCGCGTCTTGAAAACTAAGCGGAGGTTGAAGGGTGATGGTTTCCTCGATCAAGACAGTGTTAGGTGCGACAACGGCCGTAACTCTTTCCACAACACCGTCTGCACCGTCGCCTAAAGCTTCGACGAAAGTAACTGCCTCGGAATTAGCTAGTCGTGATAGTAGATAGTCAGTAGTTGGTGGATTCGAGCCAAACTCACGTTCCAATTGATCAAAAGGAGCCAAAAGTCTGACCAAGTCGATATTTTCACCGGCTGATATTTCCATGGGTGATTCCTTGAGCTGTTGATACGTTTCCGATGTGTGAACGGGATTTTGATGCTCTGAGGCTGTCGAGGTCGTCGATATCGTTGATATAGTTGAAAAACGGTCTGACGAAGAGAAACGACAGTCGATTACTGTCGACATTGAGCTTCCTGTATCGTCCGATGTACTTCCTTGGGTACTGCAACCGTCGTGGGATCTGGCGTCTAGGTATATCGTCGTTTCCGTCGGCTCCTAGAATGGGGATTTAAGAATTTGATTAGTTAAGAGCATAACGGGGCTTCGTTATAGGAGTAAAAAATTCCAAAGTCAAAAAAGCTCGCCTATTTTTTACCTGTCTTGATTTATTCAGATCCGGAGACTGCTGCTTGATTATATTCCCGGTATTTTTGGGGCTTGAATTTTTCGAGCTCGATTTACTCCCCGGTGAAGAATTGCAGCTTTCGTAAGACCCGGATTTACTAGAAGTAGATTCCCTGCTGCTCGAAGGATTCTGTGTCCTAGACGGTGACTCGGTGAGAGACGAACCACCTCCTGACGACTTTGGACTATCCCAGGGTTTTCGTACCGGACTAGGATTAGCCTCACCATCAGCAGGTCCTCGAGGTTGACGTAATTTTCTCGGCGGTACGGGTGGCGGTGCGGAAGGTAACTCGGGTGGAATTTTGTTCCGTTTTTCTGGCGATGATTTACGCTCTGCACTCACAACCTCAGGTCTTAAAGCGCCTCTGTATCTGACTAAGAGTTTTATCACGAGCTGAGACTCCTTCAATCGTCTTACACAGTCTAAACGTGTCATTTCGGTTACAGGAACACCGTCGATGTTCAGCACCTGGAATGACCCAATAATATAAGAATTTATTTTACCAATGTTTTCACCGTATTCAAGGTAAACTTTTGATTTTATATTTAAAATTTACTTTTTTATTTCCCATTTATGAAGCAGTGAATTATTTATCGACAGCTGCGAGTGAAAGGAAAATATGGAAAGTAGTCGTCAGTATTCAATGATAGCTTTTATATTGTGTATACCGAGAATATTCGGTGAGAGTAAACGACCCCTTCCCTACGGCAAAACCAACACAGGGCGCACCGCGTGCGTGAGGCTTGTTCGGGAGGGGATAGGCGGCCAGTGGTGCGTCCACCGAATTTTCCGCGCTAGGCCCAATCCGTATAGCCCATCCGCGCTAATGCGATGAATACCTAACTTGAAAAGCAATCATCACACGAACACGGCGAAGAATGAACGCGAATAAAATGAATTCGCCTAATGTAAACATTTATTTTAAAAAATTTATCAACGAATTTAAAATCAAATATCAATTAATTGGATCTAAGTATTCATTATCAGTGTTTATGAGCGTTATTAGAGACACAGTGAAACAGATAAGTGGAGGGTGAATCATTGAACAGAACATGGTCAAAAATTGATTTGTCAGAACTCAATTTTATTTAATTTCTAAATCAATAAATAAACCAATGTTTGACGATGTTGTCTTCAATAATTTATTCTCCACTTACCCGCTCCACTTTGTCTCAAATATCACTCATAAGCACCAATAATTAATAATCATATCGAATTGATAGATATTTAGTTGTAATTCGTTGATAAATTTTGGAAATAAATGTTCACAGCAGTCGAATTCATTCTATTCGCGTTCATTCTTTGCCGTGTTCGGCGTGATGATTGCTTTTCAAGTTAAGTATTCATCGAATTAGCGCGGATGGGCTATACGGATTGGGCCTAGCGCGGAAGATTCGGTGGACGCACCACTGGCCGCCTATCCCCTCCCGAACAAGCCTCACGCACGCGGTGCACCCTGTGTTGGTTTTGCCGTAGGGAAGGGGTCGTTTACTCTCACCGAATATTCTCGGTATGTGTATCGGTGGGGTAATTATATTGTTCGGTACTTTTCCCTGCCTCGAGCGTAACATGTTATAGTATGTACTCCGAAATTTGATGATTATTTTTATTTCGTTTGCCCAGAATTTATAGAGTCGATAGATTCGGTTCTTTTTTATTTTAACTGAATTCTTTTTCCTTTTCCTTTTTTTTTCTTCCTCTATAAAATGGGATTATAAATTTGAGGTGCGTGAGGGAGAAACCAATACGGGTATAATTATTACACATATCACTGCGTTATATGTATATGCGATAATAACAACGTTTTACAGTTTATAATAGTTATATACGCGATGATCACGTATATATAGGTATATGTAGTACATAAAGCTATAGCATACATATAGGTATCGTGAAAGCGTTCCTCGACCAAAAAACCAATCATCGAATTCACCCAGTTTCATGCAATCGTCTTTTTAGCCCATTAATTCTTCTCCTTTTTTCTTTCTTTATTTACATTCATTCGTTTTTCATCATATCATCGAATCTAACCCGTTCTCATATCTCCAGGTATCTCTCGGCCCATTAGCCGAGTTCTGCACCATGCTGTGGCACAGCAATATACCGCAGAAAATAAAAACAGAGTCGAGGACATCGGACCAAATTCAGACACATTATAACCGAGAGGAATAGTAATTGTGCCACTTATATATATAAAAATGAGAGAAAAAGTAACCAAAAAACGTTAAAGATCTAATAAATAAGAACCTTTTTTCACTTTTTTTCTTCTTATTCTTAAACCAAACGTATGAAGGTATAAAAAAAAAAAGAAGAAGAAATTTTCAATTTTTTTAAATAATTTCTCACCTCGTCTCCCTCTCCAAGAGTTCCCCATGAGCATACAGCGCGACTAGCCGGACTCTCGGAAGCACAGCTTTGTACAAATAGCTTGCGTACTTTTTCCGACGTCTTATTTCCGCCCTCAAATTTCAGTCCAAATCCTAGCCGTTCACCAGGTAGTCTAAACACGTCGACTTCTTCCTCAGGGTGTCCGTCCGATCCATTTATTTGATCTTCGATTTGATTTTCCCGATCTTCGTCACATGCATCGACGTCGATATCATCTTTCAGCTTTATTTCGGTGCGCTTTTTAACACCGTCGATTTTTTCTGTTCCATTACCGATCGATAAAACGGTTACAAAATTATCTAATTCCGTGTTAGAATTGCCCACGCTAACAACGGTCACGAACTCCTCGTGCGCGTTCTTTAGAACCTCCATGTCTCGTATATCGTATCTCGTTTTTTGATATTTTTTTTCTTTTTACTTTCGTTTTTTTTTTTTTTTTTTTTTTTTTTTGTGATTGGATTTAGACCAACTACCGCGATCTTTTAAATTGATCCATTCATCTCTGGTCGCCGGTTGATCTTTGCCCGAGGTATAAGGTATGCGGCTGTTCAGGCCCCACCCTGAAATACAGAAACGTAGGTAATATTCAATGGCTGTGTGGGTGCGTGTGTGTCGATTACACGATATGTGTAAATACGTGTAAATATGAAGAAATACGAAATTCTATCTACTCCATCTCTCTCTCTCTCTCTCTCTCTCTCTATATAATTCCCACGCGTCTTTCTTCAGCTCCTCTCATTCTTCCTTCTGATCAGTATATATGCAAATAACGTATTTAAATTATAAACTTTATCCGACTCAATCGTATACGTAAAGAATTACGAATCTATACGCGTCAGATCGCGAGCCATTCTATACGTAATATAATACGATCGCATATACGTAATATACATCGTATTTAAGAAAAAAAAAATTGAAAAAAAAAAAACAATTAAAAAACCTAATGAATATTATTTTCAATTTACAATTATTCATTTATTTTGTTATTTCGTCATAATTTTTTTTTTTTAATTCTTTCTCCTTTTTTTCAAACCTAATGTTACGATTTCTCAACACTAGCTTGCCGCTATCCGGGCGAGGAGAAAGCGGTTCGATTTCATGTGCGGGTAGGTATACCTAACTGAGATTAATTCTGGTTTTTTAAACCACCTATCTCTTAGGTTTCCGATGGTATCCCATTAATATATCAACAGCATAATGCCGCAAACTGAGCCACAGCTAGAACCCTCGGGACCTCCGACCTTAACTAACTGCAAAGAATGTAGGAAATAGAAAGTAGAATATAGTATACACTAGTGCAGCTAGTTATTCTTAGGGTTTCTTAGTGTCAAGGGCAATCCTATCCACCTCTTATACCTTCGGTTGAGTATTTATTTCATTAAACGAGCTTATAATCAGTAAGAAATTATTAGAGTTAAATTCTCTCCGCTAAATCATAGAAAAAAATGTTATTTCGATTTTTTTCTTTTTTCTTAAACCGTAAATACATCGCGAAGCGCGGAATAATAATCGACTCTGAATATTCGGTTAGATGGTCCATGTAACCACGGTGGGTAGGTATAAAGAGGCAAGCCCGTACAAGTGCGAGTAACGGTCCCCACTGCCGGCGGTCTTGCATTCCTAACATCAGTCCAACGTTCAACCTTTCGTCTCCGAGTACCTACCTCTCTTCCCGTTCGATGTATCTTTACTCATCTCGCGATCTACCGATTCATCGATCTCTTCCGTTGCCACGTAATCAATGTCACATATCGTGTCGATCATATGACCGATTTTTGATTCCATATTCACAGATTTTTGTATCTTTTGTTTATCATAAAGAATCAAAAAATATATATGCATGTATATGAAACTATTTAAAATCAATATAGCGTACGTATGTTTGGTGTAATATTAATCCATGGATTTCAATCATAATCGATAAATATATATTGACTCTTTTATCTTTATCTTATAAATGTAAAATCAGCGCACGATTCTCTATAGATATGTACGTTTAAATATATTTAGAACCTGTTTTATAGTCAGGGAATACGACGTACGTACAACACATATTCAATAACCATATAGGTATAATAGTATACCTATAACATACGTACGCGACTTGATTCAAATACTAAATCTGTCGAAGTTTGTAGATGCGTATGTATAATAAACACGAAGCAAAAATTTGGCGCTAATTTTAACGGACAAAATATATTCCGGATCATCCTCAGCGCTATTCATAGTTTATTGCCATACAGAACGAAAGAACGAAAAAAAAAAAAACCCCAGTAGAGTTTCACAAATTTTCCCGTAATAAATAAGGAAAAAAGGATTGGAGGATAAGTTTACGGACTTTTGAGAAAAAAAACAAAGAAAGAAGAGAAGAAAGAAAACCGAGGATATCCTGTTGCCTTAAAAACACATGGTGCTTTTCGAGAAACCTTACGAAAGTGCGTTAAAAAATATGCTGTACCTAAATGGAGTGAGTTTATTTTCAGTTTCGATGAATAAAAAGAAAAGAAAAGAAAAAAAAAAAAATGAAAAAAAAAAAAAAAATTCAAATCGTTCGATAATGTTAAATGTTTCAGTTTTCCGGAAATTGAATTAGTTACTAGCGATTGTTAGGTATATATACTATATATTATATCAACTCGAGACAAACGTCGCGTAATTTGAAAACCGGCTTCCGGTATAATAGGTTTTATTTTTTTTTTCCTATAACTAACACGCGAGCAGTAACGTCAGTGTATTTTATGTATAATACCATGTCCGACAATAGAAAATGTTACGCAAATACCGCAGAGAGAAAGAAAAAGAAAAAAAAATAGAAAGAGAGAGAGAGAGAAAGAGAGAACAGTACCTAGATAGACAGGTACACGTCACACCTGAGGAGTCTTTACAACGCTGCATATCGCTCGGGGTGATATTTATATAAGTTTTTCATTTCTATTGTAAATAAGTAATAAATATATATTATATTATTATTATATAATTGAAAAAAATATATATATATATATATTTTTATCGATGAAATCCTCACCATAAAATTGATTTATGAAACGTGTGTATGTATATTATACATAGATATCGGTTATATTGTATATATACTATATAGAACAGGAGAAAATTTCTCCCGAGAAAATCTAACGAGAGACATACACGTAGTACATACTTACACATAGTATATAGATATAGGTATGTATAAAAGGCGCGAGAAAAATCTGAAATGCCATCAACTTTCAAAGCCGCTAGTTCTCTCTACGATCTGTAATGCCCTATGGGTACAGGTTCGGTCTGTCTTTAAGTCTAGCGATCAGTCGCGTGCAGGTAAAACTGGTTTTGCATGAAATTTTCTAGAAAAAAGAAAAGGAACAAAAAAAGGAAAGAAAGAAGAAAAAAATAAACGAATTCATGGAAATCTGACTCGCCGCGGTAAAACAATACCTTGTAGTTACATACGTGTAGTGTACAGGTATAACTTTGAGATATTTCTCACGGTAAAAAGCAAAGAAGTAGATAAAACTAAAGAAATAAAAATAAATAAAAAGCAAAAAATATCGTCTGGACCGTTTAAACGTAAATAAGTTTATTTTTAATAAAAATTTTTATCATGCAGGTATACGCTAGACGCAGTACACTTACTTATAGTATAGGATAACGTGTAACGCGCGTACGTATATAGGTATATGAAATACGTAATCTAAAACCGTATCGAGTGCAATTAATTTTGCAATATTATAATGACGGAGAAAGTTCCTCATCACGAAATAACTAAAATTTCAAAGACAGTAATAATATACATGTAACAATATTAATCTACTATAATATCAATTCGTAAATAATTCGGATCCAAAAACGTAACAAAAATCATTATTCTTATCATTTTTTTTTAACTTTTCTTGTTGAACCGATATAAGCCGTATTATACACGGCTATATAAGACAGTAAAGATCTTCTGTATTACATAGAACTATTTAGGGCAGTAAACTATTATAAGTACTTTTTTTCCGTAGGATAAATGCGCGGTTGTAAAACGTGCGGATGAACGAGAGACCTTGTTACAGGTATAGTAGTTACAGGTTCGCGTATAATACGAGCGGCAGAGATCCACGTATGTACACGTACATTTATGTGTACTTGTATTTTTATACGTATACGTATATGTATGTGTATATGTACTGTACTGTACGCTATACAGCATTACACGCCGTGTTTGAATCTAGGCCGTCTCTTTCCACGCATCTTTTATCCACAGAGACGGGCATTCGAAATATGTAGGTCTACAAGTTTACCGTAGGCCTTGCCTAAGATATCGGAATCAGACTGCATGCTAACGCCAAATAAAATAGCGATATATATTAATGAAAGCTGATATGTTATAGATGCATAGATACGAGAGCTGAATGGATGTAATAAAACTAATGATATAGTAGGTATTATGGGAATGGAAACAATCTCTATAAAATAAATCTTCAATTTATACAAATAAGTTTATATATATATATATATATAAATATAATGTGAAATATTTACCTTATTAGTTATAAATATTCCGTAGAATTGAACGAGCCTTTGATACGACACATATCGCAGCTGTTATACGTATATCTTTTGATTATTGTACTGATGCGCGTTATTATTCGATCATTTTTATACTAATTTTCGTAATAATTAACGTTTCTACATAGCTGCTACATCTTATTTTAATTATATTCAATCCATATTCGTTTTCGCGGTTGTATTATTGTAACAATATTATTAGATTTTAATGAAGACACTAGCAACACTGATGCATTGTCGATAGGCGTTAAGCCGAAATGATGCTGGATCAAGGCTGAAGAGATCGCGTCAATAAAAAGCAATTTACGACGAATCCAATTCTCGACTTCTCGTTTATCAGGCAGATTTCATTCACGGGATATAATACGTGTGTGTATATTATACGGAAACCAGATTCGGCTTTATTCTGCATTCATTATTCTATAATGTAATGTTATTACGTCACGCTAACACGTATCAAACACTTTACTACTCATTTGTCAAATATTGTAAACACGCTACCGACATTTTTTCGATAAAAGTTAAAAATTCAAGTTTCACGTGCATTCTGGGCGACGCGCCACGGATAACTGGGAACTTGCCTTTCTACCGGGACGCTGCGCCCCGCCAACCGCACGCTTTTCACTCCCCACACTCGGCCGTGTATCTGGTTGCCGTACTTACAGGCGCACTAACTCCTTCAAATTATTCATTTATTTATTTACACCTGTTCCTTAGCCTTCTGTCATCGCCTTTCTCAATTTATCTGAAACTCATTAGAATCATTTTTACAAAAAAGGTTCATTTTTATTCAAATTCTAATATTTCTTCACTTACACGATTATGCCTATCGACGCTCTTTGAAATACGTTAATATTATAGATAACTGACGATAAATTTTTCGACTTTTTTTCTTCTTATTTTTTTATTAGTTTTTATTTTTTTTCAGTCACATTTATTTATTCTATAACCAGGTGAGAAAAACGATGAATAATTTATCACCGATTACGAACAGGGTGCGTCCACTTCTTTAAGAGTATAGTTTTAACGGTACTTGACTAAGATATCTGGGTTGGCAGAGCAGAAGCGCGTTTCAACTTCACTTGTAATTTTTTTTTTTTTTTCTTTTTCTTTCTTTCAACAATAGTATTATCGAGGCCGTTCCCACGTAATCATTACCGACTTTATACAACTTGAAACGCGATATTTACGTAAGAGATATACCATCTATACTGTAAAGATGGAAAAAATTTAAACACTATGCAAGGCACGCGACTACTACACGGCACATATGGCATTATCTTGATGAAATCTTTCCACGCAATGCATCAAGTATACCCGCGGATATGAATAAGATAACTTTGAATACAATTTACGACTTTATAATTACGATAATTTTATATATTTAAAACTGGTACTCGGATGGGTCAGGCATACCTACATTGCGTTAGAAATTGGGCGAAAGTTGAGTTACAGAATTATAAAAGAGATAAAAAAATTGTCTCGAGATTCTAACGTATAGGGTTGTTCAGCGAAAGAGAGTTACAACGTATGTATGTACGCCAGGTTCTAATGTACAGAAGTATATAGGTAGAAATAGGTATGCATAATGGGGGGAAAATGAAAACCCTTGGGGGCACCCGCGCGGTATATACTATCGTATAACTTTCGTGAAAGCGAATTTTTTGCTTCAATCTCACCGGAGAAAGATGCTGCGAGGCATAATCGGACATACAGAGAATAATCTCATCATTATTGCAGGCCTGGAACGAGGCCAGGATATTTGCGATGCGACATACCTTTACGACCCCGTATGCATTGCAATTACGCTTTTGTAGATATCAGTCCATACGCACGTGTAGTGCCTTTGAATAAAAATTGTAGCGAAAAGGGACCATATAATACGTGTTCAGTCCACGTATCGACGATGATTAACACGTATAAGGTCCGCGGCTAATTAATATAATTACATTTATCGCATTATTATATTTTTTTTTTTTTTATTTTTTTTTTCGCGTTTTTATTGCTGCCTTCATGATTTCCAATGCGGAAATGATCGTGAAAGCGTTAGCACTTTTGTCAAGTATAATTACACAACGAAGACAGTCTAAAAGGTCTAAACCGTGGGACGGTAGGCGGTCAGAGAGATATGAGTGTGAAACAGGTGGTAACGGTAAAACCATTCGGTGTGGTACAGGTTCAAGGCATCTTTTCCTCTTTCTCTCTTTTCCTGTTTCCCTCTCTATCTTTCTCGATCTCTACCGAGACAGTATTTACGTATATAAAATAGTGACTTTGAAAAGCCTGGGGTTCCCGAGCAGAGGAAAAGGATCTCTGAACCGACCTGCAGGTTTACCTATTTTCTTCAAAGAATAGAATAGGCTCAAATACAGACTGAATTTGTGATTGACACAAAAGTTCTATAGGATAGAAAAAAAAAGAAAAAGAAAAAATCGGAAAAAGTTCGCGTCTCTACACGTGCCGAGAGAAAGGGAACGGCACGTAAAGAATAGAATTTGACTGGATTAATACACGTCACCTTGTCCCAGTGCACTTTTAAGCATTCCGAAGTCCCCATAGTGCGACAGTCCGATTGAATGCGCGCGATCCCACTCATCAACAATACGAAAATTACGATCGCCACGATTTTTATGCGGATTTTTTATCATAAAAATTGGAGACTCGTGATATTCTAATGAATATATAAGCGATTATGAGAAAAATTAGGCGTAATGATAATCGAGATCATCAAGGTATATACATAGTAGGTATATGGGAACGTGTGAAAATGTCAAATTGAAGCCAGGATTGACACACAAAACGGTGTTAATTTTTTTTTTTTTTTTGTTTTTTAATAATAGCTTTTTATTAAAAATTAATATTATTTCATGATTAAAAGATTGTGGTTTTTTTTTTTTTTTTGTTTTCTTTTCTTTCTTTTCTTTTCACCTTTTACTCCATACAGCTTAATTTATTATTATAATCAATCTGCAGTGTGTGTAGGTATCCAAATTCCTTGCTTACTTGTCTAATAATAATAATAATAATAATAATAATGAATATTACCCCATCGACGGACAAAATCTGATAAATAATAATCATTATACTTAAACTATTAAAAATACGTTGATCAGTAGGTATTGTATCAATCTGATAGTGAGAGATAGGTGATAAATATTATTATTCACCATGCAAATCCAATTTCATATTATTTCACCACTTTTCACACGACTTGATATTCTGGTATTAATTACGTCTATTTTTCTATCTCTCTTTCTCCTTTCTCTCCAATTCTTTCAAACGGAATCATAATTCAAATACTGATATATTGCTGCCTAATCGATGATGAGCACTCTAGGCCTAGCGAATTGCGTTCCGAATTTACCATACTTGCGAATACTCAATTTATATACATTGATAGTAGTATAAATAAATGATCGTAACACCTAACAATAATAGCAGCATAGTAGCATGTGGATATTTAATCTTAAAGATTCAATCCAATAATTAACAATTAGATGTTATTTCGAACCAATTTAATACTTACAATTAGACCGCATACAAGCTTCTCGCTCAATTTTTTTTTTTTTTCACGTTTAGAGAATTAGCACCCTAAACATTTTTCTCCCTTCTTCGCTAATTATTATTATTATTATTTTATTTATTTTTTTTTCAACCCCTTTTCTTATATTTTATATATTTTCTCCGTTATAAATATATTACGAAGAGAGACCAGAAATTTTTTATAATTGTTCAGTTTTTGTGTATTATTTTACGCGTATACTATGTGTTTATAAATATATTGTAAAACTATAAAGTGCGAATTATTTCGATTCCTAAGTTTGAAGCAAATATTTAACAGCACACCTCTCTCTCTCTTCCTCTATCTTTGTCTCTTTCTTCTCTTCCTCTTCTTTTTCCTTCTCTCACCATACCGTATATAATTTTACTATAATTCGAAGAATAATTTTTTTTTTTTTTTTTCTTCAATATTTAGCTGGTGTACTAGATTTGAAATTTTCTCGATTTTTCTTATGTACCTGAAATTCGAATAAAACTTCAATCTGAGAGGTAATTTTAAGGCTACTATATTTTTAATCAAGGTTGAGAAAAAAATAAAAATAAAAATAATATAATATAATTAAATGAAGGGATCATTGTGCCCCGATCCTTGGGATCGATTTTTCTTTATTTATCAGGAATAATATTTTCAAACTGGCATCGCTTTTCCGAATCTTTCTTCGATAATTGTAAACCGCCCGATACATTATAGAGCGTATAATTTATAAAGCACACATTCACGCACCTCCGAGATTGCACAAGAGTACAAAGAAAGTTCCGATAATTGCTTTTAAATTGTCGAAAATTATCGAATTTTTTTTTATTTTTTTTTATTTTTTTTTTTTTCATTCTCACTATTCGTAGACCCTGATATTATGATTTGAATAAGAAAAAAAAAAAAAAAGAAAGACTTTTTCGACTTTGGATATTATATTATAAAATCGAAAGTCAAGTAAGTATATGAAATACATACATACTACAATAAAGAAATATTATACTAAAATATTTAATTAAAGTGAATATATTTTAATTTATACTATCATATTTATTTATTTTATATAATAAACAACACGATTATCTGTAGAAATAATTTACCGCGCGAAACGTCCCAATATACGTTTCAAATCTTCTCTGATAATCTTATTATTTTTTTTTTTTTCCCCTATTTTGGTGTATAAGTTTTCCCTAGAGAAATATATACATATGATTCGCGGTATAGGCATATGCAGATATAACCGTTTAAAAAATAAACTTGCAATAGTTATATACGGCAAATATATTTTCATTTTCATTTTCATTGTTTTTCAATTTTTTTTTTTTTTTTTTTTCTTTCTGTTTTGTAAATTTTCATTTTATTACTATTTTTTATTTCTTAAAATTTTTTATTTATTTATTTATTTTTTCCTGCCAAAAATATAAGTTTGCTTAATTACGATATATTTCTTTTCTGAAATTCTCCCTTTCATCGACTCTAGCTTCATGTATAAAAATCTGACGATCCTGCTTATGTCACAACGTAGTAAATAGAATGAGGTAATCCCAACGAATGAATAGATATACATATAATAAAATGTGACGGAACAGAATTTATATATTTAGCGATATTTTTATTGCAAAACATTATTCGCGAAATCCAAACCACAGACAATTTAAGATAAATTCAAAATAATATAACATAAACGAGATACGAACGAGCGCGTTGTGGATAATTAGTTTAGATATTAAGAAAAGTATTATTATTATTATTATAGATTCCATTGATGTTTTCGATTTGAATTGCACTACGACCCCGGATTCAATAGCGGTAAAAAGATCCCGAAAAAAGAGGAAAAGTTTCACTTAGAGTTTTCCGTCTCATTGTCAGTCTTTTGATAAATTAAAATAAAAAAATTACCTATATAATTTCAACGATAAGTAATTCGAGAATCTAATTTTAATTTATCCTTACTGATCACCGATCGATTCGCGAACTAATAAATTCTTCTGTGCTTATAATCAAAAGTGGATTATTACAAGAAGCCTGAATACCAAAAACTCTACAATTGTTACGTTACAACTAATATGTTTAAACGAAAAATAAATGATGCTAAGAAAAAAGAAAAAATAAATAACTAAAATGAAAGAAAAATAAAACAAAAGTTATCGAAATAATCCCACGACCGTTTAATTAATTATTCTTAATATTAATGATAATGAATTATTCATCTATCCGACTTGTATCAACCGGAAAGAATATGTAAAAAATATTGAAAATAAAATCGCAACGTGTTACACACCCCGGACGGCGTCCATACGTAATATATATATATATATATATAATACCTTAAAATTAATATGTTTAATCTTATATTCAAAATTGATAAGTCTAATTAAGAAATAATTGTATCTATTCATCTACCCAATTCTTAATTAATTAATTAATCAATCGATCATATTCACACGAAAGAATGAATAAAAAAAAAAAGAAAGAAAATGTATATTACGTGTAAGATATTATGTGTATGTATAAAACCTTCGCCCTGCAGCAGTTTATAGACAATATATAGATATAGATATAGGTATACGGGTATAATATATGTGTTATTATATAATAATGTAGAATAGGATCTTATCTTAAAATGTAGGCCCAACCAGCGATGCCCTTTGCCTCTTCATTGTGGATTACGATAATCTTCATAGACGGCAGGAAGTAAAATCTTCATTGATGATCTTCAATGTGGAAATCAAGTAGTTACGAAAAATTGAATGAATGAATGAATGAATGAATGAATCAATCGATCGATCAATCAACGAACAAACAAACTTACGACATCAAAATAGAGACGTAAGACTCGCGCGGTTTTCTGAATATAGGAAACATATCCGGTTAATATTTTGAACGACTTAAATTCTAATATCGCCGTTCTTTGATAACTCAAATTCGGAACT
This sequence comes from Tenthredo scrophulariae, assembly GCA_963978835.1. Lineage (NCBI taxonomy): Eukaryota > Metazoa > Arthropoda > Insecta > Hymenoptera > Tenthredinidae > Tenthredo > Tenthredo scrophulariae. Next base: position 1,272,001 of record OZ022228.1, read on the forward strand.
ACACAATATGACTATTAATCCCTGGGTGCGTATATCAGCGAGGGAAATATGAAAAAAACAAAGTAAAAAAAGAACATTTCAATGTAGAAAAAGCAAGGTAGACAAATCCTAAGTTGAAAGAAAAAGCACCGAAAAAAAAAACATGACTTATAGATTAAAATACACAATAAATAGAAACCCTGATATCAAATGAACGGGATACTTGAACACGCCTCTTCACTTCTCAAAACTGAGAAACACTTCGGTGATCAACTTATTACATTTGTAGATTGTAAAACATACAAAAAATACTGTTTGCTTATATTTCTTCTTCTTCTTTTTCTTCTTCTTTTTCTTCTTTACCTGTAACGAACACTAATCGAGTAGTAGAAAAAAAAAAAAAAAAAAAAATTGAAAAAAAAATAAAATAAAAATATCCTTGATCACTTGTAATAGAAAATTAAATAATTGAGATAACGTATTACAAAACAATTACGAAATAATTCCCGACCTTCAAGCCACAAGGTTTATACATATTCAACCGAGAGAGAGCAATAGACAATTCATTATTATCACCATTAATATTATAACTATTGATTATTATTATTATTATCATTATCATTATTATTATTTTTTATTATTAATAATATTGTTGTTATTATTATTATTATTATCGCTGCAGTAGAACGTATGCATACGTCTACGATTGCAGTATAGTAAGATACCTTTAATATATTAGAATAGGGGCTTTAACTTGGAACTTTAAAGATATTAAATCTCGAAGCTCGGACTATAAGTGAGAGGTAATAAAATAGCCCCGTAAGAATAATAATAATAATAATAATAATCATAATAATCATAATAATAATAATAATTTTTATAGAAAAAAAAATCAAAAAAAAAAACAAGACAAATAATTATTAATAATGCAGTTCTAAATCGCGAACGTTTGAATAAACACTTAATAAATCAATTATAGATGTGTTATATTGATTGCTATGCAGTGAAGATTTAACGTATTCCTTTTTCAACTTGCATATACATATACTTGAATATATATATATATAACTGCATTCAATTATACTATAGTCAGACAACGAACTTTACATAACTTCCACTAAATTAGTGTATTTTAATTGTATGTATGTATATTATGTATAATAATATTATAATATGTAAAGCGTTACAAATAAAATAGGTACTTTCTATTAGGTCACTGGTACTTCATCGTTATCATTATTGTTATTATTACTATTATACTATGTATAGGTATAACTATGTATTTATAGTATTTATATTTATATATATATATATATGTGTGTGTGTATACATATACATGTATATATCATTATATTTATATATATATATATATGTATATTTATATATATATATATATATATATATATATATAAATGTAAATATAAATAAATATATATGTATACTAGAATCTAGAAACTATAATTAAAGCTACAACTATATTTAATATTATTATTATTATTTTTATTATTATTTATCATCATTATTATTATTATTATTATTATTATTATTATTTATTATTATTATTAATATTAATATTATTATTAATCCGTAAGCGGGTATGTCGCGAAGTGAACAAAGAGAAGGGTATAATATACGGGGAGTTATTGTATAAGAAAAAATAAAATTAAAAAAAAAAAAATTATAAAATAAGAAAAAATTGAAAAAAAAAATTAAAAAAAAACACACACACACACAGTAATCTATTAGTCGAAAATGGCATGCGCGCGTGATAATAAAACATGGAACTTCTACCAACATTGTTCTGTATCATTATAACTTACTGGGAGATTATGGGATCATTCGGAGGGGGGTGTGGGGGGTGGGGAGG